>JAQSUU010000357.1:3691602-4922137 GCA_038087645.1 Saccharum hybrid cultivar R570
AAAAACATGTATTAATGCACCAATATTGATCTGACTAGTGAAGTAAACATAGCGCTTTGAACAGTGGCAGACATACGATTTGGCCAAGATTAGGGACAAAATTTAGGCGCATAAAAGATAGAACTACATATAAAAGTCACATATCGATACATAGAAAACTAAATGACAAATTCCAAAATTTGGATGAACCTAATCTACATGCTTAACATGCCATACATATGCGATACAAATCTAATCAATGTGCGAGGTTGGTACTGCCGGTTGAATGCTTGGAAAATACGCGGTGTCACAGATGCCTACTTGCCAAGGCTGGTAGCCTCTGGTAGTCTAGTTTGCTTCTGCTCCTCCTTGGGCATGGTGGCTGCTAAGCTGGTCAAGCGACAGCGCAGCCATGAGGGAGAAGTCATGAGGAAGCAAAGGTATGGAGTAGAAGATCAAGAAGGCAAGAACGTGAACTGGGGAGGAGCAAGAGGCGGCCAGGCAACATGGGCTGTGGCCAGTAGGAGTGCTGCCAATGAGGTGGAGCAGTCAGGGTCATTATGGCGGCACCCACATGCCGGTGCCCCTTTATGGTGAACACGAAAGATTAAGAGGCAGGATGAGTGACGCAGCAAGCCACCGAGGCATGCATTCTTGTGCGTTTCTTGATGGAATTGATGATGGGCCACATGGTTCAGTGGGCTTTCAGACTGGGAGCACTAGACAGAGGTACCTACTTACACAACGATGGAGCCATAAAACGAATCCTAGAAACTTTCTCAACATGTATAGCTCAAGGCTTACTCTAGAATCACTATTATTCACTCATATGTTGATTCAACCGCCATGACAGATATTCAAAAACGAACATAGAGGAAAGAAGCATAAATAAAGTAGCCACCAAGTTTATCTAATTTTTTTATACATACTAGGGTTCATTGCTCATTATGAGAAATGCAACAATAAACTTACCATGGAATCAAAAAAGCTACATAACACATAGGACCCTTACCTCCCAGTATATCCATGCAGCAACTTTGTGCGGCATCAGCCAGAAGAAGGTTGCCAGCCTCAGAGAATTACTTGTCTGTCCAACCAATTTGGCATCCAAAGCTGCAGTGAAGTAGTCCCCATGTGTCGGATGCTGAACTGATATAACAACATAGAGTCTATCACCAGGGGCATCAGCGCGAATACTCCAGCTGCTGAGCATATCCTACGACTCATGCCAACAAAAAGAAACCCACTAAGAATAAGCAACAGAGGTGAATACAGTACACAAAGTTACCAAAAGTTAACTAGTCAGAGCACACAAGCGAGTATCAGAATTCCATCCATTATATGATTGGGCAAAAGAATTTGCAATGAGATGAAAGATGGAAGTGAATTGAGCAACTGACTGCTGTTAGATCAGATTTGGTAATAAACGTGTTCAAGACTCATCAGTAAACACATCACATTGTCTGAACTCTGAATAAACAAGTGCACATTTGTTTAGCTGGCTTATATTGATTCTAAACTGAGGTCATACCATAAAGGGGCTGACATGCAAGGGCTTCGCGACGAGATCAGAGTCCGGTTGGAAGGTAAACATCACCCTCTCTCCCCAGGGAGTGTTTGTAACCTGACACCAATAGTAGGAGATTAGATAGTTGCAGATAATCAACAACAAACAAATGGGGATGAATCGTATGTACACTGATATCACCTCGGCAATGCACATTCTGAGCTCTCCATCTTGGCCCTGTGCTGCAGAATCGTAGCAGTAATAAATGCTCAGCGGGTTCTGCTCGTATCCCACGCTCTTGGGTATCGTCAGGAGGTGCCTTCATCAAGGGAAGAACATGGCAAGTCAGCAGCGCTCAACAGCCATTTCGTAAAAAATAGAGATTTTCTATGAGACTGGTCTGCTTTTGCAACTGTCCAACAAACGAAATTTATTTTCGCAGAGGGTGCGAAATTTTTTATAAGAAACAGCAGCGGAGAGGAGGGGCTCACACGGGGCCGGAGGTGGAGGCGACGCGGCGGGCTTCGTCGGCGGAGAGGTGGTCGGGGAGCGGCAGTTGGTCGAGGTCGATAAGCGCGTAGCGCGCGGGGTACTCGAAGGCGTGCGCCGCCGGGCGCCGGCGCGAGTGCCGGACGCGGCCCTCGTAGAGCCGCGCCGCCGCGGCGGGCCCATCAGCAGCGGCAGGGGAAGCGCGGCCCGGGTAGCGGACAAGGAGGCGGAGGAAGAGCAGCAGGGAGTGGAAGCCGGAGGTGGCGAGGGTCGCGGCCAGGGAGGCGAGCAAGTAGAGCGCCTCCATGGCTAGCTGCTGCTCGGATTTGCTGGAATTACAATTATTTTTTTGATATATACTATGCTTTATATATGCTGAAATTCGATTTGTTCCACATGAAACCTTCCGTGCACGGTAAACATTTGTGTGCCATGGTAGAATTTCCTTTTACCTTTGCAAATCCACGTGGCCGGCCGATTAGCCTGCCATTGTTGATTGATGCGAAGCTACGATAAAGATGGTACATACAAGGACAACGAAATTTCGACGGGATGAACATAAAACATCAACGCAACATCAACTTGGTACAGTACATACATGGACAACGAAATTTCAACGGGACGAACATAAAACAACAACACAACATCAACGTGGAATTTGTCGGGAGAGAGAAGCCGATGGATATAGACTACAAAAGAAGACATTCAGCCGCTGGTTCGTTTTTTTTTTTTTTTGCTAGTGCTGATTTGTACGACTAATTTGTTGTGAGAGGAAAATACTGTTCCCCGGCTAAGCAAATAGGCTGATTGAACAGTCAACATAGTGTTTTTGCAAAACTTGTAACGAAGGAGTTTGGAGTTTTCCTTGTGTTGAGATCATTTTGTTTGTCCTTGTACTTGCTGGACCGTTTTTCTTTTTTTTATCTATTCTTGCTTTGCTACACGTTTTGACTTTTCTAGATCATAGTTACTGTTATGCACTTAGATCACTATGTCTAATAGTAAAAGCAATTCCAATATATTAAAAAAGTCAAAACATTTTAGGTCCCGTTTGGTTTGGAGGAGTTAAAGTTTAACTCCCATCACATCAATGTTCCCTCAAATATATGGAGTACTAAATGTAGACTAATTGTATGTATGTCGGCACAGATTAGGAGTAATTTACGAGACGAATCTATTAAGCCTAATTAGTCCAAGATTAGAATTTTTTTTATCAAATAAGACGAAACTGCTACAGTGTTTGTTAAACTTTAACATCCAAACCAAACGGGCCTTAGAATTTATAACGGAGGAAATACACATCAGAGTTTCTGTTATTTTTTTTCTGAAAAAGTTATAATTTAGATATTTGTAGTACCTTTTGAGTTCCCGTTCCATCAGCAAAATAATAAAAGAAGAAAAGATCGTTTATTACAGCATGATGTGGTAAGCTAGCGGTTGGTAAATCATTGCCGTGCAAGTTGAGACTCCTCCAAGGAATAAAGAAGGTATCCTGTTCTGTTCTGTATGACTTGATGCTCATCAGTCCCCACGGACCACAAGAGGGCCATCTTGGATGGCTACACTCCACGTCTCCAACTCCATCTGAGGTCATGTCACAATGGATAACATGATAAGCATTTTGTTTCGCATGGAAAAAATAGTAAAAGCATGATGATGATCGAATCTCTGCTCCTCCTCTCTCTAACGCTTTGGAACTTATCTGGCTAAAAGGCATCTGAAATTCTGAATAGATACTACTACATACAAAAAGAAATTTTGCAAGCTCAAAGTTTTCAGAAAACTGTTGCCACTTCGTGTGAGGAGGCAAAACAATCTGACGCGTTGCACTTGCAGAGTGACAGAACAAGTACTTATACTTCTTATGGCACATATCAATAAGCACACCAGTCATGCAATGCACAAAAGGAAGAACAGCTTACAAACTTATGCTATCGGCTTGTCAACAAAGCGAGGAACACTTGGGCACTGGCGGAGCCAGGGGGGGTCAGCAGGGGCCATGGCCCCCCTGACAATGCCCTTGTTTAGTTCTCAATTTGGCCACCCAAATTGCACTATGCAAAAAGGAGATTCCCCATCACATCAAAATGTCGGCAAATGCATTGAGTATTAAATGTAGATGAAATCAAAAACTAATTGCACAGTTTTGTTGTACTTTGCGAGACGAACATTTTGAGTCTAATTAATCATTTTTTGGACAATTTTTTGCACTTAAAAACAAAAGCTGCTACAGTGTTCCGGCAGGAACACTGTAGCAGTCAGAGCCGATTTGGCCACCCGAATCCTGGATCTAAACACGGCCAATACAAACTTCTTTATAATATACAAAGAGTTTAATAGTCTATGTTTATATTAAAAGGCTATAATAAATAAAATCATGTTATATATGTCTATTAATATCCTCTAGACAACAAAATTGAATAGAATACAATTACAATAAAATATTTTGATTTATCTAAGTTTGTTTGTCGATCATAATAAGGCATATATATCTATTGAAATTGTTGGTTCTACTATAATACTTATATTTCATTATACTTTATATTTTACTGAACGCATACTTAACTAGCAACAACAATTCAGTGATCATCTCTTTTTATTGTGAATCGCATTATAGATGTAGACGCTAATATACATGCATGCACATCACTTCTACGAACAAACACACATCTCCTACTCTACTATAAGCACTTTCGAAATACTGAGACGATATATTTTTAAGATTTATGAGTCATCACATGCACCACATTGTCGACAAAACACTCACTTACCATGAGTATGAGCACTTCCGAAATACTAAGCTAGTAGATTTTAATATTCATGAGTCATCATATGCACCCCAATATCAACAGACACGGTCGTCTACCACAGGAAAAATAATAAACATGTTAAATCATTAAATACTGAAATAAAACTAGAAAAATAGAGCTTAACCCCGGAACAAAAATCTAAACAATTAAGCTACAGTCAATTCTCATATGTCGAAATTCTTTGACCGGCCCCCCTTATGCATAATTCCTGGCTCCGCCACTGCACTTGGGTGCATTCAACAACTGTTCTGATCAATAAAAGACGAGTGTTTTTGCTTGAACTATTTCAGCAGTACTTTTCAGCGAACGAACAATGTTTTCTCTCACAATAAATTAGCATAAGCATCAGCATAAGCCAAATTTCAGTGAAGCAAACAGGGAAGAGTGAAATAGAGCAACAGTTTTGTTCAAGAATCTGACAAGCATCTACTTACAACAAGGTCTGATGAGTTTGTCTCTCCGATTTGAAGAACCTCAATTTATTTCTTTACATCTACGGGTGTGTTTAGTTCCGCAAAAAGGTGTAAAAAAAGTACTGTAGCACGTTTTAGCTTTATTTGATAAATAGTGTCCAACCGTTGACTAATTAGGTTCAAAACATTCGTCTCGCAAAGTACAACCAAGCTGTACAATTAGTTTTTTATTTCATCTACATTTAGTACTCCATGCATGTATCGCAAGTTTGATGTGACGGGAAATCTTTTGTTTGCACAGTACTTTTTTTTTTTTGAGGAAGTAAACACAGCCTACAACAACTACAGATATAATACATAGATATTTGACTGGAAAACATCCTACTGTACAGAACACAGCAATTGTGCAGCTCAAATGGGAAAGTAAGCAACCAGGTTGATGAGCTGCGGTCGTTCTGCAGATTACCAAAGGCTCGCTCAACGAGCAGCTAAGCATGCAGGATCTGGCTGCTTGAAGGTGTGAGATCACTGAATTCCCTAGGGACATCCACATCTTGCCAGCAAATGGAGTAGCCCGAACTCCTACTATCAGCTGGATCGCCAGCAGGTTCCTTCTGAACATGGCCAATCGCGACGTGGAGACCTCGTCCAACGACGACGATCTTGCTGTCGAGACAACTGACCGAGAAGGGCTTCATAATCCGCTCGGGCATCCGAGGGCCGCTGACTGAGTCCCATGAATCCGTCTCCGGATCATACACTTTAACCTTCATCCTCTCATACTCTGAAATCACAAACAGGCACCCCTCAATGACCACGCTTAGCCCCGTCCACCCTTCACGCATGCCAACCGGCATCGCCTCCCACCGGTCGTTTTTCGGATCATACACTTGGCCTCTCGGCGACGAGAAGAATGGCCAAGCGCATCCTTCGGTGACATAGAGCCTACCGCCGATGACCGCCGAGTCGGACGACGCCATGTTCATCCCCATACTAGCAATGGGCTGCCAAACACCCTTCTCAGGATCAAGAACCTCAGCAGAATTGAGCTCGAACTGGTCCGCGCTATACCCTCCAGCAACATAAACCCGGCCATCAATCACGCCGCCGGCGAAGAAAGACCGGGCAGTGAGCATCCGGGTCATGACGGTCCACCTGTTTTTATAGATGTCATACTTGAGCACGAGGTGCAGCGGGCAGTCCATGTCGGAGACGAGGCCGCCGCAGACGAGGAGCGCGCCGTCGCCGCCATCGCCGGCACCGGGGATGGCGACGCAGCCGAACCCGCGTGGGCAGGCCCGGTCGCGGCACGGCATGGCCGGGATGGCGTGCCAGGTGAGGTGGCCCAGGTCTAGCACCTTCCACTGGATCTTGCCCGTGCAGCGGTGGAACGCCAGCGTGAAGAGCCAGGGCGTCCGGAGGCCCAGCTGCCTCCGCTGCGCGAAGAACTGGGCCTTGTCGGCGAGGAGCACGCGCCAGCGGCGGCACACCAGCCTGCACGCGTCGTGGGCCGACACGGGCAGGCGGAGCAGGCAGTTGAGCGCTGTGTCGTCCAGGAGGCCCGGGATCAGCGGCGCCTCCTCCCACGAGGATGGCTCCTGCTGCTGCTGCTGCTCCGGGTCTGAGGCCGGCGACGGCGGCGCGGAGGTGGCGGCGAGGCGGAACCTGGGCGTGAGCTTCATCTGGGCGTCCCCGAGCTTGTGGACGGGGGCCTGCTGGGAGGACACCCGGACGCGACGCATGCTCCGTCCGAGGCACCCGGCCGGCACTGTGTGCGCAGGAGGAAATCAAGCCGAGAACCTCGCGAAAAAGCTGCTGCCGGTTAGGCCAGTGAGGAAATGAAATCCCCAATTTCTTTCTTGGCCTCGCGAAGGAATTCAATCAATCACTGGTGGAGAAGAACAGCCCTCCTGCCTAACACAACCAGTAAACAAGGAATCAAAATCAATCGCTGTAGAACTTTGACTCGAAAAAAAATCGTTGTAGAACAAGACGGATGACGTAGTAAGCCCCGAGGACTGTGAATGAAAAACAAAACAGGAAAGTGCTCCGGATTTAGACTAACCGGTGGAATCACTCGGTCCCAATCCCAATCTCAGCTGAAGGGCATCACACTCTAACCCTAGCTAGTTCGTAGCAAGACTCCAAAGATTGTACAAAATCGATGGGCGCAAACACGAACAGCAGGTCCTAAACCTTGGCCCCGAGGTCGTGGAAAACAAGAGGGGGCGATGACCAAAGCGAGATGGAATGGAAAGACGAGAGGGAGGAAGGGAACTAGCCTGCTGGACCCCGTCCAGCAAAAGCAGACTTTTACTCGTGGACGCTTTCTCTCCCTGCCGCCGGCCGGTGGTCAGTGCCACGCGCACGGCACAAGGGGAGGGGGAGCCGAGGAGGAGGCGGCCGGACGACTGCAGCGGGGGCGGAAAGACGTCACCTCCCCTCCATTGATTTCGATCGCCTCCGCTACAGCTGATGATGCCCTTCCTCGTCTGCTCCAACCACCGCCAGCGCCAGCCCAGCACCAGCAGCAAGGCCGCCGCGACGCCAGGCAGCAGAGCAGAGAGGAAGGAAGGTGAAGGCGTGAAGCAACCGGCGGAAGAAGACGACGGGTGAGGTCAAAGAGGGCATTTAATAGGGGTGGAGGTGGGGACGGGCTGGCAGTGGCAGCTCAAAGGCCTACTCACCAGTCAGTCACCCACCCACGCAGAGTGGCCAGTGTCCCTGTCACTACAGCACAGCGAGCCGGCAGCTCGGTGGGCGGGACCCACGCTCCTCCGTATCTACTGTATTCTTTTCTGCCTCTTTTGCTTCCACTCTTCTCTCACTGGTCTCTACGAGCACTCCAAAAGTTGAAATTTTTTTACTCTCCATCACATCAATCTTTAGACTCATACATGAAGTAGTAAATGTAGGTAAAAAAATAACTAATTATACAGTTTAGTTGAAAATCACGAGATGAATCTTTTGAGTCTAGTTGATCCATGATTGAACAATATTTACCAAATAAGACGAAAGTGATACTATTCATCGGTTTGAAATTTTTTCAGCCTCTAAACGTGCCCTTACTGCATTTTTTCTCTCTTTTTCATTGGGCGCGTGGTAGGTATGCGAGCCAAGTACAGAGGGGGTTGGTGAATAAATGAACGAATGATTCTACCAAATCATCGTCGTCGATTAGCTCGCTGATCACGACGGACGGCCGGCCCGACCAACCGCACCCAAATCGACGTCGACTGGAGCGGTCGTCGAGGCAGCCGCTACCGGCTGCTGATGACGTGGACGGACGGAGGGTCGCGCAGTCGCGCTACCAAACCAAACCTACCTGACTTGTTTGACAGAGGGGAAACTTCCACGTAAGGCTGCGTATCGAGCCGACCATAGTTTTTTTTTTTTTAGTTTTTTTAGAAATTGGTATAATCTTATTCATCATTATTTCCTGTATTGTTTAAGACCCAACTTCATGACGAGCCTAACGAGCCGAGCCTAACGAGCCGAGCCGAAGTTGAAAGTCGTTCCAAATCAAGTCATTTTTATTTTAAAAGAAAAATAAGTTTAATCGGAGCACTTTTGTACCGAGCCACCGAGCCAGCTTAACGAGCTTTTTGTCCAGCCCTACTTCCACACATGTAACTACACAATGATCAGCCTCCACAGACCAAGCTTCCACAAATGCGCTGCAAGGCCAGTCTCAGTGGGTTTCATGACCTAGTTTTTAACACAATCATTTTTTTAGAAACAGTGCAGAAGAGTTTCATCCCTTGAAACTCTCTATATTCCCATGAAACTTTTATTATCTCTCTTCATTAATACAGTGTCATGTCAGCGTATTTAATGTCTATGAAACTCTATAAAACCTCCATTGAGGTTGGCCTAAGTACGTATATACTTGCAACCAGCATTAAAAGGACCAGTGGATGGTGCATGGAATATTGGCATTAAGAGGTTGTCCTAAGTACGTATATATTTCATTGGAAACCATGAAATTAGATGATTCTTTTTTTTTGTATTTTATGTGCAAATGTAATTTTGAGCGTGTGCTTTGCTAAGGAACTCTAGATTTCACTTTGCGCATGTATGCTTAGAAATTACTCCCTTCATCCCAATTATAAGGCATTCCAAGAATCTTGGAAAGTCAAAGAATTTCAAGTTTGACCAAATTTATATGACAAGATAATAATATTTATGACACCAATTAAGTATCATTAGATTTTTCATTAATTATATTTTCATAATATACCTAATTGATGTTATAATTTTTTTTATAATTTTCTCTATAATTTTTGGTTAAATTTAAGATGCTTTGACTCTTCAAAATTCTTAGAATGTCTTATAATTTGGAATGGAGGAAGTACATGATAAAGTACTACATTTAAAACCCATGAATTTATATGAGCTTTTTATGATTTTTAGAAAATATTTTAGAGCTAAATAGCTTAGCCGTAAACTCAAATATGGCATTATGTGAAGAATTTTAATTTGAAAACTTCAAAACATAGATTCTAGGTACAAGCAAAATGAGTTATTCTTGATCTTGAGCAAAATGGGTTGTTCTTGATCTTCAGCAAAATGGGTTGTCTTGATCTTGAGCGAAATGGGTTGTTCTTGTTCTTGATCTTGAGCATCTATTTTAAAACATTCCACGCCGACCTTGCCCGATAGTCCTTACTCAAGCTCCTCACCATGGCTAAGCTACTGCCCTCCCCGCGTTGAAACTCCCTGCCTCCCCTGTCGGTCGTCACAGTAGCCAAAGGTCGACATTGCCTACTAGTCTACTTTGAGTGGCCGATTAGCAGGCCCCACGACAGATGGATTGGAAATACCGTCCATCCTCTCTTGGCTTGTCCATGGAACCAAATAACGTACTACTCCCTCCGTCCCAAATTATAAGATATTCCAAAAATCTTGGAGAGTCAAAAGATCTCAAGTTTGATTAAATTTATATGATAAGATAATAATATTTATGACACCAATTAAGTATCATTAGATTCTTTATTGATTATATTTTCATAATATACCTACTTGATGTTATAAATTTTGTAATTTTCTCTATAATTTTAATCAAATTTAAGATATTTTGACTTTCAAGATTCTTGGAATACCTTATAATTTGAAATTGAGGGAGTAGGTTAGATCCATCCCTACAATCTGCAACCAAACAAATCAGTGGGATCGTCTCATCATGCAAAATGGGCACGTTATCCCCAAGCCAAATAAAATGCCAAGTTTTTTTTTTCTAATGAAAATGAATATCATCCACCTTCAATCAGCAGTACGCCCAATCTTTCTGGAAAAAAACAACAGTACTCCCTTGCATTAGGAAGTTTTTGGTTGTGAATAGAACTTCATCATGGACTGAGGTTTGCTTGCTTGAACAAAGCGTTACTACCGGTCCATCCGAAAGCTTTTCTTTGTGAATCAGAGGTATACCAAAAGTTTGCTCCCCGAGCAAACTGTGGGAGTGTTTACTTCCGCCAAAGCAGAGCCACACTCTAGTAGAAGCGAACGCTGTTAGTAAGTTCTCACTTATGAATGCAAAGAGTCCGTTCGCTTCGCTGGAAAGCCATGGCTGAAAGTACGGTTCGCTGATTTGTTGTGAGAGAAAAATACTGTTCTGGCTGAAAAAACAAGGTGAAAAGTACGAATTAGAAGACAAACGAACAGGGCCAAAATTCGTTTCAGGTCACTGTGTTAATTGCGATTGAGGAGTCTGGCGGTTGAGCATTTCTTACGGTCTGTTTGGATCTCACAAATTAAAATTAATATCTAGAAAATACATCTCGTTTTATTATTAAATTACTTTTTAATTCCTTTCAATTTCTAGGAATAAATCAAAAGTTTCTTCGCCTGTGCTCATGGAATTTTAATTTATGTTTCCCTTTTTTCCCTTTTTTTAGAATTCCTTTTTTTCTCTGTCAACTTTGTGTAACATCCCTGGTGTTATGCAACAATAAAACTTGGTCATGTCATCATCTTGCATAGGAGCATGTCATTTAGTTAACTATGCCTTGCATTAACTAAAAATAATCTTACTTTGTTAGCTATGCAAATGCATGTGTGATGTAATGTGCTTAAACCAAAAATTCTTTTAAGGTACTTTGTGACCTTCTATCTTTGGAATTTCATTAAATACTTAAAATTGTGCCCTAACAAACTTTGAGGTATAAAGTTGGTACTTTATACTAGTGTCAAGTATGGGGTATGATTGCAAGTCTAACACCCTAATAATTGAGCTCCAAAATTGAAATCAGCATTGAAAAGCACCACTTAGGCATTTTTGTCTAAATCCTGATTTTTCAGCATTGGATTCAATTTTGCGGAATTATTTAAAATGAATTTCATAAATAGATATGTTCAAACAATGGTATCATTTGTTGTTACAAGGTTTGTGCTATACAATGGTACTATTGGTTGAGAGAGTTGTTTGTTAATTTCTCACTAATTAATTCACCAATTTTAGATAAACCAAACAACTTTTGAAACCCTAGACCGAAAAACTGTGTTTCAGTGTAAATCCTTTTCAAAGTGCCTTAGTTTCCCTCCCTTTATCTCTCAATCCAGTGAGTTTGAGTGTTGTTCCTGAAAGCAAAGTTGGAGTACATAGCAAGAGGAACAACTTTTGTTCTTGAAGAATTTTGAGTCACTGAAAGGAATCAAGAGAAAGAAGGAAGGGAAGAAGAAGGTTTAGTCGGGCTATAGGAGAAGCCAAGCAGCTCGCCATCGAGGAGCTTGCCGACAAGCCACCGCCCTCCAGCGCCGCTTCCTCGCGCGTTGCCACGCAGCTGATGCTGTGGCAAGTTCAAGCAGGAGCTGTCAATGCTAGAGAAGTCGCCACGACATCTTAAGCCGAGCCTGACGCCGTCCTCCTCTTTCTTTCCCTCTGCCATCGCCCTTAGTCACCACCGCAGGCCGTAGCCGTTGCACCTTTCTCCAATTCACCGCGTCCTCGGCTCCGCCTTGTTGACTCGCACCACCTGAGCTAGCCAGCGCCAGCACTAACCGTCTAAGCTGCCCGCGCGCCGCCGTCTTCCTCACTACCGAACAGAGTGTCGCCGCAGCCGCCCCCATCGACGACAGCTCCCCTACATCGCGTCCCTACCACAATCGAGTACACCAGCAGACCCGCGGTGAGCTCCTGCATGTGTTGTGCACCCTTGTTTCACCTCTACCGCACTATCTTGGCCGACGTCCCGTTTGTCGCGTCGCCGTGGCCACTATGGCCGATGGCAAGCTTGTTGCGCTACTCTTTTTGCTCCATTTTCTTCATGGGACGATGCGCGGTGTCTTCTTGAGTCAGTCGGTGCAAGTCTGGTCGCTAGAAACCTCACCGTTGTCGTGTAGCCGCCAGTCAAACCTCGCCGGGCCGCAGGGAGCACGGGTCGTACCTGAGGGTTGACCGGGCCCCCTTTGTTAGCCATTGTGGCTGGGGAAGAGCTCGGTGGGAAAATGTTTTGCTTCCTTTTATCTTTTCCAGGAAATGAATAATATGTGTAGTTTTTGGTTAATTCATATAAAATCATAGGGATTAGATAAAATTCTGAAACTTTTTGTGTATGCTTATCTTGATGTACTCTACCTAGGAAAATATGAAATGAGTATTTTTAGTACTTCTGCTATGATCTAAAAATACCTCTTTTAATTAATAAAAGGCAACTTCCATGATTTTATAGGTAAAAATATATAACCTTTGATCATGAAATTTTGTAGGAATGTTTTATGTGCTTAAGGTAGTCTCCACAAAATTTATAATTATATCCTTAATTATGTGCTTTAATTAATTAGTTAATAAATGCTTAAATAATTAGAGTAATCATTATAGGCTTGAGTGTGATTTCAGGTTGATTGTAGACCTTGGGACACAACACCTCTGATGTTCCTTGGCATGTTAACTACTTATTGGTTGAGCTCTCAATTAACTTATTGTTCTTATATAAAAACTATTAAATTGCTTTGTGAGTAATTAATCTAAGTAATTATAGAAGAAAAGTTGTACTCAAGTTAATTAACTTTGTTTTATCATCATAATCATGTTAGTACATCATCATCCTAAGGCATGCATATCGCCTTACGTTTAGTTATCGAGAGTGGAATCTGCTTGTGGAGCAAGTCCCTGGAGTGGAATTCTATTCGTTTGAAGTTGGTTATCTTGTTATGGTTATCTGAAGTACCTGACAACCCCTACATTGCAGGCAAGCCCCGAAGCATAAACCAATTCCTAGTATTTTATAAAAGTTATTCACATAAGTCTATACTTTGCCGCATTTTAAGTAAATAGGAGTTGAGTGATATACCATTGATGCATGCCTTCCTTGTTTACCTTTTACATATCCAAGTCACCCTGGTTAAAATGATAGTTTATTAGTGCTTAGCAATGCTTAGTTGCTAATAGTTGAGCAATGATATAAACATTCTAAACTCAGGATTCATCCTGAGGTATGAAGATGATCATGTTTTTAATATGAGACCATGTGGAATCTTGGCTTGCGTTATAGTTTGAGGCCTGACGTAGTGACCCCGCCTGTGTCGATTGAGGACCATACCGTTGTAGGCCTATATGTGGTTGAGACTTTGTAGTACTGGCCACATACTCCGGTAAGCCTAATATCTTGGCTATTCCATTATGTGAAACTATAACCGCGCACCGGGAGTGTGGAGATGGTGAGAGTATCGTGTACCCATTCCTGTGAATCTATTAGAGATGAACAACGCATAGAGGTGGGTACTGTGCTCTCGGGTAGTGCTGGACCAGTTCACATTTTGGAGGATCCGAGTGAAGGTTGATATATGTAAGTCCGAGACCGGGACCTGCATATGTCATGTGATAAGGAAACCCTAGCTAGGCCAAACTAATTCAAATCGTCGCTGCTTCTCAGAGAAGAAGACTCAAC
This sequence comes from Saccharum hybrid cultivar R570, assembly GCA_038087645.1. Taxonomy (NCBI): domain Eukaryota; kingdom Viridiplantae; phylum Streptophyta; class Magnoliopsida; order Poales; family Poaceae; genus Saccharum; species Saccharum hybrid cultivar. The sequence goes on from JAQSUU010000357.1 coordinate 3,705,689, forward strand.
CCTCTGACTTACATCGTAGTTAATAAATGAAACCGTGATACTGATGATCATAATGAGATGAATAATGAAATGACTGCTTTAGATCATGTGCAAACTAGATACTACTGAGGAACTTAATCCACAGCTAAAATATTGAAAGTAAGGATTAACTGTTAGTAAGCTTTTCTGCAAAAGTCAATCTTGATTCTTGTTACAGACTTACTTTGATTCCCCTTAAGCCTGCATATCCTTGGAGTCTTTCCTTTTCGTCGGTTAAGTCTTGTTGAGTATCTTTGTACTCAGGGTTTGTTAAACCCTTGTTGCAGATGAGAGCCAGTAGTAGAAGAGTTTGTTGTGAACCCTTAGGCAGGGTGAATCTCTCTTGTGTGATACTAGTGATACCTATCATGCTACCCTACTACCTTGTGGCTAAAGTTTAACTTTGTAATAATTCAATGAATAGTTGTAAACTTATGGTTATAAGTCTTCCGCTGTTTACTCTAATGTAATCTATTGTATAATTATACAACTGTTGTAATACTACAATGTTTCTATAATGTATCTTGCTCGAAATAAAAACGTGGATGATTCGGGGTTCTCCGAGGACACCGACAGACTACCAGAGTTGTCTGACTTGCATGTGCTGCTATCAGAGGTCTGGGAGATGATGATAGGCACGTGTGGGCCATATAATTCAGGTGGTTTTGCCACAACTGGTATCAGAGCATGCTATTATAGAAGTGTTGTAGTACTATTTTGCAAAACTTCAAAACAAACAATACAAATAAATTTCAACTCTAGTTTGGTCAAAAAGGTTACTTCTAACTTACCTTCTATTGCTGAGAGATGCCCCGTCATACTTTAGAAGTTCAAGTGGCGTATCAACTCCTTCACTACATCGAGATGCTTCATCAACTCCTATAGTTCTTAATCTTATAGAATGCTCTGCTAGAATTATGTTGCTTGTTCCCTAGTTATTTTGTTAGTTTATCGTATGATCCATAAAGGTGGTGATACACCTAAAAGTTACGTAAAAGTGGGATAGCATGTTTTCTATTGCCCTATATTATAAAATTGAGTGTGTTGCCACTCACTATTTTAAACAATAAAGTTAAGTAGATAGGTTAGTATAGTTGAGCGTTGGATCGTTCATGCATCATGTCATTAATAAAAATTTCTTTTTACTTTCCCCCTTGCTAGTAGTTGGGTTAAGTAAGTTGCCAACCATATTCATGCTATCTTTCTTATCCCTCTATGCTATTCTATTGTCTCTGGAAATCTGGTTGTTGATGATTTTTCTTCCCTTACAGTACGAGGACTTGCTCTAGAAAAACAAATCAACCAGGTACCTCATGTGGCCATGGTCAGTCCAACACTTCTAATCCACTACGAGAACCAACCATAAAGGAAACACTTGCTACAGTGAGTGCCAGCACCGACAATGCACGTATGCTCCAGACCTTGATACAGGACCATCTAGATCCCCAGGCTGATTGCACTTATCATGATTTCTTAAAAACTCAACCTCCTGTATTTCATAAAGCTGAAGAACCTTTGGAGGCTGAAGACTGGATTCGCACTATGGAGCAGAAATTCAGTCTTATCCGTTGCAGTGATATGCAGAAGACTCAGTGTGCAATACAACAACTCCAAGGTCCCACTAGTGCTTGGTGGGCAAATTTCATTACAACATAACCGGAAGGTCAACAAGTCATATGTGATGACTTTTGCACTGCTTTTGTGACCCGTTTCATTCCTGATGGTATAAGAAGAGTGAAGGTAGAACAATTCTATAAGATAAAGCAAGAAGAAGATCATAGTGTAATGGAGTATCTGAAAAAATTTAACCAGTTATGTTAGTATGCCGCTGAGCGCGTATGGAATGATGAGGAGAAAAAGCGCTATTTTGTGAGAGGTCTTCACCCCAAGATCCAGCGTACATTGATTCCTAAAAAGTTTGCAAGCTATGATGAGACAGTCAGTATAGCCATCACAACAGATGTAGCAAACCGTGAGCACGAGGAGTACAAGAAAAGGAAACATGAATTAGAAGAATCTTCTGGTAGTAATGTTCAACGCCTAAAGATTGTTTATCAACCTTTCCTTCATTCCCTCTATTTTCCACCTCAGCAACAAGCCCCGCAACAGGCAATTGTTCAACCTGCTGCACGTCTTGCCTATCTAGAGCAGTCGAATACTCTTAGTATTCGTCCCTATAGGTCATAGAGGCGTCAAGAGACCACTGCTAAGAATAGAGCTGTTACTAAGTTGGGTCGTGTCCATTATACACAATCCAAAGTAATTCCTGAAGGTGAACCTATGATGATGGGTCAGTTCTCTGTTGCCAAGCAACCTACCATTATACTGATTGATTCTGGTGCATCTCATACATTTATCAACAGAGCTTTTGTTATGAAGTATCAGTTGCTAATTGAGGTTATGGAGGGAAATTTTTGTATATAGTCTCCTGGAGGGCAGATGTATACCAAAGAGGTAGTAGAGCATGTTCCTATAGATCTTGTTGGGCACATCTTTCCAACAGATCTGCTTGTTCTTAAAAACCAGGACATAGATGTGATCCTTGGCATGAATTGGTTATGTTAGCGTGGAGCTCTTATTGATACACTAAATAGAACCATATAGTTGAATTCTCCTGATAATAGTTATAAGTTGCCCATCCATCTACCTACTCCAAAGATGGCAGTTGAAAGAATTTATGGAGCCACTATTAAGGATGTGAAAGATATACCAGTTTTCAGAGAATTTTCAGATGTGTTTCCTGATGACCTACCTAGTTTACCTCTAGATAGAGATGTGGAGTTTGTGATTGAGCTAAAACCTAGTACTGCTCCAGTATCATGAAGAGCTTATCGAATGCCTTTGAAAGAGTTAGCTGAGCTTAAGATACAATTGCAAGAGTTACTTGACAAAGGTTATTTCAGACCTAGTTCATCACCTTGGGCATGCTCGGCACTATTTGTGAAAAAGAAGGACCGCACATTGAGGTTGTGTGTTGACTATTGTCCGTTAAATGAGGTGACAATTAAGAATATGTATCCTCTTCCTTGCATTGATCTACTCTTTGATCAACTTGTGGGAGCTAAAGTGTTCTCTAAGATAGATCTCAGATCGGGTCACCATCAGATAAAGATACAACCAGAAGACATTCCAAAGACTGCTTTCACTATCAGATATGATCTGTATGAATACCTGGCCATGTCCTTGGGCTTAACCAATGCTCCAGCTTACTTCATGTACTTGATGAATTCTATTTTCATGCCGGAGCTTGACAAGTTTGTGGTAGTCTTCATTGATGATATTCTGATATATTCCAAAAACAAAGAGGAACATGCGGAACATTTACGCATTGTTGTAAGCCGTCTAAGGGAACAACAGTTATATGCTAAGTTCAGTAAATGTGAGTTTTGGCTTGATGAAGTGCCGTTTCTTGGGCATATTTTTTCTGCTGAGGGTGTTGCTGTAGACCCTAGCAAAGTGAAAGATATCCTGGATTGGAAGCCACCTACCATTGTGCATGAAGTTCGCTAGTTTCTTGGAATGGCAGGATATTACCATCGTTTTATTCCTGACTTCTCCAAAGTAGCTAAGCCTGTCACTGAGTTACTGAATGTTCAAAACAAGTTTGTTTGGTCACCTGAATGTAACAAAGCTTTTGAAACTTTGAAAAGGCTATTGACCCCTGCTCCTATTCTAGCTCAGCCAGACATTGAGAAGCCATTTGATATATACTATGATGCTTTCGGCATTGGTATTGGGTGTATACTGATGCAAGAAGGCCGAGTTATTGCCTATGCTTCCAGGCAACTTAAGCATCATGAAGAACATTATCTTACTCATGACTTGGAGTTAGCTACTGTAGTACATGCACTTAAGATCTAGTGTCATTATCTGTTGGTAGTAGTTGCAATGTCTATACTGATCATAAGAGTTTGAAATACATTTTTACTCAGTCAGAGTTAAATATGCGTTAGAGAAGATGGTTAGAATTAATCAAAGATTATGATTTGGAAGTTCATTGCCATCCTAGTAAAGTTGATGTTGTTGCAGATGCACTCAGTCGTAAATCTCATTGCAATTGTCTAACAGCAAGGCAGTTTGATAGTACTATATGTCAGGAGATGGAAAAGTTGAATATAGAAATGGTTTCACATGGAACCTTAGTCAATATTACAATTGAATCTACTATTCAAAGTCAGATTGTTGTAGCTCAGAAAGGAAATAAAAGAATAGCTCACATCAGAGAAAGAGTTATAACTGGAAAGGCACCATGTTTTCATATTGATAATGATGGTGTTCTTTGGTTTAAGAATCATCTGGTAGTACCCAAAGTTCCTGAGTTACATCAGCAGATCCTCGATGAAGCTCATTTTTCTAGATTCTCTATTCATCCAGGAAGTTATAAGATGTATCATGACCTGAAACAAAGATTCTGGTGGACCAAATTGTTGCTAAGTGTGACACATGTCAACGAGTAAAAGCAGTTCATCTAAATACAGGACCACTGAACCCTTTGCCTGTTCCATCTTGGAAGTGGGATGACATCAATATGGATTTCATTGTTGGTTTGCTGAAAACATCCAAAGGGTTTGATTCCATTTTGGTTATCGTTGATCACCTTACAAAGCAGGCTCATTTCATGCCAGTAAGAACCGATTATCTAGCCATACGCTATGCTAAGCTATACATTGATCATATCATGAGCCTTCATGGGATACCCAAAACAATTATTTCAGATAGAGGTACATATTTTGTTTCCAAATTCTGGAAAGAACTTCATAAGTCACTGGGCACTAAACTTATTCACAGTTCAGCCTATCATCCGTGAACTAGGGGCCAAACTGAAAAAGTGAATCAGATTCTGGAGGACATGTGTAAGAGCTTGTGTTCTCACTTATTCAGATAAATGGGATGATTGTTTACCTTTAGCAAAGTTCTCCTATAACAATAATGTCGGTGTTCGGACCCGAGGGGGTCCTAAACCAACGAGTAAATGCTACGTGTCTCTTTCCTAGATGGTGATGCAAGGAGAACACACGGGGGTTTATCCTGGTTCGGGCAAAAGAAGGCTCTACGTCCAGCGGGGGGGGGGGGGGAGAAGTTTGTATTTCCTTGCACCGAAGTGCTCGTGTAGGGATTACAAGCATGCGAGAGAGGGCGTCGAGCCCAAGTCTCAAAGAGAGGAAAAAGAGGACAAGGGTGGTTGCTTGAGATATCGATCTGCCTGTTGTCTCTTGTTTTTCTTCGTTGTCCGTTGTTGTCCCTCCCTATTGTAGAACCCTGGCCTACCCTTTTATAGGGCGAGAGGAGGCCAAGACGACGGGGAGCCTTGAGGTGATGTTTTGTCGATTCCTGTTGAGCTGACCGTAGCGACGTGCTCTGGGAATGGCCGGCCATCCCTGGACACCATGGCGTCGTGGGAGACGAGACAGCGAAATGACCCGGAGCGCCGTGCCATACCGTCCTTCCCTTGTCGTTGAACTGTGCCGAGCGTCGAGGTTGGGTCGAGGCCGGGTCGAGACCGGATGGATAAGGCCGAATCCCTGAGATCACGGAGAACGGGCCTTGTCTTATCCTCCCTCGAGGGTGACCGATGGTAAACAGTGCGCGGTAAGGTGGGTACAATGATAGTTTTCACCTCCCATCACGGGATGGGCGGTAAAACAGTGAGATCTGACACGGGCATTGTTCCCACGTCGATCCTAGTCGTAGCCATGCCGGTAGGTGGTAGTAGGTAACCGCATTGAATGCTATGGCTTTTGTCCTGGGGTAGGTAAAGAAAAGGAGTCGAGGCGCTGGACCCGGGCTCACGCGAGTCAGAGTTTTTCCCAGTGGGCGGACGAGCCTCGTGCGGGTCGGAGCGCCGTCGAGGTGCCTTACTGTACGGGACGGGGCGCGGTCAAGGCGCCCCATCGAGCAGGCCTCGTACGAGTTGGAGCCAGAGCGCGGTCGAGGCGCCCCGTCAAACGGGCCTCATACGAGGCGGACTGGATATGCGGTCGAGGCGGGCTGCCTTTTATTGCGGTTTCAGTCGTTTTAGTTTTTTATTAGCGATGGATGTGGGTACCCCCATATTGTTGGTATCGACAGTAGCCCCTGAGCCTTTGGGTGAGTGTGTGATCACTCTCCCAGAGGTTTGTTTGAACTGGAGTCGTAGCGTCGTGATTTTTTCCGGCGGGGGCGCGCGAGCGCAGCCGCCGGGTGTAGCCCCCGAGGCCTCGGTGGAGTGTTGAGACTCCTCCGAGGTCTTGTATTCGTTTTATTGGGGAATGATTCGTTGCGGTCAAGCCCCCGAGCCTCGCGCGCAAGAGGTCGATCAGAGTCTCGGCCGTCTTTTGCTGTGCGACCCTCACGCTCCTCCTTCAGGAAGGAGGAGGAGGGGTGGGGAACGCCGTACTACCCCTATTTGGGCGAGTTCCGACGATCTCCGGTGAGCTGCTAGCGGGGGAATTCGAGTGAGAGCCCGTGCCCCAGTCGTTAGGGGTCGGCTAGTGGCCCGGAGGCGCTCTCAAAGATGCCAAGGAGTGGTCGTGTGGATCTCGATTCCCTGCGACATGATTCGAGGGCTCGGTGCCTCCCCCGAGGGGATTCCTACGTGGACCTCCTCCTTTGGCCTCGAATATGTTCTGGGGTGCCTCGAGAGCGTGGCTCAAGCCCTGGCCATGTACGGGCGCACCCTTGGTCGTCCCTAACTATGTTACTCGAGGGCAGCTGTCGAACCCTGGTCGAGGGCCAGCTTTCGATCCCTCAAGGTTTAGGTTTCTGCGGTCGAGCCTCCGAGCCTCACGCGCACGAGGTTGATCAGAGTCCCGACCGTCTTTTGCTATGCGACCCTCACGCTCCTCCTTCAGGAAGGAGGAGGAGGGGTGGGGAACGCCGTACTACCCCTGTTTGGGCGAGTTCCGACGATCTCCGGTGAGCTGCTAGCGGGGGAATTCGAGTGAGAGCCCGTGCCCCAGTCGTTAGGGGTCGGCTAGTGGCCCGGAGGTGCTCTCAAAGATGCCAAGGAGTGGTCGTGTGGATCTCGATTCCCTGCGATAGGATTCAAGGGCTCGGTGCCTCCCCCAAGGGGATTCCTATGTGGACCTCCTCCTTTGGCCTCGAATACGTCCTGGGGTGCCTCGAGAGCGTGGCTCGAGCCCTGGCCATGTACGGGCACACCCTTGGTCGTCCCTAACTCTGTTACTCGAGGGCAGCTGTCGAACCCTGGTCGAGGGCCAGCTTTCGATCCCTCAAGGTTTAGGTTTCTGCGGTCAAGCCCCCGAGCCTCGCGCGCACGAGGTCGATCAGAGTCCCGACAGTCTTTTGCTGTGCGACCCTCACGCTCCTCCTTCAGGAAGGAGGAGGAGGGGTGGGGAACGCCGTACTACCCCTATTTGGGCGAGTTCCGACGATCTCCGGTGAGCTGCTAGCGGGGGAATTCGAGTGAGAGCCCGTGCCCCAGTCGTTAGGGGTCGGCTAGTGGCTCGGAGGCGCTCTCAAAGATGCCAAGGAGTGGTCGTGTGGATCTCGATTCCCTGCGACAGGATTCGAGGGCTCGGTGCCTCCCCCGAGAGGATTCCTACGTCGACCTCCTCCTTTGGCCTCGAATACGTCCTGGGGTGCCTCGAGAGCATGGCTCGAGCCCTGGCCATGTACGAGTGCACCCTTGGTCGTCCCTAACTCTGTTACTCAAGGGCAGCTGTCGAACCGTGGTCGAGGGCCAGCTTTTGATCCCTCAAGGTTTAGGTTTCTGCGGTCGAGCCCCCAAGCCTCACGTGCACGAGGTCAATCAGAGTTCCGGCCATCTTTTGCTGTGCGACCCTCACGCTCCTTTTCCAAAAAAAGGAGGAAGGGTGAAGAACATCGTACTACCCTCGTTTGGGCGAGTTTCGATGGCCTCCGGTGAGCTGCTAACGAGGGAATTCGAGTGAGAGTCCGTGCCCCAGTCGTTAGGGGTCGGCTAGTGGCCCGGAGGCGCTCTCAAAGATGCCAAGAAGTGGTCGTGTGGATCTCGATTCCCTGCGACAGGATTCGAGGGCTCGGTGCCTCCCCCGAGGGGATTCCTACGTCGACCTCCTCCTTTGGCCTCGAATACGTCCTGGGGTGCCTCGAGAGCATGGCTCGAGCCCTGGCCATGTACGGGCGCACCCTTGGTCGTCCCTAACTCTGTTGCTTGAGGGCAGCTGTCGAACCCTGGTCGAGGGCCAGCTTCCGCTCCCTCGAGGCTCATACCGGGCTCGGGGCCCATTTCCCAGGTATCTAGGAATATCCGTCCATGGATCCCTACCCCGCCCGTTAGCCGGGCGCGTCTTTTTAGGAGGGGAGGCGAGATCGGCACGGTAGTGGGCGACGTGGCGTACGGCTACGACGTGGGGGACGGCCACGTGCCCAATTCCTGCGAGATGTAAGGAGACGGTTAGGTGGGCGCATTTAATGCGGGAAACTGTTCCTACCTTTTCACGCGGCCATTGGGCTTCCGCCTGGGCATATAAAATCAAGGCCTGGGGGTCTGCGTTCCCCACCATTCCCTTGCGCTCCTGCAATCTTCTGCCTTAGACAACCCTTGCCTTATTACGCTCTCTGCCCGCATCGCTGCCGCCACCGCACCCTCTCCGTCCACCCCCCTTCTGACAGCACCGATGGCAGGAAAGAGCCAGATCCTCCCCGCCGATGACTGGGCCGCCTCCTCGGTGACGGAGAGGAGGTTGGAAGAGTTGGTCGAGGACGGGCTGCTGCGGCCAAGGATGAGTTGGTCGCAGCCGGAGTGGATCACGCCACCTCCTGCCCACCGGGAGCCGGCGCCCCCTGAAGGGTACGTGGTGAGCTTCGTCTGCTTCCACGAGCGGGGGTTTGGCATGCCAGCGTCCGTCTTCATGCGTGCACTCCTCCACTACTACCAGGTGGAGCTTCACCACCTTGCCCCTAACGCCGTCGCGCAGGCCGCCATCTTCGCGGCGGTCTGTGAGGCCTACCTTGGGGTGGAGCCGTAGTGGAACCTGTGGCTTCACCTTTTCAAGGCCGAGCTCTTCGCCAAGAAGGTAGGGAAGAAGGGCGTCCTGTGCACGGCTCGAGTAGGGAGCTGCGTCCTGCAGGTGAGGTCGAGCCGGGCGGATCTGTACATCCTGGCTCGCCTCATCTCTTCGAACAGCGGGTGGCACGAGGGTTGGTTCTACCTCCGCAACGATGAAAATCAGTTGCCGAGGTACACCGACCGCGTGCTGACCGCTCGAGAGGATCGCTGGACGTACAGAGTGCCGGAAGCCGAGAAGCCGCGCCTGGACCCGCTGCTGGCGGCGCTGCAGCAGCTTCGCCTTCGGGGCTTGACGGCTGCAGCGGTGGCCGTGGCCTTCCATCGTCGCAGAGTGATGCCGCTGTGCCGGCGTCGTCTCCGCCTCGACCAGATGACTCCGAAGGCATCTCTGGAGGGGACTCGGATGTCCCACGAATCCCTTGCCCTCGAGGAGGTCCTCCGACGAGCGCGCCGGATGGTTGGGAACTTCAAGGTGGAGGAGGCCAACCGGGTCCCCATGAGACCTACCGAAGGGTTCGAGCCCGTGGTACGTATCTTAGGGCTAGTATGTTTGCTAATTTCGTTTATTTTTGGATTTCGCTGATTTGGTCGAGGCCGGTGCGTAGGATTTGTCGGCGCTGCGGGAAACGCGTCCGCCAGTCCTCGAGGACCGGCCCGCCCGGGAGGCTCGACGCCAGCATGCCTCCAAGAAGAAGCAAACCAAGGAGACGGCCAAGAAGCGGGCAATCCGCAAGGCCAAAGAGGCGGAGTTGTTGAAGAAGCTCCGGCGCCAGCAGACCATCGATGGGGTCCCCCTGGCACCGTCGCCTTCCGAGACGATCTCGAGGGAGGACGACGACAGCAGCGACGAAGACGACGACGCCCTGTCGCGGTATGAGACCGCGACCGGACTGGGAGACCTTCCCGACATTCGCCCCCTGCTGGAGCCCATCAGGGGGGCGTCCTCCTCGGTCGTCGTGGTCGAGGAGTCCGAGGAGAAGAAGACAGAGAAGGAGACGGGCCCCTCGAAGGGAGGGGCCGCTTTACCCTGGACCCAGCAAGAGGGGTCAACGGGGACGCCCGCACTAGCCCAGGCCCCGCGAGCTCGAGCAGGGGCTGGGACAGCGGTACCGGCGTCGTCATCGGCGGCGACGTCGGCAGGCGTGAGAACCCGAGGCCAGCTGGCCTCGGAGGCACAGAAGGCGCAGGGCGGTGCGTCGGTCGGGGCCCCAAGGAGTGCCCGGCCTGCTGGTGGGGCCGCTGCGAGGCCACAATCGGCCGCCCCGGGAGGCTCGGATCGCATGGGGTCGAGGCCCTTGGTGCTGATTTCTGGGTAAGCGTTTCTGCTTGGTTGTTCTGCCTTTCTCTAGATCCGTTGGCTGACATTTCTTCTCACTTTGCAGGTTAAAGCGGAAGGCGGAGCCGATGGGGCCTACCCCCGTGAAGTCGCTGCGGGCCAGCACCGTTGTCCTTAACCGGACGGCGGAGCAGGATGCGGCCTGGGTCCAGTAGGTCGAGGCCGCGAAGGGGCACCTACGACAACGGTAGGGGGCAGCGGATGCCACGGTGGTTGCTGGCCCTGATCCTGCCGTGGAGGGGTTCGAACCGGCGGAGATGGTGGCAGTAGGCTTCCATCTTGGGGTCACGGCAGCTCGAGCTCTTCATGACCTGATCGATCATGAGTTGGGAGTCGCCTCGAACGTCAAGGTGTCGGACCCCGAGCTCGACGGCGATTCTTAATCCCATGACGAGCGCCTCGTATTCGGCGACATTGTTAGACGCAGGAAAATGAAGTCGGATGACGTAGCGCATGTGAACCCCGAGGGGTGAGACGAAGAGCAAGCCCGCACCTGCTACCGTTTTCATCAATGACCCATCGAAGTACATGGTCCACAGCTCCGCCTGAAGCTGCGCAGGGGGAGTTGGGTGTCGGTCCACTCAGCCAGGAAATCTGCTAACACCTGTGACTTGATAGCTTTTCGCGGCGCATAGGACAAGGTCTCGCCCATCAGTTCGACTGCCCATTTGGCAACCCTACCCGAGGCTTCCCGGTTCTAGGCTATCTCTCCCAAGGGGAAAGAAGAAACCATAGTAATCGGGTGACCCTCGAAGTAGTGTCGAAGCTTGCGCCGTGTCAGGATGATGGCATATAGCAGTTTCTGGATCTGTGGGTATCGAATCTTGGTTTCTGAGAGCACCTCGCTAATGAAATAGACCGGCCTCTGGAAAAGCAAGGTATGTGCCTCCTCGGCCCGTTCGACAACCAGGGCAGCACTGACTACTTGTGATGTCGCGATGACATAGAGTAGGAGTGGTTCCCCTGGGGTTGGAGGGACGAGGATTGGTGAGTTAGAGAGTGTGGCCTTGAGTTTTGTGAGAGCCTCCTCAGCCTCAAGGGTCTAGGAAAAATGCTTCGATTTCTTCAAGCGACGGTACAGAGGGAGTGCTTTTTCGCCGAGGCGCGAAATGAAACGGCTAAGTGCCGCCAAGCAACCTGTGACCCTCTGTACGCCCTTCAGATCTCGGATGGGGCCCATCTTGGTTATTGCAGAGATTTTTTCAGGGTTGGCCTCGATGCCGTGTTTAGACACGATGAACCCTAAAAGCATACCTCGTGGGACGCCAAAGACGCATTTCTCTGGATTGAGTCTGATGTTTTTTGCCCAGAGGCATTTGAACGCAATGTCGAGGTCGTTGACCAGATTGTCGGCTTGTTTGGTTTTGACAACGATGTCGTCGACATAAGCCTCGACGGTCGACCCGACGTGCTTTCCGAAAATGTGCTGCATGCATCGCTGGTACGTAGCCCCCGCGTTCTGGAGACCGAAGGGCATCGTAACGTAGCAATACATGCCGAATGGGGTGATGAATGAAGTCACAAGCTGGTCGGACTCCTTCATTTTGATTTGGTGGTAGCCGGAGTATGCATCTAAGAATGAGAGAGTTTCACATCCCGCAGTGGAATAAACGATTTGGTCAATGCGTGACAAAGGAAAGGGAACTTTTGGACATGCTTTATTTAAACTGGTATAGTCTACACACATCCTCCATTTCCCACTCTTTTTCCTAACTAATATATGATTAGCTAGCCACTCGGGATGATGAACCTCCTTGATGAATCCGGCCTCCAACAACTTGTGTATCTCCTCGCCGATGACCCTGCGCTTCTCCTCATCGAAGTGACGCAGACGTTGCTTCACCGGTTTGGATCTGGCCTGGATCTCCAAGGCGTGCTCGGCGACTTCCCTGGGTATGCCCAGCATATCCGAGGAACTCCACGCAAAGATGTCGACGTTTGCGCGGAGAAAGTCGATGAGCACTGCTTCCTATTTAGGATCGAGGGTGGCGCTGATGTTCAGCGCCTTTCCCTTGGGATCAGCGGGGTCGAGGGGTACGAGTTTGACATCTTCCGCGGGCTCAAAGCTGTCGGCATGGTGTTTTGGGTCAGGAATCGCATTGGCGAGGCCGTCGAGGTCTGCAGCCAAGATCACCGACTCTAAAACAGCCTCACCGTGCTCGACGCACTCGACGTCGCACTCGTAGGCATGTTCATATGAGGGCCCTACAGTGATAACACCGTTTGGGCCTGGCATCTTGAGCTTGAGGTAGGTGTAGTTTGGGATTGCCATGAACCTGGCGTAGCATGGGCGCCCTAGGATAGCGTGGTACGTTCCACGTAATCTGACTACTTCGAAAGTGAGAGTCTCCTTTCTGAAGTTGGCCGGTGTGCCAAAACAAACAGGCAGATCGACCCGTCCGAGGGGTTCCGCCCGTTTCCCTGGCACGACTCCGTGGAAGCCCCCGACGCTAGGTTGGAGGCGCGCTCTCTCGACCCCCAGAAGGTCGAGGGTCTGGGAGTAGATGATGTTGAGGCTGCTTCCGCCGTCCATGAGCACCTTGGTGAGGCGTGTGCTGGCGATGATGGGGTCAACAACGAGCGGATAGACTCCCGGGTTGGGGACGTAGTCTGGGTGGTCGTCATGGTCGAAAGTGATGGCCACCGCAGACTAATCAAGGAAGCGGGGGACTGCCGTTTGTAGGGAGAAAACCTCACGCTGTTCTCGCTTGCGCTGGCGCGCCGAGAGGTGGGTCGAGGGCCCTCCGTAGATCATGAAGCAATCGTGGATCTCGGGGAATCCCCCGTCCTTGTCGTCACTCTTAGGGTCCTCCTTCTTGTCGTCCTTCTTGACGCCGGCATCCCCAAAGTACCTACAAAGCATATGACAGTCTTCGAGGTTATGGTTAGTGGGTCCCTTGTGGTAGGGACACGGCTCTTTGAGCATTTTGTTGAAGATGCCCCCACCGGGGGGGGCCTCGAGGCTTCTTGTGCTCGATAGCAGCGACGAGCTCATCGGTCGGGGCCTTGAGCTTGCCCTGCTAGCCTTTCTTCTTCTTGCGGTTGTTTCTCTTGGAGCCCCGGGTGGGGCTCGCGGGATCGTTGACCTTCTGCTTCCCCCTTTCCGGGTCGCCACCAAAGATTGCACCAACCGCCTCCTCGCCGGCGGCGAAGTTGGTGACAATGTCCATCAACCCGTTGGCAGTGAGTGGAGTGTTACGGCCCAATTCTCGGACCAACTCTTTACAGGTGGTGCCGGAGAGGAAGGCCATAATTACGTCGGAGTCGGTGACGTTGGGGAGCTCGGTACGCTGCCAGGAGAAGCGCCGGATGTAATCCCGGAGGGATTCACCTAGTTTCTGCTTGCAGCTCCGGAGGTCCCACGAGTTGCCGGGGTGCATGTAGGTCCCCTTGAAATTTCCCTCAAACACCCTTACGAGATCGTCCCAGTCGTGGATCTATCGAGGTGGGAGATCCTCGAGCCAGGCTCGGGCGGTGTCGGAGAGGAACAGGGGGAGTTGTCGAATGATGACCCGGTCGTCGGTGGCCCCGCCCAGCTGACACGCCAAGCGGAAATCGGCGAGCCAAAGTTCGGGTTTGGTTTTGCCGTTGTACTTGGTGAGAGTCGTGGGGGGGGGGGCGAAACCGAGCCGGGAGCACCGTCTCACGGATAGCCTTACTAAAGACCCGAGGACCCGGGGGCTCGGGTGAAGGGCTACGATCTTCCGAACTGTCGTAGCATCTGCCCCTGTGGACGTGGTAGCCTCGAGGCATGCCGTCACCGTGCTTGTGCGTGCGGCGCTCGATGATGTTGCCATGGATGTCTCGAGGCTCGTGGTCGTTGGTGGTGGGCTCAGGGGCCGGAGCTACCCGGTTTCGCCGGGCAGGCTTGGGGTGAACCGAGGCTTCTCTCTCCTGTCAGGAGGGCTCGATGATCCGCTTCGAGGCTGCCTCGTGTTGCCTCAAGGCAGAGCTCTCGGCCTGCTGCATGGCGGCGGTCTCGAGGAGTTCTCAGATTTCATCTCGAGCCCGACGGGCGTTGGGGTTTGACGGCTCGGGCATGTTGCGGAGGAGCATGGCGGCGGCGACGACGTTCTGGCGGCTCGAGTGAAAACCGGGGGGGTCGACCACCTGGTCCTCATTGATGCGACGGTTGACGTCGCGAGCTCTCTCGTGAGCTCTCCCGCCAAGTGCGCGTTCCGCACGCTCACGCTCGAGGGTTTGTTGGAGTAGATCTAGGTTTTCCCGTTCCTCGTCAAGCCTGTCCTACAACTCACGAATCTACTCGAGCTGCGTTCCTTGATCCGCAAGGAACTGAGGGTCGCCTCGCTCAGCAGGAAGCTCGACATGAGTTGGCGTGTGCCTTCCTTCGACTGGCTCTTTGTCCTCTGATTCCGAAGTGCTTTCAACATCGATGTTGAAGCATTCGCGGGTCGGATCATAGGTGTCGTCCGCCGAGTCGGAGTCAGGAGCGCCAAAGTAGTAGTATGATGGGGGAATGTGTGGCCGTTGCAAATCGTCACTGGGGTTGCTGTAACACCTCAGGTGTTTAGCTCCATAATTGCATTGCATTTGCATGAGCATAAGCATGCATCATTCATTTTATGTGGTTGCAACAAATGTGCTTGGTTTTAGAATTTTGTTTGGCTCACATCATGTGACACTAGTTAGTTGGTGTAACTAAAGGGTAGAGTAGCTAATTATACCTTACAACACCTTAATTACACTTAGGATCATTAGTGGAACAATGTTCATGTTGACCAAAGTGACCAAATTGCCCTCCTAAGTGTTGTTTCCATGCTAATTAGTGAAGTCATGTAAACTGAACCCTCAGAATCACCAGCTTATAAGCAAAACAAGTTCAAGTCCATATTAACAAAGTTGTAGTAAAAATTGTAAGCTTCAACTTTGTCAATTAGCTCAATTCATGATTCAGTCCCTAAGCCGGCCAAATTTCCACTTTTCTGTGCTGCTGATTTTCTGTTGTTTCACAAAAACAGATTTTGTTCCTGGCTCTGTAAATCCCAAAACATGTCGATTCAGGTTTAGCTCATATTCACAAAGTTGTAGAGAATTTCATGAGCTACAACTTTGTTAATTAGCTCATCTCGTGATTCGGGCTGGTTTTAGAGCTACAGGGCTTGAAAGCTGCTGCTGTTCGGGGGTGGTCAATGTTGCAAATGTTGCAACGTGGTGTTGCCTATGTTGCAGTTCAGATCGGGCAGGGGGGGAAATGGCCGACCAGCCTCAGACCGCGACCGCCGCGTGGGCGCGCGGTGGCGACCGTACGCCGGCCGTGGCCCCACCGGTCAGGTCCGAGCGGGCTTCTTGAACGCCACGACGTGGCCTCCGCCTCACTCCCGCCTTTGTCTCTCTCTCTCGCCCTGTGCTCGCCGAGCGGAAAGAACCGAGCCGCCTGCAGTGCCGCGCGCTCCGCCGCTGCCGTGTGCGCTCACCGTCGCACCACCGGCCAATACACCACGCCTACAGCTCCGCCACCACCTCCCGAACCTCGTCGAACCCTCCTTTGGAGCAACCGAGCAGGGTAAGGGCGCATTGCCGGCTTTTCCCCCGCTCGGAGCTCATCGGCGCACCACCGCCTGCAGTGCTTGTACTCGGCCATGCTCCTCCACCTTGCCTCGGTCCTCAATAGAAATCTCGTTAGGTTCGCCTTGGCTCTGGGAAGCGAATGCGCACCTCCGGTGACCACTTGGTGCTCGGAGCTCACCACCGCACCACCGTGCGCCATCACCGGGCCGCCGTCGCCATGGCCGTCATAGCTAGGTTGGGATAGGGTCAGCCAAGCTAGGTTTGGTCGATGCGGAAAATCATGGGGAATCCGTTGATTCTCTTCCCGTCGCCGGATGCGCCGTCGTCGGCGGGCTAGAGCTCGCCGGAGTCGCGGCCGTCTCCTCCCCTCCGCTCTTCTCTCTATGGCCTGCGGGCCCGCGCTGTCAGCCCCCCACGCGCGCGCGGGCAGGACGGCCTGAACAGGCCGCGTGTGAAGTTGGGCCGCGTCCGCGTAGAGGCCGGCCCAGTAGCGAGTTGGGTTCGGTTTTTGTTTTTCTTTGCATTTTGTCACAGATTTTAGTGATGTTTGGAAAATGTAGATCTAGGGTTTTACTTGCCCAAAAATTATGAGATAAATTTTGTTAGGATCTACATGATGTATAGTATTTTAGAAAAATATGAATTAGTTATGTGATGTTTAGTTTATGGGAGATTTAAATAGGTTTTTGAAATGTGTTTTAGATTGCATGCAAATTTGTTTAAATCATATCTTGAGTTTCTGTGTTCCAAAAATTTTGAAATTTGGTGGGTAGGCTAACTTATACTTGCTCTAGCTTTGGTAAAAATTTGGGCAGTAGTGCTTAAGTACTTTTCAAGTTATAATGCTATCTTCTTATTTTAGGAAATACTTAAATGAATTTTAGTAATTTTTCTACATGTGCAATGTTCTTATAAATTTTTGGAGAATGTCTTGGTATCCTATAGTGTCCAAGAAAATTAGGAAATCTGTTGTTTGACACTTTTTAATATGATTTGTTAATTATGCAAAAATCAGCTTTTTTGGGTTGTGAATTTTGTTTAGGGAGTTTCTGTAAATAATTTTAGTTCAAATTCTTACAGTGGTCTCTTTTTTTGTTCATAGAGTCTCCTGTAATTTTTGTAGAATTTTAGGAGCAGTTTACATATATGTTTAAAATCCCACTTAATTAATTGAGTAAATTAAGAAATGAGTATAAATAAATATTCTAGGTGGGCACACCTTACTTTCTAGTGTTTTTGTGACCTTTGTGAACTTGTGGTAACATTAGTTTGGCCTTAGAGAATGTTTGCCACATAAATAAATATTTAATCTTTGCAATTCTAGGTTTTCTGGACAGCTGGTAGTATTTCTAGGTTTGATCCTTAATAAAAGTATTTGCTAGAAAACTTGTGAATACCAAAGTGGTAGTAAACTGGTTAAACTAGCTTGTGTCAAAATTTGATGGTATTTGGTCTAGTAGTCTAAGAGTTATAGCTGTTTAAAGTTGCAGTCCAGAATTGGCTACTCTCTGTTTAGAGAGGACAGATTCTGGAACTTGGGAAATTCGATATGGAAAACTTAGGAATTTAAGGTTGAGGTCTGAAAATGATTTGTAGTGCATTTCTTAAGCTTTCCAGATTGTCTTAGACCATAACTTTTGGAGTTAGGAATCTTCAGTTATGTTAGAATCTTTGAGCTGCTGTCCAGAATGCCTTACTGTGGTAACCTAAGTAATATTACTCTTGTGTTGTTAGGTGCTAGGGCTTTAACCGAAGAAGAACAACTATATCTTAGGTTGGGTAGATTAGGTAAGTACTTCTCCTCCGAAGAAGAGATTTGCACGTACTGATAAAGTAACTTGATTAGATTATTGTTTTTATTTCTGAAATGCATTTCATTCCGAGCATGTTGCACCTTTATGCATCCATGATATTTATTGTGCATTCATGCAATAGGTGTACCGGAGGGGGTAACTCTCCTCGAATTCGAGCCAGTGATTCTGGAGGAAGTCCAGGACCAGCCGGAGCAGCCAGAGGAACCAACCGGCGATGAAGCTCCTGCCGAAGATCTACCCGAGTGTCCTGACCACCGGCCCTCGACCTTTCTGAAAGGCAAGCCCCGGTGCATGCTGAACCAATCATTTTATAAATCTATCTTGAGTACTTTTAATTGTTTAATGCATTAAGTTGTAGAAGTTGTATGGAAACAATTGTTGCATTATACCTGTCCTTGTCCAGATATCGTACTTAACCCTATATTAGGTTTAGGCACGTGTCAATGCTTAGCCCTGCTTAGTGCGGTAGAAGTCGGGTGATTTCCGGTCATCCGCGAGATGTAGGAAGGAGTCACGAGTGGCTTTATGGCTATCGTGGATGTAACCATGCTTTAAAATGAAATTGAGACCGGGCGGGAGTTCGATAGTACAGCCGCAAGACACTTCACGTCTTGGGTGTGGAGCTATGCCCGTCTGAGTCGTTTAAGGACCGATTCACTATACGTCCTTGAGTCATGTTGAACGCAGTCTAACACTTAGTTGGCCGGATAAGTCGTTCCGACCGCGAAGCCGAGTAATGTGATTCAGGCCGGGAATCGAATGGTAGGTTGCTTCTTGGAGGAGAGAAAGGATGTGCTTGGGGACATTGGCGTGAGACCAAGGGGGGGTTAGAGTCCCTATCACCTGGCAGAGTGTCGCCCTTGGGATCACGACATTATTCGGACCCGCGATTCCTGAATCATATGAAACGGTGGCCTGTGCGACCCTGGCAGGGGTCTGCATGGTGAGTGTTAGAAATAACCCTCCAGCTGGATAGGAATTCGATTCGAATCGCCGTCGCTCCCGGTTAGTGAGCACTTGACTTGAGCAGCGGCAACGTAGATCTCATTAAATGAACAGGTGGTTAAGGGAATGATACAATGTTGCCACAATTCATACCTGCTCTGGATATAATAATGATAATTGTTTGATTATAATCAAGTGCATGTTTAGTACAGGTGCTAAGATAGATGACAGGTAAATGCTAAAAATAACTGCTAGTACAGGTTATAAGAGTTTCAATTACTTATGCCTTTTATGCAAAATGTGATGTCAGCTAGCCTCTTGTGTAAGCCTTGCATAATCCTTGGTGTCATCTTATTTCTGGTTTTCGACGGGTAAGTCTAGCTGAGTACATTCCAGTACTCAGGGTTTATTCCCTCCTGTTGCAGATGATATGCTCTACCAAGGCTTCTGCAAAAATTGTCTCCACCCTGCGGGTGACGAAGACTAGATCACTAGGGCGTGATCATCTTTTATGTACTTTCCTGATGCTTTTGCGGGTTGTTGATCAACAAGACTGGCAGTAGTTAAACAACTGGTGTGCGTTTGCTTCCGCTACTTTTATAAACTTGGTTTGTAATAATTGCGACTCCGTGTGTGTAAACTTATTTCGGAACTACTTGCGAAATGTAACGTATGATGTTGTATGTTGAATGATGCGATCTTGTTTGTAAGCAAGTTGGTTTGAAATCCTTCGTGGTTTCGATTGACTATCGGGATTATATGGGCTCAAGTTCGAAAATTTGAGCGCTTCGGTGCTTGTTTTTGTACTTGTGCTCTTATAATTTGGTCGGTTCTGTTACAGCTGGTACCAGAGCATAATTCAACATTAAACACATCGTACGAGTATTTAAAAATAAAAGTATTTGATTATGAAAAGGGTTAAAACTCTAAAAATTATTTTCATAGGTATGCCAGTGATCACATCCCTTAGCCCAAATAAGGACTCGTAGGTGGCTTATTATAAAGACTAACTTGGGGGCCTTGTTTGTTTTTGTTTCATCGTCCATACGACGTGATATTGTATGGATGCCATCCACTTGGGTGGTAATGTATGGATCAATTGCCTCGACGCCCTGGTAAGTGTGAGTTGTGAGAGCATGATCGTCCAACCGGCGATCTAGGGGAGAGTAGTTTTGGTGACTTGCATACTTACATGTTTAAACCGTGTAATTATGTAAGCACTTAATTGTGGGAACCTTTATATCGGGTAGCTTTGATACTGAAGTATATACATCAGGGGATGTGTATATGGAAAGTATTTAAATTACTGCTTTCTTGTGTGCATATATTGGGAAACTGTTTGGCTGAAATGAGATTTTCTGCAGGTACACTAACAGCGTAATGAGTAGACCGATAGTTTCGCTTATATGAGAGAACGTATGTATGCCACCGCCTAGCGTTAGAACTTTAGGTTTCTACTAAGGTGAGAGGGCGTACGGAACGTGCATGCATCATGTTTAATTATATCATACATATCATTTACTCCCTCCTTAAAAATTTCAGTACTCCCGACTAAATTAAATTTTGTATCCCCTAAATGATCCTCACTTTAAGTCGTATCTGGTTCCTACAGATGGCACGTACCAAGAGGACCGCTCGCAAGTCCACTGGAGGCAGGGCACCTCATCACCAGCTCGCTCCACGTGAGCCCCGCCCTGAGCCTCCTGAGGTGGAAAGGCTAAGGGCAGAATTGGCTGAAGTGACTGCTGCCAGGAATGCAGCGCGTCAGCAACTGGAGCAAGTGATCCGTGATCGTGACCAGGAAACCCTTGCAGTCCAGAGATTGACAGTAGCAAACCTTAACTGTCAACGCATGCTGGTCCATGTCATGAATCAGAGGGATGAAGCCTGGCACGAGGAGAACGTTCTGAGAGCTCGTCAGTTTGAGCGCGAACAACAGTTGGAGAATGCTGAAGAATACAATGACAATCTTCATGGCTGAAAATGATGATGAAGTGGAGGTCAATGGGCCCCAAGATGTCGCACCAGAAGAGGCACTAGAAGAAGCACCAGAAGAAGAAGAAGATGAGGAGTTAGAGCCTGTTAGTGACGAGGACGGCGGGGAGATCCTTGACACCGACTCTGAGGACGATGCTTAGAGTAGTTATCACGTAGCTATGATGTTAGGATCGTCTTTTGTGCCCTCCCTGTGTTGGAGTGAGGCTTTGTAATAACTTGACTTTTGGGATGTAAGGTCGAACCCTATGTTTCCTGGATGTTTAGTTGAACCGGTTAATTTCGATCACAATTGGATGTCTTATTGCGTGCGTTCGATGATGGTGTCACGATTAGCACCCTTCGGTGCCGCGACGAAACCGAGGGCCTCCTATGGCGCGTGACATAAGGTTGTGCTGCTTGGCACGCGCTGGTATTGAGGTGGCTAGTCATGATCCACCATGGAACTCTACCGTTGAGAAGTCTCTTTGTGGTTAGTTTGAAGTAGCCTTTCTCAGTCAACTAAAAACTTTGAGATCGAATCCAAGTACCGGGCGAAATGTCAAAAATCACGTAGATATTAACGTAAACGGTTCAGTAACTGCTGTGCTCCTTGTGAGTGAGCCTTTATCAAAGTACATCTTGTTGGATTCCCTCGCATGATTGCGCCAATTGATCCGCTTGAATGGATTGTGCGGTTGTGATGAATTATTGTGCCATGAGTATTTTGAGAAGTCTATTTCATGATGTCAGTTTGACATATTTACAATAATTCATCTACAAATTTCCCACATCGTCAGTGCTCATTGGCTATGCATTTTGCAGATGTCGTACAATCTTCGTCGGGGTCGTGGCAATGAGGATGAGGAACAGCCACCCCCTCCGCCACCACCTACCCCGGCTGAGCTGATGCAGACAGTGGTCAAAGGGCAGCGCATGCTGGCAGATGCTATGCGCCAGCTTATCAACCGGGAGGCTCGTCATGGCCGCCAGGGCCCAGAACTCAATCAGTACAGTGATTTCAAGGATTTTCTTGATACTAAGCCCCCGCTCTTTAAGGAGGCGGAGGAACCACTGCAAGCCGATGAGTGGTTGGACACTATTGAACAAAAGTTTCGTCTGCTTCGCTTGACCGATGAGCTGAAAACTGAATATGCTTCTCACCAACTACATGGTCCAGCGGGTATTTGGTGGAGCCACTATCGTTCCACACTGCCTGCAAATGTCCCGATTGCTTGGGACCAGTTCAAGGCCGCATTCCGTGGGAACTATATTCCTCCAAGTCTTATGGCTATCAAGCACACAGAATTTATGAGGCTATCGCAGGGCAATAAAAGCTTGACTGAATATCTGCAATCCTTCAACAACCTGGCAAGGTATGCCACAGAGTTTGTGGATACCGATGCCAAGAAAATTGCTTGCTTTAAAAGAGGCCTTGGCCCAAAGCTGATGAAGACTATGGGCACTAGCAAGTGCACTACCTTCAATGAATTTATCAGTGATGCTCTGACTCAAGAGAACAATAACTCTATCTATGCTGCTTCTAAGAGCCGCAAGAGGGTACTTGAGGCAGGTGCTTCATAGTCTCGAGCTCCAGCTGCCCCGAGGGCTCCTCCTCGCCCTCCTGCCACAAGTGCTAAGTTCCGTCCTTCGCAAAAGAAGGCGCCAGTAAAGACTGGGTTTCGCAAGGCATATACAGTGGCTCTGCCAAAGAGTAATTCGGGCCAAGGCAGCTCCAGTGTCCCTCCTAGCAACATGCCTTGCTGGAACTGCAACAAGCTAGGCTATTGGTCCAGGAACTGTCCTTACCCTAAGAAGAATGTCAACCAAGGTGGCCGTCAAGGGCATGCTCATTATAACAGTATTGAGGAAATCCCATCTGGTGAGGTTGTCACTGCTGGTAAGTTCCTAGTTGACCAACACCCTGCAGTGGTACTTTTTGATTCAGGTGCTTCGCATTCCTTTATTAGTCCTAAGTTTGCATCAGAATTTGCACACAAATTGCATACTGTTGAAGGTGGGGGTTATTGTATTAGCGCAGCAAGTGGGAATATTTCCACAAATAAAGTAGTGGGGAGTCTTGAGCTTGAGATAGAAGGGTGAAAGTACTCGCTTGCCTTAGTGGTTTTGCCGGGCTTAGGCATAGATGTTATTTTGGGTATGAATTGGATGAGTCAGAATGGGATACTCATTGATACATCCACTCGGGTAGTTATGCTCAGAGATCCTACAGATCAAAAGGGTTTTCTGGTACAACTTCCCAGAAAAGTTGATTTGTCTGGGGAAGTTCATGCTGTGCAAGCAAAGGCGTTGGCCGAAATTCCCGTAGTGAATGAGTTTCCGGACGTTTTTCCCGATGATTTGCTAGGACTCCCTCCGGATCGGGATGTGGAATTTAAAATTGAGTTGTTGCCTGGCACGACTCCCATCTCTAGGAGACCTTATAGGATGCCACCGAATGAGTTAGCTGAACTTAAGGTGCAATTGAACAAACTTTTGAAGAAGGGGTTGATTCGTCCTAGTTCGTCTCTGTGGGGATGTCCTGCTATCTTTGTAAAGAAGAAGGATCAGTCATTGCGAATGTGCGTAGATTATAGACCTCTCAATGCAGTCACTATCAAAAATAAGTATCCTCTACCCCGCATCGACATCTTGTTCGATCAATTGGCTAAAGCTAAAGTTTTCTCCAAGATCGATCTAAGATCTGGCTACCATCAAATTAAAATCCGCCCGGAAGATGTTCCCAAGACCGCTTTCCCTACCCGATACGGTCTTTATGAGTATCTTGTTATGTCCTTTGGCTTGACCAACGCCCCCGCACACTTTATGTACTTGATGAATTCGGTGTTTATGCCCGAATTGGACAAGTTTGTGGTGGTATTTATTGATGACATCCTGATATATTCTGTAAATGAGGAAGATCACGCTGAACATCTGTGTATAGTCCTCACAAGACTGCGTGAACATCAACTATATGCAAAGTTTAGTAAGTGCGAATTCTGGCTTCGAGAAGTACCTTTCCTTGGGCATGTGTTGTCCGATGGAGGAATTATGGTGGACCCCGCCAAGGTACAAGAAGTACTGAACTGGAAGGCTCCTATCTCGGTTCACGAGGTCCGGAGTTTCCTTGGTTTGGCTGGCTATTATCGTCGCTTTATCCCGGATTTCTCCAAAATAGCCAAGCCAATGACTCAGTTGCTACAAAAAGACACCAGGTTTGTCTGGACTCCTGAGTGTGATGCGGCTTTTCACAAACTGTGAACTCTCCTAACCTCAGCTCCGATTTTGGCACAACCGGATATCGAGAAACCATTTGATGTTTATTGTGATGCCTCAGGCATAGGTTTGGGAGGTGTTCTGATACAGGAAGGCCGAGTAATTGCATATACCTCTCGACAACTTCGGAAACATGAGGTGAATTATCCAACGCATGACTTAGAACTCGCCGCAGTTGTTCATGCTTTGAAAGCCTGGCGGCACTACCTGTTGGGCAATATTTGCAATATCTACACAGACCACAAAAAGCATCAAATACATCTTCACCCAACCCGAGTTAAATATGCGTCAAAGAAGATGGCTCGAGTTGATTAAGGATTATAACCTTCAAGTGCACTATCATCCTGGCAAAGCAAATGTGGTTGCGGATGCTTTAAGCCGTAAGTCTCATTGCCATTCCCTAGTTGAAACTGATTTTCATCGAACTCGCCTTCTACATCCAGCAGTCTTGTACAACATTACTGTCAGTTGCACTCTCAAAAGAAGGATTATCGAGCTCCAAAAGACTGATCCTGGTGTATTCCACATAAAATGCAAGATGAAAGAGCAAGAAACTACACAATTCAGGGTAGATGAAGAGGGTGTACTATGGTTCAAGGATAGGTTAGTTGTGCCTAAGGACCGAGAGCTTAGAAATGATATTATGTCTGAAGCACACTCCTCTAAGTTGTCCATCCATCCTGGTAGCAATAAGATGTATTATGATTTGAAGCCATACTATTGGTGGACCAAGATGCGGAAAGAGATAGCTGCATATGTGGCTAGGTGTGACACCTGCTGTAGAGTTAAAGCTGTGCATATGAAAGCTGGGTTACTTCAACCACTTTCTATCCTAGGTTGGAAATGGGAAGAGATAAGTATGGATTTCATTGTCGGACTTCCTCCTACTGTAAAAAATCATAACTCCATCTGGGTAATTGTAGACCGGCTAACCAAGTCGGCTCACTTCATTCCTGTTCGAGTAGACTATCGTCCTACTGACTATGCTGAGTTGTATTTCAATCAGATAGTCCGGCTCCATGGGATACCTCGTACTATCATATCTGACTGTGGTCCCCAGTTCACTGCTCGCTTTTGGGAGCACTTGCATCACCTTCTGGGAACCAAGTTAGTGAGAAGCTCTGCTTATCACCCCCAGACATCAAGACAGACGGAACGGGTTAACCAAATCTTGGAAGATCTGTTGCGGGCATGTGTAATATCATCCAAGGGTTCTTGGGAAAAATGGTTACCTCTAGCCGAATTCTCGTACAATAATAGTTACCAAGAGAGTATTAAGATGGCCCCATTCGAAGCTTTGTACGGTCGTAAGTGTAGAACTCCACTAAACTGGGTAGAATCTGGTGAAAGAAGGTATTATGGTATTGATTTTGTTCAGGAAGCTGATGAACAGGTCCGTACCATCCAAAAACATATGGCTGCAGCCTAGGCTAGACAGAAAAGTTATGCTGATCGTCGTAGAAAACCGCTCGAGTTTGAAGTCGAAGACTTCGTTTATCTGAAAGTTTCTCCAATGAAGAGTGTCCAACGTTTTGGTGTTAAGCGGAAACTTGCACCAAGATACGTAGGTCCTTTCCAGATCATAGGCAAGAGTGGAGCTGTTGCGTATAAAATCCAGTTACCTCCAGAAATGAGTGCCATATTCAACGTCTTCCATGTATCTCAGCTCAAAAAGTGTCTTCGAGTTCCTGAGGAAAGAGTCCCGTTAGGAGATATCAGGCTTGAGTCTGATTTAACTTACGAAGAAAAGCAAGTCCGAGTGATCGATACTCAGGAACGAGTGACTAGAAGCAAAGTGGTTAAGTGGTATAAAGTAATGTGGAGTAATCAGGGTAGTGAAAGTGACGCTACATGGGAACGGGAAGACTATTTGCGGGATGGCTATAAGGAATTCTATGAAAAATGGTACGCTTTCCAAATCTCGGGACGAGATTTTTATAAGGAGGGAGGGCTGTAACACCTCAGGTGTTTAGCTCCATAATTGCATTGCATTTGCATGAGCATAAGCATGCATCATCCCAAAACCTGTCGATTCAGGTTTAGCTCATATTGACAAAGTTGTAGAGAATTTCATGAGCTACAACTTTGTTAATTAGCTCATCTCGTGATTCGGGCTGGTTTTAGAGCTACAGGGCTTGAAAGTTGCTGCTGTTCGGGGGTGGTCAATGTTGCAAATGTTGCAACGTGGTGTTGCCTATGTTGCAGTTCAGATCGGGCAGGGGGGGGAATGGCCGACCGGCCTCAGACCGCGACCGCCGCGTGGGCGCGCGGTGGCAACCGTACGCCGGCCGTGGCCCCACCGGTCAGGTCCGAGCGGGCTTCTTGAACGCCACGATGTGGCCTCTGCCTCACTCCCGCCTTTATCTCTCTCTCTCTCTCTCTCGCCCTGTGCTCGCCGAGCGGAAAGAACCGAGCCGCCTGCAGTGCCGCGCGCTCCGCCGCCGCCGTGTGCGCTCACTGTCGCACCACCGGCCAATACACCACGCCTACAGCTCCGCCACCACCTCCCGAACCTCGTCGAACCCTCCTTTGGAGCAACCGAGCAGGGTAAGGGCGCATTGCTGGCTTTTCCCCCGCTCGGAGCTCACCGGCGCACCGCCGCCTGCGGTGCTTATACTCGGCCATGCTCCTCCACCTTGCCTCGGTCCTCAATAGAAATCTCGTTAGGTTCGCCTTGGCTCTGGGAAGCGAATGCGCACCTCCGGTGACCACTTGGTGCTCGGAGCTCACAACCGCACCACCGTGCGCCATTGCCGGGCCGCCGTCGCCATGGCCGTTGTAGCTAGGTTGGGATAGGGTCAGCCAAGCTAGGTTTGGTCAATGCGGAAAATCACGGGGAATCCGTTGGTGCTCTTCCCGTCGCCGGATGCGCCGTCGTCGGCGAGCTAGAGCTCGCCGGAGTCGCGGCCGTCTCCTCCCCTCCGCTCTTCTCTCTATGGCCTGCGGGCCCGCGCTGTCAGCCCCCCACGCGCGCGCGGGCAGGACGGCCTGAGCAGGCCGGGCGTGAAGTTGGGCCGCGTCCGCGTAGAGGCCGGCCAAGTAGCGAGTTGGGTTCGGTTTTTGTTTTTCTTTGCATTTTGTCACAGATTTTAGTGATGTTTGGAAAATGTAGATCTAGGGTTTTACTTGCCCAAAAATTATGAGATAAATTTTGTTAGGATCTACATGATGTGTAGTATTTTAGAAAAATATGAATTGGTTATGTGATGTTTAGTTTATGGGAGATTTAAATAGGTTTTTGAAATGTGTTTTAGATTGCATGCAAACTTGTTTAAATCATATCTTGAGTTTCTGTGTTCTAAAAATTTTGAAATTTGGTGGGTAGGCTAATTTATACTTGCTCTAGCTTTGGTAAAAATTTGGGCAGTAGTGCTTAAGTACTTTTCAAGTTATAATGCTATCTTCTTATTTTAGGAAATAATTAAATGAATTTTAGTAATTTTTCTACATGTGCAATGTTCTTATAAATTTTTGGAGAATGTCTTGGTATCCTATAGTCTCCAAGAAAATTAGGAAATCTGTTGTTTGACACTTTTTAATATGATTTGTTAATTATGCAAAAATCAGCCTTTTTGGGTTGTGAATTTTGTTTAGGGAGTTTCTGTAAATAATTTTAGTTCAAATTCTTACAGTGGTCTCTTTTTGGTTCATAGAGTCTCCTGTAATTTTTGTAGAATTTTAGGAGCAGTTTACATATATGTTTAAAATCCCACTTAATTAATTGAGTAAATTAAGAAATGAGTATAAATAAATATTCTAGGTGGGCACACCTTACTTTCTGGTGTTTTTGTGACCTTTGTGAACTTGTGGTAGCATTAGTTTGGTCTTAGAGAATGTTTGCCACCTAAATAAATATTTAATCTTTGCAATTCTAGGTTTTCTGGACAGCTGGTAGTATTTCTAGGTTTGATCCTTAATAAAAGTATTTGCTAGAAAACTTGTGAATACCAAAGTGGTAGTAAACTGGTTAAACTAGCTTGTGTCAAAATTTGATGGTATTTGGTCTAGTAGTCTAAGAGTTATAGCTGTTTAAAGTTGCAGTCCAGAATTGGCTACTCTTTGTTTAGAGAGGACAGATTCTGGAACTTGGGAAATTCGACATGGAAAACTTAGGAATTTAAGGTTGAGGTCTGAAAATTATTTGTAGTGCATTTCTTAAGCTTTCCAGATTGTCTTAGACCATAACTTTTGGAGTTAGGAATCTTCAGTTATGTTAGAATCTTTGAGCTGCTGTCCAGAATGTCTTACTGTGGTAACCTAAGTAATATTACTCTTGTGTTGTTAGGTGCTAGGGCTTTAACCGAAGAAGAACAACTATATCTTAGGTTGGGTAGATTAGGTAAGTACTTCTCCTCCGGAGAAGAGATTTGCACGTACTGATAAAGTAACTTGATTAGATTATTGTTTTTATTTCTGAAATGCATTTCATTCCGAGCATGTTGCACCTTTATGCATCCATGATATTTATTGTGCATTCATGCAATAGGTGTACCGGAGGGGGTAACTCTCCTCGAATTCGAGCCAGTGATTCTGGAGGAAGTCCAGGACCAGCCGGAGCAGCCAGAGGAACCAACCGGCGACGAAGCTCCTGCCGAAGATCTACCCGAGTGTCCTGACCACCGGCCCTCGACCTTTCTGAAAGGCAAGCCCCGGTGCATGCTGAACCAATCATTTTATAAATCTATCTTGAGTACTTTTAATTGTTTAATTCATTAAGTTGTAGGAGTTGTATGGAAACAATTGTTGCATTATACCTGTCCTTGTCCAGATATTGTACTTAACCCTATATTAGGTTTAGGCACGTGTCAATGCTTAGCCCTGCTTAGTGCGGTAGAAGTCGGGTGATTTCCGATCATCCGCGAGATGTAGGAAGGAGTCACGAGTGGCTTTATGGCTATCGTGGATGTAACCATGCTTTAAAATGAAATTGAGACCGGGCGGGAGTTCGATAGTACAGCCGCAAGACACTTCACGTCTTGGGTGTGGAGCTATGCCCGTCTGAGTCGTTTAAGGACCGATTCGCTATACGTCCTTGAGTCATGTTGAACGCAGTCTAACACTTAGTTGGCCGGATAAGCCGTTCCGACTACGAAGCCGAGTAATGTGATTCAGGGCGGGAATCGAATGGTAGGTTGCTTCTTGGAGGAGAGAAAGGATGTGCTTGGGGACATTGGCGTGAGACCAAGGGGGGTTAGAGTCCCTATCACCTGGCAGAGTGTCGCCCTTGGGGTCACGACATTATTCGGACCCGCGATTCCTGAATCATATGAAACGGTGGCCTATGCGACCCTGGCAGGGGTCTGCATGGTGAGTGTTAGAAATACCCCTCCAGCTGGATAGGAATTCGATTCGAATCGCTGTCGCTCCCAGTTAGTGAGCACTTGACTTGAGCAGCGGCAACGTAGATCTCATTAAATGAACAGGTGGTTAAGGGAATGATACAATGTTGCCACAATTCATACCTGCTCTGGATATAATAATGATAATTGTTTGATTATAATCAAGTGCATGTTTAGTACAGGTGCTAAGATAGATGACAGGTAAATGCTAAAAATAACTGCTAGTACAGGTTATAAGAGTTTCAATTACTTATGCCTTTTTATGCAAAATGTGATGTCAGCTAGCCTCTTGTGTAAGCCTTGCATAATCCTTGGTGTCATCTTATTTCTGGTTTTCGACGGGTAAGTCTAGCTGAGTACATTCCAGTACTCAGGGTTTATTCCCTCTTATTGCAGATGATATGCTCTACCAAGGCTTCTGCAAAAATTGTCTCCACCCTGCCGGTGACGAAGACTAGATCACTAGGGCGTGATCATCTTTTATGTACTTTCCTGATGCTTTTGCGGGTTGTTGATCAACAAGACTGGCAGTAGTTAAACAACTGGTGTGCGTTTGCTTCCGCTACTTTTATAAACTTGGTTTGTAATAATTGCGACTCCGTGTGTGTAAACTTATTTCGGAACTACTTGCGAAATGTAACGTATGATGTTGTATGTTGAATGATGCGATCTTGGTTGTAAGCAAGTTGGTTTGAAATCCTTCGTGGTTTCGATTGACTACCGGGATTATATGGGCTCAAGTTCGAAAATTTGAGCGCTTCGGTGCTTGTTTTTGTACTTGTGCTCTTATAATTTGGTCGGTTCTGTTACAGCTGGTACTGGAGCATAATTCAACATTAAACACATCGTACGAGTATTTAAAAATAAAAGTATTTGATTATAAAAAGGGTTAAAACTCTAAAAATTATTTTCATAGGTATGCCAGTGATCACATCCCTTAGCCCAAATAAGGACTCGTAGGTGGCTTATTATAAAGACTAACTTGGGGGCCTTGTTTGTTTTTGTTTCATCGTCCATACGGCGTGATATTGTATGGATGCCATCCACTTGGGTGGTAATGTATGGATCAATTGCCTCGACGCCTTGGTAAGTGTGAGTTGTGAGAGCATGATCGTCCAACCGGCGATATAGGGGAGAGTAGTTTTGGTGACTTGCATACTTACATGTTTACACCGTGTAATTATGTAAGCACTTAATTGTGGGAACCTTTATATCGGGTAGCTTTGATACTGAAGTATATACATCAGGGGATGTGTATATGGAAAGTATTTAAATTACTGCTTTCTTGTGTGCATATATTGGGAAACTGTTGGGCTGAAATGAGATTTTCTGCAGGTACACTAACAGCGTAACGAGTAGACCGATAGTTTCGCTTATATGAGAGAACGTATGTATGCCACCGCCTAGCGTTAGAACTTTAGGTTTCTACTAAGGTGAGAGGGCGTACGGAACGTGCATGCATCATGTTTAATTATATCATACATATCATTTACTCCCTCCTTAAAAATTTCAGTACTCCCGACTAAATTAAATTTCGTATCCCCTAAATGATCCTCACTTTAAGTCGTATCTAGTTGCTACAGATGGCACGTACCAAGAGGACCGCTCGCAAGTCCACTGGAGGCAGGGCACCTCATCACCAGCTCGCTCCACGTGAGCCCCGCCCTGAGCCTACTAAGGTGGAAAGGCTAAGGGCAGAATTGGCTGAAGTGACTGCTGCCACAAATGCAGCGCGTCAGCAACTGGAGCAAGTGATCCGTGATCGTGACCAGGAAACCCTTGTAGTCCAGAGATTGACAGTAGCAAACCTTAACTGTCAACGCATGCTGGTCCATGTCATGAATCAGAGGGATGAAGCCTGGCACGAGGAGAACGTTCTGAGAGCTCGTCAGTTTGAGCGCGAACAACAGTTGAAGAATGCTAAAGAATACAATGACAATCTTCATGGCTGAAAATAATGATGAAGTGGAGGTCAATGGGCCCCAAGATGTCGCACCAGAAGAGGCACTAGAAGAAGCACCAGAAGAAGAAGAAGATGAGGAGTTAGAGCCTGTTAGTGATGAGGACGGCGGGGAGATCCTTGACACCGACTCTGAGGACGATGCTTAGAGTAGTTATCACGTAGCTATGATGTTAGGATCGTCTTTTGTGCCCTCCCTGTGTTGGAGTGAGGCTTTGTAATAACTTGACTTTTGGGATGTAAGGTCGAACCCTATGTTTCCTAGATGTTTAGTTGAACCGGTTAATTTCGATCACAATTGGATGTCTTATTGCGTGCGTTCGATGATGGTGTCACGATTAGCACCCTTCGGTGCCGCGATGAAACCGAGGGCCTCCTATGGTGCGCGACATAAGGTTGTGCTGCTTGGCACGCGCTGGTATCGAGGTGGCTAGTCATGATCCACCATGGAACTCTACCGTTGAGAAGTCTCTTTGTGGTCAGTTTGAAGTAGCCTTTCTCAGCCAACTAAAAACTTTGAGATCGAATCCAAGTATCGGGCGAAATGTCAAAAATCACGTAGATATTAACGTAAACGGTTCAGTAACTGCTGTGCTCCTTGTGAGTGAGCCTTTATCAAAGTACATCTTGTTGGATTCCCTCGCATGATTGCTCCAATTGATCCGCTTGAATGGATTGTGCGGTTGTGATGAATTATTGTGCCATGAGTATTTTGAGAAGTCTATTTCATGATGTCAGTTTGACATATTTACAATAATTCATCTACAAATTTCCCACATCGTCAGTGCTCATTGGCTATGCATTTTGCAGATGTCGTACAATCTCCGTCGGGGTCGTGGCAATGAGGATGAGGAACAGCCACCCCCTCCGCCACCACCTACCCCGGCTGAGCTGATGCTGACAGTGGTCGAAGGGCAGCGCATGCTGGCAGATGCTATGCGCCAGCTTGCCAACCGGGAGGCTCGTCATGGCCGCTAGGGCCTAGAACCCAATCAGTACAGTGATTTCAAGGATTTTCTTGATACTAAGCCCCCGCTCTTTAAGGAGGCGGAGGAACCACTGCAAGCCGATGAGTGGTTGAACACTATTGAACAAAAGTTTCGTCTGCTTCGCTTGACCGATGAGCTGAAAACTGAATATGCTTCTCACCAACTACATGGTCCAGCGAGTATTTGGTGGAGCCACTATCGTTCCACACTGCCTGCAAATGTCCCGATTGCTTGGGACCAGTTCAAGGCCGCATTCCGTGGGAACTATATTCCTCTAGGTCTTATGGCTATCAAGCACACAAAATTTATGAGGCTGTCGCAGGGCAATAAAAGCTTGACTGAATATCTATAATCCTTCAGCAACCTAGCAAGGTATGCCACAGAGTTTGTGGATACCGATACCAAGAAAATTGCTAGCTTTAAAAGAGGCCTTGGCCTAAAGCTGATGAAGACTATGGGCACTAGCAAGTGCACTACCTTCAATGAATTTATCAGTGATGCTCTGACTCAAGAGAACAATAACTCTATCTATGCTGCTTCTAAGAGCCGCAAGAGGGCACTTGAGGCAGGTGCTTCACAGTCTCGAGCTCCAGCTGCCCCGAGGGCTCCTCCTCGCCCTCCTGCCACAAGTGCTAAGTTCCGTCCTCCGCAAAAGAAGGCGCCAGTAAAGACTGGGTTTCGCAAGGCATATACAGTGGCTCTGCCAAAGAGTAATTCGGGCCAAGGCAGCTCCAGTGTCCCTCCTAGCAACATGCCTTGCTGGAACTGCAACAAGCCAGGCCATTGGTCCAGGAACTGTCCTTACCCTAAGAAGAATGTCAACCAAGGTGGCCGTCAAGGGCATGCTCATTATAACAGTATTGAGGAAATCCCATCTGGTGAGGTTGTCACTGCTGGTAAGTTCCTAGTTGACCAACACCCTGCAGTGATACTTTTTGATTCAGGTGCTTCGCATTCCTTTATCAGTCCTAAGTTTGCATCAGAATTTGCACACAAATTGCATACTGTTGAAGGTGGGGGTTATTGTATTAGCGCAGCAAGTGGGAATATTTCCACAAATAAAGTAGTGGGGAGTCTTGAGCTTGAGATAGAAGGGCGAAAGTACTCGCTTGCCTTAGTGGTTTTGCCGGGCTTAGGCATAGATGTTATTTTGGGTATGAATTGGATGAGTCAGAATGGGGTACTCATTGATACATCCAGTCGGGTAGTTATGCTTAGAGATCCTATAGATCAAAAGGGTTTTCTGGTACAATTTCTCAGAAAAGTTGATTTGTCTGGGGAAGTTCATGCTGTACAAGCAAAGGCGTTGGCCGAAATTCCCGTAGTGAATGAGTTTCCGGACGTTTTTCCCGATGATTTGCTGGGACTCCCTCCGGATCGGGATGTGGAATTTAAAATTGAGTTGTTGCCTGGCACGGCTCCCATCTCTAGGAGACCTTATAGGATGCCGTCGAATGAGTTAGCTGAACTTAAGGTGCAATTGAACGAACTTTTGAAGAAGGGGTTGATTCGTCCTAGTTTGTCTCCGTGGGGATGTCCTGCTATCTTTGTAAAGAAGAAGGATCAGTCATTGCGAATGTGCATAGATTATAGACCTCTCAATGCAGTCACTGTCAAAAATAAGTATACTCTACCCCGCATCGACATCTTGTTCGATCAGTTGGCTAAAGCTAAAGTTTTCTCCAAGATCGATCTAAGATCTGGCTACCATCAAATTAAAATCCGCCCGGAAGATGTTCCCAAGACCGCTTTCCCTACCCGATACGGTCTTTATGAGTATCTTGTTATGTCCTTTGGCTTGACCAACGCCCCCGCACACTTTATGTACTTGATGAATTCGGTGTTTATGCCCGAATTGGACAAGTTTGTGGTGGTATTTATTGATGACATCCTGATATATTCTGTAAATGAGGAAGATCACGCTGAACATCTGCGTATAGTCCTCACAAGACTGCGTGAACATCAACTATATGCAAAGTTCAGTAAGTGCAAATTCTGGCTTCGAGAAGTACCTTTCCTTGGGCATGTGTTGTCCAATGGAGGAATTATGGTGGACCCCGCCAAGGTACAAGAAGTACTGAACTAGAAGGCTCCTATCTCGGTTCACGAGGTCCGGAGTTTCCTTGGTTTGGCTGGCTATTATCGTCGCTTTATCCCGGATTTCTCCAAAATAGCCAAGCCAATGACTCGGTTGCTACAAAAAGACACCAGGTTTGTCTGGACTCCTGAGTGTGATGCGGCTTTTCACAAACTGCGAACTCTCCTAACCTCAGCTCCGGTTTTGGCATAACCGGATATCGAGAAACCATTTGATGTTTATTGTGATGCCTCAGGCATAGGTTTGGGAGGTGTTCTGATGCAGGAAGGCCGAGTAATTGCATATAGCTCTCGACAACTTCGAAAACATGAGGTGAATTATCCAACGCATGACTTAGAACTCGCCGCAGTTGTTCATGCTTTGAAAGCCTGGCGGCACTACCTGTTGGGCAATGTTTGCAATATCTACACAGACCACAAAAGCATCAAATACATCTTCATCCAACCCGAGTTAAATATGCGTCAAAGAAGATGGCTCGAGTTGATTAAGGATTATAACCTTCAAGTGCACTATCATCCTGGCAAGGCAAATGTGGTTGCGGATGCTTTAAGCCGTAAGTCTCATTGCCATTCCCTAGTTGAAACTGATTTTCATCGATCTCGCCTTCTACATCCAGTAGTCTTGTACAACATTACTGTCAGTTGCACTCTCAAAAGCAGGATTATCGAGCTCCAAAAGACTGATCCTGGTGTATTCCACATAAAACGCAAGATGAAAGAGCAAGAAACTACATAATTCAGGGTAGATGAAGAGGGTGTACTATGGTTCAAGGATAGGTTAGTTGTGCCTAAGGACCGAGAGCTTAGAAATGATATTATGTCTGAAGCACACTCCTCTAAGTTGTCCATCCATCCTGGTAGCAATAAGATGTATTATGATTTGAAGCCATACTATTGGTGGACCAAGATGCGGAAAGAGATAGCTGCATATGTGGCTAGGTGTGACACCTGCTGTAGAGTTAAAGTTGTGCATATGAAAGCTGGGTTACTTCAACCACTTTCTATCCCAGGTTGGAAATGGGAAGAGATAAGTATGGATTTCATTGTCGGACTTCCTCCTACTGTAAAAAATCATAACTCCATCTGGGTAATTGTAGACCGCCTAACCAAGTCGGCTCACTTCATTCCTGTTCGAGTAGACTATCGTCCTACTGACTATGCTGAGTTGTATTTCAATCAGATAGTCCGGCTCCATGGGATACCTCGTACTATCATATCTGACCGTGGTCCCCAGTTCACTGCTCACTTTTGGGAGCACTTGCATCACCTTCTGGGAACCAAGTTAGTGAGAAGCTCTGCTTATCACCCCCAGACATCAAGACAGACGGAACGGGTTAACCAAATCTTGGAAGATCTATTGCGGGCATGTGTAATATCATCCAAGGGTTCTTGGGAAAAATGGTTACCTCTAGCCGAATTCTCGTACAATAATAGTTACCAAGAGAGTATTAAGATGGCCCCATTCGAAGCTTTGTACGGTCGTAAGTGTAGAACTCCACTAAACTGGGTAGAAGCCGGTGAAAGAAGGTATTATGGTATTGATTTTGTTCAGGAAGCTGAGGAACAGGTCCGTACCATCCAAAAACATATGGCTGCAGCCCAGGCTAGACAGAAAAGTTATGCTGATCGTCGTAGAAAACCACTCGAGTTTGAAGTCGGAGACTTCGTTTATCTGAAAGTTTCTCCAATGAAGAGTGTCCAACGTTTTGGTGTTAAGAGGAAACTTGCACCAAGATACGTGGGTCATTTCCAGATCATAGGCAAGAGTGGAGCTGTTGCGTACAAAATCCAGTTACCTCCAGAAATGAGTGCCATATTCAACGTCTTCCATGTATCTCAGCTCAAAAAGTGTCTTCGAGTTCCTGAGGAAAGAGTCCCGTTAGGAGATATCAGGCTTGAGTCTGATTTAACTTACGAAGAAAAGCCAGTCCGAGTGATCGATACTCAGGAACGAGTGACTAGAAGCAAAGTGGTTAAGTGGTATAAAGTAATGTGGAGTAATCAGGGTAGTGAAAGTGACGCTACATGGGAACGGGAAGACTATTTGCGGGATGACTATAAGGAATTCTATGAAAAATGGTACGCTTTCCAAATCTCGGGACGAGATTTTTATAAGGAGGGAGGGCTGTAACACCTCAGGTGTTTAGCTCCATAATTGCATTGCATTTGCATGAGCATAAGCATGCATCATTCATTTTATGTGGTTGCAACAAATGTGCTTGGTTTTAGAATTTTGTTTGGCTCACATCATGTGACACTAGGTAGTTGGTGTAACTAAAGGGTAGAGTAGCTAATTATACCTTACAACACCTTAATTACACTTAGGATCATTAGTGGAACAATGTTCATGTTGACCAAAGTGACCAAATTGCCCTCCTAAGTGTTGTTTCCATGCTAATTAGAGAAGTCATGTAAACTGAACCCTCAGAATCACCAGCTTATAAGCAAAACCAGTTCAAGTCCATATTAACAAAGTTGTAGTAAAAATTGTAAGCTTCAACTTTGTAAATTAGCTCAATTCATGATTTAGTCCCTAAGCCGGCCAAATTTCCACTTTTCTGTGCTGCTGATTTTCTGTTGTTTCACAAAAACAGATTTTGTTCCTGGCTCTGTAAATCCCAAAACATGTCGATTCAGGTTTAGCTCATATTGACAAAGTTGTAGAGAATTTCATGAGCTACAACTTTGTTAATTTGCTCATCTCGTGATTCGGGCTGGTTTTAGAGCTACAGGGCTTGAAAGCTGCTGCTGTTCGGGGGTGGTCAATGTTGCAAATGTTGCAACGTGGTGTTGCCTATGTTGCAGTTCAGATCGGGCAGGGGGGCGGGGGGAAATTGTCACACCCGGTTTTCTAAAGAACAAAACCAGGCTAATCATATGTGTGCCCAGGAAGTCCACACATATGCCAGAATGAAAAAATATCATAAACAATGTTATTATATAACGTATACATAGCTATATTAACACTTACATCAGAGTATCGCGGAACGGTGACTAAACTTCGGGCTCCATTCTTCTCAGGGACGGCTAACTGGGGGTAACATATGCCTAGCACTTCTACTAGTCTTCTGGAAACTCCACTACACCTTTGTCCTTCTTCCGAGTAGCATCTTACTACACACTGGAGTGTTGGGGAAATAGCAAGAGTGAGTCCATGTCGAACTCAACAAGTATAACACAGGGTTCATGAGGCTCAAAAAGGCTAGACACTGTTTAACTGCGTTTAGCTTTTAATCATATATTAGCAATTGAGTAGCATCAAGATAAACCGCTTCCCATTAAAGAACCAATGATCAATTGTAATAATGATAACGAATAGCATTAACATGAGCATAATAATAATCAACAATAATTAAACATGATATAGCAATGGTGATCATCTATCTGTAAATGTTCCAAGGCCGCTCGTATCCGTGAGCACGGCTAGTATACTAGTTTTTAACTCTGCGCAGAGGTGTACACTTTCACTGTGAGTCATAACTTCCAAATGCATGGGTTCGCGACTCCCCAAAACACCAAAAATCATATAAAGCCACTTAAAGGTTCGTCTAACAAGTTAGGGCCATTAGATTCACTCGGCAGGCAGATGTAGAACCCCCCTTCCCTGTGGCACAACAACCGCAGCCTATACACACTAGGCCAGGGGCTCGCACTACACCCAAAGTGGCAAGCCATTCTTACGCCATTTAAGGTAACCACTAACAAGCTAGAAAAGGTCCTTCAAGCAACTAAAGCCAGAGCCATATAGCCCTCACAGTTGTACTGTATGTCCCGGATGATCATGTACAGATAAGTCCTTATGGAGAGAAACCAGAGCAACAATATAACCCCTTGCTCTAGCCCCCTTTTCAACAGTAATAAAATCATCTTTAAATGGTTGGTTGCTTAATCCATTAGTCAAATTACAAGATCATTGTTCATAATTAAGCACTAGCAATAGCTACCCAAATGCACAACCCATAGGTGACAAGGAAATAAGATATCAATAACTAAGTTATAATCTCTATGGTTGTCAAGGAGGACACATGCATATGAATAATATTTTCTGTGAATAGGACAACAAGGATGGTCCCATGTTATACTTGCCTTGATCAAAGTTGTAACACCTCAAGTGTTTAGCTCCATAATGGCATTGCATTTGCATGGCACAAGCATAAGCATGCATCATTCATGTTTGTTATTTTATGTGATGCAACACATGTGCTTATTCTAGGGTTGTTTGATTTATTTCATGAAGTATTTGATAGTTGGTGTAACAAAAAGGTAAGGTAGCCAATCATGACCTACAACACCTTAGTTATACTTAGGGTAACATTTGGAACAAGTTTCATGTTGACCAAAATTACAAATTTGCCCTCCAAGAGAAGTTGACCACCATTTGACCCTAGAAGGCCCTAGTTTGACCAATTAAAAAGTCTAATTTAGAGACCTTGCATGGAAGAGCACCCTTAAGTAAAGTTGTAGAGAATTTCATGAGGAACAAAAGTTCTAATATGGCCATCTCATGAAAATGACCAGAGCATGCTCAAAAATGGCCCACAAGTCAGCTTGAGTGGTGATCAACACTTAGAAAAATTCTAAGTCTGGAAATTGGACTTTTCAGTTTCACTGTACCTCACTTTAGCAACTTGTAACTCACAAACTAGGCCAAACCAGCCTTTGAGCCAATTGACAAAGTTGTTGTCCACACATAGCTCTACAACATTGTCAATAGCACCATCACCTGGTTCTCAATAGTTTAGGAGATATAGTGTCAAGAAGTTAGGGTTTCAGTCGGCATTGATCTCTAAAACTGCATTTCAGTTTCAAGGGGCACCACTTTGGAGCTCTGTAGTTTCAAATCTAGGCCAAACCAGCCCAAACTCCAATTAACAAACTTGTAGTCCTCATGTAGCTCTACAATTTTGGTGTTATCATCTTCTTCTAACTCGAGCTGGATTAGGAGGTGTAGGAGCTCAAACTTCGGCTGTCAGTCGGTCATCGATGTCACCGTTCACCGATTCAGTTTCGACAGCGTCAGAGTGGCCGACCGTTTCAGGCCATCGCCGCCGCGTGTCCTCCACGCGCCACGCGCGACCTAGCGCCTTGGCCAGCTGCCAAGCGCCTTGAAGAGTGTCTCTGCGGTCGTCCAGACCTCACCCACCCATTCCCTCCTCCTCCTTCCCTCTCTCATCTCCAGAGCGGAGAAACCGAGCCGCCGTTGCCGTTCTTCTCCGGTGAGCTCAAGCGCGAGCTACACCGCATCACCGGCCGTCAGACCTCGTCAATCCCTCCGCCTCACCACCCTCCATCTCCCTGACCCACCGAAGCCAGCGATTTGACTCAAGGTGAGCCGCATTGCTTTCTTCCCCATCTCCGAGAGGTCGCCGGAGCCCGCCATGGGACCTCACCGTGGTCGGGGTGCTTCGGGTCTCTCTCCATCCTCCCTTCCTAGCAAAATGGATCCGCCTAGCTTCGGTGAAGCTCATACCGAGCCTAGACCGCACCGTACATCTTCACCGGCGACGGTGCGCCGCCACCGGACATCACCGGCCGCCGCTCGCGGTGACAAGTCCCTTCCACCCCATCCCCATCCATTCCACGAGCACCAATCGACGCACCGGGTGACGGAGAACACGAGGCGGTGTTCTATTGGCCGAGCGAGCTCTTCTCCGGCGAGCTCGAGCTCGTCGGAGCTCGCGGGTCTCCGCCTCCCCTGTCTCCGGTCACTGACCGCGGGGCCCGCCCGTCAGTGTCGCGCGCGGGCGGGAGCGCTGAGCGGGCCGCGCGCGCGCGAGTGTGGGCCGAGTTTTTCCGGGCCGGCCCAGTCGTCCGAAATGAAATTCATTTTTATTATTTTGTCACTGATTTTTGTACAAGTTGGAAAAATATAGATCTAGGGTTTTAATGATCCAAAAATCATGAGATAAATTTTATTAGGGTCTACATGATGTGTAGTATTTTAGAAAAATATGGATCTGGCATGAGATGTTTAAATTCTATAAGAATTTAATAGATCCTTTAAATGTGTTTTGGAATGCATGCAAATTTGTTAAATTTATAACTTGAGCTGTAGTGTTCCATAAATCATGAAATTTGGTGGGTAGGTTACTCTATGCTAGCCCTAGCTCTGGTAAAAATTTGGGCATCAGTGCTTAAGTACTTTTCAAGTTATAATATTATCTTGTTATTCTAGGAAATAATGAAATGAATTTTTGTAATTTTTCTACATGTGCAATGCTCTTATAACTTTTTGGAGAATGTCTTGGTACCCTAGACTGTCCAAGAAAATTAAGAAATCTGTTGTTTGACACTTTTTACTATGCTTGGTTATTTATACAAAAATCAGCCTTTTTGGCTTGGGAATTTTGTGTAGGAAGTTCCTATGAATAAATTGAGTTCAAAATTTTACAGTAGTCTCTTTGTGGGTCAGAGAGTCCCCTGTAATTTTTGTAGAATTTTAGGAGCAGTTTACACATAGGTTCGAAATTCCACTTAATTACTTAAGTAAATTGAGAAATGGGTTTAAATAAATGTTCTAGGTGGGCACACCTTACTTTCTGGTGTTTTTGTGACATTGGTGAACTTGTAGTAGTATTAGTTTGGTCTTAGAGAATGTTTGCCACATCAATAAATGTTTAACCTTTGTAATTTTAGGTTTTCTGGACAGCTAGTAGTACTTCTAAATTGGCCTTGATAAAATTGGTTGCTGGAGAACTTGTAAATACCAAAGTTGGAGTAAACTTGATGAACTAGCTTGTGTCAAAATTTGGAAGCATTTGGCTTAGTAGTTTGAGAGTTACTGTTGTTTAAAGTGGCAGTTCAAAATCTGCTACTCTCTGTTTTGAGAGGACAGATTCTGGAACTTGTGAAGTTTGACATGGAAAACTTAGGAGTTTGGAGTTGAGGTCTGAAAATGAATTGTAGTGCATTTCTTAGGCTTTCCAGATTGTCTTAGATCATATCTTTTGGAATTGTAAATCTCCAGTTGTGATAAAAACAAGTAGCTGCTGTCCAGAATGCTTACTGTGGTGTTTTTGCTGATTGTTATGGTGAGATATCCTAAGACATGCTACTTTTGTAATTGTTAGGTGTTAGGGCCTTAACTGAGGATGAGCAGCTTTATCTTAGGTTAAGTAGATTAGGTGAGTACTTCTCTACCGGAGAGGAAATTTGCACCTACTCTTTTGAAGTGATTTGAGTAGAGCGTTAAATTGTTGTAATACATTTCATTCCGAGCATATTGCATCTTTCATTATGCATTCATGAGATTTATTATGCACTCATGCAATAGGTGTACCGGAGGGGGTGACACTCCTCGAATTCGAACAAGCGATACCGGAGGAGGTGCTGAGTCAACCGGAGGAATTAGCAGAAGAACCCAACGTCGGGGAAGCTCCGTCAGAAGATCTACCCGAGTGCCCTGACCACCGGCCTTCAACTTTTCTGAAAGGCAAGCCCCGGTGCATGCTGAACCTACTGATTTATAAATTAATCTTGAGTACTTTTAATTGT
This sequence comes from Saccharum hybrid cultivar R570, assembly GCA_038087645.1. Classification (NCBI taxonomy): domain Eukaryota; kingdom Viridiplantae; phylum Streptophyta; class Magnoliopsida; order Poales; family Poaceae; genus Saccharum; species Saccharum hybrid cultivar. Next base: position 3,747,452 of record JAQSUU010000357.1, read on the forward strand.
TTACTGCATTAAGTTGTAGGAGTTATATGAAAACACTTGTTGCATTATACCTGTCCTTGTCCAGATATCGTACTTAATCCTATTTTAGGTTTAGGCACGTGTCAATGCTTAGCCCTGCTTAGTACGGTAGAAGTCGGGTGATTTCCGGTCATCCGCGAGATGTAGGAAGGAGTCATGAGTGGCTCTATGGCTATCGTGAATGGAACCATGCTTAAAAATGAAATTGAGACCGGGCGGGAGTTCGATAGTACAGCCGCAAGACACTTTACGTCTTGGGTGTGGAGCTATGCCCGTCTGAGTCGTTTAAGGACCGATTCGCTGTACGTCCTTGAGTCATGTTGAACGCAGTCTAACACTTAGTTGGCCGGATAACCCGTTCCGACCGCGAAGCCGATTAATATGGTTCAGGCCGGGAATCGAATGGTAGGTTGCTTCTTGGAGGAGAGAAAGGATGTGCTTGGGGACATTGGCGTGAGACCAAGGGGGGGTTAGAGTCCCTATCACCTGGCAGAGTGTCGCCCTTGGGGTCGCGACATTATTCGGACCCGCGATTCCTGAATCATATGAAACGGTGGCCTGTGCGACCCTGGCAGGGGTCTGCACGGTGAGTGTTAGAAATACCCCTCCAGCTGGATAGGAATTCGATTCGAATCGCCGTCGCTCCCGGTTAGTGAGCACTTGACTTGAGCAGCGGCAACGTAGATCTCATTAAATGAACCGGTGGTTAAGGGAATGATACAATGATTGCCACAATTCATACCTGCTCTGGATATAATGATGATAATTGTTTGATTATAATCAAGTGCATGTTTAGTACAGGTGCTAAGATAGATGACAGGTAAATGCTAAAAATAACTGCTAGTACAGGTTATAAGAGTATCAATTCCTTATGCCTTTATGCAAAATGTTATGTCAGCTAGCCTCTTGTGTAAGCCTTGCATAATCCTTGGTGTCACTTTATTTCTGGTTTTCGACGGGTAAGTCTAGCTGAGTACATTCCAGTACTCAGGGTTTATTCCCTCCTGTTGCAGATGACATGCTTTATCAGGGATTCTGCAAGACGTGTCTCCACCCTGCGGGTGACGATGACTAGATCACCTGGGCGTGATCATCTTATGTACTTTCCTCATGCTTTTGCGGGTTGTCGATCATCCAGACTGGCAGTATTTAATTAACTAGTGTGTGTGTTATGCTTCCGCTACTTTCAAACTTGGTTTGTAATAATTGCTACTCCGTGGTGTAAACTTATTTCTGGACTACTTGTGAAATGTGTCGTATGATGTTGTATGTTGAATGATGCGATCCTGGTTGTAAGCAGTTTGGTTTGAAATCCTTCGTGATTTCGATTGACTACCGGGATTATATGGGCTCAAGTTTGAAAATTTGAGTGCTTCGGTGCTTGTTTTCGTACTTGTGCTCTTATAATTTGGTCGGTTCTGTTACAGCTGGTACCGGAGCATAATTCAACATTAAACACATCATATGAGTATTTAAAAACAAAAATATTTGATTATAAAAAAGGGTTAAAACACTAAAAAAATTATTTTTTTAGGTATGCCAGTGATCACATCCCTTAGCCCAAATAAGGACTCTTAGGTGGCTTATTATAAAGACTAACTTGGGGGCCTTGTTTGTTTTTATTTCGTCGTCCATACGGCGTGATATTGTATGGATGCCATCCACTTGGTTGGTAATGTATGGATCAATTACCTCGACGCTCTGGTAAGTGTGAGTTGTGAGAGCATGATCGTCCAACCGGCGGTCTAGGGGAGAGTAGTTTTGGTGACTTACATCTTTACATGTTTAAACCATGTAACTATGTAAAAGCACTTAATTGTGGGAACCTCTATATCGGGTAGCTTTGATACTGAAGTATATACATTTGGGGATGTATATATGGAAAGTATTTAAATTACTGCCTTCTTGTGTGCTTATATTGGGAATTGTTGGGCTGCAATGAAGTTTTCTGCAGGTACACTAACAGCGTAACGAGTAGACCGATAGTTTCGCTTATATGAGAGAACGTATGTATGCCACCGCCTAGCGTTAGAACTCTAGGTTTCTACTAAGGTGAGAGGACGTACGAAACGTGCATGCATCATGTTTAATTATATCATACATATCATTTACTCCCTCCTTAAAAATTTCTGTACTCCCGACTAAAGTAAATTTCGTATCCCCTAAATGATCCTCACTTTAAGTCGTATCTTATCTTGTTGCTACAGATGGCACGTACCAAGAGGACCGCTCGTAAGTCCACTGGGGGCAGGGCACCGCGTCACCAGCTCGCTCCACGTGAGCCCCGCCCTGAGCCTACTGAGGTGGAAAGGCTGAGGGCAGAGTTGGCTGAAGTAACGGCTGCCAGGAATGCAGCGCGTCAGCAACTGGAGCAAGTGATTCATGATCGTGACCAGGAAACCCTTGCAGTCCAGAGGTTGACAGTAGCAAACCGCAACTGTCAACGCATGTTGGTCCGTGTGATGGAACAGAGGGATGAAGCCTGGCACGAGGGGAACGTTCTGAGAGCTCGCCAGTTTGAGCTCGAGCAACAGTTAGAAAATGCTGAAGAATACAATGATAATCTTCATGAAGAAGTGCACCGCCTGAACAACGAGCTTAATCCCCTGCTGCCTCGAAACAACAACGTCGATGAGGACATGGGTTCGGGAATCTTCATGGCTGAGGATGATGATGAAGTGGAGGTTGATGGACCACAGGATGCCCCACCTGCAGAAGCACCAGAGGAGGAACCAGAAGAAGAAGAAGATGAGGAGTTAGAGCCTGTTAGTGATGAGGACGACGGGGAGATCCATGACACCGACTCGGAGGATGATGCTTAGAGTAGTCATCACGTGCCTATAATGTTAGGATCGTCTTTTGTGCCCTCCCTGTGAAGGAGTGAGGCCTTGTAATAACTTGACTTTGGGATGTAAGGTTGAACCGTATGTTTCCTGAATGTAGTTTGAACCTGTTAATTTCGATCACAACTTGATGTCTTATTATGTTGCGTTCGATGATGGTGTCACGATTAGCACCCTTCGGTGCCGCGACGAAACCGAGGGCCTCCTATGGCGCGCGACATAAGGCTGTGCTGCTTGGCACGCGCAGGTATCGAGGTGGCTAGTCATGGTCCACCATGGAACTCTTCATTGAGAAGTCTCTTTATGGTCAGTTGGAAGTAGCCTTTCACAGTCAACTAAAAATCTTGAGATCGAATCCAAGTACCGTGCAAAAGGTCAAAAATCACGTAGATAGCAACGCAAACGGTCTGGTAACCGTTGTGCTCCCTGTGAGTGAGCCTTTATCAAAGAGCATCTTGTTGGATTACCAAGTATGATCTCGTCAAATGATGCGCTAGAATGGATTGTGCGGTTGTGATGAATTATTGTGCCTTAATTATTATGAGAAATCTATTCATACAGTCAGATTGACATTTCGCAATAATTCATCTACAAATTTCCCACATCGTCAGTGCTCATTGGCTATGCATTTTGCAGATGTCGTACAATCTACGCCGGGGTCGTGGAAATGAGGAGGAGGAACAGCCGCCCCCTCCGCCACCACCTACTCCGGCCGAGTTGATGCAGACAGTGGTCGAAGGGCAGCGCATGTTGGCGGATGCTATGCGCCAGCTGGCGAACCGGGAGGCTCGTCCTGGTCGCCAGGGCCCAGAGCCAAATCAATACAGCGATTTCAAGGACTTTCTGGATACTAAGCCCCCGCTCTTCAAGGAAGCGGAAGAACCACTGCAGGCTGACGAGTGGTTGAATACCATTGAACAAAAGTTTCGTCTGCTACGCCTAACTGATGAGCTGAAAACTGAGTATGCTTCCCATCAGTTGCATGGTCCGGCGGGAATTTGGTGGAGCCACTATCGTTCCACACTACCTGCCAATGTCCCGATTGCTTGGGATCAGTTTAAGGCGGCATTCTGGGGAAATTATATCCCGGTCTTATGGCAATCAAGCACACAGAGTTTATGAGGCTGTCGCAAGGAAACAAAAGCCTGACTGAATACTTGCAGTCCTTCAACAACCTGGCAAGGTATGCCACAGAGTTTGTGGATACCGATGCCAAAAAGATTGCTAGCTTCAAAAGGGGCCTCGGCCCAAAACTGATGAAAACTATGGGCACTAGCAAATGTACTACTTTCAATGATTTCATTAGTGATGCTCTGACTCAAGAGAACAACAATGCTATCTATTCTGCCTCGAAGGGCCGCAAAAGGGCCATTGAGGCGAGTGTTTCACAGTCTCGAGCTCCAGCTGCCCCGAGAGCTCCTCCTCGCCCTCCTGCCACAAATGCTAAGTTCCATCCTCCACAAAAGAAGGTGCCAATGAAGACTGGGTTTCGTAAGGCATATACAGTGGCTCTGCCAAAGAGTAATGCGGGCCAAGGCAGCTCCAGTGTCCCCCCTAGCAACATGCCTTGCTGGAACTGTAACAAGCCAGGCCATTGGTCCAGGAACTGTCCGTACCCTAAGAAAAATGTCAACCAAGGTAGTCGTCAGGGACACGCCCATTATAACAGCATTGAGGAAATTCCATCAGGTGAGGTGGTCACCGCTGGTAAGTTTCTAGTTGACCAACACCCCGCAGTGGTACTTTTTGATTCAGGTGCTTCGCATTCCTTTATCAGTCCTAAGTTTGCATCTAAATTTGCACACAAGTTGCATACTGTTGAAGGTGTGGGTTATTGTATTAGCGCTGCAAGTGGGAATATTTCCACAAACAAAGTAGTGGGGAACCTTAAGTTTGAGATAGAAGGGCGAAGTTATTCGCTTGCCCTATTGGTTTTACCTGGTTTAGACATAGATGTTATCTTGGGCATGAATTGGATGAGTCAGAATGGGGTACTCATTGACACATCCGCTCGAGTAGTTATGCTCAGAGATCCTACAGATCAAAAGGGTTTTCTAGTACAACTTCCCAGAAAGGTTGAATTGTCTGGGGAAATTCATGCTGTGCAAGCAAAGGCGTTGGCCAAAATTCCAGTAGTAAATGAATTTCCGGACGTTTTTCCCGATGATTTGCCGGGACTCCCTCCGGATCGGGATGTGGAGTTTAAAATTGAGTTGTTGCCTGGCACAGCTCCCATCTCTAGGAGACCCTATAGGATGCCTCCAAATGAACTCGCTGAACTTAAGGTGCAATTGAATGAACTTTTGAAGAAGGGGTTGATTCGTCCTAGTTCATCGCCGTGGGGATGTCCTGCTATCTTTGTAAAGAAGAAGGATTAGTCGTTGCGGATGTGCGTAGATTATAGACCTCTCAATGCAGTCACTGTCAAAAATAAGTACCCTCTACCGCGAATCGACATCTTGTTCGATCAGTTGTCTAAAGCTAAAGTTTTCTCCAAGATCGATCTAAGATCGGGCTACCATCAAATTAAAATTCGCCCGGAAGATGTTCCAAAGACAGCCTTTTCTACCAGATACGGTCTTTATGAGTATCTTGTTATGTCCTTCGGCTTGACAAATGCCCCCGCACACTTCATGTACTTGATGAATTCGGTGTTTATGCCTGAATTGGACAAGTTTGTGGTGGTATTTATTGATGACATCCTGGTATACTCTGTGAATGAGGAGGATCACGCTGAACATCTGCGTATATTCCTCACAAGACTTCGTGAACATCAACTATATGCAAAGTTCAGTAAGTGCGAATTCTAGCTTCGTGAAGTACCTTTCCTTGGGCATGTGTTGTCCGATGGAGGAATTATGGTGGACCCCGCCAAGGTACAGGAAATACTGAACTGGAAGGCTCCTATCTCGGTTCACGAGGTCCGAAGTTTTCTTGGTTTGGCTGGCTATTATCGTCGCTTCATCCCGGATTTCTCCAAAATAGCCAAGCCAATGACTCGGTTGCTGCAAAAAGACACCAGGTTTGTCTGGACTCCTGAGTGTGATGCGGCTTTTCACCAACTGCGAACCCTCCTAACCTCAGCTCCGGTTTTGGCACAACCGGATATCGAGAAACCATTTGATGTTTATTGTGATGCCTCAGGCATAGGTTTGGGAGGTGTGTTGATGCAGGAAGGCCGAGTAATTGCATATACTTCTCGACAACTTCGGAAGCATGAGGTGAATTATCCAACGCATGACTTAGAACTGGTTGCAGTTGTTCATGCTTTGAAAGTATGGCGGCATTATCTGCTGGGAAATGTCTGCAATATTTACACCGATCATAAAAGCCTCAAATACATCTTCACTCAACCCGAGCTAAATATGCGTCAAAGAAGATGGCTCGAGTTGATTAAAGATTATAACCTTCAAGTGCACTATCATCCAGGAAAGGCAAATGTAGTTGCGGATGCTTTAAGCCGTAAGTCTCATTGTCATTCCTTAGCTGAAACTGATTTTCATCGATCTCGCCTTCTACATCCATCAGTCTTGTACAACATCACTGTCAGTTGTACTCTCAAAAGCAGAATTATTGAGCTCCAAAAGACTGACACTGGTATATTCCACATCAAGCGTAAGATGAAAGAGCAAGAAACTACACAGTTCAGGATAGATGAAGAGGGTGTACTATGGTTCAAGGATAGGTTAGTTGTGCCTAAGGACCGAGAGCTTCGAAATGACATTATGTCTGAAGCACACTCCTCTAAGTTGTCCATCCATCCTGGCAGCAATAAGATGTATTATGATTTGAAGCCACTTTATTGGTGGACCAAGATGCGGAAAGAGATAGCTGCATATGTTGCTAGATGTGACACCTGTTGCAGAGTTAAAGCTGTGCACATGAAAGCTGGGCTACTTCAGCCACTTTCCATTCTAGGCTGGAAATGGGAAGAGATAAGTATGGATTTCATTGTCGGACTTCCTCCTACTGTCAAAAATCATAACTCTATTTGGGTAATTGTTGATCGTTTGACCAAATCAGCTCACTTCATACCAGTGAGAGTGGACTATCGTCCCACTGACTATGCTGAGTTGTACTTCAATCAGATAGTCCGGCTTCATGGGATACCTCGTACTATCATATCTGACCGGGGTCCCCAGTTCACTGCTCGCTTTTGGGAGCACTTGCATCACCTTCTGGGAACCAAGTTAGTGAGAAGCTCTGCTTATCACCCCCAGACATCGGGTCAGACAGAACGAGTTAACCAAATCTTGGAAGATCTGTTGCGTGCATGCGTCATTTCATCCAAGGGTTCTTGGGAAAAATGGTTACCTTTAGCTGAATTCTCGTACAATAACAGTTATCAAGAGAGTATTAAGATGGCTCCATTCGAAGCTTTGTACGGTCGTAGGTGTAGAACCCCACTAAATTGGATAGAATCTGGTGAGAGAAGATTTTATGGTATTGCTTTTGTTGAGGAAGCTGAGGAACAAGTCCGTACCATCCAAAAACATATGGCTGCAGCCCAAGCTAGACAGAAAAGTTATGCTGATCGTCGTAGAAAACCACTCGAGTTTGAAGTTGGAGACTTCGTGTATTTGAAAGTTTCTCCAATGAAAAGTGTCCAACGTTTTGGTATTAAGCGGAAACTTGCGCCAAGATACGTGGGTCCTTTCCAAATCATAGGCAAGAGTGGAGCTGTTGCGTACAAAATTCAGTTACCTCCAGAAATGAGAGCCATATTCAACGTTTTCCATGTATCTCAGCTTAAAAAGTGTCTTCGAGTTCCTGAGGAACAAGTTCCTTTAGGTGATATCAGGCTAGAATCCGACCTAACCTATGAAGAAAAGCCAGTCCGAGTGATCAATACTCAGGAACGAGTAACTAGAAGTAAAGTGGTTAAGTGGTACAAAGTGATGTGGAGTAATTAGGGAAGTGAGAGTGATGCTACGTGGGAACGGGAGGATTATTTGCGGGATGGTTATAAAGAATTCTATGAAAAATGGTACGCTTTCCAAATCTCGGGACGAGATTTTTATAAGGGGGGAGGGCTGTAACACCTCAAGTGTTTAGCTCCATAATGGCATTGCATTTGCATGGCATAAGCATAAGCATGCATCATTCATGTTTGTTATTTTATGTGATGCAACACATGTGCTTATTCTAGGGTTGTTTGATTTATTTCATGAAGTATTTGATAGTTGGTGTAACAAAAAGGTAAGGTAGCCAATCATGACCTACAACACCTTAGTTATACTTAGGGTAACATTTGGAACAAGTTTCATGTTGACCAAAATTACAAATTTGCCCTCCAAGAGAAGTTGACCACCATTTGACCCTAGAAGGCCCTAGTTTGACCAATTAAAAAGTCTAATTTAGAGACCTTGCATGGAAGAGCACCCTTAAGTAAAGTTGTAGAGAATTTCATGGGGAACAAAAGTTCTAATATGGCCATCTCATGAAAATGACCAGAGCATGCTCAAAAATGGCCCACAAGTCAGCTTGAGTGGTGATCAACACTTAGAAAAATTCTAAGTCTGGAAATTGGACTTTTCAGTTTCACTGTACCTCACTTTAGCAACTTGTAACTCACAAACTAGGCCAAACCAGCCTTTGAGCCAATTGACAAAGTTGTTGTCCACACATAGCTCTACAACATTGTCAATAGCACCATCACCTGGTTCTCAATAGTTTAGGAGATATAGTGTCAAGAAGTTAGGGTTTCAGTCGGCATTGATCTCTGAAACTGCATTTCAGTTTCAAGGGGCACCACTTTGGAGCTCTGTAGTTTCAAATCTAGGCCGAACCAGCCCAAACTCTAATTAACAAACTTGTAGTCCTCATGTAGCTCTACAATTTTGGTGTTATCATCTTCTTCTAACTCGAGCTGGATTAGGAGGTGTAGGAGCTCAAACTTCGGCTGTCAGTCGGTCATCGATGTCACCGTTCACCGATTCAGTTTCGACAGCGTCAGAGTGGCCGACCGTTTCAGGCCATCGCCGCCGCGTGTCCTCCACGCGCCACGCGCGACCTGGCGCCTTGGCCAGCTGCCGAGCGCCTTGAAGAGTGTCTCTGCGGTCGTCCAGACCTCACCCACCCATTCCCTCCTCCTCCTTCCCTCTCTCATCTCCAGAGCGGAGAAACCGAGCCGCCGTTGCCGTTCTTCTCCGGTGAGCTCAAGCGCGAGCTACACCGCATCACCGGCCGTCAGACCTCGTCAATCCCTCCGCCTCACCACCCTCCATCTCCCTGACCCACCGAAGCCAGCGATTTGACTCAAGGTGAGCCGCATTGCTTTCTTCCCCGTCTCCGAGAGGTCGCCGGAGCCCGCCATGGGACCTCACCGTGGTCGGGGTGCTTCGGGTCTCTCTCCATCCTCCCTTCCTAGCAAAATGGATCCGCCTAGCTTCGGTGAAGCTCATACCGAGCCTAGACCGCACCGTACATCTTCACCGGCGACGGTGCGCCGCCACCGGACATCACCGGCCGCCGCTCGCGGTGACAAGTCCCTTCAACCCCATCCCCATCCATTCCACGAGCACCAATCGACGCACCGGGTGACGGAGAACACGAGGCGGTGTTCTATTGGCCGAGCGAGCTCTTCTCCGGCGAGCTCGAGCTCGTCGGAGCTCGCGGGTCTCCGCCTCCCCTGTCTCCGGTCACTGACCGCGGGGCCCGCCCGTCAGTGTCGCGCGCGGGCGGGAGCGCTGAGCGGGCCGCGCGCGCGCGAGTGTGGGCCGAGTTTTTCCGGGCCGGCCCAGTCGTCCGAAATGAAATTCATTTTTATTATTTTGTCACTGATTTTTGTACAAGTTGGAAAAATATAGATCTAGGGTTTTAATGATCCAAAAATCATGAGATAAATTTTATTAGGGTCTACATGATGTGTAGTATTTTAGAAAAATATGGATCTGGCATGAGATGTTTAAATTCTATAAGAATTTAATAGATCCTTTAAATGTGTTTTGGAATGCATGCAAATTTGTTAAATTTATAACTTGAGCTGTAGTGTTCCATAAATCATGAAATTTGGTGGGTAGGTTACTCTATGCTAGCCCTAGCTCTGGTAAAAATTTGGGCATCAGTGCTTAAGTACTTTTCAAGTTATAATATTATCTTGTTATTCTAGGAAATAATGAAATGAATTTTTGTAATTTTTCTACATGTGCAATGCTCTTATAACTTTTTGGAGAATGTCTTGGTACCCTAGACTGTCCAAGAAAATTAAGAAATCTGTTGTTTGACACTTTTTACTATGCTTGGTTATTTATACAAAAATCAGCCTTTTTGGCTTGGGAATTTTGTGTAGGAAGTTCCTATAAATAAATTGAGTTCAAAATTTTACAGTAGTCTCTTTGTGGGTCAGAGAGTCCCCTGTAATTTTTGTAGAATTTTAGGAGCAGTTTACACATAGGTTTGAAATTCCACTTAATTACTTAAGTAAATTGAGAAATGGGTTTAAATAAATGTTCTAGGTGGGCACACCTTACTTTCTGGTGTTTTTGTGACATTGGTGAACTTGTAGTAGTATTAGTTTGGTCTTAGAGAATGTTTGCCACATCAATAAATGTTTAACCTTTGTAATTTTAGGTTTTCTGGACAGCTAGTAGTACTTCTAAATTGGCCTTGATAAAATTGGTTGCTGGAGAACTTGTAAATACCAAAGTTGGAGTAAACTTGATGAACTAGCTTGTGTCAAAATTTGGAAGCATTTGGCTTAGTAGTTTGAGAGTTACTGTTGTTTAAAGTGGCAGTTCAAAATCTGCTACTCTCTGTTTTGAGAGGACAGATTCTGGAACTTGTGAAGTTTGACATGGAAAACTTAGGAGTTTGGAGTTGAGGTCTGAAAATGAATTGTAGTGCATTTCTTAGGCTTTCCAGATTGTCTTAGATCATATCTTTTGGAATTGTAAATCTCCAGTTGTGATAAAAACAAGTAGCTGCTGTCCAGAATGCTTACTGTGGTGTTTTTGCTGATTGTTATGGTGAGATATCCTAAGACATGCTACTTTTGTAATTGTTAGGTGTTAGGGCCTTAACTGAGGATGAGCAGCTTTATCTTAGGTTAAGTAGATTAGGTGAGTACTTCTCTACCGGAGAGGAAATTTGCACCTACTCTTTTGAAGTGATTTGAGTAGAGCGTTAAATTGTTGTAATACATTTCATTCCGAGCATATTGCATCTTTCATTATGCATTCATGAGATTTATTATGCACTCATGCAATAGGTGTACCGGAGGGGGTGACACTCCTCGAATTCGAACAAGCGATACCGGAGGAGGTGTTGAGTCAACCGGAGGAATTAGCAGAAGAACCCAACGTCGGGGAAGCTCCGTCAGAAGATCTACCCGAGTGCCCTGACCACCGGCCTTCAACTTTTCTGAAAGGCAAGCCCCGGTGCATGCTGAACCTACTGATTTATAAATTAATCTTGAGTACTTTTAATTGTTTACTGCATTAAGTTGTAGGAGTTATATGAAAACACTTGTTGCATTATACCTGTCCTTGTCCAGATATCGTACTTAATCCTATTTTAGGTTTAGGCACGTGTCAATGCTTAGCCCTGCTTAGTACGGTAGAAGTCGGGTGATTTCCGGTCATCCGCGAGATGTAGGAAGGAGTCACGAGTGGCTCTATGGCTATCGTGAATGGAACCATGCTTAAAAATGAAATTGAGACCGGGCGGGAGTTCGATAGTACAGCCGCAAGACACTTTACGTCTTGGGTGTGGAGCTATGCCCGTCTGAGTCGTTTAAGGACCGATTCGCTGTACGTCCTTGAGTCATGTTGAACGCAGTCTAACACTTAGTTGGCCGGATAACCCGTTCCGACCGCGAAGCCGATTAATGTGGTTCAGGCCGGGAATCGAATGGTAGGTTGCTTCTTGGAGGAGAGAAAGGATGTGCTTGGGGACATTGGCGTGAGACCAAGGGGGGGTTAGAGTCCCTATCACCTGGCAGAGTGTCGCCCTTGGGGTCGCGACATTATTCGGACCCGCGATTCCTGAATCATATGAAACGGTGGCCTGTGCGACCCTGGCAGGGGTCTGCACGGTGAGTGTTAGAAATACCCCTCCAGCTGGATAGGAATTCGATTCGAATCGCCGTCGCTCTCGGTTAGTGAGCACTTTTCTTGAGCAGCGGCAACGTAGATCTCATTAAATGAACCGGTGGTTAAGGGAATGATACAATGATTGCCACAATTCATACCTGCTCTGGATATAATGATGATAATTGTTTGATTATAATCAAGGGCATGTTTAGTACAGGTGCTAAGATAGATGACAGGTAAATGCTAAAAATAACTGCTAGTACAGGTTATAAGAGTATCAATTCCTTATGCCTTTATGCAAAATGTTATGTCAGCTAGCCTCTTGTGTAAGCCTTGCATAATCCTTGGTGTCACTTTATTTCTGGTTTTCGACGGGTAAGTCTAGCTGAGTACATTCCAGTACTCAGGGTTTATTCCCTCCTGTTGCAGATGACATGCTTTATCAGGGATTCTGCAAGACGTGTCTCCACCCTGCGGGTGACGATGACTAGATCACCTGGGCGTGATCATCTTATGTACTTTCCTCATGCTTTTGCGGGTTGTCGATCATCCAGACTGGCAGTATTTAATTAACTAGTGTGTGTGTTATGCTTCCGCTACTTTCAAACTTGGTTTGTAATAATTGCTACTCCGTGGTGTAAACTTATTTCTGGACTACTTGTGAAATGTATCGTATGATGTTGTATGTTGAATGATGCGATCCTGGTTGTAAGCAGTTTGGTTTGAAATCCTTCGTGATTTCGATTGACTACCGGGATTATATGGGCTCAAGTTTGAAAATTTGAGTGCTTCGGTGCTTGTTTTCGTACTTGTGCTCTTATAATTTGGTCGGTTCTGTTACAAAAACTTTCCTGTTGATACTGCTGGTCTGGCTCAAAATAATACTTCTGATCGTCAAGAAATTGCTCACCGTCTATACTTGATCGTCAAGCATCAACACACAATCATCCGAGCAATCATACACAAAGCAAACAAAGAGACATAATTAAAACAATACACCAACAGTAGCAAAATAATATAAAAAGTTTGTAAAACTCTTCTACACGTTACTACGATCACACAGACGTAAAGATCATGAAATTCGGATCTAAAACGTGAAAGTTATGAATTTTCTAAGATTTCCTATAGATAAATAATTACTTAAATATAAATTTGAAAATTAAATTTCTTAAACCTACTGTACAGCTACACTAACATGTAGAGCTCGCAAATACGAACCTAACGCAACTTGAACGGGTCAAATCGGAGTTGAAACATGGAAAATATGGCCTAAACAAGATTGTATGTGTATATGTATTTCTATTGTATTTCGAGATTTATTTTACTAATGAAAAACGGGCACTAAACATCTCCATGACGTCGTGTGAGGTCATCAAGCTAGCAAACGTAACATGCCCTAAACAGAGTATTCTACGCGGCAGTGTTTCTTGGCATCTTTGCGGAGGAAGCTCAGGGTGCTGCGCGCTAATCCCGGCTGTGGGTTGGGCACGGCGCGGCTGGAGCAGCCGGCGCTGGTGAGGCCATTAGCGACGACGAGACGCTCGTGAAAAGACAGTTCTGGGCATGGAACTAGACAGAGAAAGCATAGAATGAAAGCTCGAGCGATAGCGATCTCACCTAGGTGCTGCTCGGTGTCGGAGGAAACTCGGCCGCGTTGCAGAGCTCGTCGGTTCGTCGGCAAGATCGTGATGACTTCCGTTGGCCTTCCTTTGCTCCCAGGGCGGCGTTCTTCACCAATGGCCCTTTTATGTCACAGCCGAATCTAGACTTCGATGAGCTCGTGAGGCAGCGGCGGCAAGGACAACAGCGGTGTTAATATTATTGATTAGGGCTTGGCCGCCATGAGACTTGGCGTGAAAAGCAAATATGGAATTCGCTAATTATAAGGCAGACGGATGGAGCACGTGGATTTTGACCGTGTTGGATTAGAGTTAGATTTCATTATTTTCGGAATTACTAAATTTCGGGATTATTTTAATTCCGTGAATAAAATAATTCCAGAAAATCTAAAATTACCTTTTTGGCCGTGAAAAATAGTCCGGAGCTCAGAAAAATCACGGGAAAAATCCTGGAGACTCTTGGAGAGATAAGGAACTCAACTAAATGAGTTTGAGCTCATGAAAAGATTGATGAAGAGATCAAGGAAAAAGATTAAGCTCACGGAAATTGAAATTTTAAATCTAGAAAATGCTAAAAAAAATTTCCGGTGAGAAGTAAACGTCGTCCTATGGTATTTTGAAAATAATAGCACTCACCAACACCAAAGACAAGCATCACACAAACACCACATTATCAAATTAATATGAAAAAGTTTAAAACCACAATTATCTATATTTAAATTAGCAGCAACTTAACTTATCTAATAAATTTATTCAAATATTGAAATTATTTATTTTATTTAGTATTTTTCATGCACAACCCAAAATAGGAAATTTTGGGTGTGACAGAAATGGCCAACCGGCCTCAGACCGCGACCGCCGTGTGGGCGCGCGGTGGCGACCGTACGCCGGCCGTGGCCCCACCGGTCAGGTCCGAGCGGGCTTCTTGAACGCCACGACGCGGCCTCCGCCTCACTCCCGCCTTTCTCTCTCTCTCTCTCTCTCGCCCTATGCTCGCCGAGCGGAAAGAACCGAGCCGCCTACGGTGCCGCGTGCTCTGCCGCCACCGTGTGCGCTCACCGTCGCACCACCGGCCAATACACCACGCCTACAGCTCCGCCACCACCTCCCGAACCTCGTCGAACCCTCCTTTGGAGCAACCGAGCAGGGTAAGGGCGCATTGCCGGCTTTTCCCCCGCTCGAGCTCACCGGCGCACCGCCGCCTGCGGTGGTTGTACTCGGCCATGCTCCTCCACCTTGCCTCGGTCCTCAATAGAAATCTCGTTAGGTCCGCCTTGGCTCTGGGAAGCGAATGCGCACCTCCGGTGACCACTTGGTGCTCGGAGCTCACCACCGCACCACCGTGCGCCATCACCGGGCCGCCATCGCCATGGCCGTCGTAGCTAGGTTGGGATAGGGTCAGCCAAGCTAGGTTTGGTCGATGCAGAAAATCACGGGGAATCCGTTGGTGCTCTTCCCGTCGCCGGATGCGCCGTCGTCGGCGAGCTAGAGCTCGCCGGAGTCGCGGCCGTCTCCTCCCCTCCCCTCTTCTCTCTATGGCCTGCGGGCCCGCGCTGTCAGCCCCCCACGCGCGCGCGGGCGGGACGGCCTAAGCAGGCCACGCGCGAAGTTGGGTCGCGTCCGCGTAGAGGCCGGCCCCGTAGCGAGTTGGATTCGGTTTTTGTTTTTCTTTGCATTTTGTCACGGATTTTAGTGATGTTTGGAAAATGTAGATCTAGGGTTTTACTTGCCCAAAAATTATGAGATAAATTTTGTTAGGATCTACATGGTGTGTAGTATTTTAGAAAAATATGAATTGGTTATGTGATGTTTAGTTTATGGGAGATTTAAATAGGTTTTTGAAATGTGTTTTAGATTGCATGAAAACTTGTTTAAATCATATCTTGAGTTTCTGTGTTCCAAAAATTTTGAAATTTGGTGGGTAGGCTAATTTATACTTGCTCTAGCTTTGGTAAAAATTTGGGCAGTAGTGCTTAAGTACTTTTCAAGTTATAAAGCTTTCTTCTTATTTTAGGAAATACTTAAATGAATTTTAGTAATTTTTCTACATGTGCAATGTTCTTATAAATTTTTGGAGAATGTCTTGGTATCCTATAGTATCCAAGAAAATTAGGAAATCTGTTGTGAATCTTGTTTAGGGAGTTTCTTTAAATAATTTTAGTTCAAATTTTTAAAGTGGTCTCTTTTTGGTTCATAGAGTCTCCTGTAATTTTTGTAGACTTTTAGGAGCAGTTTACATATATGTTTAAAATCCCACTTAATTAATTGAGTAAATTAAGAAATGAGTATAAATAAATATTCTAGGTGGGCACACCTTACTTTCTGGTGTTTTTGTGACCTTTGTGAACTTGTGGTAACATTAGTTTCGTCTTAGAGAATGTTTGCCACATAAATAAATATTTAATCTTTGCAATTCTAGGTTTTCTGGACAGCTGGTAGTATTTCTAGGTTTGATCCTTAATAAAAGTATTTGCTAGAAAACTTGTGAATACCAAAGTGATAGTAAACTGGTTAAACTAGCTTGTGTCAAAATTTGATGGTATTTGGTCTAGTAGTCTAAGAGTTATAGCTATTTAAAGTGGCAGTCCAGAATTGGCTACTCTCTGTTTAGAGAGGACAGATTCTGGAACTTGGGAAATTCAACATGGAAAACTTAGGAATTTAAGGTTGAGGTCTGAAAATTATTTGTAGTGCATTTCTTAAGCTTTCCAGATTGTCTTAGACCATAACTTTTGGAGTTAGGAATCTTCAGTTATGTTAGAATCTTTGAGCTGCTGTCCAGAATGTCTTACTGTGGTAACCTAAGTAATATTACTCTTGTGTTGTTAGGTGCTAGGGCTTTAACCGAAGAAGAACAACTATATCTTAGGTTGGGTAGATTAGGAAAGTACTTCTCCTCCGGAGAAGAGATTTGCACGTACTGATAAAGTAACTTGATTAGATTATTGTTTCTATTTCTGAAATGCATTTCATTCCGAGCATGTTGCACCTTTATGCATCCATGATATTTATTGTGCATTCATGCAATAGGTGTACCGGAGGGGGTAACTCTCCTCGAATTCGAGCCAGTGATTCCGGAGGAAGTCCAGGACCAGCCGGAGCAACCAGAGGAACCAACCGGCGACGAAGCTCCTGCCGAAGATCTACCCGAGTGTCCTGACCACCGGCCCTCGACCTTTCTGAAAGGCAAGCCCCGGTGCATGCTGAACCAATCATTTTATAAATCTATCTTGAGTACTTTTAATTGTTTAATGCATTAAGTTGTAGGAGTTGTATGGAAACAATTGTTGCATTATACCTGTCCTTGTCCAGATATCGTACTTAACCCTATATTAGGTTTAGGCACGTGTCAATGCTTAGCCCTGCTAGTGCGGTAGAAGTCGGGTGATTTCCGGTCTTCCGCGAGATGTAGGAAGGAGTCACGAGTGGCTTTATGGCTATCGTGCATGGAACCATGCTTTAAAATGAAATTGAGACCGGGCGGGAGTTCGATAGTACAGCCGCAAGACACTTCACGTCTTGGGTGTGGAGCTATGCCTGTCTGAGTCGTTTAAGGACCGATTCGCTGTACGTCCTTGAGTCATGTTGAACGCAGTCTAACACTTAGTTGGCCGGATAAGTCGTTCCGACCGCGAAGCCGAGTAATGTGATTCAGGCCGGGAATCGAATGGTAGGTTGCTTCTTGGAGGAGAGAAAGGATGTGCTTGGGGACATTGGCGTGAGACCAAAGGGGGGTTAGAGTCCCTATCACCTGGCAGAGTGTCGCCCTTGGGGTCGCGACATTATTCGGACCCACGATTCCTGAATCATATGAAACGGTGGCCTGTGCGACCCTGGCAGGCGTCTGCACGGTGAGTGTTAGAAATACCCCTCCAGCTGGATAGAAATTCGATTTGAATCGCCGTCGCTCCCGGTTAGTGAGCACTTGACTTGAGCAGCGGCAACGTAGATCTCATTAAATGAACAGGTGGTTAAGGGAATGATACAATGTTGCCACAATTCATACCTGCTCTGGATATAATAATGATAATTGTTTGATTATAATCAAGTGCATGTTTAGTACAGGTGCTAAGATAGATGACAGGTAAATGCTAAAAATAACTGCTAGTACAGGTTATAAGAGTTTCAATTACTTATGCCTTTTATGCAAAATGTGATGTCAGCTAGCCTCTTGTGTAAGCCTAGCATAATCCTTGATGTCATCTTATTTCTGGTTTTCGACGGGTAAGTCTAGCTGAGTACATTCTAGTACTCAGAGTTTATTCCCTCCTATTGCAGATGATATGCTCTACCAAGGCTTCTACAAAAATTGTCTCCACCCTGCGGGTGACGAAGACTAGATCACTAGGGCGTGATCATCTTTTATGTACTTTCCTGATGCTTTTGCGGGTTGTTGATCAATAAGACTGGCAGTAGTTAAACAACTGGTGTGCGTTTGCTTCTGCTACTTTTATAAACTTGGTTTGTAATAATTGCGACTCCGTGTGTGTAAACTTATTTCGGAACTACTTGCGAAATGTAACGTATGATGTTGTATGTTGAATGATGCGATCTTGGTTGTAAGCAAGTTGGTTTGAAATCCTTCGTGGTTTCGATTGACTACCGGGATTATATGGGCTCAAGTTCAAAAATTTGAGCGCTTTGGTGCTTGTTTTTGTACTTGTGCTCTTATAATTTGGTCGGTTCTGTTACAGTTGCGATGTTGAGAAGCAGTCACATGGGGCTATGTTTCCGGTGTCTCCGTAGAGTCCCGATAATCAGAAGCCGGTGTGGATGCAACGAGGTCCAGAGTGGAGCGTAGATGGTGCCCGGGGAGTTCCTCATAAGTACTCATGCGAGTGCTCATGGAAGATGCGTACACCCGGGCAGCCGAGTCTAGCCCAAACGGGAATGGTGATGGAGATGTTGTTGCCCGTGCCAAAATGGATGCTCTGGATAGTGGTGTCTCACCGGACGGGGGAGCGGCGGGATTCTCCATCGGCATGTTACCCTCAGCCAAGCTCGTCCTACCCAAACCTTCCACAAGGAGATCTAGGCCGGCGCCTGGCTGGGGGGTGCCGGACCGGGGGATCCCATCACCCTCCGCGAGGTGAAGACGGTGGTTGTACCGGGCTCGTCGTCGTCGGGCGGCCCGCGCCCGCCTAGAGCGACGGTACCGGTGGATTGCTCCCCCGGGCTGGGAGAGCTCATAGTCCTCGTCGGTTGGGTGCCTGGGTGGAAGTAGGACCATATCGTAGCCATAGCCAAGCGACATGAACTCCAAACTCCCGAACCAGATCACCGTGGCCAACGGAATAGGGCGTTCGGGGTCAGCCATCCAGGAAAAAAGGAGAGAAAGCGACGTCGGCACGCAGCGATCCCCTACCTGGCGCGCCAACTGTCGGTGTTCGGACCCGAGGGGGTCCTAAACCAATGAGTAAATGCTGCTTGTCTCTTTCCTGGATGGTGATGCAAAGGGAACACACGGGGGTTTATCCTGGTTCGGGCAAAAGAAGGCCCTACGTCCAGCGGGGGGGAGAAGTTTGTATTTCCTTGCACCGAAGTGCTTGTGTAGGGGTTACAAGCATGCGAGAGAGGGCGTCGAGCCCAAGTCTCAAAGAGAGGAAAAAGAGGACAAGGGTGGTTGCTTGAGATATCGATCTGCCTGTTGTCTCTTGTTTTTCTTCGTTGTCCGTCATTGTCCCTCCCTGTTGTAGAACCCTGGCCTGCCCTTTTATAGGGCGAGAGGAGGCCAAGACGACGGGGAGCCTTGAGGTGATGTTTTGTCGATTCCTGTTGAGCTGACCGTAGCGACGTGCTCTGGGAATGGCCGGCCATCCCTGGACACCATGGGGTCATGGGAGACGAGACGGCGAAATGACCCAGAGCGCCGTGCCATACCGTCCTTCCCTTGCGGTTGAACTGTGCCGAGCGTCGAGGTTGGGTCGAGGCCGGGTCGAGACCGGATGGATAAGGCCGAATCCCCGAGATCGCGGAGAACGGGCCTTGTCTTATCCTCCCTCGAGGGTGATCGATGGTAAACAGTGCGCGGTAAGGTGGGTACAGTGACGGTTTTCACCTCCCATCATGGGATGGGCGGTAAAACAGTGAGATCTAACACGGGCATTGTTCCCACGTCGATCCTGGTCGCAGCCATGCCGGTAGGTGGTAGTAGGTAACCGCATTGAATGCTATGGCTTTTGTCCTGGGGTAGGTAAAGAAAAGGAGTCGAGGCGCTGGACCCGGGCTCACGCGAGTCGGAGTTTTCCCAGTGGGCAGACGAGCCTTGCGCGGGTCAGAGCACCGTCGAGGTGCCTTGCTGTACGGGACGGGGCACGGTCGAGGCGCCCCATCGAGCGGGCCTCATACGAGTCGGAGCCGGAGCGCGGTCGAGGCGCCCCGTCGAACGGGCCTCGTACGAGGCGGACTGGATACGCGGTCGAGGCGGGCTGCCTTTTATTGCGGTTTCAGTCGTTTTAGTTTTTTATTAGCAATGGATGTGGGTACCCCCGTATTATTGGTACCGACAAATAATTATCAAGAAAGCATTAAGATGGCACCTTTCAAAGCTTTGTATGGTCGAAGGTGTAGAAATCCATTGAATTGGTCTGAAGCTAGAGAAAGATGGTTCTTTAGGGTAGACATGGTGAAAGAAGCTAAAGAAAAGGCCCGTCTCATTCAAGCAAATATGAAAGCAGCCCAGTCTCATCAGAAGAGTTATGCTGATAGGAGACGTCACCCATTGGTGTTCAAAGTAGGAGATCATGTCTATTTGAAAGTATCGCCTATGAAGGGACTCAATCGTTCTAGAGCTAGAGGAAAGCTAACACCACGCTATATTGATCCATTCCGAATCCTAGAACATTGTGGACCAGTAGCATATCGTCTTGAGTTACTAGAACAACTTCCAGATGTGCACAATGTGTTTCATGTATCTCAGTTGAAGAACTGTTTGCAAGTGCCAGAGCAGATCATTGAGATTGAAGGAGTTGAACTTGAACCATATTTGACTTATGCCAAGTATCATGTCAGAATTCTAGATCAGAAGGATCGAGTTACTCAAAATAGAACAATCAAGTTCTATAAGGTTCACTGGAACAAGCATTCAGAAGAGGAAGCTACTTGGGAATCGGAAGATTATCTGAGAGAGAACTATCCGGATTTCCTTGCATCTATTTAGGTTACTAACTCCTCTATAGTTGTAACCTTTCCTATAGCAATGGATGTAATAGAGTAAACTCTCCTTTTTGGTTATTTTGTAATCCTGGTTGTAATAAAGGTTTGACACATTTTCTTTTTCATTAATTAACTCAAGGCTTAGGCTTTTCCAAATCTCAAGACGAGATTTCTGTAAAGGGGGAAGAGCTGTAACACCCCTGGTGTTACGCAACACTAAAACTTGGTCATGCCATCATCTTGCATAGGAGCATGCCATTTAGTTAACTATGCCTTGCACTAACTAAAAATAATGTTACTTTGTTAGCTATGCAAATGCATGTGTGATGTAATGTGCTTAAACCAAAAATTCTTTTAAGGTACTTTATGACCTTCTATCATTGGAATTTCATTAAATACTTAAAATTGTGCCCTAATAAACTTTGAGGTATAAAGTTGGTACTTTATACTAGTGTCAAGTGTGGGGTATGATTGCAAGTCCAACTCCCTAATAATTGAGCTTCAAAATTGAAATCAGCATTGAAAAGCACCACTTAGGCATTTTTGTCTAAATCCTTATTTTTCAGCATTGGATTCAATTTTGCAGAATTATTTAAAATGAATTTCATAAATAGATATGTTCAAACAATGGTATCATTTGTTGGTACAAAGTTTGTGCTATACAATGGTACTATTGGTTGAGAGAGTTGTTTGTTAATTTCTCACTAATTAATTCACCAATTTTAGATAAACCAAACAACTTTTGAAACCCTAGACCGAAACACTATGTTCCAGTGTAAATCCTTTTCAAAGTGCCTTGGTTTCCCTCCCTTTATCTCTCAATCCAGTGAGTTTGAGTGTTGTTCCTAAAAGCAAAGTTGGAGTACATAGCAAGAGGAACAACTTTTGTTCTTGAAGAATTTTGAGTCACTGAAAGGAATCAAGAGAAAGAAGGAAGGAAAGAAGAAGGTTTAGTCGAGCTACAGGAGAAGCCAAGCAGCTTGCCACCGAGGAGCTTGCCGATGTGCCACCGCCGTCCAGCGCCGCTTCCTTGCGCATTGCCACACAACTGATGCCTTGGCAAGTTCAAGCAGGAGCTATCAATGCCAGAGAAGTCGCCACGACGTCTTAAGCCGAGCCTGATGCCGTCCTTTTCTTTCTTTCCCTCTGCCATCGCCCTAAGTCACCACCGCATGCCGTAGCCGCTGCACCTTTCTCCAATTCGCCACGTCCTCAGCTCTGCCTCGCTGACTCGCACCGCCTGAGCTAGCCAGCGCTAGCACTAATCGTCCGAGCTGCCCGCACGCCGCCGTTTTCCTCACTACCGAACAGAGTGTCGCAGCAGCCGCCCCTATCGACAGCAGCTCCTCTCCATCGCATCCTTGCCACCATTGAGTACACCTGCAGACCCACGGTGAGCTCCTGCATGTGTTGCACACCCTTGTTTCACCTTTACCACACTATCTTGGCCGACATCCCGTTTGCCGCATCGCCGTGGCCGCCATGGCCGATGGCAAGCTTGTTGCGCTACTCTTTTTGCTCCATTTTCTTCATGGGATGATGCGCGGTGTCTTCCTGAGTTAGTCGGGCAGGTCCGATCGCTAGAAACCTCACCGGTGTCGTATACCCGCCAGTCAAACCTCGCCGGGCCGCAGTGAGCACGGGTCGAACCTGAGGGTTGACCGGGTCCCCTTTGTCAGCCGTTGTGGCTAGGGAAGTGATCGATGGGAAATTTTTTTGCTTCCTTTTATCTTTTCCAAGAAATGAATAATATGTGTAGTTTTTGGTTAATTCATATAAAATCATAGGGGTCAGATAAAATTTTGAAACTTTTTGTATATGCTTATCTTGATGTACTCCACCTAGGAAAATATGAAATGAGTATTTTCAGTACTTCTGCTATGATCTAAAAATACCTCTTTTAATTAATAAAAGGCAACTTCCATGATTTTATAGGTAAAAATAAATAACCTTTGACCATGAACCTTTGTAGGAATGTTTTATGTGCTTAGGGTAGTCTCCACAAATTTTATAATTATATCCTTAATTATGTGCTTTAATTAATTAGTTAATAAATGCTTAAATAATTAGGGTAATCATTATAGGCTTGAGTGTGATTTCAGGTTGATTGTAGACCTTGGGACACAACACCTCTGATGTTCCTTGGCATGTTAACTACTTATTGGTTGAGCTCTCAATTAACTTATTGTTCTTAAATAAAAATATTAAATTGCTTTGTGAGTATTTAATCTAAGTAATTAAAGAAGAAAAGTTGTACTCAAGTTAATTAACTTTGTTTGATCATCATAATCATGTTAGTACATCATCATCCTAAGGCATGCATATCTCCTTACGTTTAGTTATCGAGAGTGGAATCTTCTTGTGGAGCAAGTCCCCGGAGTGGAATTCTATTCGTTTGAAGTTGGTTATCTTGTTGTGGTTATCTGAAGTACCTGACAACCCCTACATTGCAGGCAAGCCCCGGACCATAAACCAATTCCTAGTATTTTATAAAATTTATTCACATAAATCTATACTTTGCCGCATTTTAAGTAAATAGGAGTTGAGTGATATACCATTGATGCATGCCTTCCTTGTTTACCTTTTACATATCCAAGTCACCCTGGTTAAAATGATAGTTTATTAGTGCTTAGCAATGCTTAGTTGCTAATAGTTGAGCAATGATATAAACATTCTAAACTCAGGATCCATCCTTAGGTATGAAGATGATTATGTCTTTAATATGAGACTAGGTGGAATCTTGGCTTGCATTTTGGTTTGAGGCCTGACATAGTGACCCCGCATGTGTCGATTGAGGATCGTACCGTTGTAGGCCTATGTGTGGTTGGGACTTTGTAGTACTAGCCACAAACTCCGGTAAGCCTAATATCTTGGCTATTCCATTATGTGAAACGACAACCGCGCACTGGAAGTGTGGAGATGGTGAGAGTATCATGTACCCATTCCTATGAATCCATCAGGGACGAACGACGCAGAGAGGTGGGTACTGTGCTCTCGGGTAGTGCTAGACCGGTTCACATTTTGGAGGATCTGAGTGAAGGTTGATATATGTAAGTCTGAGACCGGGACCTGCATATGTGGTGTGGTAAGGAAACCCTAGCTGGGCCAAACTAATTTGAATCGCCGCTGCTTCTTGGAGAAGAAGACTCGACCCTCTGACTTACATCGTAGTTAATAAATGAAACTGTGATACTGATGATCATAATGAGATGAATAATGAAATGACTGCTTTAGATCATGTGCAAACTAGATACTACTGAGGAACTTAATCCACAACTAAAATATTGAAAGTAAGGATTAACTGTTAGTAAGCTTTTCTGCAAAAGTCAATCTTGATTCTTGTTGCAGACTTACTTTGATTCCAAGCTTGCATATCCTTGGAGTCTTTCCTTTTTGTTGGTTAAGTCTTGTTGAGTACCTTTGTACTCAGGGTTTTTTAAACTCTTATTGCAGGTGAGAGCCAGTAGTAGAAGAGTTTGTTGTGAGCCCTTGGGTAGGGTGAATCTCTCTTGTGTGATACTAGTGGTACCTGTCATGCTACCCTACTGCCTTGTGGCTAAAGTTTAACTTTGTAATAATTCAATGAATAGTTGTAAACTTATGGTTACAAGTCTTCCATTGTTTACTCTGATGTAATCTATTGTATAATTGTATGACTGTTGTAATACTACAATGTTTCTATAATGTATCTTGCTCAAAAGAAAAACGTGGATGATTCAGGGTTCTCCGAGGACACCCGATAGACTATCGGAGTTGTCTGACTTGCATGTGCTGCTATCAGAAGCCTAGGAGATGATGATAGGCACGTGTGGGCCATATAATTCAGGTGGTTCTGCCACACTTTGGAATGAGACATTCGACTGTATGTCAGGAAATGGGCTGTTTGGGCCTTGGTGGAGAAGGGCGAAGGCGAACTAGGCTAGTTTGGCCTAAAGAGGTGTTAATGCAAAACAACACGCCACACGCCAAGCACATAAGCATCTCGCTTGTGATCTGCAATGAAGTGTGCCACACGTGAATCTATACCTTTCCCTTATTCCTATACTCTTTTTTGAGCCCACAAGCGGCCACGTCACCCCTTCTCCCTACCCATTAGATTTTCATTCAATGGCCTACAGAATATCACCTCCACCTCATACTTCCATACCTCACGTACGGTCAACAGGACTTCCGCCTCGTGAACCTTCTTCGCTATTGCATCACTCGCACCCCAGTCCCCTTCGCCACTCGTTGTCTCGCGGCCTGTGTGCCCTCCGCGCCACTCGCCGCCCCTGCCAGCACCGCTGTCACTCCGGTCGTCTTTGCCGCGATGCCGCGCCAGCCGTCCCAATCATCAGCTCCTTCGCCCCCACTGCGACCACCACCTCCATCGACAAACGCCGCCAGCTGCTGATGCCCGCACCACCACCGACAACCGCAGACACGCCTGCCCGTCTAGATCCTTCCACTGCCATCTCTGCTTTGTCTTCGCGGCCATAGACGACAGGATGTAACCCCTGCTAGAAACCTCAGACAACAGGTGTCGACCGCCGCTACCGCCGCCACTGCCATCCTTCTCCATTGGCTTCACGGCCGCGCCAGCCGGAGGGGCAGCCCTGCTTCACGTTCTTCCTCCTCCCCATACACGGTAAGGTCTTGAATCCCTGTTCTCTTTCCTCTTTCAACTTTCTGTCTTCTGCCTTTCCATCGCTCGATGGAATGCCAAACCAAACATAAAAATTAATGGAGGAAAGATAAAATTAATGGAGGAAACCAAACTTTCAGTGTGTCAGTATGCAATTAGTCCTTGCATATTTTTCTTCCTTCCATCATTACTTTGTTTCGTATGACTTGGATATTCTAGATTACATACATTTTCCACAAGAAGGAAAGAACATAGTATGGCATTATGTTTTCAATTTGTCTAATGAAAAAAAGACTCTAATGGATATATTATGGGCTTGGCCCATATAATATTTAATAAATCAAATAAAACTCTATGGTCCGTAACATTAAGCGGTGTATGGTTTAATACCGTATGGGATTTTGACTGAACTTTGACTCGGTTTATATGGTTGGAAATTATTCATCTATATTGAGAAGCTGAGAAAAGGACATAGGTGTGCCACACGCGTGCGTGCCGCCGCCGGCCGTGGGCATAGCGAGGTAGGCAGATAGGCGGCGAGTGGACGGACGGACGGACATGGCTGGGTTTTGTCACTCAATCCACATAATTACGGGAGTTTCTCTCTTTTATGTTGGAGGTGGCTTGATTACGATAGTTTCGCCAGTTACCATCTATTTGCGTCTCCGTCTCTTGGTCTACTACGCAGCCTCTTCGCTTCCCTACCGCGGGCATATATTCAGAAGTCCTCCGTCAGTCTTCTTCTTTGCTTCTACAAGAATACCATGTCTCCGTCTCTTGGTCTACTACGCAGCCTCTTCGCTTTCCTACCATGGGAATATATTCAGAAGTCCTCCGTCAGTATTCTTCTTTGCTTCTACAAGAATACCACATCTTCAGTTGCTCGCTAGTTCTCCCCGTCCCGGTTCCTTGCGTGCATAGGAACTAGGAGAGTAGTCCTTCGGAACGCCTGTCGTCTTCGAGTTCGCCTGCTCGGGTGAAGGGCGGCAATCACGTTTTTGGGGAGTGTCGCTGTGGCACGACTACTCGCTTGGTCCTCTTCTTCCCGGCGAGACGACACGGTGCAGATCGGCACTACGAGCGGGACGACTACATCAATAGGCGCTACGTCGACTAGCACAACCGGCTCTGCCGCTGGGTATATTTCTAATCTTCATCATCATCATCCAGTAAGGTCTTGCATTTGTATCTTGCTAGTTAGTATCATATATATATTGGCATACATGATAAGATCACACAAGCACATATATGATGTCACCAATCTTATTATCATTGCTATTTTTGGATTAAATTGCTACTGAACATGCTTAATTTTCTATCAATACAAAAACGTGATAGGCAATTTTCGGTAGTTGTCTTTACGGGTTTGCTGAAACCAAATGTGTTTGAGGGTACTCACTATAAGAGGCGGCAGCAGAGGTGCATTCTATAGTTGACTGCTATGCACTGCTACTTTGTTGCTGAGCCTAGAGCTGTTGGGCCGCAGACTCTAGAGGAGTAGTGCGCGTTCCATCATGCTGACAATACGTTTAAGGCAGCAATTTTGAACGTGCTAAGAAACACCATGGTGGATGCATATGTGCCGCTACAGACCGGTAAGGCCATGTGGGACACACTTGAGGCCAAATATGGGGTGTCTGATGCTGGTTTTGAGTTGTATGTCATGGAGTAGTTTCATGACTACTAGATGGTCGATGACTGTTCTGTAGTTGAACAAGCTCATGATGTACAAACATTGGTAAAAGAACTCGAAATGTTTGGATGCGTGTTGCCTGACAAGTTTGTGGCGGGCTGTATGATTTCTAAGATGCCAGAAACTTGGATTGATTTTCGTAAATGATGTCCCTACAACACACCATTAGACTGTCTCCAACAATACGATGCAAAACAGGAGACCTATTTATGATATGGCTCGTGGTGAAAGAAAAAGGTCAGGTACCTAAAAGCTGCTTTCTCCAACAACCCGCGCAAAATGCATGGCAGCATTCAATTTGACTGGTGTGACCGAGCCAGACACAGCATGCATCGCGACCCTTATTTGGGTTCCGCATCGGGTGCCACCTAAAATGCGTCTGCCGTTTGCGTCATCTGTTGGACAGTGTTTTTTACCGATAAAGCAGCATGAAGTAGGTATTTTGGGTTTGGGTGCTGTGATGCAGTGTCTCTTGGAGATAGTCTTAGTGCCCCATTTTCGGATGTGCGCTTTGTTGCCATAACCCTACCAATGTCATTTATGATTCCATCCTCTTTTGTTAGTGGATCCATTTGAATTTCTGTGCCATATGATTGAATTAATCATTTCTTCATGATGTGGTACGTATTACAATCATTTTAAATCAATTTGTACAGTGGTCAGCTGTACGACTAGGATTATCTATGGCGTACCATTTTTTATCAGAAATATTATTTACCTACTAAAACATTTTCCTTATGTGCTAATCCACACAACAGCTCGCATGCCCATGGCGAACACCAGTCCAGGGAAAACCTCATCTACATCGTCCTTGATTACAAGTGTTCAATATTCTTCATAACAACAGCCCACATCTCCATATGACACCTCAGGTACTTATGGAGACGACAAAGAAGCGAGTTTTTGTTACTTTTATGGATTTATGTGAAATGTAAGTTTCAGCCAAGTTTCAGCATAATTATGGAAGCACATTTCTAACTGATATCCCCTCACCTTCTTAAGTGCTCCCTGCAAATGTTGGTTGTATCTCCAGAATGCATAGACTGGGTCACTTAATGCAATATCATTATAGCTTACCAATTCTCTTCTGAGTGTCCTTCTATTTTTATTACTTCCTGCATCTCTTTGTGATGGACTTCAGAATGATTTCTTTTTGGGCTCCCCATACAACTTGGGTTTCAGTTGCTCATTCTTTTAAGAATGCCTATATATATCAGAGATTGTCAAAGCATAGGCAACAACTCAAGAGGTTTTATTTTCCGTCTGAAATAAACCCATTGTATTTTATAGGCAACAACTCAACAGGACTTCCTGCTAGTTCCTTTCATTTCGGTATAAATATTATTTCATTAGACAGTACTAGCGCCCGGATGTCCGGACGGACGCCCGTGGCTGGATGCCCGTAGCTTCTGCACGCCTGCCCTAGGCGAGGACTGCCCACGCCGCTTCCTGCGCCCGCAGCCGCACAACGCTCCATCCCTCCGCTTTCCACACGCATGCACAGTGCCCCAACAGCTGCAGTAGATGGCTATGGCAGGTGAGTCACATTGCAATACATACAACATCCAATCTACTTTTAAAACATCTAGATGAAACTTTGGCAACATGCGTTTGAATAAAGATGAAACACTTGAAACATGCGTCTCAAACACTTGCAAAAACATCTAAAAACACTTTGAAAAGCCATTGCAACACATATGCGACATCTTGATAAAAACACTTACAAAAACACCTAAAAACAATGGAAAAGCCATTGCAACACATATGCAACATCCTGACAAAAACACATACAAACATATGTGTGAAACATACGTTTAAAAAAATAGATGAAACACTTGAAACGGACGCTTGCAACATATGTGTGTAGCCATTGCAACACATGCAATATCCCGATCTACTTTTGCAACATCTATACGAAGCACTTGCAACATACCTCTGAAAACATCTACAACAATTGAAACATACATTTGTGTCGGTGTTTCGAACCACCAGCTAGTGAATTTATGATTGCGCGTCTGGCCTAGATGGTGTGCTCGGAGGACACAAGGGTTTATACTGGTTTAGGCAAAAGATCCCTACGTTCAGTGTGAAGTTGCTCATGTTACTAGCACTAGTTTGCAGTAGGGGTTACAAATGGGTGAGAGAGGGAGATGGTCCTAAGTCTGTGATGGAAGAGTCGAATGGAGTTGAGTCGGATTCAGTTGGATCGGGTTCCTTCCTCCCCCTCTTTGGGGCATCCTATCTCCCCTTTTATAGGTCAAAGGGAATTATAGGTTACATGAGAAAGAGAGAGAACGAGGAGGAAAAGGGCTTCTAGGTTCGCATCGTCCTTCACCTCCTTGCGCGGGTTCTGCCTGTCTTGTAGATGATGACGATAGGGACGGCTCCACATCATGGCCTATTTGCCACTGGCGCCACACACGGGCGTCGTCAGCCGGTCATGGCACCCTGTCCCATCTTGGCGGGTAGTATGGGCAACGGGTGCCCTTGACGAAAATCGTACAGGAGTTAGGTGGCATAGTGTTGGCTTGCCTGACACTGTGGGCATCATGAGTCCCCAAGCATGTCCTGTCATGGCCACGGGTTGCGTCGAGGCACGCCTGCTCTCTTCCCGGTGTCAGAAGTTTGACCCTAGCCTCGTGCTTTCACATCTGTAGTGGTTGGAGACAGTGTGGGCCTCCATGGGGCCTACGCTCTGTAACACCCTAGGTGTTTGCTTCCACATTTGCACTTGCATTTCATAAGCATGAGCATTATTCATCTCATTCGTGCATTTGTTTGAGCTGAAACATGAGTAGACAACATACTAAATTGTGCTTGTTTCATATTTGTTGGCTTATGAAATGTGGTTGGTGCAACATGTAGATGTAACATGAGTGTCTCATACATTGAAACATGGCAATGTTGTTAGTATAGTATGACAAGGTTAATTATTGCAACAAGGGCTTGAAACATATGCAACATGGTAGTGAAACATTTTGGAGGAAATGCTTATTTTGCTTGTTTCAACTTATGTGACACTTGGAAATGTGTGTAGACAATGTCTAGAGTGGTTATTTGTGTCCTATAACACCTTAACTACACTTAGGATAGTTAGTGGAACAATGTTCATGTTGGCCAAAATGACCAAATTGCCCTCCTAAGTGATGTTGATTAGGTTTTGCCCTCTAGAGTGCTTTCGTTTGACTGTTTAAAAAGTCTAGCTTAGAGGTCTTTCATGGAGGTGTACCCTTAAACAAAGTTGTAGAAAATTTTATAGAGAACAAAAGTTGTAATATGGACATCTCATGAAAATGATCATAACACCCTCAAAAGTGGCCCACAAGTCAGTAAAGGTGGTTGTTTTTGGGACTTAGCAATTTTGGCTAAGTCGAATCAAGTAACAGTTTCAAGGTACCTACATTTTGAGCACTATATCTTCCAAACTAAGCTGAACTAGCTCGAGCTGCAATTGACAAAGTTGTAGGCCTCACATAGGTCTACATTTTTGTTAATTATACCTTTCACTGAAATGAGCTAGTTTGGGAGATACTGAACGAGCAAAATCGGCTGTCAGTCGGCTTCATCGGTCTATGAAACGGGAACGAGTTAGGCTCGGTGGCCGATTGGCCTCAGGCCGTGACCGCCACGTGGGCGTGTCGTGGCGCCCATACGCCAGCCGTGGTCCCACCGGTCAGGTCACGTGAGGCTCAAGGCCGCCACGCCGTCCATCGCTCGCCTCTCCCTTCATTCCCTCCTTCTCCCTCCCTCTGTGCACGCCGAAGCGGAAAACCGAGCCGCTGCCGTTGCCGCAGGCTCCACCACCATCGAGCGCACTCCCACACTACACCGCAGCCCACTACACCATGCCCATAGTTCTGCCACCACCTCATGAACCTCGTCGACCACCCCATTGAAGCAGTCGAGCTCAGGGTAAGCGGCATTGCTGACTTTTCCCCGCTCAGAGTTCACCGGAGCACCGCCGCCCTCACTGTCCTCCGTGGCCAGCACTACACTGCATTCCTCCATCCCATCTCATCCTCGTCTCATCTTCCCTATTCCGCCTAGATGCTCACGTGATGATGTTACTGAGCGAGGTGGTCCGGTCACACCGAAACACGCCCGCGCAGCACCGCAACATGACCGCCACTGGCGCTCGCACGCGGCCACGCTCCTTCACTCCATCCCTAGCCTTTAGTAGTAGCCTCGTTAGGTCCGCCATGGCTCTAGTGAGCTGATGCGCACCTCAGATGGCCACCTGGTGGTCGGAGTTCACTGGCGCACCACAACGCCACCACCGAGCCACCACCTCCATGGCCATCATAGCTAGGGCCTAGTAGTGTTCATGATTCAAGGGTCAATCGATGCGGGAGGTCGAGTGGAACATGTTGGTACCTTTCTTTTCACCGGAGAAGCCGTTGCCGATGAGCTCGAGCTCGCTGGAGTTTAGCGGCTCTGCTCCCCTATCATCGTGCCGCTGACAGGCGGGACCTGGTGGTCAGCAGGCGTCGGCGGGTTCCGTCTGTGGGCCACGCGTTAAGCGGGCCGGCCCAGTAGTTGGTTTAGGGTTTTCATTTTTGTTTTTCCTTTTGTTATTTTCACAGATTAAATGCTAGTTTTGTAAAATCCATATCTCAAGATTTCTAGATCCAATTGAGGTGATTCCAAGTATGTTAGATTCTATGAAAAGTGTAGTATTTAGGAAAAATATAGAATGTATATGTGTTATTTAAATTCTGGAATAATTAATTAGACAATCGAAATATGTTTTAAAATGATGCAAACTTGTTAATTTTATAACTTGAGTTCTATTGCTCCAAAAATTATGAAATTTGGTGAGTGTGATGTTCTAGGTACATACTAGCTCTGGTAAAAATTTGAAGGTCAGTGTTTGAGTAGTTTTCAAGTTATGACTTTGTCATTTTATAATAGGAGATACTTTTATGAATTTTCATAATTTTTCTGTATGTCCTTTGATTATGAAATTTTGTGGAGAGTGTCCTGGTACCTTAGCATTTCTAGGAAAAATATTGTTTTTGTTGTTTGATACATTTCATCAGGATTTCTTAATTATGATAGAATCAGCCTTGCTGGCTTTTGAATTTTGTGTAGGGACTTCCAATGGGCAACTTTAGCTCAAATTTTTACAGTAGTCTACTGGTAGTGTATAAGGTCCCCTGTAATTTGTGTAGAATTTTCTAAATAGTTTGCATATAGGTTTATTTTCCCACTTAATTAACTAATTAAATTAAGAAAGGGATTAAAATAATTGAATTGGGTTGGCATACCTTGCTTTCTGGTGGTTTTATTTCATGTGTGAACTAGTAGTGCCATTGGTTTGGTCAAAAGGTTAGTTTAGCACATAAGTAAGTATTTAATTTTAGCAATATTAGGTCTTTTGGTACTGTTAGTAGCATTTCTGGGATTATGCTTTTATAAAGGTGTTTCCTGGGAATATTGTGAATACCAAAGTTGTAGTAAACTTCTAAAACTAGTTTGTGTAAAAATTTGGTGGCATTTGACCTAGTGGTTTAGGAGTTCTAGTAGTTTGAAGTTGCTATCCAGAAATGGCTGCTCTCTGTTTGGAGAGGACAGATTTCTGGAACTTTAAGATTTCGACTAGGTGAACTTGAGAATCAAGTCTTGAGGTCTGAAAATGAATTATAGTGAATTTTATAATCTTTCCAGACTGTCTTGTATCATGTCATTTGGGGTTTTGGATCTCCAGTTATTGTTGAAATACCTAGCTGCTATCTAGATTCTAGTTTTTTGCTGAATTGTGTTAGTGTTTGTATGAGCTTAAGTAATGTTGCTCTTGTTGGTTGTTTAGGTGTTAGGTCCTTAACTAAGGAAGATAAATTGTACATTAGGTTGCGTAGACTTGGTAAGTACTTCTCTACCGGAGAAGAGATTTACACGTTTTGTGAAAGTGATTTGAATAGAGTGTTAAGTTGTTGCTGCAGTTCACATTGCATTCACCGAGCACGTTGTATTCATTCTTATGCATCCATGAGATTTATCTGTGCATCCATGCAATAGGTGTGCTGGAGGGGGTGATGCTTTTGGAGTTCGAGGGAGCATATCAGGAGGAGCAGGAGCAGTTGGAGGAGTCTGAGGTGTCAGCCGGCGAAGGAGTTCCCGAAGAAGAGCTACCTGAGTGCCCTGATCACCGCCCCTCATACTTTCTGAAAGGCAAGCCCCGGTGCATGCTAACCCAACATTTGGATACTTATCATTTGAGTACTGTTACTTGTTTATTGCATTAAGTTATAGGAGTTGAGTGAAAACACTTGCCACACATATCCTTCCTGGTCCAGAAATTATCCTGCAAATCCTATTTACAGTCGGGAATGTGGTACATGCTTGGCAATGCTTAGTACGGTAGAAGTCGGGTGATTTACCATCATCCATGAGCTTTAGGAGAAGGTGGGTCATGGTTGGCTATATTTGCTATCATGGAAGGAACCATGCTTAAAAATAAATTTGAGACTGGGCGGGAGTTCGATAGTGCAACCGCAAGACACTTCACGTCTTAGGTATGAAGCTATGCCTGTTTGAGTCGTTTAAGGACCGATTCGCTATATGTCCTTGAGTCATGTTGAACGTAGTCTAACACTTAGTTGGCCGGATAAGCCGTTTCGACTATGAAGCCGAGTAATACAGTTCAGGCCGGGAATCTAGGGGTCAAGTGCGCATTCTAGAGGAAGTAAGGATGTGCTTCGGGACATTGGCGTAAGACCAAGGGGGGTTAATGTCCCTATCACCTAGCAGAGTGTTGCCCTTGGGGATGCGGCATCAGTCAAACCTGTGATTTTCTGAACTGTACCAAAGGTGACTTGGGCGACCCTGGCATGGGGTCTGCGCGGTTTGTGTTAGAAATACCCCTCCAGCTAGATAGGAATTCGATTCGAATCGCTGTCGCTCCCGATTAGTGAGCACTTGACTTGAGCAGCGGCAATGTAGATTCAATTAATCAAAAGAATGGTAGTTGGATGATGATATAATGTTGCCTCAAATTATACCTACTATGGTTATTAATGTTTGCTTAATAATCAAGTGATTGTTTAGTACAGGTGCTAAGATAGCTGATAGGTTAATACTAATAATAATTGCTAGTACAGGTTAAAAGAGTTACTACTACTTATGCTTTTCTACAAATAAGATGTCAGCCAACTCCACTCAATGAAAGCCTTGTATGATCCTTGGTGTCTTTTATTTCTGCTTCGACGGGTAAGTCTAGCTGAGTACATTCTCATACTCAGGGTTTATTCCCTCCTGTTGCAGATGACATGCTTTACTAGGGCTTCTTTAAGAATTGCCTCCACCCGACAGGTGATAAGGACTAGATCACTTGGGCGTGATCGACTTTTAGTCTACTTTCCTTAATGCTTTTGTGGGAACATGATCTGTAATACTGGCAGTCATATTTGAACTAAGTGTGTGTACAACTTATGCTTCCGCTATTTTCTAAACCTGGTTTGTAATAATTGTGACTCCGTGGTGTTGTAAGCTTCTTCTTAAGTACTTGTGAAATGTACGTGTGATTTGTTATGTTGAATGATGCGATCTTGGTTGTAAGCGAGTTGGTTTGAAATCCCTCGTGATTTCGATTGACTACCGGAATTATAAGTTCAAAAGCGTTTCGGTGGTTGTTTTTGTACTGGTGCTCTTATAATTTGGATGGTTCTGTTACAGCTAGCATCGGAGCAGAATTCAACACTAAACACATTGGACGGGTATTTGAAAACAAAAGCTTTTGTTTGCGAAAAGTGTTTTTCAACTTACAAAACATACAAGTGTGAGCAATCTAAAATTATTTCTATAGTATGCCAATGATCATATCCCTTAGCTAAAATAAGGACTCTTAGGTGGCTTATTAAAGTACTAACTTTGGGGTTCTTGCTTGTTTTCTGTTTCGTTGTCCATATGGCGTGTTATTGTGTGGATGTCATCCGCTTGGGTGGTAATGTATGGCTCAATTACCTCTACGCTCTGGTAAGTGTGAGTTGTGAGAGCATGACCGTCCAACTGTCGGTCTAGGGGGGAGTAGTTGTGGTTACTCGTCTACTTACATGCTCAGTCATGAATTTATGAGAGTACTCAATTGTGGGTATATCTATCGGGTAGCTATGATACTGAAGTATATACATCAGGGGTTGTATATATGGAAAGTATTTAGTTTACTGCTTTCCTAGTGTGTTTCTTTTTTAGGGTTTTTCGGGCTGAAATGAAGTTTTCTACAGGTGCACTAACAACGCATCATTGTAGATCAGCTAGTTACCATATATGAGAGAGCGTATGTATGCCACTGCCTAGCGTTAGAATTTTAAAATTCTACTAGGGCGAGAGGACATACGGAACGTACATGCATCATGCTTATTCATGTCATACATATCATATTACTCCCTCCTTAAAAATTGATTGTCCCAATTAATTAAATTTTCATATCTCTTAAATGATCCTCACCATAAGTTACCCCCCTATTTCTACAGATGGCTCACACCAGGACCACTGCCAGCAAGTCCACCGGAGGCAGGGCTCCTCGGCACTAGTTAGCTCCTCATGAACCTCGCCCTGAGCCTACTAAGGAGGAAAGGCTGAGGGCCTAGTTGGCCGAGGTGACTGCTGAGAGAAATGCGGCCCAGCAACGTTGGGAGCAAGTGATGCAAGAAAGAGCCAAGAAACGCTTGAGGTGCAGAGGTTGGCTATTGCTCACCGCAACTGTGAGCGTATGTTGATCCATGTGCTGAATCAACGAAATGAAGCTTGGCACGAAGAGAATGTCTTCA
This sequence comes from Saccharum hybrid cultivar R570, assembly GCA_038087645.1. Lineage (NCBI taxonomy): Eukaryota > Viridiplantae > Streptophyta > Magnoliopsida > Poales > Poaceae > Saccharum > Saccharum hybrid cultivar. The sequence continues at coordinate 3,783,204 of JAQSUU010000357.1, forward strand.
GGGCTCGGCAGGTTGAGCTTGAGTAGCCCTATAGAAGAGTACAACGATCACCTCCATGAGGGAGTTCATCTACTACACAATCAACTCCACCCTCTTTTTTCTCATGATGATGATGATAATGATGATGATGAGATGGGCTCTGGTGTCATCATGGTTGGAGATGACAATGACATTGAGGTTAATGGAGCGGAGGATGTTCTGCCCGAGGAGGAGGAAGATGAGGAGTTAGAGCCTGCTAGCAATGAATACAGAGGAGAGATCTTCGACACTGACTCAAAGGATGACGCGTAGTTTTAGCTTACCACTTAGCTAATGCGCCAAAGTTAGTCTTTTGTTGACCCTCATGCATGGATGAGTAGCTTTGTAGTAAGTTGATCTTTGGAATATAACAACGAACCCTATGTTATCTTTGATGTAAGGTTGAAATCTTGATGGTTTGGATGTAACCTATTGAAAATGCTTGTGCTCCATGTATGTGAGCCTTTAATAAATTTCATCCTAGTGGTCGGTACACACCATTGTTTGTTAAGTACATTGCGCTAATGCGTTAATTGATGTGCTTGATGGTGTTCTGTGGTTGTGATGAAGTATTGTGCCTCTATTTATTGTATGAATTTATTCTCTCCAATGAAATTAGTTTGGCATAATTACACAATTCATCTACAAAATTTCCACATCATCAGTGCTCATTGGCTATGCATCTTGCAGATGGTGTACAATCTTCATCGTGGTCATCGCATTAGGGAACTGATGCAAACGGTGGTCGAGAGTCAGCACATGTTAGCTAAGGTGATGCGTCAGCTAGTCAACCGGGATGCTCAACATGGCCATCAGGGACCTGAGCCAAATTAGTATAGTGATTTCAAGGACTTCCTCGACACCAAGCCCCCGCTCTTTAAGGAGGCGGAGGAACCTCTGCAAGCTAATGAATGGCTAAATACTATTGAGCAGAAATTCCGTCTGCTTCACTTGACTGATGAGCTCAAGACTGAGTATGCTTCTCACCAATTGCATGGCCCAACGGGTATTTGGTGGAGCCATTACTGCTCTACGCTTCCCCCTAATGCCGGAATCTCGTAGGAACAGTTCAAGGCGGCTTTCCGAGGGAATTATATTCCTCCTAGGTTGATGGAGATGAAGCACACTGAGTTCATGAAGTTGACTCAAGGCAATAAGAGTTTGATTGAATACCTGCAGACCCTCAATAGCCTATCAACGTATGCGTCTGAGTTTGTTGATATTGATGTTAAGAAAATTGCTAGTTTCAAGCGTGGCCTCAGTCCCAAGCTGATGAAGAACATGGGCACTAGCAAGTGTGCCACTTTTAATGAGTTTATCAATGATGCTCTGACTCAAGAGAACAACAATTCTATCTATGCTGCTTCTAAGAGCCGTAAAAGGGCCTTTGAGGCGGGTGCTTCGTAGTCCAGGGCTCCAGTTGCTCTGAGGGCTCCTTTTCGTCCTCCTGCAATGGGTGCTAAGTTCCATCCCCCGTAGAAGAAGGCTCCTGCCAATACTGGGTTTCATAAGGCTTATACAGTTTTTCTTCCAAAGGGTAATTCTAGCCAAGGTAGCTCTAGTGTCCCTCCAAGTAACATGCCGTGCTGGAATTGCAACAAGCTGGGTCATTGGGCTAGGAAGTGTCCTTATCCTAAGAAGAATGCAAATTAAGGTGGCTGTCAAGGGCAAGTTCATTATACTAGCATTGAAGAAATTTCCTCTGGTGAGGTAGTCAATGCTAGTAAGTTCCTAATTAATCAATATTCCGTAGTGGTGCTGTTTGATTCAGGTGCTTCGCATTCATTTATAAGTCCTATGTTCGCATCAAAGTTTCCACACAAATTATGCACTGTTGAAAGTGGGGGTTATTGTATTAGGGCCGCAAGTGGTAATATTCCCACAAATCAAGTAGTTGGTGATGTGGAACTTGAAATTGAAGGGCACAAGTACTTGGTTACTTTAGTAGTTTTACCATGGCTAGGCATAGATGTCATAATGGGTATGAATTGGATGAGCGAGAACGGGGTACTAATTGATACATCAACACTGGTGGTTATGCTTAGAGATCCTACTGATCGTAAAGGTTTTCTAGTGCAACTTCCACAAGAAATTAAACTCTCTAGTGAAGTTTATGCGGCGCAAGCGAAGTCAATAGCTGATATTCCCATACTATGTGAGTTCCCTGATGTTTTTCCTGATGATTTATCGGGATTACCTCCGGATCGGGATGTGGAGTTTAAAATAGAGTTGTTGCCTTGCACAACACCAATCTCTAGAAGGCCATATAGGATGCCTCTAAATGAACTAGCTGAGCTTAAAGTCTAGTTGAATAAACTTTTGAAGAAGGGGCTGATTTGTCCTAGTTCATCTCCATGGGGTTGTCCCGCTATCTTTGTGAAGAAGAAAGATTAGTCGTTGCAGATGTGTGTGGATTATAGACCTCTGAATGCGGTTACCATCAAGAATAAGTATCCTCTGCCACACATCGATATCTTGTTTGATCAGTTGTCTAAAGCCAAGGTCTTTTCCAAGATTGATCTGAGATCTAGCTATCATCAAATTAAAATTCGTCCTGAAGATGTTCCAAAAACTACTTTCTCTACAAGATACGATCTCTATGAATATCTTGTTATGTCCTTCAGATTGACCAACGCCCCTGCACACTTCATGTACTTGATGAATTCGGTGTTTATGCCCGGATTGGACAAGTTCGTGGTGGTATTTATAGATGACATCCTGATTTATTCTGAGACTGAGGATGATCACTCTAAACATTTGCGTGTGGTCCTCACAAGACTACGTGAGCACCAACTGTATGCAAAATTCAGCAAGTGTGAATTCTGGCTTCATGAAGTATCTTTTCTTAGGCATGTATTGTCCGATGGTGGAATTATGGTGGATCCTACCAAGGTACAAGAAGTATTGGACTAGAAAGATCCCATCTCGGTACACGAGGTTCGGAGTTTTCTAGGATTGGCTGATTATTGTCATTGCTTCATCCTGGACTTCTCTAAAATAGCCAAGACAATGACTCAGTTTCTACAAAAAAGACACGAGGTTTGTTTGGACTCCCGAGTGTGATGTAGCTTTTCACAAACTGCGAACCCTTCTAACCTCGGCTTCAGTTTTGGTGCAACCGGATATCGAGAAACCTTTTGATATGTATTGTGATGCATCAGGCATAGGTTTGGGAGGTGTTCTTATTCAGGAAGGCCAAGTAATTGCTTATACATCTCGTCAACTTTAGAAACATGAGGTGAATTATCCAACGCATGACTTAGAACTCGCTGCGGTTGTTCATGCTTTGATGGTCTGGCGGCATTATTTGTTGGGCAATGTGTGCAATATCTATACTGACCATAAAAACCTCAAATATATCTTTAGCCAACCAGAGTTGAACATGCGTCAAAGAAGATGGCTCGAGTTGATTAAAGATTATAATCTCCAAGTTCACTATCATCCTGGCAAGGCTAATGTTGTTGCCGATGCCTTGAGCCGTAAGTCCCATTGTCATTCCTTGGTTGAAAATGATTTTTTTATCTATCCCATCTTCTACATTCGACAATCCTACACCACCTCACTGTCAGTTGCACTCTCAAGAGTAAAATTATTGAGCTACAAAAGACTGACACTAGCATATTCCACATCAAGCGTAAGATAAAAGAGCAAAAAACTAAGCATTTTCGAGTAGATGAGGATGGAGCGTTGTGGTTTAAGGATAGGTTAGTTGTGCCTAAGGACCGAGAGCTTAAGAATCAGATTATATCCAAAGCCCATTTCTCTAAGTTGTCCATCCATCCGGGTAGCAGTAAGATGTATCATGATCTGAAGCCACACTATTGGTGGACCAAGATGCAGAAAGAGATAGCTGCATATGTTGCTAGGTGTGATACTTGTTGTAGAGTTAAAGCCATGCACATGAAAGCTGGATTGCTTCAGCCATTTTCCATTCCGGGTTGGAAATGGGAGGAGATAAGTATGGATTTCATTGTTGGACTCCCACCCACCGTTAAGAATCATGATTCTATTTGGGTAATTGTAGATCACCTAACCAAATCAGCTCACTTTATTCCTATCCGAGCAGACTATCGTCCTACTAACTATGCTGAGCTATATTTCAGTCAGATAGTCTGACTTCAAGGAATCCCTCACACTATTGTTTCTGACCGAGGTCCGTAGTTCACTACTCATTTTTGGGAGCACTTACACCATCTTTTGGGGACCAAGTTAGTGAGATGCTCCGCTTATCACCCCAAACATTAGGTCAGACTGAATGAGTTAACCAAATCTTAGAGGATATATTGAGGGCGTGTGTGATTTTGTCCAAGGGTTCATGGGAGAAATGGTTGTCTTTAGCTGAATTTTCATACAATAATAGTTATCAAGAGAGTATTAAGATGGCCCCATTCGAGGCATTGTACGGTTGCAAGTGTAGAACACCACCAAATTGGGTAGAAGCTGGGGAAAGAAGGTATTATGGTATTGATTTTATTGAGCAAGCTGAAGAACAAGTCTGTACCATCAAAATACATATGGCTGCAGCCCAGTCTAGACAGAAAAGTTATGCTGATCGTCGTAGAAAACCGATTGAGTTTGAAGTTAGAGACTTCGTTTATTTGAAGGTTTCACCTACGAAGAGTGTAAAATGTTTTCGTGTGAAGCGAAAGCTTCCGCCAAGATATGTTGGTCCTTTCCAAATCATAGAAAAAAGTGGAGTGGTCGCATATAAGATCCAATTGCCTCCTAAAATGAGAGCCACTTTTAATGTCTTCCATGTATCTCAGTTAAAGAAATGTCTTCGGGTTCCTAAAGAGAGAGTTTTGTTGGGGGATATCAAGCTAGAATCCGATCTGACTTATGAAGAGAAGCCAGTTCGTGTGATTGACACTCAAGAGCGAGTAACTTGGAGTCGAGTGGTTAAGTGGTATAAAGTAATATGGAGTAATCAAGGTAGTGAGAGTGATGCTACTTGGGAAAGAGAAGATTATTTACGAGAGGGTTATAAGAAATTCTATCAACAATGGTATGCTTTCCAAATCTCAGGACACGATTTTTATAAGGGGGGAGGGTTGTAACACCCCAGGTGTTTGGCTTCCACATTTGCACTTGCATTTCATAAGCATGAGCATTGTTCATCTCATTCATGCATTTGTTTGAACTGCAACATGAGTAGGCAACATACTAAATTGTGCTTGTTTCATATTTGTTGGCTTATGAAATGTGGTTGGTGCAACATGTAGATGTAACATGAGTGTCTCATATATTGAAACATGGCAATGTTGTTAGTATAGTATGACAAGTTTAATTGTTGCAACAAGGGCTTGAAACATATGCAACATGGTAGAGAAACATTTTGTAGAAAATGCTTGTTTTGCTTGTTTCAACTTATGTGACACTTGGAAATGTGTGTAGCCAATGTGTAGAGTGGTTAGTTGTGTCCTACAACACCTTAACTACACTTAGGATAATTAGTGGAACAATGTTCATGTTGGCCAAAATGACCAAATTGCCCTCCTAAGTGATATTGACTAGGTTTTGACCTCTAGAGTGCTTTTGTTTAACTATTTGAAAAGTCTAGCCTAGAGATCTTGAATGGAGGTGCACCCTTAAACAAAGTTGTAGAAAATTTTATATAGAACAAAAGTTGTAATATGGCCATCTCATGAAAATGATCATAACACCCTCAAACGTGGCCCACAAGTCAGTAAAGGTGGCTGCTTTGGGACTTAGCAATTTTGGCTAAGTCGAATCAAGTAACAGTTTCAAGGTACCTACCTTTTGAGCACTATATCTTCCAAACTAAGCCAAACTAGCTCGAGCTACAATTGACAAAGTTGTAGGCCTCACATAGGTCTACATTTTTATTAATTATACCTTTCGCTGAAATGAGCCGGTTTGGGAGATAGTGAACGAGCAAAATCGGTTGTTAGTAGGCTTCATCGGTCTCTAAAACGGGAACGAGTAGGGCTCGGTGGCCGATCGGCCTCAGGACATGACCGCTGCATGGGCATGCTGTGGTGCCCGTACGTTGGCCGTGGTCCCACCAGTCAGATCACGTGAGCCTCAAGGCCACCACGTCGTCCACCGCTCGCCTCTCCCTTCATTCCCTCCTTCTCCCTCCCTCTGTGCACGCCGAAGCGGAAAACCAAGCCGCTGCCATTGCCGCGAGCTCTGCCAACATTGAGCGCACTCCCCCACCACATCGCCGCCTACTACACCACGCCCACAGTTCTGCCACCACCTCACAAACCTCATTGACCACCCCATTGGAGCAGTCGAGCTCAGGGTAAGCGGCATTGCCGACTTTTCCCTGCTCGGAGTTCACCGGAGCACCGCTGCCCTCACTGTCCTCCGTGGCCATCACTGCATAGTGTTCCTCCATCCCATCTCATCCTCGTCTCATCTTCCCCATTCCGCCTAGATGCTCACATGATGATGTTACCGAGCGAGGTGGTCCGGTCACGTCGGAACACGGCCGCGCACCGCAGCGACATGACGGCCGCTGGCGCACGTTCGTGGCCACGCTCCTCCGCTCCACCCTAGCCTTTAGCAACAGCCTCATTAGGTCTGCCATGGCTCTAGTGAGCTGATACGCACCTCAGATGGCCACCTGGTGGTCGGAGTTCACCGGCGCACCACCGCGCGCCACCATCGAGCCGCCGTCGCCATGGCTGTCATAGCTAGGGCCTAGTAGTGTTTACGATTCGAGGGTAAATCGATGCGGGAGGTCGAGTGGAACATGTTGGTACCTTTCTTTTCGCCGGAGAAGTCGTCGCCGTCGAGCTCGAGCTCGCTAGAGTTTGGCGGCTCTGCTCCCTTGTCACCGTGCCGCTGACACGCGGGACCCGGCGGTCAGCAGGCGCGAACGGGTTTCGTCCGCGGGCCGCGCGTTAGCAGGCCGGCCCAGTAGTCGGTTTAGGGTTGTCATTTTTGTTTTTCCTTTTGTTATTTTCACAGATTGAATGCCAATTTTGTAAAATCCATATTTCAAGATTTTCAGATCCAATTGAGGTGATTCCAAGTTTATAGATTTTGTGTAAAGTGTAGTATTTAGGAAAAATATAAAATGTATATGTGTTATTTAAATTCTAGAAGAATTAATTAGACAATTAAAATATGTTTTAAAATTATGCAACCTTGTTAACTTTATAACTTGAGTTCTATTGCTCCAAAAATTATGAAATTGGGTAAGTGTGTTGTTTTAGGTACATACTAGCTCTGGTAAAAATTTGATGGTCAGTGCTCGAGTAGTTTTCAAGTTATGACTTTGTCATTTTATAATAGGAGATACTTTAATGATTTTTCATAATTTTTATATATGTCTTTTGATCATGAAATTTTGTGGAGAGTGTCCTGGTACCTTAGCATTTATAGGAAAAATATTGTTTCTGTTGTTTGATACATTTCAATAGGATTTCTTAATTATGCTAGAATGAGCCTCGCTGGCTTGTGAATTTTGTGTAGGGAGTTCCTATGGGCAACTTTAGCTCCAATTTTTACAGTTGTCTACTGGTAGTGTATAGAGTCCCCTGTAATTTTTGTAGAATTTTCTAAATAGTTTGCATATAGGTTTATTTTCCCACTTAATTAACTAATTAAATTAAGAAAGAGATTAAAATAATAGAATTGGGTTGGCATACCTTAGTTTCTGGTGGTTTTATGTCATGTGTAAATTAGTAGTGCCATTGGTTTGGACGAAAGGTTAGTTTGGGACATAAATAAATATTTAATTTTAGCAATATTAGGTATTTTGGTACTGTTAGTAGCATTTCTGGGATTAGGCTTTTATAAAGGTGTTTCTTGGTAATATTGTGAATACCAAAGTTGTAGTAAACTTCTTAAATTAGTTTGTGTAAAAATTTTGTGGTATTTGGCCTAGTAGTTTAGGAGTTCTAGTAGTTTGAAGTGCTGTCCAGAAATGACTACTCTCTGTTTGGAGAGGACAGATTTCTGGAACTTTAGGATTTCGACTAGGTAAAATTAAGAATCAAGTCTTGAGGTCTGAAAATGAATTGTAGAGCATTTTATAGTCTTTCCATATTGTCTTGTATTATGTCATTTGGGGTTTTGGATCTCCAGTTGTGGTTGAAATACCTAGCTGCTATCCGGATTTTAGTTTTTTGCTGAATTGTATTAGTGTTTATGTGAGCCTAAGTAATGTTGCTCTTGTTTGTTGTTTAGGTGTTAGGTCCTTAACTGAGGAAGAGCAATTGTACAGTAGGTTATGTAGACTTGGTAAGTACTTCTCTACTGGAGAAGAGATTTGCACGTTTTGTTAAAGTGATTTGAATAGAATGTTATGTTGTTGCTGCAGTTCATATTGCATTCACCGAGCATGTTGTATTCATTCTTATGCATCTTTGAGATTTATTGTGTATCCATGCAATATGTGTGTGTGCCGGAGGGGGTGACACTTTTAGAGTTCGAGGGAGCACATCAGGAGGAGGAGTAGGATCAACCAGATAAGCCGTTCCGACCACGAAGCTGAGTAATATAGTTCAAGCCGGGAATCGGGGGGTCAAGTGCGCATTCCGGAGGAAGTAAGGATGTGCTTGGGGACATTGGTGTAAGACCAAGGGGGGTTAAAGTCCCTATCACCTGGCAGAGTGTTGCCCTTGGGATGCAGCATCAGTTGAACCCGCAATTTCCTGAACTGTACCAAAGATGACTTGTGCGACCCTGGCACGGGGTCTATGCGATTTGTATTAGAAATACCCCTCCAGCTAGATAGAAATTCGATTCGAATCGCCGTCGCTCCCGGTTAGTGAGCACTTGACTTGAGCAGTGACAACGTACATTCAATTAATCAAACGAATGGTAATTGGATGATGATATAATGTTGCCTCAAATTATACCTGCTATGGTTATTAATGTTTTCTTAATAATCAAGTGATTGTGTTAGTACAGGTGCTAAGATAGCTGACAGGTTAATGCTAAAAATAACTGCTAGTACAGGTTAAAAGAGTTACTACTACTTATGCTTTTATGCAAATAAGATGTCAGCCAACTCCACTCAATGAAAGTCTTGCATGATCCTTGGTGTCTTTTATTTCCATTTTGACGGGTAAGTCTAGCTGAATACATTCTCATACTCAGGGTTTAGTCCCTCCTATTGCAAATAACATGCTTTACCAGGGCTTCTGCAAGAATTACCTCCACTCGACGGTTGACGAGGACTAGATCACTTGAGCGTGATCAACTTTTAGTCTACTTTCCTTAATGCTTTTGTGGGAACATGATCTGTAAGACTGGCAGTCGTATTTAAACTAAGTGTGTGTACAACTTATGCTTCCTCTACTTTCTAAACCTGGTTTGTAATAATTGCGACTCCGTGGTGTGGTAAGCTTCTTCTTAAGTACTTGCGAAATGTACGTGTGATGTGTTATGTTGAATGATGCGATCTTGGTTGTAAGCGAGTTGGTTTGAAATCCATCGTGATTTTGATTGACTACCGAAATTATATGGGTTAAAGTTCGTAAATTTGAGCATTTTGGCGCTTTGTTTTTGGAGTTGTGCTCTTATAATTTGGACGGTTCTGTTACACGCTCCCTCCCAAAATCGAATCGATGCCCTCGGGGTCGAACGAGATGGAGCCCACGCCCCAGGGGTCGGTCAAGACGGAGCTCGCCCCTAGGGTCAGGCGAGGCGGAGTCCCCCCTCAAGGGGTCGGGCAAGACAATAATTATGCCCATAACCATCCAGGCGAATTAATGTTCATAGCCATTAGCTCCCTTCTTCCGGGTATCCCTAATATCGATACCCGACATTAGCCCCGAGCCTGTGGAGGAGTAGAATACTCCTCTAGAGACTTTTTTGGACAGAAGGACTCTGAGGGCCCTGCTCTCCCTTAGCGGGCCACATGACATCTTGGTAGGGTTGTGATTCCTTTCTGTTGTGATCGAACTCCTCAGGAGTATGCAGCTACAGGGTTCAGGGGGCTGGAAAAGATTCCTCTCGGTTTTGACCCCTCTGTAGGATCCAGCCAATCCACCATTCGTATGCAACCACGTACTCGGCCTCTTTGCGAGTCCAACCTTTGAGCCCCCGTGCATAGCAGGGGTCTGATCGAGGGTCAGCTTGTCTTGTGATTATCTTTCCTCAAGCCTTTTTTCTGATAAAATGGAGGGGCTGAGCCGTGCCATGTTTTCCTCGTTGGACGAATCATGGTGCTTGGTGAGCTGTTACTAGGCTAGTTCGAGTGGGGCCCTAGCTTCCCATTCATGGGGTCTAGCATGGGTCAGCTGGTGACCAACTCCAGATTCTTGATGGCCAGTCCATATAGTTCTCAGGTCCGTTCGACCGGTCCCGAGGGCTCGTTGCCTTTCTTTGAGGAAAAACCATGGACTATGCACCAACCAAGACTCAAACGTGGGTTGGGATGCCCATGGCGCTCGTGCGCCTGAGTACAGGCCGCTAGCAGGCCTATCCTGAACCACCCCTCACTCTAACGGTGCCCTAGAGCGGTTGTGAACCCGTCAGTGGGCCAACCTTTAAACTCTTGGGCCTTAATGGGCCATGGGAGTGTTTTCAGCCCGTATCCCGTCTTAACTATGGTGGTTCACGGCCTTTTAGGGTGAACCATCATTTGGCATGCCCTTCAAAGAGACGACCGGGGGTGGCATGTGCACGACTCCTGAAGAGGCAGAGTGATAGGATGCGGTAGGCGCGTTGATCGAGGCGAGTGGTTCGCTTCTCGCTCCACCTCCCCCTATAACTAGGGTTTTCCCCTTTGCCTTTGATATGCCTAACTATAGCCTCGTCATCTCCGCTTCTCCACCGCAAGTTCTTGTTCCTTTGCCCTTGCTTCCTCATGGAGTCGTGGTATTGCTCTAACATCAACCATGCGTGCATGGAGGGCCTCATCAAGCGCAGTCTTTTCCATGAGAGAACTGAGGTGGTAGAGTGGCTCATGCCCGGTCGTGAGGAAGCACCGACACCGCTCGATGGCTACGTCGTGTCCTTCGTGCCCTTCCAAGAGCATAGACTCGTGATTCCTCCCCACTCATTCCTCAAGGGACTACTGCACCACTACCAGATCGAGTTGCAGCACCTAAATCCCAACAGAATCCAGCACATCACGGCCTTCATTGTGCTGTGCAAAGGGTATCTAGGGATTGATCCCTACTTCAAGTTGTGGAGGTACTTCTTCTTTGTCTCCCTGCACAAGAAAAGGGAGAGAAGTGGAGACCTATCTGTGCCAATAGGATGCACGGGTGTCCATTTTCAGGGCCACCGGTCTGCCGAGTACATGCCCTCCAGCTGTCGAGGTCCAACAAGGGATGGCACGTGCTATGGTTCTACATGAAGAACGATGCTACTTCCACCTTGCCAGACTTCACTAGATGCCTAATTGAAGAGGCACCACCGGTGTGGGGGTGGGGACACCCCGAGAAGGAGAAGAAAATGCAACGTGACCTCCTAGATGCCATCACGCTCTTGAAGCACCACGGTCTCTACGGGACCAGTGTCATTAGGGAGTACCACGCGAGGAGGGTGATGACACTGATGACGCTTGCCCTCCTGCTATACAAGATGACGCTTGGTGCACAGCATGTCAGGACGGTGCTCACCCGGGGGGGCACTCCGCGATAGCGAGATCGTGCATCGCATCGAAGAGGCGACGAAGGAGTTTGACACCACGTTCTTGATTTTGGGACATCCCATGATGTGGCCAGACATGATTCAGGGAAGTCTGATGAAGGAGTTCTTTTTGGTTTTATTCCCCAGCCGACCCTTTGACCCTATTATTCAATTCTAGGAGCTAGGATCTACATGCGGGCTTTGGCTTTCGGACCTCCATCGTGCCATTGCCAGAGCACGTGGCCATGAGGGTGGCAAATTGCTTCGCGAATGAGAAGAGGAAGAAGAAGAAGGATGAGGAGAAGGCAGAGCGATGGGCGAAGGAGTGGACGAGGCTGGACCAAGGAAAGCAGCGGCAAGCTTCAGAGGAGGAAGACGAAGAAGGTAGAGAGGGAGGCGATGGTTCCAAGTCGTCCATCTAATGGGATGAGCTAGAAGACAGGGACGAGGATTTGTCTTCGCAGTAGGTAGGGCCCTTCTCGTGGCATGCCCCGAGGCTGGAGGGGGAGGATGTGCCCTAGAGTTGATGAGATTGGGTCGCTCCACTCTGTTTGGGCCTTCCAAGCTGAGGGGAGGCTCGAAACGGCAATGTGCGGATGAGGCACGACTGGGGTCGGGCGAGCTAGGCCCAAAGCGTTATCATCTGATGGTGCCGAGGTGAGTCAAGAAACTCTATGTTCCTTTGCTTCAATGAATTTTGCCGTAAGCTGATCATCGTGACCTTTGCAATGTTGGCAGAGGCGGGACTCCTCTGAGGGTGGCACCAAAGAAGAGCCTCACGCTTCGGCGAACACGCGCAGTAGTGCTGGGATGGCCACAGTTATGGCTGGGGAGGTACCATCGGTGATGGCATCCACTGGGGAGCAGATAGAGGAGGGCGCGTTTGGGGCGCCCATGGCGGACGTGGCTCGGTCGGGTGCAGCTGCGACGTCACAGGCGAAAATGGCGCAACCGGAGTCGTTGTCCGTGCAGGCGGTCATGTTTGCGATGAGGCCAATGGAAAAGGATGCACCTAAGGTGTCGTTGGTAGACATGGTGATGGGGCAGGCCTCCATGTCCATGCCACCAGCTCCTATAGCCAGAGGGGCCATTCCAGAGGAGGTGCCACCATTGGAGGGGTCGGTGTGGAGCCATCCCGGCACGCGTGGGGAGGACCTTAGATCCAGTGGGCTGACCAGTGGGACCCGAGAGCGACGCTCTTTGCCCTCGATGATGTCACGGAGGACAAGGAATGGGGAGCATCTACATGGAGGTTGGGACCGTGGTTCGCGCCCTGACCATCGCATTGAGCTCGCTGCGTGACGTCGTTACCCTATTTGGTCAAGTACGATACGTCCATGCTTCCAACCTTCATTTCCCCTTTTGTGCCTCTGACTCGTATTCTCTACGCAATCCCTTATGGCTCATAGCCGGGAGAAGTCCCTATTCCTTCATCGTGAGAAGGACATTTGGGACCGCCTCGCTGAAGAGACGCGGCTACGTGAGGGGCTAGCTGAATAGCTCGCTGTCGCTCATCGAGAGGTGGCTGAGCTTGCCCCCACCAGCTAGGAGTTGGTTGACCTCTGAGCCATGGAGGCAAATGCTCACAATGATGCCCGTGAGGCCGAGGAGAAGCTCACGGCCCTGATCGAGAGGGCGCGCACGAATGCCACGGAGTTTGAGCGGCCCTAATCGAGAGGGCGCGCACGAATGCCACGGAGGCTCTACCACTGGTCGGAAGGAGTTGATGGTCGATCGACCCTCGAGCCCTGGGTAGGCAACCCATCACCAGTCTATTCTAGCTCCTCGTAGCGGATTGAGGGCTTGTATTGATCACTAGCAAAGATGCCAGTCTGGAACGGCTCTGAACCGAATGTCATTTTCTCTAGCGCGTCGGCCACCTCATTGAGTAGTCTCGGGATGTGGTTGAGTTCGAGGCCATCAAACTTTTCCTCCAGCTGGCGGACTTCTTGGCAATATGGAGCCATCTTGCATTGCAGCAGCTTGACTCCATCATGACTTGATCGATGACTAGATGCGAGTCGCCCTAGATGTCAAAGTCGTCGGATGCCCAACTCGATGATGATGCGTAGACCATTGATGAGTGCTTCATATTTCACCACATTGTTAGAGGTAGGGAAATGAATGTGAACCACGTCGATGGCCTTTCTTCATCAATGATCCATCAAAGTACATTGTCTAGTGATCTTGGTCGATGGCTGCTGGTGGCATTAGGATCTTGGTCCATTCTGCAATGAAGTCGGCCAGCACCTGGGACTTGATGGCCATCTGAGGGGTATATGAAATGCCCTGACCCATCAGCTCGAGTGCCCACTTCATGATTCTTCTTATGGTGTCCTGGTTCTGGATGACCTCGCTGAGAGGGAAGGACATCACGACCGTCACTGGGTGTGACTCGAAGTAGTGATGTAGCTTCCTCTTAGCGATTAAGACGGTGTACAAGAACTTCTGGATTTGGGGTAGCGAGTCTTGGGATCATACAAGACTTCGCTAACAAAGTACGCGGGATGCTGCACCTTGCGGATGTGTCCCTCTTCTTCCCATTCTACCACCAGGGCATCACTGACCACTTGCATGGTGGCCGTAATATATAGCAGGAGTGCTCACCATCGGTCGGCAGGACCAGAATCAGGCCTTCATTAGGAGTTCCTTGACCTTGTTGAGCGCCTCCTGAGCCTCAGTATCGGTGTAAGAAACGGCGGTTCTAGCACCAACGACTAATGTGTGTCTGCGTGTCGAGGGTCCGGATGGTGTGCAAGAAGAACACATGCAATTTTATACTGGTTCGGGCCGAGAAATGCCCTACGTTTAGTGGGGGAGGAGAATTCTGTATTATCTTACAGTGAAGTGCTTGTTGTAGGGGTTACAAGCGGGTGAGAGAGGAAGGAGGTCCCAAGTCTCAAGGTGTGAGTGGAATGTGTGCGTGTGACTCTGCTGGAGACCTCACGAGGTCCAGGAGAGTTGTTTGTTTGTGTGTCTGTCCTGTGTGTGTTTCGTTGCTCGTGGTGTCTTTTTGTTCTTCTGGAATGGTCCTGCATGCTCCTTTTATAGTCTCAAGGAGGTGTAGGGATACAAGATGTTGGTACGGGTGCAATCTTTGTTGCAGAAGGAGCCTAGAGGCCTCAGGAGGGCCTTATCCAGTGGTGACGTGGTCTGCACTGTGGAGGCATGGTGTTGGTACTTCTGGCACAGTTGCTACATGTCCAGGCATGTGCGCCACTATTGAGGGATTGTCTCTATCCTTTGGTTTTGTAGCGATGTGTCCTGTCATACCTGGTCCTGTGGCTGGCGTGGCGTGCTCGTCCTTGTAGTTTAGGGCCGAGGCCTTAGAGGTAGGAATTATGGTGCGATCTTATCCCAATCGTGGGAATAGTGGCCTAGAGTGACGTTTCGTACACCGCGTAGGCACGAATCGTGCGTATAGTGCTGGTGTGGGTGGCATAGTGGCCAGCAGCTCTTCCTCATGCCTGTTATGGGTGATGGCGTGTTGATTTGACCTCGGTCATTCCTGGTCTGTCCGGTTGGGCAGACGCAAGAACGTGGGTTACGACACAGGGGGGTCTCGAGCGCACCAATGGGGAGCGGCATCAGAAGCCGGTCTCGGGCGAGGCAGAGACGGATAATGCCGTCTTTTGGAGCTCAAACAAGGCAGCGATGTTTCGAGACCCCCTTGGCATGAGGCCTTGGATGAAGTGGGGAGATGGGCTGGTTTGCTCACATGTCTTGCTGGAGGCCCAGCAAGGGAGAATTTAGCCCGTAGGTTGATTTTTCCCTTAGACGGGGTAGATTAGCGTTTGGTTTGTTTTTTTATTTTGAGGGGGCTGGGTGGTTTTCCACCTTAATTTGGGTACCCCTAATTGTGGTACCCGACAGTAGCCCCCGAGACTATGGAGGAGTAGGGATACTCCTCCAGAGGTTATCCGTCGAGTTTGCTCTTTGCCGGGCTTTTGGCTAGGTCATCGCTGGGACCATGGCTTGCCTTTGTATTGCTTTTTTCCGGGGGGTGCGTGCGAGCGCACCCACCGGTTGTAGCCCCTGAGGCCTTGGAAGGATAGGATATGCTTCCAAGGTCTTAACCTTGTGTGGAGTGTAAATCCGAGGCCTCAGCCTTAGTGCAAGGGTAGCCCCCGAGCCTCTGCCCGTGGCGAGAGGTCGGTCAAGGGCACCTTGTCTTTTTTTATGTCTTTCACGCATCTCCTTCATCGAGAGGAGGGGAGGAATATGCCATGCTATTCTTGGCAGGCCATCTGTAGCATTTTTGTTAAGAATTTTAATGGGTAAGTCCGGGTGGAGGTTCGGGCCCTATTTGCTTAGGGTCGGCTAGTGATCCTAAGACTCGTTCCAGGTCACCCGAGGGTCGTTCAGTGGGCCTCAGATCCGTTTGATGGGCTCTGAGGGTCGGTGCCTCCCTCCGATGGGATCCCACTGTTCAACGCCCACAGGGTTTGGACACAGCTTAGGGTGGTGCACCGGGCATTATTGCTTGGGTTTCGGTCATAGAAGGGCTCACCCTCACCCATCTCTGACTCTTTTGTCCTGGGGCAACTATCGAACCTTAGGCAAGCCAGCCCCCAACCCCTAGACCATAGAGGGTTTTACACCCGCGGTTCCTTCTCGAAGAAGGTACCCAGCGAGAGGGTCGGTTGTCTGCTGCGCGCAAAGGGCAGGCGTGCCTTTTTAGGTGGCTTTCTCGGGGAGGTGGAACGGGTGCTGCAGCGGCCATGGCGGGATGGGACGTTTCGCCCACGGGCAGGTGCAGTTAATGCAGTGCATGCGCACGCGCGGTTAGCAAGAAAAAAGAGAAAGTAACTAGCGCAGTATTAGCATTAAATGTGCAGGATTTAGTTGTCTCCTTAGATTTGCCAGTTCGCCTTCCCGTTTTTGCTATATAAGCACACGTCGAGTGTTGCGTCTCCTTACCTTGCCATTTGCTCTTGCCTCCCTCGTTCTCGTACCATGGTCGTGAACAAGGAAAACTAGAGTAAGGAGAGAGAGAGAGAGAGAAGAAAAGGGAAGAAACCACCCTTGCTGCCGTCGTCTCATCGCCGCCAATCTCATGGCCGCCGACGCATTGCCCATGGAGCCTTGGAGCCGCTCTTCCGTGACCCAGGAGAGGCTAGAGGAGCTCATCGAGGAGGGTCTTCCCCGTCCCATCACTAGCGCCGTTGTGCAACAGTGGATCGCACCGGAGGAGGGGGTCGACGTGCTGAATCCGCTCGTGGGCTATGTCCTCAGCTTTGTGGCGTTCCATGAGCGGGGGCTGGGGATTCTGGGGAGCCGATTCCTGCAGGGCTCCCCTTCTGGTTTGAGGTGGAGCTTCACAACTTCAACCCCAACTCCATTACGCAGGCGGCCATCTTTGCCGCCATGTGCGAGGCGTACCTAGGTATCCCTCCCCATTGGAACCTCTGGCTACACCTCTTCAAGGCGGAGCACTTCACCAAGGCAACCAAGAGTAGAGGCTCACGGAAGATGGTGAGGGCCGGTGGTTGTACCCTTCGGGTGCGTTAGGAGCGGTCGAGCCTATACATCCCTGCGCAACTTACGTCATCGAATAGGGGATGGCAGGAGGGCTAGTTCTATCTTCGCAACGATGACGGCCGGCTGCCCCCGTACACAGGCCGCGTCATGACGGAGAGGCTACCTAAGTGGAGATGGGGAGTCCCCGGCGCTGAGTAGCCCAGGCTGCGCGTCGGGGGTTCGGATGGTGTGCAAGAAGAACATAGACAATTTATACTGGTTCGGGCCGAGAAATGCCCTACGTCTACTGGGGGAGGAGAATTCAATATTATCTTGCACTGAAGTGCTTGTAGTAGGGGTTACAAGCAAGTGAGAGAGGGAGGAGGTCCCAAGTCTCATGGTGTGGGTGGAATGTGTGCGTGTGACTCTATTGGAGACCTCGCGAGGTTAAGGAGAGTTGTCTGTTCATGTGTCTATCTAGTGTTATTTTGTTGCTCGTGGTGTCTTCTTGTTCTTCCGGAACGGTCCCTGCATGCTCCTTCTATAGTCTCAAGGAGGCGCAAGGTTACAAGATGTTGGTACGGGGTGCGATCTTTGTTGGAGATGGAGCCCAGAGGCCTTAGGAGGGCCTTATTCGGTGGCGACGTGGTCTGCACTGTAGAGGCATGGCGTTGGTACTTCTAGCACTGTTGCTACATGTCTAGGCATGTGCGCCACTATTGAGGGAGTGGTCTCTGTCCTTTGGTGTTGTAGCAATGCGCCCTATCATACCTGGTCCTGTGGCTGGTGTGGCATGCTCGTCCTTGTAGTTTGACTTGGCATAGAGGGCCGAGGCCTCAAAGGCGGGAATTACGGTGCGATCTTATTCCGATCATAGGAATAGTGGCCTAGAGTGACGTTTCGTACGCCGTGCAGCCACAAATCATGCGTATAGTGTCGGTATGGGTGGCATAGTGGCCATCAACTCTTCCCCATGCCTGTTATGGGCGACGGCGTGTTGATTTGACCCTAGTCATTCCTGGCCTGTCCGGTTGAGTAGACACAAGAACGTGGGTTACATCACAGGGGGTCTCGAGCGCACCAATGGGGGAGCGGCGTCAGAGGCCGGTCTCGGGCGAGGCAGAGACGAACAATGCTGTCTTTTGGAGCTCGGATGAGGCGGCGATGTTGCGAGACCCCCTCGGCGTGAGGCCTCGGATGAAGCGGGGAGATGGGCTGGTTTGCTCACATGTCTTGCTAAAGATCCAATAAGGGAGAATTTAGCCCGGGGTAGATTAGCGTTTGGTTTGTTTTTTCTTTTAGGGGGCTGGGTGGTTTTTCACCTTAATTTGGGTACCTCTAATTGTGGTACCTGACACTCAATGTCCACGCAAATCGGTTGGCTTTGTTCAAAAGCCGGTAAAGGGGAAGGTCTCGTTTGTTGAGGCACGAGATAAAATGGCTGAGTGCCACGAGGCACCCCGTAACTCATTGTACTCCCTTTAGATTCTGAATCAGGCCCATCCTTGTGATGGCTAAGATCATCTCCGGGTTGGCCTCGATGGCGCACTCAGAGATGATAAACCTGAGCAGCGTACCCCTTGGGACCCTAAAAATGCATTTCTCAGGGGTGAGTTTAATGCCGTTTTCTCGGAGTTTCGTGAAAGTTTGCTCTAGGTCTGCCATGAGTTGGTCGGCCTGCTTGGACTTGACCATGATGTCATCCACGTAAGCTTCAACAGTCCGCCCGATGAGGTCCCTGAAACACTTGAGCATACAACATTGGTATGTAGCCCCCGTGTTTTTCAGACCAAACAGCATTGTGACATAGCAGAACGATCCGAATGGGGTGATGAAAGAGGTCATGAGTTGGTCGAACTCTTTCATCGTGATCTGATGGTACCCAGAATACGCATCAAGAAAGCAGAGGGTTTCACACCCCAAGGTTGAGTCGACTACTTGATCTATACGTGGCAAAGGAAATGGATCCTTTGGACATGCCTTGTTGAGACTTGTGTAATCAAACACAAATTCTCCATTTCTCACTCTTCTTTCAATCAAGAACGGGATTGGCTAACCACTCAGGGTGATACACTTCCTTGATGAATTCGGCCACCAAAAACTTTGCGATCTCCTCAACGATGGCCCTGCGCTTCTCCTCGTCGAAGCGACGCAGGTACTGCTTGACCGGCTTGGAGCCTAGCCTGATCTTCAAGGCATGCTCAGTGACTTCCCTTGGAATTACTAGCATGTTCGACGGTTTCCATTAAAAGATATCTCTATTGGTGTGGAGGAAGTCGACGAGCGTGCTTTCCTATTTGGGGGAGAGTGCGATGCTGACGCGCACCACTGTCCCTAGAGTTGTCGAGGTCTATGAGGATCTCCTTAACACCCTTCATAGGTTCAAAAGACCCGCAGACCACTTGGAATCGGGCGCTTCCTCGACGGTCCCCTCCTTGATGATTGTGAGTTCCTCGGAGGCGATGATCGCTAAGGCATGCTCACAGCACTCGAACTTGCACTCATAGGCATGTTGGAAGGAGGTGCCGATGGTGATGACCCCACATGGGCCCAACATCTTGAGCTTGAGGTAGATGTAGTTGGGGATGGCCATGAACTTCACGTAGCATAGTTGTCCTAGGATGACATGGTAGGATCCATGGAATCTGACCACCTTGAAGGTAAGGGTCTCCGTTTTGTAGTTGGTCGGATCTCCAAAGGTAACAGGTAGGTCAATCTGGTCGAGC
Source organism: Saccharum hybrid cultivar R570 (assembly GCA_038087645.1). Taxonomy (NCBI): domain Eukaryota; kingdom Viridiplantae; phylum Streptophyta; class Magnoliopsida; order Poales; family Poaceae; genus Saccharum; species Saccharum hybrid cultivar. Next base: position 3,802,970 of record JAQSUU010000357.1, read on the forward strand.
GGTATCGCTTGCTTCGCCGGCACAACACCGTGGAAAGGCGCCTTTGTGGGCCAGATGCGTGACCAGTTGAAGCCCATGGCATCAAGAGTCTCGGCGTACATGATGTTGAGGCCGCTGCCCCTGTCCATCAGTACCTTGGTAAGCTATTTTGTGCCAACGATCAGGTCAACCACGAGCAGGTACCTACCTACCTATGGGACGCTCTTCGAGTGGTCAGACCGATCAAAGGTGATGGGGGACCCCAACCACCAGAGGAAAGAGGGTGTGGCTGGCTCAGCCGCGTAGACCTCGCAGTGTGTGAGCTTTTGGTGGCGCTTGGAGTCGTAAGCCACCGCCCGACCAAAAGATCATAAGGAAGCCATCCATCGCCAGAAAGCCACCATCTCTCAAGCAGCTTCTCGACGTGGTCGGGGGTGCCCTCGGTGGGTGTCTGGCCGCCCTTTCGGTCGGCAGCGATGACGAGCGAACTCCCGTGTCGCTGCTTATTCTTCTTCTTGTTCGGACGGTTGGAGGTGCCTTCACCGGTGTTCTTGTCCTGCTTCGCCTTGCCCTTGGGATGGTCAAAAATTGCCCCAACCGCCTCCTCACCTAAGGTGTGGCTGATTGTGATGTCGAGAAGCTCCTTGGTGGTCCGCGGGCCCTTGCATCCTAGCTTATGGACTAGGGACTCATAGGTGCTCCCAAACAGTGTTGGCATTTCTTAGCACCACTACTGAAAATAGAGTACTCCTACTAATAGCAATGGCACCAGAAATGATATGGTAATTATTAACTTGTCACTATTATAGTAGCCACCTATCAATTAACCTTCATCTCTAATATTAAACTAGGTTGTCATCCCTAGTGTGGAACCTAGAAATATTTGTTGGTTCTATCTAGCAATACTACTAGAATAACACTAAATAAGAATCTATTACTTCATGTGACTAAAAGAATATAAAGATAAGAATGAAAAGAATTCTGCAAGAGAAAAGATAATTATACCATTGTAGCATTTTACCTAGAGTATTACTAAGTTGTCAATTTATAATTTTACCACTGGGAAGGTATGACTAAGAATACAATAGTATTGTTAATTTATGAATATGCATGAGAGAATGAACCAATATCATATATTCTGCTCAAAATAGGGATAAGTCACAAGATAATAAATAAAGATATATAAATAATAAGTACTTGATCAATCATCATGATAAATAAATAGTAACTCAAAGCACTCTAGTTAAGCAATAAGTTAGGTCCAAATAGAATATCAGAAAGATGATTCTTAAGTAGTCTTACTAACATGTCAAATGCTTAGTCTAATTAATTATATCTAGTGATCATAGCCAAATTATGCCACATAAGGAACATCAACTTGGGAAAGTTGGAAACAGAGTCCTCCTCTCCTTCGAGACTGACTTCTACCAACATCAATATATACGGGAGATGGACTGCAAATGACTCAACACAGCTGTCACCTACGTGATCAACCACACATCCCGGCATATAAGGGCATCCGCAGATAAACAAATATCTAAGCACCACACTCACATAATGTCTATCACTCACCCATGGTCCTATAGGGTGAGCACTATACGATCTTATACATGGTTTCCATAATCTAGCTACACCGATTATAAAACTAGAGGAAACAATGAACATTGCTTTCAATGAAATAAATGATATAAAGCTTAATGTTGACATAAACATAGTAGCAACGATACAATCTCAATGAAATAAAGAAATAGAGTAAAGTACAAGAGATATATCGAATCATGCTCTTGCCAATGTCAGGAATCCAAGCGTTGCTTGATCTTCCTCTAGACCTAATCTAACTAGCCTAATCTCTAATCTAGAGGAACTCTGAGGAACTAGGGTTGGCTCTGGATAAATTGACCTTCAACTGAATAGCTTGATGACTTGATGCTTCAGGGGGGTGCAGGGGTCCTTATATAGCCCTAGGGGTTGAACGCAAGCCCTTGGATCAAACCGACTTTAACGTAGGGTGGAGATGCATTCTAGGAGGCGGTGGAAGAATACTACAGAAGCATGTGGAGAAATCCGCTCACAGGGGGGCGGGTGGCACAATGGTGGGGCTGGCCGGCCCCACCCGGTGGTGTCTCATTTTCCCCTGTTCGTTCTCGTGCCTTCTGGTGTCTTCTACAGTCTTCTAGTGTATCCTTCGTCGCGATCAAGTTTTGTCCTTTTTCTCAATTAGGTCCCCTTCCTACATTTTCTAGGATAATCTTGCAAAAAAATAGAGATTCGCCAAAACTCATGGAATTTGTTAGTTTAAACCCTAGACCTATGTATATTCTTGTACTTGAACCATTTCTCTTGTTTATTCACATATAAAATATTGACGTTATCCACCATCAAAAAGCTCCCCTAAGAATACACTTTGCTAGTCCCTTAGCAAAGCCAAACTTAGCAAACTTGGAAAAGAACTTGAACATGTTGAGATTTTTAGAAAAACATTGAGATAACTCCTAGAAAGTACACATGCATTCAAATAAAAATTCTACTCTAGATTCTGATTTAACTTTCAAACTTACTCATATTACCTTTAAACCATGGAGCTTCTTAGTCTTTACTTGGGTCTTGAGTAATTGAAAGACAGAATAATCAAGTCAAGCACTATGACTCTAGCTCTTCACTCAACCATTATTCTAGAGTTTTGCAGGTTTTCAAAATAAAACTCAGAGTTTCAATTGTATGACACTCTCAAATCTCTCAGTATATATGGTATTTGTGGATCCTTACCAAGGCATTAATGATATTATGCCTTTCTCTTCTACAACTAAAGCTTATGTGAAGCTCATAGGAGTGGAGAAAATATAAACAGAGCATACTTGCAATTCATATATTGTAAAGTCAAACAATGAATCCAAAGAGAGTTAAGTCATACAATCAAATTAAGATGTGCATGTGTATGGAATATGGTAGATATATGATAGGTGTATATGGTGGCTAATACTAATTCTATGACTGCTCCCTAAAAACATACCTCTCTTGTAAAAATTAAAGAACACTTCGCAAAGAAAACATAGGCTATCTTATTCATCTCTTTTTTTCTTCTTTTCAGGCGGACATCAGAGTACCCATTATTTTATTCTCTTGGACACTTGTCCCTTTTTTCATAGTTTTTTCTTCTCTTCTTTTTTTAATACTCCTTCATAGCCACATGCATCTTTTTGCAACAAAACTTTAGAGAGATAATAACAAGAACTTTGAGCATTTATTTGGGGACTGTCCTGTAGGGTATATTTTTAGGTGTTTACTTTTAATGTAAGAGTAAAATATTTTCAGGTAGATCTAGATGAAAAAATGAGTGCGCCTACTCCCAGTATATGAATAGTGCATATGTGGATGGTGTGTACATGATCTTGATTTTAAGAGCATGACAAACCTCTCATAAGGCATCAATAAAGCTTGACCAAACTCAATGCAAAGCAAGCAACATATAAGTGGAAGGTTTTCTATTCTAATCATATTTAGGTTTGGTAAGAATTCAAGCTTTGTCATAGAAGGGCTCATCATTTAAGTTTTAAAGTTTTCAAAAGATAAATCTCCAAAACTCTAGTGTCGTTAGGAACAAGATAAATAGCAGCTCAGACTTTCTTATATCATATCCCTCAATTCTCTAAACTTAGCTCAAGCATATACTCCCACAAATTTTAGGTTCAGAGCAAATTATTTTATCAAATCAAAACTCGGGAGAATTCAAATCTGAATGCAAGGTACTAAAAAGGAATTATAGTTTAGCTCTATTCATTATTTTTATTATCAACAATTTTTTACTCTTAAAACAGGAAAATCTAAACACACTCTTTGTTTTGTTTTCAAAGTTTAAGATCATACCTTAATATGTATAACTAGCTAGAATAATTTTTATTTGATTTTGAATTATTATTCATCCTTTTATTTCCTTTAACTAGACAAAAAACAAACTCAAACATAATAACTAAACACGAAAAAAATACTTAGCTAGATATACAGGGGAATGCTCCTCCCCCAAGCTAAATGTTGTCTTGGTTGGAAATTGAGAAATCTTTAGAGTGTGCTCGTCAGTGGTAGTCCTTCTTATTCCGACAGAGTGTAGCATCTACCACCGAATAAACTTACTCAAAGTGACATCCTGTAAAATATACTCCAACAAGAACACAAAAAACTCGAAGCTTTGTTATGACAAGGGGTTAGCGGTCAGTTGTTGAGCAATTGACTGATCTTATTGCTTAAGATAGATTCATAAATTGAGATAACTTTGATAGGATGTTGACTTTCATGTTTTTGTGATTTTCTGTTTATAATGCAAAAAGAAATAGGTATGCAATATATTTTTATTTTTATGCCACCATGGTGAATAACCCTACAAGATCACCATAAGTTACTCGCATGGGGCTTCAGACTTTTATGGTGCAATGATGAAATAAATATTTTTATTTTCTTTTTGTATGCAAAGACAAATGAAAATATTATGAAATATTTTTATTTTATTTTCTAACTTAAAATGCTAAAGTGGAAATAATCTAAATGTAATGCTAGAGTAGAAAAGTAAATATGTGAACAAAATAATTCATGCAATGTAAATATGGATAATTACCATTATTACCTCATGGCAAGGATACAAAATTTAATAGTCCTCCGGACAGGACTAGGTAGGAGTGAGTACTCACTGTTCAGGTGCATCATCTGATCCTGAAGAAGAATTAGATGCTTGCTCTTCTTGCGACATTGATGTTGATGTTGTAAGCTTGAAATTTTCCCACATAGAGCATTGGTCTTACCTGTGGGCAAGAACTTGGATAGAAAAACAGTTGAGCAGATGTTCCATGTAGTGTGTTTCTCTCTATTAGCATAGAACCACTGCTTAGCTTTCCCCAATAGTGAAAATGGGAAAAGGCGGAGTAAAATAGCATCTCTAGGTACTCCCTTGATAGTGAAGGTGCTGCAGATCTCAGAAAGTGTTATAAATGTGCACTTGCATCTTCATGAGCCTTTTCACAAAATTGATTAGCTTGCACCATAGTGATGAGTGCAGGCTTGAGCTCGAATCCATTGTCTCCAACATTGACATTTGGTCTAGTATGAATATTTGTTATTGTTAGAGCAGAGAATTCATAGAGACTCTTCTGTGCTAGACCCTCAAACTCTGGTGTCAAACTTCTTCTGATTCGGTGATCTTCCAACTCAAGAGCAAGAACCTTCTTGAGTTTAGCTCTAGTCTTCTTAAGTAATGCTTCTAGATCATCAACAAAGTTCTCTGGAAAATTATGCATACATTACCTTGCATAAGATACACAAGTAGACAAAACAAGGGTAAGCCTGTTATGAGCAGAGATCAATGGTTATTTTTTCTTCTCAGTAATTACATAAAATTATCAATACTTCCTAAGTTAAATACCTTCTCCGGCAACGGCGCCAAAAATACTTGTTGGCATTTATTAGCACCACTACTAAAAATAGAATTACTCCTACTAATAGCAATGGCACCAGAAATAGTATGATAATTATTAACTTGTCATTATTACAGTAGCCACCTATCAATTAACCTTCATCTCTAATATTAAATTAGGTTGTCATCCCTAGTGAGGAACTTAGAAATGTTTATTGGTTCTATCTAACATTACTAGAAGAATAACACTAAATAGGAATCTATTATTTCATGTGACTAAAAAGAATATAAAGATAAGAATGAAATTTTTTTTGCAAGCTGACAAATAATTATACTATTGTAACATTTTACCTAGAGTATTACTAGGTTGTCGATTTATAATTCTACCACTGGGAAGGTATGATTATGAATACAATAGTATTGGTAATTTATGAATATGCATGAGAGAATGAACCAATATTATATACTCTACTCAAAACAGGGATAAGTCACAAGATAATAAATAAAGATATATAAATGATAAGTACTTGATCAATCATCATGATAAATAAATAGTAACTTAGATCACTCTAGTTAAGCAATAAGTTAAGTTCAATTAAAATATTAGAAAGATGATTCCTAATTAATCTTACTAACATGTCAAATGATTAGTCTAATTAATCATATCTAGTGATCATAACCAAATTATGCCACATAAGGAACATCAACTTGGGAAAGTTAGAAACATAGTCCTCCTCTCCTTCAAGACCAGGTTCTACCAACATCAATATATACGGGGGATGGACTGCAAAGGACTCAACGTAGCTGTCACCTATGCGATCTACCACACGTCCCGGCATATAAGGGCATCCACAAATAAACAAATATCTAAGCACCACGCTCACATAATGTCTATCACTTACCCATGGTCCTGTAGGGTGAGCGCTATACAATCTTATGCATGGTTTCCATAATCTAGCTACACCGAATATAAAACTAGAGCAAACAATGAACAATGCTTTTAATGACATAAATGATATAAAGCTTAATGTTGACATAAACATAGTAGCAACGATACAATCTCAATGAAATAAAGAAATAGAGTAAAGTACAAGAGATATACCGAACCACGCTCTTGCCAACGTCAGGAATCGAAGCGTTGCTTGATCTCCCTCTAGACCTAATCTAACCAGCCTAAGCTCTAATCTAGAGGAACTCTGAGGAACTAGGGTTGGCTCTAGATAAATTGATCTTCAACTGAATAGCTTGATGACTTGATGCTTCAGGGGGGTGTAGGGGTCCTTATATAGCCCTAGGGGTTGAATGCAAGCCCTTGATCAAAATGACTTCGACGTAGGGTGGAGATACATCCTAGGAGGCGATGGAAGAATACTCTAGAAGCTCGTGGAGGAATCCCCTCATAGGGGGCGGGCGGCACAAGGGTGGGGCTAGGCGGCCCCACCTAGTGGTGTATCGTCCTCCCGTTCGTTCCCGTGTCTTCTGGTGTCTTGTATAGTCTTCTAGTGTATCTTTCGTCGCGATCAAGTTTCGTCCTTTTTCTCAATTAAGTCCCCCTTCCTACATTTTCTAGAATAATCCTGTGAAAAATAGAGATTCACCAAAACTCATGGAATTTGTTAGTTTAAACCCTAGACCTATGTATATTCTTATACTTGAACCATTTCTCTTGTACAATTTCTCTTGTTTATTCACATATAAAATGTTGGCATTATCCACCGTCAACCGACAGGAAAGTCGCGATGAAGTCGGCATCAATGATGTCGGGCAATTCGTTGCACTGCCTAGAGAAGCGTCGGATGTACTAGCATAGAGTCTCCCTGACTTTGATCAATAGTTCTATAGATCTTTGGGGTTCCCAGGGCGTGTGTAGGTGCCTTGGAAGTTTCCCACAAAGACCTCCTTTAGGTCCGCCCAGCTTTGAATCCGGTTGGGCAGGAGGTGCTCTAGCCTTGTTCGTGCTGAGTTGGCCAGGAACAAGGGAAGGTTGCGGAAAATGAAGTAATCGCTATCCACACTGCTGGCTCGACAAGCGAGCCGGTAATCCTCAAGCCACAGGCTAGGGTTCATTTCCCCAGAGTATTTCGAGATGTTCGTTGGTGATCGATACCGTGAGGGGAAAGCCACGTTGAGGATGCGCCGGCCAAAAGCCTGGGGTCTCGATGGATCGAGGCTCGGGCTCTGATCCTCACCACTGTTGTAGTTTCTACCGCGACGAGGGTGGTAGCCGTGGCTGGCCTCCCCTCTCTTGTCCCTTTGTCTGCGCCTACAGGCATCCAGGGTGTTACGTGCGTCATGGTTGGGGCCAAGATGCTGATGTGTCGAGACCATGGTGAGCCTCCTGCTGTCGCACGATGCCTGGTGAATAGATGCGTCCCTGCTAGGTCATCCTGATGACGTGCGCTGGCTGGCATCGAGCTCACGTTGCCGAGACAACGAGCTTTCTACCTGCTGCACCACTGCTCGCTCGAGTAGCATGCAGATCTCATGATGGGCCCAGCGATCTTCGGGTGTTTCGGGCTCTGGGAGCCCTCGGAGCAAGGCTGCCGCGACAGCTATGTTCTAGCTTGCTCGGATGAAGTGCGGGAGATCCCTGTTGTCCTCGATGATCCTCCAGTTCACGTCACGGGCGATGGCACACACATGCCCACCGTTTCTGCGATGTTTGATCTCACGCTCGAGCTCTACGCGCTCCTGCTCTAGCTGGAGTCACGCATCCTTGAGTTCCTTCTACCGCGCCCTCAGTTGCTCCACTCGCAGGTGAGGCAGGACTCTTGCATCTCCCTCGACCTCATCATCGGAGTCAACCGTGAGAGTAGCCCCCATTGTGGACACTTTTGACGTGCCCCTCGAGGGAGCCTGCCATGAAGCATTCACGCGAGGGGTGATGGCTTCCCCCGCTGGAGTCAGAGTTAGAGATCGCCTCAAAATCTCCTGCGAGGAGGTCATGGAAAGATTCCGCAACGTAATTCGTCATACCCATGAACTCATCGTCTGTGGAGGACGGATGCATGCACTGCACTATGAGGTGATCAATGGTCCTCGCAGCGTTGCGCAGACCGAATGGAAACGATATCAGGGCATTCTGGGTAAGGCTTCCCGAGGAGAGCGGTTCTCCCCTGGCAACCTGCACCATGATGTTGGCGAACAAGAAAGAGAGGTAGCACAGATCCTCCTGGGATGGTCAGGGTCCTAGGAAGGCATCGAGCAGGCGCTCCAGCCTCTCGTAATCGAAGTCGAGGAGCTGGTCGCTTCTGGAGGCATGAGCCTTCGGGGCATGTAGCCGCAACTCCTCAAGCCTCGACGGTAGAGTCGAGGTCGGCGGAGTGAAGGAGGCGGACATGGATGTGAGCCTGCGCCAGTCCTCCCTCCATGGTGACAAAAAAGTCTAGGCTCCCAAAACGCAAGTGTGCGCCCGGGACCCAGTTTTCGCTGTGGCTAGCCATCCGTGGCCTGCTGAAGATGACAAGTCTCGCAAAAGCCCCTACCTAGCGTGCCAATTGTCAGTGTTTCGAACCACCGGCTAGTGAGTTTGTGATTGTGCGTCTAGCTCGGATGGTGTGCTCAAAGAACACAAGAATTTATACTGGTTTGGGCAAAAGATCCCTACGTCCAGTGTGGAGCTGCTCGTGTTACCAGCACTAGTTTGCAGTAGGGGTTACAAACAGGCGAGAGAGGGAGACGGTCCCAAGTCTCTGATGGAAGAGTCGAATGGAGTTAAGTCAGATTCAGTTGGATCGAGTTCCTTCCTCCCCCCTTTGTGGGGCATCCTGCCTCCCCTTTTATAGGTCAATGGGAAGTTACAGTTACATGAGAGAGAGAGAACGAGGAGGAAAAGGGCTTTCGAGGTCACATCGTCCTTGCCTCCTTGTGTGGGTCCCGTCGCTCTTATAGATGTTGATGATGGGAAAATCTCCACGTTGTGGCCCCATTTACCACTGGCGCCACACGTGGGCGCCGTCTGCCGGTCATGGCACCCTGTCCCGTCCCAGCAGGTGGTATGGGCAATGGATGCCCTTGACGGAAACCGTACAGGAGTTACGTTGCGTAGTAATGGCCTGCCTGACGCTATGAACGTCGTGAGTCCCCAGGAATGGCCTATCATGGCCACGGGTCACATCGAGGCATGTCTTCTCCCTTCCTGATGTCAGAAGTTTGACCCCGGGCTCGTGCATTCACATCTGTAGTGGTTGGAGACAGTGTGGGCCTCTGTGGGGCCTGCGCTCCCACCTGAGACTGAATCCGCGCCCTGGGGGGTCAGACGAGACAGAGCCTGTGCCCCTAGGGTCGGGCAAGGCAAAGTCCCCCTCGAGGGGTCGGGCGAGACGGTAATTACGCCCTTAACCATCCGGGTGAATTAATGTTCATAGCCATTAGCTCGCTTCCTCCGGGTATCCCAAATATCGATACCCGATAGTTTGCAACACAGGGGGTGAGAATGAGGCCGGTCGATTCTGGTGTCAGGGTGGGAGCCGACGGCGTGCGAGCACCACCAGCACCGTTCGTGCTCGTGGGTGCCCCTTGTCTCGGCTAGAGATGACTTGCGCCCAGCCGCCATCGGTAGGGGCAGTGGCGGTGACGCAACCTGACAACGCTGGGTTGGGTAAGAGGTCAGGGAGGCACTGCGTGAACTGAGGGAGGAGACGGCTTGGTCAGCTTTGGTGGAGGAAGGAAGCAACGGTGACGGCGCGGGGCTCTGTTGCTGACAGCGGACATGAGAGAGATACCTAGAAATGGGGAGGGCGAGACGGAGTGGAGAGATAGATAGACGGGTGAGGCGGAGTGAAAGCCACCTCCGAACTGACGCGAATGGATGGACGTCCGCGTCCGAGTATTTCCATATTTCATTTTTCCAAAAATAATAGTCCTACTAAGAAAATTGCAAAAATTGAACCGATGGAACTTCACTCACAGTAGATGTTTTTTTTCGAGCAATGAGAGAAACTTTATTAGCTAGCCACCGGTGGGTTACAATCGGCATTAAGGAAGGACCAAGCACATACAGGCGCTTGTCGTAACCAATCCACAGAATGTTTACAATGTCTAACTAATAACGCTAAGGCATTTGCAACTTGATTGCCTTCTCTCTTTACTCGTGTACACTTTCAATCACTCATCAACCATGTCAAAGCCTCTTGCCCTTCTATGATCTCTTTACTTGTGTACGCTTCCTTTGCTGTGCAATATCCCTTAAAAGAATCATAAATTTCCCATATGAGCTTAGATGAGAAATAAAGTTATAGAGGCGATCGATCTTTTTGTATCATAGATGTTAGTATTTTTCTCTATAAAGTTGATGAAACTTAAAATAGTTTGACTTATGATAACTCTAGAAGTTGACTTATTTTGGAATAGAGGGAATATAATAACTTTAGAAAATCATAACTTCTTTATATGACCTTGTATATGAAAATAAAATTCTACAAAAAATATAGTGCTTGATGGTAACTACAATTTTATAGTTCATAACCTTTCTGTATATGCCAACTTGATGTTAATTGATACAATGTTCAAATGTGTATTTATAGATTGATTATGGCAGTAAGATGACTTCAAATGAAAAGGTTTTGAACTATAATCCTTTTCTTATAATTTGTCTTCCTGGGAAAAAATGGTAACCAGACACAGGTTAGCTAGGTTAGTGACTTGGGCAACGCTTACGATTTAGCGTTTGGAAATAAGAAGCAAGTTCAACTTTTTTTCAAAATAAATAAATAAATAAATAAAGAGTCCATGAGAACTGTAGTGAACTGAGTGATCAATTATTGGACGAGTTGGGCTGCGAAAGATATCGAGAGAGGGAGTTGGACAGTTGGGGTTGGGCTTATTTGGGGTCGTTCCGGTCCAAGAAGAGAGATAAGGAGGTAGGTTGTTTTTTGTTTGATTGAATGGGCCGGATAGGCTGTTTGGTGTTGGCTCCGTGAAAGACGTGGCAAATTCAAATGGAAGCTCCGAAGGGAGGTAGGCCTAATAATGTGTTGCGAGAGAAACACATTATTAAGATACCTCCGTCCTTGAATAAATAGATTTTTAGAGTTGTCTTAAGTCAAACTTTTAAACTTTGACTGAATTTCTTGAAACAAACGTTAAGACTTATGGTATCAAATTAGTATCATTAGATTTACCATAGAATATATTTCATGTGGTGCTCATTTTATGATACAAATGTTACTCTTTTTTTATAAAGTTAGTCAAACTTTAAAAAAATTTGACTGACACATATTCTTGACATAGATGTTAACTCTTTTCTATAAAGTTAGTCAAACTTAAAAAAAAGTTTGACTAGCACATTTTCTAGAAATTGATTTATTTGGAGAAGGAGAGAGTACAAGCTACTGCCTCAATTTTTTTTCTAGACATATAGTTTTATTATACACTTAGATACACATTATGTCTAGAGACATAGAGTATGTTTGCTTGCCTAGACCAGGGTGCCTATGTCATCCGAACTGGACCTGGCTTTGTTGAGACAGGTGCAAATGGTGCAACTTATCCTATTTGTTTGAGCTGCATTAGATGGGCCAACGCGAACAGACCCTATGTTTATTTGCCTGCATCACAGCCTCCTACACTCACAGTAGCCCCTTCACGTGGCCCAAGGTTGCACCATACAAGGCAGGCGGAAAAAACTAGATCCAAATTTGCCAGGATTTGGTGCTTTAAGTAGCGTGCATGCCTCGCTCATTCATCTATCCAGACTAATACCAAACATGAGCGCTACAACCCAGCGGCTTGACCAGCGTTCATGCAGGAAAACAAACGGCCCTATGGCAAACGCAATGTATTTAGAAAAGCTAAAAGATTCTCAAAAAATCTAAGAAAGCTAAAATGCCTTATAATTTGAAATGGTGAAAGTAATAGTATAAGATATGACATAAGTGTTCATGCGTGCGTTGCGCGCATCTCCTCCAATAATCCACAGTCCGTCCAAAATAAACGTGAGGCAACACAAGATAAGATCGGCCCAAACTAAATGTGAGGCAACACAAGATATAATCTCTCCATTACATCTCGGTTAGTCCCATGAACCAAACACATAGTTAGTGGCTTGCTTTGTATCTGCAGCTCAACTCATTTTTTTGCGAGACCCAACAGATGCAGATGCTCACATAAATGAGCGCACACTCAACCTTATGAACCCACACACGTATACCCTACCCCTATGAGCACCTCCGAAAAACTGAGTTGGACCGACAAATCTCGAGATTGATGAAGTCGCCACAGGTGTCTTGCTGTTGACGAGCACGTCGCCTACCACTGAAAAAATAGCGCCGTTAAATCATGAAATAAATCCAAAAAAATACGATGACCCATGTCAAATCGGGGAATTAAACTCAGATGAGCAGGTTCTTTCACAAGGAACCTAACCAATTAAGCTATGCTCAGTTCACTGCAACTCACTCATGACTCATACGCTTAGGTTGGATAATGAATTCGGTAATGATATACGTCCTATGTAGAGTACGTGTGATGCATTACATAGTTGTGTGCATTCTCGTCTTGGTTTTGTGTAATTGATTTATGTTTCATTTTCGATTATTACAAAGATGACTTACTACGTGTGCACACACCACCACATATGTAGGCAGCCACCCATAAAATCCACAATCACAAGTGCACGTCCTACCACAGGCCCTATACTATAAATCAGTCGCTGAATCATTTAAACTTGTACTGTAATTCGGGGCACAAGATTTGGTAGTCATATCCCGTGTACCTTTTGTTTTTGACGAGAGCACCTAATGCATTATTTGCATGGTTGAAGCATCTTCTTATTCTACACGGATATATTATATAGCGCAGCAATAAGAATAGGAAGAGAATTTGCCTATTGAAATGAGACCACAGTTCTGGTCTAACACACAGTATATAAGTATCCCTCAACCCGAAGTTATTTAGAGGTTGGAAAACGCTCTGCTACTGTTCAATACTATTTATGACAGGACATCTGACAGTGTTCATAACGCGACAATGACATTCACTGTTCACTTTCGTTTTTTTTGCTCAGACGAATTTAAGATGTTTTCTCCACTGTTCATAGCAGGCGCGGCGGCAGCGCTCCCAACTGTGCTAGTATATAGCATGCTGGATTATGTCCCCTCTTTACATCACACAGGACAATCGCCAACTCAATTTTGTCGTAAGTTAGCACTCAGCTGACCTAAATTATCGTGACCTTTTTTGGATGATGAAAAGAACCAATATTTGATATCGATACATTTCAGATTTGTACCAAAATATAGTTACATCTGATATAATTATTGCTCCCTCCATGTGTACTAAAATAATAATTGTATTTTAAATAAGGAAAAAAGTTCATTCAAATAAATGGTCACTCTTAGTTGCACTTATAATACGTTCCCGTTTGCTAAAGATTGAAGTACCATCTCAGAGGCATTTTGAATACAAATATGTTGATGCAAGTTTTATGTCCTAAATTTTTATATAATTTGACTAATTGTTGATCAAAGTTTATATAATTTGATTTTTCAAAATACAAAATTCACTTATCATTTTGGGTCAAAGAAAGTAGAAAAAAGTCTATTTTACTAACCTTAATTGACCAAGTCCAATTTTAAACCCTTAACTATGAAACCATATTTTCAACCTTGAGGTGTCATTTGACCAATAATGCAAAATAGCTGATATATTTTAAAAGTAATTAGTTTGTTTGATACAAACTGACATCTTTTTCACTTGGACTATGGAGTTTCTATATCATAAATATATTTATATATTTGAAGCAAAGTTTTATTTATCTATTTTTTGAATCGAAGTAGAAAAGTTCATTTGTGTATTAATTCCATGCCAAGAAAATTGACACGTATATTTGTTATTTTTCTAGAGTGATATATTATTTTTCTAAATTGGGGGCTGATTTTTAAAATGTATAGTTTATAAACGACTAAGTTTTTGCACACATATTTATGGAAATTATTATTTATTTCAAGTTTTGATTGATCAACATATATTGAACAAAGTTTAGTTTAGTGACGAGGATAAATGTTCTGTAGCATGTTATATTTTGTTTTCATATAAAATTGTATTTAGGATATAACGTATGTGAGACTACTATTAAAAGTTTAAGCCATTTTTGCATTTTTAAATTGAAATACTATCCATCTGCTTCTAGTGGAAGTGTCAATGTCATGTTATGCAGAACCATTCTAAATTAAGTCAAGGATGAAAATGATTGATTTTAACAGTTCATGATGGCTGAAAAGAAAAAAATATTAGTTAAGGTTGAAAACTATACTCGACCCTTGAGGGTTTAAAAATGGATTATTTTTAACTATTAATGTATTATGATAGAAAAATTGTGGTCAATGTAATGGTGTATAGATCATCTTATATCTCAAGCACCTGTTATTTTAAAAGTAGATTTATGCATAAGAGGGGGAAAATAAATTAGGTTTCTAAAAACTAATGGTTGGAACACAAATAAGGACCTATATGCAGATTGTCACACCCCAAAATTTCTGATTTTGGGTTGTGCATAGAAAACACTAATTAAAATAAATGTTTTAATATTTGGATAAAATTTCCCAAGTTTAGTTTAAGTTAGCGTCAGTAAGTTATAGGAAAAATGTGAATCTTCAAACTTTTTTGAATTAATTTGACGGGCTTTTGGTTGATTTGATGTTTGTTTGTTGCTTTTTTGTCTGTTGAGAGTAAGCAAAGTCATTAAAATACGTTTAGTTGGTCGATCTTCCTTTCTCGACACGTTTTTATCTTTTTCTGCAATTAAATTTCTTATTTCTCATCTTAAGCTTTTGTTCGAAGCTTCTCAAAATCTTTTCTTTGTAACCCAAATCACTCCTTCAAGTTCCTCGTCCATCAATCAATCTCTACAAATTTCTTGGGAATTTTTTTAGCTTTTCTAGAACCTGTTCCCACTTTTCTACGAACATAATCTAATTTTGAGATGCTCCAGAATATCTTTTTATGAGCTCTAAATACTTTATTTGGGTCCCTCATATTCCATAATGTCTTTGAGAATTTTTCCTGAATTTTTGAAGCTTTCACACTAATTTTCGTGGCTTAAATACTAATTCTGGACTTTTCTAAAATTATTTTATTCACGAAATTAATTAGATCCGAAAATAATAAAATATCTCGTTTTTTACTGACCTCAAACACTATAACTGTATATACGCCGGTGTTGTGTTTGCTGCGCTGAATCAAGATCTAAAATCGTTTTTGCAAGCTGCCACTCCTAACGCGCTACATCTAGCGCCGAAGTTCGGTAGGATAGGTTTCCGGCGAACTCTCCGTCGAACTTTTCCACCAAACCGTCGTGTTCCGGCGTCAACCACCACCAGCATGAGGTAGCCCTCTTCATCCTCTACGTTGTGGTATACTTGGTTGCACGAATTTGTGCCCGTTCGATCGTTCCCCTAACCTTCTTCCTCTTCTCCGGTGAGGAGCTCCATGGTCAGATCTTCTTCTTCGTGTTCTCCAGCCACCGGTGATCCTGACCCCTTCCTGCTACAGCACGTCGCGCCACCCCCGGGCCGCGCGCCCCGACCTTGGCCTCGTGGCCCCGTGTGCTCAAGGTTTTTTTATCGGTCAAAATTCACGGAAATTTTCAAAATTTCCTTTCTATCCACAGGGTCCGATAAAATTTGATATCGGCCAAATTTTTCCCTTCTTTCCTACTTCCACACAGAGAACCCAAATTCATCCGTGCGACAATCCCACACTATAATGTTTTATTCTTGTTTTTATCTATGAACAAGTGATGTTTAATAGCTTAGGAATAGTTTCAAGTCAAATTCTACGGAATTTTTTCAAAATAATTTGAATTTCTTTTAAATTTGGTCTGATATTTCCGATATATCTCGCTTATCCTATTTATCCATAACCTCCGATAAATTTTTATTTCCGATAATGAAAACCTTGCGTGTGCTACTGCTACCAGTCCGGCCGGCGAGCCGAGCCCGTCTGCTCCGGCCACTTGCTCCCGACAGTCGCCTCACCGCGCCCCACGCGCGGGGCTGCGCGTCATCGGCCGCGCTAGGCCTCTTGACCGTCTGGTGAGCCCCCACCTCGGCGTCCTTCCCTGGCCGGGAGGCAAGGCGAGCCCCCTCCCCCTCACGTGCCCCGTGAACGCCACGGCCATGGAGGCTACGATCCGTACAGGCACAAAGGTAGAAGATGATATTAATTACGAGTTTGCTGTCACTTGTTTGTAACCTCTGTTTATTCATTTTAACTCCGTTATGTGTTTGTTCAAATTGTGTTCGATTTGTATAGAGCGCTCTACACAGTAGTGTTAATGTTTTTCATGTCACATGTTTTTTTACATATAGTTATTAAATATTAAATTGTTTAATATACATGCAACCAATTTTATAATTAAAAGCAGCGTAGTTAAATACCGATCTTTCGTAAATAAACTCTGATTTGATTAATGTTAATATCTATTTTTATAATTATAATTTGGTTAGTTCAAGCACGCTCCATATATAAATTTTGAATTAGATGCTCTCACATATTTATTTCTTTTGCAAAGTAAAGTTTAATGGCTTAAACAATATGAGATATGTTTATAAATAAAATATGGTTAGCTTTAACTCAACTTTTGAGATTAAATATGTTTTGATTAATCTGAATTAATACTACTTACATAGTTCTTCTTAATTCACATAAATCAAGCTCGTAGTTGTTTCTTGTGTGATATAAATTTTCCGATAGTCGTTTCTTTTGTACCGTAGCTTGGTTTTCGGTGTTTCTTGCGTTCTCATGATCGTAGCAAGTAGTTCTATTTCAGTATATTGTTTTCTCTCGTGTGGTGTATTGTTCTTAGTTATTCCTATTTGTTTGCTTGCATGTTTTGCCCATGTGTGGTGTTGCTTGGTTGTTGCAATGTGCGAGTAGAACGAGAAACGGCTGTGAGTGCCGAAGATCAGAAGGTGATGACTAAAGCAAAGTATAAGGAAATTGAGCAAGTGAAAAAGGCAAGTATAATATGAAGTTTTCCTTGATATCTATTCACCATTAATGCTACTATATCCATGCACGTGTCTAACTTGATCAACCCTTAAGGATTTTATCCTAGCACATTGTTATCTTGAATCTTGATACCTATGGGGTTTATGCATATGGGTAGTTTTGCTAGTTACACTACTTAATAATGAAAGCTCCATATATTGGCTAATGGCATATGCAATGATGTTTAAAATGTGCATTTTAGCAACATGGAATGATAAGGACTTATCTGTTAGCAAAACCCGGGACTTATAGTACAACCATGAGTACTATATGGCTCTAGCTTTAGTTAAGTATGAGGACCTTTTCTAGATTGTTAGAGGTTACCCAACATGGTGCAAATGGGGTGTGTTCTAAGTTGGGTGTAGTGCGGCCTCTGTTCTTAAGTGTATAGGCTGCGCGGAATGTGCCTTAGGAAAGGGGAGCTCTATATTTGCAGGCCACAGAGACCTAGCGGCCCTAACTTGTAGACGAACCTTTGAAAGACTTCATAGTGAATCCTGCCGACCTTTCTTGGTAGTGGGTCAAGAGGCTGATACCTTGGACGAAAGGGTAAATCATGGCTCTTGGGTAAAGATGTACAACCTCTGCAGAGTGTAAAATAGTTATAACAGTCGTGCTCACGGTCACGAGCGGCTTGAAAAACTCACGGAATTATGGGTTCTTATTGTACTATGATGTTGATGCTCATGTTTATTCATTATTATCTTATTGCCATTACTCATGATCTTTGTGGAAACTGGAGGTTAAGCATAATTTAGCAACTCAGATTCTAATGATATGATCTACTAGTTTACTTACGCTTGCCTTACTTTTCAATTACTTTAGAAAAATCCCAGATGGGTACTAGATGGTGGAGCTTGTGAATTTTCTGAGAGGTGCTAGGCGTATGTTACCCCCAGTCAGCCATCCCTATGAAGAATGGAGCCTAAAGATTAGTTACCATTCTGCGATGTTCTGATGTAAGTGTTAAATATGAGTATATTTCCGCTATATAACATTATTTCTGATATCCATCCTTTTTGTGGTTGTATGTGTGAACTACCTGGGCATACATATGACAAATCTGATTTTGTTTTTAAAACGGGGTGTTACACATATGTTGAAAATGGGCTGCTTGTATGCACAATATTTCTATTTGTTTTTAAAATAATAATATTATTCTGTATAGTTTTTGTCAAATTGAGATGTGTTGACATAGAAGAATACTAGGATGGAGGGAGTAACTAGCATTGTAGCACTACTCACTTACTAGGTAGTGCTACACACAGGGAGACATTGCATTCTCTTTAGTGGCAATTTTTTGTGGTGACGATCACTATGTGGATAACACACATAAATGACAGGGCCTTATGACATGTCATTAATGAGTAAGTAGTGATGGCTCTGGTGAGGAACTCTCGCTTATGTAGCTTTTGTGATATAAAAAAAATATCTTTTTTTGGATTGTGAATAGGTAGCACTAAATAAAAGAAATGATTTTATTATCCATCTAAATTTTTCCAACCTTTGTTTAATTTATTATCAACTTGAAGAGTTAAAATGGCATGTTATAAATTATTTTAGAATTGATGAATTGGTTGTTTCATTTCGTGCCTTTGCATAGATTTTGTTATATCAAAAATGAATTTCAAGTTCAATTATTGCCTTGAATAGGTTTTTGTTCTATTTTCAAAATTAGGTTTAAAAAGTTTAGAAAACTAGAGCTTATTGGGTTTTCAAACTTTAAAATTTTAATTCCTTTAAGATTTAGTAATATCAATCTTTAATCTAGAGTCATTAATCTTAATAATATCCACATTTAATTCATTGTTTTCTAGGGTGTGTTCACTTCGCGAAAAGTAGGTGAAAAGTTACTGTAGCATTTTCGTTGTTATTTGGCAAAATTTGTCCAATTATGGACCAACTAGGCTCAAAAGATTCGTCCCGACATTTACAGACAAACTATGCAATTAGTTATCTTTTTTATCTACATTTAATGCTCCATGCATGCGTCGAAAGATTTGATGTGATGGGTGGAAGAGGAAATATTTTGGGTTGGGATGGGAAGTGAACAAGGCCCTAGTTTCATTGTTTTCTAGAGTCATTAAACTAGAGCTTATTGTTTTCTAGTTTCTAGTATTGCTACTACTTACTTGTATCTCAATAAGATATTAAACTTGGCATTGCCATATATGCACGCTGATGGTTCGAGATAAATCCGATACTCCGTCACGAAATATATAGTATCCATCAAAATTTATCCTAAAATATATTGGATTTAGGTGTACTAAACCCAACCTTAACTCATGATAAGTTGTCACTGCTGATTTGGAAGGAAAAATGCATATTTTGAACCAGTTGGAGTAATGATTCATTATCACTGCTGGTGCTTGCTACAAACCAGCTGTCACTGCTAGTTTTTAACACACAATTGGCAATGGTAATTCCAACAGATCCAAAATTTTATTCGAATACACTTAAATCTTACTTAATCTCTCCCCTATCCCTCTCCCTCACTCCATGCCTACTCAATCTTTCTCCCGTTCTTCTCCCTCCCCTCGGTCCTTGGTTGAGCGCAAGCTAGTTTGGGCGGCTGAGGCAGTGATATGGCACCTATCACTGCCACTTGCTCATACTGAGTGGCAAAACCACCTTTTGCACTCGGTTCATAACCGACAGTGTTTATCGATTGTGTGGTAGTGAGTATCGATATTTTCCTATGTAATGTAAATGTGGTCAATCAAAGGATGATGCTCTTCATCTAAACAGTAAAAACAATATTTGAACCGTATCTTTTTCGGATGGAGAAACGTAACATGTTCGAAAGATAAGATATGGTGGGCCTGACACCACGTGGCCCCGCAGCTAATTGGTACGGTCGCGCAGTAGCTTCACATGCGCGTCGCCTTGCTCACGGCCTGCTCTCCTTCCTGTCGTCTTGTGGCAATCCCGACAACCCTGGCGCACTGGACCAATTATGATCAGCAGCCGTTCTCTGTTCTCTCCCTCTAGTTTATGTATACCTGCCAATCTTGGACAGTACAATGTGACTATTTGCCTCTTGTGAGACCCCCAAGGGCCGAGGCTTCTCAAATTCTCTTTTCCGCCAACTATTCCACTGTTGATGGCAAAACTAGTAATTATATATAATCATATAGTAGTCTTCTTTTAGACAGATACGGCTTTTCATATACGACAACGGAAGTATAAACGTACATAGAATAATATTTAGACGCGGCTAACGTATGGCCATACGTATAATTAGCGCGTGAAACACACACCTTGTTCCACCTTATCTTCTTCCTCCTCGCGTGCCCGCTGCCCCACCATGGAGCTCCGGCGTGAGCCTACCGCCTGCGGTGACCTCCTTCATCCCTCCCTGTCCCGCATGCCGTCGCGAGCTCTAGATATCCTCCTCCTTCCGCGGCGAGCTCCGGCCATGGGCGCTCCGGTCCCAATCTAGCCCGGCCACCTCCACCTCTGCCAGAACCCCAAAGCCGCCCTCCCACCGTCCCCACCACTTGGTCGGCCTACCTCTCCCGAGCCCCTTCTTTTCTAAGCCCGCCAAAGTTGGGAAAGATGAGATGGAGAGAGATAGGGGAAGCCCGCCGAAACCCTAACTTCGAGATGCTTGAACACGGGAGGAGGAGGAGAAGGAGGACACCTCTCTGGCGCTGAACTCGCCGTCGCTCAATCTGGGAAGAAGCGAGGGAGAGACACTATAAGAAATGTGTCGGTTTATGACAAAACGTGCGTCATAAACCATGCGCCTTATTCCATGGTTTGTGACGTTTATACGTTCATAGAATGTCAGAGAACCCTATAAACATCACAAACCATGGAATAAACGTCACAAACCATGAAATAAGGCGCATGGTTTATAACGCACGTTTTGTCATAAACCGACACATTTCTTGTAGCGAAAAGAGAGGGAAGACATGGGGAACGAAAGAAAGAAGAAGGGGACGTGGCTTGTGGGACCCATCACGTGCGGTGGACGTGACGTGTGTTTTTTTCTCGCGCGGCCAAAGAGAAGCTTTTGCCAAATATTATATGACCTCTGCTGAAACGGGAACGATATTAGAATTCTGAATAATGCACAGCCGTCTCATTCTAGCTAGTGTCACAAGCTCACACAGCCGCCAAGCTCCTTGACGGAGCTGTAGGGCAAGGTGCCGCAAGGTGTTGCTGTTGGGCTCTCCAGTGGCCGGTGTGGGGCAGAGATGCTGGAGGGCAAGGCAGAGTGGTCGGTTGCCCCCTGGCAACAGCACGTACATGTGGTCCGCGGAGAGCGCGTGCTGCCCTCCGGCCACCTTCTCGAGCTCGACGGCAGCACTGCTCGCCTCCGGTGACGTGCTCCATTGAACAAGGAGCACCTAATTAGCAACTCAAAGTAGACGCATGCATTGGCACAAGCATATAGTACTTCATAACAAGCACAAAACAAAGATCCATATCAAGCTTGGTTGTTGGAGCAAGAATAAGGGACAGATATGTGCAGTCATATCATATAAATATGTGAAAGCAAGAAGAGAGAGCGACAGTGATGATGAGCAGCAGAATTAGGTCGTCGCCGTTGCCGTTCTAGCTAGAGCCGCAGCTCGATGTCCAGCTCCTTGCCGGCGCCGGAGGATGCGGCGTTGGTATCCGCGCCCTCCGGTGGGGCAGAGGCGCGGGATGTCCTTCTCCAGTTGAGCATGTCCACGGTGCCGTCGGCGTCGGGCGACCTGATGAAGGGGCGGTCGGCTGCCGCCGGGAGCAAGGCGTCGTCCGTGAAGAGCGCCGCGCCACCGTCAGGCCACTCGAGCTTGAACTTGGGCCTGGCAGGGGACTCTTCGGCGGCGGACACGGACACAGCACCGAGGCTGCTGCCCGGGGACGCCGCTGCAGCGTAGCGGTCACCGTAGACGTCGGGGTTCCAGATCCAGCCGGCGGCGCGCTCCTTCTTGTGCGCGTTCTGGTGGCCGCCGAGCGCCTGTGACTTTAGGAACTTCTTGTTGCAGAAGAGGCACGGGAACAACCTCGCCTCCTTCCCGCCGACGCTTGTCGCCGTCACCTGGTCATCCTGATCCTCCTCGTGGCGGTGTCCCGCCGGCGCCAGGCCTAGCGCCAGGTCCACCGCCACCGCCGCTTGAGAAGGCAGCGACCAGGGCGCCTGCTGCTCCATGCAATCGGAAGGAATTTTCGCAAGAAGCTGCCGTGGTGGTGGGACTGTTACAACTTACAAGATGTACGTACCACCGCCAGTGCCAAGCTAGGTACTAAAATTAGGGGAAATAAATTGTGTGAGCGCTGGGCGCACCCCACCGCCTGTGCGCTCCTCCACTCAATGCTGCACACGTGGCAGAGGAAGGGATCAAACGCTCCTAGAATTTTTAGGATAAGCCAAGGGTTGCTAGATCAGTTGGTCTAGTCTTCCGGCGGCACCTCCCAGGTCCTGAGTTCGACTCCCAGTGGGAGCGAATTTTAGGCTGGGTTAAAGAAACCCCCTCGCCCGTCCCCATTCCAAAGCACTGGGGGGGTCACCGGCCCAATTCTCACTTGGGCGACGGAAAGGCCACCGTGTACGGATGGGGCGGGGGTTCGGGGGTTTTCTCGCTGGGTGAGAAGACACTTTCTTCTTAGTTGAAAGCTGCGGCGGCAGTCTAACCGCCCCGGTCGAGTTTTTTTTAGAATTTTTAGGATAAGAGCCAGAGCAACTGACCGCTACCAGTGCTGAGACATGTGTCGAGATTTTTTACAACCGAGCCGAGTTGCTGGGTGTTTGATTGTTTTTTTTTTGCCATGTGTTCAGCAGCGAGTGGAGGAGCCCCTCCACTCGATGCTGGACATGTGGCAGAGGAAGGGATCAAACAGTGGCGGATGCAGGATGGGAATAAGGGGGGGCTAAAATAATAAAGATGTTGATTTGCATGAAGATTTAATGATGATTTAAGGTTTTTGCTACAGTACTTTTAGTGGTAAATCAAGCCATTAGGGGGGGCTGGAGCCCCCCAGCCCCCCCTTTAGATCCGCCACTGGGATCAAAGGCTCCTAAAATTTTTAGGATCAGAGCCAGAGAAACAGACCGCTACCAGTGCTAAGACATGTGTGTAGATTTTTTACAACTGAGTCGAGCTGCTGGGCGTTTGATTGTTTTTTTGTGCCACGTGTCCAGCACTGAGTGGAGGGGCGCACAGGCGGTGGGGTGCCCCCATCGCTCACACAATTAATTTCCAAATTAGGCGGCTGTGTTACAAGATATACAGAAATGGAAGAGCTAGGACGAATGGGAGAGAAGCATTGCGATGTGCTAGCGGTGAGGTCGATGGGTAGTAGTACTTGACAATTGACATGAGTGATGGGCTTGAAGCCTTGAAGGGCATCCTGTTCTCTTTTGGTACTAGAGACAGCAAGGAGGAGAAGCCTATATATGCAAGGGGTTAATTTGTTGTAAGGCACTCCTCAACGACGGTATTTGCTGATAGACAATGTTGTCTTTGCTAGAAGACACTCTTCAATTGTGGTAATTGGCTCCTAGATACTTTGATGATTAAAATAATATTATCTAGGAGTGGATGGGAAAGAGAAGATAAAAGTGACCAAAATGCCCTTGACTATTATAGTCCAACCTTTTATATTTATTATCTAAAAAATTCAAAACTTTTGCATATAAAGTCAGATGAAAAAAACTTTATATCAAAATTGTAGTGCTCAATGAGATCTACAATTTTGGCATTGAGAACTTTTTAACTAAAAATTATGTAGAGTATGGAAAATTATTTTTAAATTCCCATAATTTGAAATTTAAATTTAGAATATCTGAAGTCATTTAGAATCCTAAATATTATATTATTTTATATATTTAAATTTCAAATTTATATTTTTTCTATCGTCTATGGTATAGATCGTGTCAATGTTCCACTACAAAAAATCTGGGTTTGTATGACAACAGAAAGTGTCTTGTAAAGTATAGGATTTGTCATAAAAAGAATCTTATGACGAAAAAACAGCGTCATGCCGGTCATCATATAACAACCATCACAAATTGTACCTTGTGACGATATTGTGGACAACCGTCACAAAATGTGATGACTTTTTGTGACGGTTTTGTCTTGTCGTCATATATTGTTGTGATTTAATGATGATACTAGCTATCACATATTTGTTAGTCAACGCGTCACCTAATACTAGAACCATCACAAATTGTACGCTGGGAGCCCTGATTTAGACAAGTTATTGTGATGAAATAGTAGCATCATATATAAGTGTGCAAATTTTGAGACATTTTGATTGTGTCTTGTTATGTATAGTGGTTAGAGGCATCTTGAGCCGACTGTAGGACATCACAAATTTTCTTTCATTCAGTGACGACCGTGGAAGCCATGTGTGTTAATTCAATGACGAATGTCACACAGATCTTTCATCATAGCTCAAAGCATTCACATATCAGCCAAGCCATCATCCAAAGCATTCTCATCACAGGTCATAAATCATACACAATTTAGCCAAGCCACAATAGACATAAATTCCTCAACATAAGACAGTGCTTGCAGGTTCAAACATTACATAGTCCAGGTTCCATCAGATTGGTTCAAATTGTTCCACCACACACACAAAGTTCACAAAGTTCCAGGTTCCAGGTTCCAACATCACATAGTCCAGTTTCCATCACAACAGTGGACAAAGTTCACAACAAGCAAAGGCATCATCAACAGAAACTGCATTTAGACCTACCTCAGTCTTTTTGAGGTTTCAGCACAGCTCGCAGTAGTGCATTAGTCTCTTCAAACTTGGTATGCATCCCCTTCACTTTCTCTTTGGTCTGGCGCAGCAAATTTTGGTTTTCCTCAAGTGCTGCTTGGTTGGCTTCAAGTGAGGCCTGCTGAGCTTGAAGCTGTGCTTGCAACTTTTCCTACTTCCTAGCAGCTTCTTCTCTTTCTGCTTGGAGGGTAGCCTCAAACTAAGCTTGCAGGCGTGCTTCTGCTGCTGTCAATGTGGACCGGCCAGTCTTCGACGCTCGAGGGACGCCAATGTTTGGAAAGAAGGTGGATGAGCGGCTGATGTGGCTAAGACTGTCAGCAACAATCTTGGAGGGAGACTTTTGTGCTTCTCCTTCTTCTTGTTCTCTTTCCTTCTCTGCAACCATTTGTTCCCACATAGAATGAATCCACTTAATAACAAGGCCATACAATAGTGTTCAACCAGACATTTACTTGAGCACAGTACATGTATGCAATAATTATGTAACTTACATATATTTCATTTGCAAGAGGAGTACGACCATTTTATGGACTATTCATACATTCCCCAAAGAAATCAACAGGATCTGGATCCATGTTGTTGTGCTTAGGTCTCTGCAGCATGTAAAAAACTTGGATTACAATGATACCCGTGAACGTAAAGAGAGGATTGGACAAACATGGGATATAAGATTAGCCATAAATTAATTGTACATGTCAACAGCAAGATTCCAATCACTATGCTAGAGATCATAAGACAGAGTGACAGCTTGTACTGAACTTTGAATTTTCTGAGAAATCAAACAGCAGGTGCTAACTTGACACTTACAATTTGCATTGCATACTAACAAAAGCAGAAGTTGTACACTTTGAAGCACACATCTCCTTACATGTTTGTCGCCATAACATTTCACATTTCAGTGCAAGAACTAATTAATGGGACACAGTTCCTTATAACTGGAGTACACAGAAAGTAATAGCATCCGTACCAGGCTGTATCGATGGGCAATATAGGACCTAGATCCAGTCCTTTGGTGAAGCTGCACTTGGCGTTGGTTTACTTTATTCTTAGCAAATTTCTCCTACACCACAAATGCAATACAGGGGTTTCATTCACATGCACAATTTGCATTGCATATTAACAAAAGCAGATAGTGCAGTCATAGACCTGATTATTTGGGTCACACCAATACTCAACCAGGTTGATCCACTCCTCTTTCTTCATTTTAGGTGGAGGTTCTTTGGCCAACAGCTATACTATTGTCAGTGATTCGTCAAAGTACTTCCTTTTAAGGAGATACCTCTGCTGCCTTACTCCATTTTTAATGATATCAGTGCACACAACTTTACTTGGTCCCTCATTCCTAACATCCACATCTGTTGACATCGTTTTTTAGCACGTGTCAAGATGGTCAGGAAGGGCTAATCAGCAGAGGAAAGATTATTGTGTAGATTGATAGCTGATGAAAATGAGTTTGCTTATGAGTGGTAGCGGCGTATGGATTCAAATTGAAATGTTCCCAATAAGGTTAAGGGTAGTATTACCGATGCCGATGAAAGATGGTTTGAAGACTGCTGCCGATGAAACAGGGAATGTACCGATGGAAGGAACTTGAAGGCTGCTGCCGATGGAACAGGGAGTGTGCCGATGGAACAGGGATTGTGCCGATAAAAAGGAGGTCGATGAGAATACCATCGTGACTAAGGCGGACTATGGAATAAGATAGGAGTTAATTTCCTTATATACGTTTATTAGAGTCTGAGTTGTATCAAAGTTATGTGTTTCCATAGATTTGGATTTAGTGTCCTAGTCGTATTTGGTTACGTTTCTGTAGATCAGGATATAAATATAGGGTGAAGGGCAATGTAAAAGGAGATCAATCAATACATCAAAAACAGCTTTTATTCTTATTTACATCTACTTTCGATGACTTCGTCAATTTGCATATTTTTCTTTTTTATGAGTTCTCATCGATTCGGCGAGTTGCATTGCTCCAGTGCAATCTTCGGCAATCCTCGAGTTTCGCGTGAGTACCTCTTGGCCGTGACTTCCGGGCGTATCGCTGTTGTCAGGACCAAAGTGCTCGTATCTTCATCCTTGTCGATTAACAGGTCAAATCGACTGGCACGCTTTGGATATCGATTTCGGGTATTAGCCCTTTGTGTTTGCAGATCTACTTTTGCATCAACACATCTTTTGGCACGCCCGGTGAGACAGATCTAGTCAAGATGCTTAATCCTGAGATCGATGCGGGGAACATCATCGCGGTAATAGAAGAAGATCTTAAGGACGATCAGAAGCAGGCTATGGAGAGGGCTATAGAAGAATATAGACAGCTCTGCTTGAAGTCATTCAGTTTGAACAAAAGTGGACAAGTCATCCAGAAGCAAGACTTGCTGTTGCCTCGGCAAGTTACCTTTGATTCTAATCCGGGTAAACTTCAAGAGATGGTTAATTCTGCAGTGAATCATGCTTTAATTAATCATTCCAATGTGCTGTCTAATACTGTTCATAATGCTGTGATTCGAACTTTCAAAGAAGGGCAAGCGTCACCTCGTTACGTTGGGCCTGCTTATCATCAACCAGAATCAGCATCTGCTATTGCTTCATCGGCTCCCCCGGCTGTTGCGGGTATAGAGATTTCTTCTCTTCTAGTATCAGCAGGTTTATCTAACGTACAGTCTACACCGATGCGTCCGGATTCAGCATTATCAGGACGAGTTCAGCTTAATACAGATCTATCAGCATCGGCTTTATCAGGTCCTGTACCACAGAATAATCAGACTCCTACTAATTGGTGGGGATATGGTATGCCTCCAGAGCCATCTGTTTTTAACCATGGATCACCTCAAGTGTTTGATGCAACGGGAAAAGCTCCTATACTATCGGCCGGTTCACCGATAGCTCAAGTACCCCAATATACTACAGCAACTACTGTACAACCAACTCTAGGAGGTTTCCAGGTGTCTTTGGGTCAAACATCTAGTTCAAGTCCATCGACAAATTTGTTACCGATGCAACAGAAGGCTCCAATCGTAAGTCAACCTGAAGTTCAGGTTTTACCTCAAGTTAGTTGTAATTATCCGGCAATGCCAACAAGTTACCAACCATCGGCAAATTTTGTACCGATGAACGCTAATAATTGGCCAGGGCAGTTTCCCACTCAACATTCAGTTCAGCCAAATCAGCAAGCCACAAGTGTTCATTAAGGTCACATGCATGCTGGTTTTCAGAATCAAGCATCGGCAGCTCAACCGATGAACCCTTTTCAGCAGGTTAATGGACCACAGATAGTGACAAATATGCCAATTGCTGGAGATCGTGGGCCACAAAGGTATGCAGAAGGGTATCAGCAAGTACCTCCAGCGGAGATTCAACCATGTCGTCAACAAGATGTTGATGCTTTTTGGGCCGATAAAATAGCACAAATTATGAAGGATCAGTTTGGGATCAAGCCCAAAGTTAATACCTATTCTTATCGGATTCCGTATCCTCCGGCATATGATTTAATTCCTCTCCCAAATCGTTACAAGGTGCTAGATTTCACTAAGTTTTCTGGGCAAGACGATACATCAACCATGGAGCATGTTAATCGTTTTATTATTCAATGTGGAGAGGCAGCTTGTAGAGATGAATTGAGAGTTCGTTTGTTTTCATCATCTCTATCTGGATCAGCATTTACATGGTTTATCTCACTACCGCCAAATTCTATTATTACTTGGGCTGATCTGGAAAAGCAATTCCATAAGTATTTCTTTGCTGGAGTTCATGAAAAGAAGCTTACCGATTTGGTAAAGACGAAACAACGCAATGATGAATCGGTAGAAGGCTTTGTGCAAAGGCTACGAGATGTAAAGAACAAATGTTATAGCCTGGTGTTGGATGATCGGCAGCTTGCCGATTTGGCCTTTCAGGGATTGTTGCCACACCTTAAGGACAGATATGCTTCTCGGGAGTTCGAAAGCCTAAGTCATCTAGTGCAAAGAATTTCTGATCAAGACACTAGGGTTTTTGAACCTAAAAGGAATTGGAATAAGAAAGTTTCATTTGTCGAAGAAGTAGAAGATTCTGATTCGGATGAAGAACTAGTTATCGGTTTGGCTGAGTGGGTTAAGAATAAAAAGCTGATATCTTGTCCCTTTGGTCACAAAGAGCCAGAGAAGTTTACTTTCGACGTCACCAAAGCCGATAAGATATTTGATCTTTTGCTTCAGGAGGGCCAGATTAAGTTGTCACCTAATCATGTGATCCCATCGGCAGAAGAGTTGAAGCATATGATGTATTGCAAATGGCATAATGCAACTTCACATAGTACAAATGAGTGCAAAGTATTTAGACAACAATTACAGTTAGCTATTGAGTCTGGGAGAATAAAATTTGGCAATTCCAAGATTTAGAAGCCGATGAAAATTGATCAACATCCTTTTCCAGCAAATATGTTGGATACTGAAGGTAAAATTAAGGTGTTGACATCGGAAGCTGCTAAAAAGAATGCATCAGTAGATCCCCAACATCGGATAACTACCGATGATGCAAAAGGCAAGGGGCTATTGACAGAAGGTGGCAGTTCTAGAAAGCCTCCTCGATTTGGCATCATGATTACTCAACAAAGACAATAGGAAGGCTGGCATCAGCAAAGGGACCGATATCGACAACAGCAAGAGGAAAGACGTCAAGAAGAGTGGAATCGGCATAAGGATCATTGGAATTATCCGTTTTTTATTCATTGTTGGGAGGAAGGTATTAAGTTACCTACTGTTGAAGATTGCCCAGAGTGCAATGGTTATTATGGAGTTAATCGTCCTATAAGAAGATTTCAATCTGGTAATCAAGGTTTGTCCATTAATGAGCCGATCAGAAGGAGAGCATCAGTATATGATCGGCTGGGGGGCAGGCTCAGTGTACATGAAAGGCTTGGTAAACACGTTGCATATTTTCTGAGAAACCAAGAGGAACTTGAAGAGATGGCAAATGCAAGAGTTCCTGATGAAGAAATATTTTATAGGGATCCTAATATACGTTGTGTGGAGACAACCAGGACCTATCAGCCAGTGTGGAAAACTAAACTTCCTCAATGGTGTCTAGAGGGTTTGACAAAGACACAGAAGAGGAAAATGTAGCGAGAGCGTCAAAAAGACTTTTACCAAGAAAGAAGTCCCTCCAATGAGAAATCTGGTAATCAGCGGTGGCAGATAAGGCACAAAAATAAAGGCCCATCGGCAGATGTCAATATGGTGTTTATGTTGCCGATGGAATTTTTGGCTCTATCTGATAGCAAAGAAGTTTTTTTCTCTGACCAAATAGCTCAATTAACACTAGATCCAATGATGGCTATTTTTGAGAAGCCTGCCGATGATGAGAGACAACACCTCAAGGCTTTGTTTGTAAAAGGCAGAGTTGATGGGCAGCCTGTATCTAAGATACTTATTGATGGAGGAGCTGCAATTAATATTATGCCTTATATGATGTATCAAAAGCTTGGTAAGGGAGATCAAGACTTAACTAAGACTGATATGATGCTAAAGGACTTTGAAGGCAATGTATCACCAGCTAAAGGGGCAGTGTGTGTTGAATTGACCATCGGCAGTAAAACCTTACCGACAACTTTCTTTGTTATTAATGGCAAGGGTGCATATAATATGCTTTTAGGAAGGGATTGGATTCATGCTAATTGTTGTGTTCCTTCTACAATGCATTAGTGTCTTATATAATGGGTTGGAGACAAAATTGAAGTTGTTCCTGGTGATTCTTCTTATATCATTGCATCGGCAGAATCAGACACTTATGAGCGAACTAGGTGCATATCAGGAGAAGCTTGGGAAAAAGAGTTCCTCAAGGTTGCCGATTACGAAATTCTACTGATCCAAGCAGTCGGTTCTGAAGAAGAGTTTTAATGGATAGATTTGCCGATGATGGAAAATTAGGTCAAGGATTTACATCGGCAGATGATTTAATAGAAGTAGATATTGGTGAAGGCGATGGGCCAAGGCCCACTTTTATTAGCGCTAAGTTAAATTCCAAGTGTAAACAGCAACTAGTTGATTTGTTAAAGGAATATAAAGATTGTTTTGCTTGGGATTATACTGAAATGCCTGGGTTAGACCGATCTATAGTTGAACATCGGTTGCCTATTAAATCTGGATTTCGGCCACATCAGCAGCCGGCACGCCGCTGCAATCCTAATATACTTCCTAATATTAAGGCCGAAATAACTAAATTAATTGAGGCAAAGTTTATTCGGCAGTGTCGATATGCAGAGTGGATTTCTAATGTGGTTCCTGTATACAAGAAAAATGGGAAACTTCATGTTTGTATTGATTTCAGGAATCTCAATAAGGCCACATCGATGGATGGTTACCCAATGCCGATTGCTGATTTGTTGATTGATGCTGCAGCAGGGCATCAGATTATCAGTTTCATGGATGGTAATGCAGGTTATAATCAAATATTCATGGCTGAAGAAGATATTTCTAAGACTGCTTTTAGATGTCCAGGACATGTGGGATTATTTGAGTGGATAGTTATGACATTTGGTTTGAAAAATGCCGGTGCTACTTATCAAAGAGCTATGAACTTTATTTTCCATGAATATATCGGCACGTTGGTGGAAATCTACATTGATGACATAGTGATTAAGTCTGGAGACATCACAAAGCATCTAACCGATCTACAGAAGATATTGGAGTGCACAAGAAAGCATGGATTAAAGATGAATCCTAATAAATGTGCATTTGGTGTATCGGCAGGACAATTCTTGGGTTTTATGGTGCATCAGCGGGGTATTGAAATTAGTAGAAAATCTATTGAGGCAATCAACAAGATTGTTGCTCCTGCCGATAAAACTGAATTACAATCCTTGATCGGTAAGATTAATTTCATCAGAAGATTCATATCTAATTTGTCGGGTAAGATCAAGGCTTTCAGTCCATTATTGAAATTGAAAGCCGATCAGGAATTTAAATGGGGGGATGACCAGCAGTTAGCCTTAGATGAAATTAAGAGTTATTTAACAAATCCTCCAGTGTTAGTTCCACCCCAACATGGAAAACCTTTCAGATTATATTTATCAACTGAAGATACTGTTATCGGTTCAGCTCTTATTCAAGAATTTGAAGGAAAGGAGTGTGTTATCTATTATTTGAGCAGACGGTTAATAGATGCTGAAACCAGGTATTCGGCCATTGAGAAATTATGTCTATGTTTATACTTTTCTTGTATTAAGCTGAGACATTATTTACTATCGGCTGAATGTACTGTCATATGCAAAGATGACGTGGTCAAGTATATGCTGTCAATGCCGATACTGAATGGTAGGATTGATAAATGGATCTTAGCATTATCAGAATTTGACCTACGTTATGAATCGGCTAAGGCAGTTAAAGGACAGGTTATGGCCGATTTCGTTACTCAACATTGCAACACGGTGGATTCTCTAGAAATTGCTCCGTGGACACTTTTCTTTGATGGGTCTACTTGTGGTGAAGGGGCAGGCATTGGTATCGTATTAATTTCCCCTCAGGGGAAGAAGTATGAGTTCTCATTGCCGATTGTTGCTACATCGATAAACAATCAAGCTGAGTACCAAGCCCTGATAAAAGGGTTAGAATTGCTCAAGGAAGTACATGCTGATGCTGTTCAGATCTTTGGTGATTCTATGTTAGTTATAAATTAGTTGACTGGGATTTATGAATGCCAAAGTGAAATTCTAATTTCATATCATGAAAAGTGTTTGAGATTATTAAAAGGGTTCAGGAGTTTTTATCTGAAACATATTTCTCGGATGCATAATGAAGAGGCTAACCGATTGGCTCAGCAGGCTTCAGGATATCAACCTGTTCAAGAAGTATTAATATCAGCAGCTGATACCGATGACTGGAGGAAGGAAATTATTGATTATTTAAAGAATCTATCTAAAAAGGTCGAAAGACGTATAAGGTTCCAAGCTACCAAGTATGTACTCCTCGATGATGAATTGTATTACCGTACCATAGATGGAGTTTTACTCAGGTGTATTAGCATAGAGGAATCAAAAGGCCTGATGGGTGAAATTCATGAAGGAGTATGTGGGGCTCATCAGTTAGCCTTCAAGATGAAATGGATGATCAGAAGAAATGGATATTATTGGCCGACTATTCTTGAAGATTGTTTTAAATATTTTAAAGGATGTCAGGAGTGTCAGAAATTTGGTAATATTCAAAGGGCACCCGCATCGGCTATGAACCCTATAATTAAGCCTTGGCCATTCCGGGGTTGGGCTATTGATCTCATCGGTCAGATTTATCCACCATCGAGTAAAGGGCATAAGTTTATTCTGGTTGCTACCGATTATTTCACAAAGTGGGTTGAAGCAATTCCTTTAAAAAAGGTGACATCGGCTAATATGATTGATTTTGTGAAGGAGCATATCGTTTACCGATTTGGCATCCCTCAAACCATCACTACCGATCAGGGCACTATGTTTACATCGGGTGAATTTGATGAATTTGCTATAGGAATGGGGATTAAAGTTTTGAATTCTTCACCGTATTATGCCAAGGCTAATGGTTAGGCTGAAGCATCTAATAAAGGAATTATCAAGCTCATTAAGCGCAAGATTAAAGAGTATCCTAAGAAATGGCATACAGTATTAAATGAAGCTTTGTGGTCATATCGGATGGCGTGTCATGGTGCAACCAAGGTAACACCTTATCAGTTGGTGTATGGACACGATGCAGTCTTACCTTGGGAGATTAAAATTGGTTCTAGGTGAATACGCTCTCAAGATCAATTGACAGCTGATGATTATGATATCCTTATGAAGGATGAGTTGGAAGATGTAGCAGGTCATCGGTTAAAAGCTTTAGTTAGCATCGAGGAGAATAAGAAAAGAGTAGCTAGATGGTATGACAAGAAGGTGAAGGTAAAGGAATTTGTCGATGGAGAATTGGTTTGGAAGTTGATTTTACCGATTGGGACTAAAAGTTCTAAGTTTGGCAAACGGTCACCTAATTGGGAAAGTCCATATCGGATAAATCAATCTGTTCCTGGTAATGCATATATTCTTAAAACTCTCGAAGGAGTTGTATTTCCCAGAGCATTAAATGGAAAATATTTAAAGAAATATTACCCTAGTATCTGGATGGATGCATAAAAGAGTAATTGCCGATAACAATCCTATCGGCTAGAGTCAAAACAAAGTATCAATCATTGCCGATGCGCTAATTTAACAAAGCGTGGATAGTCGATATCGCACGCAGGCGAATTTCATCGGTTTCTTTTAATTCCTTGGCATCTTCATCGGCACTTCCTTCCACAGGCTTGAGTTTCTTCTTGAGAACCAAGGCCTTGCGAGCTTAGACGTCTCGTTCTTGCTGAAAGGCCTTGATAGTGTCAGGAAGCTGGTCTTCTTCTTGCTTGGCTTGAGTCAGGGCTGTTTCAACCTTTTCCAGTTCGGCTAGCAGAGCTACCCTTTTTGCCGATAGGTCTAAGATTTTATGTTTAAGATCAGCACCAGAGGCTTGCAAGTTGCTGATGCTTTTGTGCTTCTCATCGGCAGTTTGCTTCAGCTGCAGCATTTCTTCCTTAAGTTGAGCCTGAGCTGCTCTGTCGGCAATACGATGAACAACCTTTTGATATTGAAGTTGTCTGCTCTCCAGATGGACTGTTGGGAAGATGATTTCTTCAACATCGGCAGGGACTTGGCCACGGATTGTTTTGAAGATGGTCCTTGTAGGGTCTGAATCGATCACCAGTTGAGCAGTATCTTGTTGCAGCAGATTCAGGAGAACTTCTAGTTTGCCATAGGTATCTGCCGATATTGTTCCCAATGCCAGGGAAGAACTCGCCTCTTCTCTATCATCATCGGAGACGTCGATAGCAAAAGAAAACAAGCTATCGGGAGAAACTTGTTCCTATGAAATAAAGAGAGTTAGGAATCCTATTTGTGGTGTCTGGGGATATTATAAACTAAACAGTTAATCGGTTTACCTGCTTCAGGGCAATTTCTTGAGCCTGGCTTGAGGGAGCGGCTTGAAAAAGATCATGTGAAGGATCGACAGAGGATGTCGATGGAATGTCTTCTACAACCTCATCAGTAGTCGGCCCTTGGGGTATAATGGCTGATGGTGTATCTTGTATAGAAGAAGCAGCTTGTTCAATTATATCAGTGGGTCGATTGACAGGTGTTAGAACGAATGAAGGGGCTGGTGTAGATTTCTGTCGCTTTTGTTGAGCTTCAGCATCGGTTAAAGCTTTGCGCTTTGTTTGGGCCTCAGCGACAATTGGCTGGGGGGCATCGACATGTGTTGATTGGGGAGCTTTGCATGCTTGGTGTGCTTGCCGATGTGCCCGTTTGTTGCTGCAAAATGAGTATAAGATTGGATATTTAACAGAAAAAATGTAAAAAATAAGAGAATACCTCTGAAGAAGTAGAGGTCGTGGTGCTTGATATTGGAAGAGTTGCTGATGACAATCCAGCTGGAGCTCTCACATCCTGATAGTTATATGTTAATATAGTGTGTATCGACAGAAAACAAAGTAAGCAAGGTTATTACCTTAAAAACCTTGATTAGGCTTGAAGCAGCAGCTATTGGAGTGGCCCTGGATGTTGCTAGTCTTGGTCTGGAGGTGATAGTTTTGGCGCGAGTCCTCTGGAAGGTTAAGGCCTCTAAGGTAGGGGCGTTGTAGCCAATTATTGAGACTGGAGAAATAGGGTGGAGGTTGAAGGGTCTTCCACTTTTGCTTATTGATGAAATTGGATCATCGGCCTGTTTCAGGGAAGATTAGTTACCAATATACATATAAAAGGAAGGAGAGAGACGAAAGTTAAAAGGAACTTACTGCATCGTCAGGAACTGCATAGTCGGGATCGATCATGTGCCGATATGTATGAACGGATGTTGAAAACAACTGTTCTTTCCACTCTTGCCACCATTGCTTATATGACTCTGTGATGAAAGACGCTGGTGACCAGGCGGAGAGATCAACATTTGAAATATCGACATCAGGAGCAAGTCTTACTACTCTACTCCATTCAGTTCCAGCTGTAATAATTTCTCTGGGCTTAATCACATCGGTAAAGCATAGTTTGATTGGCAGTTGCCCAAAGGCTAATTGGCGAGACACTACCGATGGATTGTTATTTTGGTATCTCAACCGTAATTGAGGCAAAAAACAGTTGGAAGATGTGCGATATTTACTGAGATACATGGATTAGATCTAGATTTGATTAAATCTGGTAACAGATCATGTTATGCTTGGAGAATGGGTTGAAAAATAGGTAATAGCAGGCATTATCTAGAGTAAATTTTGGAGCATCAATATCTTATACTCCGAAATTGGGGGGCATGTGTTGACATCGTTTTTTAGCACGTGTCAAGATGGTCAGGAAGGGCTAATCAGCAGAGGAAAGATTATTGTGTAGATTGATAGCTGATGAAAATGAGTTTGCTTATGAGTGGTAGCGGCGTATGGATTCAAATTGAAATGTTGCCAATAAGGTTTAGGGTAGTATTGCCGATGCCGATGAAAGATGGTTTGAAGACTGCTGCCGATGAAACAGGGAATGTACCGATAGAAGGAACTTGAAGGCTGCTGCCGATGGAAGAGGGATTGTGCCGATAAAAAGGAGGTCGATGAGAATACCATCGTGACTAAGGCGGACTATGGAATAAGATAGGTGTTAATTTCCTTATATACGTTTATTAGAGTCTGAGTTGTATCAAAGTTATGTGTTTCCATAGATTTGGATTTAGTGTCCTAGTCGTATTTGGTTACGTTTCTGTAGATCAGGATATAAATATAGGGTGAAGGGCAATGTAAAAGGAGATCAATCAATACATCAAAAACAGCTTTTATTCTTATTTACATCTACTTTCGACGACTTCGTCAATTTGCATATTTTTCTTTTTTACGAGTTCTCATTGATTCGGCGAGTTGCATTGCTCCAGTGCAATCTTTGGCGATCCTCGAGTTCCGCGTGAGTACCTCTTGGCCGTGACTTCCGGGCGTATCGCTATTGTCAAGACCAAAGTGCTCGTATCTTCATCCTTGTCGATTAACAGGTCAAATCGACTGGCACGCTTTGGATATCGATTTCGGGTATTAGCCCTTTGTGTTTGCAGATCTACTTTTGCATCAACAACATCCAACCTTGACTGAAGCCACACAAATGAAATATTAGACACAATTTGCACTTGGGAGTATTGTAATGCATGAAAATATTTGGAAGAATGAAAAAGCTGACTCACTAACACTTTCTTAAGCACTTTTGCTACTTCTTCCTGCCCCTGGTCATTATCATAATCTTTCCAAGATGTGTAGATAGGAAGGTTGTCTCTAAGGGCAACACCAGTTTCTGATGCCGGCTTCACTGCTTGAAGTGGGACCTCAGGTCTTTTCTTTCCTTCAGCCACCTAGATAGCCAGCTTCTTTCCTCTATTAGTCATCTTCTCTAAGCCATGACCCATGGTTTTCTTGCGGACATTCTTTGGAGGCGTTGCATTGGCAAATAATAACTGAAATGTTTTATTATAGCAGTAACAATTATAGATATTGAATGGAAAAATTAATGCTTGGAAACACGTATTGTTTACCTAGAACTAAGTCATCAACTGGTTCTCCTTCAGTTGTTTGACCCTCTGAATTAGCAGCATCAATTTGCTCAGCTGACTCATTGATGTCATTGCTTTGCCTAAAGCTCTGTCCACCTAGCGATGTGTCCGCAGGACTGTATGGGAGTAGGTTGCTAAGACAGGTTAGCAGTGGGTCTACTATGCTCACTGTTTGCACCAGGCGAAGACATGGCTGCACTAGTCCTGGTGACTCTAGGAGGACTAGGTGTTCTGTTTGCACTAGGCGTAGACATGGCTACACTTTTCCTGGTGTATCTAGGAGGACTAGGCACTGTTTTTGGAACAGGTGAAGCCATGGCTGCACTGGTCCTAGTCAATCTTGGAGGTGTAGGCACTGTGTTTGTAGCTTCTGTGGTTTGGCTAGCGCTTTTAGTGAGGTGGCCTTGCAGTTGGCTGCTACTGGAAATGGCATTTGTTTTAGGGTTGGCATTCAAATTGTTCCTAGTAGGCAAGGGTTGTCTTGGCCTAGGTGGCGGACGACCTCCAGTAGTCCTAGTGTTTGCACCAGGCGAAGACATGGCTGCACTAGCCCTGGTGAATCTGGTAGGCGTGCATGGTGGCTACTGGTTGGTAGCCGCCATTGTAGCCACCTTTTGCTTCTTGTACTGAGGGCGAGTTCTTGGAACCATCGGTCTTACCTGGCAAGAGAAAAATGCATCTTTAGCATTAAGAAAGAATTGTCAAGCAGATTAATCAACTACAATCAAGTATATGTTTCCAATAGATGGATTGTATACTTGTTAATTGGGCTAGTAATGCATCTCACCTTTGTATTGACCTCAATATTGAGGTCATCATCATAATCATCAGAACTGTTAGATTGATTATCGATGTCAGAGGACGGATCATATTCAATGTCAGATTCTGGTTTGTCAGACACTAGTCTCTTCCCTTTGCCCTTTTCCCTTTGAAAATAACATCTCTAACAGTCTATGCTAACACTGGAATACCCAGAGACACAAAAACTTCCTGAACACACTTTACATTCTCATCCCTCTCCTGCTCATACTTGGTTTTTGGCATTTCTTCTAATACTTATTACGATGAAACGTAGAAAGAGCAGAAATTGGATTCATTTTCTGTAAAGGAGTTGAACAAATAACTAACACATCAGTATTCTGTTAAATGCTAGAAGTACGACAATGCTGACAACTAAATGCTAGAAACAATACATGTTTATGCTACTAAATGGTAGAAGAAGGAACTAACAGATTAGCAACTTATTATAGAAATGCTACACTATGATCTTTAAATAATAAACACATATGTTCTAGTTATCAAATGCCAAAACTAAAAATGAGGAGTTAAATGGTTCCTTAGTATCCTCATATCAGCAAGATACCACTAAACCATCTTCAGTTCTACTAGCTCCTGCAGCCATAGGCTAAGAACAAGGTTTTGGGCAGCTCAACACTCTGTCTTAGAGCTACAAGACTGCCAGGCAACAACTACCAAAAAAAGAACTAAGCTACCCCCATCAGCCCATGGCACAAATTAGTTATTACAGACAAGTAGAGTAACAAAGGCTCCAGAAGCATTCTTCAGAGCAGAATCCAACACCATCCCAAAAGCGACAGAATGCCATGCACTTGCACACAAAAATCTCCTATCAATACAATACTTGTAGTCATAATCATCTAATATCTCCTATCAATACAGGAAGCTTCAGCCACAGTCATCATCTAACATCTCACATATGTAAATGACTAAATCCTAAGATACAATAGAATACTACAAAGAACAATCCAATACTGAAAAGAAATAATAGAGGTAGAAGCTACCGGATTCATGCCACCGTCACAGCTTGCGGGTTGGGGGCCGGAAGAAGAGGCCTAGAAGATGAGGGTTGTGGGCCGACGTCTGTCAGCGGGTAGCCGACGAGGCATACGATGTGGCACCCTACGTGGATCCGTGGAGCTTAGACGACGCCTTGTGTGGAGGAGGACATGGAGGAAGTCAGGGATACTGGCGGCGTGATGTACGGTTCTTTCCTCTGCAGCGGTGTGGTGACTGGATGGGTGGATCCGTCCACCAGCGACATCGTGGCGCTCTGATGTGCGGCTCCGGCCTCTGGTGGCGTCGGTCGGTTGAGGCGCGGATACGACGACTGTGGGGCTTCGGTTGATGGTGCGTGGCGGCGCTAGGTTGAGGAGAGGGAGGAGGAGGCCATGGTTTGCGGGATGGGCGGCTCCGGCCACCAGCGGTCGTGTGGCGGCGTGATGGCAGAGTGGCGGCACTAGGTTGAAGGGAGGGAGGAGGAGGCAGTCTGCGGTAGAGCTGGGACTTGGGCCGTGCCATTTGAGGACGGGTCATGGCACGGTCTTTTGGCATGACCCGAAGCACGGCACGACACAAAATATTTTAGGCCGTGTTGGCACGATACGAACACGAGGGCCGTGCCGTGCTCAGAATCTCAGCACGGCGGGCTACATGGCCTGACCCGAATCTTGGGTCGTGCTTGGGCCGGCACGACACGAAAATGGCACGTAGACACTTCTACAACTATACAATACAATTTTCTAGCATTTACTATACTACTTCTTATCTAATTCTTGAATAGATTATGAAAATCATTAAACTTTTATTAAAATAGTACACACAAGAAATATATATTTCATATCACGAGTGGAAAAAGAAAACTAGCAAAGATATTTTGAGGGCCGTGCTTGGGCCGGCACGACCCGAAGGCGTGCCAGCGTGCCACGGGCCGTGCTTGGGCCGAAAAAAAGATTCACCGTGCCATATCGGCACGACCCAATGTGCCTCCCGTGCCTAGAGAGCACGACCCCAAGCGGCACGAAGCATGAGAGGGCCGTGCCGTGCCAGCACGGCATGGCCCAAGTCCCACCTCTAGTCTGCGGTGGGATTTTCCCTCTTTGTCTGACTGGCCAAGAGGATAAGGCCGCGAGGTGAATTTTGCCCTCCTTAGGCGGGAGGAGTGGTGGGTCCCATTTGTCGGTGGGAGAGCCTGCGTGGGAGAGCTCGAGGTGTAGGTGCCGATTTTTTGGTCTAGCGCGGTGGGCTTGCTGTGTCGGTGGCACAATGTGGCGCTGGCCAAATTGTGGTCCTGGCGTAGTGGGGCCCTTATGTCAGTGATAGTGTTGGTAGTATTAGGAATTCAAATAGATTTTTGGTGTATTAAATGGTTTCAAATGGAAAAAAAATGTCTGAAACAAAGTTGTATAATGCATCGAGATCTACCACTTTGATTTTGGTCATTTTTTCATATGACTTTGTTTTGATAGTTTGAGTTTTGAATTTGAAAATATTAAAACTTAAAACAAAATTTTGGGGTACTAAATAATTTCAAATGAAAAAGTCAAGAATATAAAAGTTGTAGAACTCATTAATATCTAAAACTTTTATTTAGGTCACTTGTTCATCTGACAAAGTGATACTAACTTTGTTCCCAAATTTTACACATCTCACTTATACTTTCTACTAACTTTGTTGGATGAACAAATGACCTAAATAAAAGTTTTAGATATTAATGAGTTCTATATCTTTTATTTTGATGACTTTTTAGCTGAAATCATTTGGAGTTTCAAATTGTAGTTTAAAGTTGTCATTTTTTGGAATTCAAATTTTGAATTGTACAAACTTTGACACATGAAAATATGAACAAAATCAATGCAACAAATTGATAGATCATGATTTTAGAAATTTAGAAAAAAAAAGCATCACATTTGGAGTCAGTATATGGTAGAAAAACTAGTTACAAGTTTTTGCCATGGATTGAAAAGAGAAATGATGTTCACACAATGAATTCATAACAAGAGAGGCTAAATACCTTGTAGGGCCCACATGTCATTGAAACTTACGACCCACATGGCAGTCAAGGCCAATTAGCATGCAGGGCCCACATGTCATTACCAAGGGGGTACTTAGCATGCGTGGCTAAGAAGCACAGTGCTCTGGCCAGCCACATCTGGCCACTCTCCTCGCCGACGACTACCCCTGTAGCCTCGACGGCGACCCCCCACCAGCAGCATTCCCTCGCCACCCACCTGCTCCCTCGATGGAGACCCCCACCCTACCTGCTCCCTCGACGGTGACACCACTTGCTACAGCTAGACACCAGTCACCACAGTTGGTGCCTTGTCGGCAACCATAGCTACTCCTTCGCTGCCCTCCCCCTCTCCTCCACCAGTAGCCTCGCCGAGCACCCCACCTGCATCCTCGACGTCCACCACCCCCTTCTGGAGCCGCGCCGACTAGATCAACGAGCTGGTGCCTGGTCGGCCACCCCTGCTAGAGCCTCTCCATGCTCGGCCGCCCCCAGCTACTGCAACGCCAGCCACCCAAGCTGGCAGCTGCAACCTCGGCAGCCACCACAGCTGGAGCCTCGCCTGCCACCCAAGCTGCTGCATCGC
Organism: Saccharum hybrid cultivar R570; assembly: GCA_038087645.1. Taxonomy (NCBI): domain Eukaryota; kingdom Viridiplantae; phylum Streptophyta; class Magnoliopsida; order Poales; family Poaceae; genus Saccharum; species Saccharum hybrid cultivar. Next base: position 3,845,023 of record JAQSUU010000357.1, read on the forward strand.
CAGCCACCAAAGCTAGCAGCTGCTGCCTGGCTTGCATTGTTCAAGGTGAGCTATGTTAATTTTTTAGCAAAACTGAGTCAAACTTTCTGCCACCTACATTTATCCATGTTGATTTGTAAAATTTTGGCACCACAATTTATCCAGGTCGAGATGGATAGAAGCTGGATTTATAACAGTGCACCATTTAGTGATGCCTATATGTCTGGTGTTGAACAATTCATGGAACATGTCAAAAGTACATTTAATGCAGATGAGAAAATCAAGTGTCCATGCCATTGATGCTTGAACCAAATAGAAAAAGGTCAAGATGAGGTAGAGGAGGATATCGAGATCAATGGTATTTCTAGGTGCTGTACAAGGTGGATTCACCATGGAGAGGGAGATAATGATGTTGAACAAGATGATGGCACACTCACTGTTGGTATTGAATATTTGTCATGGGATGATGGAAATGACTAGGCTCCACTTGATGATGAAGGTCAAGCTGAAGATGTCATAGAAGATAGTGCACGGGGAGTTTAGGGGTTGATTCAAGATTTGTACACCGCAGCAAGCCATGGCTTCGGTGGTAACTTATATAAACAAATCATGGAAGAGGCAAAATGTGAACTTTATCTAGGTTGCACCTAGGAGTCTAGGCTAACTTTCATTATTAAACTGCTACATATAAAAGTGTACAATCAGATAACAAATTCTAGGTTTGATGCATTCCTTGAGTTGCTTTCGACATGTTTGAAGAATGTGACTGGCCTCCCTAAGTCTTATAATGAAATGAAAGCTCTACTTCGGAAGCTTGGTTTTGGTTATGTTTCTATTCATGTGTGCAAGTATGATTGGGCCTTATTTTGGAAGGACCATGAAAGTGATGATCATCGCCCAGTTTGTGGCTTCACAAGATGGAAAGTGAACAAGGAGGGCAGAAAGAAAGTTCCTCACAAGGTCCTGCGTTACTTTCCAATAATTCCACACCTTCAAAGGCTTTTTATCTCAAAGCAGCGGGCATAGTATGCAAGATGGCACAAAGATAAGAGGGTACCAATTGAGAATGAAATGAGACATCCTGTTGATGGAGAAGCTTGGAAAGAATTTGATGACACTTTCAAGTCTTTTGCAGATGATCCTTGCAGTTTGAGATTAGCCATTGCAACTGATGGATTTAACACATTTGGTCAAATGACCAATTCATATAGCATCTGGCCAGTGACAGTCGTTCCATACAATTTTCCACCTTGGATGTGTATGGACCAATCCAATTATATGCTTGCTTTAATTATTCCAGGCAAAAAATCACCAGGCAAAGATTTCCATGTGTTCATACAACCTTTGATAGAGACATGCTATCCCTTTGGGAGGGTGTCCCTACTTATGATGCATATGAAGGCAAAGATTTCAATCTGTGTGCAACTATTCTATGGGGAATCAATGACTACCCTGCATTAGGCACCATGTCAGGCAGAACCACTAGGGGTTACTTTGCATGTGTGCACTGTGAAGATAATCCATGCTCCGAATGTTTGAGAAACAAAATTAGGTTCATAGGCCATAAACGGTTCCTTCCAAATGATAATCCATGCAGGAAAAACAGATCTTTCAGTGGCCACCATGAAAATAGAGAGCAGCCAAGGAAATTTAGTGCAGATGAGGTTATGGCAAGGTTGGATGAAATTTGCTATGTTCCAGGCAAGAATCCCAATATGCAGAAAACAAGAAAGCATCGCCGTAATGGAGAACCAGTATGGCATTTGAAGGTTAGCTTGTATGATTTGCCATACTGGTCAAAACTGAAGCTATAGTACAACCTTGATGTTATGCACATAGAGAAAAACACATGTGAAACATTTTGTCAACTCTACTTAATATTCTAAAGAAAACAAAGGACACAGTCGCTACTAGACTTGATTTGGAAGACAGAGGTATAAGAAAAGAGCTTCATTTGCTGGAAGACACTAGTAATTCGTCCTCAAAGCCCGAAGCTTGTTACGTTCTAACACCAGAAGTAAAAGAAGAAGTTCTTGCAGTTTGTGAGCAATGTTAAATTTTCCAGATGGCTATGCCTCTAATATATCAAGATGTGTCAATATCGAGGGAGGAACAATGCATGGGCTAAAAACACATGACTGTCATATACTACTGCAGCGTATTTTACCAGCTGGCCTTCGTGGTTTGGTGCGCAAAGAAGTATATGAAGTAATTGCTGAATTGGGTAGGTTTTTTAGACAACTTTGCTCAAAAAATCTAAAGGTTGATGCACTACACCAGATGAAGAAAGATATTGTAATTATCCTTTGCAAGCTGGAGAAAATTTATCCTCCTGCATTCTTCGATGTTATGGTTCACCTAGCAGTACACTTACTTGATGAGGCACTCCTTAGGGGACCGGTTCAGTATGGATGGATGTATCCCATTGAGAGAAGATTGGACACCTTTAAGCGTTTCATCCGCAATAAAGCAAGACCTGAAGGATCTGTTGCAGAGGCATACACTGTCCATGAGTGTATGACCCAGTGCTCAACATATTTCAGTGACATTATTACTAGGTTCACTAGGCTTGAAAGAAACTTAGATGGAGAACAGAACATCTCACCCAATGGTTACTCTATTTTTGGTCATGGTATTAACTTGTTGGGTGCTTCAAAACTTCATTACGAAGATAAAGACTATGACTCCATGGTTTGGTTTGTTTTAAATAACTACGAAGATGTTGATGAATACAAAGAGTGAGTAATTGTTGTCATTTCATTTCAGCCAACTTTATTCAATATTAGTGTCATAATAAACTAATTAACTTATTCCTTTGTAGCATGTATAGGGGAGAATTAGAACAACAACAGGTGAACGGTATTGAAAAAATGATGTCAACACAATTCGCTGCATGGTTTGAGAAACATGTGTGTGCAACTTTTAAAACATGAATGAATAATTTATGATACAATACATTTTCAAACTCACTAATTCTCTATGTTTTCAACCTGTAGATTACCAGTTTGAAATACGAACGCACAACAGATGTTGATGAAGACCTGTACTCACTCGCATGTCGGTCGGATAGGCATGTGCATTCATACACAGCCTGTATAATCAATGGGGTACGATACCACACTATGGCTCATGAGGAACACAGGAAGACACGAAACTCCACCATCAAGACTGCAGGGGATCACAATGATGTCACTATTGACTACTATGGGAGAATTAGAGACATTATTGAGTTGAGTTACACTAAGAACAGCAAAGGAGATAGATATGTTATCTTATTACAGTGTGAATGGTTCAATCTTGAGGGAAGGACATACCAGATGGAAGATGATGGTTACTTCAAGAGCATTAACATCTAAGGCCAATGATATAAGAATGATCCTTTCATTCTAGCCACAGAAGCTTCACAAGTATTTTCCTTAGAAGATACAAAGTTAGGTCCAACTTGGCGAGTGGTACAAGAATTTGGCCATCGACATATATTTGATGTTGAAGAGTCCGACAGAAACCAACCACTCCATGAACAAGTACAGATGAGATGTTAGGAGGCATACTAAGAGGAGTATACTTCGTCGGGAGACGGTACATGTGGCAGAACCTCTTAAATAATATGGCCCACATGCACCTGTCATTGTCTCAAAGACCTCTAACGGCTATGCATGTGTACCACAGAACTTAAGAAGTTTGTCAGGTGTCCTCGGGAAACCAAAATCATCCACAATCTTTCGAGCAGGATCACATTACACAGACATTGCAGTATTACAATAGTTTATATAAAAAAATTACATCAGAGTAAAAGTGCGGAAGTCTTACATGTCATAATTTACAAACCATTTGTTCCAAACCTTACAAAGCTTAAGTTTAGTTATTACAACCATAGTAGTGGAGTAGAATTAGTAACTTTATTACAAACCACCAAAACGTAGCGCTCTGCCCAAGAGCCACACCTACTACTCGTCGTCGCTTATCGCAAAAATGGTCATGCAACACGGTCCGAAACAAACCTGCTCATGAGACGTACCTGCAACAAGGGTTTAACAAATCCTAAATACAAAAGTACTCAACAAGACTTAACCGACGAAAAAGGTGGATAAGACTCAGGAATGCAGGCTCAAGGGAATCAAGGTGGGGATGTAGCAAGAATCAAAATTCTTTTGCATAAAAGCTACTAATGGTGAGTCCTTAAGATCAACCTTTTAATTCATCATTAGTTATTACAGAATGTAAGTGACCCTAGTCTAGGTTAGGTAACTCATACAACTTCTTTCTTAATCTCCGACCAAAGATCCACTTTGTTAACTATGATGTTGAACAGCAAATTGAGTATCCATATTCGAGGAGCAACGATGATCCGAACCGCTTATCTACCCAGATGGGGCTTCCTAACCACACAATATATGCGGGACTCAAACCCCATATATCAACCTTCACTCGGAGCATCCAAAACATGACCAGGTATAGCGCCACTCGAGAGTACAGTACACCTCCAATCCAGCCCTTGACCACGAGGGTACACGCTACTCTCTCCATCTCTCCACTCCCAGTGCACGGTCAGCCGTTCATGGGATAGAATAGCCGAGGTAGGGCTTACCACGGGTATGTGGTTAGTACTATAATGTCTCAACAAACATAGTTCAACAACGACCTGTCCTTAACTGACACAGACGGAAACACTACATCAAGACTCCTTTCCTGATGCAAGTTCATCGACCGATCTCAAATTAACATCATCATTCATTTAGTTGTTCCACAACAACCCTTCAAACTTTGTTAAACATTTCTCATTAAGCATGGCTAAGCATACTAAGTATTTTCAAATAAAATAGTAACAAGGATAATATTGAAGTATCAAGGATGGTAGTGCAGTAATTAGGTTATCACTCAACTCTTACCACCTAATGCAACAAAACATTAACATAAGTGAAGTAAAGCTTTTCAAAATGCAAGGAAGGTTCAAATGCATCCGGGGCTTGCCTTGATCGATGGGAATGTCTGGTTCTGGGTCAGTCCCGCAAATATCAAATCCCACCTCCACTGACGATTGCTCTTCTTCGGGGACGGGTTCGACCACGTTAATCTCCTCGTTCACGGGGACTACACGAGATGATAATGTGTGCTCAATATGATGAAGTGTGAAACATGATGCTCGGTAAGATGCATAACAAGATTACGATATTGAGTACAACTTTTCTTCACGGTATAGTTGCAAAACAACAAAACTAACTAACGAAGTATATTAGGGTTTCGATAAATTTTACTTCACATGAAATGTCATTAGGGTTCACTAATTACATGTTAAACATGAGCTCAAATAACTAAATAAGATGCCAAAGATCATAAGTGTGAATGACCCAAGTCAACATTCAATCCCAAAGTCAAACAAACCCTAAATCATTAAGTACTAATTACTTGATTAACTAATTAATTAATAGAGCATAAATTAAGTATAAAATCAAATTTGTCCAATTAAGCCCAATTTTTTATTTTACGAAGCTTACATCGTAACTAAGTGGAAAAAGAATTTTCACAATTTTTGGATAATTATTTAAGCCTAGAAACATTATGTAAAAGTCATTTATCAATTAAAAGGGCTAATTAATTAACATAAAAAATTAATCAAAATTAACATTTCATATTTTTTCTAAATAGTACACATCACAAGGAGGCTACACAAAAAATTTTATCATTTTTGGAGCTCCAAACAATTCATAGTGAATTAAACAAAAACTGGTACTATTGAAAATCTTTAGAAAAAGAAAAACAAAAAAACCTTTTTCTCTTTTGAGCCCATGGCTTCACACTGCTCCGGCCCACCTTCGGCCCAACCCGTGGCCAAAGGCCCGTGACCACTCGGCCTAGCCGTGCGGCCACGGTGAGCACCGCCGCTCGCTGGCGCAACCTAGACGACGGTGAGGTATCCAACAACGGGAACCACTCTGACGAGATCACCAAACCAACGCGAGAGCATTTAAGCTACTACTCGGATGAAAATGATCACAGCTCAGGCACGACCGCAGCCATGGCGGCCCGGCGTCGTCCCGTACAGTGGCGCAATGGCACAAACGTGCATACGGTGCGGTAGAAGTAACCCAGAGACGAGCATCGTGTCCAGGAGCTCACCACGAACACAAAGAACTACTCGGGTGCGGCGGAGATGCAACGGAGGTGCGTTGCTAACGAAATGGGTGGCCATGGCGATGCAGACACGATGGCGAGCACACGTCCCGAGGATCCCTGTGCAGTAGAGCTAAAACGAATGAGTCGATGAGCATCAGCAAGACATGGCGGAGCTGAAACATGAATCCGCACGGCTAGAGGCTCATCGGAGTGGTCTGGCCACTGGGAGCAGAAGTATGGCGGCGCAGGTGAGCTGCCGCGATGGGAAGAGGTCGTACGGTCAACTCCGACGGAGCGGGACCTTTTGGGAGCGTCCAGGCGATATGGAACGATGAGGTGGTTGTGATTGCGCGAGCAATTTGGCAGATATGGAAGGATGTCGGTGAATTTTGTCCGGCGGTGAGAGATGACCGACGGCGAGCAGAGAAAGAAGAAAAGAAGAACGACGATAGCTCGACGGTATAAGGACGCTGAGGAGGCTTTGGGACGTCCACCTCATGTTGTCGATGTGGCCACGAAAGCAGCGTCGTGCCAACAAGGGCGCGAGCGGTGGAAAACGGTCGGCGGCGCTCCACCGACGATGAGCAGGCCAGCGAGCAGCTCCTCGATGACCCTGTAGTAGCCTGACAAGGGATGTTCAACATCCAATTTCTCTGGATTTAGTGTGCCAAACTCAAGGAGTTCCAAAAACAAAAGTTGTTCCTCCATGCATCCTCTCAAACTTTCCTTAAAGGTTCAAGCTCCAAAACTTACAGGATTGGGAGATACAAGATGGGAAAGAGGGAATCAATGAAACTGAAACCAAGGTTTCAGTAAAGAAACTGCAATCCTATTGCAATGTTGCATCACCATGTTTCAGTCTCTCCTTGCTTCCTTTTCTCCCAAAAATTCTAAAGAACTTGAAAAACTCCAAATACAAAAGTTGCTCAAAAAGAGAAGATCTACAACTTTCATGTTTTGACCTTTTTCAAATTCAACTTAGATTTTGAAATTTGAATTTAAAATCAAAAGGGGACATTTTTTGGATTTTGGTAAATTCAAAATTACTTTAAAATTTTCATTGAAACTTGGAAAACTCAAAACACCAAAGTTGTTCATCTTGGCACGATCTACAACTTTGCTATTTAAACCATTTTCAAATTCTATCTTCATTTTGAAATTGGAATAGGGAAATGAAAAGGGGTCAAATTTGAGATTTGAATCTTTTCAAAATTACTCCAAATTTTATACTATAACTTTGAAAACTCCAAAAACCAAAGTTGTACAACATGACCAGATCTACAAATTTTCTTTTCGGCTCACCCTCAAATTCTTTTTAGATTTTGAATTACACAAAAGGGGGTAAAACGGGTTTTCCGGAAATCAAGGTTTTGAATCACATTTAAACTCGATTTGGTTTTTACATTAATTGATGATTAATTAGTGATCACAACTATCATCCAAATGTACCATTGAGTCAAATAACATGTGACCTACCCAATGCCACATTTGTTTGAACCCATTTTGAATTATAAATTCATTTTAATAAACCTCCCAATTTGAATTGAAAAAGTCAGGGCGAGTTTTGAAACTCAAATTCAACCTCAAGCTTGGAGTTTATTTTTAAATGTTATACTTGAGCTTATCCCCTACACTTGACACTAGTGTAGAGCACAACTTTACACCTCAGATTACATAGGGCATAATCAAAGTATTTGAAATGACATTCACAACTAGGGTTTTGGATTCAGGTCAAACATCTCAAGAACTCAATCAATCTAAGAATGTAAATTTGTTTTAGTTGATGCACATCAGAGTTGACTAAAACATGAATGTTTTGCAATGCACATGATGACATGGCCAGTTTTAGTTACCATAACACTAGGGGTGTTACAGCAGTGGGAGACATTTATCCTGATATGGATTTGTTGCACATGGATAATCAACTAGGCAACCCTATTAGTAGAGACCTTGTTGAGAGCATCCGTCGACATCAACAAACACCTCAAGGTGATGAAACAAACGGTGAAGATGAAGATGAAGATGAAACCTTCCTTGAGTACCATAGTCTAGACAAAGGCAATACATCAGAAGAAAGACAGTGACAATGACTAACCTTTGTAATTCTGGAGCTATTTGTGAACCATGAACTTCTATTAGTGATTTTGTTGTATTTGAATTATGCTACTAAAATTTGTATCTAAATTATGAAATTATAAGACCTTATATGCAATGGTTCTGTTTCAATGGATACTTGGTTTATGATGGAAGTTACATACAGGCTATATGCTGTCAAAATATCATGGATATGTTATATGCTGCCCAGAATATATATATATATATATATATATATATATATATATATATATATATATATATATATATATATATATATATATATATATATATATATTACCCTACAACTGGCTACAAAATAACTTATTCTGTAGCCACTTTAAGTTACAATAATTGCTATGCTAATTTACGAGATTATAGTAACTCCTTACTATATGATTTACTATAACATTATGGTAAATATCCTCATGTGTCATAGTAATTTAACTATCGTAAATATATACTGACATTGTCATAAATTAGTATATAAAATTATCGTAAATAGAGGTGGCTACAAAATAACTTATTTTGTAGCTAGCTATAGAGTATACTCTCCCTATATATAATCCAAAGTTTCTGGGTTTATATGACCACATGACAGTGTCATGGAAAGTACAGAATCTGTCATAATATATATATGCTGCAAGTTAAATACATGCTGCCAAAATTTTATCCCACACAGGTTACACATCAAAGCAAAAGGGATATATATTTCCAACATACATCAGAAATGTATATATTGCATCACAAAGATAGGTTATATATCCATGCACACAAGAGATGTCCAAGAGCACAAAAGGCCCGTATTTCATACCAACTGCAAATACATCCTGCAGAACAGGTTCAATATAACGAGTCCCAGCCTACTTCGTCATCAAAGCCAAAAGCATATCAAATGTGGTCAACATATCCAACCTACTTCAACACTACAGCTACAACCAAGAAGATGGCCAACACCAAGAATATTGTTACATTCACACAGCCACACACAAGACAAATGTAGCTTCCCATGCCTTCCCTTTTCTTGCCAACCCTTTTCATCACCTTATTGTTCAGATTCTCCTCTAGGCTATCAATTTTTTCCACCAGCTCAGGAACTTCTGTTGTCGAAGCTGCTGCAATGGTCGAGGAAGCTGGCAGTAGATAACCATTATCATGAAGGTACACCACATATTCTTCCTCGAACCAATACTTGGAACATGTCCCCTGCATTCAAATTACAACAACATGCAATTTAACATCAACAGTGCAACCATCGAATGCTACAAACACTACCATTCTCAAGGATGCCCATTCAAACAAGAATAAAATTTGGGCAATGCAAATTGAACCACTGCACTGACATTTTGATAGGTCTTTCTAGGGCACTTGAAAAACCTCCTTCCAACATTATACTCAGACTATGTGGTAGTGGCAGCAAACACCCTCACGTCCTTGCAATACAGGCACATTATCAGCGGCAACCCGGTCACATCATCAATTGGCGCCTGCTACTCGACAGTAGTGGCCGGAGGTGCTGCAGCAGCAACAACAGCAAGGGGTGCGGGTTCCTGGGGAACCTTAGCTACGGTTGAGCGCCGAGTGTGAGCGGTAGATGACGACGCCTGCGACATGAGCCTGAGGGAGCAGGTATTGATTAGGCATCACACCAATGGAAGGGGGAAAGGGGAGGGGGATGAGGGCGGCACTGCCACAATGGCGCACCTGGGGACCAGGAGCACGCTGCCGGCCAATGAGATGGAGTCGCCACTAGTCACCGGAAATTCGCGCTCCGCCGGGCGGGCTTGCAGCGGATCTGCGCACTGGCTCTGCCCAGAGGCCGCTGTGCTGTGAGTTGGGGAGATGGGGAGCTGCCACCGCCGATACGCTGACCACCGCCCGCCGTGCTACGTGCGCCTGCTGCGCTCCGCCCACCCGCCGCACGCCGGCAGCCGCACTCCGCCTAGACGTCGCTCGCTGCCCACACGCCGCCCACCGTGCTCCACCCAGACGCCGCCCGCAGCCGTGTCTTAGGGAAATGGGGAATGAATTGAAATGGTCAATAGAGAGGGTCAAGGGTCCACCTTCTGTTGGGTGTATGTAGACGTAGTGGGCCGTCATGTTTGAATTAACAAACAATGACGCTATGGAAAGGTCACATAAAACCAGCTCATATCGTCATAAAAACGCAGCCGTCAGCCGGCTCCTGGCTATTGACATTTTTGTGACGAAACTTGGTACCTTTATGTGACAAAACAAAGAGGGTCGTCATAAATAGTTCTAGGTCTCCTGATTTTATGATGCTACAGAAATTTTCGTCATATTATGGTACATTATATGACAAAAACTGGCGCCGTCATGAGGAATTTTGTCATAGAAAGTTGTAGTGTTCGAAGTCATTTGAAGTATACATGTATATGTTAGCTATAAACAACTACTTTTATTGTTCAATGATAGTGAAAAATATTCACTTAACAAACCATATACCAATGTAATGACATTGATAATTTATTTTAAATTATATCAGAACTCAATGTTAATATATTTTGGAAGTTCTTACTCGGAAACATTATGACATATTAGTACTGATAGTTTAATGGTAAGGTCTCTATTTTTATTACACATATAATTTTTGTTTAGAGGGAATGTAAAAGGAAACATTAAAGGAAGCCACTTTAGTATGTAAAAGTTTAGCCTAAGACACATAATCTATTTTTAATAAAGTATACAAGGAAACTTTTGAATAAAAGAAACAAGAAGCACTAGAGTTTGAACTTAACACATGAATACAGATTATAAAAAAAACTAATAAGACAAAATGTTTAAATCCAAAATATGGGTTCATGACATCGCAAAAAGATGCAACAAGAGCTGATATAGTATAAGTTAAGGTTTCAACTAAAATACATATTTAAAAAATCATAGAGATATAACACAATGATGGAAACACATACGGAGTAATTGATACATTTATCAAAATCAGAAAATGATTATATAAAATCTATATCAGTTTATATCAGGAAATAAATATGGAGGTAAAGTAAAAATAATCAAATTTCATTCCACGAAAGTTTTAATACATGTTAAAATCCATAGCATCACGGACAGATTTAGAGTGGGCAGCACGAGGGGGTTCTTCCTCACTTCTTCATCCCCATCTTCTTTTTCTTCTTCATCATCCTCTCTCTTTTCTTTTTTTTGTGTGTTGTTGTTGCAGGGTCTCAAGCCCCCGTGCACCATGTCGGATCATCCCAAGAGTATGCATTAAAAATAGTCAGCTAAAAATTAGTCAACTAGTTTTTTTTAGGAAAAGTCAACTAATTGTTTGTCCATACCTGTTTGGATTCTAGGATAACCAAGTAATACGATAATGCTCCAGTTAAGATGTCTAGAACGGACGAACGCCTCACTCGCTCACTCCCGCACCTAGTCCATCGCTTCCTCCTTCCTTCCGTGCTCGCGCGCAGCGCCTACCCCAACGCGTGGCCATAGTGGCCTCGCTGGCCGGCGGCGGCGCACTCCCCTACTCCTACATCCTCCTTCCTCACCCCAGCGGCCTCCTCCCCCGCCGCGGCGGCGCCCCTCCGCCCACCCCGGCATCCTCACTTATCGGGAGCACCCAACGCTCGCAGATCCAAGCAAGCCGCTGACCCTCCCCTACCCTAGCCAGTGGCACCCTCCCTAGGTTCGGCAGCGTCTCCTCTCCCTCACTGACGGCGGGCATGGCGAGCATGCGGGCACGTACCATCCAACGAGCCCGTGCCACCGCAGTTGCCCACCAGGTAAGTCATGGCCGCGGAGATGCTATGTTTCAAGTGTTTCTAGATGCTTTTTTTAGACATGTGCAAGCCCATATTAAGTGTTTCAGATGTATGTTTCAATTGTTTTATACGGATGTTGCAAAAGTAGATTGGTATGTTGCCATGTTGCAATGGTTATATACGTATGTTGCAAGCGTCTATCTGCATTGTTTCATCTGTTTTTTGTACACGTATGTTGCAAGTGTTTCAAATGCATGGTGTTTCATCTGTCTTCTTTTGTATGTTAGAAGTGTTGTATCTGGATGTTGTAAAAGTAGATCGGGATGTTGCACATGTTGCAATGGTGTTTTAACTATATGTTCCAAATGTTTTATCTATTTTATACGTATGTTGCAAAAGTTTCATCTAAATATTGTAAAAGTAGATTGGAGTGTTGCGTGGCGCGGCCGGTGGCTGTCGCTGCCGCTGGGGCGTAGCAATGGGTCAACCGACGTGGGTTTCCCCGAGCGGGGGCGTGGGTCCCTGCGACGGACGCGGGCGCGGGTGCTGAGGTGGGATGAGGGGCATGGGGCGAGATGCGGATGTAGGAGCGGCACAGGTGTCAAAGCTGTGTCCGGATGCGACGTCGCGTGCGGACGTCTAGACGTTCCGTTAGTAATATTGTTGCATTAAAGTTGTTGACAGACCACAATCGGTCCTGTGCTGACTTTATTTAGAATCCTGTTTGTTTCTTAGGAATTTAGAGGAATTGGAAAGCAATCTAATAGTAAAATTAGAATTACTTTTTAGATATTGATTTTAATTCAAACATGCCTTTATATGCTAGTATTTTTCAAGGGTAGTCTGGGTCATTGCTTTCCACCTCTGCTAGCTGCTACTTTGCAATGAAATATGGAATATGGTTCCGTCCGATCCGGATTCTTCTACGGGTGTGTTTAGTTCCGCGAAAAGGCGTAAAAAAAGTACTGTAGCACGTTTTGGCTTTATTTGGTAAATAGTGTCTAATCGTTGACTAATTAGGTTCAAAACGTTCGTCTCGCAAAGTACAACCAAGCTGTACAATTAGTTTTTGATTTCATCTACATTTAGTACTCCATGCATGTATCGCAAGTTTGATGTGACGGGGAATCTTTTGTTTGCACAGTGAAATTTTTTGAGGAACTGAACACAGCCTACGATGGAAGGGACTGTGTTAACACGCTTCAGTTCCCAAGAACACCGCCCAATGGAGAGCAGAGGCGGGCTGTTCACGCTTTTAAATTGACTGTTGACATGTCACCCGCCTGTTTGCGCACATGCTACTCTACCTCACAATGGAGGCCATCGAAAGATGCGGGTGGACCGCACTGGCTAATCGTACGGATGTCAGCTAGAGCGGCACATCTCGAGCAGCATTGTATGGTTCATGTTCATGGATGATCGGAGCCATCGATCAATGACAAGTAGCATTCAATTAGGTGACCATGGATGCCGATCGATTTGGCCCTGTACCCTGTCTGTTTTTTTCGCATGGACTATCGACAACCAACAAGAATAAATGGACATATTGGACTCCACACAAGCAGTCATCCTTTTTTTTTGCGACGCACAAGCAGTCCTCTTTATAATGCCTGTGTTTCTTATATTATTATACTAGAAGCATATCCGGTAGGTTGATGTGGGAATTGCAGATTAGTAGATTACGTGGCATGATGATGTGGACAATAAAATACTTATGTATATTCCTGACGTGGGAATTATAATTGTATGTGCTAGTGTATTTTAATTCTATGTGACAGTGTATTGTCTAGTTGGATAGTTTATATGTTGAGATAAATAGCTAGTGGAGTTTAGGATTATAAGAGATATAGATAGATCGTTATAGATTTACCTAGGCATCCAGAGAATACGTTTCGAAATATTTAGTCAAAATGGGCATCTTGATTTTACTATTACTAATTAGATACCAAAAAGAGTCTCGAAGCACTAATTCTCACAAGAAAAAAAAGATAGATCTTAAAAACTCTTACAACATAACTACAAACATTGAGAATTTATTTTTGTAGACTCTAATCATTATTGTTAATAATAGTCGTTAGATCAAATCGATGCTCGTAGCCGCCAACGCCACCCTTGCCTTGCAACCAACGCCGCTACCGTGTACCGCTTGGGGGTGAGCCAGCATGCCACATCACGGTGTCATGTCTGGTCTGCCTCCGCTTTCAGGGCTCCGGGGAGGGGACCCGGGACAACAATAGCCGCTGCCACCTCTGCCTTGCAACTGCTGCCACTGCCGCTTGGTGGAGCTGTGCTATGCCGCGTCATCGTGTTTGGTTAGCCGCTGCCTTCGAGGCTCCAATGAGGGGATCGTGCGCAATATCCGCCATTGCCTCTTTCTCTGGAGAGGAGTGCGAGAGAAGAATGCCTAGGATCACACGGTTTGGAGGAGTCTGCTCGGGTTGGTCAGGAGGCCATTTTCTGGCCCATGAACATATTAGCTTAATTTCGTCTGCAGCTAAATGAAGGCCCATTTTAGCGTCTATCTCCATCTAAACACATCTATTAGCTGTGATGATTGCGTAGCACTAAAAGTTAATTCTCTTAACTATTCCCTTCCTCAGCAGCTATCTTTGGCTATAGTGACAGCTATAACTAGAGATTTAAAACCTTTGATATTTTCTAGAAATGACTAGTTTTAATGTTCTAATGACTAGTTCATTAGTGTGGGGGTATTTTTACCCTCCCATAACTAAAGAAGAAACCTCTCTGGCTCTCACCACCTCCTCTTTGTGAGAATTCAAGTCAGATCTTGTGAGTTGGTTGAGAGGGTGAGAATTTGAGAGTTTGTGAGCACATGAGAGCCATCCAAACCCTTGAGCACCTGTTGAGCTTTGTCAGTCATTGGTGAAACATTTGTTAGTCTTAGAGGTGAAGCCTCCTAAATGACTAGACGTCTCCCAGCGAGCTCCCATGCTTGTGGTGAGCTGCAGGAAGTTTGTAAAGGCCCCGATCTCGGCTTTACACGGGAAGAGACGACCAAGATAGTGGATCAAGAAAAGCAAATGAAGAAAACTCAACTTAAGCTTGACCCTTGGGTTGCTCGAAGCTTCCACAATGGAGATGTAGGGTTCAAGTGGGAATCTGAACTTCAATGAAACAATTCCTTGTCTCCTTTGTGCTTTACTTTGCATATTTGTGCTTCCCACTAGATTTACTAGGTTTTGTGTGTTTGTGAGTACATGTGCTTTGTGGATTTTCTAGGACATCTTCAAACTCATATGGCCAAGTTTGGTTTTAGCGAGAACACCCTAAACGTATTTCATCTCTACTTAATATGTTAAGTCTAGAAATTATGAGTCAAACTTCTAGATATTTGGAAGTTCCTGACACTTTTTCAGAACTTTTGAAGCTTGTTTAATCTGCTTCATTTTGATCTGTGATTTTTAAGGAAACACCTATTCATCCACCTTCTAGGCAACGTCTCGGTCCTTTCACTTCATCAGTGTTATTCACTTCAATTTTGCAAGCTATAGTTCAATTGGCTGGACAAAAAACCTTCTTCATTTGGTATTCTTTGGGCGACCTCTTTGTTTTGTTTGCTAGTGTGTGTGGCTTTTGAGTTGAACCTCAATTTTTTATTTGCACATGTCTTCAACTAGTGGGTCGTCTATCTCATCTGAGAAGTCACAACCTTAATTTTTCTCCGCACTTATATTCAACTAGAGGGTCATCTAGCTCATCCGGTAGTTCACAAACTCTAACCCTAATTTTCTTTGCAGATGTCTTCGCTGGAAATATAGTTTGACTTAGTATTAAAGAGTACAAAACCGTGCACAAACTTTTGTTCCCATTACAATAGATGCAACAAATGCAACAATTAATTGGATTGCGGTTGCTATAAAACAGCATCAATATATTGTGAATAGGATAAATTGTATAATTTTGCACTAATACTTTGTGATATGGCACTTTTGAAAGGAGTGACATGATTTGATGCATTAGGTGGAAACTAATAGGGTGCTACATGCGATGAGTAAATGTGCACTGTGATGCATATATACTCGATATGTACTCCCTCCCATAGTAACTAAGTTTCTAGAAAATTTCAGACAGATTATGATGCACTGTGATGCATATATACTCGATATGTACTCCCTCCCATAGTAACTAAGTTTCTAGAAAATTTCAGACAGATTATGGATGCTGGTGAAAGACGCATATGCCCTCAACTCCTTTCCTTTTCCGGAAGATATCTCTTAAATTTTCTAGTTATAGTTTGCATGCACCCATTATTAGCTTCCACGTTAGAAGACGGTTCCATATTTGTGTAGAATGTTATTTTTTAGAAAATTTTAAACCTTAGAAAGTTACTGTTCCCTCTGTCATGTAATATAATGCATTCTAGAAATTTTAAGACATGTTAATAGGGAATACAAAAGACACATATGCTCCCTCACTTTATTTCCTAATCTGATGATGTCATCAACATGATTAATGATGATTGATTGATAAATGAAAAATATTTAATGCAAAGCTGTTTTCTGTGTCCAATAATCCTTTATATTTGAGTATAATTTTTGAATGCTTGAATTGAATGTGCTATATTATAGGATGATGGAGGGAGTACTTATTTTGGGACAGAAGGAGTACTAATTATTAGTAGTTTCTACTTGTATTTTTCTCGCAGGGTTCTATCTCTGTTAGACTGGAAAAATTATTTTCGAACCATGATTTGTTGCCCTTTTCGACATGCCCTAACATGGACATGTGTTGTAACACCCAAATTTTAGAGATAACAAAATTGGAATAATTTAGATAACAAATAATGTCCAATTTAAAATAATAATAAAATAAATTTTATGTTGCATTCATGCTGTTGCATCTATTTTCTTCTGTGTAGTGGATTTATTTTATTTTGTGTTGGCTTGAAAGATTTTATTTGGAATAGTTTGTTAAATAAGCAAATAAAAAAAAAAGAAGAAGAAGCTTACCTGGTGTTGGCGGCCTGGAAAGTCACCTGACCGGCCCGTTTTGTTTTTTTTCTCCTTTCCGCGCCGTGGGCCGAATCGACCGAGCCAGTCGGCCCAATCCACGCGGCCTCAGTCGGCCCAGGCCGGATGAGCCGCAGCAGCCGTTCCCCCTCTCATGAGCCGCTGACCATTGGACCCCACCTGTCGGTTTTCTCCTACCTCCAGACGTGACCGAGCCGGACTCGAGTATCCCAACCACCGAATCTCATCACCGCCTTACCCGGGATATCTTACCCGAAAACGACGATTTGAGGCTATAAAAAGGTAGCCGGGTACCTCTAGTTTCCGTTTTTCAACTAAAAAGCTAGGGTTGCCACGGGAGAATCGAGCTTTAGGGTTTGAGTTGTTGGAGGCCGGCGGTAGATTGGGGAGGGAGCTTTCGGGAGGCATCGAGGCCGATTTCTCTACTTGGGTGAGCTTATTTTCTTCTCCTCTTGCTTTCTACGCTTTCAATTGGTGTTTTGGTGAGGTGAATCGAGGTGTTGGAGCTCACCGTCGGGTCGGCCATGGAGCCGCCGCCCCCTTGTCGTCGCGTGTTGCGTTCGGTGACCGTAGATAGTTTGTTTTCGGGTACATGAGATCGCGTGGAGCTTCTCCACCGATTGGAGTTGGAAGGGGGGTGAGTGGTGGTCGGTTTTTGCGGGGCCGACGAACTCCGGCGAGCCGGCCATGGCGGGTACGGCGGCCGGTGGCCGGATGGGAGGAAGAAGGATCGGATTTGTGACTGTGTAGTTGCTGGTGATCGTGAACCGTCCGATTCGAAATCAACGATCGAGATTAGATCATACCCCTTCGCGGGGTATATTTGTTAAAGAGCCCCTGCGTTTTCTAGTAATCAACCCGCGGTCCCAAGGCGTAAAGCTGAGATTACGTTTTTGTATTTTGAAAGCGTATTTTCATCCGGTTAAATCAAAAATACGTTTTCAGCAATTTACAGTTTTGCCACTAGAATTGTTTTAGTCATAAAATCTTCGTTTTAACTCCGATTTGATCCGTTCAAATTGCGTTAGGTTCGTATTTGCGAACTCTACATGTTAGTATAGATTTACAGTTAGTTTTGATAATTTATTTTTCGAGTTTATAATTAAGTATTTATTTATCTATAGGAAATCTTAGAAAATTCATAACTTCTACGTTTTAACTCCGATTTTGGTGATCTTTGCGTCTGTGTGATCGTAGAAACGTGTAGAAGAGTTTTATAAACTTTTATTACTGTTTTGTTACTGTTGGTGTACTGTTCTAATTATATCTATTTGTTTGCTTCGTGTATGTTTGATTGGATGCATGTATGTTGTTGATTGATGATCGAGTATAGAAGGTGAGCAGTACTTGGACGATTCGGAGTATTACTTTGAGCCAAGTCAGCAGTATCATTTGGAGAGCTTTGATCAAGGCAAGTATAACACAGGACTATCCTTGCTACCTATTCATCAAAATGATCATACATATGCATGTGCTTACCTTGACAACCTTAGAGATTATAACTTAGTGCTTGATGTCTTGATTCCTTGTCAACCTTGGGTATGCATATGGGTAGCTATTGCTAGTGCTTAAACTAAGAACAATGATCTTGTAATTTGATTAATGGATTAAGCAATCAACTATTAAGATGATTTCATTGTTGTTAAAAGGGGGCTAGAGCTTGTGTATTATTTTGATGCTCTGGTTTCTCTCCTTAAGGACTTATCTGTAAGTGATAACCGGGATATACAGTACAGCTGTGAGGGCTATATGGCTCTGGCTTTAGTTGTTCAAGAGACCTTTTCTAGCTTGTTAGTGGTTACCTTAAATGGCGTAAGAATGGCTTGACACTTTGGGTGTAGTGCGAGCCCCTGGCCTAGTGTGTATAGGCTGCGGTTGTTGTGCCACAGGGAAGGGGGATTCTACATCTGCCTGCCGAGTGAATCTAATGGCCCTAACTTGTTAGACGAACTCTTGAGTGGCTTTATATGGTTTTTGGGTGTTTGGGCTTGATCTCCCCACTCATTTGGAAATCATGACTTACAGTGAAAGTGTACACCTCTGCGCAGAGTTAAAAACTGGTATACTAGCCGTGCTCACGGATACGAGCGGCCTTGGGGATTCTTATGGAATAGTTGATCATAACTGTTATATCATGCTAAATTATTGTTGATTATTATTTGCTCATGTTAATGCTATTCATTATCCTTATTACAATTGATCATTGGTTCTTTAATGGGAAGTGGATTATCTTGATGCTACTCAATTGCTAATATATGGTTAAAAGCTAAATGCAGTTAAACAGTGTCTAGCCTTTTGAGCCACATGAACCCTGTGTTATATTTGTGGAGTTCGACATGAACTCACTCTTGCTATTTCCACCATAACAGATGAAGATAATGAGGAAGATTATCGGAATGAGTACTAGTCTTGATGTCAACCAGTCAACCGTGTCCCTGTGTGGAGTTTCCGCTGAAGAATTATTATTAGTTATTATTATCTATTGTTCAAGACTATGTCTTAAATACTTATTCGTTATGTAATAAGCACTGTGATGATACTTTGTAATTTGTCAACTTATGTGTGCGACTGTTTCCTGGGGTGCACATGAGTCTTTTATACATCCTATTTTTGTCCTTAAAAATGGGTGTGACAGATTGGTATCAGAGCCGTGTTGACTGTAGGACGCAAGCCTAGTTAGAATGGTCGTTGATAGCATCCATACCTCACTTAATTCATGCTTCGTCTTTCACCTTGTTAATTACTAAAGTTTTATGCTTCCTCTACTTTATTCTATTGCGAAAATACATTGATTCTATCTAATCTATGTCTAAATCTTGTAGATGCCTCCTCATCCCCGTTTGTCAGCTGCACAATATGTTGCCCGTTTCAAACCCCAGGAGCCAAAGGAAGAGGGCAATCAAGAGCTATCCGATGCTGAATCAAGAGTTGGTGATACGCCTATGGAGAATGTAGTTATGGGATGGACTACGAAGTTTCATATCATGGTTCCTAAAGCTGATGCTTTCTTCCATGACATGTTGACAAGAACCCTGGACAACTACTACTACGACTGGGAAGCTACGCTGGAGTATCTTAGTGCAGAGTATAGTCATCCATGGATGGATTCCTATTGGGAAACGGAGTTATGGGTTAAGAAAAGGGATCTTACCACTAAGGAGCCTAAGGTGGAGTCAAAGTTCGTTACCCGAGTGAGCCGGGCAACTGTGGAGACAAGCATGGAGGATGTCGCTTTCAATGCATTTGTTTACTACCATGGTCTACGCTCGGACAGGACGCTAAAGGGTGCACTTCGGCATTTTCCTTGTTTCTTGCATGACAAGGGAATTTGGACCGTGCCACTTGCAGATGATTCCTCCTTGACTTTGCAAGCTACGGTGGCATTAGCTCGTGAATTGGCTCTTCATGAGGCGGATTTGAAGGATGAGTTGCTGAAGGAAAAAGAACTTAAGGAGCAAGCTTACAAGGAGATTGACCAATTAAGGGCGGAGTTAGGTCGTCCCAAGATTTATGAGAAGCTTAATTAGGAAATAGGAAAAATCCCTATGCAATAAGAACGATAGTAGTTGCGAGTTAATTTCGAGTTTGGATTGTTTTAAGAGTCAGTTTGTGGTGTGAACAATTGTGTGATTGATGGATTGTTATTATGATAATGTGTGATTTGGATCTTTGTAATGTGTGCTGGAGTTTTGTAGACATGTCTACAAATTCCATGGTTAAGAATATTAAGTTTGATCAAGATATATTAGTTGAATATGAGGTTAAATTAGTTCTGTCCTTTGCTGATTTTTGGATCAGTCTGGGATGTTTTAGAAATAACTTAAAATCCGTTCATGAGAAATTTAAGAAATTTTACTGGGAATAGTTAGACTTCTATATCTTTCCAATCCCACAAGAATCACCTTAATATCTATTATGAGTTAAGAGATATACCTGTTTCAAGTTGGAGTTACTGCACAGTCTGGAAATCTGGAACAGTTTCTGTTAAGTTCAGTTTTTGACCAATTTATTGACAGAATCAGAAAAAGTGTTGTGAATACGAGTTGTAGATAATTTTATAAGCTTTCCAACCATGTAAAGATCATCTGAATTGGACGTCTGTAGCTCGAGATATGACAGTTTTACTGAGTTATTGAAATTGGAGCTTGTCCAGAAAAATCAGATTTTGCTTATCTATTGAATACATCATCTCGGATCGTACTGAATTTCAATTTCTGTGTTTTTGGAAACAGATGTCAGGCAGAGGTCGTGGCAGAGGTCGTGGAGGTGCTAACATACCCATTACTATGGAGGAACTTATACAAACTCAGAATCAGATGATGCAGATGTTTATGCAGCACATGCAGAACAATCCCCCTGTTGGAGGACCACCACCTGTTCAAGTAAGGGATAAGCGTGGAGAATTTTTAAAGGGACGTCCTCCAGTGTTTTCTCATGCTGCTGATCCTTTAGAGGCAGATGATTGGGTGAGGGCAGTGGAGAAACAGCTGAATATAGCTCAATGCAATGATATGGAAAAGGTGTTGTATGCATCTGGTCAGTTACAAGGGACAGCTCAGACTTGGTGGGAGTCGTACCAGGCTGCACGCCCTGACAATGCTCCTCCTATCACTTGGAATGAGTTTGTTAGAGATTTTCGAGCTCGTCATATTCCTGAAGGTATAATTGAGCTGAAGCAGGAAGAATTCAGAAACCTGAGGATGGGACAGATGAGTGTGAGTGAATATCATGACAGGTTTACCCAGTTGGCTCGCTATGCTCCCAATGAAGTTAGGGAAGATGCAGACAAGCAGCGTCTTTTCTTGAAGGGAATATATTATGATCTTCGCTTGCAACTGAAGGGGAATAACTATGCTAGTTTTCAAGAGCTTGTGAACAAAGCTATTGTGCTTGATAATGAGCGTAGGGAGATGGATAGAAAAAGAAAGATGAAGGTGCAAGGCTCAGGAAGCAACAACCGTCAACGCACAAATTCTCAGCATGGTTTTCATCAGAAGTTTCAGGGACCGGTTAGCCAGTGGAATCGAAATTCAAATCAGAGGTGGTCCCAAAATTGGCAAAACAATCAGTCGCAACAGCATTCATCATATCCACAGCGTCAACAGTATCAGCAGACTGGGCAACAGACTCCTCGCACTGGAAATCCCAATGCTACCCCCATAAAGAATAGTACTCCCAGCACTCCTATTAGATGCTTTGTCTGTGGTAAAGAGGGTCATTTGTCTTATAATTGTCCTGAGAAGCAGAACCAACAGACTCCTCAGAGCCAGAAGAGCAACCAGAGGCAATCCGGTGCTGGAAGGGTGAATCACGTGTCTTCTGATACAGCTCATAATGCACCAGAAGTTATGATTGGTACGTTCAATGTACATTCCACTCCCGCAACTGTTCTTTTTGACTCTGGAGCATCTCATACATTCATATCCAATATTTTTGTTAAAATGCATAGTATACCCATGCTAGCTATGAAAGAACCTCTCTTAGTAAATTCACCTGGAGGTACCATGCAAACTAGTAATCGTTGTCTTCCGATTAGTATGGTATTAAGGGGGGTAGAGTTTAAGATAACTCCTATAGTGTTGAGAACATCTGGGATTGATGTGATATTGGGTATGGACTGGATGATGCAAAATCAGGCAGAGATTCAGTGTCAGCAGAAAGTGGTAGTTGTGACTGCGCCTAATGGAGATAAAATCAATGTGGATGTAGCAATGCAGAAGCAACCAACCGCGGTGGTGAATCAGATTGAAGATACTATTAAGGAGAATTCAGTGATTGAGGAATTTCCGGATGTCTTCCCTGATGAATTGCCAGGTATGCCACCTGACCGAGACATTGAATTTCTTATTGAATTATTACCTGGAACTGCACCTATAGCCAAACGACCATATAGGATGGGAGTAGATGAATTAGAAGAACTTAAGAAACAAATTAAAGAATTACAAGAAAAAGGTTTTATTCGACCTAGTTCATCACCTTGGGGAGCACCAGTTATTTTTGTTGATAAGAAAGATGGTGGTCAGAGGATGTGTGTTGATTATCGGTCACTAAATGAAGTAACTATCAAGAATAAGTATCCTTTGCCCCGGATTGATGACTTGTTTGATCAGTTGAGAGGTGCTTGTGTGTTCTCTAAGATTGATTTACGTTCTGGATATCATCAGTTGAAGATTCGTGCCTCTGATATTCCAAAGACAGCTTTTACTACAAGGTATGGATTGTATGAGTATACTGTTATGTCGTTTGGATTGACCAATGCACCTGCATACTTTATGTACATGATGAATAAGGTGTTCATGGAATACTTGGATAAGTTTGTGGTAGTGTTTATTGATGATATACTGGTATTCTCCAAGACAGAGGTAGAGCATGCTGAACATTTGAGGTTGGTATTGCAGAAACTTAGAGAGCATAAACTGTATGCGAAGCGAAGTAAATGTGAGTTTTGGTTGAAGGAAGTTTCTTTCCTTGGTCATATTGTTTCTAATGGAGGGATATCAGTGGATCCAGGTAAAGTAAAGGATGTATTAAATTGGAAACCACCTATTGATGTTAGCGAGATTCGTAGTTTCTTGGGATTAGCTGGATATTACAGACGGTTCATTGAAGGGTTTTCTAAACTTGCTAAACCTATGACATCTCTGTTAGAGAAGAATGCCAAGTTTGTGTGGTCAGATAAATGTCAAGCTAGTTTTGAGGAGTTGAAAAAGAGGTTGACTACAGCGCCTGTTTTGGTTTTGCCAGATTTGAGTAAGAAGTTTTCTATTTATTGTGATGCTTCTCGTCAAGGTTTGGGATGTGTTCTTATGCAAGAAGGCAGAGTTGTGGCTTATGCATCTAGACAGTTGAGAAAGCATGAGTTGAATTATCCTACACATGATTTGGAGTTAGCAGCTGTTGTTCATGCTTTAAAGATTTGGAGACATTATTTGATTGGACATAAGAGTGATATATACACTGATCATAAGAGTTTGAAGTATATTTTCACTCAGTCAGATCTGAATTTGAGGCAACGCAG
The DNA here is from genome assembly GCA_038087645.1 of Saccharum hybrid cultivar R570. NCBI lineage: Eukaryota > Viridiplantae > Streptophyta > Magnoliopsida > Poales > Poaceae > Saccharum > Saccharum hybrid cultivar. Next base: position 3,868,959 of record JAQSUU010000357.1, read on the forward strand.
ATGGTTAGAGTTGATTAAGGATTATGATATTGAGATACACTATCATCCTGGTAAGGCTAATGTAGTAGCTGATGCTCTTAGTAGGAAAAGTTATGCCAATGAGATACGAACGTTGTCTATGACTAGTGAGTTATGTGCTGAATTTGAATATTTGAATTTGGGAATTGTTACTAATGCAATGGAATTAGTAATAGAGCCTACTTTAGAGCAAGAGATCTATAAGGGTCAATTGAAGGATGAGAAACTAAAGAAGATAGCGGAGGATATAGTGATTGGTAAGTCACCAGGCTTTAGAATGGATGATAATGGAATTTTGTGGTTCGGAAAGAGGCTGTGTGTACCTGAGGATCAAACTGTTAGACAAGCAATTCTTCGCGAAGCTCATGAGTCAGCTTATTCTATTCATCCTGGTAGTACTAAGATGTATTTGGATCTGAAACAGAAATATTGGTGGGTTGGATTAAAGCGAGATGTGGCTGAGTATGTGGCATTGTGTGACACTTGTCAGAGGGTGAAAGCAGAGCATCAGAGACCTGCTGGATTGTTACAACCAATGAAGATTCCTGAATGGAAGTGGGAGGAAGTTGGTATGGATTTTATAGTAGGGTTACCGCGTACTCAGAGAGGTTATGATTCTATTTGGGTGATAGTAGATCGGTTAACTAAAGTTGCTCATTTTATACCAGTAAAGACTACTTACCATGGACCAAAATTGGCGGAGTTGTATATGGAGAGAATAGTCTGTTTGCATGGAGTACCAAAGAAGATTGTATCTGATCGAGGATCGCAGTTTACATCGCATTTTTGGAAAGCTGTGCATGAATCACTGGGAACAAAATTGAATTTTAGTACAGCATATCATCCACAGACAGATGGACAGACTGAAAGGACCAACCAGGTATTAGAGGATATGTTGAGAGCTTGTGCATTGCAATATGGAACTAGTTGGGATAAGAGTTTGCCTTATGCAGAATTTTCTTACAATAATAGTTATCAACAGAGTCTCAAGATGGCACCGTTTGAAGCTTTGTATGGACGTAAGTGTAGAACTCCATTGTTTTGGGATCAGACAGGTGAATCTCAGGTGTTTGGTACAGATGTTCTTAGAAACGCAGAAGATCAAGTGCGAGTGATTCGAGAGAATTTGAGAGTAGCACAGTCTCGTCAGAAGAGTTATGCTGACAATAGAAGAAGAGATCTAGTTTTTGTGGTAGGTGATTATGTCTATTTGAAGGTGTCACCTATGAGAAGTGTGAAGAGATTTAACATGAAAGGTAAACTAGCACCAAGGTATGTTGGACCATTTAAAGTTATTGCTAGACGTGGGGAAGTTGCTTACCATTTAGAGTTGCCTGAGAATTTATCTGGGGTGCATGATGTGTTTCATGTTTCACAACTTAAGAAGTGTTTGAGGGTGCCTGAGGAGCAGATACCTTTAGAAGAGTTGACTGTTAAGGAAGATCTTACATATGAAGAGTTTCCGATCAAGATTTTAGAAACTGCTGAGAGAGTTACTCGAAGTCGGGTTATTAAGATGTGTAAAGTACAGTGGAATCGATATTCAGAGGCAGAGGCAACTTGGGAAAGAGAGGATGAATTGAGAAAATCATATCCGCAGTTGTTTGAGTAAGCAGTCCAATCTCGAGGACGAGATTCTTTTAAGGGGGGTAGAATTTGTAACACCCAAATTTTAGAGATAACAAAATTGGAATAATTTAGATAACAAATAATGTCCAATTTAAAATAATAATAAAATAAATTTTATGTTGCATTCATGCTGTTGCATCTATTTTCTTCTGTGTAGTGGATTTATTTTATTTTGTGTTGGCTTGAAAGATTTTATTTGGAATAGTTTGTTAAATAAGCAAATAAAAAAAAAGAAGAAGAAGCTTACCTGGTGTTGGCGGCCTGGAAAGTCACCTGACCGGCCCGTTTTGTTTTTTTTCTCCTTTCCGCGCCGTGGGCCGAATCGACCGAGCCAGTCGGCCCAATCCACGCGGCCTCAGTCGGCCCAGGCCGGATGAGCCGCAGCAGCCGTTCCCCCTCTCATGAGCCGCTGACCATTGGACCCCACCTGTCGGTTTTCTCCTACCTCCAGACGTGACCGAGCCGGACTCGAGTATCCCAACCACCGAATCTCATCACCGCCTTACCCGGGATATCTTACCCGAAAACGACGATTTGAGGCTATAAAAAGGTAGCCGGGTACCTCTAGTTTCCGTTTTTCAACTAAAAAGCTAGGGTTGCCACGGGAGAATCGAGCTTTAGGGTTTGAGTTGTTGGAGGCCGGCGGTAGATTGGGGAGGGAGCTTTCGGGAGGCATCGAGGCCGATTTCTCTACTTGGGTGAGCTTATTTTCTTCTCCTCTTGCTTTCTACGCTTTCAATTGGTGTTTTGGTGAGGTGAATCGAGGTGTTGGAGCTCACCGTCGGGTCGGCCATGGAGCCGCCGCCCCCTTGTCGTCGCGTGTTGCGTTCGGTGACCGTAGATAGTTTGTTTTCGGGTACATGAGATCGCGTGGAGCTTCTCCACCGATTGGAGTTGGAAGGGGGGTGAGTGGTGGTCGGTTTTTGCGGGGCCGACGAACTCCGGCGAGCCGGCCATGGCGGGTACGGCGGCCGGTGGCCGGATGGGAGGAAGAAGGATCGGATTTGTGACTGTGTAGTTGCTGGTGATCGTGAACCGTCCGATTCGAAATCAACGATCGAGATTAGATCATACCCCTTCGCGGGGTATATTTGTTAAAGAGCCCCTGCGTTTTCTAGTAATCAACCCGCGGTCCCAAGGCGTAAAGCTGAGATTACGTTTTTGTATTTTGAAAGCGTATTTTCATCCGGTTAAATCAAAAATACGTTTTCAGCAATTTACAGTTTTGCCACTAGAATTGTTTTAGTCATAAAATCTTCGTTTTAACTCCGATTTGATCCGTTCAAATTGCGTTAGGTTCGTATTTGCGAACTCTACATGTTAGTATAGATTTACAGTTAGTTTTGATAATTTATTTTTCGAGTTTATAATTAAGTATTTATTTATCTATAGGAAATCTTAGAAAATTCATAACTTCTACGTTTTAACTCCGATTTTGGTGATCTTTGCGTCTGTGTGATCGTAGAAACGTGTAGAAGAGTTTTATAAACTTTTATTACTGTTTTGTTACTGTTGGTGTACTGTTCTAATTATATCTATTTGTTTGCTTCGTGTATGTTTGATTGGATGCATGTATGTTGTTGATTGATGATCGAGTATAGAAGGTGAGCAGTACTTGGACGATTCGGAGTATTACTTTGAGCCAAGTCAGCAGTATCATTTGGAGAGCTTTGATCAAGGCAAGTATAACACAGGACTATCCTTGCTACCTATTCATCAAAATGATCATACATATGCATGTGCTTACCTTGACAACCTTAGAGATTATAACTTAGTGCTTGATGTCTTGATTCCTTGTCAACCTTGGGTATGCATATGGGTAGCTATTGCTAGTGCTTAAACTAAGAACAATGATCTTGTAATTTGATTAATGGATTAAGCAATCAACTATTAAGATGATTTCATTGTTGTTAAAAGGGGGCTAGAGCTTGTGTATTATTTTGATGCTCTGGTTTCTCTCCTTAAGGACTTATCTGTAAGTGATAACCGGGATATACAGTACAGCTGTGAGGGCTATATGGCTCTGGCTTTAGTTGTTCAAGAGACCTTTTCTAGCTTGTTAGTGGTTACCTTAAATGGCGTAAGAATGGCTTGACACTTTGGGTGTAGTGCGAGCCCCTGGCCTAGTGTGTATAGGCTGCGGTTGTTGTGCCACAGGGAAGGGGGGTTCTACATCTGCCTGCCGAGTGAATCTAATGGCCCTAACTTGTTAGACGAACTCTTGAGTGGCTTTATATGGTTTTTGGGTGTTTGGGCTTGATCTCCCCACTCATTTGGAAATCATGACTTACAGTGAAAGTGTACACCTCTGCGCAGAGTTAAAAACTGGTATACTAGCCGTGCTCACGGATACGAGCGGCCTTGGGGATTCTTATGGAATAGTTGATCATAACTGTTATATCATGCTAAATTATTGTTGATTATTATTTGCTCATGTTAATGCTATTCATTATCCTTATTACAATTGATCATTGGTTCTTTAATGGGAAGTGGATTATCTTGATGCTACTCAATTGCTAATATATGGTTAAAAGCTAAATGCAGTTAAACAGTGTCTAGCCTTTTGAGCCACATGAACCCTGTGTTATATTTGTGGAGTTCGACATGAACTCACTCTTGCTATTTCCACCATAACAGATGAAGATAATGAGGAAGATTATCGGAATGAGTACTAGTCTTGATGTCAACCAGTCAACCGTGTCCCTGTGTGGAGTTTCCGCTGAAGAATTATTATTAGTTATTATTATCTATTGTTCAAGACTATGTCTTAAATACTTATTCGTTATGTAATAAGCACTGTGATGATACTTTGTAATTTGTCAACTTATGTGTGCGACTGTTTCCTGGGGTGCACATGAGTCTTTTATACATCCTATTTTTGTCCTTAAAAATGGGTGTGACATGTGTGGTAGCATAAATGGAGGGGATGAACTGCGTGGGACCCCAAACCATTTGATATGTTGGAGGCAAGGCAACGCAGGGAAGCAAGGGAGCACACTGAAAAGATGCCTGCTGCCATGCTGCACCAACATGTAAATGGGCAAGTGGATGTGGCTATACATAGACTTGTACTCAAATTTATTTGTTGACAATAAACCATGGCCCCATTGGCATCAATTATCAGCTGCTCAATCCCTCCAAGTCTCGATGCCTTGTCGTCTCAAAAAAAAAATCTCGATGCCTTGTTTTGACACAAAGACGGGCTAGGCACCTCATGTGCACTCACAACAGCACAGGTACATATAGCACATGCATGCGGGGCATCAAGACTCCGGAGATAACTATCACGCTTTCATGGTGGCCAATGACTAGTTATCAGGTAGACTAGTAAAGGTCAGTGATGTGCGATTGGTTTCTGACCAATCTAGCTAGGCAAGGCCGTCCAAGCATTTCCTCAGCACTCAGGATGGACTCCGCCAGGTGTGTGTATGTTATGAACGACGTATGGAATATGAAGTAAAACCGAAATCAAACACAGCGGAGACACACGATTTAACGTGGAAAACCCCTCCAATGCGAAGGGGAAAAACCACGGGCACCAGCCAGCAACAATCTCACTATATCAAGAGTTTGGGTTACACGCCTATGGCGGCTTACAAGAGAATCAAGTCTCCAAGAAACCCTAGCAAGGGTATATATGTACCGTACCGCGGGGGGCTCCGCCCCCCGCACCCTCGGCCCAACCTTCAGCTTTTACGGGCCTCCGCTTCGCTCCGTCAGAAGCCCGGCCTATATCTTGCAGTGAATTTGGAACAACTCCAACAAACTCCACCTTGAGACAAAAAATCTTGTATCATAAATCAACCCATCATCCTGAACAACAAAAGATAGAAAACCACTGGTGCCAACAATAGTCTCTTGGACTATTCAATTAAACCAACTAAGCTTGAGCATAACTCAAACTTAGCAACAGGAACATGCTTTGTCATCATATCAGCAGGATTATCATGAGTACTAATCTTGCATACCTTCAGCTTACCTTCTTCAATCACATCACGCACAAAATGATACTTGATATCTATGTGCTTAGTTCTCTCATGGAACATCTGATCTTTAGTGAGGTAAATTGCACTTTGACTGTCACAGTGCAAACTTATGCAAGATTCAATTCCACTGAGTTCAGCGTACAAACCTTTCAACCATATCAATTCTTTGCACGCTTCACAAATAGTCATATATTCTGCTTCAGTAGTAGACAAAACAACAACAGACTGTAACGTAGCCCTCCAACTCACAGCACAACTGCCAACAGTAAACACATAACCAGTAATTGATCTTCGCCTGTCTAGATCAGCAGCATAGTCAGAATCCACATAACCAATGAGACCCTTATCAGTTCTTCCAAACTTCAAACAGGAATCTGCTGTGCCTCTGAGGTACAACGAACAACTTCTTTATAGATTGCTGGCTCATGAACATTCTCCACCTGTTTAGCACAACTCAAAGCATAATAAGACAAATTACATTCTTCGATAAGACGTTTAGGAGGTACAACTGTCCTTGTTGACTTGCGTTGAGCAATAGGTAATTCCTCTTGTAGCTGCAAACTAGGAGGAGTTTGCTGAACATCATCATGAGCATCATCATCAGCAACATCATTATTATGATCATCCTGCTCATCAGCAGGCTCCACCTGCACACCTATATCATCATCAACATGCTCCACCTGTATGCGCATACTCTGCAGCTCTTTTTCTGGAACATGATCTGAGGGCAAACTGTCAGTAAACATCACAGATTCATTGAATACAACACTCCTGCTCATAAAAGTCTTCCCTGTTTCAGGATTCCACAATTTATAGCCTTTGATTCCCGAACCATAACCAAGGAAAAGACACATAACAGCTCTAGGCTCTAATTTTCCATTGTCAACATGAGCATAAGCAGTGCATCCAAAAACTTTTAACTGTGAATAATCAGCAGGTGTACCAGACCATACCTGAATAGGAGTTTTCTTATTTAGTGGAATAGAAGGTGACCTGTTTATCAAGTAACAGGCAGTATTAGCAGCTTCAGCCCAAAAACGTTTGCTCATCCTTGCATGAGACAGCATGCAACGGGCCTTGGAGATAATGGTTCTGTTCATCCGTTCTGCCACACCATTCTGTTGTGGAGTATGGGGTATGGTGTGATGCCTAACAATGCCTTCCTGTCTGCAATAATCATTAAAGGCATGCGAACAAAATTCTCCACCATTATCAGTACGAAGCAATTTTACCTTCCTTTCAGTTTGTCTTTCTATCATTACCTTCCAGTCTTTAAAAGCAGCAAAAGTATCATCTTTCTGTTTTAGAAAATAAGGCCAAACCCTTCTAGAGTAATCATCAATAATTGTAAGCATGTAACGAGCACCACCTAGTGAGGGCTTCTTAGAAGGACCCCATAAATCAGCATGAACATAATCAAGAGTACATTTGGTGGTGTGAATAGAAGTGTTGAACTGTACTCTCTTATGCTTGCCGAAAATGCAATACTCACAAAAATTTATCTTACTCGAAGTGCAGCCTTTCAGCAGGTTTCTCTTCATCAAATTTGTCATACCATGGTGACTCATATGTCCCAAACGCATGTGCCAAATGTTAGTTTTACTAGGTTCATCATTAGTAACAGCAGCAGCAGCGGAATCAAAACCATGTAAAGTACACCCTCTAAGGACATATAACTTTGCAGAATTAAGATCACCTTTCAAACAGACAAGAGAACCTTTTGATACCTTCAGAATGCCATCTGAACCGGAATATTTGTAACCTTCTGCATCAAGCGTGCTCAATGAGATAAGATTCCTGGACATCCCTGGTATATACCTGACGTTTTTCAGCGTGCGTGTCATGCCATCATCAGTCTTGATCTAAACTGACCCAATCCCCACGACGTCACATGGGTTATCATCTCCCATCCGCACAACATCCCCTTTCTGCACAGACTTATATGAACTAAACCAATTTCTGTTAGTGCAAATATGAAACGAACATGCGGAATCTAGAATCCATTCATCATGACCAGCAACACAACCAGCAAGTATTATCAGACAATCTCCAGAATCATCATCAAACGCAGCAGCAGCAACAGAGACCTTACCAGCCGACTTGTTTTTTCTCTTCTCCTTATTCTGTACTTTTCTGCAATCCTCAACATTATGATTTGTCAGCTTGCAATAAACACAGAACTTTTTATTACCATGCGGCTTGGACTTTGAACGGCCTCTCCTCTCGTAGTTCTTTCTACCATCATTGCTATCATATGAGGATCTGTTATCAGTTCTGCCTCTCACATGCAAAGCTTCGCCCTTTGAGGACGACGTTCCGTCATGCTGCACCATAACTTTCATCTTCTCCTTAGACTAGAGAGCCTCATAAACTTCCTTTAGGGTTAGTTCATCACGGCTCAAAAGTATGGTGTCACGAAAATTTGCATACGAATTTGACAAAGAACATAACAGTAGAAGACCTAAGTCCTCATCATCATACTTCACCTCCATCGATACTAGGTCGGCCACGATCTTCTTGAATTCAGCGATGTGGGTCATCACCGAATCCTCCTCCTTCATCCTCAGAGTGAACAGCTTCATCTTCATCTGCATCTTACTGGTTAGATCCTTGCACATACAAATCGATTCTAGTTTCAGCCATAGTTCTGCAGCAGTTTTCTCTTTCAAACACTCCTGCAAAATATCATTATGAAGATGTAACTGAATTAGGGCGAGAGCTTTCTGATCCTTGCGGATCTCCTCAGGAGTCCAATCGGCCTTCCTCTTGCTGAAGTTATCCAGCGCCTCATCGTAGTCATGAGTCTGCGCCAGAATTCCTCGCATCTTGACTTGCCATAGCGAGAACCGCGTGTCGTAGTTCAGCAGCGGAAGATCGAACTTCATCGACGTCGTCATGAACCCTACAGCAACTGAAGCTCTGGTACCACTTGTTATGAACGACGTATGGAATATGAAGTAAAACCGAAATCAAACACAGCGGAGACACACGATTTAACGTGGAAAATCCCTCCAATGCGAAGGGGAAAAACCACGGGCACCAGCCAGCAACAATCTCACTATATCAAGAGTTTGGGTTACACGCCTATGGCGGCTTACAAGAGAATCAAGTCTCCAAGAAACCCTAGCAAGGGTATATATGTACCGTACCGCGGGGGCTCCGCCCCCCGCACCCCCCGTGTGTGCACGGGCGCGGCCTGATGGGCCGGCTTCAGCCTCCGCTTCGCTCCGTCAGAAGCCCGGCCTATATCTTGCAGTGAATTTGGAACAAACTCCAACAAACTCCATGTCTAGAGATTGCCCTGCGTTGTTGGCAAGTCTAGGGTACTATCTCTAGACGTTAACGGCAGAAGATGAACAACATGCTGGTTTGGAAAAAGCTAGGCAAGAGAGGTAAAAAGTATAAACATTGTAGATCGAATTGTTCTGTTGGTGGATTCAGTCGACCTACACCCTACAACTACTTAATAGATTGTCATGTATTTGTTCATAAAAATTGGGAACTCTCTCTTTATTAAACCGAGTCTATAAATATTTCCCAAAACAACACGGTCCAAAATTATTCACAAATTAACATATTGTATAGTGGAATGAAACAAGCCTCCAACTTATGGGATGCAAAAATATGCCACAAATATAAATATTGCACAAACAAGTCATATTTGGCTGGAATCATGAGAGTTTGAATGTGTTAAAGAACATGTTAATAAATCCAAAAATTTATTATTACTGTTTGCTTCGAAGACCCTAAAATACTGATACTTTAGCTATTCTTCTTATTGCGATCACCAACTCGATTGATCACCGCCGGATGCTAAATCATTGGAGTTTGGTGGTTTTCTTCTAGACTCTGGCTTCTATTGAGCTGTATAACCACGGAATGCTTCTGTGGTCACTGGAAAGATCACCAGAACTTGAGGGCTCTGATCTGATCTTTTATTTATTTTTATTACGTAAGTCATCAGGTATTCCGCTGTCTTATTAGGGCACCTTCAATAACAGATCAAGTAAACTTGATAGCTTATATGAACTTTAAAAAAGATAGAATTGGGTAACCTAACACGCTAGTGTAGAAAAATATGTGAACATATAGACATATGAATCATATGAATGTAGTGCGTTTGCTTCTATGCAACAAGAGTATTTTATACAAATGTTGATGCCTTATATAGTTATATGTGAATTGGATGAAGTTTGTTTGAATATATGTGGTGATTGTAAAGCCTACCCAATTCCAATACGAAGACCACCGCGTCCGATACGAAGTCCTTCGAGCTCATACGTCCATGTCTGATTGCTGAGGTTCAGTTTAAAAAATTGTGATCCCCATGCAACTCATGGGCATATATATAGTATGTATATAATTAATAAAGAGTAGATGTTATGGGGAAGGATATACTCTTCGTTCCAAATTAAGTAAAGTTCTAGCACTTGGCACATCTACCAAGAACAAAGAGAAAAGACCAAAGTACCCCTATCAACAATGCATTCTCTCTCCTGCACTCCTCCGTTTCCCATCCAGATCCATCTTTGCTCCCACCTCTAGTGCTCCTCCAACTGTATTCACCGATGCGCCCGTCGCGGCCTTGTCGACCTAGATGAGCATGCCTCCTCCTCGTTGGCGTGTGGTCCGTGCCCGCCTCGCCGGCGTGTGTGTTTGGACGCCCACACCTCGACACCCACATCTTTGGCTCTAGGCTGTGTTGGCTCTCGCTGGTGGGGAGAAAAGGAGGTGGGGCAACGACGGAGAAGAACAAGAGTGGGCCACCAGGAAATCTTGGCTAAGAAGAGGAGGGAGGGCATCAGATTCCCACCAGCAGAGGAGAGGAGGGGCTCAACCGGGGGTAAAGGTGGAGACGGGCACCAACCAACCTTCTTGGGGGTGGGGACGGGCGCCGATGGTGGCATTGGAGACGGGCGTCGGGAAGGATGAGCAAATAAGGTGGGAGGAGGCGAGTGGATAAGATCGAGGAGTGTACTGTGAAGTTAAAACAACATTATTTCTCGGACAATATTTATCTAGAACATCACTTATTACGTGAAGGAGTGTTGGACTCTACATCATCTATGCGGTTCTGAGCCACGTCTAGTGCGACAACCACTAGAATCCTAGCAAATCTCCACCAGTGAGCACACCTCTTTTTTTGTCGTATTCAGTCGTACGGAAAACCTTATTCTCCTCGGCCATATCGTACGGAAAAGCTTATTCTCCTCAGCCACAGTCACAAGTAGGCCAAGCCACTGATCAGTGCTATACTTTATTATTCATCCGTCAATCCGTGTGTTCTGCGCATACATGCCAACCTCGTACAGTACGATTGTATTCATCTGTCCTTTTCGTACTGTTGTCGTGTCTCAAAAATATTTTGTCCACTGCTCAACCGTGGGACTGGGAGTATGTAGGAAGTAGTTAGTAGTTTGTAAAAGGCTACTCCAACAAATATATTGATTTACGAGAAAAACCATGTACTCCTGTCGTTTCAAATTATAAAATGTTTTGAGTTTTTTAATTCATAACTTTTTCTTTGCATTTAGATATACACTATACTTGATAACATATATAGTGAAAATAATATATATAGAAAATTCAAAATACCTTATAATTTAGAATAGAAGGGCATACTAGATACAACTTTTCGCATACTGCACGATCTACAGAAGTCATCCTTTATTTTTCGGGAACATGAAACACTTCAGCAACATAGAATATGAGCTCCATTGAACCCGATCGATCGAAACAACTATAGATCTGTCATCAATGCTTAATAAACTAAGTATTGGAGCTTCAAATACATAGTCTCGTAACCAACCAAGTTTCATTCATATATATATATATATATATATATATATATATATATATTAACGATTCGAGACGCCTGAGCAATGTTTAAGTCTCCCGCTATAGCTGCCGCTATTTGTATTCATGTATAATTTATGCGCTATATCCCGCTATAGTCCGATTTAGCTCTGCTATCAGCTGATTTAGAGATATAGCGCTAAATACCTTAGCCCACTATTTAAAACTATGCGACTGAGTGCCTGACAGGATAGTGGTAGTGGTACAGTACATCTATAGCAATTAACCACATGCCTGACGGGATAGTGGTAGTGGTAAAGTACAGCTATAGCAATTAACCACATGACAAGCACTGCATTATTAGTTAATAAGAGCATCTCCAAGAGACTCTCCATATTATTCCTAAATGTTAGGAATAGAAATTTTGGTGAAAAACCAATCTCCAACCACTTTTCTAAATGGTCATCCAAATATAGCCATATTTTATTTTGGATTTTTCACTGGCCAAATATAGAAGACGAAAATTTCTCTCTAGAATGCATATGAGATAAGAGAAACTGTTGAAGAGTAAAAAGATATACAGAACGATTTTTATGCAAATGACTCTTTAAGGTACTCCATAGCAAAAAGATCCATATGAACGAAGCTGGGGCAAGATAGATATAGATATTTGAAGGAGGAATCCAAGGAATGAGCGACGTGTGAGTGAAGCTCGATCTCTCCGACTTTCCCCACAGATCGAGGAAGCTCGAGGTCTAGAGTCGAAGGTCGAGATCCATTTCTTCGCCGGTGTTGGTGTCGGCGCTCCGCGGTGGGGCGGCAGAGCTCGAGGTATGGGAGGTCCTTTTCCAGACGCGCATGTTGTCGACAGTGTCGTCGTCGCACTTGGCACAGGGGTGATAGGGTGCCGCCGCCGGGAGCACCACGTGGTCCATGTAGTAGGGCGGCGCGCCACCGTCGTCTGCAGGCATCTCGAGCTTGACGCTGGCGGCTGTCTCCGCGGCGGGGCCGCCGTGCGAGAAGATCGGGGCGGACTTATTGGAAGACTCGGTGGTACTGCGGCGGCAGTAGTCTGGCGGCGGCGCTGCTGCTGCCGCTGCAGCGTGGTGGTGCTCGTGGTCGTAGACGTAGGGATTCCAGCTGGCGGTGCGCTCCTTCTTGTGCGCGTTCTGGTGGCCGCCGAGCGCCTGCGACTTGAGGAACTTCTTGTTGCAGAACAGGCAGGGGAACAGCCGCACCTGCTTCCCGCCGACGGACCTCGTCGGCGCCGGCACTTCGTCCGTCGCCTCGCCGCGTGCCGCCCACGCCAGGTCCAGCGAGAGGTTCACCGCTGCTGCTTGCGATGGCGGTGACGAGCGCTCCTGCTCCATATGCAAACTGGAAATGCAAACAGCCCGCTGCCGACTCCCGTGCTAGCTGTTCCAAGAAGTGCTTGGCGAGAAATTGTATTAATTGTCAGTTTCCGACAAATAGTGCCATGTTTCGCTAAAATTAGAGACGGCGAAGACGATTCTATGCCCAGAAATGGGAGGAGCGCTAGCAGGACGAATGCGAGAGAAGCACGGAGGATCTAGGACGACGAATTGGAGAGACGCATTTTTGTTGATGCTGTGGGATCGTAGTAGTACTTGACGAGGTGGGGTGATAGGCAGATGAGTCCTTTCAACAGCAAAGGAGCATAAATTGGAATAGCAAGCTCCCCAAGGCAAAAAAAAAAAAAAAAACTAAGCACCTACACATATATATAGGGCGAAGAGCAATACTGTAGTAATATCTCCGTTAACTGTTAGTATATTATTTCATTAGCGCATGCATGTATATACATATATGGGTGCTATTGATAATCAAGTACCAGTATTGGCAGGATAATTGGATGGGAGACAAGCCTTTCAGTGAGGTTTATCCTAACATCTATAGAATAGCAAGAAAAGACGGTACAGTGGCAAATGTCCTATGGACTGTACCATTTAATGTGTTTCAGAAAAAACCTGTTGGGACACCGTTGAGAGTCACGGAGGCCAAGGTTCGCAATAGCAATAAGAACTAACAGTTAACGAATTTTATGAGCAACGTACAGGGAAAGAAGATGGAAGCCTATGCCCGGTTGGCCGCTCTAGGTGAAGGCCCAGAGACTGCGGCGAAGGCACCCGAACGTGCGCGAAGGCGAAGGCTCTTGCGGTGTAAGTGGAGGCCACGGTCCAGGCGACGACGCGAAAGTCCTGGCAAAGGCACCCCAAGTGGAGGTCCCGAGGACCAAAGGAGCACCCACGGGGTGGCGGTGCTGGGCCATGGGCCGCTGACGGGCTCACGAGAATGGCCCAACAAGCAGAGGCGGTTGAAGAAGAAGATACCCAAATTGCCCCGGGCAACTTGTATTAGCATAGAAATATTCTCGGAATATACTACAGTTGTGAGAGGGTAAAGTTGTAACATGGAGGGATAGCAAACAACACCCTATAAAAGGGGGGAGTCAAATCCTGTAAAGGGGAGGTTGGTGAATCCATTTATGAAACCCTAATTGTGCCTGGGCCTACCTACCATCTCCCTTGCCTTCCCCTAGAGCATCCGGCTGGGTGAAGGCTTCACCGAGTCACACCTGCTGGAAACCTGGTTTTCCAACATTGGCGAAGATACCAACTAGCGCAACCCGGCATCAACCATGTTCAACGGGAGCGCAGCTGCTCCAGCAAAGTCGAATGGTACCTAAGTTAGAAAACAAAACAACCCATCAAGCATTGATGCTCCAAATTGTATCATAGCAGTTGGTAGAAGTTCACATTCCTGAAATGGTGGCGTGTCACACCCATTTTTAAGGACAAAAATAGGATGCATATAAGACTCATGTGTGCCCCAGGAAACAGTCGCACACATAAGTTGACAAATTACAAAGTATCATCACAGTGCTTATTACATAACGAATAAGTATTTAAGACATAGTCTTGAACGATGGATAATAATAACTAATAATAAATCTTCAGCGGAAACTCCACACAGGGACACGGTTGACTGGTTGACACCAAGACTAGTACTCATTACGATAATCTTCCTCAATATCTTCATCTGTTATGGTGGAAATAGCAAGAGTGAGTCCATGTCGAACTCAACAAATATAACACAGGGTTCATGAGGCTCAAAAGGCTAGACATTGTTTAACTGTGTTTAGCTTTTAATCATATATTAGCAATTGAGTAGCATCAAGATAAACCACTTCCCATTAAAGAACCAATGATCAATTGTAATAATGATAACGAATAGCATTAACATGAGCATAATAATAATCGACAATAATTAAACATGATATAGCAATGGTGATCATCTATCTGTAGATGTTCCAAGGCCGCTCGTATCCGTGAGCACGGCTAGTATACCAGTTTTTAACTCTGCGCAGAGGTGTACACTTTCACTGTGAGTCATGATTTCCAAATGAGTGGGGAGATCAAGCCCAAACACCCGAGAACCATATAAAGCCACTCAAAAGTTCGTCTAACAAGTTAGGGCCATTAGATTCACTCGGCAGGCAGATGTAGAACCCCCCTTCCCTGTGGCACAACAACCGCAGCCTATACACACTAGGCCAGGGGCTCGCACTACACCCAAAGTGGCAAGCCATTCTTACGCCATTTAAGGTAACCACTAACAAGCTAGAAAAGGTCTCTTGAACAACTAAAACCAGAGCCATATAGCCCTCACAGCTGTACTGTATATCCCGGATAATCACGTACAGATAAGTCCTTATGGAGAGAAACCAGAGCATCAAAATAATGCACATGCTCTAGCCCTCTTTTAACAGTAATAAAATCATCTTAATGGTTGATTGCTTAATCCATTAATCAAATTACAAGATCATTGTTCATAGTTTAAGCACTAGCAGTAGCTACCCATATGCATCCCCAAGGTTGACAAGGAATCAAGATAACAATCACTAAGTTATAATCTCTAAGGTTGTCAAGGTAAGCACATGCATATGTATGACAATTCAATGTATAGGTAACAAGGATAGTCCTGTGTTATACTTGCCTTGATCAAAGCTTTCCAAGTGATACTGCTGACTTGGTTCAAAGTAATACTCCGAATCATCCAGATACTGCTCACCTTCTATATTCGATCATCAATCAACAACATACATGCATCCAATCAAACATACACGAAGCAAACAAAGAGATATAATTAGAACAGTACACCAATAGTAGCAAAATGGTAATAAAAGTTTATAAAACTCTTCTACACGTTTCTACGATCACACAGACGCAAAGATCACCAAATTCGGAGTTAAAACGTGAAAGTTATGTATTTTCTAAGATTTCCTATAGATAAATAAATACTTAATTATAACCTCGAAAAATAAATTATCAAAACTGACTGTACAACTACACTAACATGTAGAGCTCGCAAATACGAACCTAATGCAACTTCACCGGATCAAATCGGAGTTAAAATAAAGATTTTATGACCAAAACAAGTTTAGTGGCAAAACTGTAAATATCCGAAAACGTATTTTTGATTTACCGGGAGAGAACACGCTTTCAAAACACGAAAACACCTTTTGGGGTTTACGCCAAGGGACGGCGGGTTCTAATTCATAAAAATACAGGGACTCTTTATGAAATCTACCCTCGAAAGGGTATCTTCTATTATCAACCGCAGATCTCAAGATGGACGACTCTCATTCATTCCAGGGAAAGCCGGCGGCGCTACCGCCGTGTTTCCCCCTCCCCACGGTGGCGCCATGGCCGGCGACTCGCCGGAGATGCCAAAACTCGATCTAGACCTCACTACAAGTCATGCGAATAGTACCAATCGAAAGAGAAGCTTCATGCGACCTCACCTAACGCGGAAACGAGGGCAAGGGCGACTTAGGTTGATCGGATGGCTTCAAAGGACGGACGCCCGATCCCCTAAACACGGTAAAGACACAACAAGCCCTTAACGTCAAAATTGGGAACACAATTAAGTTCACAAAAGCAAGCTAAAACCGGTAGAACAACTTACAGTGGCTAAAAACCAAGGTGGCCGCCGAATTTCCCCCCAAAGCGGCCTCTAGCTTTTGCGGCGGCGGTTAAAGCTCAAACAATAGGGCTAGGTCTCTTTTTGATCTAAAACCGACCAGAACAACTCGGCTCTAGCTTAAATAGAGGATGACGTGACCAATTTGGGAATATATCCCCTACTTCGCGGATTTGATTTCTAGGCGGCGGTGGAAATCGTGACCGGCTCGGTTACGATTGAGGGAGGAAGAAGGTAAGTCTGACAAGCGGGGTCCAGTCGTCAGCGAAACAAGGAAGGGAGAGGGCGCGGCTGCTGCTGGCTCGGCCGGACTGGGCTGCGCGTCTGCTGGGCCGCTCGTCCGCTGGGCCAGCCCAGCCGTTGTCGAGCGCGGGGAAAAACAGGCCTCGGCCCCATCGACCATCGGGCCGCCAGGTAAGGAAGGTAAATTGTTTTATTTTTTTTTCTTCTTTCTTTTCTTTATTTGTTTGTTTTCAAACTATTTCAAATCAAATTTTCCTAAACCAAATCAAAATAAAATAAATCCACACCATAAAATAAAATAAAATAAATGCAACAGCATGAATGCATCACCAAATAGTTTTTAAAATTTTAATTTGCCATTAATTGTTATCTAAACTATTTGAAATTCATTATTCCTAAAGTTTAGAATTTTTGGGTGTTACATGGCGGGCCCGATCTATCAAGAAAACCAAAGCATAAGCAACATAAGTCAAAAATACAGATTAAAAAGTGGAGGTCACAATTAACCACCTATCTCTGTGCAGAGAGCATGGAGGTACTCGGCCGACCCACTTAGTGTATCAGCAGAGCCCCCTAAAAAGAAACCAAGAAACAAGTGGGGTTTCAATGACTCATATGAAAGCAAGCACGTTGAAAAATAATTAATGAGACATGAGGGATTACATATGGAATGGTCTCACATTCTAAAGCTTGCTACATTGAAAGATGTTTATACATATGATCTTAATAAATGATTCAACATCAAGTGTGACCTGATGGCTTGAGATGGTGAAGATAGCAAGGAAAGACTCCAAGGAACTTAGCTAGGGTGAAGAAGGAGGTACTTGCATTTAGTTGTGGCACCAATCAAACCATGTTGTCATATTGAAGTGGAGAATCAAGTCCTAGATGGCTTTATAAAGGAGTGACTTGATACATTTGAAGTTAACTCACATTTGTTGATTAGAATCAAGTGATATGCTCAAAATGGCTATGCTCAAGGATAAAATCAAAGTCAACATGTTGACACCCTCACTTGATGAAGATTGAAGGCTATGGCATTTCGGTTCAAGGAAAGTCAACTCAAGCGCTTCAAACTCTGTTTTCATTTAGACTTGAGTTAATAGGTATGCCGTACTATTAAGAGGGATGCATCATATTGATAGATAATCATTCATAAGTGCCCAAGCCAACCCATGTGAGTTTTGAGTGTTGGAGGGACAAAAGAGCTAACTTGGTGTTGATACCGGACGTGTCCGGTATTTGTCCAGGCACAGCACTTTCTTCACTTGTTTTGACTTGGGTTGTCGGGAGTTCCGACGATTGTTGGGAGTTTCGACGCCTCACAGCGACGCTGAAAAAGTTACCATTGGAGCTGTACGGCAGATACCGGACGTGTCCGGTATTGCCCAACGGTCACATAACGGCTAGTTTTTCAAAGGGGCTATAAATACCCTTTAGCCTCCACCTTTGGGGCTGCTGATTCTGCTGACTTTTAGACACATTTTGGAGCCTTAAGAACACTCTCCAACCCTCTCTTAGTGAGTGATTGATTCAAACTTGCAAAATCCATTTTGTGGGTTGAGTGAGATTCAAATTTGAGAGCAAGCCACCCTTGAGGACTTGTGCATATTGTTGATCTCATGATTTGCATTTGTTACTCTTGGACTCTTCAGTCCTAGACAGCTAGGCGTCGCCGGGGAGCACCCAAGAGCTTCTGGTGTGCCTCGAAAAGTTTGTAACGATTCTATTCCACCGCCGCAAGGGAAGGAATCAAGCTGGTGGAAGGAGGAAAAAGGAGTTGGAAAATACTCCGGCTAGAGTGGTCTTCGTGGTCCTCTAGAGCTGACCTTTGTTGGGTCGCTCGTAGCCCCCTCAATAGAGAGTAGGTCTTGATGGAGGCTGAACTTCGGTAAAACACATCGTGTGTCTTGATCTCTCTTTTAATTGTGTTTTTGTGATCTACTTGTGTTGCTAAAGCTTGTTTGTAGGTCTCTAATAGCCGACTGCAACTTGGATTGAAAAGAGAAATTGAAAAGATCAAGTTGGGAGCTGTTTGGGTAGAACCCGTGTATATCGGACGCGTCTGACATTGATACCAGACATGTCCGGTATTTCCCACCTATGCTGAATTTATTCATTCACTATCCTAATCTTTGTGTTGTAGGTTTTTAGCTCCTAGATATACTTTATATACCTTGTTTACCCTGTTAGCTAACTCGTTAGGGGTTTAATTCTCTCTTTTGGGGTTTCCAAGTAATTGGAAAATCCAACTCTAATCATTTCTACATTTTGAAGGGTTGAACTTTCAGAGACGCCTATTCACCTCCCCCCTTTAGGCGGCATCCTCGGTCCTTTCAATGGAGCGATAGCAAACAATGCCCTATAAAAGGAGAGTCAAATCCTGTAAAGGGGAGGTTGGTGAATCCATTTCTGAAACCCTAATTGTGCCTAGACCTACCTACCATCTCCTTTGCCTTCGCCTAGAGCATCCGGCTGGGCGAAGGCTTCATCGAGTCCGACCTGCTGAAAACCTGGTTTCCCAACAAAACGCTCTCTCGAAGTTAACACTAGTACAGAAAACATTTTTTAGAGACGGTCAAAAGTGATCTTCAGAGACGTTTTTAAAACCGCTACTATGCTAGTGATTGTAAAAAATAAATGATTTTCAGTGGCGGTTTTAAAACTGCCTTTAACAATCGATTTTCAGAGGTAGTTGACTTAAGACAACTGTCCCTAATAATAATTTTCAATTTTTTTTAAAAAATCATTTAGAGTCCGAAGGTTTATTTTTCACTTGTTTTCAATAAGTGCCAACACCCGGGATTCGAACCCACAACCTCTCCCTCGCTTGATCCCTCCCCTACCACTACACTACACAGTCACTTGTGTCTAATTCTACGATGATATCTATTTGTACTAATATGAATGAATCTTGTAATCAATATTTTACCTCATAGACAATCTTAAATGAGAAAACTTTCAACTACAAAGTTTTAGATCTCGTTGAGCACTACAACTTTGATATAGAACATTTCTCCATCAAAGTCATTTGAAAAATTCAAAAATTTGAAATTCAAAATCTAAGACTTAATTTATATATTTGGAACTATTAATGATCTCAAAAAAGATTTTATCATCTACAAAATTTTGGATCTTGTCTACAATTTTGATATAAAGTTTGTCTTCATTCGACTTCATTTAATAAAGATATGAATTTATTTGTGCTGCAGCTATTTTTAAGGATGGTTGACTTAGTCAACCGCCTTTGAAAATCGATTTTCAGATGCGGTTGTCTTGAAAGAGCCACCTCTAAAAGTCACTCATTTTCAGAGATGATTGACATAAGCAATCGTCCTTAAAAATAGCATTTTTAGAGGCGGTTCTCTTAACGGAACCACCCCTAAAATGGATACATTTTTAGTGGCGGATTTCTTAATGGAACCGCCTCTAAAAATTGATTTCCAGCAATGGTTGTATAGCTACAGTGCCTCCCACGAAGGTTAGTGCCAGCGTGTTAGCACAACCGCTTCTGTTAGAAAAGGGAGGCGCCTCTAAAAATCATTTTTGTACTAGTGTAATGATACCATTGACAATTAAGGTTTTCCTTTGGTACTTGCAAAAGGGAGTTACTCTTACTAAAGACAACTTAGCAAAAGGGAGTTGGCAAAAAGGTGTCACGTGTTGTTTATTTAGCTCTTTAGAGACCATCCAACACATGTTCTTTGATTGCCACTTTGCGAGCTTTGTTTGGAATTCGATGTGTGCTGGAATTGCGAATTCCAGCAAGGACGGTGGTGTAATGTGACCCCCGCTCGGTCAATGCCGAGCGAAGGTCTACTGTAAGAGTGAGGCCGAACAGCAGAAAAACTAGAGTTTTATTAATGAGTTCACCCATCTCTCGCTTGCACATTTATGGCTCCCCTTTTTATAGGGCACAGTCCCCTCGTTAATCGTCTTTACAAAAATGCCCCATGACGGTGGCAAGATATCCCCAGAATATTCTCTTCACATGCACTCTAGCTTGGGATAACATGGTAATCTAATCTTCGAACCACCCTCCTAACGTGGGCCGGAGCCCAAGGCCGGTTTCTGGCCCATGCCTTTGCTGATTCGGCTACTCGGCCCGTGGCGGCAGCCGCCACCGCCTACTAGACCATGAGACCCTCCACCGCCGATCATCGGAGACCCCCGACCATCATCGATTCTGATCTCCGCCCGTCCTGCAACCGAGAGACATAGCTTGGGGGCGAAGCTGCCTTCGCCAGACCTTGCCTACAAAGACATTTGGAGCGGTCGCTCCTGGTTAGATGACACAACCTTCGCCCAAGGCGTAACTCTGGGCCTCCGCCCTTGATTGCCGAAGGTCCCTTCGTCCCTGCAAGAAATCACTTAGAATAGGTTAAAGCTTGACCAGGGCAAGATGATGTGGGCCTCCGCTACCCGGGGGGCTTATGGCCTCGTGCCCGCCGACGAACCTCCGCCATTCAAGCCAGAGGTTCCACCTTCCTGCGTGAGCATTTACGAAGGGGGAGCGGCTCGTGGGCCAGCTGCAAAGACTAGGGCCTCTATTGCCTTAGGGACCCATGTTCCAACAGTTCCCCCTTTTGAGGCCACGGACTGATGTGGTGGACCATGAACCTCAAAACTTCCTTTCTCTTGGCGGCAGCAGTCACACTCACGCTTCCTCTTCCGCTCATGTGGCTATCCACTCCTGTTGCCTTGACTACAGGGGTTTCCTTCATTTTTGTTGCGGAGGCTGCTCCTATCGTCTTGGCGGCGGAGGTGTCCTCCCTCCCTAAGCCATCTAGATCTAACCGTTGGCCTCTTGAGTTGTGCTATGGGCCACTCAAATATTGTTGTTGGCGTCTTGGGAATCAGGACGGTTGCCCTGGCGGAAAGTGACCATTGGCCGTGGAGGCGAAATGTCAGGCCTGTGCCCATATAAAAGGAGTCCGGGTTGGAGGTCCCCCTACCCTTGCATCGCTTTCACACTCACACTCACAATCACGTTTGATTTGCGCATCGTGCCCACTGCCTAGCCAGTTGCCTTCGCCCTGTTGTGCTTTCTGCGCCCTTTTCTTTGCCTTCATCTCTTGCATCTTTGGCAGTGGCTTCTCCTTGTCCTTCCTCCATTCCTCGCCGGGCTGCCTTTTACGATCCCTACCGCCATCTCCTTGGTGTTAGGGCAATTAGATGGTATGTGCGTTTTGAGGAGTGCATGTTGGCGAGCGCCCTAGCTCAAGATCTGGAGGAGGATCTTGCTAGCATGGAGGCCTCCATTGGTGACTTGGTTGGTGCTAGCGAGGGCGAAGGTATGGCTGGCAAGACCTGGGACTTTGGCCCATCGTCTGTTACGGAGGAGGCGATTGCAGAGATGTCATATGATGGTTTTCAAGGCTGGCCGTGCTATGCCTCCGCTAGCAGGTGAGACCATCCCTTCTCCTCTGGAGGGCTATGCTGTCGTTTTCAAGGATTACTTCACTTGCAGCCTCTGTCTCCCCTCTGTTAGTTTTTTTGCGTCAAGTTCTTGAAGCCTTTCAGCTCCAGATTCACCATCTGACCCCCAACTGTTTTCTGACGCTTAGCCAGTTTTGTTGGGCTTGCAAGTTGTTTGGTGCTATCCCCAACAGACACATTTTGCGCATATTATGAGTTGTCGAAGCAGCCGAAAAAAGGTGAAGTGGCTAGAGTTGAGCTTGTTGCGCAATATGGAAGCTATGCTTTTATGGCGAGGAGGTCGCAAGAAGGCGCCCGGCTAGAGATGTCTTGGTGCTAGAAAAACAACTGGGATCGAGACTAGATGAAGCATTGGTGCTATGTGAAGACATCGAGCATGACACGCACATATGTAGATGGGTCGACGAAGACCCTTTGGCCGCTGGCCTCCGTTATGTCCGACATGAATCCGCTGTCGAAGGTGAATCTGCCAGCCGAGAGGACGCCTGAGGGGGAGGCCTATGACAGGGCTTTTGCTCTGGCGTGCTGCTACTCTGGAGGCCGGGACCTAGTTGAAGAGATGGTGGCCTCCATCTTCTGGCCTCTTGGAAAGAGGAACGAGGCACTTCATATCGAGATGGTCTAGGTTCCCGTCTTTGGTCCGGCGGAGGGGATTCCTTTCCCGCGGTTCGACCGGGTACTTCCGCCAAACCAAGACGGAGATCGAAGAGTGCACTCTCCAAATTGTTGGCAAGATGAGCAACAAGGAGTACCTCGCTCAGAGGTCCACTAGTGCCGCAATGCCCCGGCTTAACCGAGTTCTGGAAGAATTTGGTATCCACCATGAGGAGTACGTGGTCCCTTCCAATGTGTTGGTCACGATCAAAGACAAGAAGAGGAAGGCCGCTGCCAAGAATGTGACCGCGGCGGCCGAGTTAAAGAAGAGGAAGGGGATGGCTGGTCCTAAGGTACTAGCCAAAAAGTTGAAGGCTTCCACGGCCGTCATCATCCCTGCTATTTCTTCTGTCGGGAGCTCTGCTCTTGCCTCCGCCAGTGCTGGGGAGGGGTCTGCAAATGGTACCGGTGAAGGCCATGCCGACTCCGTTCCAGAGGTGGACAAGCCCGCTTTCTCTGCTGGTGCCAGAGGCGGTCGCAGGTTGGAGGGCGTGGAGCTCCCGGCGCCCTCGGTGGCTAACTCATTGCCCAATGTTATGGACGGTGATTCCAGCTCTGAGGATGCGGAGGCCACGGGTCGTAGGACCTCTTCCCCACCTAAAGAGATGAAGGCCCAAGAAATGAGTTGACGTCGTGTAACACCCTAAATTTTGAATTTTATAGTTTCTAAAATTTGTTAGAAATAAATTTAGAATGAAGACCAAATAATAGTAGGAGGAAAATGATAATTTATAAACAAAACCCGAAATTGACATAGGCTTTAAATTGTTGGTGCATTCATGCCGCTTGCATTAATTTTATTGGTTGGAAAATATTTTATTAAAGTATCGTTTAAGCCGCTAAAACGATTTTACTCTATTTATCAAAAACAAGGTTTGAAAGTTTTTTTTATGTATAAATTGTTTTGATTCAAAGTTAAATCTCTCACATCCAATACTTATTGATCTCTCATGATCACATCATGTCTCTCTAGCTGTCAACAGTTTCCAGTCATATTTCTTTTCTCCTTGTTTCTCCTTTTCCTTTGAGCCTTATATTCTTTTGCACGTGATCCACATCTTGAGCCAGCAAATCTAATTTTTCTATTCCTTCTTCATTCATTATTGCATAAATTCTGATTTATCTATCTCTTGATTGACCCGTCCTTTAGCTGCACTAATGCTGCTGAATCAAACATCAAGTCTTACGTTTCCTGGCTGCCATGCATGGTCGCTCAGCAGAGCATGTGCATGTGCACTAATGGAATCGTGACCTGCATGTTCATCAATTCCCACCTGCAGCCATGCAAACCGCTGCATAGTAATGGCATTTGGCAAAAATTGAAGCTCCATTTCTACCGTGTATAATTCTGCATGCAGATTGCAGACCTCTCCGCTTCCTCCTCATATCTATAAAAGCACTCCAACCTTTCCATCGCACAAGTTTATTCACCAGCTCCTTCTCTCCACCCATCTCTTCTCATTTGCTTTTCTGAAGAACCGAAGTCTTTTCCTTAGCCTGGTGAGAAGCAACTCGCTGCAGCCATCCCTTCTCTGCCATGGGACATCTTCCATCGCTATCATTCGCCTCTCCGTCACTCGATATCTCGTGCGCAGGAGATTATAGTGCGCAGGTGAGAAATATTTCGTCTCGCTGCCCTGTGTACTATTTTTGACATCTTAGGCAGTATATGCTGCAAGCCATTTATAAGCATGTCACCTGTGTTCCCAGATCAGAAGTTCTAGACAATTAGTTTAATTCATCCAAGTAATTCTCTAAATCACGGCTGTGCCCTGCTCCATTCCTGTCAACACATGCTGTAACTGCTATCAAGTGTTTCTTCACAAAAAAATTTAGAACCATCTCTGTGTATCAGTATATCTCGGTAATCAAATATCAAAAGTTCGCACACAATAGCATGCATCTGATGGCGTGCCTCTGCTCTCTGTCACTGGAAGCTAGAATCTGGCGTGGTACACAGTACGTATACACCATGGTGTTGTTTTCGGCCGTTCATTTATAATGTCACATACACCTGTGTTTTTCCCACTCCAGAAATATTATCCAATAATTATTAGTTTATTCATCAATATAAAATCTGTCGTCTCTTTTTAGCTATCCAGTGATGACATGCTCCTGTTTTTTTAGTGTAAAAGCAATTTCCAAAGAAAAGGTCTCTCTTGCATTTTTGGCACTAAAATTTCAAAAGCCCATAACTATTTAATCGTATCTCCGTTTTAAGTGATTCTTGCACTCACAAGTTCATAGCGACAAGTAGTACACGTTAGTAAACAATATAGTGTGTTTTTCCAATGTTTGATGTACTGTTCTTATTTATTTTGTGGGCCATATTTGTTGTATGTCTACAGAAAGCGCTGAGTTTGAGAACTTCCTAGATCAGGAGTTTGATATCCCGGAACAAACCCAGTTGGAAGGCAAGTGCCCTTGACCATACTTGCACCTATATTTATTTTATTTTGAGTTAGAGTAGTTAGACCATTAGCTGCGTGCTGAGTCTAAATTTGAATCCCATTTTAGGGTTTACTAGAACTTGTTACATCATCCTTGAAACCCAGTTTGGATGGGTAGTTGTCATGCTTAGCTTGCGGTCTTGGGATGGGAAGGTTATAATTTAATATTGACTAATGATCCATGCAACATGTGGGTTGGTAACCTTTTTAGCAACATGGTGACTAGGAATCTGGCAGGATGGGAAGTTTGGCTGAGGTTAGTTTGCGGCATGGTATGGTGGTCAATGATGGATGTGTTCAGACCTGGTGGTTGGTGGTTTGGGCTTGTGCTCGTTCCTGTTGGATTCTAAGGACTGGTTCTCAAAGTCAGTAACCCGGCTTAACAGCGCTACCACAAGGTTTATATGGTACGACCTGGCTAATTATTCAGCTGCCCATTTCTGTGCATTATGGAGAGTTTGGTGGCACAAGAGGGGGCCTAAATCAGCGAATCCTTAGTGAATGCATAGGGGTGGGAACCACAGCTTTGTAAAGGCCTTGTAGTGTGACCCCGCTAAGCACCTAGGTAGTGTGAAGCGTGATGGGGAAAACTTGACTTGTGGGTAAAGATGTGCAACCTCTGCAGAGTGTAAAACTGATATATCAGTCGTGCTCATGGTCAGGAGCGGCTTGGACTTCTTCGGGATTAAATGGCTCTGGTTTGGAAGGGTGGTTCCCTTGGTAAGGGAATGGTTGGTTGGCTTGGATGGGATCTGAGTGTTGGTTCAGATGGTTCTTGAGGTGAAGGCAGATTTCACCTAGTAATTAGGTGCTAAGGATTTAAGGAAAATTAGGATATATCACTTAAGCGCGTGTGTCAAACCTTGTAAGCCTTTCCTTATGTTGGCCCTCATGTCATACTTTCCTACACTTGCGGAGTACATTTCGATGTACTCACCCTTCCTCTTTGTCCCCTTGCTACCTCACCCAGACATTGGTGACGACAAGGAGGAGTATGTTGAAGACGGTGCCTTCGACCCCGATGATGTATTCTAGGCTGAGCTGCCCGGTCAACCTTCCTGTGGAGATGGAGTCCTTTTCCGCTGGAGTTAAATAAAGTCTATGTAATTTTCTTTCAGACCTACGGGTCATTTTGTAATGATGTTATCGTTAAAGTAAGAACAATGCTATGATACTGTAATGAAGTCGACACATGTATGAATAAATTGATCCTGGCATACATATGTTGTGCATTCGATTTTGTCCTTAAAATCGAGTGTGACACGTCGTCCAACCACTGTGGAGGAGGTGTCGGATGACGAAGCTGACTCGGAGCCTACGGCCTGGCTCTAGAGTGCTACATACTGACAGCTGCAGTCCTCCACTAGTGGTGGTGGTGCAGAGGCAGGGGTGTACAAGATGCAGATGAGTAAGATGCCTTCGCCATCTTATCCCTTTTTCTGAGTATATTGAACTCACTCTGGTTACTTTGTGCTGAGTTTTTGGCATTTCTAGGGTCTGTGGTGAACACCTTGCCGAGCTCGGAGGAACTCGCTGCTAGTGCGAGTAGGGGCCGCGTTGGTTTGGGCCTACCTCCACACCCGCCAACTGTTGGCACATCGTCCTAGCCGGTGGTTCTAGGATTGGAGTCTGGTCCTTGTAAGTGGATTTGTTTTTTGTTTTACAACTTCTTTGCTTTTATGCTTATCCTAATTTGCTGATGTCTTTATTGATTTCAGTGGCCTCTGACAGCGCCATAGCGGGTTGGGCCAAATGCCTGCATAATGTTTATACTACCATCAGAGGTTATCTTGTTTCCCCTGGTCTATGTTTGCTTTTTGATGCTGATGTGTCTTATGTCTTTGTTTTCACTTAGACTGCTTTTGGCATAGCCTGAAGACTATGGATTACTGGAAGCTATTGTGCTTCTAGTTGGAGCACTATAGCCTAGTGAGTTTGGTTGTGTCCTTTTGTTCTATGATGTGTTGCTCTTTTGGTTTTTCTGGCTTGTAACTTTTCTTTTGCAGGGCCATCACATGGCTTTGGCGCTCAAGGAGCGCAACACGTCCGAGTTGCTTGGCCGGAATGATGCTATCAAGGCACTAAAGAAGGAGAATGATCTCCTTGAATCTTAGAAGACCAAGCTCTCGGCGGAGGTTGTTGAGTTGGCAAATGTCCGCCTGGAGGTCAGGGGCCTCCAGACTGAGAAGGAGAAAGTTGATAAGGAGGTGGTCGAGTTGAGGAAGCATGCTAAGGACGCCAAGGTGAAAGGTCCTTGTTTGGTTTTGGTAATTGAGTGACAACTTAGGTGGACTAATATGTGGTTATATGAGATACACAGGGAATTAGTCCACAGATGATTGTGTCATGAAGGAGCTCATTGCATATGAGACATGACACGGAGTCATGTGACCAAGGTGGCGAAGATCAAGATGAGGCTTGGCTCGATGGACCGGTTGCAAGTGTGAAGGGCAAGTCGAAGGCTTTGGAGCGATGGACCGTGAGGCGGTGAAGCTTGAGCAAGACTTAGCGCCGATGGACCGACGCAACGGTGAAGAGCAAGTGAGGTCAAGATCGATGGACCAAGGTCATATGATGATATGAAGTGGATCATATCATTTGTGATAGGGTTGATGCATGTGTTGCATCAACGTCGGAGGAGATGGAGTGGAATGCGCAAGGCAAAGGTATAACCTAGGGCATTTCCATTTCACCGGTCATAGGTGTGTAGAGAAGTTGATGACCGGGTTTAGGATAGATGGCCGTACTATTAAGAGGGGCAAACTTGTTTGCATATCGGTCATCTAGTGCCACTTGAGCGATCTAACTTTGCATACGTGTTAGGATCGAGTGGCGAGGCAAGTTGAGTGCCTAATTTCTTCGAAGAAAATGTTTGTGAAAATGCTAACACACGTGCACAAGGTGGTGATCACTTGTTGGTGTTGGCACATTTGCGAAGGCGGTGGAGTTTGAGCGGTAGAGAGGGTTTGGGTTCCTCTCTCCCTCCCGCCGAGCTTGCGAGGCGGGATTCGGCGCTTTTTGGAAAAGTGAAACGCCTATTTTCTATTGCGCCGAAAGTTGGAAAAGAAACGGAGGAGAACGGAGGTCACAGAGGTGCACCGGACGCAGCACCGGACGCAGCACCGGACGCTGCACCGGACGCGGGCTCTGTGCGACCGGCGCGTCCGGTCAGTGCAGCGTCGGGTCAGGCGCGCGGGCTAGGGTTTAACACCGGCGCGTCCGGTGACCCACGGGACCGGCGCGTCCGGTCTGGCGAACAGCGAGTCACGAAGTCTTCGGACGCGGTGCGCGTCCGGTCCCTCACCATCGGACGCGTCCGGTGGTCCAGGGAGCTTACTGGACTCGCACCGGACGCGGGTACTGTGGCGTCCGGTGGTTGCGAGCAGCGCGTCCGGTCTTGTCTTCGCGCGCGCGGGAACTGTGCGCACCGGCGCGTCCGGTGGTTCGCAACAGCGCGTCCGGTGGCTCGTTTGACCGTTGGCGCGCAGTGACCATTGGAAGATCTAACGGACGGATTTGAAATCAGGGGACACCGGACGCGGTTGAGCGCGTCCGGTCTGTTACGACCGGCGCGTCCGGTGGTCCCGCGAAAAACGTGAGTGGAGGGGTAACGTCTCTATTTGACTGTGGGGTTATAAATAGACCTTGTGGCCGGCCTTGGCCGGTAGCTGAGCACACTTTGGCCTTGGTGGCTTATGTGGTAGTGCTTGGAAGCCCTCTAACTCACTCATGCTTGATAGTGTTCATCGGATCGAGTGAGAGAGCGATTCTAGTGCGTTGCATCGAGAGGATTGCATCGAGTGGCACTAGGTGATCGTGTTGCAAGCCGGTGGTGCTTGTTACTCTTGGAGGTTGCCACCTCCTAGACGGCTTGGTGGCTTGCGACTCCGTTGAAGCACGCGTGGAGATTGTGCGTGGCTCCGGAGGAGGATTTGTGAGGGGGATTGTGCTCACCCCGCGGGGATCGCGAAGAGCAACTCTAGTAAAGCTCGTGGCTTGGAGGATCCCCATCTTGAGAGTGGATGTGCGGCACCCGCTGAGGGTTTGACTCTTGATAGTCAATTAGCTCGTGATCCATCAAGTGGGTGTATCGCCACAACGGGGACTAGCTTGGTGGCAACCAAGTGAACCTCGGTGAAAAACCGCCGTGTCAACATTGTGTACATCTTCTCGGTGGTTTGCTTTCGATTCACAAGCTTGTATTTACATTCATATACTTGTGCTTGTGTAGTTGCTCTTGTAACTAGTTTGCTTGTGTAGTTAGCTAGTTACCTTCTTGCTTGTGTAGCATAGAAGTAGCTCCCGTTGCATGGCTAATTTGGTTTGTGTAACCTTGTTAGTCATATTGCTTAGTTTGTGTAGCTAAGTAATTTGCGCTCTCTAGTTTGGCATTAGTTGCCTTGCTATTGAGCATTGCTAGTGAGCATAGGTGGCTTCGTGCTTTTGCTTACTAGAATTGTGTAGGAGCTCCCCGGCTTTGCTAAAGTACTAGTGCATAGGTTTGTGTGACCTTGCTCTAGAATTGTTTAGGAGAGCTCTTGCTAAGGAAAGCACCTTAGTTACATAATTAGGATCTTTGTGAGGTGCTTGTGAACTTAGATAGAGGGGTGTAGTCTTGGCTAGACCGATAGTTTTAATTCCGCATTTGTTTCGGTTTGCCGACGCGATTAATTTTAGAAAGGACTATTCACCCCCCCTCTAGTCCGCCATCTCGACCCTTCAATTGGTATCGGAGCTCGGTCTCTCAGTTGTGGTCTTCACCGACCCGAGAGGATGGCGGAATATGGACTAGATGTTGATTGTCCTCATATGTTTGATGGCACACACTTTGCACGGTGGAAAAATTGGATGATATGCAATTTTAAGTTTATTTGCCCTCAAATGTGGTGGATGGTAGATGTAGGCTTTTCTCATGTGTTGGATGAAGATAATCTAACTCAAGCACAAGAGAAATGCCTAGATCTTGACATCCAAGCTACTAACATCTTGTATAGATCTTTGGATGATAGCATCTTTGGTAAGATCATGGACCTCAAATCCGCTCATGAGATATGGGCCTATCTAAATGAAAAGTATGGAGCTATCACCGATGATGACGATGATGTCAAGCCCAAGGAGGTTGTACATGATGATGTTGAGCATGACCACAACATGATGGTTGTGGAGGATTGCTCCACCTCATGGTCAAGTGATGATGATGATCGATCTACCACAAGTTCACTTGACAAGAATGGTGATGATGCATCAAGTGTTGCAAGTGATGTTTCTACCCCAAGCACACTTGATGGTGACAACGTTGGTTCATGCTCGGGCCTTGATGATGCTACTACAAGCCCATCCACTACATCACATTGCTTCATGTCACTAGGTGACACAAAGGTATCAAATGATAATGTGATTGATCATGTTGATTCATATGATGAGTTTGTTAGTAGACTTGCTAGCATGAACAAGTCTTTAGAAAATGAGAAAGCTAAAACAATAAAATTAGAAAATGAAAACTCTTTTCTAAAGAACTCATATGAAGAACATAAGAGCTTACTTGATGATCTTAAATCTTCACATGAGAAGCTAATGTTGACTCATGAGAAAGTACTTGCATCTCATGAGGAATTGTTAGAAAAACATGCTTCTCTCATTAAGATGTTTTTAAAGAAAATTAAAAATAATGAGAGCTCATCACATGGATCAAATGATCAATTGCAAAATGTGACTAACCCATGTGATGTAGGGAGAAAGCATGTATCCACCTCTTGTGATGACTTATTAGATATGCCATGTTCTTCACATATATATGCTTGTTCTACTTCTACGTCTTGTGAGACTAACACTTTGAAGGAGAACAATAAGCTCAAAAGTGAAGTAAAGAAATTGAGCAACAAGTTAGAGAGGTGCTACAACTCAAAAGTCACCTTTGAGCACATGATAAAGACTCAAAGAAGCTATGGTGACAAGAGTGGCATTGGCTTCAACAAGAACAAGGGCAAGAAAATGAAGAAGCAAGAACAAAAGAAGCTATCTCATTTCGTGTGCTTTAAATACCATGAGATGGGTCACCTTGCCAAGTCTTGCCCAACCAAGAAGCCAAAGATGAGGCCACAAGATGAAAAGAAGATACCCCAAGCTCAAGTCAAGATCAATGATGAAGATGTTGGTGACTTGATGATCATGAAGAAGAAAACAAGAAGGGGTGGAAGAGGAAGGCATCCAATGCAAATCCAAGATATCAATATGATGAGCAAGAATCAAATTGAGAAAAGAAATTTGGCTCACATCAAGTGCTTCAAGTGTGAAGATATAGGACACTTTGCCTCGGGGTGTCCTACCAAGCTTGAGAAGAAGGCTCAAGCAACTCATGAGAGGCAAGGCAATGAAAAGCATCACATGAGCAATGAAGAAAAGGCTCAATCAAAGAGAAGATGCTATTCATGCCGGGAAAGGGGACACATGGCACATTCATGTCCCCTAGGTAACACTTCTAAGCATATTTCAATTGATGATACTAATGTGCTTAGAAAGGATGTAAATGGTACCTCTATTGTTGCTATTGCAAAATATCCCGCTACCCATACTAAGGCTTTGCCTAAGTATGTTGCTCCTAACTTGAGAGGACCCAAACTTGTTTGGGTACCATCAAA
The DNA here is from genome assembly GCA_038087645.1 of Saccharum hybrid cultivar R570. Lineage (NCBI taxonomy): Eukaryota > Viridiplantae > Streptophyta > Magnoliopsida > Poales > Poaceae > Saccharum > Saccharum hybrid cultivar. The sequence goes on from JAQSUU010000357.1 coordinate 3,900,816, forward strand.
AAGTGGATGATTGTTTGTAGGTACCATCGGCATTGGAGGCTTGATTCAATTGGTTTCATTTTGTTTATCATATATTGAGTCAAGTTATGAAGCTCAATGCATATCCAATCCCAATGCCAAGTCAAAATAAGTGAAGTCCAAGTGCTACAACATACAAGTGCAATATTAAAGATTGTGGTGATTTATTGGATATATTTGATGGCTTGCAAATATTCAAGTTGAAAGCTTGCTATTGGATGATCATGAGCTAACCAAGGTATATCTCTTGTTGATCATTTCACTTGGGTGCATATGAGTTAATTGAATTGGATATATATGCAATGTTGCTTGCTATGAGATGATTGAATGGATTAAATGTCTAGCAATTAAATTTGGATTGATTTGTGTTGGATAAATTCATGAGATGACATTTAGTAAGTGGATTGAATGGATATATGTCTTATGAAAGTGTTCAAACAAATTAGTTTCAAGTTTGATTCAATTTGGTGAAGTATAGCTCAATATATTGAAATCTGTCCATTATTGAAAATCTGAGCTAGCTGAGATCAAGTCTGAGTTTGAGTGACTAAATTATATTGGATTGGCTTGAAATTTGGTATGCATGCTCTAGACTTATGATATGAGATGCTGTATAAATTTCATGATAATTGGATGAGAAATGCTTCGGCTTTGGAGTACATCTTGTCAGCTATAGTGCAGCAGTTTTCAGCATGTAGCAGTGGTGGAAGATTTGAAATCTGGTAGCAATCTAGATGTCAAATGAATCTCAAATTTTTACAGCTGCTAGATGACTTAGTGAGTCATATCTCCACCAAATTTTATGGTATTTGGATCTGTACATTGGGAGATATAAATTATTCTTTGAAGGGTATAGAATCTGCCAGAAAAGTGACAATTATTGGATTGATCTAGAGTCACTTTAAGTGAAAGGTCCTCAAGTTGGAAACATATTTATAAGTGTCTGAGGCACCTAAGTTTGGTTTTGAATTGATCTAGAAGCATGACAAGAAATGAGTACAAGGGCATTGATTTTGGAATGTACTTAGTGTACAAATTTGGTACTCAAATTTGAAAATGAAGATCAAACTCAAGATGAAGATGAGGTTCAAGTTCTAGTAATAATTGGAGATCATTTGGTAGAAAGAAAAGGACTTAAAGAATAATTCAAGGTTACTCATAAAGTTAAGTCCATAGATCAATCAATCAAAGGCAATTCAAGTAAGTGTCAAGGATGGTTCTTTGGAGAGAGGTCACTTCTCCCTGCTGAGGGGGCTTGCCGCCCATGGGTGGGTAAACCGAGCACCGGCTTGGAAGGCTAACATGGAAGTGATGAATTCAAGGGATATTTGAGATGCTTAATTGAAGCAATCAATAGGGTTGATCAAGAAAAGCAAGCAACATCCAAAAGAGAGCTAGTCATGGTTATAAAATTGGTATCATAAGTACTTCTCTCATGCAAGCATTGATCAAAGAGAAAAATCAAGCCAACCACAACAAGAGATAATGCACTTGATTATTAGTGGTTCTCATTTCATATGGGTGAAGAATGGATTTCTCTATAATGATTGGTCTTCACCAAGCTTATAAATTGGACTTCACATTGCTATTGGAGTAATGAATTAGAATCTATGTGACTATCCTCTACTCCAATATAACAAAGGTATCATTGTAATATGCATGATCATTTCATCCCTTACTAGTATGCGATTAGTGCATATAGTACATGCTTACTAGGATCATGCATAACAAATGAAATATTTAAATTCATAGCCTACCACTATTGCTTGAATTGTTTAAATGATCTAGTGGTATGTGTATGAATTTGTTCATGAGCTAGTGAACCCAAGTACTTGATCTAGTTTGGATTGCTAACAAGTGACAAGTACAACATTGGCAAGATAACCCTTAGTATGAGAAGTGAAGAAGCTTGTCATTGGATCAAACCGGACTTAGAATCTTAGGCAAATCAACTTAGTTCAAGTCATACTAGAAGCTCATGACAATGATATGGGTACAAGCACAGACAACAATGCAAATGGATATCTAGGGTGTTTCAAATAGTATCTAGACTCAAAATATTTCTTCAATTAGTATTTACAAGTGGTGTCTAGATCATGATCTACAAGTGATATCCTACAAGTGGTGCTCATAAAGATAGCAAATGTTCAAGAAAAGATCATATTGACAAATCCTACAAGTGATTCCATGATAGAGGATTCTTCAAATTGGTATCACACATTTATTCGTGGTATTTCTACACATGATATCATTTATACAAGACCGTGGTTCCACAAGTGATCCTCAACTTTAAGTGATCATCAAATGAAGAAAGTTCCCTCACACACAAGAGCTCAAGATTATCAAGTGAATGACCCATGCTATGACATAGGGGGAGGAGCCCCACCTAAATGGTATCAAGGTCAAAAGATCCTAAGTGGTATCTCAAGAGCAACATACTAGTAATGTCATTCCAACATATGTGGTGATGTCCATCAAAAATGCAATATTCAAGTCTCAACCATCAACCCCAATGCTAGCCTTTGTATCAATTGAGAAGAACACCTTTTATGGAAATTGATGACAAAGGGGGAGAAGTTGGAACAAAGATATGTCAATACACCAAGTGAGAGGTTTAGGAAGAGATTGAACAAAGATATATCGTGAGAAGATGAGTTTGGATATGAAGATGGACAAAGAGGGAGCAACATTGTAGAAATAAGAAGGATCAAAATTCTTGGACAAAAGAAGCACACAAGTAGGGGGAGCAAGCTCATGAACATTGATTGGTTGCATTTGACTTATGCATATTCATGTGCTTGCTAGCATTGCATAAGTTTTATTTTTAATATGCATGCTTGTGTGGTGTATGCTAGTTATAGAATTTGATTGATGCTTTGATAACTAGCATGCATAGGTTGTTAGCTAGACTTATGATTATCATGCAAAAACTAGAACCTTGCTTATAATGTTGATCTCACGGGGTTTCTAGTGTTTTTGATGTCTAGCTACTCATGATGCTAAGGATGATGGCAAACTTGTGATTTTCAAATGGTATCAAGCTATCAAATGGTTTCGAACTACAAAGGTTTATTCTATACACCTTAGCATCACTTAGTAGTGCTAATCCTCCCACAAATTTCATATTTAGGCATATGTGCAAGCTTGAAACCAAACCATTTGAGCACATATGTAGGGAGAGTTATCACTACCAAGTTGGATTTTATGGTGCTTATCCAAATCCTAACATAGAGTTAAATGTTGGATAAGTGGCATAAAGTCCAAAAGAACTTAATTTTCATATCTTTGTAGAGTTGTCATCAATTACCAAAAAGGGGGAGATTGAAAGGTCCTTGTTTGGTTTTGGTAATTGAGTGACAACTTAGGTGGACTAATATGTGGTTATATGAGATACACAGGGAATTAGTCCACAGATGATTGTGTCATGAAGGAGCTCATTGCATATGAGACATGACACGGAGTCATGTGACCAAGGTGGCGAAGATCAAGATGAGGCTTGGCTCGATGGACCGGTTGCAAGTGTGAAGGGCAAGTCGAAGGCTTTGGAGCGATGGACCGTGAGGCGGTGAAGCTTGAGCAAGACTTAGCGCCGATGGACCGACGCAACGGTGAAGAGCAAGTGAGGTCAAGATCGATGGACCAAGGTCATATGATGATATGAAGTGGATCATATCATTTGTGATAGGGTTGATGCATGTGTTGCATCAACGTCGGAGGAGATGGAGTGGAATGCGCAAGGCAAAGGTATAACCTAGGGCATTTCCATTTCACCGGTCATAGGTGTGTAGAGAAGTTGATGACCGGGTTTAGGATAGATGGCCGTACTATTAAGAGGGGCAAACTTGTTTGCATATCGGTCATCTAGTGCCACTTGAGCGATCTAACTTTGCATACGTGTTAGGATCGAGTGGCGAGGCAAGTTGAGTGCCTAATTTCTTCGAAGAAAATGTTTGTGAAAATGCTAACACACGTGCACAAGGTGGTGATCACTTGTTGGTGTTGGCACATTTGCGAAGGCGGTGGAGTTTGAGCGGTAGAGAGGGTTTGGGTTCCTCTCTCCCTCCCGCCGAGCTTGCGAGGCGGGATTCGGCGCTTTTTGGAAAAGTGAAACGCCTATTTTCTATTGCGCCGAAAGTTGGAAAAGAAACGGAGGAGAACGGAGGTCACAGAGGTGCACCGGACGCAGCACCGGACGCAGCACCGGACGCTGCACCGGACGCGGGCTCTGTGCGACCGGCGCGTCCGGTCAGTGCAGCGTCGGGTCAGGCGCGCGGGCTAGGGTTTAACACCGGCGCGTCCGGTGACCCACGGGACCGGCGCGTCCGGTCTGGCGAACAGCGAGTCACGAAGTCTTCGGACGCGGTGCGCGTCCGGTCCCTCACCATCGGACGCGTCCGGTGGTCCAGGGAGCTTACTGGACTCGCACCGGACGCGGGTACTGTGGCGTCCGGTGGTTGCGAGCAGCGCGTCCGGTCTTGTCTTCGCGCGCGCGGGAACTGTGCGCACCGGCGCGTCCGGTGGTTCGCAACAGCGCGTCCGGTGGCTCGTTTGACCGTTGGCGCGCAGTGACCGTTGGAAGATCTAACGGACGGATTTGAAATCAGGGGACACCGGACGCGGTTGAGCGCGTCCGGTCTGTTACGACCGGCGCGTCCGGTGGTCCCGCGAAAAACGTGAGTGGAGGGGTAACGTCTCTATTTGACTGTGGGGTTATAAATAGACCTTGTGGCCGGCCTTGGCCAGTAGCTGAGCACACTTTGGCCTTGGTGGCTTATGTGGTAGTGCTTGGAAGCCCTCTAACTCACTCATGCTTGATAGTGTTCATCGGATCGAGTGAGAGAGCGATTCTAGTGCGTTGCATCGAGAGGATTGCATCGAGTGGCACTAGGTGATCGTGTTGCAAGCCGGTGGTGCTTGTTACTCTTGGAGGTTGCCACCTCCTAGACGGCTTGGTGGCTTGCGACTCCGTTGAAGCACGCGTGGAGATTGTGCGTGGCTCCGGAGGAGGATTTGTGAGGGGGATTGTGCTCACCCCGCGGGGATCGCGAAGAGCAACTCTAGTAAAGCTCGTGGCTTGGAGGATCCCCATCTTGAGAGTGGATGTGCGGCACCCGCTGAGGGTTTGACTCTTGATAGTCAATTAGCTCGTGATCCATCAAGTGGGTGTATCGCCACAACGGGGACTAGCTTGGTGGCAACCAAGTGAACCTCGGTGAAAAACCGCCGTGTCAACATTGTGTACATCTTCTCGGTGGTTTGCTTTCGATTCACAAGCTTGTATTTACATTCATATACTTGTGCTTGTGTAGTTGCTCTTGTAACTAGTTTGCTTGTGTAGTTAGCTAGTTACCTTCTTGCTTGTGTAGCATAGAAGTAGCTCCCGTTGCATGGCTAATTTGGTTTGTGTAACCTTGTTAGTCATATTGCTTAGTTTGTGTAGCTAAGTAATTTGCGCTCTCTAGTTTGGCATTAGTTGCCTTGCTATTGAGCATTGCTAGTGAGCATAGGTGGCTTCGTGCTTTTGCTTACTAGAATTGTGTAGGAGCTCCCCGGCTTTGCTAAAGTACTAGTGCATAGGTTTGTGTGACCTTGCTCTAGAATTGTTTAGGAGAGCTCTTGCTAAGGAAAGCACCTTAGTTACATAATTAGGATCTTTGTGAGGTGCTTGTGAACTTAGATAGAGGGGTGTAGTCTTGGCTAGACCGATAGTTTTAATTCCGCATTTGTTTCGATTTGCCGACGCGATTAATTTTAGAAAGGACTATTCACCCCCCCTCTAGTCCGCCATCTCGACCCTTCACAAGGGTGCAGAGGCTCTCACGGTCAAGCGTGACCTTAAGGATAACGAGACCAATGAGAAGGTCCACCTAGATCTTGATGCTGAGAAGCGGTCGAACCTAGCTCTACAGCAGTAGGTCACCCTTCTATCCACACGCCTGAAGGCTGTGGAGGAGCTAGCGTTGGCTACTGCCCAGACTTACATTGCTGAGTTGGGAGAGTTTGGTGGCAGCACCTCCACCTTACTAGAGGAGCAGAGCACCTTCAACCTGCTTTCATGGTTGAAGACGCTTTGGCTAGCGCTACAAACTTCGCCAAGAGGGTAGCCCGCGGAGGGTGCACCCATACTGATGGGATCCAGAAGGAAAAACTTGGGGAACCTTCCATGCTTGGCGCTACTTCTGACTTATTGTGAAAATCTGTCTGCAACTTCATGAGCTCGTTCTAGGCTTTCTTCAGTTGGGCAGCGGCCAAGCAAGTGGTGAAGGATCACCATGTTGAGGTTTGTGCTTTGTTGCTTGAATTACTTTTTAGTTGAGAGTTTTGGGTTTGGTTTCTTTCGTTATCCAACTAATTTACCGATGGTTGTCTTTTTTTTTTGTGACTTGCAGGAGCTAGAAAAGGAGGCCGCTAAAGGGGCTGCTAGGTCACAGACGTCTCAGACTGTGGTGCCTCTGCCGCCGAAGGCTCCTTCTTTGGGTCTTGCTTTGACACTGGAAGCGGGGAAGGCGTCAATGACCACCCAGGTCCCCGTGGTAGAGCCTATTGCAAAGAAAGAGCCTGCACGTACCCTGCCAGCTGATGTGCAGAAGGATAGTGGCGCTGTTACGTAGACAAAGGACAAGACACCTTCGCCCGGTCGCTCTGATCCTAAGGTGTAGATAGTAGGAATTAGGGTGTTAGTTTTTAGCTTAGGGTGTCACTTTTGTCACTGGACGCCCCCTTTGTATATATTGTGAATCTAAAAGACTTTATGGAATCTCATCTTGCACAGGTTTCTGATCCTGAACCTGCGCAGGACGCTGCCCCATTAATATTTTATCAAGATGGGATACATATAAGTGGCGAACTTAGGGGTTATTGGTGGCGGGCTTTCCCCGGAGGCACGGCTAGTGATATGTTTGAACACGTGAAGTATGACATTGACAATGAGCATGCTGAGTTTACACGTTCGCTAGCACGACGGGGGCCTCCGCCTCCTGCCTAGACATTTTTATCTTTGTGTAAATAATGTAACGCGCCTAAGCCTTTGGCTTTTGACTTCGAAGGTCTTTGATCTTTTGTAAAAATGTTTCGTTGACTTGATCAAGGTATGAGTACTGTGTTTGATAGACTGTTGTATTACAACTTGTGTTCTATTTGAAGTTTTAGTCAGAGGTTGCGGTTTACAGGTAGCGTACATATCTTGTTTAGGCTCTTGCTATCCCTGGCCTTGTAGTTATTGAATACTAGTCTGCGCTTTCTTTGTTTGCTGTTGAAGCACCGATCTTCGTCGTCGCGCTCATTCTGAGAGTCAGGCCTCCGTTGCTTTCTTCTCTAGCTCCTTGTGAAGATGAACCTACGCGTTGTGGTGGAGAAGATCAGGTCTTTGGTTTGCTCGTGCCTCCGCTTCTTTCTTCTCTGGCTCCCGTTAGGGATGAACTTGCATGTCATGGTGGTTATGCTTAGATTTTCGCAAGCGTCAGGGAAGGCCTTCACTTGTTCCTATCTCCTTCTCTTTGCTTGTTTGCAAAATCTAGAGTCTTCCTTATGCCCTGAGTCGGAGGTCGAGTAGTGCTCATATTCGATCTTGTTGATGTTGCGGAGGCTGTGGCACAATTTGAGCAGTCATCAGATGCTTCTCAAGGGGCCACTACATAGCTTGTGCAGCTGATGGTCCTTGTAGAAGCATTCTTTGACTACTACCTTTGTTGGCTTGTAATGTGCATCTCCGCTGTTTTTGTTCGAGCCTCATAATTGCGCTCCTGTTGAACATGGATGATGCGGGACTACGCCCATTTGCACCTTTGGTTGCGGAGGGATGTAACAAGATTTCGTACCATACCCTCCATCAACTTCAGATACTGGCTTGTTGCATTCATCTTGCAGCTACACAACATGCTCCGGTTGCAGTTCATCACAATGCTAGAGGCCTACTTTGGTTTCCTGCTGCCTTCGCTGGGTTGCGCTAAGTACTAATATTATGAGTCTTCATACTACATTGGATTTGACTTTTGTAGCTAAGGACACTCTTGCTTCCATCCTTCTTGTGGCTTGCGTGTTAGTATGATGGGGACGTGATTCCTGATCTTCCGTCAGGTTTAAGATAACTATCGATTTGGTCAGAGAGTGACACATCGACCTAGCTTCAGATCATAAAGACCCGAACCGTACAACCTAGCACCATGTCTCCTCTAGTTATCAACCGTGCCATAATCCGGTTGACCTCACCATAAAGGCTAATCCCTGCTGTGAATTGAGGAACACAAGCAAGAACAAGACAAAATGCAACTCAATTGAAGTGAAAATTGCAGATATATAATTAAGCACTCGGAGTTGGGGTCTCATAAACCTATAACGACGACTGTTCAAAGACAGATTGATCTAAAACAAAACCCAAACCCTAACATAGGTGGCAGCTACTGATTATAAAACCTAAGGGGCATCCAAGGACCCCTATTCATGACGCTAAGAAGTCTCAACACGTTACAAGGCCCAAACGGTCCAAAAGACGGTGATGCAGTGCCCTGACAAATTCTGAATGTGAACTTATTTTGATTATTTCCATTGACTCAAATGGAATTTGGACCTGAAACCAAAGCCATTGATGAGCTTATGAAATTAGCTTTCCATCCATATATGGATCATCAAAAACGGAGTCCGGATGCGTCCTGAGCGTCTGTTTTATTACAAACTGGTCCTGAAGGCCAAGGAAGACTCGAACTCAAATTGAACTAGGCCTCCGGCTTGGTTTGGATGTCCTTGCTGGCCTCCTAAGGTGGTGGCCAAGTAGAAGGACATCCGAGGGCTTCCTTGGTGGGTTCTCCAAGTCCTTGGGGTGTGCTCCCACTTGGGCCAGGGTCCCAAGGATGAATAACAAGCCCACGACGACAGTGTAGCTCCTGGCAGAAATAGTAACAAAATATCTTGATGGTTTGGAGGCCTTAATGATGTGATATTGAGATGAGACTAGATCTATTTGAAAGCTCATCAAGCAAGCTTTCCATCAAGTGCTCATTGACCTCGATCGCACTTCGGATGGATGAGTTATGGCCTTCCCAATAAAGCAGTGTCGATCTACCGACGAACCGAAAATTCAACTTTGATGAACTTGCACGTTGAGACATATTTGTACCTATATTCAAATAACAACATGTACATGTGGAACCAAGTGAATTTTACCAAAAATCACTATGCAAATATAGGAATGAGGTCACCTTATAAACAATGGTCGTATCCGATGGTGTCATGTCCTCATCATTAGATAACTATGGCAATCCAGCATATTTAAATTTCTCCTCCAAACTACTCCGAGCACACAAAGTATGAAACTCAATATAACCCAAAGTATTTAAAGAAGACAACAATTTCAGTTCATCTTGTTCAGTAGCAATGGGCTGAAAATTTGTTCTTTCAGCATAAATATGTGGCGTTAAAACAAAAGAATCAATCTCATTCAATAGTTGAGGCGCATGTATAATGGAAGCACCACCACACAACTCTTCTTTATCACAATGATTAGCTGAAAAATTATGTTGTAACAAAGATAAATCAAATTTGGTGTCCACTAATTGTTGCTTTATTGTAGTATGAGTGGTGGACACATTCAATACACCATCACCAATTTCAGCAATATTAGATTTTGTGGCAAGCATGAAACAATCTTCCAATTTAGGTACTTGGTGATTTTCGGATTTAACAACGAATTCTTTCTTCTCAGTAGTGGCACTCTCTCTATCAGGTTGTACAATTTTAGAATGGATTAAAGTTTTACCAGACTTCTAAGTGGATGTGGGTGGTGGTGGTGGTGGTGTTGAAGATGCTGCTGCAGCAGCGGAAGCGGCCGCTCGCCTACTTATCATGATTTCAACCTTCACAAATGCTTGCTCCACCCTTACTAAAACTTGGTTGAGGTTGTCGTCAATGTTGCTTTGGTCCTTTTGCTGACATCCCTGGAATTCTTCTTCTGCATGCATGGCAAGTTGAAACAACTAGTTGGTAGTGTTAAAATCTTTATAATAAATAATATCCTGAATTTCACGTCTCAAACCACCATAAAAATGACACACTTTGTCCTCCGGATCCTCCTCTATCCCACAGCGAATCATGCCCTTATGAAGCTCTACAAAATATTATTGAACATACATATCTCCCTGCTTTAAGTGTTGTAATTTTTTACGCAAATCTTGCTTATACAAAATAGGAACAAATCTATCACACATTGCTTCTTTAAATCTATCCTATGATTGAGGTTGTTGATGCAAATTAGCTAATTGTCGCCACTAGATTTGAGCAAAATCCTTGAATCCACTAGTAGCAAGTTTAACTTTATGTATCTCATGAACTAGGTGAGAATTAAATTCTTGTTCTATAGTCATCTCCCAATCTAAATATGCTTCTCGATCATAAGATCCAACAAAAGATGGTATGATAAATTTACCTCTTGTACCTTGGTGATTATAGTCAATATATGATGGCGGATTGTTCGTCATGCGGTCCATCCTTGCAAACATCTAGGCCATGATTTCCTGCAATTCACTCTTAAATAGAAACATGTTTTTTAATAATGTTAGAAATCAAAAGAAATTTCTATCAACTATTATATGTGTTAGTGGAAACACACTCTTACACGTCTTACCAAGTTCTTACAAGGTTCTTACCAACGCAAAGCAGTGGACGGTAAAACTGGTGGCTGGTTCATGATACCTGTTAGGGCGTGGCACCAAGATTGCAAGGATCTTTTTCTGTAGTAATCTGGAGTATAAATGTGGAACTTGGAAGGCACACAAAGAGCAAATATATATATGTGGCACACAATTCAGTTACAGATAGCAATATTGAATAAATGTCCAGAGCACTTGTCCTAGTTGCTGGCCTATACGTGTTCCTAGCACCAGTTGTGACACACAAGGGAGTGAAACAAGTATGAAAGGTAGCAATGGAAATATGGACGAGGCAAAAGGCACCACAAATAATAGAGCTATCGAGTGTTCCTTATGTGCTCCTTTTTTATCTCTTCTCTTCTCTTTTGCTATTTTTTTCTTTTCTTTTTTTGTCCAAATTTTTTTCCTTGCTTTTGCTCTTTTGATATTTTTTTATTAGCAAGGAGTACACAATAATAAATCCCAAAAAAATTGATCTCAATTGGATAAAAGATGTGGCCTATAGAAAATCAGGATTGTACTCCAAAAATCATATCAAAACTTGTGGGCCTAGAAACTCGATTTTCCTGATCGAATTTCTCAAATCTAATTTTTATGAACCTGTTTTGAGTGGATACAAAACTTGTGGGCCTAGAAATGGATCTAAAATTTTTAGCATTCTCTGTGGATATAAAATTCGCCCTGTTTTGAGTTTGGATGCAAAAGTTGTGACTGTTTTAAAGAAGCTGCTCGAATCAGGGTTTCAGTGGACACAAGATGCAAACTAATGGTGATACGGGTTTGTGGCGGGTGGAGGGACCAACACAAACTAGAAAAGAACACAATCTAAATCAGCAATAAGACCTTGACCTAGGACACAAACTCAACATGGCGGACTCTGAAACTGAAATATGCAAAGGCTATGACGCGGATGGTTGTAGGACAGGAAACAAATATGGCGGTAGACTATGGAACGAAGGTGAAAATCAACTAAACTAGGATAAATATGAACTTGACAGTCTACCTGAGGCTCTGACACCACTTGATTGGGACATGATTCCTGATCTTCTGTCAGGTTCAAGATAACTATCGATTTGGTCAGAGAGTGACACACCGATCCGGCGTCAGATCACCAAGACCCGAACTCTGCAACCTTAGCACCACGTCTCCTCTGATTATCAACCGTGTCATAATCCGGTTGACCTCACCACAAAGGCTAATTCCTGCTACGAATCTAATAACACAAGCAAGAACAAGATAAAACGCAACTCAATTGAAGTAACAATTGTGGATATATGATTAAGCACTCGAAGTTGGGGTCTCACAAACCGATAACGGTGACTGTTCAAAGATAGATTGATCTAAAACAAAACCCAAACCCTAACGTAGGTGGTAGCTACTGATTATAAAGCCTAAGGGGCATCCAAGGACCCCTATTCATGACACTAAGAAGTCTCAACACGTTACAAGGCCCAAACGGTCCAAAAGACGGTGATGCAGCGCCCTGACAGATTCTGAATGTGAACTTATTTTGATTATTTCCATTGAATCCAATGGAATTTGGACCTGAAACCAAAGCCATTGATTATCTTATGAAATTAGCTTTCCATCCATATATGGATCATCAAAAACGGAGTCCGGATGCGTCCTGAGCATCTGTTTTATTACAAACTGGTCCTGAAGGCCGAGGAAGACTCGAACTCAAATTGAACTAGGCCTCCGGCTTGGTTTGGATGTCCTTGCTGGCCTCCTAAGGTGGTGGGCAAGGAGAAGGATATCCGAGGGCTTCCTTGGTGGGTTCTCCAAGTCCTTGGGGTGTGCTCCCACTTGGGCCAGGGTCCCAAGGATGAATAACAAGCCTATGACGATAGTGTAGCTCCTGACAGAAACAACGACAGAATATCTTGATAGTTTGGAGGCGTTGCTGATGTGATATTGAGATAAGACTAGATCTATTTGAAATCTCATCAAACAAGCTTTCCATCAAGTGCTCATTGACCTCGATCGCCGTCCGGATGGATGAGTTATGGCCTTCCCAATGAAGCACTATCGGGCTACTAACAAACCAAAAATTCAACTTTGATGAACTTGCACGTTGAGACATATTTGTACCTACATTCAAATAACGACATGTACATGTGGAACCAAGTGAATTGTACCAAAAATCACTATGCAAATATAGGAATGAGCTCACCTTATAAACAATGGTCGTATCCAATGGTGTCATGTCCTCATCACAGTACAACTACTGAGATGCTAGCCTCTATCCCCCCTTTCTTTTGTGCTCTGATTGGGGGGGAATTGGTTTGTGCTTGGCTTATATAGCGTCGGCTGACCTATTAAATTTCGTTAGGTCAATAAACTTTAATTGCTTGATATGTTTTAATGATTTAGAGATCTTGTGGTTTATATAGTAATTGGCGTATCTTTCGTCTTAAAGACAGATGGTACTTGTGTTATTTAAGGACCATCATGCTCGGAGCCTGAGTATTGTCAGGTCTTCACCGGGTCTTTGGTACTCTTGATGCCTAGAGCAAAGATAGGTCTTTTTTAGGGTTTGCTCTTGGTATTTTTTTGCCAGTTTGCAACTGCTTTCTTGATGCCTGATTTTGGATAGGACTTTGTCAAGATTTCTTTGCGTTTTGGCTACGGAGGTCGTCCCACACTGTAAAGCCTTTAGCTTAGGTGTGGGGAGGTCCTCATTTTCACAAGTTTTGTCAAATGTTGTGGCTCCTTTGCTTGCCACTTTTGACCTTCGTGAGGATGTCTTTCCTTGGGGAAGTACCTCTTTATATTTTTAGAGGTTTTTTACATGGGTTTTGCCTTATTAAAAACCTCACCTCCGGAAGGAATTCCCCTGTGAGGAAAAGAGTATAGGCCCCTCTTGTCATTAATAAACTAAAAGAAAGAGGAAAAAAGGATAGGGCCTCTGCTTATAATTTGCAGAGGTTTCCTTTTTACAATTTTTTAAACGTAGAATCTACGCAACCTGTCCATGTTCCATGTATGGACTGTGGTTTTGCCTTCACCATCTATTAGTTAAAATGATCCTAGTCTTCCCGCTGTCTTTGCTATATAGGGGCCTTCCCACTTTGACTGGAGTTTAGTATTTACTGCATTTGGTTTTCTTCTGAGGACCAAATCCCCATCTTGTATATTTTTCCTTACAACTTGGCTATCTCTCCAATTCTTGGTCTGCTGTTTGTACTTTTCGATGTTCTCTACAGCTTCCAACCTTGTTGCTTCAATTGTTTCCTTCGAATATTCCTCATCTTTGGCCATTGCCTGCTTTATAGTGCGGAGGCTCTGATGTTTGATTTCTTTTGGTAGCATTGCTTCTTCACCGTATAGGAGTTTAAATGGGGTAAAGCCTGTGGTTCTAGATACCGTTGTGTTGTGAGACCACATAACCTTCAGAAGTTATTCTATCCACTTTCCCTTGCGAAGGTTGAATAGTGTCTTAGAGATTGCAAAGACGACTATTTTGTTGGCTCTTTCCACAACACCATTTGACTTTGGGTGGTACACTAAGGCGAAGGCTATTTTGGTGCCTACGCTTTTGTAGAAACTTTTGAAGTTGTCTGAGTCAAACTGCTTTCCATTGTCTACTGTTAGCGATCAGAGTACGCCAAATCTATAGTCAATGTTTTGCCAAAAGAACTTTTTGATTGTCTCTAACATTATTGTGGCCATCGGCTTGGCTTCAATCCATCTTGTGAAGTATTCTACAGCAACTACTGCAAATTGGTTCCCCCCTTGCGAAGGTGGAAGGGGTCCAACCAAATCCATGCCCCACCATTGCAATGGCCACGTCGGAGGTATGACCTGTGTTTTTACCGAAGGCTTGGATTGGTGTGGAGAGAAGTTTTGACATGCCTTGCAAGTTCTGACTATGTGCTCTGCATCTTTAATGTCTGTTGGCCAATAGAACCCTTGTCTGATGGCCTTTGCTGATAATGCCCTTAGGCCAATGTGAGATCCGCAAACTCCTAAATGTATTTCTTGCAGAAGCTCTTTTCCTTCGCCTTGTGATATGCATTTAAGCAGTGGCTGGATAACCCCTTTCTTGTACAAGGTGCCTTCTATCATGGTGTAAATTCTTACTTTGGCTGCCATTCTTGCAGCATTCACTTCATCTTCTGGATTTGCTACATTGTTGAGGGCGTCTATTATCGCCTACCTGCAGTCTTCACATTCTGTAAGCATGACTAGCTAGAACGCCTTCGCTGTCGTTTGTGTTGCTGGTGATTTTAGAATTTGAAAATAGGTCTCGGTTGGCATTGGTGATCCGTTTGTCGTAGCCTTCGCTAATTCATTGACTTCTGAGTTTTCTAACCTTGGGATGTGTTTCAGGGTGAAAACTTGGAATCTTTGTTCTAGTGCCCTTACTATTGCTAGATATTTTATTAGCTCGGTCTCTCGTGCCATGTATTCTTTCTTGACTTGCCCTGCTATGACTTGAGAGTCAATTTTGATCAACAGTGTTCTTGCTCCGAGTGCCTTCGCCTTGTTGAGCCCTAAGATAAGGCCTTCGTATTCTACTATGTTATTTGTGGCCCTAAACTCTAACCTTACTGCATACTTTTATCAAAGGCCTAACGGTGCAACTAACACGGTGGAGGCCCCTGCTCCCGACTGGCCCCATGCTCTATCAGTGAATACAATCCAAGTTTCATTGATAGGCTATGGGTTGTTTTGGGTCGGAGGTGTCCAATCCGCCATATAGTCCACGAGGGCTTGAGATTTAATTGCTATTCTGGGGAAATATGAGATTTCGAACTGTGATAGCTCTGTGGCCCATTTGCCAATTCTGCCGGAGGCTTCTTTGTTCTTTAGGATGTGTCCCACTGGTTGGGACGTTGGCATCGTTATTTCGTGCCTCTAGAAATAATGCTTCAGTTTCCTTGATGAGATCAGAACTGCATATGCGATCTTTTCAACCTCCGTGTAGTTCAACTTTGCTCCTGACAATGCTTCTGAGATGAAATACACTGTCCTTTGGATGACCTTCGCCCCTTCTTCCTTTTCCTGTACGAGGACTGCGCTGATTGCGTGATCGGAGGCTGCTACGTACAATAATAGTTGGGCTCTGGATCTGGAGTGCTCACCATTAGTTTGGTTGCCAAGTAATTCTTGAGCTATTTGAAAGCCTTCGACTGCTCAGGCCCCTACTCCACCTTATCTCCGCCCCTAAGGGCTTTGAAAAATGGTAAGCTGCACTCTACTAATTTTGATATGAACCTGTTGAGTGCTACTATCCTTCCTGTAAGCCTTTGTATGTCTTTTTTGGTTTGTGGCTCTGCCATTGTCATTATTGCTTTGGTCTTGTATGGGTTGGCCTTGATGCCTTTGGCACTAATGATGTATTCAAGCATTTTTCCCATGCTAACCTCAAAAATGCATTTTTCTGGGTTGAGTTTGAGCCCTGCCTCCCTGAGGTTGGTGAATGTCTCTTTGAGGTCGGCGATGTGGTCTTCCTTGTGTTTTCTCATCACAACAATGTCATCAACATAGGCAATAATGTTTCTCTGGAGTTGAGGACCCAAGACCTTTTTGGTCATTCTAGTGAAGGTTGCCCTCGCATTTTTAAGCCCCTCCGGCATTCTGGTGTAACAGTAAGTGCCGAAGGTTGTGGTAAAGCTTATTTTTTCCTCATCTTTTTTCTTGAGCCAAATCTGGTGGTACCCTGAGAAGCAATCTAGGAGAGAAATCTCTGGCAACCTATGGCTTTGTCAACATAAGTGTCTATTCTTGGTAGTGGAAAAGTGTCCTTTTTGCATGCCTTGTTGAGATCTATGAAATCTATGCACATTCTCATTTTCCCATTCTTCTTGGGGACTAAGACCACATTTGTGAGTCACTCTAAATACTTGACTTCTCTGATGACATTAGCATCTAACAGTCTTTGGACTTTGGCCTTCGCCGTTAGGATTCTATCCTTCGACATTTTCCTCTGCCGTTGTTTCCTTGGCTTTATCTTTGGGTTGATATCTAGGGCATGCTGTATTGTGTCTCTGCCGACCCCTAGGAGGTCAGAGGCTGACCAGACAAAGGTGTATTTGTTTTTCTCTAGTGTCTCTGTTAGCTATGACTCTTCTTCTGTCGACAGTTTTGCACCAATAATGACTTTCCCGTTTGGTACTGCTTGTCCAAGCGGTACAGTTTTTGTCTCTTCTTGATCTATTAGATCTATGTTGCCCTTGGGCATGTCTGAAGGCCTCGGTGGTTTGTTCTTGGCTGTCTCTATAGAGTTGATGTTTCTCTGTGATTTATAAATTGCCCTTTCTATGTTCCTTGCTTCCTTTTGGCTTCCATGTACTGTGATTACTCCGTGGAGGGCTGGTAGTTTCATACACAAATAGCCCATGTGTATTGTAGCATTGAATCTATTCGCAAAGCCTCTACTGAAGATGGTGTTGTACGGGTAGTAAAGGTCTACCACATCAAAGGTGATATACTCTGTTCTTGCATTTTCTTGATCTCCGAAGGATACTGGGTGGGAAATCTTTCCCAAGGCCTGAATCTGCTTGCCTCCGAATCCAATGAGTGGTAAATCCGAAGGTTGCAACTGGCTTCTGCTAAGCTTCATCTAGTTGAAGGCATTGACAAAAGATTATGTCGGTGGAGCTGCCCGAATCTATCAGGATCCTGCTGATTCCCCATCCAGCTATGTTTGCTTTAATCACCATGGCGTCGGCATGGGGGTAACTCTCGAGTTGCAAGTCTTGCTCTGTGAAGGTTATGGGAATCTTCAACCAATCAGTGCACCGTACTGGTCCTTGCACTGCTATGTTGTTGACAATCCAAAGGTGATCTTTCTTTTGCTTTTTGGTTTGGAACTCCATCGAGGTGCCCCCAGCTTTTGGCAGGATCATACCAATGGTTGTTAACGACGTGTGGGGGTTGATTTGGTTTTCTAGGTTAGACTTTTTTAGGAGGTGGTAGCTACGTTGGATGCGGTGGTGGTGGTAGTGGGTGCTTTGGTGGTGGGGGTAGTGCCTCAAACCTATTTGCTGGTTGCTAGGGGTGATTTGTTTCAATATAAGTTATGTGCAGGGATCTTGGGTTTATGTAAGTTAGATTGGCCTCTGCACGCTGGTTGCTTTCCTACGCTTGCGGCGGAGACGGCGGTCGCCATGCAGGCAGGAAGTTGGGGTAACAGGCGGAGGCCAAAGTAGAAGGGTGTATTTGGGTGGAATTCAATCTAGGGTAGATGGGGCAATATTGTTGCTGATAGTGTGGGGTAAAAGCTTGGTTTACCTCTCTAGCTTGCTAGGGCGGTGGAGGCTAAGGGTTAGTTCTGCTTTTGACCCTTTCTTGTGTTTCCTTGGCGTTTGGGCAATCTCTAGTGACATGCCCTTTCTCCTCGCCATGAAAGAAGCAATACTAGTTACGCTGCCTGTGTCATGGATTTTTATTCCAATTTCTCCCTTGGTCGTTTCCTTTCCCTTGATAGGTTGCTTGCGCCGTATTTTGTGCTCCTACCTCTAGCATTTTCTGCCCTTACTGGTTATTGCTTTGGTGCTTGATACTGAAGACTTCCTAACTCTGGTTTTGCTTTTGCTGTTGCTAGCTTTGGTTTCCATTGCCCCTTAGGGGATTCCTGTTGTTTGTTTGTTGCTTGTTTTGATTCTACTCTTCTAGTCTCTTGCGAAGGTCGTTATCTGACTTGCAATACTTTTCTAATTTGTTGTACAACTCTTGCATTGAAGTTGGCTTCTCTCTGGCCAGATGAGCTGCGAAGGGTCCGATGCGGAGGCCCTTAATTGCTGCTTCAATGGCTACCTCTTCTGGGACATCAGGAGCCTTTGCTTTGACTTGAACAAATCTCTAGAAATAATCCCTGAGTGCCTCTCCCTGGCTTTGCTTGCACTAAAATAGGTTTGTGGAAGTCAAAGACTCACTGGAGAACCCTATAAAGTTTGCTAGGATCTTGTCGCAGAGGTTCTACCAAGAGTACACTATGCTTGGTTTCAGCATGGAGTACTAGGTTAATGCATCGCCTTTGGATGCAATGACAAAGGACTTTGCAAGCACTGCTTCGTTTCCACTAGTGGAGGCTACTGCTGCCTCAAAGCTCATAATGAATTGGCACGAGTCGGTTTTCCCATTAATTTTGGGGAGGGTGATTGGTTTGTAGATTGATGGCCAGGGCGAGTTTTGTAGACCTTTGGATAGAGGGGATTTGGGATCTATAGTTCTGTGGGTTTGAGGAATTGCGAAGGATAGGCCTAGGGTTGGCTGAACCACTGAAGCTGGTGGGGGACTGGCCTAGTTTTGCCTTATTGAGTTGGTTTGCTGAGATGTGCTTGAAGACGGCTACGAAGGTTGCATGCTTTCGATTTTCTACTTGCAGGAGGGTGAGCTACTGCATAATTTCTGTTGCTTGGGTTGAGGCTTGCGCTACTTGC
This sequence comes from Saccharum hybrid cultivar R570, assembly GCA_038087645.1. Lineage (NCBI taxonomy): Eukaryota > Viridiplantae > Streptophyta > Magnoliopsida > Poales > Poaceae > Saccharum > Saccharum hybrid cultivar. The sequence continues at coordinate 3,919,864 of JAQSUU010000357.1, forward strand.
TGGTTCGCGGCGAAGGCTGCCGCTACCCTATTTCTCTCTTGCTGCATACTGAGCAACTAGGCCTGCAACTATTGGAGCTCCTGCTCAGGTGTTAGGAGTTGTGGTTGTTGCGCCTCCGCAGCCGGAGATTGATCTCGCACTGAGTCATCCTCCACTTCATCTTCAGGGCTATAGCGTTTGTGCTACGAGTGTTGCGCCGGGGCCTCCCCCTCATGGCGAAGGCCGCTAGGGCTCTAGTGGAGGCTCTTCTCTTTCCTGCCATCGCAAGTTTTTGTTTTCAAGCCCCACAGTGGGTGCCAATGTTGGAATTGTGAATTCCAGCAAGGATGGTGATGTAATATGACCCCCGCTTGGTCGGTGCCCCGGGCGAAGGTCTATTGTAAGAGTGAGGCCGAACAGCAGAAAAACTAGGGTTTTATTAATGAGTTCACCCACCTCTCTCTTACACATTTACGGCTCCCCTTTTATAGGGCAATGTCCCTTCATTAATCATCTTTACAAAAATGCCCCATGACGGTGGCAAGATATCCCAAGAATATTCTCTTCACAGGCATTCTAGCTTGGGATAACATGGTAATCTAATCTTCGAACCGCCTTCCTGACGTGGGCCAGAGCCCAAGGCCGGTTTTTGGCCCATGCCTTTGCTGATTTGGCCGCCCGGCCCGTGGTGGGAGCCGCCACCGTCCACTAGACCATGAGACTCTCCGCCGCTGATCGCCGGAGGCCCTCGACTGCCATCGATTCCGATCTCTGCCCGTCCTGCAACCAGGAGACATAGCTTGGGGGCGAAGCTACCTCCACCGGACCTTGCCTACAAAGACATTTGGAATGGTCGCTCCTGGTTAGACGACACAACCTTCGCCCAAGGCGTAACTCTGGGCCTCCACCCTTGATTGCCGAAGGTCCCTTCGTCCTAGCAAGAAATCCCTTAGAACAAGTTAAAGCTTGACCAGAGCAAGATGATGCGGGCCTCCACCACCTGAAGGGGGGGCTTATGGTCTCATGCCTGCCGATGAACCTTCGCCATTCAAGCCAGAAGTTCCACCTTCCTCCGCGAGCATTTACCAAGGGGGAGCGGCTCGTGGTCCGGCCGCGAAGACTAGGGCCTCTGTTGCCTTGGGGACCCATGTTCCAATAGTATGTTCACCTTTAGAATTCAACCACCCACTAGCTTTCCTATTCTTGGCTAAATGGCTTTGGTCTCAAGCTTAGAAACCAAATTTTGTTAGGAGCGGTTGTGCTTTGTTGGGCTTTATGGCTGAATAGGAATGACATGGTTTTTAACAAGACTAAGTCTATAATACATATTTGCAGGTAAGTTTTAGGACGACATACTGGATCTGGAAGTGGTCCCTATTACATAACAAGGAGACATGCCATCTTTCATGCATGGATGTAGAAAATGGGAGACAACAATTATGGCGGTCTTCACAAAGTTTGGATGAAACTTCCAGAATCGAATTGAAGCATAGTTTTAGTTCTTTCCCAAGTGCTTACTCGTTCTACCTAGTGGACTGAACCTTTGTGTGCCAATTCTTGTTTTGTCGCTTTTATTTCCTGTTTTGGATGTAAGAGTTGAGCCTCATGGCTCCTGTTTGTTTGACTCTTAGCTGTGTACCATCCTCAGATGGTAGAGGCTAGAACTGCGTTCCGTTATCTAAAAAAATCAAGTAGGAGTAAGATACAAGCATGGATGCCATGCTAGTTAGGGTTAAAGTCCTTTGCATCGGTGCTTACTTCATTTTAGGGCTTGATTGAACGACAAAGGTTAATTATGGTTAGATGCACACAACTAAAAATTGGGCAACTAACAATTGGCTTTGTGTATTTGGATCCCTGACTAATAGGTGCATACATACCTAACAATGAGCGATTATATTAGTTGTTATTAGCTAGTTGTGGTTAGCTGATGACGATGATAGCAGTGTGTTGGAGCCGGCGGTGGCCGTCGTGGTCATGAATGTCGCTGGCGAAGTCAGGAACAAGAACATGATCACCGTGGACACACACACACACGCATGCCAGTGCAAGAAGATACGATTGGCGTTGCACAATTTTCATAGCTTTTCTGTTGCTTTTCTTGCTTATATATGAAATATACATACACAGGCTTGGAGCCCTACATCATCCCCCCATGATGCCCAAGCCACCAGAGACACACACATCGACTTTCCGACGAACAACCACGATGCTCACCGCGGTTACGAACCCGTGATAGGCTCCAAATAGGATTATATAGGAGGAAACATGAGCTTCTCGATACCTCATTAAAAATATTGAAGACTTCAATGGGAGTTTGCCATCTCTATCACAATTAAGCATTAAATTTGTGTATCTAGATTGTTGCTTACATTTATAGTTTATCTTGCTAGGCTAGTTGATAGGATTAAAACCTAAGTTGTATAACTCCTTTGTGATAGAGACGACGATACACTGAGCAAAGCCTTAGTTGCACGTCTAGATAAATTACTTTACGACATAGGTTTTGATAAGTGCACATTAATGGCCATAGTTTACGGTAGAAGTTTTAGAAAGCCTATAGTTCACCTCCCTCTGGCGTCATGGTCCCTTTTTTACTGATGAGCAGTATGTTCATTTATTATATAATTAGCTCGTTTGTGAAAAAATGTAGAAATAGAATCACGGATGCACATATTTACCAAAATCATCTTTTAATAATTTCTAGATTAGAAGAGGCCATAATTAGCCTAAAATTTTAACACAAACAGACCCTTAGTAAAAGGTTGGACAATTAATTAAGATTGTTGGCTGAAAATTGCTGAAAATTTTAACACAAACCGATCCCCTGAGGAACAAACCTCGCTCTTCCTGTGCCGGCTTCATTTATTAAAGACCTTTTACCTAACATATTGCATTGCAGGGTACTGGTGTCGTCGTCTTCGACCTCTCTCCTAGCTGCCATTTAATCTGTTATCTGGATCCGAGTGATATACGGTACACAAGGACACCGACTATTGCGACGTCACGTGCATTGCGTCTGTTTGCGTGCAGAGCTGAGACCTCGTACGAGCTCGATGGAAGCCATGGAAAAGCCTTGGCGACAAGCCTAGGGCAGTGCAGGCTGAAACATGGAAGCACTGGATAGTCGTAGTGGGTTGACAGCTAGTGCAGTGCAGTAGGTGGTCCATGGATCAGCATCCTGAGTCATGATCTACTTACTGGATGACAAAATATCGGAGCCAGCATAAGCAATGACAAACAGGTAGGAGAACCAATAAGAATAATCCTAGTCATATTTAGATCACACCGGCATTAGACCCATTTTTATGACTAAACTAAACTTTAGTCCATGTTTTAGATGCCAAATAAAAGATCTAAATATGAAATAATCATAGTCTAACAAAAACTAATAGAGGCTAATTGATGAGTAAAACTAAGTAGAATTTTTTTTCTAAATAGTCCATGTTTAGCCTATTATTCAACGTTAGTCAGGTGATCAAACATGCCCTTATTTCGGCCAACTGATTAAAAGCCACGACAGCGAGTGCGGGTAATTAAAAGCCACGGCAGCGAGCATTGCTCGGAAGGAGTGTTCCTTTGTTGCTAGTACTAGCTAGCACAGGAGGGCGATTGAATGCTAGAGCTCTGAGAGCTTTGCAGTGGGAAGCAGGTGAAGGAGGAGAAATGAGTGGGCAAGCACTAAAAAACAGTCTTACCGACGGTTCAAATTAACGCATTATACTAGGCCCTTGTTTAGATTGAAGAAAATTTCGACCTGATGAATAGTACCACTTTCGTCTTATTTGGTAAATATTGTCCAATCATGGACCAACTAGGCTCAAAAGATTCATCTCGTGATTTCCAACTAAACTGTGTAATTAGTTATTTTTTTACCTACATTTAATACTCCATGCAAGCGGTTAAAAATTGATGTGATGGAGAGAGAGTGAAAAAACTTGGAACTTTGAGGCAAACTAAACAAGGCGTAGTATAGAAACTAATTCTGCTGGCAGGTATATAAAAGCTGATTTCTATTGACGGTTGTTCTTGGCCGCCAATATCAGGCCACCGCTAGCTGAGTACTCCCTCTGTTTCTATTTACTAGGCGCGAGGAGCCTAGGGTGTGTTTAGATGGCAAAATTTTTGGAGAAAAATTCTTATAGCACTTTCGTTATTATTTGGTAAAATTTGCACAACCATGGACTAACTAGGTTAAAAGATTCGTCTCGACATTTACAGACAAACTGTGTAATTAATTATTTTTTTACCTACATTTAATGTTTCATGCATACGTCAAAGATTCGATGTGACATATACTGTGCAATTTTTTTTTTTTTTTTGTGTCTTTTGAGATCTAAACGTGGCCTAAATACAGATACCAAGACGTCCGCCTGCATGCGCTGTTAACAAATTAATTGCTTCCTAGCGCCTGATGCCTTGTCCTTTCATTGGCTGTCTCCATGCGTGCCTTCTGTTTTGGCTGTGTTTAGATCCATCGAAAAGTGCACTATGCAAAATAAGATTCCCCGTCACATCAAACTTGCGATACATATATGGAGTACTAAATGTGGATAAAATCAAAAACTAATTGCACAGTTTGGTTGTACTCTGCGAAACGAACGTTTTGAGCCTAATTAGTCAATATTTGGACAATTTTTACCAAATACAAACAAAATGCTACAGTGTATTTTGGCACTCCAAAATTCGGATCTAAACACAGCCTTTATTGGCCAGCGCCCATTCTGCATGTATGCATGCATTAACTTGCTACATTAATAACACCTCAAAGTACAGAGCTCGCCTGCTGAAACGGTCTAAGCAAAAAAAAAAAAAAACGCGAGCACGCCTGGTGTACCGGAATGGACGGAGTAGTAGATAAAGTAACAGTAGAGTCTACAAAGTTCGGCCCTATTCATCCGGCTTATAATCCGTACTTTTCAACTTATTTTTTCAACTAAAATAGTATTTTTCTCTCACAACAAATCAGCCAACAGTGTTTTTTAGCCGGCTTATCAGCACAGCCGAACGGGCCTTCTTTTCCAACGTAACTGATAGCACAACCATAGTGACCTGCTATTAATTATCTAAATCACTATTAGTTAGAATGAACACATCCAACAAGTTTCTCTACATCCTTCAAAATAGAATATAGCTATAACCTTTAGCGACCAACCTTGCCATATATATACCTTAGGAAAAATACCCTTAGCAACCTATCAACTAGCTCGTCAACTTTCTATGAATGCAACATTAGCTACGTGCAGGAATGTAACATGGAACGTAAGGTGTGTGATACAGAATGCAAACTCCCTCATGATATGACATTTTACTAAGGTATCGAAATTCTCACACTTTCCTCTATTTCTCGATGGGCCTTCCCTACACACAAGTAGGTTTCCACCTTGCCTCTTCTGGAATGGTTCCCCTCATCTCTACTTGGGAGAGCTTTTGTGTACAAAATCATAATCCCCTTTTAGTTGAAAATTGTATGGTCCGTTTGCATTGCTCAACTTTTGTCTTATATATACGAAAAGACAATTGAAAAAATAAATTCAGATGGGTTTTGCTTTGTAAAATTATCATTCTATTCTAATTTTACTACTATATATTCATTATCTTAGTGAAGATGGATAAGGAAATGACGTCAAAGTTGAGGACATACTCCCTCCATATCGGATTTAGAAGTCGTTTATGACAGCAACACGGTCTCTAAAACACAACTTTGACCTCTTGTTTTTATAAAAAAATATTTATTGAAAAGTGATATATGTATACTTTTATGAAAGTATTTTTCAAGACAAATCTATTCATATAATTTTTACATTTGCAAACTCAATAACTTAAAAGTTATTGATGATTTATATTCCCAATGTTTGACTCAAACCTGTCACACCCATTTTTAAGGACAAAAATAGGATGCATAAAAGACTCATGTGCGCCCCAGGAAACAGTTGCACACATAAGTTGACAAATTACAAAGTATCATCACAGTGCTTATTACATAACGAATAAGTATTTAAGACATAGTCTTGAACGATAAGTAATAATAACTAATAGTAATTCTTCAGCGGAAACTCCACACAGGGACATGGTTGACTGGTTGACACCAAGACTAGTACTCATTACGATAATCTTCCTCAATATCTTCATCTGTTATGGTGAAAATAGCAAGGGTGAGTCCATGTCGAACTCAACAAATATAATACAGGGTTCATGAGGCTCAAAAAGGCTAGACATTGTTTAACTGCGTTTAGCTTTTAATCATATATTAGCAATTGAGTAGCATCAAGATAAACCGCTTCCCATTAAAGAACCAATGGTCAATTGTAATAAGGATAATGAATAGCATTAACATGAGCAAATAATAATCAACAATAATTAAGCATGATATAGCAGTTATGATCAACTATTCCATAAGAATCCCCAAGGCCACTCGTATCCGTGAGCACGGCTAGTATACCAGTTTTTAACTCTGCGCAGAGGTGTACACTTTCACTGTGAGTCATGATTTCCAAATGAGTGGGGAGATCAAGCCCAAACACCCGAGAACCATATAAAGCCACTCAAAAGTTCGTCTAACAAGTTAGGGCCATTAGATTCACTCGGCAGGCAGATGTAGAACCCCCCTTTCCTGTGGCACAACAACCGCAGCCTATACACACTAGGCCAGGGGCTCGCACTACACCCAACGTGGCAAGCCTTTCTTACGCCATTTAAGGTAACCACTAACAAGCTAGAAATGGTCTCTTGAACAACTAAAGCCAGAGCCATATAGCCCTCACAGCTGTACTGTATATCCCGGTTATCACTTACAGATAAGTCCTTATGGAGAGAAACCAGAGCATCAAAATAATACACATGCTCTAGCCCCCTTTTAACAGTAATAAAATCATCTTAATGGTTGAATGCTTAATCCATTAATCCAATTACAAGATCATTGTTCTTAGTTTAAGCACTAGCAGTAGCTACCCATATGCATTCCCAAGGTTGACAAGGAATCAAGATAACAATCACTAAGTTATAATCTCTAAGGTTGTCAAGGTAAGCACATGCATATGTATGACAATTCAATGTATAGGTAACAAGGATAGTCCTGTGTTATACTTGCCTTGATCAAAGCTTTCCAAGTGATACTGCTGACTTGGCTCAAAGTAATACTCCGAATCGTCCAGATACTGCTCACCTTCTATACTCGATCATCAATCAACAACACACATGCATCCAATCAAACAAACACGAAGCAAACAAAGAGATACAATTAGAACAGTACACCAACAGTAGCAAAACAGTAATAAAAGTTTATAAAATTCTTCTACACGTTTCTACGATCACACAGACGCAAAGATCACCAAATTCGGAGTTAAAACGTGAAAGTTATGAATTTTCTAAGATTTCCTATAGATAAATAAATACTTAATTATAAACTCGAAAAATAAATTATCAAAACTAACTGTAAAACTACACTAACATGTAGAGCTTGCAAATACGAACCTAACGCAACTTGAATGGATCAAATCGGAGTTAAAATGAAGATTTTATGACCAAAACAATTCTAGTGGCAAAACTGTAATTATCTGAAAACGTATTTTTGATTTAATCGGGAGAAAATACGCTTTCAAAACACGAAAACGTATTTCCAACTATACGCTATGGACGGCGGGTTAATTATTAACAAATCTAGGGGCTCTTTAAGAAGTTTACCCCGCGAAGGGGTATCTTCTAATCTCAGCCCTTGATCTCAAATTCAATGGTTCGTGTTCATCATCAAGTCTACAGTGGTCATCCGGTCACCCTCTTCATGTCCGGCCGGCGGCTTCCCCATGGCCGGCGGCTCCTCCATGGCCGGAGAAGATGGATCTCCCCACCTAGACCACCATTCAAGCCCAAACTCGAACCAACCGAACGAGATGCTCCACACGAACTCACCCAAGCAATAAAAACTAGCTACGACAAACCGTATCCGATGTGCGGCAACAAGAGGACGGCAGCGCCATTACCGGCCACTGTGAGCTCCAAATCCACGGTATAAAGCACAAAAGCTTCAATGGAAAGCATTGGGAGTAAGAGGAAAAGACAACAAACTTACTCAAGCGAAGAAATTGACCACCAAACCACCCTAAGGCCTCACCCGCGCCAACCGAAACCGTCGGCTATGTCCTAACCCTAGAGCTTGATTTCCCGTGGCTAGCCTAGCGTTTAAGATGAAAAACGGAAAGGGTAGATACCTGGCTACTCTTTTATAAGGTCACCTCTCCTATTTTGGTTAGGAAATCAGAGATTGAAGATTGAGTCGGTTGAACAACGAAGATCGAGTCCTACCCGGCTACGGCTGGAGGTGGAAGAAGCGGCTGACAAGCCGACCCCACCGGTCAGCGGAACAGGGAGGCGCGCGGCTCCTCACCGAAGCTGGGCCGCTCGTCACTGCTGGGCCGATGCGCGAAGCTGGGCTACTGCGGTGCTGGCCGGCCCACCCAACGACAAGCAAGGAGGAGAACAGGCCCCTGGCCCCAACGACCATCGGGCCGCCAGGTAAGAAAGGTAAACTGTTTTTTTTTCTTCCCTTTTCTTTATTTGCTTATTTAACAAACTATTCCAAATAAAATTTTCCAAACCAAATCAAAATAAAATAAATCCACTCCACAAAATAAAATAAATGCAACAGCATGAATGCAACACCAAATATTTCTTAAATTTTAATTTCCCATTAAATGTTATTTAAATTATTTGGAACCCACTAATTCTAAAATTTGAAATTTTTGGGTGTTACAAATTCTACCCCCCTTAAAAGAATCTCGTCCTCGAGATTGAACTGCTTACTCAAACAATTGCGGATATGATTTCCTTAATTCATCCTCTCTTTCCCAAGTTGCCTCTGCCTCTGAATATCGATTTCACTGCACCTTGCACATTTTAATAACCCGACTTCGAGTAACTCTCTCAGCAGTCTCTAAAATCTTAATCGGAAACTCTTCATATGTAAGATCCTCCTTAACAGTCAATTCTTCTAAAGGTATCTGCTCCTCAGACACACGCAAACACTTCTTAAGTTGTGAAACATGAAACACATCATGTACTCCAGATAAATTCTCAGGCAACTCTAATTGATAAGCAACTTCCCCACGTCTAGTAATAACTTTAAATGGTCCAACATACCTTGGTGCTAGTTTACCTTTCATGTTAAACCTCTTCACACTTTTCATAGGTGACACCTTCAAATAGACATAATCACCTACCTCAAAAACTAAATCTCTTCTTCTATTGTCAGCATAACTCTTCTGACGAGACTGTGCTACTCTCAAATTCTCACGAATCACTCGCACTTGATCTTCTGCGTTTCTAAGAACATCTGTACCAAACACTTGAGATTCACCTGTCTGATCCCAAAACAATGGAGTTCTACACTTACGTCCATATAAAGCTTCAAACGGTGTCATCTTAAGACTCTGTTGATAACTGTTATTGTAAGAGAATTCTGCATAAGGCAAACTCTTATCCCAACTAGTTCCATATTGCAATGCACAAGCTCTCAACATATCCTCTAATACCTGGTTGGTCCTTTCAGTCTGTCCATCTGTCTGTGGATGATATGCTGTACTAAAATTCAATTTTGTTCCCAATGATTCATGCACAGCTTTCCAAAAATGCGACGTAAACTGCGATCCTCGATCAGATACAATCTTCTTTGGAACTCCATGCAAACATACTATCCTCTCCATATACAACTCTGCCAATTTTGGTCCATGGTAAGTAGTCTTAACTGGTATAAAATGAGCAACTTTGGTTAACCGATCCACTATCACCCAAATAGAATCATAACCTCTCTGAGTACGCGGTAACCCTACTATAAAATCCATACCAACTTCCTCCCACTTCCATTTAGGAATCTTCATTGGTTGCAACAATCCAGCAGGTCTCTGATGCTCTGCTTTCACCCTCTGACAAGTGTCACACAATGCCACATACTCAGCCACATCTCGCTTTAATCCAACCCACCAATATTTCTGTTTCAGATCCAAATACATCTTAGTACTACCAGGATGAATAGAATAAGCTGACTCATGAGCTTCGCGAAGAATTGCCTGTCTAACAGTTTGATCCTCAGGTACACACAGCCTCTTTCCAAACCACAAAATTCCATTATCATCCATTCGAAAGCCTGGTGACTTACCAATCACTATATCTTCCGCTATCTTCTTTAGTTTCTCATCCTTCAACTGACCCTTGTAGATTTCTTGCTCTAAGGTAGGCTCTATCACTAATTCCATTATATTAGTAACAATGCCCAAATTCAAATATTCAAATTCAGCACATAACTCACTAGTCATAGACAACGTCCGTATCTCATTGGCATAACTTTTCCTACTAAGAGCATCAGCTACTACATTAGCCTTACCAGGATGATAGTGTATCTCAATATCATAATCCTTAATCAACTCTAACCATCTGCGTTGCCTCAAATTCAGATCTGACTGAGTGAAAATATACTTCAAACTCTTATGATCAGTGTATATATCACTCTTATGTCCAATCAAATAATGTCTCCAAATCTTTAAAGCATGAACTACAGCTGCTAACTCCAAATCATGTGTAGGATAATTCAACTCATGCTTTCTCAACTGCCTAGATGCATAAGCCACAACTCTGCCTTCTTGCATAAGAACACATCCCAAACCTTGATGAGAAGCATCACAATAAATAGAAAACTTCTTAATCAAATCTGGCAAAACCAAAACAGGCGCTGTAGTCAACCTCTTCTTCAATTCCTCAAAACTAGCTTGACATTTATCTGACCACACAAACTTGGCATTCTTCTCTAACAGAGATGTCATAGGTTTAGCAAGTTTAGAAAACCCTTCAATGAACCGTCTGTAATATCCAGCTAATCCCAAGAAACTATGAATCTCGCTAACATCAATAGGTGGTTTCCAATTTAATACATCCTTTACTTTACCTGGATCCACTGATATCCCTCCATTAGAAACAATATGACCAAGGAAAGAAACTTCCTTCAACCAAAACTCACATTTACTTCGCTTCGCATACAGTTTATGCTCTCTAAGCTTCTGCAATACCAACCTCAAATGTTCAGCATGCTCTACCTCTGTCTTGGAAAATACCAGTATATCATCAATAAACACTACCACAAACTTATCCAAATATTCCATGAACACCTTATTCATCATGTACATAAAGTATGCAGGTGCATTGGTCAACCCAAATGACATAACAGTATACTCATACAATCCATACCTTGTAGTAAAAACTGTCTTTGGAATATCAGAAACACGAATCTTCAACTGATGATAACCAGAACGTAAATCAATCTTAGAGAACACACAAGCACCTCTCAACTGATCAAACAAGTCATCAATCCTGAGCAAAGGGTACTTATTCTTGATAGTTACCTCATTTAGTGACCGGTAATCAACACACATCCTCTGACCGCCATCTTTCTTATCAACAAAAATAACTGGTGCTCCCCAAGGTGATGAACTAGGTCGAATAAAACCTTTATCTTGTAATTCTTTAATTTGTTTCTTAAGTTCTTCTAATTCATCTACTCCCATCCTATATGGTCGTTTGGCTATAGGTGCAGTTCCAGGAAGTAATTCAATAAGAAATTCAATGTCTCTGTCAGGTGGCATACCTGGCAATTCATCAGGGAAGATATCCGGAAATTCCTCAATCACTGAATTCTCTTTAATAGTATCTTCAAGCTGATTCACCACAGCAGTTGGTTGCTTCTGCACTGCTACATCCACATTGATTTTATCTCCATTAGGTGCAGTCACAACTACCACTTTCTGCTGACACTGAATCTCTGCCTGATTTTGCTTCATCCAGTCCATACCCAATATCACATCAATACCAGATGTCCTCAACACTATAGGAGTTATCTTAAACTCTACCCCCCTTAATACCATACTAATTGGAAGACAACGATTACTGGTTTGCATGGTACCTCCAGGTGAATTTACTAAGAGAGGTTCTTTCATAGCTAGCATGGGTATACTATGCATTTTAACAAAAATGTTAGATATGAATGTATGAGAGGCTCCAGAGTCAAAAAGAACAGTTGCGGGAGTGGAATGTACATTGAACGCACCAATCATAACTTCTGGTGCATCATGAGCTGTATCAGAAGACACGTGATTCACCCTTCCAGTACCAGATTGCCTCTGGTTGCTCTTCTGGCTCTGAGGAGTCTGCTGGTTCTGCTTCTCAGGACAATGGTAAGACATATGCCCCTCTTTACCACAGACAAAACATCTAGTAGGCGTGCTGGGAGCACTATTCTTCATGGGGGTAACATTGGAATTTCCAGTACGAGGAGTCTGTTGCCCAGTCTGCTGATACTGTTGACGCTGTGGATATGATGAACGCTGTTGTGACTGATTACTTTGCCAATTCTAGGACCACCTCTGATTCGGATTACGATTCCACTGGCTAACCGGTCCCTGAAACTTCTGATGGAAACCATGCTGAGGATTCGTGCGTTGACGGTTGTTGCTTCCTGAGCTTTGTACCTTCATCTTCCTCTTCCTGTCCATCTCTCTGCGCTCATTATCAAGCACAATAGCTTTATTTACCAGCTCTTGAAAACTAGCATAGTTGTTCCCCTTCAACTGCAAGCGAAGATCATAATAAATTCCCTTCAAGAAAAGACGTTGCCTGTCTGCATCTTCCCTCACTTCATTAGGAGCATAGCGAGCCAACTGGGTGAACCTGTCATGATATTCACTAACGCTCATCTGTCCCATCCTAAGGTTTCTGAATTCTTCCTGCTTCAGCTCAATTATACCTTCAGGAATATGACGAGCTCGAAAATCTCTAACAAACTCATTCCAAGTGATAGGAGGAGCATTATCAGGGCGTGCAGCTTGATACGACTCCCACCAAGTCTGAGCTGTCCCCTGTAACTAACCAGATGCATATAACACCTTCTCCATATCATTGCATTGGGCTATATTCAGCTGTTTCTCCACTGCCCTCACCCAATCATTTGCCTCTAAAGGATCAGCAGCATGAGAAAACACTGGAGGGCATCCCTTCAAAAATTCCCCACGCTTATCCCTCACTTGCACAGGCGGTGGTCCTCCTGCAGGGGGATTGTTCTGCATGTGCTGCATAAACATCTGCATCATCTGGTTCTGAGTTTGCATGAGTTCCTCCATAGTAATGGGTGGGTTAACACCTCCACGACCTCTGCCACGTCCTCTGCCTGACATCTGTTTCCAAAAACACAGAAGATGAAATTCAGTACAATCCGAGATGATGTATTCAATAGATAAGCAAAATCTGATTTTTCTGGGCGAACTCCAATTTCAGCAACTCAGTAAAACTGCCATATCTCGAGCTACAGACGTCCAATTCAGATGATCTTTACATGGTTGGAAAGCTTACAAAATTATCTACAACTTTTATTCACAACACTTTTTCTGATTCTGTCAATAAATTGGCCAAAAACTGAACTTAACCGAAACTGTTTCAGAATTCCAGACTGTGCAGTAACTCCAACTTGGAACAGGTATATCTCTTAGCTCATAATAGATATTAAAGTGATTCTTCTGGGGTTGGAAAGATATAGAAGTCTAATTATTCCCAGTAAAATTTCTTAAATTTCTCATGAACGGATTTTAAGTTATTTCTAAAACATCCCAGACTGATCCAAAAATCAGCAAAGGACAGAACTAAGTTAACCTCATATTCAACTAATATATTTTGATCAAACTTAATATTCTTAACCATGGAACTTGTAGGCATGCCTACAAAACTCCAGCACACATTACAAAGATCCAAATCACACATTATCATAATAACAATCCATCAATCACACAATTGTTCACACCACAAACTGACTCTTAAAACAATCCAAACTTAAAATTAACTCGCAACTACTATCGTTCCTATTACATAGGGATTTTTCCTATTTCCTAATTAAGCTTCTCATAAATCTTGGGATGACCTAACTCCGCCCTTAATTGGTCAATCTCCTTATAAGCTTGCTCCTTAAGTTCTTTTTCCTTCAGCAACTCATCCTTCAAATCCACCTCATGGAGAGCCAATTCACGAGCTAATCCCACCGTAGCTTGTAAAGTCAAGGAGAAATCATCTGCAAGCGGCACGGTCCAAATACCCTTGTCATGTAAGAAACAAGGAAAATGCCGGAGTGCACCCTTTAACGTCTTGTCCGAGCGTAGACCATGGTAGTAAACAAATGCATTGAAAGCGACATCCTCCATGCTTGTCTCCACGGTTGCTCGGCTCACTCTGGTAATGAACTTTGACTCCACCTTAGGTTCCTTAGTGGTAGGATCCCTTTTCTTAACCCATAACTCCGTTTCCCAATAGGAATCCATCCATGGATGACTATACTCTGCACTGCGATACTCCAACGTAGCTTCCCAGTCATAGTAGTAGTTGTCCAAGGTTCTTGTCAACATGTCATGGAAGAAAGCATCAGCTTTAGGAACCATGATATGAAGCTTCGTAGTCCACCCCATAACTACATTCTCCATTGGTGTATCACCAACTCTTGATTCAGCATCAGATAGCTCTTGATCACCATCTTCATACTGCTCCTGAGGTTTGAACGGGCAACGTACTGTGTAGCTGACAGACGGGGATAAGGAGGCATCTACAAGATTTAGACATAGATTAGATAGAATCAATGTATTTTCGCAATAGAATAAAGTAGAGGAAGCATAAAACTTTAGTAATTAACAAGGTGAAAAGAGGAAGCATGAATTAAGTGAAGTATGGATGCTATTAACGACCATTCTAACTAGGCTCGCGTTCTACAGTCAACACGGCTCTGATACCAATCTGTCACACCCATTTTTAAGGACAAAAATAGGATGCATAAAAAACTCATGTGCGCCCCAGGAAACAGTCGCACACATAAGTTGACAAATTACAAAGTATCATCACAGTGCTTATTACATAACGAATAAGTATTTAAGACATAGTCTTGAACGATAAGTAATAATAACTAATAGTAATTCTTCAGCGGAAACTCCACACAGGGACATGGTTGACTGGTTGACACCAAGACTAGTACTCATTACGATAATCTTCCTCAATATCTTCATCTGTTATGGTGAAAATAGCAAGGGTGAGTCCATGTCGAACTCAACAAATATAACACAGGGTTCATGAGGCTCAAAAAGGCTAGACATTGTTTAACTGCGTTTAGCTTTTAATCATATATTAGCAATTGAGTAGCATCAAGATAAACCGCTTCCCATTAAAGAACCAATGGTCAATTGTAATAAGGATAATGAATAGCATTAACATGAGCAAATAATAATCAACAATAATTAAGCATGATATAGCAGTTATGATCAACTATTCCATAAGAATCCCCAAGGCCACTCGTATCCGTGAGCACGGCTAGTATACCAGTTTTTAACTCTGCGCAGAGGTGTACACTTTCACTGTGAGTCATGATTTCCAAATGAGTGGGGAGATCAAGCCCAAACACCCGAGAACCATATAAAGCCACTCAAAAGTTCGTCTAACAAGTTAGGGCCATTAGATTCACTCGGCAGGCAGATGTAGAACCCCCCTTCCCTGTGGCACAACAACCGCAGCCTATACACACTAGGCCAGGGGCTCGCACTACACCCAACGTGGCAAGCCTTTCTTACGCCATTTAAGGTAACCACTAACAAGCTAGAAAAGGTCTCTTGAACAACTAAAGCCAGAGCCATATAGCCCTCACAGCTGTACTGTATATCCCGGTTATCACTTACAGATAAGTCCTTATGGAGAGAAACCAGAGCATCAAAATAATACACATGCTCTAGCCCCCTTTTAACAGTAATAAAATCATCTTAATGGTTGAATGCTTAATCCATTAATCCAATTACAAGATCATTGTTCTTAGTTTAAGCACTAGCAGTAGCTACCCATATGCATTCCCAAGGTTGACAAGGAATCAAGATAACAATCACTAAGTTATAATCTCTAAGGTTGTCAAGGTAAGCACATGCATATGTATGACAATTCAATGTATAGGTAACAAGGATAGTCCTGTGTTATACTTGCCTTGATCAAAGCTTTCCAAGTGATACTGCTGACTTGGCTCAAAGTAATACTCCGAATCGTCCAGATACTGCTCACCTTCTATACTCGATCATCAATCAACAACACACATGCATCCAATCAAACAAACACGAAGCAAACAAAGAGATACAATTAGAACAGTACACAAACAGTAGCAAAACAGTAATAAAAGTTTATAAAATTCTTCTACACGTTTCTACGATCACACAGACGCAAAGATCACCAAATTCGGAGTTAAAACGTGAAAGTTATGAATTTTCTAAGATTTCCTATAGATAAATAAATACTTAATTATAAACTCGAAAAATAAATTATCAAAACTAACTGTACAACTACACTAACATGTAGAGCTCGCAAATACGAACCTAACGCAACTTGAACGGATCAAATCAGAGTTAAAATAAAGATTTTATGACCAAAACAATTCTAGTGGCAAAACTGTAATTATCTGAAAACGTATTTTTGATTTAATCGGGAGAAAATACGCTTTCAAAACACGAAAACGTATTTCCAACTATACGCTATGGACGGCGGGTTAATTATTAACAAATCTAGGGGCTCTTTAAGAAGTTTACCCCGCGAAGGGGTATCTTCTAATCTCAGCCCTTGATCTCAAATTCAACGGTTCGTGTTCATCATCAAGTCTACAGTGTCATCCGGTCACCCTCTTCATGTCCGGTCGGCGGCTTCCCCATGGCCGGCGGCTCCTCCATGGCCGGAGATGATGGATCTCCCCACCTAGACCACCATTCAAGCCCAAACTCGAACCAACCGAACGAGATGCTCCACGCGAACTCACCCAAGCAATAAAAACTAGCTACGACAAACCGTATCCGATGTGCGGCAACAAGAGGACGGCGGCGCCATTACCGGCCACTGTGAGCTCCAAATCCACGGTACAAAGCACAAAAGCTTCAATGGAAAGCATTGGGAGTAAGAGGAGAAGACAACAAACTTACCCAAGCGAAGAAATTGACCACCAAACCACCCTAAGGCCTCACCCACGCCAACCGAAACCGTCGGCTATGTCCTAACCCTAGAGCTTGATTTCCCGTGGCTAGCCTAGCGTTTAAGATGAAAAACGGAAAGGGTAGATACCTGGCTACTCTTTTATAAGGTCACCTCTCCTATTTTGGTTAGGAAATCGGAGATTGAAGATTGAGTCGGTTGAACAACGAAGATCGAGTCCTACCCGGCTACGGCTGGAGGTGGAAGAAGCGGCTGACAAGCCGACCCCACCGGTCAGCGGAACAGGGAGGCGCGCGGCTCCTCACCGAAGCTGGGCCGCTCGTCACTGCTGGGCCGATGCGCGAAGCTGGGCTACTGCGGTGCTGGCCAGCCCACCCAACGACAAGCAAGGAGGAGAACAGGCCCCTGGCCCCAACGACCATCGGGCCGCCAGGTAAGAAAGGTAAACTGTTTTTTTTCTTCCCTTTTCTTTATTTGCTTATTTAACAAACTATTCCAAATAAAATTTTCCAAACCAAATCAAAATAAAATAAATCCACTCCATAAAATAAAATAAATGCAACAGCATGAATGCAACACCAAATATTTCTTAAATTTTAATTTCCCATTAAATGTTATTTAAATTATTTGGAACCCACTAATTCTAAAATTTGAAATTTTTGGGTGTTACAAAACCTTGTCCTAAACGACTTCTAAATCCGATATGGAGGGAGTATTTTGTTCTTTGTCAAACCTGACCATTACTAGGTTATGAAAATTGATGGGGCTGTAAAAAGATGCAACCAAAGTTTCAAAGAAATGAAACTAGGTAAATTGGAGTTTAATAGTACTGCTGTGTTTTTATGTATAGACGTACTTAAAGCATGTTACCTTTTTATATCTTATAGTGCGTATGCAATTGGTCCATTGATTCCCTGTTATACTTGTGTGAGAAGCATGTGAGCAGTGCCTCAAGCATTGTCCGTTTTTTTATTTAGGCAAGTCTCGGGGGAGTTTATCTCTCAGTTTCCAAGACTTAATATGTTGGAAATAGTGTAGATGAGTTTCATCCCCGAAACTCATTATCTCATGAAACTTTTATCATCTCTCTTCATCTATTCCATGCCATATCAGCTCATTTAATACTATAAAACTCCCATTGAGACCGACCTAATGACAAGGTAGCCTCAAGCAGAAATAAAGATGGTCACATCATGGCTCATAGTAGTGTGATAGAGTACCATAGGTAGTAGGCATGAGACTAGTAGATCAACATCGCTAGTTCCATAGTTTCTTTGGATAAACATGATGAACGAACGGTTGTTAGCGTGATGACGGCTAGCTGTTGCTTCACATTTGTTGCTCTAGCAAAAATGAGTATCATTATGATGAATCTTGCAATGTTTTAGGGAAACATCAATTATGGGTCTGCAATAGAATGCAAAGATGATCCAAAATCTAAATCTAAAACAGGGCTGAGGAACCAAATAATTTTTTAGAGGATTGAACCATCGGTTTATTGAGGAATTGAGCTTACCAAGATGAAATTGAAAACTACTTTTATTTGGCATCGGCATAAATTTTATACACCATGGGATAGAATATGGAAAGAAAAGGATGATGAGAATGATGGCAATAGCTTAAGCCAATGAATAATTCATGGATCATAACTGTACGGAATTGGTCCTTATGGATGTAATGGGGATATATGGAGAGAGAAGCATGACAATCAAACAAAGAATAAAACCATTTGTAAAACTTATTTTCATGGATGAAAAAACAAAATGTTATAATACAAAAGCTATTTGCATGGGCCATGTTGCTAGTCATAGACGATTTTGTGTTATTATTTTTTTTTACTTTTATTGGGCAAGGTGAGTGGTGCATGATGGTGGGTCTCAAGTTGTATTGTGGCTTGCCGGTGGGCTAACCTTGCCCCCCCCCACCCACCCAATTTTTTTGTAATATTTATGTAACACCTTGTGTCCAAAAACTGCTTATATGGCCCAGCTCCGCGCGTAGAATGTGCCTGCATACGTGTAGCACCCCTCTTACACTTTCGTCCTCACTCTGCTTATATGGCCTAGCTCCGCACGTATACTTTCGTCCTCACTTCGTGTAAAAGGGTTAACCCGGAGGTGTTATATTTGGAACAACAAGGCTTATAAGCTGGCCCTCACCCTCCTAAACTTCCAAGGTGGTACTAAACTCACCAGCTATAGCTCCACATATGCCACATGGGTCAATTTCACAACAACTACAGGACACCAATGGACAACAACTACAGGACACCAATATAGTTACCTAGCTTTTTGTAACACCCTAAAATTTGCTTCTTTGGAAATAGAGCTAAAATGAGCTAATTTTGAATTTTTGTGCTCATGAAAACATAGGGAAATAATATTTTTCACTAAATTGAAATTTATCATAAGGTGTAGCAACATTGTTGTGCATACATGCTGATGCATTTGTGTTTTGTATTGCTTGGTTTTGACCAAAGATCAAAAATGAATTCAAGTTGTTCTTTCAAAATGCGTTTAGGTCGATTTTTCTTCTCTGATATACATATATCATTTTTCTACAATCAAATTCCTTGTTTCTCATTCGTCAATCAACCTCTACAAACTTCTCAAAAAATTTTCCGGCTTTTTTATGTAGCTTGTTTCCACTTATCTGTGAGCATAATCTAATTTTTAGATGCTCTAAAATATCTTATCATGAGCTCCAAATACTTTATTTGGATTCCTCATGTTCCATAATGTCTCTGGAAAATTTCCCTGAATTTTCAGAGCTTTCGGAGTATTTTTCGCGGCTTAAATAATAATTCTGGACTTTTCTAGAATTATTTATCCACGAAAATAATTAATTCCGAAAATATTAAATCTCTCATTTTCCCTGACGCTCAAAGCCCATGTGCAATAATCCTAATAAATCTCAAAGGCACATACATTTATTTACTAATGGGCTTTGTTGATTAATTAGGCCCGTTAGTAGAGACGGAGGGTGCAACTTCAATTAGTACCATATTGCTAGTTGATGTGAAGGTGGAGAGTTTTTCTTCCAATAAGTATGGACCTACCCCTTTGGCAAAGCACACCAAAACTACCGTAAGAGGAGCCCCTAGTTTGGGAAATCTCTCGTGTAGTAAATTAGATTTTTCTCCTCCTTCTCATGCCGCCACCGGAGAGTCGTCGCGTGCACCTTCCTACATTCGATGTCGTTGTTGCAAATTTCAGGGCACCCGATCCGTTCCGAGTTCATCATCACCATGCTTTGGAGCCCGCTTGTGAAACCCGATCTCGCCGCTCTCTGCTTCAACGCCGGCATCGCTGTTCCTTGTCTGACATCGTTGCCCAGTAAAAACAATCGGCCATGAAGACGGCCGTGTACTCTATTCAATCTCCTTCGAGCCATTAAATTCAGCAAGCAAAAGTCACCAAAGATCAAGCTATTGCCTTCCAGTTCATCTCCGGCAGGGCAGGCCGTACGTCGTCCCGTTGCTGTCGCTTACATGCTGGCATCAAGAATGCACGAGCCTTTCCAGGAGAGTTCATCGTCTTCTTCGTGTTCAAAAGAGCTAGGAGGCAGGCTACTGCACTGAATCTAGGGCTTCCGTGAAGAGGCTTAGGTCGTCCAGAAGTCCATGGAAGCAAATCATAGTTAGAGGCGGCCACGTGAAGCACTTGCTGCTAACTTCGTTCTCCTCGTCGTCCTGTCAAGTAGCCAAGCTAGGCGCCACCTGCACGTAGGCGCGACTCCACCAGTGCCATGCGCCTAAAAAACAAGAAGTAATCATCGGCGATTCAACCAGAAACCACCAACGTGAGCCCCTGTCACCTTGCCTTTCAGTTTACCCTTTCTTTTCTAATCAGTTCTCTATTCCTTGCTTGGTCTTTAAACATCTTCCGCACCTTTGGTTAGATTTACCACCGGGATGCATGCGTTCCTGGCTGCTTGTCTGTCTTGAGGCCAAGCAAGCTCGCTCCAAGCTAATCCTGCATCTATCATCTGTTTCTCGCCATGACTAGAGCAAGCTACGGATGACATGCATGTCAATCGGTGAGGTTTACGTGGTGATTAAGAAGCTATTCTCTGAAGACTAGAAGCTGAGAATTGGAAGCAGAAGATTGAAAGTTGAATACTAAAGGCTTTCGAGCATATTGCTTTGGGGGAAAAGCAAGTTAAGGCAAGTATAGCATGGGATCATCCTTGTTACACTTTTAAAGCACATAAATCACTATGCATGTGTCTCCTTGTTAAGGATGTCTTAGAAATTGATCTTGTACCTTGTCGCCTATGGTTTTGCATTGGGTAGCTATTGCTCATGCTCAACATAAACTATGATCTTATAATTTGATTAATGGAATATGCAATAACATTAAAAGATGACTTTTTAGTAACATAATGAAAGAGGGCTAGAGCCTTGGGCTATCTTTTGGTGCTCTAGTTTCTCTCCATAAGGATTTATCTATAAGTGAACATCCGGGACTTACAGTACAGTTGTGAGGGCTACATGGCTCTGCCTTTAGTCATATAAAAGGACCTTTTCTAGCTTGTTAGAGGTTACCCGAAAGGGCGCAAAAGGGGTGTTTCTCGAGTTGGGTGTAGTGCGGCTTCTATCCTTATGTGTATAGGCTGTGCGTCATTGTGCCATACGGAAGGAGAGCTCTACATTCGCAGGTTACAGAAACCTAGCGGCCCTAACTTGTTAGACGAACCTTGGAAAGACTTCATAGTGAAACTTGTCTGCCCATTGAGGCCTTGCAAACCTCGGGCTTATAGGGATCACGACTCACAGTGAAAGTGTACAACCTCTGCAGAGTGTAAAACTGGTATATCAGCCGTGCTCACGGTCACGAGCGGCCCGGACCCTTATGGAATAGATTATCACTATTGAACTATAATATGCTTATATTTTTGCTATTCATTCTTCATATTACCTGATCATATGTTGATTCTGGGATTAAAGACAACTTGATGCTGCTCATATGCTAAAACTTTGCCAACTAAAAGCTACATGCAGTTAAACCTGTGTCATGCCTTTTGAGCCTCATGAACCCCATGTTATGCTTGTTGAGTTCGACATGGACTCACTCTTGCTATTTCCCACATCTCAGGAAGGGTACCAGACTGCTAGATTTTGAAATTGTTAGGCTTGTGATCAACCAGTCAGTTTGATCCTGGAGTGAAGGTTACACCCGGTGTTCGGAGTTGTCTTGCCGATGTGTTGCTCTCTAAGGTTATATCTTATACTATTGTGTTATGCTTAATAAGCATTTGTCTTTTGATATTACACCTATCTGCAGCTATATGTGAGATTTGACCTCTTTATTTCACATATAGTATATATCTGGTTTTGTCCTTAAAACTGGGTGTGATAGACTGGTATCGGAGCCATGCTGACTGTAGGACGCAAGCCTAGTAGAAACTGGTCGTTATAAGGTCTAAGAGTTGCCACTAAAATCCTTGTTCTATAAACTTTTGTATTTTCTTCCATACTGTATCCTTGCCCTTGATATTATCCCCGCCTTGTTGCTTATTTTAAAAATCTTTGTTCTCATCTTCACTCCTTGATTTGGTATGCTTTTAGAACCTCATCTTACCATCTGCTTGCGACATCGGAAGAGAAGCATTAGTATCTTTTCCCTTTATATGAAGAAAACGATAGCATCGCAAGTTGAGTCAATGTTGAGTTGTGCTCTTTTATTGCCTTGTTGGATTGTCTTTATGCCTATGCTTGTTTTGGATCTTTGTAATGATTGCAATGAACTTGTTGGGTGTTCCCACAATTTCATTTAGTTTATAGGCCTAAGGTATAAGGATTAGTGAAATAAATAGTTGGGATATGGTTTTCTTCTATTCTCTCCATCCTATCTTTTTGAAGCAGCCTGCACTCTTCGCTTTATATCTCTGATTTTGGACAATCATAAATAATGAGAAAATTCTGGACAACATTAGACTTCAATATATTTCTCTGAGTGCAAGAATCACCTTGATAGCTATTTTGGGTATGGAGATACGAAAATCACAAGGCGATGCATCTGTACTGTTTGGAACCTGGAAAAGTTTCTGTTGTGCACTAATTTTGACCAAGTTAACCACAGAATTTGGAAAAGTGTTCTATAAGGAAGCTATGGAGAATTTTATAAGCTTTCCAACGGTATAAGCTGCAACTTCATTGGATTAACATAATAACAGTTATAGTTGTTTTACTGCACTATTGTTTTTCTGCTCGCGAGGAATTCCAGATTTCTTGTTCTTGCCCATATACACGAGTATCATTGGAATGACAAAACATCAAGATATTAGTTAGCTCATCTAAAAGAATGTGCAAGCTATGCTTGGTGTACCCTAGTTTATCTTTTCTTAAGGGGGTAGCCAAGTTTGAAGAATTTGTAAGATGAAGTGTCTTACGTTCTAGATTATGCAACGGAAGCGTGGTGGTACCGAAAGATATGAAAGGAGTTTAGAGTCTCAATGAGGTTTGACTAAAGATTCAAGGAAAGTTTATCCAATATCATCAAGATTTTGGTAGAGCAACTGGAGAAGTTTTCAAGTTAGTTTGAATCAATAAACCTCAGCTAAGTGTTGATGGAGTCCAAGAAAAGGGTGAAGTAAAACCTAAGTATTAGCTTTGCTAGATCCTGACAAAAGCTTCATATCCATAATGATGCACCTCGTT
Organism: Saccharum hybrid cultivar R570; assembly: GCA_038087645.1. Classification (NCBI taxonomy): domain Eukaryota; kingdom Viridiplantae; phylum Streptophyta; class Magnoliopsida; order Poales; family Poaceae; genus Saccharum; species Saccharum hybrid cultivar. The sequence continues at coordinate 3,943,523 of JAQSUU010000357.1, forward strand.
AGGGTGTGGGATGTGTCCTTATGCAAGAAGGAAAATGTGATGGCTTGAGCATTAGGGAAGCATGGAAAATATGAGTTGAACTACCTGACACAAGGAAGTGGAGATATCAGTTTATGCTCTGAAGGTTTTGGAGATACTATCCTATTGGACACAAGTGTGGTATTTACACGGTTTATAAGAGTGACACCTACATGGATTGTAAGAATATAAAGGACATCATTACTAAGTTGGGGTTGAGTTAGTGACATTATCATTGGATTTGAGTTGATTATGACATGGAAGGTGCTATCACTTGGAGAAGCAAAGTAAGAGTCGTTGTCGATGCCCTTAGCAAAGGAGAGCTATGCTAATAAGGATTCGGACTACACCTAGGTTTGAGAAGTGGCATGTGAAACTTGAATGATGTCACTAATACTACAAAGGCGGTAATTAATGGAGCTCACCTTTGAACAAGAGGAATAATTATGAAGGTTAATTGGAAGTAACGGCAGAAAGGACTAAGGAATAATGTTTAAGAGTTGAATAAGCCATTCGAATTAAGGTTGTAACAACGTGCAAAGTAAAGCAAAATCCCTACCAAGAGGAGGTAACTACTTGAGGAAGAGAAGAAGATTCTATAGTGAAGTATCCCAATCTCTTTGGCCACTATCTTTCGAATCTCGGGACGAGATTCATCTTAAGAGGGGTAGAATTGTAACACCCTAAAATTTGCTTCTTTGGAAATAGAGATAAAATGAGCTAATTTTGAATTTTTGTGCTCATGAAAACATAGGGAAATAATATTTTCACTAAATTGAAATTTATCATAAGGTGTAGCAACATTGTTGTGCATACATGCTGATGCATTTGTGTTTTGTATTGCTTGGTTTTGACCAAAGATCAAAATGAATTCAAGTTGTTCTTTCAAAATGCGTTTAGGTAGATTTTTCTTCTCTGATATACATATATCATTTTTCTACAATCAAATTCCTTGTTTCTCATTCGTCAATCAACCTCTACAAACTTCTCAAAAAAATTTCCGGCATTTTATGTAGCTTGTTTCCACTTATCTGTGAGCATAATCTAATTTTTAGATGCTCTAAAATATCTTATCATGAGCTCCAAATACTTTATTTGGATTCCTCATGTTCCATAATGTCTCTGGAAAATTTTCCCGAATTTTCAGAGCTTTCGGAGTATTTTTCGCGGCTTAAATAATAATTCTGGACATTTCTAGAATTATTTATCCACGAAAATAATTAATTCCGAAAATAATAAATCTCTCATTTTCCCCAACGCTCAAAGCTCATGTGCAATAATCCCAATAAATCTCAAAGGCCCATACATTTATTTAATAATGGGCTTTGATGATTAATTAGGCACGTTAGTAGACACGGAGGGTGTAACTTCAATTAGTACCATATTGCTAGTTGATGTGAAGGTGGAGAGTTTTTCTCCCAATAAGTATGGACCTACCCTTTGGGCAAAGCACACCAAAACTACCGTAAGAGGAGCCCCTAGTTTGGGAAATCTCTCGTGTAGTAAATTAGATTTTTCTCCTCCTTCTCATGCCGCCACCGGAGAATCGTCGCGTGCACCTTCCTACATTCGATGTCGTTGTTGCAAATTTCAAGGCGCCCGATCCGTTCCGAGTTCATCATCACCATGCTTTGGAGCCCGCTTGTGAAACCGGATCTCGCCGCTCTCTGCTTCAACGCCGGCATCGCTGTTCCTTGTCTGACATCGTTGCCCAGTAAAAACAATCGGCCATGAAGACGGCCGTGTACTCTATTCGATCTCCTTCGAGCCATTAAATTCAGCAAGCAAAAGTCACGAAAGATCAAGCTGTTGCCTTCCAGTTCATCTCCGGCAGGGCAGGCCGTACGTCGTCCTGTTGCTGTCGCTTACATGCTGGCATCAAGAATGCACGAGCCTTTCCAGGAGAGTTCATCGTCTTCTTCGTGTTCAAAAGAGCCAGGAGGCAGGCTACTGCACTGAATCTAGGGCTTCCGTGAAGAGGCTCAGGTCGTCCAGAAGTCCATGGAAGCAAATCACAGTCAGAGGCGGCCACATGAAGCTCTTGCTGCTAACTTCGTTCTCCTCGTCGTCCGGTCAAGCGGCCAAGCTAGGCGCCACCTGCATGTAGGCGCGACTCCACCAGTGCCATGCGCCCGATTCAACTAGAAACCACCAACGTGAGCCCCTGTCACCTTGCCTTTCAGTTTACCCTTTCTTTTCTAATCAGTTCTCCATTCCTTGCTTGGTCTTTAAACATCTCCCGCACCTTTGGTTAGATTTACCACCGGGATGCATGCGTTCCTGGCTGCTTGTCTGTCTTGAGGCCAAGCAAGCTCGCTCCAAGCTAATCCTGCATCTATCATCTGTTTCTCGCCATGACTAGAGCAAGCTACGGATGACATGCATGTCAATCGGTGAGGTTTACGTGGTGATTAAGAAGCTATTCTCTGAAGACTAGAAGCTGAGAATTGGAAGCAGAAGATTGAAAGTTGAATACTAAAGGCTTTCGAGCATATTGCTTTGGGGGAAAAGCAAGTTAAGGCAAGTATAGCATGGGATTATCCTTGTTACCTAGTCACTTTTAAAGCACATAAATCACTATGCATGTGTCTCCTTGTTAAGGATGCCTTAGAAATTGATCTTGTACCTTGTCGCCTATGGTTTTGCATTGGGTAGCTATTGCTCATGCTCAACATAAATTATGATCTTGTAATTTAATTAATGGAATATGCAATAACATTAAAAGATGACTTTTTAGTAACATAATGAAAGAGGCTAGAGCCTTGGGCTATCTTTTGGTGCTCTAGTTTCTCTCCATAAGGATTTATCTATAAGCGAGCATCCGGGACTTACAGTACAGCTGTGAGGGCTACATGGCTCTGGCTTTAGTCATATAAGATGACCTTTTCTAGCTTGTTAGAGGTTACCCGAAAGGGCGCAAAAAGGGTGTTTCTCGGGTTGGGTGTAGTGCGGCTTCTGTCCTTATGTGTATAGGCTGCGCGTCATTGTGCCATACGGAAGGGGAGCTCTACATTCGCAGGTTATAGAAACCTAGCGGCCCTAACTTGTTAGACGAACCTTGGAAAGACTTCATAGTGAAACTTGTCTGCCCATTGAGGCCTTGCAAACCTCGGGCTTATGGGGATCACGACTCACAGTGAAAGTGTACAACCTCTGCAGAGTGTAAAACTGGTATATCAGCCGTGCTCACGGTCACGAGCGGCCTTGGACCCTTATGGAATAGATGATCACTATTGAACTATAATATGCTTATGTTTTTGCTATTCATTCTTCATATTACCTGATCATATGTTGATTCTGGGATTAAAGACAACTTGATGCTACTCATATGCTAAAAATTTGTCAACTAAAAGCTACATGCAGTTAAACCCGTGTCATGCCTTTTGAGCCTCATGAACCCCATGTTATGCTTGTTGAGTTCGATATGGACTCACTCTTGCTATTTCCCACATCTCAGGAAGGGTACCAGACTGCTAGATTCTGGAATTGTTAGGCTTGTGTTCAACCAGTCAGTTTGATCCTGGAGTGAAGGTTACACCCGGTGTTCGGAGTTGTCTTGCCGATGTGTTGCTCTCTAAGGTTATATCTTATACTATTGTGTTATGCTTAATAAGCATTTGTCTTTTGATATTACACCTATCTGCAGCTATATGTGAGATTTGACCTCTTTATTTCACATATAGTATATATCTGGTTTTGTCCTTAAAACTGGGTGTGACACTTTTTTTTGGAAATTTTCCTTAGATATATAGGCAATATTGCATCTGTCATGATTAGTCATATATAGCAACTATGTATATATATGCCCTAGTATCCAATTGATTTTTGATGACGGTTGTAATTTTTTACTGGCAGTTCATCTTGTATAGGTGCCGGTAGAAATGGAACTGTGGGTCCATGAACTGCCAGTATAAATGCATTTCTACTGGCTAAAAAAATGCATTTATACTAGTAGTTTTCTTAACCTAGCGCCGCTACAAATAATTTGAAATTAATTTTCTAAAACTTTTCAAATGGCTTTGGATGGATACATGGTCTGATTGAAAGTTGTAGTATTCAAAAAGATATACAACTTTGTAGTTGATTACCTTTTCATTTGAAATCATTTAAGGCTTGAAAATTATGTTTTAAGATTAATGATTTGAAAATTTATATTTTTTTAATTTCTCAAATAACCTTGGATGGAAAAATTGTTAGAAGAGCAACGTTGTAGATCTCGACGAGATCTAAAATTTTGTAGTTGAAACTTTTTTCATCTAAACTTATTTAAGACTTCAAATCTCTATTTCAAAATCTGGTGGAGTAAATACTAGAGGATTGTTTCTGTTGCTAAGTCAAAAGTGACTTTGAAGTGTAGTGGTAAAGGGCGTAACGCGCGAAGCCTGATGTCGTGAGTTTGATTCCCGGATACCACAACTTGGGCGAATATATCACAGAAATGAAAAATTGCTAGAAATCGGGGGTGGCTGCCTAGGGCGGGGTACTAATTTTGTGTGTACCAGTGTATATGACAGCAGAAAAATATGGTTTCGGTATGCTCTATTTTTGTCCGCACAGATCTAGCCTTCCACGTAGACGCGCTCTGATCCACTGTTTTTGTTTACCAAGGAAAGCGACCTTACAACGAATCCAATCCTACGGAAGGATAGGACATGAGATGGTAGTGGGATAAAACACAAGCTGCCATAGGATAAGATATAGTCCTTCCGTCTCAAAATTAATGCATATCTCATATCATAAGGGGTTAAATAATTTCAAGTTTGACTAGATTTATAAAAGCAGTATTAATATTTCTATCTCTAAATAAGTTTACTATGAAAATAGATGATATAATTAATCTAATGATGTTTATTTAGTGTCATAAACACTAGTACATTTTTGTATATATATTTAGTCAAACTTGAGATGAGTTGACTCCTCGGGATGCGAGATGTACACTTATTTTGGGACGAAGGAGTACGCATATTAGGGGACTTACATATATACACTCCTGCAAAATAATGGCCCCGTTCGGCTGTGCTGATAAGCCGGCTGAAAACACTGTTGGCTGATTTGTTGTGAGAAAAAAATACTATTCTAGCTGAAAAAACAAGCTGAAAAAGACGGATTATAAGCCGGATGAACATGCCCAATATCTTACAGTGTCTGCTAATGAAGGAAAGAAAATTAGTTAGGTGGTGCCGTCGTGGTGGCTTTCTCTTGTGCCGTATTGGCAGCATGCATCCTGCATGCATTCGACGAATTCTGATGCACCCACGATACATATATTTGTTCACATGTAGCGTTAAGTGTCGACTGAAAAAGGAGAAAGGATCAAAGGAGGGAACAAAAGGCAGGGGCCTGCGACCTACAGAAAACAATCAATAATGTACGCCCACTGATATGTGTACTACATTTGAAGCATATATATCGACATGATTATTGGTCCAGAATATAGTCATTATGACAGGGATCCTCCAATAATTGACAGAGTCACAGACGAAAGGGCCGGGCAGGCCATTCCAAAGAGGCCGGTAAGCCGACACGCCTGTTTAGAAATACATTACATAGGAGATACCGAATCCAAATACCGAAATATGGTATGGGCACAAAACTGAAACAGATAAAAAGAAGAAGATGCAAGCACATAGAAAACTAGAAGATACACTACACGTTGCTACGGGTAATGAGTGCTTAACCTAATACATTTCCATCGGTATCTTTCTATCTTTTGGACATTACCTTTGTTTAGGAATGCATTGCATGTTTAAATTTCGTTCCTATACTTTCCCCATTCTATGGGACTTGCTCCCTAATATATGTCATAATCAATGTGCAAGGTTGTCAACCAGTATCAATGTGTAACACCCTAAAATTTACATCATTTTAAAATAGGAGAATTTGATTTATTTACGTAATTTTGTGAGCATTTTAACTTAGAGAAATAATAATTTTCAATAAATAAAATCAACTATAAGGTTAGACACATGCTTCTGCATACATGCCGCTGCATATTTTCCTCGGTGATGATTGGTTTTTATTACAAGAGAAAAGGATTTCAAAAACTATTTAAAAATGGCTTTGAAATATTAGAAAAGAAAAAGAAGAAATGGAAAATCTCTTTCCCCTCTCTCTCCCTCATATCTAATCTGGACCGTTTAGATTGAATCAAACGGCCCAAAACGCTTCATACCCCTTCGGCCGTCAAAGTTTCTAAAGAGACCCCCAGTTTTCTTCTATTCTAACCCGCGGTCCCTGGCCAGATTTTAAAAACCCGAATTTCTATTTATTTCAATTCGAATTTAGATCTGCTTAATTACAAGTTTGCCACTGACTTTAATTGCATATAAAATCTCCGTTTTAACTCCGATTTGACCCGTTCAAGTTGCGTTAGGTTCGTAATTTCATAATCTACATGTTAGTGCTACTGTTTAGTAGGTTCTCAACTTTTAAATTTTGAGATTAGATTTAATCTATTACTTTAATAAAGTAAAGCTTGTTTAAATCATAACTTTTCCGATTTAGCTCCGATTTACGTGCAATTCGCGTCTGTGTGATCCTAGTGAGATGTAGATTTGTTTTACAAACTTTTCATCTTATTTTGCTACTGTTGGTGTACTGTTCTAATTGTAGCTTTGTTTGCTTTGCATGATTGCTCTTGGATGATTGTTGTTGATGTGTTAATCGAGAATAGACGGTGAGCAATTCGTTGGTGATCAAGAGTACTATTACGAACCGGATCAATAGGATCAGCTAGATCAAGGCAAGTATAGCATGAGATTATCCTTGTTACCTATTCACTTTAATTCACTTAATTCATTATGTATGTGTCTCCTTGTTAAGGATGCCTTAGTATTGATCTTGTTCCTTGAATCCTATGGTTATAGCATTGGGTAGTTGCTAGTGCTCACAGAAATAATGATCTTGTAATTTGACTAATGATATATGCAATAACACTAAAAGATGATTTTTAGCAACAGGGAACAAGAGGGCTAGAGTTTACTCTAGATTTCTCTCTGTAAGGACTTATCTGTAAGCGAACATCCGGGACTTACAGTACAGCTATGAGAGCTACATGGCTCTGGCTTTAGTCATATAAGAGGACCTTTTCTAGCTTGTTAGTGGTTACCTTTATGGCGTAAGAGGGGTGTGTTCCGGGTTGGGTGTCGTGCGGCTTCTGTCCTTATGAGTATAGGCTGCGTGTCATTGTGCCATACGGAAGGGGAGCTCTACATTTATAGGGCACAGAAACCTAGCGGCCCTAACTTGTTAAACGAACCTCGGAAAGACTTCATAGTGAAACTTAACTGTCCAATGGGGAGTCATGACCTCAGACTTTTGGGGATCACGACTAATAGTGAAAGTGTACAAACTCTTCAGAGTGTAAAACTGATATATTAGCCGTGCTCACGGACACGAGCGGCCTTGGACCCTTATGGAATAGAGATCACTATTAATTTACTTGTTCTTGCTATTCATTATTCTCTTTACATGATCATGTGTTTATTATGGGAACATCACCTGTTTGTTGCTACTCAATTGCTTAAAATATGATCAACTAAAAGCTACATGCAGTTAAACCAGTGTCTACCCTATTTGAGCTTCATGAACCCCATGTTACACTTGTTGAGTACTTTTGTGCTCACCCTTGCATTCCCCCACACCTCAGGATGGACTCCCGAATGTGCAAATAGTGATTACTACTACTTCCCTGAAGATTACTAGACTTGTGGTCAACCAGTTGACGTGCCTATACTATGGAGCTAGCTAGCACAAGAATTATCTTATGTTTTCACTTAATTACGTGAAGACTCTGTGATATTATTCATTATGTAATAAACATTTGTGATGATACTATTTATATTTGTCATCTTATGTGTGATTGATCTCTGGGCGCACATAAGATTATATATTCCATTTGTTCCTTAAAAATGAGTGTGACAGATTAGTATCGGAGCTATATTGACTGTAGGATGCAAGCCTAGTTACTAATGGTCATTTTAGTTCCCTTCTTCTTCACTTGCTCATTCTTATCACCTTACTTTTGATAATTGCTAAATTTTTATGCTCCTTTCGCCTTATTCTATTGTGAAAATATTGCTTCTATTCTAACTTACTCTTGGACTAAATTCTGTAGATGCCTCGAGCCCGTAAGACTGCCTGTATCACCACTGGAGGCTACTTTCCACCCCGTTCCCTGTATGAACCAATGGAGCCTTAGGAGGAACCAGAAGACACTGCACCAACCCTGCCACCTTCACCAGTTCAGGCGCTAGAACTAGTTTTGCCCCAAGAAGAACTTGAACCTAAAGAGGAGGTTGTCTACTTGAGTGATGATGAGCTTGCCTAAGATGGAGAATAGCCCCCGTCGCCTCCACAAGATGGTTCCGCTGAAGTTGGTGCGCCGCCCCTTCCTATGGGTTGGATTACAAAGATCCATCACAAGTCAAGCTGTGACACTCCTTCACACCACCGACTGGTTGGCATGCTCAGTGCCTACTTCACAGATTGGGATCCTGCGTTTGAGTACGTCTGCTGGGAGCACAAGAATCCTTTGGAAGCTACTTACTAGAAGTGCAATGTGTGTGTCTTCATTAAGAATGAAGAGATGGATACTTATCTGCTGGACAGGTGCTTTTTTCCCATAGTGGTCGTCGTGCCACTATAGAAGATGGCATAGAAGATGCAGCCTTTGAAGCATGCTTGGGACTTCGTCACCTCCGCTATGATGTTATGCAAGATGATCAATATTGCTATTTTCCTCGTGGGGACCCGAAGCAAGGATGGGTAATGATGAACCCTGGGAATTTGGAACTAATACCTCGAGTCATGGTGGATTTTGGTCATGACATGATGGTGAAGAATCGTCGGTTGGAAGCCCTGGTTAAAGCTTTGGGAAAAGACGTCAAGAGGTACCAAGAGGTGATAGATGGTCTAAGGATTGATCAAGGCATGGAGGCGATCTACGACTATCATGAACATCAAGCCCGTCCCTAGGATTTGGAATACCATCTATGTAATAATACGATAGTACAAGTAGTGTCGAGTTAAGTTGAGTTTTGTGGTGTCGTGTGAACTTTGTGTGGTTAGTTGAGTTATTATTGTGCCTATGTGTGAGTTGGTTTTTCTATGTAATGAGTGCTGGAGCTTTGTGGACTTGTCTACAAAAGTTCCTAGTTAAAGATACTAAGTTTAAGTATGATAAATAAATAGTTTAGTTGGGTTAACCTTTTCTCTTTGTTCTGTCCTTTCTGGAGCGGTCTGCCTTTCCTTTTATGCTCAAAATTAAATGTTCAGCAAAAAATTCTGAAATTTTTATGCGAGTAACTAGACCCATGTATCTTTACAATGTCTCAGGAATCACCTTTTTATCTGTTCTGGATCATGATATATAATCGTTACAAGATGAAGTTTCTATGCAGTCTGGAAATCAGAAACAGTTTCTGTTGTATCCTGTTTTTGGTTAACTTCGTGACAGAATATGGGTTTGTGAGTTAAAGAAAAGTTGTAGATATTTTCATAAGATTTCTAACCACATAAAGTACACCTCTACTGGATATCTGTAACTCGAGATAGGTCTATTTTACCGAACTACTGAAATTGGGATATGTCCAGAAGGTTATTAGATTCCGTTCTCTATCTCTAGAATTGTCTATAATGTGGTAATCTCTAAGATTTGATATTGTATTGGATGACAGATGTCTGGAAGAGGACGAGGTCGAGGCCATGGCCGTGGAGTTGGTCCACCACCTACTATTCATGAGCTTTGGGCAATACAGACCCAGTTGATGGAGGCTCTGGTGAACAATCAGCAAAACCAGCCAGTTGGAGGAGCACCTGCGCGTGATAAGCGTGGTGAATTTTTGAAGGGTCATCCCCCAGTGTTCACCCATGCCGCTGATCCATTGGAAGCTGATGATTGGCTTCATGCGGTAGAGAAGCAGCTCAACATTGCTCAGTGTAATGATCAACAGAATGTGTTGTTTGCTTCGGGACAACTTCAAGGAGCAGCTCAAGACTGGTGGGATTCATATCAGTATGGCCGTCCTGTAAATGCTCCCGCCATTACTTAGCAGGAGTTTACAGATAGTTTTAGGTCCTATCATATACCAGAGGGAGTGATGGCACTGAAGGCAGAGGAATTCTGCAACCTAACATAGGGGTCTATGCCTGTAGCTGAGTATCGAGACAAGTTTGCTCAGTTGTCACGTTATGCGCCAAATGAGGTGGCTAATGATGCCGATAAGCAGCGATTTTTCTTGAAGGGTCTACATGATGGTCTTCAATTGCAGCTGATGTCCAATGCTTACTGTAACACCCTAAAATTTGCATCATTTTAAAATAGGAGAATTTGATTTATTTATGCAATTTTGTGAGCATTTTAACTTAGAGAAATAATAATTTTTAGTAAATAAAATCAACTATAAGGTTAGATACATGCTTGTGCATACATGCCGCTGCATATTTTATTTGTGATTGATTGGTTTTTATTTCAAGAAGAAAATGATTTCAAAAACTATTTGAAAATGCAATTGGAAAATTAGAAAAGGAAAAGAAAAATGGAAGCCTTCTTCATCTCTGTTTTGGCCCGCAGGCCTTCTCTCCTCCCTCCTTGGCCTAGCCGCATTTCTTTTTTTCTGTTCGGCCCAAAGCCAGCATGCCTTCTCCTCTCATTCGCACGCCGCGTAGTGGGCCGGCCCAATCGGCTGAAGTCATAGGCCGCCGCGCCCTTCTCCTTTTCTCCTTGTGTCGCTGACGTCTAGGGCCTGCGGCTCGAGTCACTGCCACCTCGGGCCCACTTGTCAGTGTCATCGTGTTCCTCTCGTTCATAACCGAGCCGGACATCGACGGTAGAGTCCGACACCGCCCCGACCTTTGCTTGCCTTGTACCGCATGCCTAGCCCGCTCATAAGTAGCCGCGCTCGCGCCGCCTCTCTTCCCAACCTTAATCGCGAGCCATGCTCTCAATTCGAGCCCTAGCAGCCGCCGCTCAAGCTCGGACGCGACTCGACAAACTCATCGATTCGGTCACCTCCGTAAGCTACCGAAGTGCTTCGGGTTGTTGTTTGGAAGTTGCTGAGCCTTTCTTCCTCTTCCTTTTCGCTTTGGTTAGCTATTTGAGCATCACTGCCGTGTACAGGAGCTCACCGCCACCATTGGAAGCCGTGCGTCATCCTCTGTACGTCTCCGACCCTGTTTTCGCCATTGGTGAGTTCACGGGTACCTTCTCTATCTCCCTGTGCTTTTGGTTCATCTAATTACATACTGTAATGCCGGATTGCTCAACTCCGGTGAGCAATTGCTCGCCGCCAGCCAAGTCGTCGCCGTGCTAGCACTATTGGTGGCCGGCTGCTCCTCTCTCTCTCCCTTATGTCTAATCCGAGCCGCGCGTTTTAGATCCAACGACGTAGAAGGCCTGATACCGGTTCGGCTTCCACTTTTGCAAAAGAGCCCCTCTGGTTTTCTATAATCTAACCCGCAGTCCAAAACATGTTTGCAGATTTCATTTTCTTCATTTGAAAGCGTATTTTGTTTCGGTTAAGAATAAATTATGTTTTCAGCTATTTATAGAATTGCCACTAATTTTGTTTTAGCCATAACTTCTGTGTTTTAACTCCGATTTGACCCGTTCAAGTTGCGTTAGGTTCGTAATTTCATAATCTACATGTTAGTGCTACTGTTTAGTATTTTCTCCACTCTTAAATTTTGAGATTAGATTTAATCTATTACTTTAATAAAGAAAAGCTTGTTTAAATCATAACTTTTTCGTTTTAGCTCCGATTTGTGTGCAATTCGCGTCTGTGTGATCCTAGTGAGATGTAGATTCGTTTTACAAACTTTTTATCTTATTTTTCTACTGTTGGTGTACTATTCTAATTGTAGCTTTGTTTGCTTTGTATGATTGCTCTTGGATGATTGTTGTTGGTGTGTTAATCGAGAATAGACGGTGAGCAGTTTGTTGGTGATCAAGAGTACTATTACGAACCAGGTCAACAGGATCAGCTAGATCAAGGCAAGTATGGCATGGGATTAGCCTTGATACCTATTCACTTTAATTCACTTAATTCATTATGCATGTGTCTCCTTGTTAAGGATGCCTTAGTGTTGATCTTATTCCTTGAATCCTATGGTTATAGCATTGGGTAGTTTGCTAGTGCTCACATAAACAATGATCTTGTAATTTGATTAATGATATATGCAATAATACTAAAAGTTGATTTTTAGCAACAAGGAACAAGAGGGCTAGAGTTTTCTCTAGATTCCTCTCCATAAGGACTTATTTGTAAGCGAACATCCGGGACTTACAGTACAACTATGAGGGCTACATGGCTCTGGCTTTAGTTATATAAGAGGACCTTATCTAGCTTGTTAGTGGTTACCTTTATGGCGCAAGAGGGGTGTGTTCCGGTTCGGGTGTAGTGCGGCTTCTATCCTTATGAGTATAGGCTGCGTGTCATTGTGCCATACGGAAGGGGGGATCTACATTTGCAGGGCACAGAAACCTAGCGGCCCTAACTTGTTAGACGAACCTTGGAAAGACTTCATAGTGAAACTTAACCGTCCAATGGGGAGTCATGACCTCGGACTTTTGGGGATCACGACTCATAGTGAAAGTGTACAACCTCTGCTGAGTGTGAAACTGATATATCAGCCGTGCTCACGGTCATGAGCGGCCTTGGACCCTTATGGAATAGAGATCACTATTAATTTACTTATTCTTGCTATTCATTATTGTCTTTACATGATCATGTGTTTATTATGGGAACATCACCTATTTGTTGCTACTTAATTGGTTAAAACATGATCAACTAAAAGCTACATGCAGTCAAACCAATGTCTACCCTATTTAAGCTTCATAAACCCCATGTTACACTTGTTGAGTACTTTTGTGCTCACCCTTGCATTCCCCCACACCTCAGGATGGACTCCTGAATGTACAAATAGTGACTACTACTTCTACTTCTCTGAAGATTACTAGACTTGTGGTCAACCAGTTGACGTGCCTGTGCTATGGAGCTAGCTACCACAAGAATTATCTTATGTTTCCGCTTAGTTACGAGAAGACTCTGTGATATTATTTGTTATGTAATAAACATTTGTGATGATACTATTTATATTTGTCATCTTATGTGTGATTGATCTCTGGGCGCACATAAGATTATGCATTCCATTTGTTCCTTAAAATGGGTGTGACAGATTGGTATCAGAGCCATGTTGACTGTAGGACGCAAGCCTAGTTAGTAATGGTCGTGTTAGTTCCCTTTTCTTCACTTGTTTCAAGCTTATCACCTTACTCTTGATAATTACTAAATTCTTATGCTCCTTTCGCCTTATTCTATTGTGAAAATATTGCTTCTATTCTAACTTATCTTTGGACTAAATTCTTTAGATGCCTCGTGCCCATAAGACTGCCCGTATCACCACTGGAGGCTACTTTCCATCTCGTTCCCTGTATGAACCAATGGAGCCTAAGGAGGAACCAGAAGACACTGCACCAACCCCGCCACCTTCACCAGTTCAGGCGCTAGAACCAGATATGCCCCAAGAAGAAATTGAACCTAAAGAGGAGGTTGTCTACTTGAGTGATGATGAAGATGATGAGTTTGCCCAAGATGGAGAACAACCCCCGTCGCCTCCACAAGATGGTTCCACTGAAGTTGGTGTGTCGTCCCTTCCAATGGGTTGGATTACAAAGATCCATCACAAGTCAAGCTATGATACTCCTTCACACCATCGACTGGTTGGTATGCTTGGTGCTTACTTCACGGATTGGGATCCTACGTTTGAGTACGTCTGCTAGGAGCACAAGCATCCTTTGGAAGCTACTTACTGGAAGTGCAATGTACGTGTCTTCGTTAAGAACGAAGAGATGGACACTTATCTGTTGGACAGGTGTTTTTCCCATAGTGGTCGTCGTGCCACTATAGAAGATGGCATAGAAGATGTAGCCTTTGAAGCATGCTTGGGACTTCGTCACCTCCGCTATGATGTTATGCAAGATGATCAATATCACTATTTTCCCCATGGAGACCGGAGCAAGGATGGGTAATGATGAACCCAAGGAATTTGGAACTAATTCCTTGAGTCATGGTGGATTTTGGTCATGACATGATGGTGAAGAATCGTCGGTCGGAAGCCATGGTTAAAGCCTTGGGAAGAGACGTCAAGAGGTACCAAGAGGTGATAGATGGTCTAAGGATTGATCAAGGCATGGAGGCGATCTATGACTATCATGAACATCAAGCCTGTCCCTAGGAGTTGGAATACCTTCTATGTAATAATACGATAGTACGAATAGTGTCGAATTAAGTTGAGTTTTGTGGTGTCGTGTGAACTTTGTGTGGTTAGTTGAGTTATTATTGTGCCTATGTGTGAGTTGGTTTTTCCATGTAATGAGTGCTGGAGCTTTGTGGGCTTGTCTACAAAAGTTCCTAGTTAAAGATACTAAGTTTAAGTATGATAAATAAATAGTTTAGTTGGGTTAACCTTTTCTATCTGTTCTGTCCTTTCTGGAGCGGTCTGCCTTTCCTTTTATGCTCGAAATTAACTGTTCAGCGAAAAATTCTGAAATTTTTATGAGAGTAACTAGACCCATGTACCTTTCCAATGTCTCTAGAATCACCTTTTTATCTGTTCTTGATCATGAGATATAGTCGTTACAAGATGAAGTTTCTGCACAGTCTGGAAACCAAAAATAGTTTCTGTTGGATCCTGTTTTTGGTTAACTTCGTGATAGAATCTGGATTTATGAGTTAAATAAAAGTTGTAGATAATTTCATAAGCTTTCCAACCATATAAATTACACCTCTACTGGATATCTGTAACTCGAGATAGGTCAGTTTTACCGAACTATTGAAATTGGGATATGTTCAGAAGGTTATCAGGTTCCGTTTGCTATCTCTAGAATTGTCTATAATGGGGTAATCTCTAAGATTTGATATTGTATTGGATGACAGATGTCTGGAAGAGGATGAGGTCGAGGCCGTGGTTGTAGTGCTGGTCCACCACCTACTATTCATGAGCTTTTGGCAATACAGACACAGTTGATGGAGGCTCTGGTGAACAATCAGCAAAACCAGCCAGTTGGAGGAGCACCTGCGTGTGATAAGCGTGGTGAATTTTTGAAGGGTCATCACCCAGTGTTCACCCATGCCACTGATCCATTGGAAGTTGATGATTAGCTTCATGCGGTGGAGAAGCAGCTTAATATTGCTCAGTGTAATGATCAACAGAAGGTGTTGTTTGCTTCGAGACAACTTCAAGGAGCAGCTCAAGACTAGTGGGATTCATATCAGTATAACCATACTGTAAATGCTCCTGCCGTTACTTGGCAAGAGTTTACAGAGAGTTTTAGGTCCTATCATATACCAGAGGGAGTGATGGCGCTGAAGGCAGAGGAATTCCGTAACCTAACACAAGGATCTATGCCTGTAGCTGAGTATCGAGACAAGTTTGCTCAGTTGTCACGTTATGCGCCGAATGAGGTGGCTAATGATGCCGATAAGCAGCGACTTTTCTTGAAGGGTCCACATGATGGTCTTCAATTACAGCTAATGTCTAATGTTTACCCAGATTATCAAAGATTAGTGAATCACGCTATTATGGTGGATAACAAGCTCAAGGAGATGGATGCCAAAAGGAAGAGGCTTTAGGGACAGGTATCTGGAAACAACACTCACCAGCGCTCTGGTTTTCAACAAGGCTATCAGCAGAGGTATCCACCTAAACAATGGAATCGTGGTCAACTTCCTTCACGTAATCAGTTCCTGCAACGTCCTCCTTATCAGCCATAGAATGGCAATCAACGCCCTCCGCAGCAGAATGGGAATCAGAGTCAGCGTCAGAGTACCCCCAACAACACCCCAATAAAGACTAGTGCTCCAAATACTCCCACCAAGTGTTTCCATTGTGGAAAAGAAGGTCACATGTCTTATAACTGTCCTGAGAAGACCAATCAGCAAACCCCCAGAAGCAGAACTGTAACCAGAAGCTACCATACTACGGAAAGGTGACTCATGTGTCTGAGGAAACTGTGATGGCGGAACCTGAAGTTATGCTCGGTACGTTCGATGTTCACTCCATTCCTGCCACTGTTCTTTTTGATTCTGGAGCTTCACATTCATTCATATCTCAATTATTTGTTAAGACACATAGCATCCCTTTATGTGCCATGAGAAACCCCATATTAGTCAATTCACTTGGGGGAAGTATGCAAGCTTCCTACCAATGCCTCCCTATTTGTTTAATTTTACGGGGGGTAGAATTCAAAGTGAGCCCTATAGTGTTGAGAACAGCTGTGATTGATCTTATTCTGGGACTAGATTGGATGAAGCAAAATCAGGCAGTGATTCAGTGTAAGGAAAAGGTAGTAGCCCTGACAACACCGAAGGGAGATCGAATTAGTGTGGAGATCATAGTGCAGAAGCAGCAGACAACTACAATGAATCGACTTGACGATAATGTTAATCAGGAGGATTCAGTTGTGGATGAATTTCTGGATGTGTTCCCCAACGACTTGCCAGGTATGCCACCCGACCGTGACATTGAGTTTATTATTGAATTATTGCCTAGAACTGCACCTATAGCTAAGCGTCCATATAGAATGGGGGTTAATGAATTAGAGGAACTTAAGAAACAAATAAACGAGTTGCAAGAGAAAGGTTTCATTCATCCTAGCTCTTCACCGTGGGGAGCTCCAGTGATCTTTGTTGACAAGAAGGATGGTTCTCAAAGGATGTGTGTTGATTATCGGTCACTTAACAAGGTAACTATTAAGAATAAGTATCCACTGCCTAGGATTGATGACTTGTTTGATCAGTTGAGAGGTGCTTGTGTGTTTTCCAAGATTGATCTTTGCTCTAGTTATCATCAATTGAAGATTCGTGCTACTGATATACCAAAGACAGCATTCACAACACGGTATGGCTTGTATGAGTATACAGTATTGTCTTTTGGCTTAACTAATGCTCCTACGTACTTTATGTACCTGATGAATAAGGTATTCATGGAGTATCTCGACAAGTTTGTAGTGGTGTTCATCGATGACATATTGGTATATTCCAAGACTAAGGAAGAACATGCTAAACATTTAAGATTGGTCTTGCAGAAGCTCAGAGAGCATAAGCTCTATGCTAAGCGTAGTAAGTGTGAGTTCTGGTTGAAGGAAGTTGCTTTTCTGGGTCATGTGGTCTCTAATGGTGGAATTTCAGTGGATCCTAGCAAGGTAAAGGATGTGTTGAATTGGAAGCCACCAACCGATGTGGGAGAAATTCATAGTTTCTTGGGATTGGCTGGATATTATAGAAGATTTATTGAAGGGTTCTCTAAGCTTGCTAAGCTAATGACAGCATTGTTAGAGAAGAATGCTAAGTTTGAGTGGTCTGATAAGTGTCAGGTTAATTTTGAGGAACTAAAGAAAAGATTAACAACAGCCCCGGTGTTAGTTTTGCCAGATTTGAGTAAGAATTTCTCTATCTATTGTGATGCATCTCGTTTGGGTCTTGGTTGTGTGCTTATGCAAGAAGGCAAAGTAGTGGCCTATGCATCTCGACAGTTGAGGAAGCATGAGTTAAATTATCCTACTCATGACTTGGAGTTAGTAGCAGTGGTACATGCTTTGAAAATATGGAGGCATTATCTGATTGGGCATAAGAGTGATATCTACACGGATCATAAGAGCTTGAAGTATATTTTCACCCAGTCAGATCTAAACTTGAGACAACGTCGATGGTTAGAGTTGATTAAAGATTATGATTTGGAAGTACATTATCATCTAGGCAAGGCTAATGTTGTCGCTGATGCTCTTAGTAGGAAGAGCTATGCTAATGAGGTACAAGTAATGCCTATGTCAAATGAGTTGTGTGCTGAGATTGAGCATTTGAACTTGGGTATTGCCATTAATGCAGTGGAATTGGTGATAGAACATGTATTGGAGCAGGAGATACGTAAGGGTCAGTTGATAGATGACAAAATAAAGGAGATAGTTAGGAATATACCGAAAGGTAAGGCACCTGGATTCCATTTGGATGATAAAGGAACTCTATGGTTTGTGAAACGATTATGTGTGCTTGAGGACAAGGTTATAAGAAAAGTAATTCTACGTGAAGCTCATGAGTCCGCTTAATCTATTCATCCTAGAAGTACCAAGATGTATATGGATTTTAAAGAGAAGTATTGGTGGTATGGTTTAAAAAGAGATGTTGCAGAGTATGTTGCACTATGTGATACGTGTCAGAGGGTTAAAGCTAAACATCAGAGGCCTGCAGGATTGTTGCAACCCATGCAGATACTTGAGTGAAAGTGGGAAGAAGTTGGTATGGATTTAATTGTAGGGTTACCATGCACTCAGAGAGGTTTTGATTCAATATGGGTCATAGTGGATCGTTTGACTAAAGTTGCTCACTTTATACCGGTCAGAACAACATATTCTAGTGCAAAGTTGGCTGAACTGTATTTGGAAAGGATAGTAAGTTTGCACGGTGTTCCAAAGAAGATAGTGTCAGATCGAGGCACTCAATTCACATCATATTACTGGTAGAAAGTTCAAGAGTCATTAGGGACTAAGTTGAATTTTAGCACAGCATATCATCCTCAGACGGATGGGTAGACTGAAAGGATTAATCAGATATTGGAAGATATATTGAGAGCTTGTGCTTTGCAGTATGGTACTAGTTCGGATAAGAGTTTGCATATGCAGAGTTTTCCTACAATAATAGTTATCAGAAAAGTCTACAGATGGCACCTTTTGAAGCTTTGTATGGTAGGAAGTGTAGGACTCCGTTGTTCTAGAATCTGACAGGAGAAAGTCAAGTGTTCGGTCCCGATGTGCTTAAGAATGCTGAGAAACATGTAAGAATGATTAGAAACAATTTGAAAGCAGCTCAGTCATGACAGAAAAGTTATGCTGATACTCGACGGAGAGAATTGACTTTTGAAGTAGGAGATTATGTCTACTTAAAAGTGTCACCAATGAGAGGTGTGAAGAGGTTCAACCGGAAAGGAAAGTTAGCACCGAGGTAAGTCGGTCCTTTTAAGATCTTAGAGAGACATGGTGAAGTAGCATATCAATTGGAATTGCCTGAGAGCTTAGCAGGTGTGCATGATGTGTTCCATGTGTCTTAGTTAAAGAAATGTTTACGTGTGCCGGAAGAACAAATACCGCTAGAGGAACTCACAGTTAAGGAAAATCTCACTTATGAGGAGTATCCAGTAAAGATCTTGGAGACAACGGAAAGAGTTACTAGGAGCCAAGTTATAAAGATGTGTAAAGTTTAGTGGAGTCGGTATTTGGAAGCAGAGGCTACATGGGAAAGAGAGGAAGATTTAAGAAAAACGTACCCACAGTTGTTTGAGTAAGCATCGTCCAAATCTCGGGATGAGATTCATTTTCAGGGGGTAGAATTGTAACACCCTAAAATTTGCATCAATTTAAAATAGGAGAATTTGATTTATTTATGTAATTTTGTGAGCATTTTAACTTAGAGAAATAATAATTTTCAATAAATAAAATCAACTATAAGGTTAGATACATGCTTGTGCATACATGCCGCTGCATATTTTATTTGTGATTGATTGGTTTTTATTTCAAGAAGAAAATGATTTCAAAAACTATTTGAAAATGCAATTGGAAAATTAGAAAAGGAAAAGAAAAATGGAAGCCTTCTTCATCTCTGTTTTGGCCCGCAGGCCTTCTCTCCTCCCTCCTTGGCCCAGCCACATTTCTTTTTTTTTCGTTCGGCCCAAAGCCAGCACGCCTTCTCCTCTCATTCGCGCGCCGCGTAGTGGGCCGGCCCAATCGGCCGAAGTCGCAGGTCGCCGCGCCCTTCTCCTTTTCTCCTTGTGTCATTGACGTCTAGGGCCCGTGCCTCGAGTCACTGCCACCTCGGGCCCGCTTGTTAGTGTCATCGTGTTCCTCTCGTTCGTAACCAAGCCGAACATCAATGGTAGAGTCCGACGCCGCCCGGCCTTCGCTTGCCTTGTACTGCACGCCTAGCCCCCTCATAAGTAGCCACGCTCGCGCTGCCTCTCTTCCCAACCTTAATCATGAGCCACACCCTCGATTCAAGCCCTAGCAGTCGCCGCTCAAGCTCGGACGTGACTCGACGAACTCGTCGATTTGGTCACCTCCATAAGCTACCGAAGTGCTTCGGGTTGTTGTTTGGAAGTTGCCGAGCCTTTCTTCCTCTTCCTTTTTGCTTTGGTTAGCTATTTGAGCATCACCGCCGTGTACAGGAGCTCACCGCCGCCATTGGAAGCCGCGCGTCGTCCTCTGTACGTCTCCGACTCCATTTTCGCCCTTGGTGAGTTCGTGGGTACCTTCTCTATCTCCCTGTGCTTTTGGTTCATCTAATTACATACTGTAATGCCGGATTGTTCAACTCCGGTGAGCAATTGCTCACCGCCGGCCAAGTCGCCGCCGTGCTAGCACTGTTGGTGGCGGCTACTCCCCTCTCTCTCTCCCTTATGTCTAATCCGAGCCGCGCGTTTTAGATCCAACGGCGTAGAAGGCCTGATACCGATTCGACTGCCACTTTTGCAAAAGAGCCCCTCTGGTTTTCTATAATCTAACCCGCAGTCCAAAACATGTTTGCAGATTTTGTTTTCTTCATTTCAAAGCATATTTTGTTTCGGTTAAGAATAAATTATGTTTTCAGCTATTTATAGAATTGCCACTAATTTTGTTTTAGCCATAACTTCTCCGTTTTAACTCCAATTTGACCCGTTCAAGTTGCGTTAGGTTCGTAATTTCATAATCTACATGTTAGTGCTACTGTTTAGTAGGTTCTCCACTCTTAAATTTTGAGATTAGATTTAATCTATTACTTTAATAAAGAAAAGCTTGTTTAAATCATAACTTTTTCGTTTTAGCTCCGATTTGTGTGCAATTCGCGTCTATGTGATCCTAGTGAGATGTAGATTCGTTTTACAAACTTTTTTATCTTATTTTGCTACTGTTGGTGTACTGTTCTAATTGTAGCTTTGTTTGTTTTGTATGATTGCTCTTGGATGATTGTTGTTGGTGTGTCAATCGAGAATAGACGATGAGCAGTTTGTTGGTGATCAAGAGTACTATACGAACTAGGTCAACAGGATCAGCTAGATCAAGGCAAGTATAGCATGGGATTATCCTTGTTACCTATTCACTTTAATTCACTTAATTCATTATGCATGTGTCTCCTTGTTAAGGATGCCTTAGTGTTGATCTTATTCCTTGAATCCTATGGTTATAGCATTGGGTAGTTTACTAGTGCTCACATAAACAATGATCTTGTAATTTGATTAATGATATATGCAATAACACTAAAAGATGATTTTTAGCAACAAGGAACTAGAGGGCTAGAGTTTTCTCTAGATTCCTCTCCGTAAGGACTTATCTGTAAGCGAACATCCGGGACTTACAGTACAGCTATGAGGGCTACATGGCTCCGGCTTTAGTCATATAAGAGGACCTTTTTCTATCTTGTTAGTGTTTAGCTTTATGGCGCAAGAGGGATGTGTTCCGGGTTGGGTGTAGTGCGGCTTCTGTCCTTATGAGTATAGGCTGCGTGTCATTGTGCCATACGGAAGGAGGGCTCTACATTTGCAGGGCACAGAAACCTAGCGGCCCTAACTTGTTAGACGAACCTTGGAAAGACTTCATAGTGAAACTTAACTGTCCAATGGGGAGTCATGACCTCGGACTTTTGGGGATCACGACTCATAGTGAAAGTGTACAACCTCTGTAGAGTGTAAAACTAATATATCAGCCGTGCTCATGGTCACGAGCGACCTTGGACCCTTATGGAATAGAGATCACTATTAATTTACTTATTCTTGCTATTCATTATTCTCTTTACATGATCATGTGTTTATTATGGGAACATCACCTATTTGTTGCTACTCAATTGCTTAAAACATGATCAACAAAAAGCTACATGCACTCAAACCAGTGTCTACCCTATTTGAGCTTCATGAACCCCATGTTACACTTGTTGAGTACTTTTGTGCTCACCCTTGCATTCCCCCACACCTTAGGATGGACTCCCGAATGTGCAAATAGTGACTACTACTTCTACTTCTCTGAAGATTACTAGACTTGTGGTCAACCAGTTGATGTGCCTGTGCTATGGAGCTAGCTACCACAAGAATTATCTTATGTTTCCGCTTAGTTACGAGAAGACTCTGTGATATTATTCGTTATGTAATAAACATTTGTGATGATACTATTTATATTTGTCATCTTATGTGTGATTGATCTCTGGGCGCACATAAGATTATGCATTCCATTTGTTCCTTAAAATGGGTGTGATTGATCTCTGGGCGCACATAACATCATGAACCCACATGGAAACGGATGAGAAAGGGGGAGTGTTGGAATTCAATGAGAAACACACCTATATCTTGTGCTCCTATGTGGATCAATGGTACGATACACCCCACATTGAATGCCTTTCCTACTTACATCTCTCTTTAAATATGCCTTTTTGTTGACTACATGGCAAAAGGGGATAGAAGATATGCAAAGTAAAGCAAAGGATGAGATCAAGAATCAAGGGGAGTGCATATCACTATGTCTAAAGATGGAGAGTTGAAAATTTGATGATCCCGTGGACATAGGGGCAGTACAATCATGTACGAAAGCCCAAGTGGTTCAATTGATCAAATTTTGTATTAAGATGCGAATTGTTTTGGGACAAGTTGGATGACTAGCACTACTGCAAGAAGCATTTCAAGGACCTTCAACTCAGATAACACCTCTCTACCACCACACTACACACTCACTTCTGAGCATATAGGATGCTTTCTTTTTTGTACCAACATTTTGTAATATTGTGTATTGAATATTCCCCTAAATGATTTCAAATTAATAAAGTTTCAACTATAAACTTTTAAATCTTGTCGAGCTCTACAATTTTGATAAAGGGTGTGTCTCTAACCAAGATACTTTGAAGATTTGAAAGATAATTTGAAATTTTGAATATCAAAATATGAGAACATTGAAATAAATAATTAGGACTCTAAATATTTTCATATAGAAAACTTTTCAATAGCAAAGTTCTGTATTGCGTTGATAACTACAACTTTATTATAGATCATGTCAACATCTCATTCGAAATTTCTAAATTAAATTTTAAAATCTTAAAATATAATATGAATATTTAGGAATCTAAATGAATTTGAATAAAAAACTTTTATCTACAAAATTGTAGATCATATTGAGAACTGCAACTTTTATTTAGATCATGTCAACATCTGAGATTGGTTAAAAATTTATAATTTTAAATTTCAAAATCTAAGAGCCTAAAATTAAAATTTGAGACTCAAGAATTTCCAATAAAAAATTAGGAACTACTGTAGATCACATGGAGTGCTACAATTCTCGTGCAAAGTGTGACTTCACCTGCACTACTATTGAAAAGATTTTGCGAGGTGGTGCCAAAAGATTAATCGAGGTGGTCACAAAATCCAACCGCCTCTGAAAATGTCGGATGATAAACGGAGGCGGTCGTTTTATTTACCGAGGCACCAAAAAATGGCTGCCTCGCAAAATCGACTAACGGAGGCAGTCATTTTATTTACGAAGGCGGGCAGAAAATGCCTGCCTCTGTTAATGGATTTGCAGAGGCGGTTGTCTTAAGGCAATCACCTTCAAAAATGGTCTATTTTCGGAGGCGCCTGCCTCTATAAATCCATTTTTAGAAGCGGACAAACTATAAGGCCTGCCTACGAAAATTCTGGCCTAGTTCTATACCCAGTAGACCGTATCCAATCCTCATGTATCGGGATTATATATATCCAGTTAGTGTTTTACCTCTCCCTCACTTCTCCCTCCCTCAGCCACACTTCTCCTCCTTTAGTGGCTCTCTCAGTCTCTCTTCTCTCTCTCAGTGTGCCCTCCCTCCCTCTGCCTTGCAGGTCCGGTGGCCACCCTCCCTCTCCCTTCCGATCCTATGCGGCTTCTAGATCTAGGGCTTCCATGCTGGTGGAGGAAGGCGGCCATGGCACGGCGGTGGATCCAAGTCCTCTGCATGGGTCAGAGGTGGTCATCGATGAGTGTAGAGCGGCTCTGCAGCCCCTTCTTGTGGTAGATCTGACACGCAGGCAGTGGTCGTTGAGTGTGGGGCAGAAGCGATATCCGGTGGCCCTTTCTCATGGCAGATCCAGTGCGGAGGCGGTGGCCAGCGAGTGCGGGGTGGCTTTGTGGCCCCTTCACACGACATATATGTATCCAACGCAGAGGCAATGGCCGGTGAGCGTGGGCAGCTCCGGCGATAGTGCTCCCTCCAAGCGACTCCAGCGATGGCGCACGCGTGTGGTCCACACCGACGACGAGCAGCGGTGGTGTGGTGTCGACGGGCTTAGGCTCACCAGCCATTTTTTTGTTTTTTCTGAGTGATTTTCTGAGGTTGGCATTTTGTCTGCTTATGTAAACTTTGAGTTTCCTAGGTGAGCAAAGCAACCGCTTGTGTTAATCCTCATTAACAGAGGCCTTTGGTTGGAGGTGGTTACTTTGCCCGCCTTCAAAAATCTAAAATGGTCACCTCCAAAGAATTATGTAGTAGTGCTGAGTTCATGTAAAAAATGTTCGCCTATGTTAATCATCATTTTTAGAGGCAGGTGTCACAGGGTCAGAACCGCGACAAGCATTGTTGTTCGAGTCAGTGTTAGAGAATGTGTCTCTGATGGCTCGGGTGGACTCAAGAACACAAGAACCACAGAGGGGACGGAACGGCTTATCCTAGTTCAGGCCGATCAATTCCCTACGTCCAGCAGCTGATGATCCTTATACTCAAGAGCACCTAAAATTGGGGCATACAACAGAGTGTACAGGAGAAAGAGAAAGATTTGGTAGGGGGTTAGCTCAGTGCAAATCCTGAGGTTGCCTCTCTACCGGCGGAGCCTTCCCCTCATCGAAGAGGAGGAAGATGACAGGTGCAGTGGAGGAACTCGCGGTGCCCCTCTCTCGGTTGCTCTGCTCTCGGTGCTAAGCAGGAGCGAATCGGTGAGAAGTGGAATAATTTGCCTTGGATCATCCTACCCCCATCTAAGATCCAACTTTATCCCTTATATACTGAGATAGGTCAGGTACATGATAGTTTGGGGGGTTAAGCCTATGTTCAACATGCGCTAAAGTACAGGAAGGTCTTGCAGCGGTGCTATGTGGACCTGCTGATGTCTTGGAGCCAAAGAAGCCCTAGGCGTCGTCCGGCTGGCCTGGTTCTAACACGCTGAGTGTCAGGTCGTGTCGGCTTGGACCAGTCTCCCCTAGGTGTGCCTTCTGGAGTCTTTTTGGTGGTGAAGGAGGACAGCTTGAGGGGATGACGTGTAGGCCCAGTAGCCCCCGAGCCCCTGGAGGCCATAGAGGGACTTGTCCTCCTGTGTCACGCCTCGTGCGTGGCCCTATCGAGGGAGCAGTTGGCAGAGCCACACCCGAGGGGCAGCGCCGGGGAGCCCCCCGAGCCTCGATGGCTCGGGACATGTCTTCTTGCACCCGGGCCTTGGCCAGCATCTTAGGCTGGGCAGTGGCCAAGGATTGGGTTCAGGCTCCCCATCGATGGGAAGCTTGAGGGTCGGGTGAGCCCCTGAGCCCCAAGCAGAGGCGATGGCAAGCTCAGGCTCAGCATGATTCCTTGGGCTGAGGGTGCACGTGAGCATATCCGATGGGTAAGCTCCTGAGCCCTCGGGCAATCCTAGAAGGGTCGATCGGGGGGTCCGTTGGTCAGGAACCCTTGATTCCGAGGCTTAACATACCCATATGTTAGGATTTCATCAGTAGGCATCTTAAAAAGCCCATCTCTTTTAATCAATTAGCATAGGAGGCTGCCCTAGGATGACAGGCTCTATTAATAGTCGATTAACAAATATGGTCATCTTAGAATGCGCACCTTAAAAATGATTGAAAATGACATGCGTTTTCCTAAGGCCCTCATGACCATTTACATATATTGGCAGCACTATGAAATACATGCTTGTCTCTCCTAATCAGAGGGTTTGTCTTCTAAAATTTTTCTATAGTAGTGTCGGTGTTATGATACCCTGGGTATCTCAAGGAACCGATTAGTCAACCGCTCAGGCGGCCCATGGTACATGAGCTGGTATAAGCCCGAATGACCGAGGCCCAACTAAGCTATGTGGACCTAGGCCAAACACTAAGGCAAGGGCTGGCCACGACCTCTTCTCCACTTCACCGTACACCGCCCAACTCCTCACGACCTCTCCTCCGTCCAGACCCCTAGGAGGAATGGGGAGAGATCGAGCTTTGGCAATCATGCCTACTTTGACATGAGCAGGCGCACCACACTGACTCTACAAGGGCCAAGGGGATAGCAGTCCCATCAGCCTAGTTAGACACCATCCCTGCACCATGCAACACAGACATGACAATACCACCAAGCGATGGCGGCTAGTACGGTGACCCACCATCTAAATATGGCCCGACAAGACAGGTGTACGACCCCACCCACTACGGGATGGGGTTCATGACAGCGGCCTTGATTTTTGAGGTCAATGAAGCTAATGAAGGCCACGACCCCAGAGCTCGAGATCATGACCACCAGCTGCGCAAGCAACAAGATGACCCATGACCTAGGGGCAGCTATCAATTCCCATACGACACCTCTAGGAGATTAGGAGGTGATGATGAAGGCCACGGTGAGACGACGTCACACAAGACGGTTAATAAATCACCATTATGCCTACAGTGCCACCACAACCAGCACAGTAGCACCACGCCACCCCATGGCGCAACGTGGGCACAAGACCATGATGACAACCACACTAGGACATGCGCTACACCAAGACAAGATGGTGTTTCTTGCAAGCCAAGTTAGCTAGGTTCCCTCGGTCAGGAGAACCTCCTTCTTTGTATGTGACCAGGCCCCGGACTCTATATAAGGCAGCTAGGGCACCATCCAAGGCATGAGCCTCCTGAATCGTTCATTTGGGCAGTCCATCTTCTAGCTCTAGCTCTACTCTCCTATCCCTTCCACCATTCTTGCACCTCTCATTGTAAGAACTTCAGAGCATTCAAGTGAGGAACACACACTCGATCTTCTCTGAGACTAGACGTAGGGCTCTGACCTAAACTAGTATAACTCCTTCTGTCTTTTGGGTGCTACCATCGTCTTCCTAGAGTAGTGCGACAATCGTATAATTTTACTAGGAGGTCTACAAAACATCGATAGTTGGCGCACCAGGAAGGGGAAAGTCGCACACTCTCTTTGTTAAGAAGGAAGTGATGGCTCCCTGCAGCTACGTCGGACTTACTCTTGGCATGGTCCCTAATGGCCGCATCCTCTTTGGAAGCCTCGATTTCACCGACCTTGACGGGCAGCACCCGTTAACGGTCTTCTCCCTAGCCAAGCTCTACACTTTGGGGATCTAGACTTCATAGCCAACCACCTGGGTTAGCTACGCCTCTGCGAATGAAATGTGGCCCCACTGCACATTCTACTGCTTGATCATGGACCGGCCCATGCCAGTCTCGTGATCATCAAACCTAACACGCTAGCATGCAGGATTGACGCCTATCTCGGGACAAATCCCAAGCTAGAACCAAGCTGGCACGTTTTCTACGTGCTGGCAAACACCTTCACCCAGCTCTCAGGAGCAGGCCCATGCCACTAGAGGCTGAACTCTAGGACCCCTGCACTACGCTACCCTCTGGAATAAAGAACGTGGTCGCACTCTTCAAGCGAGAGCTAGCTTGGCGCAATGGCCATTCGATGACGGTAAGCCCCCCGGGTTTGTAGGGATGATGGAGCGGGACTCAGAGTCTATCTACGACCTCCTACCAATGACCCCAGGGAACATGGACTTCGAGTCTGATTCTGAAGGGAGCTGACATCTACTGAGAGAATGCAACATTTGCACCTCTCCGAGGACACGGCGGTAGCGGTAGGATGCACAGAGGACGATGCCTATCTGATTCCACGCACCCTCGGGGAACAAGAAGAGTACGACCAAGAGCACCTAGAACAAGTGAGGGCCCATGAAGCCGAGCAGGCCAACGAACGCCGTGACGATGGATGCCCTAGCATGCAACATCTCAATGCTGAGGGCATGCAGGCACGGGCACTCCGCATGTATGACCAAACCAACAAGGCAAGAGGGAGATGCCCATCTTTCCTAGAGCCAGTTAGAATGTCACAGTGGACGCCATGATCATGCGAACGGCCCCTGAGCTCTCGACCGATGAATAAAAGCTCGTTCACAAGGAGCTATGAGTTGCTAGAAACCGTGGGTATATAGCAGGCTCAAAGTTCTATAGAGAGGCGGCACCCTGATGCTAGCCTTGTGCACATCTCCATTGTGTGTGGTGCCACCGAGGGATACCGTGCTGAACACGGAGCGGTGCGCAGGCGGGAGCCTTCCCCAGCGCGTAGCCGTTATGTCGAAAACCACAACGCTCGCCTGGCTCAAGGCACCAAATGCCCTGGGCCAAACTTACTCTACTAGAAATATGCACTTCTATGACAAAAATATTAATGATGATTCTGAAACCATCACAGAAGATCACTTTTTATGACAAATTTTTCCGTTCTGTCATAGATTAGTGGTGACGATCCATCAACCCTCTCTAGCTATGATGAAATCAGACATCGTCACAAAACAATCCATGAATTCCTTGAAGGGAAATCCACAGATTACATCATAATGTGATTGTCTAGGATAACCAAGCTGTCACATTATCATTATTCAGTTGATACCATAGTTCATACATCATGGAAATACAAGTTTACAAGGTATTACAACACTTGATAACACTTCTAAGTATATTGGTATGCTAACAGAAACGCACATAGAACATCAAAGTAGACATAGCACGTCGATAGGTGAAGGCTCCTCCTTCATAGGCAATCATCAGAGTAGGCATCGAGTGTCAGCGGGAGTAGACTTCATCTCCTCAACCAATCTTGAGCATAGGAGTTTGACCATCTAATCCTTCTAATCTTCGTTGTCATCATCATAGATGACGTCCAAACCTACCAAATATCTTTCAGTATGATTTGTACTGGCCACTAGCACCCACCCTATGCTTTGTGTTTGCTTTGTGGTAAGTGGGATGCAAGGGTAGAGCAAAAGGCCTACTTATGGCTGTAGTTTTCCTATGCAAGTTCATCAATATTTTATAATAGTTCATCATGTTTTAAACCATCTCATCCACACATTCACCCATCCCATCACACACATCTCACCACACTCTCACTCTTTAGGCGGCAAGGACTACTCCCTCTCGTACCTTACGTTATCGGCCAATAGCCGAAATCCAACAAACCTAGGGGGAGAAGAAGAAAGGACACCTCTCACTAATCAAGGGAAGCATAAGTCATAGGAATGTCCATATCCGTGGACACGGCTATATGTATTGATCGATCAACTCTACAGAGCTTGTACACCTAGAACCACAAGATCACCATCATTGGTGGTGCCCCGCCTAGGCTGATACCGAGCTACCTTCCAACCGGTCTGATGCCACCCTACCACTCAGCCCTAGGCCACTCCAGAGTCCACCAGCACGCTAAGACTATGAGATGTAATACTGGGCCCTAGGGGTCACTACGTTGTCTTAGGAGGGTGTGAACCATGTGCCCGTACCACCCTACACTATCCACTTCGAACCTAGTAGTAGTGGCGCTATCCTAGCTGGACAACATCTATCCCCCGCCCATTCAGGAACGACTGGTCTACACGTAGGGTCCAATTATCCAGTTCTCTTGATATACCAGTCGTTAGGAGGACCTAATAGGACATCATTTGAAAGGGGATAACCAACACCCCGTGCCTCGATAGCACCTCCAACTCGAAGAGTCGCCTCCTCGGAATATGCTCCTCACACATGTACCCGCCACAAGTACCTCTCGTAGGGAATGCCTAGGTCACATCCCCCTGGCAATACTCATCCAAAGACTCATCATAGAATCTTGTTCGGTCGACTCAACCCTCACCACGGACCTAAGACATACGCCAAGATCTCTCCAAGTTATCACTAGTTTTAGCGGCACCATGTGCCTTAGCCACTCACATACAATCCTCCACCAAGCATCACATCACAAATATAATGCGCAATAGAAGTAAGCAGTAAGTAGTAAGCGAGTGTCTAGCCTAACAGTGGGTGTGCAGGGGTAAAGGTTGCATCAAGGTAATGGCTTCAAGCAATTCTACCATGCAACCTATCACAATCCATTTGCATGAAAGTAAAGCACTAGCAACTACATTATTGCATGTCTAATAGGATTCTACGAGGTTGGATGGGACATGGCACCTGTTGATTGGTTATCTCTATGGTCCTCAGTGTACTCATAGCTGTTCTCCACAAGTCCCGTTGTCATCTGCGTCTCCTCCCTCCAATGGATTCCGGTTCGATCAACGTCATCCTTGAAGCAACTACCTCACTCGTATGACAAACAAACCAAGGAGCAATCAACCACCAACCAAGAAAGACCATGAATAAAGAGGCAACAAGGCACGAGAAGATTGAATAACACCAAAGGAACACTAAAGGAAAAAGGACTTAGCCCTCATGGAGGATGTCTGATTCTTTGTCTGAAAAGAGGCAGAAGTGTTTGTTTGCTAAGCATAAGCTCAAATCACAGCCTAGCTAGTGCTTCTCGGGTCAATCATGTTGACCTGTACGGCTTTAAGTATAATGGCCTAGACCCTAGCTTAGCTTAAGCAAACACCACGGGAAAAACAAGGCTAATCCTCATGGAGCAAGTCCGTTTTCCTCGGGCTAATAAGGGGTGAGGGAGAAAGTTAGCTGGGCACATCCATGTCACATCCTTTGTAGAGAAGGCACTCTAATGGTCGATCGAGTCGACTCGTTGGGTTTCGAGAACATGACATAGATGTTAGCTTTGCTAACTAGAAGTGATAGTCTGGTCTTTGATCCGATCATCATGGTTAAAGACAAGATTGAACAAAGCAGGCTAAGGGGAAAAGGGAGTAGTTTCAGTCTCTCTCAATTCGTATGCCACTATAGTTAGCAAGAACTGAAGAGAAGATGGAACAAGAGGAGAAAAGAGAGGAGCAGTGGTCTACTTCTTCCAATCCACACACCATGGTAAAAGACAAGCATCAGAAAAGGAGTGACACACAACAGAACACAAATGCCCAAATCCACTCATAGGGTTCCACAACCTACGTGCACCGAATGGCACCAAGACACACCTAGGGTCTTAGCGGTGCGGTTGCCACCACGAGAACCTAGAGAGTCCTAAGGTCTACAATAGGTACAAGCATACAAGGGGCTCGAGCATGAAAGAGCCAAAAGAGGGGAAATACGGGTTCACCTTCCTTCGATCCTCTCACCATAGCAACCGATGGGAATCGATGGAGCGGAATCAAGAATGCAACAAACAAACACTAAGGGGTGTAAACAAGCAAAAAGGGATTTTGGTTCCATGATACTTCAATTCACATGTCATGGCAATAGACATGAATCAAAGAAGTTGGAACAAATGGGCTCAATCCACATCTTACTAGATCAACAAGGATCGAAAGAGAGAACAAGAGAGGGTAGAAGAATGGTCCCGCATTCCTTCAACCTGCTCACCACGGTAAGGGACGAAGGTTGAAAGAATCAGACCAAAGAAAGCAGAGGCATGGGTAGCATGATCTACCACTCTTCGATTTAGTCACCATGGCCAAAGACAGTAACCAAAGAAATGCCTCAGTAGTCTACTACCTTCTGATCCATTCATCATGGTAATGGATGGGAACCGAAAGAGGTGACGCACAAGAGAGTTGATTCGGCAAACACTCACAAACGACACTCCTCACCAACCCGTAGGGCACCATGACCTATGTGCAACTAGATCGACACTTTGCTATTCCTAAGGTTCATAGCGATGTTGTTGTCACCGTGAGAACCAAAGAAATGCTACAGTCAATGTGGCACAAGCATACGAGGTGGTTAGGATGAACAAAGGAGAGCAAAAGAGCAAAAGAGGTATGGCGAGGCAACTCGCGGCCATGAGATTTACCTAAACGAGTTGGCTTCTTTGAATTCCATGATGGTTGTCCCCTAATTTGTCCCTAGTAGGCTAGGTCAAAGATGGGTTCATCGTGTGTGGGTAGGAAGTGCACTAATGTCGAGCCCATGGTGGCCACGTCCTAGGGCCGTAGGAGGGGCCAACGATCACGGCATTACAAAGTCAACTAAAAATGAGGGGTCAACTTACGGTCGACATCACGGCCATGGCGGGACGAATCCCAGGACCCAAACATTCGAACAAGATACGATCCCTCGATTGGCTCAAAGGCTAGGTGCACAGACAACAACACAAACACACACAAAACTGACAACCCAACTATGAAATGACTACACACAATAACCGAAGGAGTGGCACGTATCCATAGCACAAGAGATAGACACCATAGCACAAGAGATAGACCGGCACGAAGGCACGGCACAGTCATAGATATAGATAGATCAGGTATGAACAAGTATAGATGACAAGTATGAAAGAAATGAAAAGCAGGAGCTGTTTGGGCGTGGAGGGTTATAGCGGCGCGTTCCAACAAACTACAGCTAGCTGCGGCTGGCGGCGGCTTGCTATGGGCTAGCTTGGCTAGCTACAGCTGGCTATTAGGCTGGCCGTGGCTAGTTGGAGCTTCCTGGAGGTGGCTAGGGCTGGCTGCTACTGCTAGATGTGGCTCTGGTGGTGGCGGTGGTGGCTAGAGTCGACGAAGGATGCTGTAGGGCCAGCTGCTTCCCTACGGTAGTGAATACGACGGCACGAAGGCTGGGCTCATGAGGAATAGCATCAAAAAAGGAAGAAAAGTGGAGGTCTGGCTGCTAGTGGCTCACCAGTGCTAGTGGAGGAGGGCATGACGGTGTCGAGCGTGGGCAGATGATGAGGAGATGCTCCTAGGCATCGGTGTCCAACAACTGCTGGTCCTAGTGGGCGCCCAAGGTAGAGGGGCGCTACAGGTTTGGCTCCTAGAGGTAGTTGCTTCCTCTGGCGAGGTGGAGAAGGGCAGTGCTTGGTGGTGTGGTCATTGCGGAGCAAGGCAGCACAGGGAGGGAGACGTTCATGAGCAGTGACGGGAAAAAGGAAAGGCAAAATTTTGGGCCTTAGGCTCACCAGTGATGGAGGAGCTCTAGCGAGGAAGAGGAAGGTGGCGAGGTGCTAGGTTAGAGCAGCGGATGAAGAGGTGGTGGTGTGGTATGGCGCCAGTGATGGAGTCCAACACGGTATAGGTGGCTCGGCACAGTCATGATGAGGACAAGGCAGAGCACGGTGTCATGGTCACCGAGGTAGAGCGCGGGGTAGCGGTTCCATGCTCGACGAGGGGCAATGGCTCGGCATCGGGGTGCTCGGTGAGGATAGAGCAAGGGTACGGCATGGTCAGTGTCCATGGCTCCCATCGAGTCATGGACAGAGGAGGAGGCATGACATGGCAAGGACGAAGGCGAAGCATGACAAGGAGGCGGTGTTGCGGGGCTCGGTGAAGGGGTCTGGGCAAGGCTTGGCCCAGGCGAGGAGGTGAAGCATGGCGAGGTAGAGTAGGGGCTCGCGGTGGTCGTGACTTGGTGTCAAGGTGGTGGTGTGGTTGGTAGAGTGGAGCCGTGGCTTTGGTGAGGAGGAAAAGGTGGACATAGTGAGGCTTGACACAGCGCAAAACATCGAGGAAGAGGAGGGACATGGGCGATGTCACGGTGTGGTGAGGCGAGTCGACGTGCGTCGTTGTGGTCACAGAGTTGAAGCCGAGGGTGTCAGAGTGGCTGAAGGGGACAACTTGACACGGGAGGAAGCCGTGGCTGAGCAGGAACGATGAGGCGAAGGCACTTGTCGATGGTGGAGGCCGGTAGCTTGATAATGTCATGCTCCTAGGTGGTGCGGCTGCATGGGTGCACCCACATGGTGAGGAAGATCGGCGGCTAGGCAGGAGACAGCACTACAGTGGTGTCCACGGACCAGAGCAGAGAGTGGGGAAGGAAATGGCAATGGCTTGGAGGAAGAAGAGAAGGGAGCAATTGCAGTGTGTTTTATAGTGAGCATCTAGGGTTCGAAGGGGCGCCAAGGTACTATTGGACGGCGATGATCCTCGGCTTTTGAGCTTCGAACACACGGCGTGCATGCATCGGCTCTTGGTACAGATGCCGAGGCAGGGTGTGGGGGCGTGGCTCCACTCGGGCGATGGCGGGTCATGACTTGGGCCTGCGGGGGCCGTCGTTGGCTGGGCCGAGCAGCATGTGCACGGGAGGAGGCGAGCTGGGCTATGCGGCGACTTGGGCCAAAGGCATGAGTGGGCCAGAAGGAGGTGCTGGGCCACAGGAAAAGAGAAGGAGGGAGGGAATGGTGGGCTAGTTGCAAAATGAAAAAAGAAGATTTATTTTCCCTTTTATGAATTTTGTCTTAGGGAATTTGAGAAACATTCAAAAGAGATTTGGTTTTGCCCATGGGGAAAAACTTCGAGAGGAATGCCATGGAACATTTGTCCCACGTAATGATAGCATCTTTCTCTTTATAGAACCACTATTTCGCTTTCCCCGCGAGGGAGAAGGGAAACAGACGGAGCCTGTGCTAGCTGGTGCGACGTCTTTGATGATGATGGTGTCGCACAACTCTAGGAAGTGTTGCAAGTTTGCACTTGCGTCCTCGCTTGGCAAACCATAGAATTGGTTTGCCTACACCATCGTGATGAGGCCAGTGCGCAACTTGAAGTTTCTAGTACCCATGTTGATGGCAGGGGTGGAGTAGTCATGGAGTGACATGGCCAGAGCGGATGGTGCGGGGGTGCTGGTTCAACTGCCGATGGAGTAGTAGAAGAAGAAGCGGTATGAGATCAGCTCTTCCCTAGGAGTGCCTCTGGATTATCGATGTAGTTGTTTGGCAGATCAAAACCACTCATACACTATCATGTTTTCATCCACAACAAAGAGAAAACAAGCAGAATTAGCCTGCATAAACTTTGGCTACCATTATATGTATGTGCCCATGATCATGTCCTACTAGATTCTTTAACCTATGCCCTCCCCAATAACGGTGCCAAAAATGCTTGTTAGCATTTCTTAGCGCAATCACCAAGTGTGGAGGTTTTAAGTCCATCCTCGGCAACAGCGTCAGAAATACCTATTGGCATTTTTAGCACCATCACTAAGATTGAGTTAACCTTAGCGATGCTACCAAGAAACACCAACTATGATAGTTCTTAATGATTATAGAAAATATCTGCAAGCGCACGGATCTATCTTTGTAGCATTTCACCCGGAAGTATTCAAGGTATCGTTGTTTATATTTTCCCAAAGGAGGGCAAGGTGTAAGAGTCTAGCATGAGCATGAACAATATTACATACTTGCAAAGTGGACCATAATTCATGACAGGGGTTAAAATAGTATTTCAAGGATAGTTCACATACATCTGAGCCAACCTCAAGGATAAAAGGAAAACAAAGAATAAAAGAATGTTTCTACATAGAGCTAGCATGTCCTAATATAGCCATGCAAATAATAGTTAATGATCATACAACTTATATGACTAGAGTTAGAACTAAATGTGAGATGAATTGGGAGATCTCTGAGAACTAGTCTGCCAGTGCATGGGAGACTTTAAGACTCCTACATAGTACCCGAACATGAGGGATTACAAGAGGCGGACAGGGCTGTCACCGCCTACCACTTAACCAGGGGGCACCATCATATTTGAACATTCTCGTGTACCCGAGCACCACGCCCATGTACAAAGAAACTACCTATACCCCCTAGGACTCCAACCCTACGAATCAACAAGCAAGAATATGAGCAAACCCAAAGGAACAACGAACCATCACTTCAACCCTAGCTCTACTTCTACCCATACAAGTCATATGAATGATTAAGCATAAAGTTAAACATGTTAAGATCATAACACACAAACTATATGCTAGTTCATATATCATGATTATAACAAGTGTTGGAGCTTCTTAGAAAAAGCAGATAAATCCGCAAGCGCACGAAAATACCGTTTGTAGC
Source organism: Saccharum hybrid cultivar R570 (assembly GCA_038087645.1). Taxonomy (NCBI): domain Eukaryota; kingdom Viridiplantae; phylum Streptophyta; class Magnoliopsida; order Poales; family Poaceae; genus Saccharum; species Saccharum hybrid cultivar. The sequence goes on from JAQSUU010000357.1 coordinate 3,979,459, forward strand.
ACTTCACCCGGTGGTAAGCAGGGTATCATATTTTCTCGAGGAATGGTATTGTAGGAAGTCTCTAAAGCTAGTTCTCCCTAGGAACAAGAGAAGGATAATTTGGGTAGTGTGGTCCTTCTAAGGGTAGATTCCTTAAGAGAAGGTAACGCCACTGTTATAACCTTGTTTCGAGCACCGGAGATCACCTGGTCTGCCAAGCGATGCCGGCTTGTAGCTCTACCCCTCAACCGTGGGGAACGTGGGGGATTGCAAAGGACAGATAGGGCTATCACCACCTGCTGCCTACCCCTCAACCGTGGGGAACGAGGCAAATGAAGGTAACTTCTATCTTAGACACCACGTCTATGCTATCAATTACGATTCTATCATTGGCCAGGAACTTCTGTCTCTATCAGGAGTCCTCTACTAGAACCTCTGCCACAGGGACGGGCGACGAACCCATAAGAGTATGATGATAATAATAACTTTCTTAAGGAAATCAAGCCAATAGAACAACACGAACTTCTTAACCCAATTTGTATGATGGACGTTGAGGAACAATTGTAGAGGGAGCTGACAGGTCCGGCACTCCATCCACTCAGTGTACAAGACAAGACAAGTATAAGACGTAGATGGACCGAACTCCACTCTTCTCCAACCCTTTCCTCACTCACTCCCTATTCTACTCTAGCTAGGAGCTAGTGAAAATGAGCCTTTCTACTCTTGTCTTGTGTATCTTGAGGTGTTTTTAGAGTGGGGGTGAACCCCTCCTTAGATAGGAGGTGGTTTGGTCGGTTCCAGGTGAATATTCCTCGGATCCACCCTGCACCATCCTCCTCTCTATTGATGGAACCGCCATGATGTAGGTGGGCCTAGGCGGCAAAGGCAGGGGCACGACCATGTCCAGGGCACGCCCGTGCCTAGGGTGCTACCCCTCGCCTCCGCCTTTGGCATGTGGCCTCTAGCTGGGCCTCGGCCTTGCCTATGGTGTGGGCTCACCCAGTTGCGTAGGATTTCTAGGCTTCTTTCCTTCTTCCTGTTTTGCTTTGGGTCAAATTGAGTATGTGTTTCTTTTAATCTTTTTCTCCACTTTTGGCTTATTTTAGGTGTGTTTCCATGTATGCCCTGCAAAACAAGTGAATTCACCAAAACTATGGAAATGGTTAGCTCAAATCCCCTATCTATGTTGTTTTTGGTGAATTCTATACAAATTTTGGCAGGGTAAGATATGAGTTAAGGACCGCCAACAAGCTCCCCCACACTTAGTCGTTTGCTCGTCCTCAAGTAAAGGTGTATAGGACTAAGGTGGTTGTTTCACCAAGATGTTCAACCTGCATACAGATTATTCCAAGCTTCACCTGTACCTGTGAGCATTCAAAGTGTCTACCAAATTATCTTTAGTAATTGGATAATGGAATAGCTTGAATTCAAGTCATCTTATTCTACTCATGCTCAAGAACTCGGGGTTTTAAACTCTTTGTACAAGAGAGTTAGCTTTGCTCCTCAAATGATGCTCTCAAATCGCTCATATATTTTCTTTCTTGATTCCTCACCAAGGCATTTTTTTAATAATTTTGCCTTCTTGGTCATCTTACCTCTATAGGCTTTATCTAGAGTTTTGGGTATGGATGATGAGAAATGCACACTTACCTTGTATATGTTGTTGAGTCAAACCCTGGATTCGTGGAGGGAAGAGCCATGCTCTTAGATCAAAATTGTGCAAGTGTGTGAATATTTATCTAAGTTTTTGTACTCCTTTGTCATGCGTCTCTCTCTTTTGTTTTGGAACTATTGAAAATATGGGCTATCTTTATTCATCATCATTTTTTTGGCTCATGCTTCTTTGGCATGGCATCTTTTCTCTTTATATATTTTTTCTCTCATGCTCTTTGGCATGGAAATATTTCTACATAGGCCATATTTTTGTTTTTATCAGAATTTGGAGAGAGAGGTTCATAACACAAGTGATGGAGTTTTTATTTTGGTGGATGGAATTGCATGTTTTTGCGTAACTCTCAGTGTAAGAGTCAGCATTTTATTTGTGGGTGTACGTGAATTTCGATCTTGGGAGTATAAAATTTCTCTCAACATAGATCTCAGAGCTTGACAAAACTCAACACAAAGTAAGCAGCTATGTGTAAGGTTTATATCAAGAAGCAATATATATGGCTTTGGTAGGAATTTATTCTATCATTGAGGAGCATGCTATTGTATTTTTTGGTTTTCAAAATAAATCCCAAGTCTATTGCAAGAGAGAACAAGTTCATCATCTTACTATATCACATATTCTAATTACTTAGAGTAAAATGGGGTCCCTATTACTCATAAGTTGTAGGATGTTGGCAAGGAATAAAATGTATGCATGTTGTTTTATCAATTGGTAAAACTAAGTTGGAGCTTCCAATTTTTAGTTTAGGCTCATTTTATTAACTATTTTGAATAAGAAGGGAGTGAGAGAGTGCACATACTGAATTTGTATCCATTCCTTGCAATTGTGCACTTCTTGTTAGGAGAGAGCGTGGCATCTCCCCCACAATTGTTTTTGTACCTGTCTTTTTATTTTCTTATGCAAAGATCAAAAACAAGTGGAGACAAAATATTTCTACTAATAGAATCTTTATTGAATTGTAAAGACTTGATACAATAGGTGCAACATGGCATAAAGAATCAAAATGATAAGAGATAAAATGTTGCAAGTAAAAAGTGTGCCTAATTATTAGCGGGACTGAGTGAGAGCATGCTCTACTCCTGTTGCCTTTGCTATCTTAGCTAGTTCTTCATAAAAGATGAGATGAAGAGAACTAATCTCTTCTTCTAGGTGTATTTCCGCATTGTATCCTTCAACTAATCTACCTTGGAGATATCTAATGCGACCAGATAGCTCTTTAATCTGTTTGTTTAAGCTTGTCATAGTAGGTTCTTTTGGTTGAGGTGGTTCATTATCCTTAAAGAAACCAACGGGTTGTCCCCTAATTTATGTTTTGGGAACCTTTTTGACCATGAGGCCCTTCCCCCGCTCTCTGTCCGATTTGTCAATTCCAATGACGGTGTAGGGAAAACTTAGTTTAGTTGTCAAGAAGGATGAGCTAAGGTGGGAACGTGTGCTGCTCGATGGTGTTGCAAAAGGGCGTTTGTTAGGACCGCCACTATCTTGGGCTGCCTGTTTGATGCCGATGGTGCCTCCCGCTAACTTCTTCTTGAGGTTGTCACCCTCGCTACTATAGCCATTGCTCCTAGGCGGTGGCAAGGTAGCAAGAGGTGCCATGGAGATTGACCATGCTTCTTCTCTATAACACTTCAAGTGTTTAGTCCTTAATTGCATTGCATTTGCATTTGCATAAGCATAAGCATGCATCATTCATGTTTGTTATTTTATGTGATGCAACACATGTGATTGTTCTAGGGTTTGTTTGATTTATTTCATGAAGTATTTGATAGTTGGTGTAACAAAAAGGTAAGGTAGCCAATCATGACCTACAACACCTTAGTTATACTTAGGGTAACATTTGGAACAAGGTTCATGTTGACTAAAATTACAAATTTGCCCTCCAAGAGAAGTTTGACCACCATTTGACCCTAGAAGGCTCTAGTTTGACCAATTAAAAAGTCTAATTTAGATACCTTGCATTGAAGAGCACCCTTAAGCAAAGTTGTAAAGAAATTCATGGGGAACAAAAGTCTCAATATGACCATCTCATGAAATTGACCCTAACATGCTCAAAAGTGGCCCACAAGTCAGTTAGAGAGGTAGCTCCAAGACTTAGAATTTTTCTAAGTCTGGAATCTGACCCTACAGTTTTACTGATGCCTACTTTAGGAGCTTTTAGTTTGCAAACCAGGCCAAACCAGCTTTCACTCATATTGACAAACTTGTAGATCACATGTAACCCTACAACTTTGTCAACATCACCCAAGCCTGGTTCTCAATGGTTCAAGAGATATCGTGTCATGAACTTAGGCTGTCAGTCGGCATCGTTAACTGAACCCCGGTTTCAGTTTCATCAAGCACTACTTTGAGGCCATGTAGTTTGAAATATAGGCTGAACCAGCCCAAACACCAATTGACAAAGTTGTTGACCTAACGTAGCTCTACAAACTTGATGTTGCCACCTTGGACTGAAACAGGCTGGTTTAGAAGTTAATCACGTTCGAAATCACTCTGTCAGTCACTACCGATGGCGTCAATGAACTGTGATTCAGTTTCGTCAGTGGCCGACCGGCCACAGGGCAACGCCGACGCGTGGAGGCGCGGTGGCGCCCGTACGCCGACCCTGGCCCCACCAGTCAGGCCGCGACGCCTTCAAGACGCCACGACGCGCGAGCCGGCCTCCATTCCTCCGCCCCCTCTCTTCCAGTTGCAAAAACACCGAAACCGAGCCACCATTGCCGTTCTTCTCCGGCGAGCTCAAGCGCGAGCTACACCGCATCACCGGCCGCCAGACCTCGCCACTCCCTCCGCCTCACCACCCTCCATCCCCTTGACCCACCGAAGCCCGCGATTTGACTCAAGGTGAGCCGCATTGCTTTCTTCCCCGTCTCCGAGAGGTCGCCGGAGCCCGCCATGGGACCTCACCGTGGTCGGGGTGCTTCGGGTCTCTCTCCATCCTCCCTTCCTATCAAAATGGATCCGCCTAGCTTCGGTGAAGCTCGTACCGAGCCTAGACCGCACCGTACATCCTCACCGGCGACGGTGCGCCGCCACCGGACATCACCGGCCGCCGCTCGCGGTGACAAGCCCCTTCCACCCCATCCCCATCCATTCCACGAGCACCAATCGACGCACCGGGTGACGGAGAACACGAGGCGGTGTTCGATTGGCCGAGCGAGCTCTTCTCCGGCGAGCTCGAGCTCGTCGGAGCTCGCGGGTCTCCGCCTCCCCTGCCTCCGGTCACTGACCGCGGGGGCCCGCCCGTCAGTGTCGCGCGCGGGCGGGGGCGCTGAGCGGGCCGCGCGCGCGCGAGTGTGTGGGCCGAGTTTTCCGGGCCGGCCCAGTTCATCCGAAATGAAATTCATTTTTATTATTTTTGTCACTGATTTTTGTACAAGTTGGAAAAATATAGATCTAAGGTTTTAATGATCCAAAAATCATGAGATAAATTTTGTTATGGTCTACATGATGTGTAGTATTTTAGAAAAATATGGATCTGGCATGAGATGTTTAAATTCTGTAAGAATTTAATAGATCCTTTAAATGTGTTTTGGAATGCATGCAAATTTGTTAAATTTATAACTTGAGCTGTAGTGTTCCATAAATCATGAAATTTGGTGGGTAGGTTACTCTATGCTAGCCCTAGCTCTGGTAAAAATTTGGGCATCAGTGCTTAAGTAATTTCCATGTTATAAGGCTATCAGTTTATTCTAGGAGATAATTGAAGGAATTTTTGTAATTTTTCTACATGTGCAATGGTCTTGTAACTTTTTGGAGAATGTCTTGGTACCCTAGAGTGTCTAAAAAAATATGAAATCTGTTGTTTGATACTTTTCAATATGATTTATTAATTATACAAGAATCAACCTTTTTGACTGGTGAATTTTGTATAGAGAATTTCTTTGAATAAAACTTGTTCAAATTTTTACTGTGGTCTCTTTTTGGGTCAGAGAGTCCCCTGTAATTTTTGTAGAATTTTAGGAGCAGTTTACATATATGTTTAAAATTCCACCTAATTAATTAAGTAAAATAAGAAATGAGTATAAATAAATGTCCTAGGTAGTCACACCCTACTTTCTGGTGTTGTTATACCCCATGTGAACTTTTGGAAATCTTAGTTTGGTTTTAAGGGTCTTTGGCCACATCAATAAATGTTTAACCTTTGTAATTTTAGGTTTTCTGGACAGCTAGTAGTAATTCTAAATTTGGCTTTGATAAAATTGGTTGCTGGAAAACTTGTAAATACCAAAGTTGGAGTAAACTTGATGAACTAGCTTGTGTCAAAATTTGGAAGCATTTGGCTTAGTAGTTTGAGAGTTACTGTTGTTTAAAGTGGCAGTTCAAAATCTGCTACTCTCTGTTTTGAGAGGACAGATTCTGGAACTTGTGAAGTTTGACATGGAAAACTTAGGAGTTTGGAGTTGAGGTCTGAAAATGAATTGTAGTGCATTTCTTAGGCTTTCCAGATTGTCTTAGATCATATCTTTTGGAATTGTAAATCTCCAGTTGTGATAAAAACAAGTAGCTGCTGTCCAGAATGCTTACTGTGGTGTTTTGCTGATTGATTTGGTGTGATATCCTAAGACATGCTACTTTTGTAATTGTTAGGTGTTAGGGCCTTAACTAGGGATGAGCAGCTTTATCTTAGGTTAAGTAGATTAGGTGAGTACTTCTCCACCAGAGAAGAGATTTGCACGTACTAATAAAATAACTTGAATAGAGTATTTTATTTCTGAAATGCATTTCATTCCGAGCATGTTGCACCCATTTATGCATCATGGTATTTATTGTGCATTCATGCAATAGGTGTACCGGAGGGGGTGACACTCCTCGAATTCGAACAAGCGATACCGGAGGAGGTGCTGAGTCAACCGGAGGAATTAGCAGAAGAACCCAATGTCGGGGAAGCTCCGTCAGAAGATCTACCCGAGTGTCCGGACCACAGACCCGCAACCTTTCTGAAAGGCAAGCCCCGGTGCATGCTGAACCCATCGTTTTATAAATTAATCTTGAGTATTTTAATTGTTTACTGCATTAAGTTGTAGGAGTTATATGAAAACACTTGTTGCATTATACCTGTCCTTGTCCAGATATCGTACTTAATCCTATATTAGGTTTAGGCACGTGTCAATGCTTAGCCCTGCTTAGTACGGTAGAAGTCGGGTGATTTCCGGTCATCCGCGAGATATAGGACTGGGTCGCGAGTGGCTTATGGCTATCGTGATGGAACCATGCTTTAAAATGAAGTTGAGACCGGGCGGGAGTTCGATGGTACAGCCGCAAGACACTTCACGTCTTGGGTGTGGAGCCATGCCCGTCTGAGTCGTTTAAGGACCGATTCGCTGTACGTCCTTGAGTCATGTTGAACGCAGTCTAACACTTAGTTGGCCGGATAAGTCGTTCCGACCGCGAAGCCGAGTAATGTGATTCAGGCCGGGAATCGAATGGTAGGTTGCTTCTTGGAGGAGAGAAAGGATGTGCTTGGGGACATTGGCGTGAGACCAAGGGGGGGTTAAAGTCCCTATCACCTGGCAGAGTGTCGCCCTTGGGGTCGCGACATCATTCGGACCCGCGATTCCTGAATCATATGAAAAGGTGGCCTGTGCGACCCTGGCAGGGGTCTGCACGGTGAGTGTTAGAAATACCCCTCCAGCTGGATAGGAATTCGATTCGAATCGCCGTCGCTCTCGGTTAGTGAGCACTTGACTTGAGCAGCGGCAACGTAGATCTCATTAAATGAACCGGTGGTTAAGGGAATGATACAATGATTGCCACAATTCATACCTGCTCTGGATATAATGATGATAATTGTTTGATTATAATCAAGTGCATGTTTAGTACAGGTGCTAAGATAGATGACAGGTAAATGCTAAAAATAACTGCTAGTACAGGTTATAAGAGTTTCAACTACTTATGCCTTTATGCAAAATGTGGTGTCAGCTAGCCTCTTGTGTAAGCCTTGCATAATCCTTGGTGTTATTTTATTTCTGGTTTTCGACGGGTAAGTCTAGCTGAGTACATTCCAGTACTCAGGGTTTATTCCCTCCTGTTGCAGATGATATGCTCTATCAAGGCTTCTGCAAGACTTGTCTCCACCCTGCGGGTGAAGAAGACTAGATCACTTGGGCGTGATCATCTTTTATGTACTTTCCTCATGCTTTTGCGGGTTGTTGATCATCAAGACTGGCAGTAGTTAACAACTGGTGTGTGTTATGCTTCCGCTACTTTATAAACTTGGTTTGTATTAATTGCGACTCCGTTTGTGTAAACTTATTTCAGAACTACTTGTGAAATGTATCGTATGATGTTGTATGTTGAATGATGCGATCCTGGTTGTAAGCAGTTTGGTTTGAAATCCTTCGTGATTTCGATTGACTACCGGGATTATATGGGCTCAAGTTTGAAAATTTGAGCGCTTCGGTGCTTGTTTTCGTACTTGTGCTCTTATAATTTGGTCGGTTCTGTTACAGCTGGTACCGGAGCATAATTCAACATTAAAAACATCATACGAGTATTTAAAAACAAAAATATTTGATTATGAAAAAGGGTTAAAACACTAAAAAAAATATTTTTTTTAGGTATGCCAGTGATCACATCCCTTAGCCCAAATAAGGACTCTTAGGTGGCTTATTATAAAGACTAACTTGGGGGCCTTGTTTGTTTTTGTTTCGTCGTCCATACGGCGTGATATTGTATGGATGCCATCCACTTGAGTGGTAATGTATGGATCAATTGCCTCGACGCTCTGGTAAGTGTGAGTTGTGAGAGCATGATCGTCCAACCGGCGATCTAGGGGAGAGTAGTTTTGGTGACTTGCATACTTACATGTTTAAACCATGTAATTACGTAAGCACTTAATTGTGGGAACCTTTATATCGGGTAGCTTTAATACTGAAGTATATACATCTGGGGATGTGTATATGGAAAGTATTTAAATTACTGCTTTCTTGTGTGCTTATATTGGGAAACTGTTGGGCTGAAATGAGGTTTTCTGCAGGTACACTAACAGCGTAACGAGTAGACCGATAGTTTCGCTTATATGAGAGAACGTATGTATGCCACCGCCTAGCGTTAGAACTTTAGGTTTCTACTAAGGTGAGAGGGCGTACGGAACGTACATGCATCATGTTTAATTATATCATACATATCATTTACTCCCTCCTTAAAAATTTCTGTACTCCCGACTAAAGTAAATTTCGTATCCCCTAAATGATCCTCACTTTAAGTCGTATCTTATCTGTTGCTACAGATGGCACGTACCAAGAGGACCGCTCGTAAGTCCACTGGAGGCAGGGCACCGCGACACCAGCTCGCTCCACGTGAGCCCCGCCCTGAGCCTACTGAGGTGGAAAGGCTGAGGGCAGGGTTGGCTGAAGTGACGCCTGCCAGGAATGCAGCGCGTCAGCAACTGGAGCAAGTGATCCGGGATCGTGACCAAGAAACCCTTGCAGTCCAGAGGTTGACAGTAGCAAACCGCAACTGTCAACGCATGTTGGTTCGTGTCATGAACCAGAGGGATGAAGCCTGGCACGAGGAGAACGTTCTGAGAGCTCGTCAGTTTGAGCTCGAGCAACAGTTGGAGAATGCTGAAGAATACAATGACAATCTTCATGAAGAAGTGCACCGCCTGAACAACCAGCTAAATCCTCTGCTACCTAGAAACAATAATGTAGATGAAGATATGGGATCAGGAATCTTCATGGCTGAGGATGATGATGAAGTGGAGGTTGATGGACCACAGGATGCCCCACCTGCAGAAGCACCAGAGGAAGAGCCAGAAGAAGAAGAAGACGAGGAGTTAGAGCCTGTCAGTGATGAGGACGGCGGGGAGATCCTTGACACTGACTCGGAGGATGATGCTTAGAGTAGTCATCACGTGCCTATAATGTTAGGATCGTCTTTTGTGCCCTCCCTGTGAAGGAGTGAGGCCTTGTAATAACTTGACTTTGGGATGTAAGGTTGAACCGTATGTTTCCTGAATGTAGTTTGAACCTGTTAATTTCGATCACAACTTGATGTCTTATTATGTTGCGTTCGATGATGGTGTCACGATTAGCACCCTTCGGTGCCGCGACGAAACCGAGGGCCTCCTATGGCGCGCGACATAAGGCTGTGCTGCTTGGCACGCGCAGGTATCGAGGTGGCTAGTCATGATCCACCATGGAACTCTTCATTGAGAAGTCCCTTTGTGGTCAGTTTGAAGTAGCCTTTCACAGTCAACTAAAAATCTTGAGATCGAATCCAAGTACCGTGCAAAAGGTCAAAAATCACGTAGATAGCAACGTAAACGGTCCGGTAACCGTTGTGCTCCCCGTGAGTGAGCCTTTATCAAAGAGCATCTTGTTGGATTACCAAATATGATCTCGTCAAATGATGCGCTCGAATAGATTGTGCGGTTGTGATGAATTATTGTGCCTTAATTATTATGAGAAATCTATTCATACAGTCAGATTGACATTTCGCAATAATTCATCTACAAATTTCCCACATCGTCAGTGCTCATTGGCTATGCATTTTTGCAGATGTCGTACAATCTACGCCGGTGTAACACCCCAGGTGTTTACCACCAATTAGGCAGTGGGTTTGAGCTCAAACACGACAAATTAGGTGGAGATGACAATGTCAAGGTCAACCTATGGAGATGAGCCTAACCTAAAGTGGATATTGTATCATTGCTTTACATATAGGTCCCTTTTCAAAGATATATGTTTGGATGGTGTTATTGCCATATCTTCATGTGCCTCACCTTGGTACCTATCTATATTGATCCCTGGAAAAGTTTCATGAAGTTTGGAATCAAAAAGTCACATGAAATGATGAGTTATATGCTTGTTTGGATTATAACTAAAACCTACACTTTTGTGCAACCTATGCATGGTGTGTATGTTTGGACTCTACAACACCTTAACTACACTTAGGACACTTAATGGAACAATGTTCATGTTGATCATTTTGCCTAAATGTGCTTCTAAGTAATGGTTGACCATGTATGGACCCTAGAACCCTTTTGTTTGACCATTTCAAAAGTGTGACCTAGAAGCTTTGCATGACTGTGCACCCTTTGACAAAGTTGTAGAGAATTTTATAAGGAACAAACTTTGTTTAAGAGTCAAGTCATGAAAATGTGTGTAACATGCTCAAACAGGGCCCACAAGTCAGTTTTAGGGCTGATTTCAGCACTTAGCCATTTTAATCCCTGATTTCGGTGTCGTCGACATTGGCATTCCACGTTCTCCGAAATTCGTTAAGCAACTTGAGTTGATCCAAAAATGAAAGTTGGAAACAATTTGTTGGAGAACAACATGTAAAATGTTGGGATCAATTTGACCAAGTTTGGTATTGCAAAATCCCAAAACCGAGCCCCAGCTCAACCTATTGACACTGGAAATTTGAGGGCTGATTATCTCCTAATCTATTGCCCTAATCACCATGGCCCTTAAACAGAACTTGAAGATCTTTGGGTGCGCAACAAACTTTGTAATTGGACCTTGGCCCAAATTTGACTGGAACCAGCCCAAACAGGGACTCCAAGTTGCATACAGCGATGCACACCACGTGCTCGACGTTGGGCTCCAGTGGACGACGCGTGGCCAGGACGTGGAGACCATGCGCGGGTGAAGCTCCTGCCTAGCCTCCACGCGCCCCGGCCTCTTCCAAGGTGGACGTCCGAGTTCTCCATTCGCCCCTCCCCTCATCTGTGCTCGCTCTCCCTTGCCACCCCTGGCTCTCGCCTTCCCCGCTTCAGCGTCCGCACTGCCGCTCGCCATGGACGACGCCATGCTGCCGCGGTCGTCTCTCCCTCCCAGTGCCTCTCTGGCCGAGCAATGCAGCCCTATGTGTGCACACGCATCCATGGTGTCTTCCCCGCCATTCCGCCGTCGTTGCTGGCCGCGATGCCAAGGCCTGCATCGTCGTGACCGGCCACCGGTGCGGCATGCCGCACGCGCGCGTGGTCAGGAGGCCATGGGCCACCTCGGCCCGTGCAGATAGCCCTAGCGGATGCGCCGAGACCCCGGGAAGCCTCTCCCCCACCAAGCCGCCAACATCCCGTTCTCCGGCCGACGTCCCGCCGCCCTCGTCCGCCGCCGGGCTGCGGCTCCCGTGGCCAGCCTTCCACCGGCCATCTCAATCCGTGATTCGACCTCCTTCGGGCACGGTTGGGTATGGTGATGCTCTGGGAGCCTCGATTCTCCGCTGATGAGTCCTGGGGCGGCGTGAATCGCGAGCTCCGGCGAGCTCCTCTGTTCCGGCCAGGGGAAAGGAGAAGAGGGACGTCGGGCATGAATTCGAGAAAAACAGGGGGTTAAGTGAGGAGATGCAGACTCATTTGAATAGTGCCTAAAGGATCTTTCGGTGATGACTTATTTAGTGAAGAGTTCAAGGGCCCCGGAGTAAATGTGTTTTCCCTTTTCTGATATTCTTTTCTTTTATACATATAAATCGGTTGAATCGTTAAAAATTAATATCTCGGGCTAGGAAATTCCAAAAATAGTAAATGGGGACTTTTTGGAAACCTTGGGAAGAGATCTTTGTAGTAGAGTCATAAAAGTCTATATGTTTGTAGATATTTTCTGATGTCCTTATTTAAGTTTTAAAAGTGCTCTAAAAATGCCTCTAAACTTGACCAGAGCAAGATCTGGAGTTTTAGAACTCCAAAAATAGTGATTCTTGTTTTGTTAATTTTGTGATGACATGTACTTGCTAGGAAAAATATTAAACACACTATTTGTTCACTGTTTTCTTAGGGTTTTGATTGGACCTTGATAAATAAGGAATTTACATTATATTGCTTGTTATTTTTATATCTTGAGTTGTGATGCTCCAATTGGTGTGAAATTTTTATGGTAGGCTTGTCATGCTATGGATGTACTGTTGTATAAATTTCATAGCCATTGCTTACTGTATGCTCAAGTTATTGAGTTAACTTGTTTATGGCTTAATAAATAGCTTATAAATAATATATAAATGATAAAATAGAAAATGTTGTTCCATTACCTTAGTATGATGTTTCTCTATCATATTGATTCATAATATGGCCTTGTGTTCACAGAAAATATTGAGTTTTAGGTTTAATTTACTTTCACATGAATTCTTGCTTTAGCAACTTGTCTTTTTCATAGAGGTTGCTATACATATCCAAATGGAGTGAAATTTGTACAGTAGACTATTGAGAGGATATGTGAGCCACTGTAATTTTTGTAGAATTTATTGTGCACTTTTGATAGGTGTTCATAATTCCACCTAATTATCTAAATAAATTAAGAAAATACATTAAAAGAAATTATTTAGTATTGGGCACTATGTTTTCTGGTGTTCATTAGTCTTGTGTGACATGTTGGTAAAGTTGGTTTTGTCTAATTATATGTTTGCAACATAAGTTAATAATTATTTCTTGCAAATGAGGTTTCTGAACAGATTTGAGGATATTGTTAATTACCCTATGTAAATGATGTTTTCATGTCTTGTGTGCTATAACAAAGTTGTTGTGAATTTCATGATCTAACTGCTGTTAAAAATTTGGTGGCATTTGGCCATGTGGTTTAGGAGTTATAGCTATTTAAAGTTGGGTTACAGAATTGCTTGCTCTCTGTCTTGCTAGACCAGTTTCTGTGTTTGTGTAAATTCGACATGTGAAACTTTGGAATCATGCTGTGATGATTGTAAATGAAATGTAGATAATTTCCTAAGCTTTCCATAATGTCTTCTTGCAAGTCATTTGGATTTAGAGATCTCCAGTTATGATTGATTTACTGAGCTACTGTATGTATGTCCAGAAAGTAGCAGATTCTTGTTCTAGTGCTTTGATTAACTTTGTCATGCTTGGGTATTGAAGGGTGACTCATATCTTTGATGATACTTGGGTGGTACCCTGTGATCTTGTGAGACTTATTTCTTGATTGATGTGCTTGCCCTCTTCTATGTTATGTCTTAATGAGGATTAAGTTAATTAGCTCTAGGGTTTATGTGAACTTTGGTATGCTTGCTTGATTACTTTGTTTATTGCACTTCTATGCATTCATACATATGCATTATTGCACCTCATTTAGGTACGCTAGCAGAAACGCGTGAAGGATCTAAGGTGGAGCCAAATTCGAAGATGGAGTTGGTGGATCCATCCCGAAGATCGAAGGATCGGACAAGTGGTAGATTGGAAGATGCTCGCCAAGCAGATTTCATCTGACATACTCTAACTTGAGTCGGATCCCAGGCAAGCCCCGGAGCATTATAAGCCTCCTACCTTCAAAGCAATTAATTCTATATATGTTATAAGTATTGTTGCATTAAGTGGTAGGAGTTGGTTGAAAACCTTGCTGCATTATATCATTCCTTGTCCAGATATATGAATCCTTGAATCCTACATAGACTAGGATCGAGTAGATGCTTAGCCCTGCTTTAAGCGGTAGAAGTCAGGTGATTTCCTGTCACCTGCGAGATATAGGGATATTCATATATGGCACGGTTGGCTATATTTGCTATCGTGGAATGGAACCATGTGTTAATAAAATGAAATGAGACCGGGCGGGATGATGATAGTGAAGCGACAAGGCATGGAGGTCTTGGGTGTGGATCTATCCCCGTCTGAGTCGTTTAAGGACCGATTCGCTGTACGTCCTTGAGTCATGTTGAACGCAGTCTAACACTTAGTTGGCCGGATAAGCCGTTCCGACCGCGAAGCCGAGTAATGTGGTTCAGGCCGGGAATCGAATGGTAGGTTGCTTCTTGGAGGAGAGAAAGGATGTGCTTGGGGACATTGGCGTGAGACCAAGGGGGGGTTAGAGTCCCTATCACCTGGCAGAGTGTCGCCCTTGGGGTCGCGACATCATTCGGACCCGTGATTCCTGAATCATATGAAACGGTGGCCTGTGCGACCCTGGCAGGGGTCTGCACGGTGAGTGTTAGAAATACCCCTCCAGCTGGATAGGAATTCGATTCGAATCGCCGTCGCTCCCGGTTAGTGAGCACTTGACTTGAGCAGCGGCAACGTAGATTCCATTAAATTGAACGGATGGTTAATTGGATCACGATGGAAAGGTTGCCTCAATTTATACCTGCTATGGTTAATATTGTTTGCTCCTAATAAAGTGAGTGCTCTAGTACAGGTTCTAATATAGATGATAGGTTAATAATAATTAACTTGATGCTTAAGCATTAATGATTGATCATCTATATTAAGCTTTTATGCAAAATGTTGTCAAGCCAGCCCACTTTATATCAGCCTTGCATGATCCTTGGTGTCACCTTATTTCTGGTTTCTGACGGGTAAGTCTAGCTGAGTACCTTCTCGTACTCAGGGTTTTATCCCCACTTGTTGCAGGTTATGATGTATCATGGCGGCTGCAAGAGTTGGTTGACTCCTGCCGTAGTGGCGGAGTGTGATCACGGGCATGATCCTTCTTATTTACCTTATCCCTAATGCTTTTGTTGGAAATCGACCGTGGTACTGGCATGTATTTTAAATAAGATTAATGTTAGTTTCAAATTACTTTGCTTCCGCTACTTTTGAACTTAAGTTGTAATAACTTTGTTAAACTCCGATGTATATTGAATTACTTGTGAAATGGTTGTAACATGTGACTTGTTATGTTGAATCACTACGATCTTGGCTTGTATGTTGGTTGGTTTGAAATCCCTCGTGATTTCATTGGACTACCGGAGTTATATGGGCTCAAGTGCGAGAATTTGATCATTTCGGTGATTGTTTTTGTACTTGTGCTCTTATAATTTGGACGGTTCTGTTACAGCTGGCATCGGAGCAAGATTCAACATTAAACTTGTCGTATGTGTATTTAAAACAAAGGTTTTGTTTTATAATATCAGTTTTATTAACTTATAGCTATATATAGGTTTGCCAAATCTAAATTTTAAACCTAAGTATGCCAGTGGTCAATTTCCTTATGCCCATATAAGGATTATTAGGTGGCTTATATAAGTACTAACTTGGGGGTTTTTCATTTATGCATCTACGTCCAGGCCAAGGTATGTATGTGTGATAACTCTCCCACACTATGCTACCCGGTGTGTCAGATTAGAGGTAGCCTTCATATATGAAATAGCCATATATGTTGCTAGTTTACTTTTATGCAACGTCGCACCTACGCTCAGGTAAGTGTGAGTTGTGAGAGCATGACCGTACAACCCACGGTCTAGGGGAGAGCTAGTTTTGGTTACTGGATTATTTACATGTTATACACATGTATGTATGAAGGTACTTAAGTGTGGGAGATTAATGATTCGGGTAGTTTTGGTGCTACATGTATATATACAGGGGTATATGTATATGGGAGTACTTAAAAATTTTACTTACTGCTTTCATTGTGTGCCTTATATTGGGGAATTGTTGGGCTGCAATGAAATTTTTCTGCAGGTACGCTAACCACAAATGCGTAAGTCGAATGTAGTTGTCGACTAGCTATATATCGAGAGAGTGCGTGTTATGCCACCGACATAGAACGTGATTGCCACCTTAGGTTGGCAATCTTGTGAGGACGAATAGGACGAAGCATGCATCTTCATGATTATTGCTTTATACATGACTATGTTCCTTTCACCCTTGTGCAAATGATAAGTAACTTGTGATCAATGTAGTACACTATCCTTCTTGTGTGAAGCTAAACAAAAATGTCTTACTCTATGTTGCTCACCCAAGCGTTTGCCAATGCTTTAGACCTCACTTAAATAATTATGGATTCTCATAAATGAATTAAATTGGTGTTGGTCTAAGGTAATAATGTTTAGAGCTGCTAGAATAATATGTTTGTGTGCTCTCTTGTTAAGTAGAACAAAGGCAAACTTTGTTTTAATTATTAACGTTGGCTGCTAGAGCGGTTTCTGTTGTAGTGATGCTTTCGTGATCATAATGGTGTTTTCTGTAGTTATAGAGAATACCAAAGTTGTAGCAAACTTACTTCTCTAGCTTGTCCTAAAATTTTATGACCCTAGGTCTTATGCTTTGAGAGTTATGAATTTTAGAAGTTTATTATTAGGTTCTGCTTATGCTCTGAATAGATCTGAATGTTTGGTTTGTTTGACCTATGTGCATAGGGAATCATGTCTTGGAGATAATAGAAGAAGTGTAGTACTTTTTCTAAGCTTTCCAAAATGTCCTATAGCACTAATTGTGGTGGTATAAATCTCTAGTTATGAGCTTGCAAAATAGAATGACAGAATCTATCCAAATTGGGGCAGAGATGTCTTCTTTGTCTTGTTTTGCCTTGTTGGCTATAAAATCATCTTAATATGATAGTAAGAAAGTTATAGACAACTTAATAAGCTTTACATAAAGTTAAGGCTCAGCCTTGTTGGGTCCCTAGAACTCCAGTTGTACATTTTGAAGTTATTGTTAGTTTTCTATCCATATTGGTATAGATCTGCAACATTAGCAATTTTGGTCATGTTAATCTATGAATTTGCTTTTGGTATGAATAACTAAAGTGTAGTCATCTTCCTAAGCTTTCTAGAAAGTCTAGGATCACCTTTGTGGGATGTCTATAACCTCAGTTATAGTTGAAACAAGTAAGTACTGCGTTGCTGTCCAGATTCTGGACACATGCTAAGTTGGCTTCCTTAGCTAGCGTTTGCTTAGAGCTAAACTTGTAGTTAGTTCATGCTCGAGATAAATGCTTATTTTGGGTGAGTCTTGTGCCTTGTATTGATTGCTTAAGCCCATTGTCACACCCGGTTTTAAGGACAAAACCAGACATACACCATATGTGAAATAAAGAAGACAAATCTCACATATAGCCACAGATAAGTGTAATATCAAAAGACAAATGCTTATTTAACATAACGCAATAGTATAAAATATACCTTAAAGAGCAACACAGCGGAAAGACAACTCCGAACACCGGGTGCAACCTTCACTCTAGGATCAAACTAACAGGTTGATCACAAACCTAACAATTCCAGAATCTAACAGTCTGGTACCCTTCCTGAGATGTGGGGAAATAGCAAGAGTGAGTCCATGTCGAACTCAACAAATATAACATGGGGTTCATGAAGCTCAAAAAGTTTGACACGGGTTTACTGCAATAGCTTTTAGTGAGTCATCTTTTAGCAATTGAGTAGCAACAAGTTTACCAAAATCCCAAATAACCTCATGATCATGTAAACGAGAATAATGTATAGCAAGAAACAATAATCATTAGTGAGCATCAATATCATCAGTATTATCATTATCATCAGTGTTCATCATTTATTCTGTAAGGGTCCAAGGCCACTCGTGACCGTGAGCACGGCTGTTATAACAGTTTTACACTCTGCAGAGGTTGTACACTTTCACTGTGAGTCGTGATTTACCCTTTCGCCCGAGGTAGCTAATCTCTTGACCCACTTCCAAGGAAGGTCGGCAGGGTTCACTATGAAGTCTTTCAAAGGTTCGTCTAACAAGTTAGGGCCATTAGATTCACTCGGCAAACAGATGTAGAGCCCCCCTTCCTGATGGCACAATAACACGCAGCCTATACACATGAGGATAGAGGCCGCACTATACCCGATTCGTCAAGCCGTTCTTACGCCATGAAGGAATACCTCTAACAAGCTAGAAAAGGTCCTCATACTTGACTAAAGCCAGAGCCATATAGCCCTCACAGTTGTACTGTAAGTCCCGGATTTTCGCTTACAGATAAGTCCTTATGGAGAGAAACTAGAGCACCAAAAATACCCCATGCTCTAGCCCTCTTGAGCCATGTTGCTATAAAGCATCTTTTAAATGTTTATTGCATATACCATTAGTCAAGTTACAGATCATGGTTATTTATCTTGAGCACTAGCATAAATACTACCCAATGCAATGTCCCATGGGTATCAAGGTACAAGATACAAAAACTAGGATATCCTTAATGGTAACAAGGTAGACACATGCACATGAATTAAATATATTAAAGATGAATAGGAAACAAGGATAATCCCATGCTATACTTGCCTTAAACACCGATCCTTCGGTAAGTTTTAATCTTCAACGTTCTTCTTCTTCTTCTTGATAACCACGTATATCTCACCGACTAGACTTGATCAATAAATCATCACACACACATCGAGAAATCATACACGAAGCAAACAATAGATCTAAATTAGAACAGTACACCAAACATAAAATTAAGATGAAAAGTTTGTAGAACGAATCTACGTCTCGCTACGAATACACAGACGCTAAAAGCACACTAATCAAAGCTACGGTTGAAAAGATACATCTACCGAAAAATTTGCTCATAGGAGAAAATATAAAACTATTAGCTTCATGAGTTTTAATAACATATATAAAATATTTTATAAATACTATATATGGAATTAAGTCAAATTTAGATTCAAATTATAAAACTAAAGTAAAACAAATCATATTTTATTTACAAAACCCAGTTGCATAATTATTAATCAAGATATGATTTAAACCATAAAATTTCAGAATTAGTAATATGGTAAACACTGTCACTAACGCGTAGATCTCGTTGCTATGAATCTAACGCAACTCGAATGAGCTAAAACGGATCTAAAACGTAGAAGATATGATTTAAACAAGATCTACTTTATTAAAGTAATAGATTAAATCTCACATCGGAACTTAAAGATAGAAAACCTAACCAACAGTAACACTAACAGTATAACAAGTTTGTAAAACTCTTCTACACGTTACTACGATCACATAGATATAAAGATCATGAAATTTGGATTTAAAACGTAAAAATTATGAATTTTCTAAGATTTCCTATAGATAAATAATTACTTTAATATAAACTCGAAAATAAATTATCTCAAACCTACTGTACAGTTCTATAATCATGTAGAGCTCGCAAATACGAATCTAACGCAATTTGAATGGATCAAATCGGAGTTAAAACGGATAATTTATGACTAAAACAAACTCAGTGGCAAAACTGTAAATATCAGAAAGCGTATTTTTCAATTACCGAAACGAATTACGTTTTCAATAAATCAAAACGTATTTTCCAGATTACGCTTTGGACCGCGGGTTAATCAATTGAAAAACACAGGGTCTCTTTAGCAAAAACGTCGGCCGAATCGGTATCTTCTAATTTAGACCGTCGGATTCGAATCGGAGGGTCCAGATTGGATCTGGGAAGACCCGGCAGCGCTCCGGCCGGACTCCGGTCGTCTGTGAGCTTCCCGCGGCGACGCCATCGTCGGAACACGCGAAAACACGACTCCGGGCACCATTCAACGAAGGGGAAACACCGGGAGGTAGCTTGGAGCACGGCGAACTCACCTCGGACAAGAACGAGGGCACGGGATGGACGAAGACGGCGGCGTGCTTGCGGTGGCGGACGGTGGAGGCGGTGGTGCTCACGGTGGCGGCGCTAGGCGGTTGCGGCTACTCCAAAAGGGTTGGGATGGGGCGGAATCGTGCGAGGGCTCCGTTTTTATAGCCCGAAGGCATCGGTATACATGGAAAGGGCAAAGATTTGCGGCGGATTCGATTCACCGAATTGGAGAGAGAGAGAGGAAGGCGGTGCGAAGCCGGAGGAAGAAGAAAGGAAAGGGGAGAACGGACACTGACCGGTGGGACCAACGCGTCAGCGACACGGTTAGCGGCTCGGTGCGGAACGCAGGCGCGCGCGCGATGACGGGCCGACAGGCCGCAACTTGGGCTCGGCCCAGGGAATCCGGAGGCGGGCGCGGGGGAAGAAACAGTGGGCCACCGCTGCAGGCCGAGCATTGGGCTGCGGGAAGGTTTCGGCCCGAAGAGGAAAATTCCCTTTCTCTTTTTCTTTTTCAAACTTTTCAAAGCCAAATTTCAAAGAATTTTCAAATCCAAATTGAATTTGATTTAAAGCACTCATCACAAAATCCCAGATGCAACAGCATGAATGCTCAATCATGTTCCTACCCTTATATTATAATTTTTAAATTTATAAAAATTATTATCATTCTAAATTTTCATGCTCATAAAAATATACAAAAATCATATTTTTCCTATTTTTCTTCTTTTCAAATTTTTAGGGTGTTACAATTCTACCCCCCTTAAGATGAATCTCGCCCCGAGATTCGAAAGATGATGACAAAAGAGATAGGGATAGTTCGTCTCTAGATTGTTCTTTACTTCATCGTGTAGTTCCATCGTCTTGATAAGAATTCCGTCTTACTTTGCATACATGTAACTAATTCCAAGATTTTTGACAAATGCTCCAAACAATACTCTGGTATCTCCAATCACTAGGCACCTTTCCTATAATATGAATTTTCTTCCTTAAAATACTTATCTTCCAACAGAGCCTGACGAATCTCTTAGTCAGAAGGAATTTCTACTACCAACCTTCAAAACATTAATGATTCTGGTCAAGTTGCTCAAATTTGGAATACGATTCTTAATCCTTGGTGTCACCCGAACCTTCTTAGCATTATTCTCCATTGCTAAGGGCATCGGCTGCGACTTTTACTTCTCCAAGTAATAGCACTTTTTCCAAGTCCTAATCCATTTCATTCCAACGAGGATATCACAAATTCAAGACCAACTTAGCGAAGATGTCCTGTAGATTCTTGTGACCCTCCTATATGTCACTTTTCTTCCAAAAGACAGTACTCCATAGTGGAAAACTCCAGATAACACGTTAGGTAATTCAACCCACACTTCCTTAGTTGACTTAATGAACAAGGTACTATATTTTTCTTCTTGCATAAGGACACATCCCACACCTTGACAAGGTACATCATTGTAGATATGAAGCTCTTGTCTGGATCTGACAAAGCTAATACTTGGGTTTTACTTTAACCTTTTCTTAGGCTCCTTCAAACATTTGCCTGAGGTCTCTTGATCTAAACGAACTTAAAAGCTTCTCCAAAGTTATTTGTTCCTCTGCTATGACTCCAGTAAACTCATGGTCCACTTTACTATCCTTGGTGTACCTATCTTCTAATTGGTCATTCTCATCTCCCTCAGGTAAAAGTCGACCACCTTGATACTCAATTCTTTTCCTTGACGGTGTTGTTAAGAGCATGGTGCACCGAGTACTATAAATCACTCCTTTGTGTGCACAGAGCCATCCATTACCAAGAACCACGCGAATTTTAAGTGACTCCAACACAATGAGTGTTGCGGTGAATTTTTCCTTGTTTATGACAAGACTGACATTCGGGCATATCTGATCTGCCTGCATTTCTCCCACTGGGGTTTGAACTAGCAAAGGCCTCCTCATTGGACACTTCACCATCTTGCATGTTTCTTCCATGTCGGCGGAAATGAAAGAATGCGAAGCACTAGGGTCAAATAAAGCAAAAACTTGTACTGAACTTACTTGAATATAACCTCCCACTACTTTGGTAACTCCATGAATTTTATCCATATCCACATTGCTCAGTCTTCCATTGACATAATTTTGCTGCGTTTTGCTTCCTTGAACAGGCTTCTTAAGGGCTTTCCTTTTTCGCTTTCGTTGTTGTGGATTCTGACTTAGTTCACTCCCAACTTGCTCTTCAACATTGTTATTTTGATAGTGCTCGGCTTCATTCATACCCATAACATCCTTTAATGGCAGAAACATCAATCTTTTCCCACCTATCAGTGCGAAACGTCATATAGGGCTCCTGAGTCATGAGACACTACACTTCCTGTCATCAAGTGACCAACATCAGCAACACGAGCAAGTATAGATGATCATAATCATGAACTATCCAAAAGGACAACTCTTGTCTCCATGGATCCAAAATTATCAACCTTGTTCACAGAACATTCTTGCTCAAGAGTGGCAACTCAATCATGGAGACTAACCAATACTTCCAACTAAAGAGTTCAATCCTAATAATCCTTCTTTACATTGGCTACCCCCCTTAAAATAAGGGACACCAAATAGGGTAGCTTGAACCCTCCTTCTAGATGAGCTAAAAAGTGTTCTGACATCCCAATGATACTCCTGTGTATGGGTAAGAACAAGAAATCTGAAATTTCTCACGAGCAGAAAATCAGCAGTGCAGTAAAACAGCTGTAACTCTCATTCTGTTAATCCAATGAAGCTGTAGTTTATACCATGGAAAACTTATAAAATTCTCTGCAACTTTCTTATAGAACACACTTCCAGATTCTGTAGTTAACTTGGTCGAAAACAGTACTTATCAGAAACTGTTCCAGGTTTATGACAGCACATATACATTGCCTTATGCTTTTTGTATCTCCCAAACCAAAACAACTATGAGGGTAGTTCTTGCATTTAGAGAGAGATGTTGAAGTCCACTCTTGTCCAGAATTTTTTTCATGATTTTTGGTCATTCAAGAACAGAGATATAAGTTGATAAAGACAGGCTGCTCCGAAAGACAAGATATAGAAAGCAGGAGATAACCAAAACCCAGCTATTTATTTCATTAATCCTTATACCTTATACATATAAACTAAATGAAATTGTGGTCAAAACCCACGAGATCATTCCACTCATTACAAAATTCCAACTCAAGCATAAACATAAGCACAAAACAACTAAACACTTAAATGTTCATTAGCCACACATTAAGACGACTCAACTTGGCTACTAACGGTTTTATTACACGGGACATAACTCCTATTCCTTAAATATGGTGTGATTGTAGCAGTATCCAGAGTAGATAACGTCTCTTACATTCCTTATTGCTTTATATGGACATCTGAATCTCTGCATCTACCATTCTTATAACTCATACCTTAAGATGAGTCAACCTGGCATCCCTCAGGTATAGATTTAATACCCTCATACTTAATCCTTTCTCCTGAAAGTGTAGTTAGAAACACTGAACATTGGGCATACTCAATCACTCCTTTACAAGTAGATAACCAGTCTATTCCAAGGATAACATCAATGCCCATTAATTCCAAAACATTGAGGTTTACCTTAAAATTTACCCCCTTTATGTCAAGACTAACTTTTGGGCATACACGGTCTGCCTTTATTTCACCTCTTGGAGTTTCAACCATAACTGTTTTCCCCCTTGGAAGCATAAGTATGTTATGATCTTTTGCATATTGTCTAGATATGAACGAATGTGAGGCACTAGGGTCAAACAAAACCTTGGCATTTCCTGAACTTACTGGAATTGATCCAAACACGACCTCCTTAGCTCCAGGAATGGTGGAAATATCCACATGTTTCAACCTTCCATGGATGTAATTTCTCTTTAATTTATTTCCCTGCACATGCTTCTTTTGGACATCCTGTCCTGGGTCTCGCTGTTGTTGATTCTTCTGTGGGCAAGATTTGATATAATGTCCTTCCTGCTGGCAATGATAACACTTTCTCTTAGCTGGATCTTTTGTGATGTCATACTCCAAGGAACTGTTGTTTGGTATGTTGCTATCTTGCTGGCCATAAAAGTTCACCTTCGTCCCTTTGGCTTGTTTCCTAGCTTGTTTGGCCTTTCGAGGTTGATACTCCTTATAGGTAATTGTCCACCCATCTATGACTACTTCATGGGGAGTAGTTTTAGCGGGAGGGGCTTCTAACTCTTCAGGGTTTGGATTTGTTTGACAGGGGATCAGGGCTGCATGTGACAATGTAGTAGAACTCGCTTGCTCATTGCTTTCCACTAGTGGTTCTAATGAGATTGCCTTTCTCTTCTTGTCCATGTTAATCTCAAAATTTGGATCCACCTTGACTTTTCCCTTATTAGACTCGTTTCGAAGACAGGGAAAACCATAATGCTTACAGCAGTGACATTGTT
This sequence comes from Saccharum hybrid cultivar R570, assembly GCA_038087645.1. Classification (NCBI taxonomy): domain Eukaryota; kingdom Viridiplantae; phylum Streptophyta; class Magnoliopsida; order Poales; family Poaceae; genus Saccharum; species Saccharum hybrid cultivar. Next base: position 4,003,719 of record JAQSUU010000357.1, read on the forward strand.
CCTGCTCTCCAAATGCCTTACTATCAACATCTTTATTGGATTTCATATTCTTCGAAGCTTCTGCTACTTGTATCTTCTCTGACCCCTTGGATATGTTGGCTTGACCTTGAGATAAGCATCGTTGAGAATTCCCATGTTGAGCCATTTCTTCTAGTAATTGGTTTTGCATCGCTAATGGTTTCTTGTCAAAAGTGAGCAAGAGCGACACAATTCAGTCCTCTTAACCTCTGAAATCCATAGTCTTCTCGTCACGAGTCGTCTAATAGACAAGGAGAAAAGGTTCAAAATAGAGACAAGGTTTTTATAACAGAACGGGGATAGAATTAAGCATAACTTTGAGAAAATAACAAAGTTAAAGAGAAGCAAGAAATAGGCAACAATGAGAACATGCTAAACGTCCAGTTCTAACTAGGCTTGCGTCCTACAGTCAGCATTGCTCCGATACCAATCTGTCACACCCGGTTTTAAGGACAAAACCAGACATACACCATATGTGAAATAAAGAAGACAAATCTCACATATAGCCACAGATAAGTGTAATATCAAAAGACAAATGCTTATTTAACATAACGCAATAGTATAAAATATACCTTAAAGAGCAACACAGCGGAAAGACAACTCCGAACACGGGTGCAACCTTCACTCCAGGATCAAACTAACTGGTTGATCACAAACCTAACAATTCCAGAATCTAACAGTCTGGTACCCTTCCTGAGATGTGGGGAAATAGCAAGAGTGAGTCCATGTCAAACTCAACAAATATAACATGGGGTTCATGAAGCTCAAAAAGTTTGACACGGGTTTACTGCAATAGCTTTTAGTGAGTCATCTTTTAGCAATTGAGTAGCAACAAGTTTACCAAAATCCCAAATAACCTCATGATCATGTAAACGAGAATAATGTATAGCAAGAAACAATAATCATTAGTGAGCATCAATATCATCAGTATTATCATTATCATCAGTGTTCATCATTTATTCTGTAAGGGTCCAAGGCCACTCGTGACCGTGAGCACGGCTGTTATAACAGTTTTACACTCTGCAGAGGTTGTACACTTTCACTGTGAGTCGTGATTTACCCTTTCGCCCGAGGTAGCTAATCTCTTGACCCACTTCCAAGGAAGGTCGGCAGGGTTCACTATGAAGTCTTTCAAAGGTTCGTCTAACAAGTTAGGGCCATTAGATTCACTCGGCAAACAGATGTAGAGCCCCCCCTTCCTGATGGCACAATAACACGCAGCCTATACACATGAGGATAGAGGCCGCACTATACCCGATTCGTCAAGCCGTTCTTACGCCATGAAGGAATACCTCTAACAAGCTAGAAAAGGTCCTCATACTTGACTAAAGCCAGAGCCATATAGCCCTCACAGTTGTACTGTAAGTCCCGGATTTTCGCTTACAGATAAGTCCTTATGGGAGAGAAACTAGAGCACCAAAAATACCCCATGCTCTAGCCCTCTTGAGCCATGTTGCTATAAAGCATCTTTTAAATGTTTATTGCATATACCATTAGTCAAGTTATAGATCATGGTTATTTATCTTGAGCACTAGCATAAATACTACCCAATGCAATGTCCCATGGGTATCAAGGTACAAGATACAAAAAACTAGGATATCCTTAATGGTAACAAGGTAGACACATGCACATGAATTAAATATATTAAAGATGAATAGGAAACAAGGATAATCCCATGCTATACTTGCCTTAAACACCGATCCTTCGGTAAGTTTTAATCTTCAACGTTCTTCTTCTTCTTCTTGATAACCACGTATATCTCACCGACTGGACTTGATCAATAAATCATCACACACACATCGAGAAATCATACACGAAGCAAACAATAGATCTAAATTAGAACAGTACACCAAACATAAAATTAAGATGAAAAGTTTGTAGAACGAATCTACGTCTCGCTACGAATACACAGATGCTAAAATCACACTAATCAAAGCTACGGTTGAAAAGATACATCTACCGAAAAATTTGCTCATAGGAGAAAATATAAAACTATTAGCTTCATGAGTTTTAATAACATATATAAAATATTTTATAAATACTATATATGGAATTAAGTCAAATTTAGATTCAAATTATAAAACTAAAGTAAAACAAATCATATTTTATTTACAAAACCCAGTTGCATAATTATTAATCAAGATATGATTTAAACCATAAAATTTCAGAATTAGTAATATGGTAAACACTGTCACTAACGCGTAGATCTCATTGCTATGAATCTAACGCAACTCGAATGAGCTAAAACGGATCTAAAACGTAGAAGATATGATTTAAACAAGATCTACTTTATTAAAGTAATAGATTAAATCTCACATCGGAACTTAAAGATAGAAAACCTAACCAACAGTAACACTAACAGTATAACAAGTTTGTAAAACTCTTCTACACGTTACTACGATCACATAGATATAAAGATCACGAAATTTGGATTTAAAACGTAAAAAATTATGAATTTTCTAAGATTTCCTATAGATAAATAATTACTTTAATATAAACTCGAAAATAAATTATCTCAAACCTACTGTACAGTTCTATAATCATGTAGAGCTCGCAAATACGAATCTAACGCAATTTGAATGGATCAAATCGGAGTTAAAACGGATAATTTATGACTAAAACAAACTCAGTGGCAAAACTGTAAATATCAGAAAGCGTATTTTTCAATTACCGAAACGAATTACGTTTTCAATAAATCAAAACGTATTTTCCAGATTACGCTTTGGACCGCGGGTTAATCAATTGAAAAACACAGGGTCTCTTTAGCAAAAACGTCGGCCGAATCGGTATCTTCTAATTTAGACCGTCGGATTCGAATCGGAGGGTCCAGATTGGATCTGGGAAGACCTGGCAGCGCTCCGGCCGGACTCCGGTCGTCTGTGAGCTTCCCGCGGCGGCACCATCGTTGGAACACGCGAAAACACGACTCCGGGCACCATTCAACGAAGGGGAAACACCGGGAGGTAGCTTGGAGCACGGCGAACTCACCTCGGACAAGAACGAGGGCACGGGATGGACGAAGACGGCGGCGTGCTTGCGGTGGCGGACGGTGGAGGCGGTGGTGCTCACGGTGGCGGCGCTAGGCGGTTGCGGCTACTCCAAAAGGGTTGGGATGGGGCGGAATCGTGCGAGGGCTCCGTTTTTATAGCCCGAAGGCATCGGTATACATGGAAAGGGCAAAGATTTGCGGCGGATTCGATTCACCGAATTGGAGAGAGAGAGAGGAAGGCGGTGCGAAGCCGGAGGAAGAAGAAAGGAAAGGGGGAGAACGGACACTGACCGGTGGGACCAACGCGTCAGCGACACGGTTAGCGGCTCGGTGCGGAACGCAGGCGCGCGCGCGATGACGGGCCGACAGGCCGCAACTTGGGCTCGGCCCAGGGAATCCGGAGGCGGGCGCGGGGGAAGAAACAGTGGGCCACCGCTGCAGGCCGAGCATTGGGCTGCGGGAAGGTTTCGGCCCGAAGAGGAAAATTCCCTTTCTCTTTTTCTTTTTCAAACTTTTCAAAGCCAAATTTCAAAGAATTTTCAAATCCAAATTGAATTTGATTTAAAGCACTCATCACAAAATCCCAGATGCAACAGCATGAATGCTCAATCATGTTCCTACCCTTATATTATAATTTTTAAATTTATAAAAATTATTATCATTCTAAATTTTCATGCTCATAAAAATATACAAAAATCATATTTTTCCTATTTTTCTTCTTTTCAAATTTTTAGGGTGTTACACCCATTCGTTTGAATTTTCTCAAATGATGGCTTGATTGTGATGTTGTTTGTATGCTTGTTATCTTGATAGTGCCCTAGTTGTCACCTCGTTTGTCCTCGGTGAGCATACGAGGGTCACATAGCTTTATCCTAGAACAAAGTTCATATACGTAATTGTATGGTTGTGGTATTCCATTAGGTTCTCTATCTTAGGAGCCTGAGCATATAGACTTAGTGGTTAGTCCTTAAATGTTTGTATCCATGCCTGTGCTTGATCGAAAGTCCAAAGTTTAGTTCTCCTATTTGTTGCATGAGCCGTGGATGTTTTGCAACCCTTTCTGTGTGGAGACCTTTGTCGTCTGACCAACCAAGTTAACTTTTATCAACGCTAGCCTTTGACCATGGTTCGTACGTTGCCAGTTGTGGAGACCGTACCCAAATTAATGTTGGACCTTTCGGTTACCTCTCCCAAAGGATAGTTAGTGTGACACCACGTCTCTCTGCTATGGCCTCTAAATCATATGCTTGCAATTTCATGCATCTACCTTATCAACTCAATCTATGACTACATATCGGTTTTCGCCTTGAAGTTTGCTTAATCCATCCCCAACCTTCCCAAGTCTCGGGATGTTTACCAGTTTTGATCTCATGTTGTTGTCCAACATGACCAAATCTCATGGTAATCTTTCAATTTTCCATCACTTTGGTGAACGCTTGGCGTGCATGGAATTAAGCAAAAATCTCATGCTTGGTCGCATTCGGCAATTGAGCTATGTTCTCTTTTGCTATGTTTTGATCTGCGAATAGCTTCCCTGTTGATTCTAAACCTTGTGACTACCTTTGCTTGCTATCCCTCCTTATATGGTGTTTGTTCTTACAACCCATCGGTGCCACTTGAAATTTCACTTTCGTTGTATGTTTAGTAATGGTGTTATGAGTAGCAGCTGATGGTGCCGCGACGAAACCAAGGGCCTCCTGTGGCTGCAGACACATGGCTGGCTGCTTGGCACGCGCTGGTATCATGGTTTCTAGTCATGATCCATTATCAAACGACAGACGATGTGCTATTTTCTTGTGTTCCTTCTTGGTTATCTCTCCAAATCGTATCGTAAGATCCATATCTTAGACCGAAAGTAGTGGAACTTCCTTCTAAAGTTGCTAAGAGAAAAATCTTTGAAGAATAGGTCACCGACATAAACATTAACAGGCTGCAATAGGTGGTAGACAAGTGACTCTACGTAGTTATCCTAGTATTGACGAACGTCATCTAGTAAGCAAGTATCTCACATCTATTGGATAAAAAGGACACACAACCCTTAATGTTGGACAAGTTATCTGTGGGATAAAAATCAATTGTCGCACTGTGCATATGACCGGAGCTATCCAAGTTGCAATCTTGGGTGCATAATGACCCTACAATCGAAATAAACCATCTCTAGCATAACTTCGTATTTGCTAACTTCGATGGCAACCATTCGTTCTGCGTCAACCACAATTATTATGGTCAAGAGTGAAGATTTGGAATTTTTAGTGTTGAGAGACAACTAATTAGTTACCATTAGGAAGGTTAATCTCCAGCTAGGTAACGACTCCTTGGTAGCTACGAAGGCTATGTCTTACAGAGCAATAACCAACAAGAAGTTAATCAACTAGCCAACAACTTGAGTGATATTCTATCTTCTAGAGCCATTGTGATTAAGTCAATTCTGTCTTGAACAATCACACAGATAGTGCAAGGTGTTCTATCAGCTAAAGCGAAGAATTAGAGAAAGTATACCCTAGTTTCAATTAGTATCCTTGTGCCATAGGTGCCACAAATGGTTTGTCCATAACTTGATTGGACGAAGTATCAAGGAATATTCGAAAGCGGTTCCTTATCCTTGTAGGAATGTTCTCCAGGCAGAGTATGTGTTTGCCCTGCAAAAGTAAACCGCAAGTTCAAAGCGTGTGCATCCTTGGATTGATATGTAAATTAATAGTCGGGATCTGCTGTTGGATGGCCCTTTTGAGGTCCCACAGATACTTGTTTACACTCTTTCACTTGTTTTTGCTTTCTTGTATCCCCAATGTACGAGCAGCCTTGGTTTCTACCGATCAATTTATACCATCGTGAATCAAAAGCAATTTGAAAAGTGTCAAACAACAGATTTCCCATCTTAGAGTTACTATTTGATCCAAAAGGAGAAAAGCCTAAGGTGAAAGTTGGCCTGACAAAGTTGTTATGCTGCAAGTCAACTCAACTTACAGTACAACTAAGTCACCAAGGAAAATTTTACTCAATCGCTTGGTGGTAGACTACTCCCCGCGGTTAAGTGAATAATTATAACTTTTGTTGTCCTTAAGGCCTCGTTACATCTTTCTTAAGGAATTATTTTCCTAAGATGACATACTTTGGTACCTTATAAATGTTTTTACCCAAGAGGTTGCATCTGATTCAACCCAGATAACTGTTGTCTTGGATAGAAGAATCTTCTTAGGTAACATTTGACAGAAATACGAAGCCGACAGAGTCAGCCATCACATTCACTAACCCCTCGATAGACTCAAATAATACAGTGTTGTCATCAGAGAAAGAGAACTGCACACATGGAACCTCAAGTAGTTTTCCATTAGTTGGTGTCTAAATGAATGAACATTTACGACCAACATAGACCTTGTCTATTGGTTAGTCAGTGTCCTATAGCCTTAGCGTATATTTGTCATCTATGATCTCAACCTTTTGGAAAGTTGTACCCAAGCCATTTTGGTAGAGAACTACCTTTCGAGACCGTGTGAACATAGAGTCATTTCAACGAGTATACTTGTGAATATTTCGGTCTAATGTCAAGTTCATATGGCCTATGTTGTTCTCATTAGAGAGTCAGATACTTGTGAGTGGTTCACTCATGGACCAATTGATCTCTATATAATGAGAACGAAGTACTGCGTTGTCTTGGATTCCTCCCAAAGTAACAATGCTTCATGGAAGTCAATGAAGGAAATTCTTCAGACAAACTTTACCATGAAGAGTAAGTATCAGAAAATGCCTTTGGCCAAATTGTTCACCGCTGTTGAAGCTTTGTAGCTGAATGTTATAGCAAATGTTGGGAACTTGATAACGTGTCTCTCTTCCTTAAAAGATCTCCCATTCTGAATCTCGGGACGCGATTCTTTTAAGGGGGGAGGGCTGTAACACCCCAGGTGTTTACCACCAATTAGGCAGTGGGTTTGAGCTCAAACACGACAAATTAGGTGGAGATGACAATGTCAAGGTCAACCTATGGAGATGAGCCTAACCTAAAGTGGATGTTGTATCATTGCTTTACATATAGGTCCCTTTTCAAAGATATATGTTTGGATGGTGTTATTGCCATATCTTCATGTGCCTCACCTTGGTACCTATCTATATTGATCCCTGGAAAAGTTTCATGAAGTTTGGAATCAAAAAGTCACATGAAATGATGAGTTATATGCTTGTTTGGATTATAACTAAAACCTACACTTTTGTGCAACCTATGCATGGTGTGTATGTTTGGACTCTACAACACCTTAACTACACTTAGGACACTTAATGGAATAATGTTCATGTTGATCATTTTGCCTAAATGTGCTTCTAAGTAATGGTTGACCATGTATGGGCCCTAGAACCCTTTTGTTTGACCATTTCAAAAGTGTGACCTAGAAGCTTTGCATGACTGTGCACCCTTTGACAAAGTTGTAGAGAATTTTATAAGGAACAAACTTTGTTTAAGAGTCAAGTCATGAAAATGTGTGTAACATGCTCAAACAGGGCCCACAAGTCAGTTTTAGGGCTGATTTCAGCACTTAGCCATTTTAATCCCTGATTTCGGTGTCGTCGACATTGGCATTCCACGTTCTCCAAAATTCGTTAAGCAACTTGAGTTGATCCAAAAATGAAAGTTGGAAACAATTTGTTGGAGAACAACATGTAAAATGTTGGGATCAATTTGACCAAGTTTGGTATTGCAAAATCCCAAAACCGAGCCCCAGCTCAACCTATTGACACTGGAAATTTGAGGGCTGATTATCTCCTAATCTATTGCCCTAATCACCATGGCCCTTAAACAGAACTTGAAGATCTTTGGGTGCGCAACAAACTTTGTAATTGGACCTTGGCCCAAATTTGACTGGAACCAGCCCAAACAGGGACTCCAAGTTGCATACAGCGATGCACACCACGTGCTCGACGTTGGGCTCCAGTGGACGACGCGTGGCCAGGACGTGGAGACCATGCGCGGGTGAAGCTCCTGCCTAGCCTCCACGCGCCCCGGCCTCTTCCAAGGTGGACGTCCGAGTTCTCCATTCGCCCCTCCCCTCATCTGTGCTCGCTCTCCCTTGCCACCCCTGGCTCTCGCCTTCCCCGCTTCAGCGTCCGCACTGCCGCTCGCCATGGCCGACGCCATGCTACCGCGGTCGTCTCTCCCTCCCAGTGCCTCTCTGGCCGAGCAATGCAGCCCTATGTGTGCACACGCATCCATGGTGTCTTCCCCGCCATTCCGCCGTCGTTGCTGGCCGCGATGCCAAGGCCTGCATCGTCGTGACCGGCCACCGGTGCGGCATGCCGCACGCGCGCGTGGTCAGGAGGCCATGGGCCACCTCGGCCCGTGCAGATAGCCCTAGCGGATGCGCCGAGACCCCGGGAAGCCTCTCCCCCACCAAGCCGCCAACATCCCGTTCTCCGGCCGACGTCCCGCCGCCCTCGTCCGCCGCCGGGCTGCGGCTCTCGTGGCCAGCCTTCCACCGGCCATCTCAATCCGTGATTCGACCTCCTTCGGGCACGGTTGGGTATGGTGATGCTCTGGGAGCCTCGATTCTCCGCTGATGAGTCCTGGGGCGGCGTGAATCGCGAGCTCCGGCGAGCTCCTCTGTTCCGGCCAGGGGAAAGGAGAAGAGGGACGTCGGGCATGAATTCGAGAAAAACAGGGGGTTAAGTGAGGAGATGCAGACTCATTTGAATAGTGCCTAAAGGATCTTTCGGTGATGACTTATTTAGTGAAGAGTTCAAGGGCCCCGGAGTAAATGTGTTTTCCCTTTTCTGATATTCTTTTCTTTTATACATATAAATCGGTTGAATCGTTAAAAATTAATATCTCGGGCTAGGAAATTCCAAAAATAGTAAATGGGGACTTTTTGGAAACCTTGGGAAGAGATCTTTGTAGTAGAGTCATAAAAGTCTATATGTTTGTAGATATTTTCTGATGTCCTTATTTAAGTTTTAAAAGTGCTCTAAAAATGCCTCTAAACTTGACCAGAGCAAGATCTGGAGTTTTAGAACTCCAAAAATAGTGATTCTTGTTTTGTTAATTTTGTGATGACATGTACTTGCTAGGAAAAATATTAAACACACTATTTGTTCACTGTTTTCTTAGGGTTTTGATTGGACCTTGATAAATAAGGAATTTACATTATATTGCTTGTTATTTTTATATCTTGAGTTGTGATGCTCCAATTGGTGTGAAATTTTTATGGTAGGCTTGTCATGCTATGGATGTACTGTTGTATAAATTTCATAGCCATTGCTTACTGTATGCTCAAGTTATTGAGTTAACTTGTTTATGGCTTAATAAATAGCTTATAAATAATATATAAATGATAAAATAGAAAATGTTGTTCCATTACCTTAGTATGATGTTTCTCTATCATATTGATTCATAATATGGCCTTGTGTTCACAGAAAATATTGAGTTTTAGGTTTAATTTACTTTCACATGAATTCTTGCTTTAGCAACTTGTCTTTTTCATAGAGGTTGCTATACATATCCAAATGGAGTGAAATTTGTACAGTAGACTATTGAGAGGATATGTGAGCCACTGTAATTTTTGTAGAATTTATTGTGCACTTTTGATAGGTGTTCATAATTCCACCTAATTATCTAAATAAATTAAGAAAATACATTAAAAGAAATTATTTAGTATTGGGCACTATGTTTTCTGGTGTTCATTAGTCTTGTGTGACATGTTGGTAAAGTTGGTTTTGTCTAATTATATGTTTGCAACATAAGTTAATAATTATTTCTTGCAAATGAGGTTTCTGAACAGATTTGAGGATATTGTTAATTACCCTATGTAAATGATGTTTTCATGTCTTGTGTGCTATAACAAAGTTGTTGTGAATTTCATGATCTAACTGCTGTTAAAAATTTGGTGGCATTTGGCCATGTGGTTTAGGAGTTATAGCTATTTAAAGTTGGGTTACAGAATTGCTTGCTCTCTGTCTTGCTAGACCAGTTTCTGTGTTTGTGTAAATTCGACATGTGAAACTTTGGAATCATGCTGTGATGATTGTAAATGAAATGTAGATAATTTCCTAAGCTTTCCATAATGTCTTCTTGCAAGTCATTTGGATTTAGAGATCTCCAGTTATGATTGATTTACTGAGCTACTGTATGTATGTCCAGAAAGTAGCAGATTCTTGTTCTAGTGCTTTGATTAACTTTGTCATGCTTGGGTATTGAAGGGTGACTCATATCTTTGATGATACTTGGGTGGTACCCTATGATCTTGTGAGACTTATTTCTTGATTGATGTGCTTGCCCTCTTCTATGTTATGTCTTAATGAGGATTAAGTTAATTAGCTCTAGGGTTTATGTGAACTTTGGTATGCTTGCTTGATTACTTTGTTTATTGCACTTCTATGCATTCATACATATGCATTGTTGCACCTCATTTAGGTACGCTAGCAGAAACGCGTGAAGGATCTAAGGTGGAGCCAAATTCGAAGATGGAGTTGGTGGATCCATCCCGAAGATCGAAGGATCGGACAAGTGGTAGATTGGAAGATGCTCGCCAAGCAGATTTCATCTGACATACTCTAACTTGAGTCGGATCCCAGGCAAGCCCCGGAGCATTATAAGCCTCCTACCTTCAAAGCAATTAATTCTATATATGTTATAAGTATTGTTGCATTAAGTGGTAGGAGTTGGTTGAAAACCTTGCTGCATTATATCATTCCTTGTCCAGATATATGAATCCTTGAATCCTACATAGACTAGGATCGAGTAGATGCTTAGCCCTGCTTTAAGCGGTAGAAGTCAGGTGATTTCCTGTCACCTGCGAGATATAGGGATATTCATATATGGCACGGTTGGCTATATTTGCTATCGTGGAATGGAACCATGTGTTAATAAAATGAAATGAGACCGGGCGGGATGATGATAGTGAAGCGACAAGGCATGGAGGTCTTGGGTGTGGATCTATCCCCGTCTGAGTCGTTTAAGGACCGATTCGCTGTACGTCCTTGAGTCATGTTGAACGCAGTCTAACACTTAGTTGGCCGGATAAGCCGTTTCGACCGCGAAGCCGAGTAATGTGGTTCAGGCCGGGAATCGAATGGTAGGTTGCTTCTTGGAGGAGAGAAAGGATGTGCTTGGGGACATTGGCGTGAGACCAAGGGGGGTTAGAGTCCCTATCACCTGGCAGAGTGTCGCCCTTGGGGTCGCGACATCATTCGGACCCGTGATTCCTGAATCATATGAAACGGTGGCCTGTGCGACCCTGGCAGGGGTCTGCACGGTGAGTGTTAGAAATACCCCTCCAGCTGGATAGGAATTCGATTCGAATCGCCGTCGCTCCCGGTTAGTGAGCACTTGACTTGAGCAGCGGCAACGTAGATTCCATTAAATTGAACGGATGGTTAATTGGATCACGATGGAAAGGTTGCCTCAATTTATACCTGCTATGGTTAATATTGTTTGCTCCTAATAAAGTGAGTGCTCTAGTACAGGTTCTAATATAGATGATAGGTTAATAATAATTAACTTGATGCTTAAGCATTAATGATTGATCATCTATATTAAGCTTTTATGCGAAATGTTGTCAAGCCAGCCCACTTTATATCAGCCTTGCATGATCCTTGGTGTCACCTTATTTCTGGTTTTTGACGGGTAAGTCTAGCTGAGTACCTTCTCGTACTCAGGGTTTTATCCCCACTTGTTGCAGGTTATGATGTATCATGGCGGCTGCAAGAGTTGGTTGACTCCTGCCGTAGTGGCGGAGTGTGATCACGGGCATGATCCTTCTTATTTACCTTATCCCTAATGCTTTTGTTGGAAATCGACCGTGGTACTGGCATGTATTTTAAATAAGATTAATGTTAGTTTCAAATTACTTTGCTTCCGCTACTTTTGAACTTAAGTTGTAATAACTTTGTTAAACTCCGATGTATATTGAATTACTTGTGAAATGGTTGTAACATGTGACTTGTTATGTTGAATCACTACGATCTTGGCTTGTATGTTGGTTGGTTTGAAATCCCTCGTGATTTCATTGGACTACCGGAGTTATATGGGCTCAAGTGCGAGAATTTGATCATTTCGGTGATTGTTTTTGTACTTGTGCTCTTATAATTTGGACGGTTCTGTTACAGCCGGGGTCGTGGAAATGAGGAGGAGGAACAGCCGCCCCCTCCGCCACCACCTACTCCGGCCGAGTTGATGCAATCAGTGGTTGAGGGGCAGCGTATGTTGGCTGACGCCATGCGCCAACTGGCTAATTGAGAGGCTCGTCATGGCCGCCAGGGCCCAGAGCCAAATCAGTACAACGATTTCAAGGACTTTCTGGATACAAAGCCCCCGCTCTTCAAGGAAGCGGAAGAACCACTGCAGGCTGACGAGTGGTTGAATACCATTGAACAAAAGTTTCGTCTGCTACGCCTAACTGATGAGCTGAAAACTGAGTATGCTTCCCATCAGTTGCATGGTCCGGTGGGCATTTGGTGGAGCCACTATCGTTCCACACTGCCTGCCAATGTCCCGATTGCTTGGGATCAGTTTAAGGCGGCATTCCGGGGAAATTATATCCCTCCCGGTCTTATGGCAATCAAGCACACAGAGTTTATGAGGCTGTCGCAAGGAAACAAAAGCCTGACTGAATACTTGCAGTCCTTCAACAACCTGGCAAGGTATGCCATAGAGTTTGTGGATACCGATGCCAAAAAGATTGCTAGCTTCAAAAGGGGCCTCGGCCCAAAACTGATGAAAACTATGGGCACTAGCAAATGTACTACTTTCAATGATTTCATCAGCGATGCTTTGACCCAGGAGAACAACAATATTATTTATTCTGCCTCTAAGAGCCGTAAAAGGGCCCTTGAGGCAAGTGCTTCTCAGTCAAGGGCCTCAGCGGCACCGAGGTCTTCCCCTCGCCCACCTGCTCAGAATACAAAGTTCCGTCCGCCGCAGAAGAAGCCTGCTGCAAAAACGGGGTTCCGTAAGGCTTATACCGTCGCTCTGCCAAAGGGGACTTCTGGACAGAGCAGCTCTAGTGTTCCTCCTAGCAATATGCCTTGCTGGAATTGCAACAAGCCAGGTCATTGGGCCCGGAACTGTCCTTACCCTAAGAAAAATGTCAACCAAGGTAGTCGTCAAGGGCACGCTCATTATAACAGTATTGAGGAAATTCCATCTGGAGAGGTTGTCACTGCTGGTAAGTTCCTAGTTGACCAACATCCTGCAGTGGTACTTTTTGATTCGGGTGCTTCGCATTCCTTTATCAGTCCTAAGTTTGCATCAGAGTTTGCACATAAATTGCATACTGTTGAAGGTGGGGGTTATTGTATTAGCGCAGCAAGTGGGAATATTTCCACAAATAAAGTAGTGGGGAATCTTGAGCTTGAGATAGAAGGGCGAAAGTACTCGCTTGCCTTAGTGGTTTTGCCGGGCTTAGGTATCGATGTTATTTTGGGCATGAATTGGATGAGTCAGAATGGGGTACTCATTGATACATCCACTCGTGTAGTTATGCTCAGAGATCCTACAGATCAAAAGGGTTTTCTAGTACAACTTCCCAGAAAGTTCATTTGTCTGGGGAAGTTCATGCTATGCAAGCAAAGGTGTTGACCGAAATTCTAGTAGTAAATGAGTTTCCAGACGTTTTTCCCGATGATTTGCCGGGACTCCCTCCGGATCGGGATGTGGAGTTTAAAATCGAGTTGTTGCCTGGCATGGCTCCCATCTCTAGGAGACCCTACAGGATGCCTCCGAATGAACTAGCTGAACTTAAGGTGCAATTGAATGAACTTTTGAAGAAGGGGTTGATTCGTCCTAGCTCATCGCCGTGGGGATGTCCTGCTATCTTTGTAAAAAAGAAGGATCAGTCGTTGCGGATGTGCGTAGATTATAGACCTCTCAATGCAGTCACTGTAAAAAATAAGTACCCTCTACCGCGAATCGACATCTTGTTCGATCAGTTGTCTAAAGCTAAAGTTTTCTCCAAGATCGATCTAAGATCTGGCTACCATCAAATTAAAATCCGCCCGGAAGATGTTCCAAAGACAGCCTTTTCTACCAGATACGGGCCCTGTTCATCTGGCTTATAATCCGTCTTATTCGGCTCGTTTTTTCAGCCGAAACAGTATTTTTCTCTCACAAAAAATCAGCCAACAGTGTTTTTCAGCCGGCTTATAATTCCAGCCGAACGGGGCCACGGTCTTTATGAGTATCTTGTTATGTCCTTCGGCTTGACAAATGCCCCCGCACACTTCATGTACTTGATGAATTCGGTGTTTATGCCTGAATTGGACAAGTTTGTGGTGGTATTTATTGATGACATCCTGGTATACTCTGTGAATGAGGAGGATCACGCTGAACATCTGCGTATAGTCCTCACAAGACTGCGTGAACATCAACTATATGCAAAGTTCAGTAAGTGCGAATTCTGGCTTCGTGAAGTACCTTTCCTTGGGCATGTGTTGTCCGATGGAGGAATTATGGTGGACCCCGCCAAGGTACAAGAAGTACTGAACTGGAAGGCTCCTATCTCGGTTCACGAGGTCCGGAGTTTTCTTGGTTTGGCTGGCTATTATCGTCGCTTCATCCCGGATTTCTCCAAAATAGCCAAGCCAATGACTCGGTTGCTGCAAAAAGACACCAGGTTTGTCTGGACTCCTGAGTGTGATGCGGCTTTTCACCAACTGCGAACCCTCCTAACCTCAGCTCCGGTTTTGGCACAACCGGATATCGAGAAACCATTTGATGTTTATTGTGATGCCTCAGGCATAGGTTTGGGAGGTGTGTTGATGCAGGAAGGCCGAGTAATTGCATATACCTCTCGACAACTTCGGAAGCATGAGGCGAATTATCCAACACATGACTTAGAACTCGCCGCAGTTGTTCATGCTTTGAAAGCCTGGCGACATTATCTGCTGGGCAATGTCTGCAATATCTATACAGACCACAAAAGCCTCAAATACATCTTCACCCAACCCGAGCTAAATATGCGTCAGAGAAGATGGCTCGAGTTGATTAAAGATTATAATCTTCAAGTACACTATCACCCAGGCAAGGCAAATGTGGTTGCGGATGCTTTAAGCCGTAAGTCTCATTGCCATTCCTTAGTTGAAACTGATTTTCATCGATCTCGCCTTCTACATCCAGCAGTCTTGTACAACATCACTGTCAGTTGTACTCTCAAAAGCAGAATTATTGAGCTCCAAAAGACTGACACTGGTATATTCCACATCAAGCGTAAGATGAAAGAGCAAGAAACTACACAGTTCAGGATAGATGAAGAGGGTGTACTATGGTTCAAGGATAGGTTAGTTGTGCCTAAGGACCGGGAGCTTCGAAATGATATTATGTCTGAAGCACACTCCTCTAAGTTGTCCGTCCATCCTGGCAGCAATAAGATGTATTATGATTTGAAGCCACTTTATTGGTGGACCAAGATGCGGAAAGAGATAGCTGCATATGTTGCTAGATGTGACACCTGTTGCAGAGTTAAAGCTGTGCACATGAAAGCTGGGTTGCTTCAACCACTTTCTATCCCAGGTTGGAAATGGGAAGAGATAAGTATGGATTTCATTGTCGGTCTTCCTCCTACTGTAAAAAATCATAACTCCATCTGGGTAATTGTGGATCGTTTAACCAAATCAGCTCACTTCATCCTAGTGAGAGTGGACTATCGTCCCACTGACTATGCTGAGTTGTACTTCAATCAGATAGTCCGGCTTCATGGGATACCTCGTACTATCATATCTGACCGTGGTCCCCAGTTCACTGCTCGCTTTTGGGAGCATTTGCATCACCTTCTGGGAACCAAGTTAGTGAGAAGCTCTGCTTATCACCCCAGACATCGGGTCAGACAGAACGAGTTAACCAAATCTTGGAAGATCTGTTGCGTGCATGCGTCATTTCATCCAAGGGTTCTTGGGAAAAATGGTTACCTTTAGTCGAATTCTCGTACAATAACAGTTATCAAGAGAGTATTAAGATGGCCCCATTCGAAGCTTTGTACGGTCGAAAGTGTCGAACTCCACTAAACTGGGTAGAAGCTGGGGAAAGAAGGTATTATGGCATTGATTTTGTCCAGGAAGCCGAGGAACAAGTCCGTACCATCCAGAAACACATGGCTGCAGCACAAGCGAGACAGAAAAGCTATGCGGATCGTCGTAGAAAACCACTCGAATTTGAAGTTGGAGACTTCGTTTATTTGAAAGTTTCTCCAATGAAGAGTGTCCAACGTTTTGGTGTTAAGCGGAAACTTGCACCAAGATACGTGGGTCCTTTCCAGATCATAGGCAAGAGTGGAGCTGTTGCGTACAAAATCCAGTTGCCTCCTGAGATGAGAGCCATATTCAACGTTTTCCATGTATCTCAGCTTAAAAAGTGTCTTCGAGTTCCTGAGGAACAAGTTCCTTTAGGTGATATCAGGCTGGAATCCGACCTAACCTATGAAGAAAAGCCAGTCCGAGTGATCGATACTCAGGAACGAGTAACTAGAAGTAAAGTGGTTAAGTGGTACAAAGTGATGTGGAGTAATCAGGGAAGTGAGAGTGATGCTACGTGGGAACGGGAGGATTATTTGCGGGATGGTTATAAAGAATTCTATGAAAAATGGTACGCTTTCCAAATCTCGGGACGAGATTTTTATAAGGGGGAGGGCTGTAACACTTCAAGTGTTTAGTCCTTAATTGCATTGCATTTGCATTTGCATAAGCATAAGCATGCATCATTCATGTTTGTTATTTTATGTGATGCAACACATGTGATTGTTCTAGGGTTTGTTTGATTTATTTCATGAAGTATTTGATAGTTGGTGTAACAAAAAGGTAAGGTAGCCAATCATGACCTACAACACCTTAGTTATACTTAGGGTAACATTTGGAACAAGGTTCATGTTGACCAAAATTACAAATTTGCCCTCCAAGAGAAGTTTGACCACCATTTGACCCTAAAAGGCTCTAGTTTGACCAATTAAAAAGTCTAATTTAGAGACCTTGCATGGAAGAGCACCCTTAAGCAAAGTTGTAAAGAAATTCATGGGGAACAAAAGTCTCAATATGACCATCTCATGAAATTGACCCTAACATGCTCAAAAGTGGCCCACAAGTCAGTTAGAGAGGTAGCTCCAAGACTTAGAATTTTTCTAAGTCTGGAATCTGACCCTACAGTTTTACTGATGCCTACTTTAGGAGCTTTTAGTTTGCAAACCAGGCCAAACCAGCTTTCACTCATATTGACAAACTTGTAGATCACATGTAACCCTACAACTTTGTCAACATCACCCAAGCCTGGTTCTCAATGGTTCAAGAGATATCGTGTCATGAACTTAGGCTGTCAGTCGGCATCGTTAACTGAACCCCGGTTTCAGTTTCATCAAGCACTACTTTGAGGCCATGTAGTTTGAAATATAGGCTGAACCAGCCCAAACACCAATTGACAAAGTTGTTGACCTAACGTAGCTCTACAAACTTGATGTTGCCACCTAAGACTAAAACAGGCTGGTTTAGAAGTTAATCACGTTCGAAATCACTCTGTCAGTCACTACCGATGGCGTCAATGAACTGTGATTCAGTTTCGTCAGTGGCCGACCGGCCACAGGGCAACGCCGACGCGTGGAGGCGCGGTGGCGCCCGTACGCCGGCCCTGGCCCCACCAGTCAGGCCGCGACGCCTTCAAGACGCCACGACGCGCGAGCCGGCCTCCATTCCTCCGCCCCCTCTCTTCCAGTTGCAAAAACACCGAAACCGAGCCGCCATTGTCGTTCTTCTCCGGCGAACTCAAGCGCGAGCTACACCGCATCACCGGCCGCCAGACCTCGCCACTCCCTCCGCCTCACCACCCTCCATCCCCTTGACCCACCGAAGCCCGCGATTTGACTCAAGGTGAGCCGCATTGCTTTCTTCCCCGTCTCCGAGAGGTCGCCGGAGCCCGCCATGGGACCTCACCGTGGTCGGGGTGCTTTGGGTCTCTCTCCATCCTCCCTTCCTATCAAAATGGATCCGCCTAGCTTCGGTGAAGCTCGTACCGAGCCTAGACCGCACCGTACATCCTCACCGGCGACGGTGCGCCGCCACCGGACATCACCGGCCGCCGCTCGCGGTGACAAGCCCCTTCCACCCCATCCCCATCCATTCCACGAGCACCAATCGACGCACCGGGTGACGGAGAACACGAGGCGGTGTTCGATTAGCCGAGCGAGCTCTTCTCCGGCGAGCTCGAGCTCGTCGGAGCTCGCGGGTCTCCGCCTCCCCTGCCTCCGGTCACTGACCGCGGGGGCCCGCCCGTCAGTGTCGCGCGTGGGCGGGGGCGCTGAGCGGGCCGCGCGCGCGCGAGTGTGTGGGCCGAGTTTTCCGGGCCGGCCCAGTTCATCCGAAATGAAATTCATTTTTATTATTTTTGTCACTGATTTTTGTACAAGTTGGAAAAATATAGATCTAAGGTTTTAATGATCCAAAAATCATGAGATAAATTTTGTTAGGGTCTACATGATGTGTAGTATTTTAGAAAAATATGGATCTGGCATGAGATGTTTAAATTCTGTAAGAATTTAATAGATCCTTTAAATGTGTTTTGGAATGCATGCAAATTTGTTAAATTTATAACTTGAGCTGTATTGTTCCATAAATCATGAAATTTGGTGGGTAGGTTACTCTATGCTAGCCCTAGCTCTGGTAAAAATTTGGGCATCAGTGCTTAAGTAATTTCCATGTTATAAGGCTATCATTTTATTCTAGGAGATAATTGAAGGAATTTTTGTAATTTTTCTACATGTGCAATGTTCTTGTAACTTTTTGGAGAATGTCTTGGTACCCTAGAGTGTCTAAAAAAAATATGAAATCTGTTGTTTGATACTTTTCAATATGATTTATTAATTATACAAGAATCAGCCTTTTTGACTGGTGAATTTTGTATAGAGAATTTCTGTGAATAAAACTTGTTCAAATTTTTACTGTGGTCTCTTTTTGGGTCAGAGAGTCCCCTGTAATTTTTGTAGAATTTTAGGAGCAGTTTACATATATGTTTAAAATTCCACCTAATTAATTAAGTAAAATAAGAAATGAGTATAAATAAATGTTCTAGGTAGTCACACCCTACTTTCTGGTGTTGTTATACCCCATGTGAACTTTTGGAAATCTTAGTTTGGTTTTAAGGGTCTTTGGCCACATCAATAAATGTTTAACCTTTGTAATTTTAGGTTTTCTGGACAGCTAGTAGTAATTCTAAATTTGGCTTTGATAAAATTGGTTGCTGGAAAACTTGTAAATACCAAAGTTGGAGTAAACTTGATGAACTAGCTTGTGTCAAAATTTGGAAGCATTTGGCTTAGTAGTTTGAGAGTTACTGTTGTTTAAAGTGGCAGTTCAAAATCTGCTACTCTCTGTTTTGAGAGGACAGATTCTGGAACTTGTGAAGTTTGACATGGAAAACTTAGGAGTTTGGAGTTGAGGTCTGAAAATGAATTGTAGTGCATTTCTTAGGCTTTCCAGATTGTCTTAGATCATATCTTTTGGAATTGTAAATCTCCAGTTGTGATAAAAACAAGTAGCTGCTGTCCAGAATGCTTACTGTGGTGTTTTGCTGATTGATTTGGTGTGATATCCTAAGACATGCTACTTTTGTAATTGTTAGGTGTTAGGGCCTTAACTGAGGATGAGCAGCTTTATCTTAGGTTAAGTAGATTAGGTGAGTACTTCTCCACCGGAGAAGAGATTTGCACGTACTAATAAAATAACTTGAATAGAGTATTTTATTTCTGAAATGCATTTCATTCCGAGCATGTTGCACCCATTTATGCATCCATGGTATTTATTGTGCATTCATGCAATAGGTGTACCGGAGGGGGTGACACTCCTCGAATTCGAACAAGCGATACCGGAGGAGGTGCTGAGTCAACCGGAGGAATTAGCAGAAGAACCCAACGTCGGGGAAGCTCCGTCAGAAGATCTACCCGAGTGTCCGGACCACAGACCCGCAACCTTTCTGAAAGGCAAGCCCCGGTGCATGCTGAACCCATCGTTTTATAAATTAATCTTGAGTATTTTAATTGTTTACTGCATTAAGTTGTAGGAGTTATATGAAAACACTTGTTGCATTATACCTGTCCTTGTCCAGATATCGTACTTAATCCTATATTAGGTTTAGGCACGTGTCAATGCTTAGCCCTGCTTAGTACGGTAGAAGTCGGGTGATTTCCGGTCATCCGCGAGATATAGGACTGGGTCGCGAGTGGCTTATGGCTATCGTGATGGAACCATGCTTTAAAATGAAGTTGAGACCGGGCGGGAGTTCGATGGTACAGCCGCAAGACACTTCACGTCTTGGGTGTGGAGCCATGCCCGTCTGAGTCGTTTAAGGACCGATTCGCTGTACGTCCTTGAGTCATGTTGAACGCAGTCTAACACTTAGTTGGCCGGATAAGTCGTTCCGACCGCGAAGCCGAGTAATGTGATTCAGGCCGGGAATCGAATGGTAGGTTGCTTCTTGGAGGAGAGAAAGGATGTGCTTGGGGACATTGGCGTGAGACCAAGGGGGGGGGTTAAAGTCCCTATCACCTGGCAGAGTGTCGCCCTTGGGGTCGCGACATCATTCGGACCCGCGATTCCTGAATCATATGAAAAGGTGGCCTGTGCGACCCTGGCAGGGGTCTGCACGGTGAGTGTTAGAAATACCCCTCCAGCTGGATAGGAATTCGATTCGAATCGCCGTCGCTCCCGGTTAGTGAGCACTTGACTTGAGCAGCGGCAACGTAGATCTCATTAAATGAACCGGTGGTTAAGGGAATGATACAATGATTGCCACAATTCATACCTGCTCTGGATATAATGATGATAATTGTTTGATTATAATCAAGTGCATGTTTAGTACAGGTGCTAAGATAGATGACAGGTAAATGCTAAAAATAACTGCTAGTACAGGTTATAAGAGTTTCAACTACTTATGCCTTTATGCAAAATGTGGTGTCAGCTAGCCTCTTGTGTAAGCCTTGCATAATCCTTGGTGTTATTTTATTTCTGGTTTTCGACGGGTAAGTCTAGCTGAGTACATTCCAGTACTCAGGGTTTATTCCCTCCTGTTGCAGATGATATGCTCTATCAAGGCTTCTGCAAGACTTGTCTCCACCCTGCGGGTGAAGAAGACTAGATCACTTGGGCGTGATCATCTTTTATGTACTTTCCTCATGCTTTTGTGGGTTGTTGATCATCAAGACTGGCAGTAGTTAACAACTGGTGTGTGTTATGCTTCCGCTACTTTATAAACTTGGTTTGTATTAATTGCGACTCCGTTTGTGTAAACTTATTTCAGAACTACTTGTGAAATGTATCGTATGATGTTGTATGTTGAATGATGCGATCCTAGTTGTAAGCAGTTTGGTTTGAAATCCTTCGTGATTTCGATTGACTACCGGGATTATATGGGCTCAAGTTTGAAAATTTGAGCGCTTCGGTGCTTGTTTTCGTACTTGTGCTCTTATAATTTGGTCGGTTCTGTTACAGCTGGTACCGGAGCATAATTCAACATTAAAAACATCATACGAGTATTTAAAAACAAAAATATTTGATTATGAAAAAGGGTTAAAACACTAAAAAAAATATTTTTTTAGGTATGCCAGTGATCACATCCCTTAGCCCAAATAAGGACTCTTAGGTGGCTTATTATAAAGACTAACTTGGGGGCCTTGTTTGTTTTTGTTTCGTCGTCCATACGGCGTGATATTGTATGGATGCCATCCACTTGAGTGGTAATGTATGGATCAATTGCCTCGACGCTCTGGTAAGTGTGAGTTGTGAGAGCATGATCGTCCAACCGGCGATCTAGGGGAGAGTAGTTTTGGTGACTTGCATACTTACATGTTTAAACCATGTAATTACGTAAGCACTTAATTGTGGGAACCTTTATATCGGGTAGCTTTAATACTGAAGTATATACATCTGGGGATGTGTATATGGAAAGTATTTAAATTACTGCTTTCTTGTGTGCTTATATTGGGAAACTGTTGGGCTGAAATGAGGTTTTCTGCAGGTACACTAACAGCGTAACGAGTAGACCGATAGTTTCGCTTATATGAGAGAACGTATGTATGCCACCGCCTAGCGTTAGAACTTTAGGTTTCTACTAAGGTGAGAGGGCGTACGGAACGTACATGCATCATGTTTAATTATATCATACATATCATTTACTCCCTCCTTAAAAATTTCTGTACTCCCGACTAAAGTAAATTTCGTATCCCCTAAATGATCCTCACTTTAAGTCGTATCTTATCTGTTGCTACAGATGGCACGTACCAAGAGGACCGCTCGTAAGTCCACTGGAGGCAGGGCACCGCGACACCAGCTCGCTCCACGTGAGCCCCGCCCTGAGCCTACTGAGGTGGAAAGGCTGAGGGCAGAGTTGGCTGAAGTGACGGCTGCCAGGAATGCAGCGCGTCAGCAACTGGAGCAAGTGATCCGGGATCGTGACCAAGAAACCCTTGCAGTCCAGAGGTTGACAGTAGCAAACCGCAACTGTCAACGCATGTTGGTTCGTGTCATGAACCAGAGGGATGAAGCCTGGCACGAGGAGAACGTTCTGAGAGCTCGTCAGTTTGAGCTCGAGCAACAGTTGGAGAATGCTGAAGAATACAATGACAATCTTCATGAAGAAGTGCACCGCCTGAACAACCAGCTAAATCCTCTGCTACCTAGAAACAACAATGTAGATGAAGATATGGGATCAGGAATCTTCATGGCTGAGGATGATGATGAAGTGGAGGTTGATGGACCACAGGATGCCCCACCTGCAGAAGCACCAGAGGAAGAGCCAGAAGAAGAAGAAGACGAGGAGTTAGAGCCTGTCAGTGATGAGGACGGCGGGGAGATCCTTGACACTGACTCGGAGGATGATGCTTAGAGTAGTCATCACGTGCCTATAATGTTAGGATCGTCTTTTGTGCCCTCCCTGTGAAGGAGTGAGGCCTTGTAATAACTTGACTTTGGGATGTAAGGTTGAACCGTATGTTTCCTGAATGTAGTTTGAACCTGTTAATTTCGATCACAACTTGATGTCTTATTATGTTGCGTTCGATGATGGTGTCACGATTAGCACCCTTCGGTGCCGCGACGAAACCGAGGGCCTCCTATGGCGCGCGACATAAGGCTGTGCTGCTTGGCACGCGCAGGTATCGAGGTGGCTAGTCATGATCCACCATGGAACTCTTCATTGAGAAGTCCCTTTGTGGTCAGTTTGAAGTAGCCTTTCACAGTCAACTAAAAATCTTGAGATCGAATCCAAGTACCGTGCAAAAGGTCAAAAATCACGTAGATAGCAACGTAAACGGTCCGGTAACCGTTGTGCTCCCCGTGAGTGAGCCTTTATCAAAGAGCATCTTGTTGGATTACCAAATATGATCTCGTCAAATGATGCGCTAGAATAGATTGTGCAGTTGTGATGAATTATTGTGCCTTAATTATTATGAGAAATCTATTCATACAGTGAGATTGACATTTCGCAATAATTCATCTACAAATTTCCCACATCGTCAGTGCTCATTGGCTATGCATTTTTGCAGATGTCGTACAATCTACGCCGGGGTCGTGGAAATGAGGAGGAGGAACAGTCGCCCCCTCCGCCACCACCTACTCCGGCCGAGTTTATGCAATCAGTGGTTGAGGGGCAGCGTATGTTGGCTGACGCCATGCGCCAACTGGCTAATCGAGAGGCTCGTCATGGCCGCCAGGGCCCAGAGCCAAATCAGTACAGCGATTTCAAGGACTTTCTGGATACAAAGCCCCCGCTCTTCAAGGAAGCGGAAGAACCACTGCAGGCTGACGAGTGGTTGAATACCATTGAACAAAAGTTTCGTCTGCTTTGCATGGTCCGGCGGGCATTTGGTGGAGCCACTATCGTTCCACACTGCCTGCCAATGTCCCGATTGCTTGGGATCAGTTTAAGGCGGCATTCCGGGGAAATTATATCCCTCCCGGTCTTATGGCAATCAAGCACACAGAGTTTATGAGGCTGTCGCAAGGAAACAAAAGCCTGACTGAATACTTGCAGTCCTTCAACAACCTGGCAAGGTATGCCATAGAGTTTGTGGATACCGATGCCAAAAAGATTGCTAGCTTCAAAAGGGGCCTCGACCCAAAACTGATGAAAACTATGGGCACTAGCAAATGTACTACTTTCAATGATTTCATCAGCGATGCTTTGACCCAGGAGAACAACAATACTATTTATTCTGCCTCTAAGAGCCGTAAAAGGGCCCTTGAGGCAAGTGCTTCTCAGTCAAGGGCCTCAGCGGCACCGAGGTCTTCCCCTCGCCCACCTGCTCAGAATACAAAGTTCCATCCGCCGCAGAAGAAGCCTGCTGCAAAAACGGGGTTCCGTAAGGCTTATACCGTCGCTCTGCCAAAGGGGACTTCTGGACAGAGCAGCTCTAGTGTTCCTCCTAGCAATATGCCTTGCTGGAATTGCAACAAGCCAGGTCATTGGGCCCGGAACTGTCCTTACCCTAAGAAAAATGTCAACCAAGGTAGTCGTCAAGGGCACGCTCATTATAACAGTACTGAGGAAATTCCATCTGGAGAGGTTGTCACTGCTGGTAAGTTCCTAGTTGACCAACATCCTGCAGTGGTACTTTTTGATTCGGGTGCTTCGCATTCCTTTATCAGTCCTAAGTTTGCATCAGAGTTTGCACACAAGTTGCATACTGTTGAAGGTGGGGGTTATTGTATTAGCGCAGCAAGTGGGAATATTTCCACAAATAAAGTAGTGGGGAATCTTGAGCTTGAGATAGAAGGGCGAAAGTACTCGCTTGCCTTAGTGGTTTTGCCGGGCTTAGGTATCGATGTTATTTTGGGCATGAATTGGATGAGTCAGAATGGGGTACTCATTGATACATCCACTCGTGTAGTTATGCTCAGAGATCCTACAGATCAAAAGGGTTTTCTAGTACAACTTCCCAGAAAAGTTCATTTGTCTGGGGAAGTTCATGCTGTGCAAGCAAAGGTGTTGACCGAAATTCCAGTAGTAAATGAGTTTTCAGACGTTTTTCCCGATGATTTGCCGGGACTCCCTCCGGATCGGGATGTGGAGTTTAAAATCGAGTTGTTGCCTGGCACGGCTCCCATCTCTAGGAGACCCTACAGGATGCCTCCGAATGAACTAGCTGAACTTAAGGTGCAATTGAATGAACTTTTGAAGAAGGGGTTGATTCGTCCTAGCTCATCGCCGTGGGGATGTCCTGCTATCTTTGTAAAGAAGAAGGATCAGTCGTTGCGGATGTGCGTAGATTATAGACCTCTCAATGCAGTCACTGTCAAAAATAAGTACCCTCTACCGCGAATCGACATCTTGTTCGATCAGTTGTCTAAAGCTAAAGTTTTCTCCAAGATCGATCTAAGATCTGGCTACCATCAAATTAAAATCCGCCCGGAAGATGTTCCAAAGACAGCCTTTTCTACCAGATACGGTCTTTATGAGTATCTTGTTATGTCCTTCGGCTTGACAAATGCCCCCGCACACTTCATGTACTTGATGAATTCGGTGTTTATGCCTGAATTGGACAAGTTTGTGGTGGTATTTATTGATGACATCCTGGTATACTCTGTGAATGAGGAGGATCACACTGAACATCTGCGTATAGTCCTCACAAGACTGCGTGAACATCAACTTTATGCAAAGTTCAGTAAGTGCGAATTCTGGCTTCGTGAAGTACCTTTCCTTGGGCATGTGTTGTCCGATGGAGGAATTATGGTGGACCCCGCCAAGGTACAAGAAGTACTGAACTGGAAGGCTCCTATCTCGGTTCACGAGGTCCGGAGTTTTCTTGGTTTGGCTGGCTATTATCGTCGCTTCATCCCGGATTTCTCCAAAATAGCCAAGCCAATGACTCGGTTGCTGCAAAAAGACACCAGGTTTGTCTGGACTCCTGAGTGTGATGCGGCTTTTCACCAACTGCGAACCCTCCTAACCTCAGCTCTGGTTTGGGCACAACCGGATATCGAGAAACCATTTGATGTTTATTGTGATGCCTCAGGCATAGGTTTGGGAGGTGTGTTGATGCAGGAAGGCCGAGTAATTGCATATACCTCTCGACAACTTCGGAAGCATGAGGCGAATTATCCAACACATGACTTAGAACTCGCCGCAGTTGTTCATGCTTTGAAAGCCTGGCGACATTATCTGCTGGGCAATGTCTGCAATATCTATACAGACCACAAAAGCCTCAAATACATCTTCACCCAACCCGAGCTAAATATGCGTCAGAGAAGATGGCTCGAGTTGATTAAAGATTATAATCTTCAAGTACACTATCACCCAGGCAAGGCAAATGTGGTTGCGGATGCTTTAAGCCGTAAGTCTCATTGCCATTCCTTAGTTGAAACTGATTTTCATTGATCTCGCCTTCTACATCCAGCAGTCTTGTACAACATCACTGTCAGTTGTACTCTCAAAAGCAGAATTATTGAGCTCCAAAAGACTGACACTGGTATATTCCACATCAAGCGTAAGATGAAAGAGCAAGAAACTACACAGTTCAGGATAGATGAAGAGGGTGTACTATGGTTCAAGGATAGGTTAGTTGTGCCTAAGGACCGGGAGCTTCGAAATGATATTATGTCTAAAGCACACTCCTCTAAGTTGTCCATCCATCCTGGCAGCAATAAGATGTATTATGATTTGAAGCCACTTTATTGGTGGACCAAGATGCGGAAAGAGATAGCTGCATATGTTGCTAGATGTGACACCTGTTGCAGAGTTAAAGCTGTGCACATGAAAGCTGGGTTGCTTCAACCACTTTCTATCCCAGGTTGGAAATGGGAAGAGATAAGTATGGATTTCATTGTCGGTCTTCCTCCTACTGTCAAAAATCATAACTCCATCTGGGTAATTGTGGATCGTTTAACCAAATCAGCTCACTTCATCCTAGTGAGAGTGGACTATCGTCCCACTGACTATGCTGAGTTGTACTTCAATCAGATAGTCCGGCTTCATGGGATACCTCGTACTATCATATCTGACCGTGGTCCCCAGTTCACTGCTCGCTTTTGGGAGCATTTGCATCACCTTCTGGGAACCAAGTTAGTGAGAAGCTCTGCTTATCACCCCAGACATCGGGTCAGACAGAACGAGTTAACCAAATCTTGGAAGATCTGTTGCGTGCATGCGTCATTTCATCCAAGGGTTCTTGGGAAAAATGGTTACCTTTAGCCGAATTCTCGTACAATAACAGTTATCAAGAGAGTATTAAGATGGCCCCATTCGAAGCTTTGTACGGTCGAAAGTGTCGAACTCCACTAAACTGGGTAGAAGCTGGGGAAAGAAGGTATTATGGCATTGATTTTGTCCAGGAAGCCGAGGAACAAGTCCGTACCATCCAGAAACACATGGCTGCAGCACAAGCGAGACAGAAAAGCTATGCGGATCGTCGTAGAAAACCACTCGAATTTGAAGTTGGAGACTTCGTTTATTTGAAAGTTTCTCCAATGAAGAGTGTCCAACGTTTTGGTGTTAAGCGGAAACTTGCACCAAGATACGTGGGTCCTTTCCAGATCATAGGCAAGAGTGGAGCTGTTGCGTACAAAATCCAGTTGCCTCCTGAGATGAGAGCCATATTCAACGTTTTCCATGTATCTCAGCTTAAAAAGTGTCTTCGAGTTCCTGAGGAACAAGTTCCTTTAGGTGATATCAGGCTGGAATCCGACCTAACCTATGAAGAAAAGCCAGTCCGAGTGATCGATACTCAGGAACGAGTAACTAGAAGTAAAGTGGTTAAGTGGTACAAAGTGATGTGGAGTAATCAGGGAAGTGAGAGTGATGCTACGTGGGAACGGGAGGATTATTTGCGGGATGGTTATAAAGAATTCTATGAAAAATGGTACGCTTTCCAAATCTCGGGACGAGATTTTTATAAGGGGGGAGGGCTGTAACACTTCAAGTGTTTAGTCCTTAATTGCATTGCATTTGCATTTGCATAAGCATAAGCATGCATCATTCATGTTTGTTATTTTATGTGATGCAACACATGTGATTGTTCTAGGGTTTGTTTGATTTATTTCATGAAGTATTTGATAGTTGGTGTAACAAAAAGGTAAGGTAGCCAATCATGACCTACAACACCTTAGTTATACTTAGGGTAACATTTGGAACAAGGTTCATGTTGACCAAAATTACAAATTTGCCCTCCAAGAGAAGTTTGACCACCATTTGACCCTAGAAGGCTCTAGTTTGACCAATTAAAAAGTCTAATTTAGAGACCTTGCATGGAAGAGCACCCTTAAGCAAAGTTGTAAAGAAATTCATGGGGAACAAAAGTCTCAATATGACCATCTCATGAAATTGACCCTAACATGCTCAAAAGTGGCCCACAAGTCAGTTAGAGAGGTAGCTCCAAGACTTAGAATTTTTCTAAGTCTGGAATCTGACCCTACAGTTTTACTGATGCCTACTTTAGGAGCTTTTAGTTTGCAAACCAGGCAAAACCAGCTTTCACTCATATTGACAAACTTGTAGATCACATGTAACCCTACAACTTTGTCAACATCACCCAAGCCTGGTTCTCAATGGTTCAAGAGATATCGTGTCATGAACTTAGGCTGTCAGTCGGCATCGTTAACTGAACCCCGGTTTCAGTTTCATCAAGCACTACTTTGAGGCCATGTAGTTTGAAATATAGGCTGAACCAGCCCAAACACCAATTGACAAAGTTGTTGACCTAACGTTGCTCTACAAACTTGATGTTGCCACCTAAGACTGAAACAGGCTGGTTTAGAAGTTAATCACGTTCGAAATCACTCTGTCAGTCACTACCGATGGCGTCAATGAACTGTGATTCAGTTTCGTCAGTGGCCGACCGGCCACAGGGCAACGCCGACGCGTGGAGGCGCGGTGGCGCCCGTACGCCGGCCCTGGCCCCACCAGTCAGGCCGCGACGCCTTCAAGACGCCACGACGCGCGAGCCGGCCTCCATTCCTCCGCCCCCTCTCTTCCAGTTGCAAAAACACCGAAACCGAGCCGCCATTGTCGTTCTTCTCCGGCGAACTCAAGCGCGAGCTACACCGCATCACCGGCCGCCAGACCTCGCCACTCCCTCCGCCTCACCACCCTCCATCCCCTTGACCCACCGAAGCCCGCGATTTGACTCAAGGTGAGCCGCATTGCTTTCTTCCCCGTCTCCGAGAGGTCGCCGGAGCCCGCCATGGGACCTCACCGTGGTCGGGGTGCTTCGGGTCTCTCTCCATCCTCCCTTCCTATCAAAATGGATCCGCCTAGCTTCGGTGAAGCTCGTACCGAGCCTAGACCGCACCGTACATCCTCACCGGCGACGGTGCGCCGCCACCGGACATCACCGGCCGCCGCTCGCGGTGACAAGCCCCTTCCACCCCATCCCCATCCATTCCACGAGCACCAATCGACGCACCGGGTGACGGAGAACACGAGGCGGTGTTCGATTGGCCGAGCGAGCTCTTCTCCGGCGAGCTCGAGCTCGTCGGAGCTCGCGGGTCTCCGCCTCCCCTGCCTCCGGTCACTGACCGCGGGGGCCCGCCCGTCAGTGTCGCGCGCAGGCGGGGGCGCTGAGCGGGCCGCGCGCGCGCGAGTGTGTGGGCCGAGTTTTCCGGGCCGGCCCAGTTCATCCGAAATGAAATTCATTTTTATTATTTTTGTCACTGATTTTTGTACAAGTTGGAAAAATATAGATCTAAGGTTTTAATGATCCAAAAATCATGAGATAAATTTTGTTAGGGTCTACATGATGTGTAGTATTTTAGAAAAATATGGATCTGGCATGAGATGTTTAAATTCTGTAAGAATTTAATAGATCCTTTAAATGTGTTTTGGAATGCATGCAAATTTGTTAAATTTATAACTTGAGCTGTACTGTTCCATAAATCATGAAATTTGGTGGGTAGGTTACTCTATGCTAGCCCTAGCTCTGGTAAAAATTTGGGCATCAGTGCTTAAGTAATTTCCAAGTTATAAGGCTATCATTTTATTCTAGGAGATAATTGAAGGAATTTTTGTAATTTTTCTACATGTGCAATGTTCTTGTATCTTTTTGGAGAATGTCTTGGTACCCTAGAGTGTCTAAAAAAAATATGAAATCTGTTGTTTGATACTTTTCAATATGATTTATTAATTATACAAGAATCAGCCTTTTTGACTGGTGAATTTTGTATAGAGAATTTCTGTGAATAAAACTTGTTCAAATTTTTACTGTGGTCTCTTTTTGGGTCAGAGAGTCCCCTGTAATTTTTGTAGAATTTTAGGAGCAGTTTACATATATGTTTAAAATTCCACCTAATTAATTAAGTAAAATAAGAAATGAGTATAAATAAATGTTCTAGGTAGTCACACCCTACTTTCTGGTGTTGTTATACCCCATGTGAACTTTTGGAAATCTTAGTTTGGTTTTAAGGGTCTTTGGCCACATCAATAAATGTTTAACCTTTGTAATTTTAGGTTTTCTGGACAGCTAGTAGTAATTCTAAATTTGGCTTTGATAAAATTGGTTGCTGGAAAACTTGTAAATACCAAAGTTGGAGTAAACTTGATGAACTAGCTTGTGTCAAAATTTGGAAGCATTTGGCTTAGTAGTTTGAGAGTTACTGTTGTTTAAAGTGGCAGTCCAAAATCTGCTACTCTCTGTTTTGAGAGGATAGATTCTGGAACTTGTGAAGTTTGACATGGAAAACTTAGGAGTTTGGAGTTGAGGTCTGAAAATGAATTGTAGTGCATTTCTTAGGCTTTCCATATTGTCTTAGATCATATCTTTTGGAATTGTAAATCTCCAGTTGTGATAAAAACAAGTAGCTGCTGTCCAGAATGCTTACTGTGGTGTTTTGCTGATTGATTTGGTGTGATATCCTAAGACATGCTACTTTTGTAATTGTTAGGTGTTAGGGCCTTAACTGAGGATGAGCAGCTTTATCTTAGGTTAAGTAGATTAGGTGAGTACTTCTCCACCGGAGAAGAGATTTGCACGTACTAATAAAATAACTTGAATAGAGTATTTTATTTCTGAAATGCATTTCATTCCGAGCATGTTGCACCCATTTATGCATCCATGGTATTTATTGTGCATTCATGCAATAGGTGTACCGGAGGGGGTGACACTCCTCGAATTCGAACAAGCGATACCGGAGGAGGTGCTGAGTCAACCGGAGGAATTAGCAGAAGAACCCAACGTCGGGGAAGCTCCGTCAGAAGATCTACCCGAGTGTCCGGACCACAGACCCGCAACCTTTCTGAAAGGCAAGCCCCGGTGCATGCTGAACCCATCGTTTTATAAATTAATCTTGAGTATTTTAATTGTTTACTGCATTAAGTTGTAGGAGTTATATGAAAACACTTGTTGCATTATACCTGTCCTTGTCCAGATATCGTACTTAATCCTATATTAGGTTTAGGCACGTGTCAATGCTTAGCCCTGCTTAGTCGGTAGAAGTCGGGTGATTTCCGGTCATCCGCGAGATATAGGACTCGGTCGCGAGTGGCTTATGGCTATCGTGATGGAACCATGCTTTAAAATGAAGTTGAGACCGGGCGGGAGTTCGATGGTACAGCCGCAAGACACTTCACGTCTTGGGTGTGGAGCCATGCCCGTCTGAGTCGTTTAAGGACCGATTCGCTGTACGTCCTTGAGTCATGTTGAACGCAGTCTAACACTTAGTTGGTCGGATGAGTCGTTCCGACCACGAAGCCGAGTAATGTGATTCAGGCCGGGAATCGAATGGTTGGTTGCTTCTTGGAGGAGAGAAAGGATGTGCTTGGGGACATTGGCGTGAGACCAAGGGGGGGTTAAAGTCCCTATCACCTGGCAGAGTGTCGCCCTTGGGGTCGCGACATCATTCGGACCCGCGATTCCTGAATCATATGAAAAGGTGGCCTGTGCGACCCTGGCAGGGGTCTGCACGGTGAGTGTTAGAAATACCCCTCCAGCTGGATAGGAATTCGATTCGAATCGCCGTCGCTCCCGGTTAGTGAGCACTTGACTTGAGCAGCGGCAACGTAGATCTCATTAAATGAACCGGTGGTTAAGGGAATGATACAATGATTGCCACAATTCATACCTGCTCTGCATATAATGATGATAATTGTTTGATTATAATCAAGTGCATGTTTAGTACAGGTGCTAAGATAGATGACAGGTAAATGCTAAAAATAACTGCTAGTATAGGTTATAAGAGTTTCAACTACTTATGCCTTTATGCAAAATGTGGTGTCAGCTAGCCTCTTGTGTAAGCCTTGCATAATCCTTGGTGTTATTTTATTTCTGGTTTTCGACGGGTAAGTCTAGCTGAGTACATTCCAGTACTCAGGGTTTATTCCCTCCTGTTGCAGATGATATGCTCTATCAAGGCTTCTGCAAGACTTGTCTCCACCCTGCGGGTGAAGAAGACTAGATCACTTGGGCGTGATCATCTTTTATGTACTTTCCTCATGCTTTTGCGGGTTGTTGATCATCAAGACTGGCAGTAGTTAACAACTGGTGTGTGTTATGCTTCCGCTACTTTATAAACTTGGTTTGTATTAATTGCGACTCCGTTTGTGTAAACTTATTTCAGAACTACTTGTGAAATGTATCGTATGATGTTGTATGTTGAATGATGCGATCCTGGTTGTAAGCAGTTTGGTTTGAAATCCTTCGTGATTTCGATTGACTACCGGGATTATATGGGCTCAAGTTTGAAAATTTGAGCGCTTCGGTGCTTGTTTTCGTACTTGTGCTCTTATAATTTGGTCGGTTCTGTTACATTCTCTCCCGAGGTACTCACGAGCAAAGGACAAAGCTCTCTCTTTGTTGTATGATGAGCTATGTGGAGTGTAGAGAGCAAGAGCATGGCTTGCCATGGTTTCTTGGCTAAGGGAGGAGCACAAGAGCTATTGTAGTGAGGGGGAGAAGAGAGCCTTTTTGCTTTGGCTTGGTGTCAGGAAGAAGAGAGGTGAGGGTGTGTTTATATAGGAGAAAAAAGGCCTCTCTTGTCATGAAAACGGATCAAACCGAGCCAACGCACATTACTACATGAATTATCACTGATTAAAGTGTGCACTGTTGAAAGACCGAGGAGAGGGGAGGCAGCAGGGATGCAGGCACGCCTGGCCCTGCCCCCCCTCTAGTCATGTTTTTAGCCAGGTATAGCAGTTAAGGCTCCTATTCAAAATATTTTGTGCGCTCATTTGAAAAGTTTTGAATTGCTGACTAAATGCCTCAGAATAGATATTATGATGAAGAATAATGAATGATCAAGGAAGAATATATTCAATTTTTTTTTGAAAAAGGATTAAAGTAAATGACTTGATCAACATGCATGGTTGCTTTTAGTGAGGGCATTTTGGTCATTGTTATGTTTAATCAAATTTTTATTATTTTTTAAGGAGTAGACAAAATGAAACTTTATTTGTTAGCAAAATTTTTAGGTTTTTGTCATGAAGCAATCAAATCTATTCTATCTAATTCTTGATTAAAATTGGCATTGTGAGAAGGCTCAAGGAAAAGTTTGAGACGCTGACCATTGACTTTGAAGATATTACCGTCATCATCTTGAATCGTGACCATGCCATATGGCGCAGGGTTGATTATGGTGTATGGTCCTTTCCATTTCCTGTGTTGCTTTCCTTCACCAAATAGCTTGACCTTCGAGTTGAAGAGCAGGACTTGATCACCTTGCTTGAACTCTTTTAGCTTGATTCGGTGGTAGTGCCACCTTTTGATTCTTTCTTTGTATAGCTTGGCACTGCGATAAGCTTTCTCACGCCATTCTTCTAGCTTGGCCATCTGCCTTTGTCTATTTCTACTGGCTAGCTTGACATCCATATTCTAGCTCTTAATTGTCCAGTGAGCACGGTGTTCAAGCTCTACTGGCAAATGGCAACTCTTCCCGTATACTAGCTGGAATGGTGACATGCCAATCGGGGTTTTATAAGCCGTCTTGTATGCCCAAAGTGCATCAAGTAGATTATTCTTCCAGCCTTTCCCCATGTCATTGACCATCTTTTGTAGGATATTTTTGATTTGTTTATTCAAGGTCTCGGCTTGCCCGCTTGTTTGAGGATGGTAAGGGGTGGCAATGTTGTGCTTGGCACCAAGTTCCTTCAAGAATGCTTTGAATGTTTTGTTTATGAAGTGGGATCCTCCATCACTTGTCACCATGCGTGGTGTTCCAAAGCGAGGGAAGATTACTTCATGGAACATCTTCCTTGCATGTTTGGTGTCAGCGGCTCTGCATGGCATTGCTTCTACCCACTTGGACACATAATCGACGACAACAAGGATGTATTCGCAATCTTAGGACTTTTGGAATGGTCCCATGAAGTTAATGCCCTACACATCAAATATTTCTATTTAAAGGTTATAGTGGAGGGGCATTGCATTGTGAGCGGTGATGTTTCCTTGAAACTGACAATTTCGACACCTCCGGGTGAACTCCTTGGTGTCCACATACATCGTTAGCCAGAAGAATCCACGCTGCCAGATTTTGGCTTCTGTGCGAAATACATCGTAGTGCCCTCTGTACGGTATTGAGTGACATTTTTCAATAAGCTGCAATCCTTCTGCCGTCGGTACACACCTCCTCAGTAGGTTGTCCGAGCATACCTGGTATAGATATGGGTCATCCCAAAGGTGATGTCTGCTTTTGACTTGAAGTTTTCTTCTGTTCTCCCCCTGTGGTACATATCCTGCAACCATAAAGTTCACGATGTTTGCATACCACAGGTTGGAGTCCATCACCTTCAGCAGCATATCGTCGCGTAGGAAGTCATTGATTGGTAGTTCCTACATGTTAGTGACTTGCATACATGACAGGTGATCCACAACCGTATTTTCTACTCCCTTTTTATCTTTTATTTCTAGATCAAATTCTTAGAGTAAAAGAATCCAGCGGATTAACCAAGGTTTTGCATCTTTTTGTTGGAAGTTGAGTATCTCTTGTCGTAGGGTAGAGATTCAAGATATAGGGAAGAACGCGAGACAAAATTTGTTCCTCAGCTCTTCCCAATCTCCATTTACCTTCCCTATATTATGATCGTACCATTGCCTTGCTCTCTTGTCAAGAGAAAAGGGAAACAATTTCCTACGCAAAGTTTCTTCTAACATGCCAGAAATGATCAGATAAGTACAGAGCTATGTTGGTATAAATTAAATGCACACAAGAAATATAAGTATCCACAAGCTCATAGATCGTATACTGATGTAGCACTTCACTTGGGAGTATTCCAAAGTATTGTTATTTATATTTTACCACAGGGAAACGTGTGATACTAACTAAGACTAAACTTAACCCCTAAGAAAGCGGCAAGGATGGAGACTATAGGGATTATAAAGGAGGTCACTATGGTCGTCTAGTTCTAACCCTTGTAAGCTATGTGATTACTATTCAGGCTGGGGACATTGCATAGGAGAAAGCACCATATAAGTTGACTTTAACCTAGCAACCGGGTCATACTTAGGTTAAATAAACGGGATGTGGAATATATATAAGAATCAACAAGGCTATAAGAGTCACCCTCGTGAACTACCACAGCTCCGGAATGCAGGGTGCATCTACGAGTAACCAAAGTCCTAGCACCACACTTACACCACGAATACTACTCTAATCTAGTAGTGACCAAGACTAGAGCACTCAAAATAGAGTCGTAAACTAGATGAATAATAATAACAAAGACTTACTTGAACTAGAAGTTGAATACCAAAAGACTCTCAGAAGCAAGCCCCAATGTTAATGGAACTTGATCTCGCTGGTACATGCCGGAGAGGAGACACCGACAGGCCAGAGCTTCCCCACAAACTCTTCCCTAACACTCTATCTTTCTATTTCTAAATAAGACTAGTCCTAATCTTTGGTGGACTACAAAACTAATCTTCTCTTGGAGTTTCTCTCTTGATCTTATCTAAGAATTCTGAATGTAGGGGAGAAATTACGGTTTCAACCTAGATGAGGATGATCTGAACAGGGGGCAGGGCTCTGTTTATATAGGCTGGTCGGATAAACATGAGCCCTTGGATCAAACTGACTTGAACAACGGTTGAGATGCAATCTTTAAGGCAATGGAGGATCGACGACACAAGCCAGCTCACAGGTGGGGCCACCCTAGGTCGGCTGACCTAGCTCTATGCCAGGTGGGTTCCACCTTGGAGGGTCTGATTTCTTGAGTCTTCTAGAATCTTCTCCATTTGGTTTCGTATTGGAATATGCTTTTTACACCGACATCCACCATTTCTTGCCTCTTTTTCCTATTTAATCCCTGAAAAACACAGTTATAGCAAAACTTATGGAATTCTATCAATTAAACCCCTATTCTACTTATATATTTCTTATTTATGCATTAATTCATGTTTGGTTGATGGTTTGAAATGACACTTAACAACCGTCAACAAGCTCCCTCATACTTAGTCTTTACCTCGTCCTTGAGGAAAGGTTGGATCCCTGCAAACATAACTTTTAGGACAAGTTATCAACATAAAACCACTCCTAGTTATATCTGTACGATGGGATTCAATGTGTCCACCATGAAACTTTGGGCGGATAGAGAATAAAACAGCTTGAGACAGATTACCTTTTCCTTCAGTCATGTCAATTGGAGTTTTTGCATAAGTTTTGAAAATAAAACATAGCTTACCTTCTCCTTCATGTAGTACTCTCAAATCACTCATATATGTGGTACTTTTGGATCCTCACCAAGGCATAGATGATTAATGTCTTCTTTACATCTATCTCTATAAAGCTTATGTGGAGTTGTAGGTAATTCAAGGATGTAGCATACTTTGCATATGTTGCTAAGTCAAAACTCAGATCCATGGAGGGGAATGTCATACTCCTAGATCAAGATGTGCATGTGTGTGTGAAATATATATGGTGGCTCTCCTATTTCTACTTTGCTCCTTGAAAACACGTCTCTCTAATTTGAAACATTGAAGACTTTTACTAGAGAGCATGGACTATCTCTTTCTTTCTTTCTCTTCTCTTTTTTTCAATACTTTTGCTTGGACACTTGTCCATTATTTTTCAATACTTCTCCTTTTTTTACATAGCCACATGCCTCCTTTCTACAATTAGAAAACTTTAAGAAAGACATTTATAAGAACTTGGAGCATTTATTCCTAACAAACTTCTTTTTGTGTTTTCTCCCAGTGTAGGAGTAAAACATTTTTAGGTGGATGGAAAGGCATGTTTTTGCATACTCCTAGTGTAAGGCAACAGATATATGTGGAGTGTACGTGATCTTGATCTTGAGAGCATGATAAACCTCTCAACACGGGTCACAAGGTTTGACAAAACTCAATACAAAGCAAGTAGCTTATGAGCTAGTTTTCAATATGTAAATCATGTATGGCTCTAATGGGATATTACTTTTACTACAAAGGAGAAGTGTAGCTATTTATTTTAAATTTTTGAAATTAAATTCTCCAATGACTAGACATCAATAATCAGGTTCTCATTATTCTACTATCTCACATTTCACAACAACTTAGGTGACACAGGGTCCCTAAAAATTAAGTTCCCAACAGTAGCAAGGGTTCCAGGAAAAGTGTTATGTGAAGATGTCCTTAAGTCATGACTATAGCAATATTTATTTTATATTTTAAATGATTTTATTAATGATTTTTCAATTTAATTCAAAACGGGGAGCAACATAGATAAAAATAGAGTGTATTGTGTTCATACCTGACCATGAACGGAGCGCGCAGCGAGGTGGAGCTAGGCTGGGTTGCCCGCCCTAGCAAACAGGGCGGCCGCCCTAGGTTGTGGGTGGTCCTTGCGACATTTTAATTCCAATTTTTGTAACTTTCACGATCGTTTCCTATTTGGTCGTCATGATGTGTCTCCCCCACACTTGTTTCCTGTTATTCCTCATGCACAGCAAGGTGGAGACGAAAACACATATCCAAAAATAGAGAACATTTATGGTGATCAATTTTACTCAATAAATAGGGCAACTTTATAATATAAATCACTCTATTAACTGAGCTAATAATGCAAACCCAACAATTAGGGCACTTTATTATATTTGACAAAAACAAACATAATTTAACAAACCCAAATTTAAGATAACTGGGTGCCCTAATTTATAACCTAATTTTTACTTCTTCTCCTTACCCTTGACACGAACATCACTAGCGAGGTTCTCAACCTTAGCTTCTAATTTCTTACGTTCTATGCGTTCTAGGTCTATCCTCTTGTTGGTGGTTGTCACCGACCTACTATCAAGCTTATGATCTTTATCTAAGGACTTTATATGTTCTGCAAGGAATTTAACTTGCTCCTCTAGCGACGCTATTGTAGTCCTCTGACGCTTCCTCCTCTCCTGTAGCGGTGCCTTCTATGGTGCCTCCTTAGGTGGTAGAAACTTGACTTTGGATGGGTGGGCACATATGCCTTCGATGGTTGGGCATGAGGAGTACTTGGCACAGATGATCTGTCCTAGCTTGTCCATCTTCACTCTAGTCAGCACGTCGTTATCCTTCGGTGGAAGCAGCTTGGTGTCAGCTGGCACCTTGATGATCGGTCCCTTTGGTGGAGCATCCTTCAGGAGGAGACGCTACGGTGAAGATGGAAGAGTTGGAGCATGAACTTGGGCAAAGTAGGCTCGCTCATAGCTACGAGGTTTGGCAGGAGCTAGTGGCTTGGGAGGAATGATAGCCAGAGGGAGAGGATCTTCAACTGGAACTGTGGCTAGAGAGTTGTCTATTGAAATTTGGTTGAGGTCCATCCCGTGGGGGATGATTTGCTTGTCTTCAATGGGGAGCTTTTGGGAGAAGGAGAGCTTGTAATGTAAAAGAGAAGAGAGCTTTGATGGAATGAGGTTGGAGGCTAGCAGGGAGCTGTTTATATAGGGGGTGTTTAACTTGATCGAGGAGTCAAATCTCACCCCGAATGGTTAATTGCATCAGAGAATGACCAAATATTAACGACATATTCATTTTCCAGAAGCATCTATCGAAATACGTGAAATGGAGAAAGGCGGTGGCGAAACGGGATAGACCCAAGTCGGCTGACCTGGGCTCCACGTCGAGCGACCTGGCCCAAGTTCGCCTCACATGCTCCTTTTCGCGATGTTTTCTAATAATATTTTATATCTAAAAACATACTTTCGACCGAAAAATCAAAAAGAAAGCGAACAGGCCTAAAAATCATGAGAAATTAATAAATTCTATAATATCTAATTCTTCTAGATCTGTATTAGGCTCTAAAAAGATTTTGAGGCGGTGTGAGGCTACATATTTGAGGTTGCCACACTTTTCTTAGTATACCGGACTGCCCAAAGCTGATATAAGTTAGAGCAAGTGTTTCTACACTCCCATCCACACTCTCAAGAACAAGAACATCACATCCAAGGCTATGATAGACACTATAGTCCATCCTTATGACGTTTAGGTCATAGAGCTTCAGAGGTTCGAGAGATTAGCCTGAGGTCGCTGCAACATTTCAGTGAAGGTATAGTGGTCTTGTAGGTAGCAACCCTCCATTCTTCTTGTGGAGTGGAGTTGTACCATTGTGCGGGGGACAAGGAGACCCCTGCCTCGTGTGGGGAAGCTCCATAGAGTGTGCAAGGTGTCAAGGTGACTGGAAGAGCCAGGTGATGGTAGTGAGACTTTGTGATGACTCATGGTACTATCCTTTGGTTGGTGCAAGCCATGTGTGGAAAATCCAACAATGTAATTGGGAAATACTTCGAGAGTGGAATGAACCCCAGTATCTCTGTAGAGCTCCTACATTTCACTGTCGGTCTGTGTTATGAACCGACAGTAAAATATTATCACCAACGATTTCTAGAGAACCGGAGGTGAAAATAGTGTTGTGACAATGTTTTCTGCAGTGTATGTCTCCTAGTAATGTAAAAGCGTGTGTTGATTGATAAATGGATGTTACTATATATGTTTGTTAGAAATTAGTTACATGCCTATCTTTGGGCCATCTCTCCCTCTAGTTCCACGGATAGAACTAGGGATGAAAACGGTACGGATATTTTCCGACCGTATTCGAGACCGAATCCGTTTAGAGGGGTTTTAATCCGTCCGTATCCGAGTCCGGATATTTAACATCCGATACCGTATTCGTATCCGAATATTTAAATCGTATCCTATCCGGCATTTTTTATACTATCCGTATTCGAATCCGAATCCGGACATAAATATGAAAACAAATACGATATCAGTGATATCCGTCCGTATCCGATCCGTTTTCATCCCTAGATAGAACTAGCGTAATTTGTGGAGCTAGAGGGAAAGCAACTTCCGAGCTGTGGGGAAAAGGAGCTAACAATTGGTTTGGAATACAAACCGAAGCTAATATAATTCGTGCTTTCACTCCCCCTTTTCAGCTGAGATTTGTACCTTTGGTATCACGACCTTGCTCCCGGAAAAGAGAGTTGCAAACCTGATCCGGAAGCCGCTATTTCTCTTTAGTAGTGTCACATATTTCTTTAGTGTGGTAAGGACTTTCTTGTTCCATACGTATATAGGCTATATATGCATTCAGCAAATGGTGATTCACCCGTTGTATATTTGTCTTGGAATAGCGCTAACTGTGCACTGAAAGGGAAAAGGCAGGGACCCTGCAGGTCAGCAGAAAACAACCAGTGACATCTAAGGTACGCCCACTGATAAGCATAGCGACAAGATTGTTGATCCTGATCGATACAGTTACAGGCTTACAGCGACGCGAGACATCCAATAATAGGCACAGAGAAAAGGGTTGTTCAATCCAGAGATATATGCCGACACACATGTTGAAAAGTACATAGGATGTACATGATCCAAATACGGAGTGCGGTTAAACAAAAAGAGATCAAAAAAAAGGAGAGAGGATGCAACAAGCTAGCAGCACATAGAAAT
The DNA here is from genome assembly GCA_038087645.1 of Saccharum hybrid cultivar R570. Taxonomy (NCBI): domain Eukaryota; kingdom Viridiplantae; phylum Streptophyta; class Magnoliopsida; order Poales; family Poaceae; genus Saccharum; species Saccharum hybrid cultivar. The sequence continues at coordinate 4,044,480 of JAQSUU010000357.1, forward strand.
ATCCACCATTTGTGGTGACGGGAAGAAAATTTACACCAACACTGTGGCTTCTCTGGTACCACTCCATGAATTTATTAAAAGATTATAAGCCCAACACTGTAAAAATGTAACATGGTTTGACTATAAGGCACACATATAGTGTCATTCATTCAGTGCATTCGAAGGTTCAATTTTTTATATGGAACAGGAGAGGCTGCCCCCTTACTGGAAATTTTATTAAAGTAAACAGGAGGTTAATTACATATATTACAAGGATTCAAGCGAATTTACAATTTGTCAAAAAAATCTACTCATTGCACTATGGATAACCATGACGAAATCTTGATTTAAATTCAATCTACAATTCTACATGTAGCCAAACTATTGATTGTTAGTGATCTTTCCATTCCTTGTAGTCAAAATGCTCTAGCACTACTGGAAACTCGAAGAGGCCCGTGTGTGCAAAAATCGACAAAAAAATGCGTATTCCGACAGAAATATTTTTCTGACGGTGTACCGACAAAAAGTAACCGAATGACTAGCTCACAGAAAAATTCTATTTTTTCTGTCAGTCTTACACACAGAGAAAAATTAAGGTCGTCTGGTTTTAATCTGTTCCCCTGTGCTTTAAAACCAACAGAGAAAAGTGTAAACACCGACAGAAAACAAGTTTCCTGTGGTACAAGCTCACTCACAGTTAAATTCAAACCAACCATCAGAGAAATTATAACAAATTTAGTACTATGATTTCCATGAAGAAAGGCACTTAAAGTTGCTGCCAAAACGGTTCTAGAATTTGTAGTGGTGATTGACTCTCATTAATTAAAACATGAATGATTTCCCAGAAAGACTTGGACAAAATAAAGAGCAAAAAGGAAGAGTTGTTGCAGAGTCTCTTCCACCTCATTAGAGCATAGCACACAATTGTAGTGTGGGAGTTATACATTTTGCTTCTCTAAATATTCCTTTTGTTTAACCTATCTTTTAAAGGTAATGAGAAGAAAACTTTGTGCCTCAATGGCTCAGTTGGTTGCAACTCTTCTAGAGCCATTTGAAAAATGGATGTCATCTCTCTGTCCTTTCATATGCATGTAAGCCTTCCTTGCACTATAAGTGCAATTATTAATTCTCCCAAATATACGACCAAGAATCATGCTCTTCTATAAAAAGAAGGTTATCTCGCTGGCCTGGTAGAGATTGGAACTGTACAAAAGCTCCGCATATAAAGCCCTAAAAAAAGCTTCCACACATAAAGGGGAGTGGAAGAGAGAATGGAGTTGCTGGGCAGTTTTTAGCCTTGTAGAGGGAGACTTATTTTATTTTTAGCAAATGACAGGAGTTCAGGATAAGCTGAACTAAGAACCTGATGTGACCTGAGTTCATCCAGAGAGAAATTTATTTTCATTTTCTTGGCGAGGGTTTAGCTAATCCAAAGTATTGGAGAATAGATCTGAGGATGTCCATCCACCAAAAAGAGACTCGCTCTTTTAGTTTTACCATATCCAGCAGCTATATATTTCTACAATAACTTTTCCAAATAAGATAAACCCAAGGCAAATCCTCATGATTGAAGAATTTATATAGATATTTCATTATAAGGAGCTCATTTTGAATTTTGAGATTAAGCATCCCTAATCCACCTTCTTTCGAAGTACACAGACCATTTTCCATTTAGGTCATGGTGGCTCTATTCTGCATTCAAGTCAGATCCACGCCAAATAAGATCCTTTCTATATTTACCAAGTTGTTAAATGATGGTTCCATGTATCCTCATCGTGTTCAATATTTGGAATATAATTATCACTTGATGTACTACCTCTGTCCCAAAACAGAATGCAATTCTAGGTGTATTCTATCTTAAAGTTAGTAAAATTCAACCAAGTATATAGGTAAAACTATTAATGTTTATGAAATCAAATAGGTATACTATAAAAATATATCTCATTACAAATCTGATACTTATTTCATATCATAAATATTGATTTTTCACATATAGTTAGTCAAACTCAAGATACTCAAGAGTGCAACATAAATAAGCACAACTTGATGATAAATCCATAACGATACAATGGTATATTATACATTAATAAATCCATATGACGATACAATGGTATATTACATATGAAAAGCTAGACCTTTTATATATACTCCCTCTAGTCACAAATAGGGGACATATATATATATATATTTTATGGTAGCATGTTATTTTGTATATGTTGAGTTCGATTATTTGACAATGACATGGTTATTTCTTTCGAAATATAATTTAATAAAAGTATATTCTTGCTATGTTTCATAAACAATATGCAAAACCTATTAGTTAAAGTTTCTTTTAGAGATTATGTCGATATCTAAAATATCACTCTTATGTGACCGGAGTTCGGAGGAAACACTATCCTTGTATAGTTGTATAAACTCGAAGGATACACCATGTGTTGCAGCGAGACTTTCTTAAAAATAATTTTGTAATGTATGTATGTTCTGGATTTGTAAGTTATATTATTGCATCAGATCTGGTAAAAAAATCATGAAGCTAATGGAAGAATCCAATGAAAAAAGGAAATTGAATATTACTTCCTGCCTTCCAAAATATAACTTGTTTAGCGTTTCAGTTTTGTACCCGAATACAGCTTCATTTGAGTTCTCAAATGGGATAGAAAGGACCAATGGTCAAAACCACTCCTGAATACATGTACATTATATGGCAGTTTACATGCTAATAGCGAGCAGGTCACTGGCTAATCACACAGGGAAGATTACTATCTATAGACATGCACAATATCATAGAATGTTATTTTTGATTATATTCCTTTACTTCCTTAATTCTCTCGGAAAAATCCTAAACGACGGAGGGAGTAGATCAATTATAGAAGGATATGATTTTTTTTCTTTTGAAAAGGTACTACGGAGGGGAGAGATTCGCCGCCTAGATTTCATTAAAATTTAGAGGAGACTTCAGATTACACAGCACGAATCAAGAGCTAGCTGAGCCCTGATTAGATGTACAAGAACACACAAAAAAACACCCATGGCGCAGAGAAACAAATTGGATGATGAAAAAATTAAATAGCATATGTTGATGACTTGTGTGTCGATTGATTGAAAATGAAAGTAGTATTGTACATAACAGAGTGATGTGGATAATTTGAGAGATGACATGGATAGATTGTTGTTGATGCAAAAGTGGATCTGCAAACACAAAGGGCTAATACCCAATCCGATATCCAAAGCGTGCCAGTCGATTTGACCTGTTAATCGACAAGGATGATAACTCGAGTACTTTGGTCCTGACAACAGCGATACGCCCGGAAGCCACGGCCAAGAGGTACTCACACGGAACTCGAGGATCGTCGAAGGTCGCACTAAAGTGATGCAGCTCATTGAATCAATGAGAACTTTTTAAAAGAAAAATATGCAAATTGACGAAGTCGCCGAAAAGTAAGTAGATGCAAATAGGAGTAAAATTGGTTTGATATTTGATTGATATATTTTTTACATTGTCCCTTAGTCTATATTTATACCCTGATCTGAAGAAACATAACCAGACACGACTAGGACACCGAGTCCATATATAAGGAAAAACGTGACTCTTACATGGATCATACTCTAACAAATATAGAAAAGGAAAACAACACCTATCTACTTCCTTGTACGCCTTAATTACGATGAAATTTCCATCGGTCTCCTCTCCATCGGCATGCTTTCCGTCATCACAAGCTTCATCGGCAGTAGTCTTCAGATCTTCCATCATTAGCATCGGCAATAACATCTCCGATCTTGTCAGCAACGCCTCTGAGTCTAAGTCAAACGACAACCTTTCCAACGGTTACCACCATTCATCGACAACAATCCTCACAAGCTGATCTTCATCGGCACCCTTCTACCAACGTAATACAATAACTTTCCTTCTGCCGATTAGCCCACTCTTATCATTTTGACACATGCCAAAAATGGTGTCAACACATGCCCCCCAATTTCAGAGTATAAAATCATTAATGTTCCGAAATTTACTCTAGACAACGATTGTCTTTACTCAATTATCTAACTCATCCTCCAAGCATGACATAATCTGTTACCAAATCCAATCGAATCCAGCCCAGATTCACGCGTCTCTGTAAATATCGCACAATCTTCAATCACTCTCATTCCGATTATGGTTAAGAAACAAAAGCAATAGTCTATCGGCAAGAACCTAACACAGTACCGCTGCCGATCTTAGAATTAGAATATCCTGTACACCGAGATTTCTTCCGAGTCATGATTGCTTGCCATCAAACCACCTGCATAATTCCTTGATTATCGTGCGAACAGTTACCATATCCATCTGAACTACCTCGACCTACATGCGCGCGGCAGAGAGATAAGTCCAGAATGCCCCCATTCCAATCGGCCTATAATACATCTCTCCCAAATGCTCGTCTTCTACCCTTAGACTCCAACCTTCAACACCTTCTCTCTCCGGCGGTGACCCCGACGAGCAACCATGCGACCCCAACCAGCAAGAACCTTCCCCAGCGGCAACCTCGAGTCTCCAGCCGTGTCTCTATCCTTCTCAAGATAATGACAATCAACTTCGATGTCCCTGCAGTTTGTTTCACCTTCATCCCCTTTTACTGCAATTCCTTTTGACCTTGCAAGTTCATATAGTTGGTGATTTTCTTTCTCTTTTCCTCTGTTCTTTTTATCCTCCACACTTAGGAACTATGTAATAAGCTAGTCTTCCCAACCAATCAGCCGCACATCCAATGTTTAGGTCCAATGGGTAATTCAGATCCAACCGATTTGATTAATGCAGAGACTAACAGAATTCCCTTTAGAGCCCAGAATTTCTCTTTAAATTTATGGAAGGATACCTTCCGATCTTGGCCTAAAACCACCAAGGGGTGGAAAGATTGGTATCTGAGGGTAATCGGATCGATGCAGGTGTACTGGGTAGAGCAAAAACTAGACCAATGCATCAAACTGTCCATTGCCGATATGCAAAAGAATGAGTCGATGATGATCGCTGCCGCTTATTTCTGGTCAGACACAACAAATACCTTCATGTTTGGACACGGCCCAGCTACTCCCACTCTTGCCGATGTGCACATGCTCACCGACTTAGATATTTCAACTGCCGATGATGCCTCCGTTTACGGCAGAAAATCTGAGTACAGAGTGAATACCCGGAACATCGGTGGTTGGACAGGGTATATCTAAGAATACAGGAAGACCGGGACAGTTGGTCAGAGGGAACACGCCACATTCCTAAACATGTGGTCAGAAAAATTCATTTTCTATGGTTGATCGGTAGGGCCAACCAATGCTTACCTCCCCGTAGCTGAACTACTGGCCAACGGTGTAAGGTTCCCTCTTAGCCGATATCTCCTGAGTTCCACTTATCACCTCTTACATCAAGTATCTCAGAAGCTTCTGCTTGGTGAACCCATCGGTAGCCTAGGAGGCCCGTGGTGGTTCATTAACATGTGGCTAAATGCCCATATGCACAAACGCTTGCAATGGTATTTCTTTGCTCAGCAATTCCCACGAGATATCACCGAAAACTATGAACTTGGAGATGAAGAATCGGCAACACGCCCACCCCTCAACTTTGGTGAAGCCATAATAGTTCTTCCTGGGACAGAGGCCAACGAAGATCAGATCGGCCGATTTTTCCAAAGTTTTTACAACGATCTCTCCCGTGATCATCGGGCCTGGATGCCCTATATAGATGAAGAAGCCAGATTCCCCCTTCTCTTCAATTTTGTCGATGATGCCTTGAACAAGGATGATGAACTTATGATGGCCATCATTACTCCCCGGGCAATCCCAGTGAATACATTTGGCAGTGGGAAGAACACCAACATCACCTATGAATTCTATAATCTATCGGCAGTATCACATCAATTGGCCTTTGGACAACTACCAATTAAACTTTGCTTTGCCGATGTGATTAAGCTGAGAGAAACAATCACCAGCGGATCAGACTGGAGCAAGGTAGTGCGACTCTCCCCTGATGTTGATACTACAGATGTTGATCTATCCACCTGGGTGCCAGCCTCTTTCATCACTGAATCATATAAGTTATGGTGGCAAGAGTGGAAGGGACAATTATTTGTAGCATCTGTTCATACATATCGGCATCTGATCGACTCTGAGCATACTATACCTGATGACGCAGTAAGTTTCTTTTAACACTAGTTTTTTTTCACTTTTAATTTCATCGGTAACTAATTTTCTTGTGACAGGTCGATGACCCAGCACCATCCACGAGCAGCAGTGGGAGACCCTTTGACCTTCGACCCGTATCCCCAATATCACCGATCGGCTACAATGCCCCTACCCTGGGTGCTCTGACTCATCAAAGAACTCGTGCCAAGAAAATCACTACCAAGCCAAAACTGGCTAAGGCTAGAGCCACTCCATCAACTGCCGTTGCGACCCTGATACAAGCGTTCAAGGTAACAACCATGTTTATTCCAACTCACGCCGATCTCAGACTGTACTAACACTAATTTTCAGGATGTAAGAACTACTGTTGGATCATTATCGGCAACTCCTCTAGCATCAAGCACTACAATCTCTAACAAACCTTCAGATGTAATCCTTCAACTTTACATTTAATTTGTTCAAAATCATATCTTACACCCGTTTTTGCAGCAACAAATGGGTACATCGGCAAGTGTACCAGATGTCCAACCTTCACAACCAACAAGTACTGATGCCCCCTAGCCAACCGTTGCTGAGGCCTAAACAAAGCGCAAAGCTTCAACAGATACTGAGGCACAGCCAAAACGGCAGAAGTCCGTACCGATCCCAACATCTGATCCAGCACCTCCGAGCCAACCAGAATCGGCCAATGCAACTAAGCAAGCAGTCGATCCTCTGCACAGGGCACACCATCGGCTGTCATATCCCAAGGACCAACTATTGATGAGACCATGGAGGAATTGCCATCAAACTTAGCACCAGTTAATCCTGGAGCTAAAGATATCCCATCGGCAAGCTCAGCCGATCCTTCACATGGCATACTCCAGGTTGCTTCCTCCAGTCAAAGACAAGAAATTACCTTAAAGCAAGTAAGCCAACTGACCTAGCCAATTTATAATATTCATACTTGTCCTTAACTGACCCTTTTTCTTCTTTCAGGAACAAGACTCCCCAGACAGTCTATTCTCCTTTGCCATCGCCGTTTCTGACGATGACGGAGAGGAAGCAAGCTCTTCACTTGCACTAGGGGCAATATCGGCAGAAGTCAAGTCCAAGTTGGAGGCTCTACTGAACTTACTGTAGCAAGATACCGCCCTATTGGTAGATGATTCGGACCCTGCAAAAGCGATCTTCAAAACAATCTGTGGCCAGGTCTCTGCCAACCTTGAAGAGGCACTCTTCTCAGCAGCTCACTTAGAAAGCCGACAACTCCAATATCAGAGGGCTACTCAACGCATTGCCGATAGAACCGCTTAGGCTCAGCTTAAAGAAGAGATGCTACAATTGAAACAGACCGCCGATGAGAAGCACAAGAACATTGGCAGTTTGCAGACTTCGGGTACCGAACTTAAGTAGAAAATCTCGGACTTATCAGCAAAGAGAATGGCTCTACTGGCTAAACTGAAAGAAGTCAAGGCAGCTCTAACTCATGCCAGGCAGGAAGAAAGCCAGTTACCCGATGCTATCAAGTCTCTTCAGCAAGAAAGAGATATCCAAGCTCACAAAGCCCTGGCAATAAAGAAAAAACTTAAGCCAGTGGAGGGTGCTGCCGATGAAGATATCAAAGATCTAAAGGAAGCCGATCAGATTCGCCTGCGTGCGATATCAGCCATACAATATTTACTAAATTTGTAAACCCTCTTTATTGCATCGGCGCTCTATGAAACACTGATACCCTTGTATGATGCTGGCCGATAGGACTGTTATCGGCACTTATGCTTTTATGCATCCATCCAGATACTAGGGTAATATTTCTTTAAATATTTTCCATTTAATGCTCTGGGAAATACAACCCCTTCGAGGGTCTCTAGAATATATGCGTTGCCAGGATCAGATTGGTTTATCCGATATGGACCCTCCCAATTAGGAGACCACTCGCCAAACTTTGAATTTTTAGTCCCAATCGGTAAAATCAACTTCCAAACCAGATCTCCATCGGCAAACTCCTTTACCTTCACCTTCTTGTCATACCATCTGGCTACCCTTTTCTTATTTTCTTCGATGCTAACTAAAGCCTTCAACCGATGACCTGCCACATCTTCTAACTCGTCTTTCATAAGAGTATCATAGTCATCAGCTGTCAGTTGATCTTGAGAAAATATCCGCCTAGAGCCAGTTTTAATTTCCCAAGGCAATACTGCATCGTGGCCGTATACTAACTGATAAGGTGTTACTTTCATTGCACCATGACATGCCATCCGATATGACCACAGGGCCTCATTCAATATTGTATGCCACCGCTTAGGATTTTCTTTAATTTTGCGCTTAATGAGTTTGATAATTCCTTTGTTAGAAGCCTGAGCCTGACCATTAGCTTGAGCATAATAGGGAGAGGAATTCAAAACTTTAATCCCCAAACCAATAGCAAACTCATCGGTAGTGATAGTTTGAGGAATACAAAATCGGTAAACAATATGCTCTTTCACAAAATCGATCATACTAACCGATGTCACCTTTTTCAAAGGAACTGCTTCAACCCATTTTATGAAATAATCAGTAGCAACAAGAATAAATTTATGTCCTTTGCTCGATGGTGGATAAATCTGACCGGTGAGATCGATAGCCCATCCCCGGAACGGCCAAGGTTTAATTATAGGATTCATGGCCGATGCAGGCGCTCTTTGAATATTACCGAACTTCTGAAAGCCCTGACATCCTTTAAAATACTTAAAGCAATCTTCAAGAATAGTCGACCAATAGTATCCATTTCTTCTGATCATCCATTTCATCTTGAAAGCCGATTGATGTGCCCCACACACTCCTTCATGAATTTCACCCATCAAGCTTTTCGATTCATCCCCGCTAAGACACCTGAGTAAAACTCCATCTATAGTCCGATAATATAATTCATCATCGAGGAGCACATACTTAGTGGCCTGAAATCTTATATGTCTTTTAACCTTCTTAGATGGATCCCTTAAGTAATCGATAATCTCCTTTCTCCAGTCATTGGTATCAACTGCCGATGTCAGCACCTCCTGGATAGGTTGATACCCTGAAGCATGTTGAGCTAGCCGATTAGCTTCTTCATTATGCAAACGAGAAATATGTTCAAGACAAAAATCTTTAAACTCTTTCAATAATTGCAAACATCTCTCATGATATGAGATCAACACTTCACTTCGGCATTCATAAATCCTAGCTAATTGATTTATAACCAGCATAGAATCAACAAAGATTTCGACAGCATCGGCATGTTTCTCCCTAAGTAATTCCAATTATTTTATCAAAGCTTGATACTCAGCCTGATTGTTTGTCGATGTAGCAACAATTGACAATGAAAACTAATACTTCCTTCCTTAAGGTGAAATCAACAAAATGTCGATACCTGCTCCTTCACCACATGTAGACCCATCGAAGAAAAGTGTTCAAGGAGCAACTTCCAGAGAGTCTACTGTGCTGCAGTGCTGAGTGACAAAATCAGCCATAACCTGCCCTTCAACTGCCTTAGCCGATTCGTAACGTAGGTCAAATTCTGACAATGCTAAAATCCACTTGCCGATTCTACCACTCAATATCGGCATCGACAACATGTATTTGACCACGTCATCCTTGCATATGACAGTGCATTCGGCCGATAGCAAATAATGCCTCAATTTAATACAAGAAAAGTATAAACATAGACATAGTTTTTTGATGGCCGAATACCTTGTCTAAGCATCCACCAATCTTCTGCTCAAATAACAAATAATACGTTCTTTCCCTTCAAATTCTTGAATAAGAGCTGAACCAATAACAGTATCATCAGTTGACAAATACAACCTGAAGGGTTTCCCATGTTGTGGTGGAACTAGCACTGGAGGATTTGTCAAGTACTTCTTAATTTCATCTAGGGCCAACTACTGCTCAGCTCCCCATACAAATTCTTGATCGGCCTTCAATTTAAGCAACGGACCGAAAGCTTTGATTTTACTCGATAGATTAGATATGAACCTTCTAATAAAATTAATCTTGCCAATCAAAGATTATAATTTAGTTTTATCGGCAGGAGCAACCACCTTGTTAATTGCATCAATAGACTTCCTACTGATTTCAATACCTCTCTGATGCACCATAAAACCCAAGAATTGACCTGCCGATACACCAAACACACATTTATTAGGATTCATCTTCAATCCATGCTTCTTCGTGCACTTCAGTATCTTCCGTAGATCGGCTAGATGTTTTGTGATATCCCTAGACTTAGCCACTACATCATCAATGTAGATTTCCACTAATGTGCCGATGTACTCATGAAAAATAAAATTCATAGCTCTCTGATAACTAGCACCGGCATTTTTCAAACTGAAGGTCATGACTATCCATTCAAACAACCCCACATGACCTGGATGTCTGAAAGCAGTCTTGGGAATATCTTCTTCAGCCATGAATATTTGATTATAACCTGCACTACCTCCATGAAGCTGATAATCTGATGTCTAGTTGCAGCATCAATCAACAAATCAGTAATAGGCATTGAATAACCATCCATCGGTGTGGCTTTGTTGAGGTTCCTGAAATCAATACAAACATGAAGTTTCCCATTTTTCTTATAAATAGGAACCACATTAGAAATCCACTCTGCATACCGACACTGCCGAATAAACTTTACCTCAATTAATTTAGTTATTTTGCCCTTAATGTCAGGAAGTATATTAGGGTTGCGTCGGCGCGCTGGCTGCTAATATGGCCAAAATCTAGATTTAATAGGTAACCGATGTTCAACTATCGATCGGTCTAATCCAAGCATTTCAGTATAATCCCAAGCAAAATAATCTTTATATTCTTTTAACAAATTGGTTATTTGCTGCTTACACTTGGAATCTAACTTAGCGCTAATAAAAGTAGGCCTTGGCCTATCACCATTACCAATATCTATCTCTACTAAATCATCAGCCGATGTGAACCCCTGACCTAATTTTCCATCATCGGCAAACCTATCCATTAAAACTCCTCCTCAGAACCGAATGCTTGGATCGGTGGAATTTCATAATCAGCAACTCTGAGGAACTCTTTCTACCAAACTTCTCCTGATATGCATTTGGTTCGCTCATAAGTATCTGATTCTGTCGATGCAATGTTATAAGAAGAATCACCAGGGACAACCTCAATCTTATCCCCAACCCACTGTGTGAGGCATTGATGCATTATGGAAGGAACAAAACAATTGGCATGAATCCAGTCCCTTCCTAGAAGCAGATTGTATGCACCTTTACCATTGATAACAAAGAACGTCGTCGGCAAGGTTTTGCTGCCGATGGTCAATTCAACGCATACTGCCCCTTTAGCTGGTGATACATTGCCTTCAAAATCTTTCAGCATCATATCGGTTTTGGTCAAGTCTTGATCTCCTTTGCCAAGTTTCTGATACATTACATAGCGCATAATATTAATCGCAGCTCCTCCGTCGATAAGTATCTTAGATACAGGCTGCCCATCAACTCTGCCTTTCATAAACAAAGCTTTGAGATGCTGTCTCTCGTCATCGGTAGGTTTCTCAAAAATAGCCATCATTGGATCTAGTGCCAGCTGAGCTGTCACACCCATTTTTAAGGACAAAAATAGGATGCATAAAAGACTCATGTGCGCCCCAGAAATCAGTCGCACACATAAGTAGACAAATTACATAGTATCATCACAATGCTTATTACATAGCGAATAGATATTTAACACTTAGTCTTATACAATAAATTGCAGTAACTAATAGTAGATCTTCAGCGGAACTCCAACACAGGGACATGGTTGACTGGTTGACACCAAGACTAGTACTCATTTCGATAATCATCATCATATTCTTCATCTGTTATGGTGAAAATAGCAAGGGTGAGTCCATGTCGAACTCCGCAAATATATCATGGGGTTCATGTGGCACAAAAGGCTAGACACTGTTTAACTGTATTTAGCTTTTAATCATCATAATACTAGCAATTGGGTAGCATCAAGGTATTCCAATTACCAATAATGAACCAATGATCAATTGTAATAAGGATAATGAAATAGCTTTAATCATGAGCATAATAATAACAATAAACAGTAATTAATCATGATTTAACAATAATGATCAACTATTCTGTAAGAATCCCCAAGGCCGCTCGTATCCGTGAGCATGGCTAGTATACCAGTTTTTAACTCTGCGCAGAGGTGTACACTTTCACTATGAGTCATAACTTCCAAATGCATGGGTTCGCGACTCCCCAAAACATCAGAAATCATATAAAGCCACTTAAAGGTTCGTCTAACAAGTTAGGGCCATTAGATTCACTCGGCTATACTCAAAAGACTAGAGGCTGTCCTACACCCAACGTGGCAAGCCGTTCTTACGCCATTTAAGGTAACCACTAACAAGCTAGAAAAGGTCCTTTAAACAACTAAAGCCAGATCCATATAGCCCTCACAGTTGTACTGTCAATCCCGGTTATCACTTACAGGTAAGTCCTTACGGAGAGTAACTAGAGCAACATAAAACAACATAGTGCTCTAGCACCCTTTAACAGTATTAAAATCATCTTAATGGGTGATTGCACAAGATCATTGTTCTTAATTAAGCACTAGCAATAGCTATCCAAATGCATAACCCATAGGTGTCAAGGAATCAAGATATCAATCTCTAAGTTATAATCTCTATGGTTGTCAAGGAAGACACATGCATATATATGATAATTTTCAGTGAATAGGTAACAAGGATGGTCCCATGTTATACTTGCCTTAATCAAAGCTTTCCTGCTGACCCTACTGATCTGGCTCAAAATAATACTCCGAATCGTCAAAAAACTGCTCACCGTCTATACTCAATCACCAAACATCATCACACAATCATCCGAGCAATCATACACGAAGCAAACAAAGAAACATAATTAGAACAGTACACCAACAGTAACAAAACAGTATGAAAAGTATGTAAAACTCTTCTACACGTTCCTACGATCACACAAACGTAAAGATCACGAAATTCGAATTTAAAATGTGAAAGTTATGAATTTTCTAGGATTTCCTATAGATAAATAAATACTTTAATATAAACTCGAAAATTAAATTTTCCAAACCTATAGTACAACTATACTAACATGTAGAGTTCGCAAATACGAACTTAACGCAACTTGAACGGATCAAATCGGAGTTAAAACGAAGATTTTACGATCAAAACAATTTTAGTGGCAAAACTGTGAATACCAGAAAACATATTTTTGATTTACCGAGAAGAAATACGTTTTCAGAACAAAGAAACGTAATCCCTGGATTACGTCATGGACCGCGGGTTAAGCCTTAAAGAAATCCAGGGTTTCTTTAGCAAAATACCGGACCGAAGGGATATGTCTAGATCTCAGCCGTTGGATTTCAATTCGACGAGCCGGATTAGATCAGAGGAGGGGCTCGCCGGCGCACAGAGCACAGCGGCGGCGCCATGGCCGGAATTTCGCCGAATTCACAATTTTGGCGCTGTAGTGTGTTATTCAACAAACCGCTTGCACTCGGAGCTAGAGACGATGAACGGGATCTCACCTAGGAAGAAAAAGGAGGCGTGAGTGGCTCGGAGACGACACGCAGCACAGTATGGCGGGCGGTGGTGCCCTGCAATCGTCGGCACTACACTGTGAGCACCTCAAAGCAAAAATTAGATGGAAAAAGGAGCTTGTGAACTTCAGAAAACCATCACCAAGCTCATCAATTTACCTACCGAGTTGATTGAAACGGCAACCGACGGAATCTAGCAATAGCGGCGTCGGATTTTTTTGCGGCGGCTCGGCTAGGGCGAAGCTGCGACTTGCAAATCGGATGAAAGGGAAGGAGACAGGCTCGGGCTATCTTATAAAGGGGTAGAGCATGGCAAACACACCCGAATCCCAGAAAAATCGGAGACGGTAGGAGATTTGTCTCGGGCGGATTCGAGTCGAACACAAGGCAGGGGAGGAAGATGCTGTCACGTGGGGTCCAGACGTCAGCAAAACAAGGAAGGGAAGGTACGCGTCGGTGACTTCCTGGGCCGGCCCATGCGGTGCGGGAGAAAGGGAAAACGGGCTGCTCGGCTCGGCGGCCCAAGCGAAAAGAGAGAGGAGAAAAGAGCGGGCCGGCTCAGCAGACTTCCAGGCCACCGGGCCGCAGGTGAGGAGGTAAGTTTATTTTTTTTCCTTTTCTTTTCTTATATAAATTTGTTTTCCAAAGCCATTTTAAAATGAATTTTGAATTCAAATCAAATAAAACCAAAACCACACCACAATATAAAACAAATGCAACAGCATGAATGCATCATCAAATATTCCACCTATTATTTTAAATTTTATCCCCTTAAATATTATCTAAATCATTTAAACTCATATCTAATTTTCTTTTAACTCCAAATTTCTTCTAATTCAAAATTTTAAGATTTTTGGGTGTTACATGAGCTACTTGATCGGAGAGAACAACTTCTTCCTCATCATTAGAGAGTGCTAGAAACTCCATCGGCAACATAAATACCATATTAACATCTACCGATGTGCCCTTATCTTTGTGTTTCACCTGCCACTGCCGATGTCCGGACCTCTCATTGGAAGAGCTTTCCTCTCGGTATAGGTCCTCCTGTCGCTCACGCTGCATCCTCCTTTTCTGTGTCTTTGTCAGACCCTCAGGGCACCATCGAGGAAGCTTAGTTTTTGAAACCGGCTGATAACAGGTCCCGGTTGATTCTACATGACGTATATTAGGATCCCTATAGAATATTTCTTCATCGGGAACTCTTGCATTTGCCATATCCTCAAGCTCCTCTAGATTCCTTAGAAAATATCTAGCGCGCTTACTAAGCCTTTCATGTACACTAAGTCTGCCCTCCAGCCGATCATGTACTGATGATCCGCCTCTGATTGGCTCATTGATAGATAAACCCTGATTAACAGGCTGAAACCTCCTTTCTGGCCGATTGGCCCCACAGTAACCATTACACTCAGGGCAATTTTCAACAGTCGGCAATTTAATGCCTTCTTCCCAGCAATGGATGAAAAACGGGCACCTCAAATGATCTTTATGTCGATACCACTCTTCCCGACGTCTCTCTTCTTGCTGTTGTTGATATCGGTCCCTATGCTGACGCCAACCCTCCTGCTGTCTTCGATGGGTAATCACAATGCCAGGTTGAGGAGGTTTTTTTAGAACTACCACTTTCTTCCAGCAGACCCTTCCTTTTTGCGTCATCGGTAGTTATTCGATGCTGGGGATCCACTGATGTGTTTTTCTCAGCAGCCTCTGATGTCAATACCTTGGTCTTACCCTTGGCATCCAACATATTTGCTGGAAAAGGGTGCTGATCAATTTTCATCGGCTTCTGGGTCTTGGAGTTGCCAAACTTAATTCTCCCAGATTTGATAGCCGATTGCAACTGCTACATGAACACCTTGCACTTATTTGTACTGTGTGAAGTTGCATTGTGCCATTTGCAGTACAGGATCTTCTTTAGTTCTTCTGCTGATGGAATCACATGATTAGGTGACAACTTAATTTGACCTTCTTGAAGCAAAAGATCAAATATCTTGTCAGCTTTGGTGATGTCAAATGTAAATTTCTCTGGCTCTTTCTAACCAAAAGGACAAGATATCGGCCTTTTATTCTTAACCCACTCAGTTAAGCCGATAACTGGTTCTTCATCAGAATCAGAATCTTCTACCTCATAAACAAATGATACTTTTTTGCTCCAATTCTTTTTAGGCTAAAAAACCCTAGTGTCTTGATCAGAGATCCTTTGTACAAGATGACTCAGGATTTCAAACTCCTGAGAAGCATACATGTCCTTGAGATGTGGCAATAATCCTTGAAAAGCCAGATCAGCAAGCTGCCGATAATCTAGCACTAGGCTGTAGCACTTATTCTTTGCATCTCGTAGCCTCTGCACAAAGCTTTCTACCGATTCATCATTACGTTGCCTCAATTTTACTAAATCGGTAAGCTTCTTTTTATAGATTCCAGCAAAGAAATATTTATGAAATTGTTTTTCTAGATCAGCCCAAGTAATAATAGAATTTGGTGGCAATGATATGAACCACGTGAATGCTGATCCAAACAAAGATGATGAAAATAATCGAACTCTTAATTCATCTCTGCTAGCTGCCTCTCCACATTGAATAATGAAGCGATTGACGTGTTCCATCGTTGATGTATCATCTTGTCCAGAAAATTTGGTGAAATCTGGTATCTTGTACCGATTTGGGAGAGAAATTAAATCATATTCTGGAGGGTATGGAGTCCGATAAGAATAAGTATTAACTTTGGGTTTTATTCCAAACTGATCTCTCATGATTTCTGCTATCTTATCGGCCCAAAAAGCATCAGCCTTCTGCTGACGAACTGGCTGAATTTCTACAGGAGGTGTCTGCTGATATCCCTCCACGTATCTCTATGGCACACGATCTCCAGCAATCGGCATATTTGCCGCCACTTGTGGCCCACTAACCTGCTGGAAAGGATTCATCGGCTGAGCTACCGATGCCTGATTCTAAAAACCAGCTTGCATATGACCTTGCTGAATTCCTGCAACTTGCTGATTCTACTGAACTGCATGCTGAATAGGTAACTGTCCTGTCCAGCCATTATTAGAACTCATTGGTACAAAGCTTACTGATGGCTGGTAACTTGCTGAAATTATTGGATAACAATTAGCATAACCGGCTTGAGGCATGAACTGCATCCTAGGTTGACTCATAGCAGGGGCCTTCTGCTGCATCGGCAGTAGGCTTGCCGATGGACTTGTATTGGGTGCTTGAAACGAAGGCATCTGGAAACCTCCTGAAGTTGATTGCATAGTAGTTGATGTGGCATATTGAGGTACCTGATTCATCGGTGAAACAGCCGATGATATAGGAGCTTTTCCTGCTGCGTCAAACACTTGAGGTAAACCAGAGTTGAAGGCAGACATCTCCGGAGGCATACCATATCCCCACCAATTAGCAGGAATCTGGCTGTTTTGAGATGCAAGCCCTGACATAGCTGATGCCGATAGATCTATATTAAGCTGAACTCATCCTCTTGGAAGTACTGGATCTGATCTTATCAGTGTAGATTGAACATTAGGCAAACCTACCGAGACTGGAGGAGAAGTAACTTCTGTACCCACAACGGCTGAGGGAGCCAATGGAGCATTGATCGATGCCAGTTCTGGTTGATGATAAGCTGGCCCAACGTAATGTGGTGGCACTTGTCCCTCTTTAAAAGTTCGAACCACAGCATTGTGAACAATATTGGACAACACATTGGTGTGGTTAATCAAAGCATGATTTACTACAGAATTAACCATCTCTTGAAGTTTACCAGGATTAGAGTCAAAGGTAACCTGCCGAGGCAACGACAGATCTTGCTTCTGTATGACTTCTCCGCTCATGTTCAAGCTGAATGATTTCAGACAAAGCTGCATGTAATCCTCTACAGCCTTTTTTCATAGCCTGCTTCTGATCTTCCTTAAGATCTTCTTCCGATATCACGATGACGTTCCCCGAATCGATCTCAGGATTGAACATATTGATCGTATTTATTCGTCCCACTGGGCGTGCCAAAAGATGTGTTGATACAAAAGTGGATCTGCAAATACAAAGAGCTAATACCCAATCCGATATCCAAAGCGTGCCAGTCGATTTGACATGTTAATCGACAAGGATGATAACTCGAGTACTTTGATCCTGACAACAGCGATACGCCCGGAAGCCATGACCAAGAGGTACTCACACGGAACTCGAGGATCGTCGAAGGTCGCACTGAAGTGATGCAGCTCGTCGAATCGATGAGAACTCATAAAAAGAAAAATATGCAAATTGACGAAGTCGCCGAAAAGTAAGTAGATGCAAATAGGAGTAAAATTAGTTTGATATTTGATTGATATATTTTTTACATTGTCCCTCAGTCTATATTTATACCCTGATCTGAAGAAACATAACCAGACACGACTAGGACACCGAGTCTATATCTAAGGAAAAACGTGACTCTTACATGGATCATTCTCTAACAAATATAGAAAAGGAAAACAACACATATCTATTTCCTTGTATGCCTTAATTACGATGAAATTTCCATCGGTGTCATCTCCATCGGCATGCTTTCCGTCATCACAAGCTTCATTGGCAGTAGTCTTCAGATCTTCCTTCATTAGCATCGGCAATAACATCTCCAATCTTGTCAGCAACGCCTCTGAGTCTAAGTCAAACGACAACCTTTCCATCGGTTACCACCATTCATCGGCAACAATCGTCACAAGTTGATCTTCATCGGCACCCTTCTACCAGCGTAATACAATAACTTTCCTTTTGCCGATTAGCCCACTCTGATCATTTTGACACGTGCCAAAAACGGTGTCAACAATTGTATTAAATAAACTCAAAGTTAGTGAGGTACTTAGTGGAGAATGATGAGGACATCTTGCATGTAAAGATAGATTTGCCAGTGGAGATTGAAAATATAACAGATATAGTATAGATATAAGCACTCCTAGTTCTCTTAATTTTTTTCCAAAGGTATATATATATATAGAACTATTACCCTACAACTGGCTACAAAATAATTTATTCTGTACCCACTTTGAGTTACGATAATTATTATGCTAATTTACAAGATTATAGTAACTCCTTACTATGTGATTTACTATAACATTATGGTAAATATCCCCATGTGTTATAGTAATTCAACTATCGTAAATATATACTGATATTGTCGCAAATTAGTATATAAAATTATCGTAAATAGAGGTGGCTACAAAATAACTTATTTTGTAGCTAGCTATAGAGTATACTCTCCCTATATATATATATATATATATATATATATATATATATATATATATATATATATATATATATATATATATATATATATATATATATATATATATATATATATATATATATATATATATATATATATATATTCTTTTTTGATCTTAACTTGGCCCTCATGACCTTTCATATGTTTCTGTTTACATATATTTCTACGTACAGAGTATATAGACTCTATCCTTGTATATTATTGCGAGACACGGAGATCATTGTGGACTTCTTAAAGTACAACTAATACTGGAACAACGGCTAGGGTTGACGACAATTCTAACAAGTATAGAAATAACGAAGTTTCGGCCATGCATATGCGACCGAGGAACTGAGAAAGAGAGATACCAGAATCTTAGGTACAAAGGTGCACATCCAGAGTGGCACTGTGACTTGGTTCCAGCTACCTAGAGTCTCAGATCAAGGTCGAGATCCAGATGCTCACCCTGGTCAGCTGTGTCGGCACTGGTGGCCACAGGCGCAGCGGAGGCCCTGACCCAATTGAGCATGTCGATCGTGCCATCGCAACCAGCCAGTGTGCCAGCCACCCCCGTGTCCATCTCTAGTGGCCTGATGTTTACCGGTGCGAATACCATGGCCCACCTTTGCAGCATTCTCGCTCGAAAGTTTGGGACGACGACGGCGCTGCCACCGTGAGACATCGATGTAAGGCGGCAGCGCTGCTGACGCTGCCGATGATCGGCGATGGTGCCGGCGTACTGGCCGTTGTAGACGTAGGGGTTCCAGCTGATGCTTCGCTCCTTCTTGTGCGCATTCTGGTGGCCACGGAACGCCTGCGACTTCAGGAATGTCTTGTCGCAGAAAAGACAGGGGTAAAGACGACGACGCACGTTCCTGCCGCCCACGTCGTCGTCGCCATCGCCGGAGCTGCCACAGGCCGCCGGTGCCAACGTCAGGGACAGGTCCGCCGCCACTGGCCCCGCTCGTTGTGGAGCACTAGATGGTAAGCACTCCATGCGCGCAAAGGCGCTTTTGATGTAATAAGCAATGCAATTTACCTTGCGGTCATGGGTTCTCTCTGCCTCGCTCTCCCGGTCTACCAATATCTATATATATATCTACATAAACATTATTGCATCTCAAAGTATATATAACTTTGACGGCGACACATCACCCCCCACATGCATTCACCATTTTTCAAGCTGAAATTGTGCATGGTACATTATTGTTACTCGAACCATGACTTCTAACCCCTTGAACATATATTACGTCCTGACCACTTCAATTATATATGCATGTTTATTCAGAAAATGATTCTTATTGTTTCGCAAAAAAAAATGATTCTTATTGTATTCATTTTTTAACCTTTGTTGGCAGCGAGTTGGACACAACACTATTCGGTCATCTAAATAGATTCAATTTTTTGCATCTACAAAATTGTTGATCTTATCAGGAGACATAATTTTTGGGGAAAAAATTATCTGACTCTATATGAATATTTTCGTAAAATGTTGTTAACTAAGTACAACAGTTATTTACTGTGGCTTCGGCAAACAAACAGAAAACATTTTTCCAGATGTAAATAATCTATATATTAGAGATCATTAGAGATTACTATTTCTTTAATATTTGTTTAACATATATTTTTATTAGCAATCTACATTTACATTCATGAATAAACTAGAATGCCTGATTCCAATAAAGTATTGATACCAAGTTTCTCCTTGAACATATATGTTTTCAATTACCAAGTCATAGATCTCATCAGGGGTACAGTTATCATAGATCTCATCAGGGGTACAGTTTTCACATAATCTTGTCTTCATCCAACTAAGTCAGAAAAGGCAGGTATTAATTTTAAAAAAAGAATCTGCAAACTTATAAGAACTTTCTATTTGCAGTGAGTTTGTTAGAACTATGGTAAAATAATCAACGACTGTTATAATAATTGGTTTATGATAGAAAGTGATTGTAATAATGTCGTTTCGATAGAAGGTTTGTTTTATGAATGAACCGTGTTTTGTCTAAATTTATTGTATAGATGATGTATTTCCATAGTTGATTCTAGCCCTGAAGCCGTTAGTGATGGTTCTAGAGGTTCAACCAACTATGCTTCGTACTCCCTCCTTGGAAGTCATTCTGGCTTTTCTAGGTAGAAGCTATGTACCTAGAGAAGCCATATAATGACCTACAATTTAGAACGGATGGAGTACTTTATAAGGCACTCATTGTAAAATCGTCATGTTATATTTTTTAAATGACCATAACACATAATATATATTTTCTACTGTAGTGATGTTATATTTTTAAAATGACCATAACACATAATATATATCGTCATGTTATATTTTTTAAATCGTCATGTTATATTTTTCATCCCTAGTCTCACTTTGTACCTTGGACAGATCCTCCAATGGCTCTATACACTACCCTAGAATTGGGCTTCACTGTCGGCACCATCACTGCCGGAATTCGGACAACCGATAGTGATGTCTCTTCACTGCCGGTTGAAACCCAGAACCGACAATGATAGGTAGCTCGACCCAGCCAATAATTGAGGGAAGGATTAAACCGGCAGTGATGTCAACTATCACTGCTAGTTCGTGTAAAAAACCGGCAGTAGCTCATCGGCAACATATCACTATCGGTTTTTGGCTTGACCCAGCAGTGGTGTAGTATACGGTTATGAGGGTGCTACGCTAGCCAAAAAATCAAAATTTCGACCTCATAAACCAGGATCTACTGCTAGTTATAGGTTACGGAATTAACACTAGACACGCAGGTGCAGCAGAAGTGACTCGATGTAGTGGAACGCGTCGTAGCAGTGCCGTGCAGTTGCGTGGTCGTCCGTCACGTCCACCGTCCGCTCGCATATCGTTACTCTCGTGCAGTTCATTCTTATGCTCCAGATGCAGCACTTCCAAGGTATCCCACACGTACAGGGAGGAAGCGTTGCGCCTCCGGACTGCTAGGTCCACGAGGAGCAGTAGGCGTGAGCGTGGGGGTGACGGTGGCTGCCCAATGGCGTGAGTCACCTGGCCGCACCCCCTCCCTCTCTTATATAGGCGCCTCTAATCAACCCCAAGTTGGAGGCCCAATTAGAAAACCCTAAGCCTAGTCAAATTCGGGTCCAACCCGAATTGGGCTTCCAGCACCTTAAGCGTGCGACCCAATGAGTTCATGCACACGTAGACGTGGCCCGAGTACTCCTACTCGGCCATTAATTGATAGCGGTCTCTAGCAAGACGTGTCAACTCCTATGTGTATGCAAAGATCATATCATACGAACCACCACAAACCATATACATGTCATTCCTTTTGCCACACGATATTTGGTCCAACTCATAGGTTAACACTTAACCTAAGCACAGCCATGCATTTGTTGATCCAATCATTAGAGTATTCCATTGATATCTCTCTCACATAGAGAGGGGCAAATTCCATCTTGATTGTCTGTCTCATAGCATGTTTCTTGACAAACCCAAAGACCGCCTTTATAACTACCCAGTTACGGAGTAGCGTTTGATAGTGTCTAAGTAGGTCATTTCATATCTTGAGTACATACAACAATCTCAGGTCTAAGGACATAACATACATGATATGAATCGAGACAATAACAACATCTCACGTTGGGTTAGTCCAGCCTACATGTCACACATGTGCCCACATTATTAGTTTGACATCTCTATGTCTATGACTTGTGAAACATAGTCATCAACTAATAATGTTCTGATCTAATATTCATCTACGTCCTAATATTAACTCCGATCAGGGACCATTCTAGAATAACCATACAAGTAAAAGAGTTTCACAAACAATTCACATAATTGCTAATCGATACAAGTTGTCTTTAATGGATATTCAATGGACTCATAATATGTCATGGATACAAGGCAATACAATCATCTCTATGATAACCTCTAGTGTATACTCCCAACAATCTCCCACTTACACTAGAATTAATCTCGAAGATATCTAATACCCACAGCTCTCATGTGCGCCTCATGCTTAGGATGTGGAAGAGCCTTTGTCAAAGGATTTGCAACATTTGAATCCGTGTGTATCTTGCAGATCTTGATCTCATCTCGTCTAATAAACTCTCGAATGAGATGAAATTTCCGCAGTACATGTTTATTCTTCTAGTGATTCCTTGGCTCCTTAGCCTGCGCTATCGCCCTATTGTTATCACAATGTAGATTCAATGGGCTAGACGCATTAGGAAACACACCAAGCTCAATGAGGAACCTCCTCATCCAAACACCTTTCTTTGCAGCTCCAGAGGCTGCAATGTACTCGGCTTCTGCTATAGAATCGGTCATCGTCTCCTGCTTGGGACTTTTCCAATTAACAGCACCACCATTTATTGTGAACCCAAAACCTGATTGAGATTGTGAATCATCTGTGTCAGTTTGGAAGCTAGCATCGGTGTAACCATTTACAACGAGCTCCTCTCACCTCCATAGACTAGGAACACATCTTTAGTCTTTCTCAAGTACTTAAGGATGTTTTTGACAAGTGTCTAGTGACTCTCACCTGGATCAGCTTGGTACCTGCTTGCAACACTTAGAGCATATGAGACATCTGGGTGAGTACATATCATGGCATACATGATAGAACCAATAGCCGAGGCATATGGAACCTTACTCATGCCCTCCCGCTCTTCAGCTGTCGAAGGACACTATTTCTCGCTGAAGCGCATACCATGTGACATAGGCAAGAACCCTTTCTTGGACTGCTCCATGTTGAACCGTTTCAACACATTGTCAATGTATGTATCTTGGCTTAAACCTATAACTCTTTGATCTATCTCTATAGATTTTTATGCCCAGAATGTATGTTGCTTCTCCTAGATCCTTCATAGAAAAAGTACTATTCAGCGAAGTATTTACAGATTGCAACATAGGAATGTCATTTTCAATCAATAGTATGTCATCCACATACAAGATTAGAAATACTACAATGCTCCCACTTATCTTCTTGTAAACACAAGGTTCTTCATCATTCTGATGGAAGCCAAACCCTTTGACAGCCTCATCAAAACAAATATTCCAACTCTGAGATGCTTGCTTTAACCCATAAATAGATTTCTTAAGCTTGCATATTTTTCCAGCATTATTAGGATCAACAAAACCTTCAGGCTGTATCATATACACGTCCTCTTCCAAATTTTCATTTAGAAAGGTTGTTTTAACATCCATCTGCCAAATCTCATAATCGAAATAAGCACTATTGCTAGAATGATCCGGATAAATTTAACCATTGCTACCGGCGAGAAAGTCTCGTCATAGTCAATTCCTTGAATTTGCCGAAAACCCTTTGCGACAAGTCGAGCTTTATAGACATGAACATTTCCATCCATATCCTTTTTCTTTTTATAGATCCATTTGCACTCGATAGGTTTAACCCAATTAGGCTGATCAACCAAGTTCCAAACTTGATTTTCACACATGGAATCTATCTCGGATCTCATGGCACTTTGCCATTTCTCGGAATCTAGGTCCATCATTGCTTCTGTGTATGTCGCAGATTCGTCATCGTCTAACAATAACAAATCGCCATGTAATGCATGGATTCTAGCTAACCTTCATGGTTGTGGCGGTGTCTCTATTGCCATAGGTATGTCAACATGTTCTGCTACATTAGCATCACTCATGGAATCATTCCCTATTGGCTCATCCTGAACTTCTTCAAGATACACCTTTTGTCCACTTTTCTTTCTTTTGAGAAACTCTTTCTCTAAGAAAACACCGTTTCGAGCAACAAACACTTTGCCCTCTCATCGGTTGAAGAAATAATACCCTAAAGTTTCCTTTGGATATCTCATGAAAAAGCACTTGTCCGACTTGGGTGTTAGTTTATCTGATATAAGTCGTTTGACATAAACTTCACAGCCCCAAATTTTCGGAAAAGACAAACTAGGACTCTTACCAGTCCACATCTCATATGGTGTCTTAACTACGGACTTAGACGGTACCCTATTCAGTGTGAAAGCGGCTGTTTCTAGAGCGTATCCCCAAAACGATAAAGGAAGGTCTGACTGGCTCATCATAGACCGAACCATGTCCAACAAAGTCTGGTGACGTCACTCGGACACGCCATTTCTCTGAGGCATTCCATGTGGCGTAAGCTGTGGAATAATTCCACAACTCTTTAGATGATTGCTAAACTCGTGGCTCAAATATTCGCCTCCACGATCAAATTGCAAGGCCTTAATTTCCTTGCCACATTGATTCTCTACTTCATTCTAAAATTCTTTGAACTTTTCAAAAGTCTCAGACTTATGTTTCATTAAGTAGACATAGCCATATCTACTAAAATCATCAGTGAAGGTAATGAAGTATGGAAATCCTCCTCTAGCTATCATGCTCATTGGTCCACATACATCAGTATGTACATGTTCCAACAAGTCTACCGCCCTCTTAGGAAAACCTATGAAAGGCGCCTTGATCATCTTTCCCATTAAGCAAGCCTCACACGTAGAAGCCTATCCGAATAGAGCCTCTTCATGCAATTCTCACTTATATGACCTAAACAACAATGCCACATATAAGTAGGACTTAACTAATTAAGCCAAGGCCTTTTAGCATTAACATTACAGACAGGTGCATCATCAAGATGTAAAATAAATATCCCATTCACAATGGATGCAAAAGCCACAAACACATCATCCTTGGAGATTACACAACCATTGTCTTTACTCACAAATGAATAACCATCCTTCATCAAACATGAAGGTGACACAATGTTTCGACTTATACTAGGAACATAATAACTATTATTCAATTCCAAAATAAATCCTGACGGCAGGTGGAGTTGCATCATCCCGATGTTCAACGCAGCAACTCTTGCATTATTGCCCACGTGAAAATCAACTTCTCCTTTTCCCACGCTTCTACTTCTTATCATTCCCTGCATCGTATTGCAAATATGAGCAGCCGATCCGGTATCAAATACCCAAGAATTAATATAAGAGTTAGTGAGGAAAATGTCCATAATATAAACAACAAGTGTATGAGCAACGATAGTACCTTTACCACCATCCTTCTTTAAAGACTCCAAATACAGCTTGCAGTTCCTCTTCCAGTGACCTTTACCCTTACAATGAAAGCACTCTTCATCAGCAGATGGTCTAGCCTTGGGCGCAGGTGGGTTTGGCTTAGAGGTCCCACCTTTGGCCTTGCCCTTGCCCATTTGCTTCCTCCAAGCATTGCCCTTCTTCTTAAAGTTAGGCTTGTTTTGGACCGCTATCACATGACTAGTGCTAGCACCTTTCTTAATATCAGCCTCAGCTGTCTTAAGCATGCCACACAATTCATTCAAGCCCTTCTCCACCCCATGCATATGGTAGTTCGAGATGAAGTTCCCATAGCTGGGCGGAAGAAACGCGAGAATGAAATCAGTAGCCAACTCTAGACCAATTGGGAAGCCTAGCTTCTCCAACCTCTGAGTGTGACCAACCATTTTGATCACGTGTGGCCCGATAGGTGCGCCCACTGCAAGCTTGGTTTCAACAAACACCTTAGAGACACTGAACCTTTCAGTCCTGGCTGGAGTCTGGAACATATCATTCAGTGCCACGATCATATCGTGCGCTACATGGTTGTTGTCAAACTGCATCTACAGATCTGGTTCCATACATGCAAGCATAAGGCAACTCACTTCAAGATCAGCTTCACATGCCCTTTTGTAAGCGTTTTTATCAGTAGTAGGTGCATTGTCAGCAGGTACTTCAGGTAATGGGTTGTCTAGAATTTCTTCCTTTTTCTCAGCCCTAAGAATAATTCTCAGGTTGCGGATCCAATCCGCATAGTTTGTTCCATTCAACTTATCTTTCTCAAGAATTAAATGCAAAGTAAATGGTTGATTGCTAAGCGCCATTTATCTACAACAAAAGTAATGCAAAATACTAAGACAAAGTATCCAAAACAGAGTAAATCATATTAAAATCTTAATAGAATCTACTCCCACTAAAATCAATATCCCTCAATTAAAACTTAGTGATTCAAGACCCACAACTAACAAGTGTACTAGTGAGCTTTAGCATCACCGCTAGAAGACATGGTAGATCGGTAAGCAACTCTTTGCTAATCATATCACATATGACTTGTTGTTGGGTAACATCTCTATGTTGTGGTGCCCAACTCCTTATGCTCCAAGGTCCCTAACCATTAGGATGACCTTGTTCAAGTAACCAACCCTTCTGCAGTAAGTATCCGATACGAACCTGCCTAGTTAAGGAAAACCAGTGGCACCCTAATTTCATAGACCCACCACCGATTGTACAAGACATATGACAGTGCAAGGTTTGGGGAAGCATATAACTTAAACATTGCTGAGGGATTGTTCTACTTTACTATCACATATGTAGACATAAACATTATCATGTGAAAGTAGAACATAATAATCAGAATGACATTATCACATATAGGACTTGGTATAGCCCATTGTCACTTTGGGGATCTCCATCTCCATCAATCTTTACATCATGATGATCTCCATCTCCATGATCCATGTACGCTGTCCATCAATGATGAATCCACGAAGACTATCTATCACTAACGCAAGGCAATGAAGTAATATTACATAGTCACAGATAGGATCATCACAGTTTGGCATGCAGGCCATTACATCAAGTTGACAATATATATGTGGCTCCAGCCACATTATCATACTCATGACATGCAATCCATGAATTAATTACATACATGCATCACATACGCATAAGGGGTATAGCAGTCATAAAATCCTGCAAAACAGAGTTAACCAATTTCGACGTCCAATCTTAAAACGCCGAAAACACCATCTTCCCAGCCTTTTTTTGCAAATCTAATTTTGGCAAACCCAACAAAATGGGGGTGAATCGGATGTAAAATTTTCTATAGATCAATTTTCATATATAATGTGTCTTAATCCGAGGTTGTATGCAAAAGTTATGACCGTTTAACGAACAACACTTTTCCTACACCCCGACGCCCGGCAGTAGATCCAATCTACCACCACCGCGCATCATATGCGCTCGGCACTTGACCTAGGTTCGATTCGATCAATCTGATTGATCTCCATCTTGCCATAACTGGGTTTATATGTATCACTTAACTCGGATGGCGAAATTCCGACCGGTATGAGTAGATCGTTACAAGACCAACACAGCAAGATCACGAACCATGATCAGAGACTCATCTACCACTGTGTATATCCCCATATGAACACAACCAAACCTATAATGAAGTAGCTATGGCTCTCATACCACTGTAGGGTTATGAGGGTGCTACGCTAGACATAAAATCAAAATTTCAACCTCATAAACCAAGATCTACTGCTAGTTACAGGTTACGGAATTACCACTAGACGCGCAGGTGCAGCGGAAGTGACTCGATATAGTCAAACACGTCATAGTAGTGCCGTGCAGTTGCATGGTTATCCGTCACATCCACCCTCCACTCGCAGATCGTCCCTCTCGTGCAGTTCGTTCTTGTGCTCCAGATGCAGCACCTCCAAGGTATCCCACACGTACGGGGAGGAAGCGTCGTGCCTCTGGACTGCTAGGTCCACAAGGAGCAGTAGGCGTGAGCGTGCGGGGTGACGGCGGCTACCCAATGGCATGAGTCACCTGGCCGTGCCCCCTCCCTCTCTTATATAGGCGCCTCTAATCAGCCCCAAGTTGGAGGCCCAATTAGAAAACCCTAAGCCTAGTCAAATTCGGGTCCCACCCGAATTGGGCTTCCAGCCCCTTAAGCGTGCGACCCTATGGGTTCATGCACATGTAGACATGGCCCGAGTACTCCTACTCGGCCATTAGTTGATAGTGGTCTCTAGCAAGACGTGTCAACTCCTGTGTGTACGCAAAGATCATATTAGACGAACCACCACAAACCATATACATGTCATTCCTTTTGCCACACGATATTTGGTCCAACTCATAGGTTAACACTTAACCTAAGCACGACCATGCATTTGTTGATCCAATCATTAGAGTGTTCCATTGATATCTCTCTCACATAGAGAGGGGAAATTCCATCTTGATTCTCTATGTCTCACAGCATGTTTCTTGACAAACCCAAAGACCACATTTATAACTACCCAGTTATGGAGTAGCGTTTGATAGTCTCTAACTAGGTCATTTCACATCTTGAGTACATACAACAATCTCAGGTCTAAGGACATAACATACATGCTGTGAATCGAGACAATAACAATATCTCACGTTGGTTTAGTCCAGCGTACATGTCACACATGTGCCCACATTATTAGTTTGACATCTCTATGTCTATGACTTGTGAAACATAGTCATCAACTAATAATGTGCTGATCTAATATTCATGTGTGTCCTAACATGAACTCCGATCAGGGACCATTCCATAATAACCATACAAGTAAAAGAGTTTCACAAACAATTCACATAATTGCTAATCGATACAAGTTGTCTTTAATGGATATTCAATGGACTCATAATATGTCAGGGATACAAGGCAATACAATCATATCTATGATAACCTCTAGGGCATACTCCCAACATGTAGTGTTATCATTGTTGGTTTATGTCATGAACTGACGGTGATGTAATGACTACGCAAAAGGCTACAACCCTTCTCTCCTTCCTCATGTCTCTGTCTTCCATCCCGAGAACACACGAGAGAGCGCGCATTTGGGCCCTTCCCTCCATTGTTCCGGCTGCTCTTCTCTACGAAGCTTGCTCTTGGATTTTGAAGAGTGGCTTGATCTTTTTGCTTTAAAGTTAGTAACAAGCATCACTCCCTTGATTTTGTTGATTAATTAGCTTTGTTTTGATGGCTACATTGCTTGATTATCATTCTAGTTCTTTCTCCATCCTAGAGAGCAATTTCCAATTGGACTTTGTGGAGGGCTTCGAGCAATTTGTTGAGAATCCATTGTCAAAAAGGTTGGGGTCTATATATCATCAACCCATTTGAATTCCTAGCAAATTACATGGTTTGGTCAAGATGATTGTTAGTATGTGATGCTATAATTAGTTGTTGTTATAAGGAATAGATCGAGTAGATTATTTTACAATTTTGATGAGCATTTGTAGCTACATTGATGTTCATGATCAAGTCTCCAATTTTAATTTTATTTAAAAAATAGTGTCTTCATTTATATGGCTGGGGCTACCAATTTCAAATTTCTAATTATTATTGTATAATAATGTTTCCAAAAATGGTACTTTTGAGCTACAATTGTTGTTCATGAAGCTCGACTTCTTAATTCTCTGTAATTACTATATCAATATTTTTTTTGTGCAGAGATGGATCGAGAGTGGATGTGTTTGTCCCAAACGGACAAGCAGTACATGCATGGCGTTAGCCAGTTTATCACCGATGCCAAGGCCCATGCTGGGAATGGGAACCCTGTCTTCTACACATGCAAAGATTGCAAGAATCAACAAAACTTTCATCAAATTGAGTCTATACGATCGCACTTGATTACCAGGGGATTCATGCCAGACTATACGATATGGACTATGCATGGCAAGGTTGGTGTGGATGTTTTGCAGGAAAACAATGATGATGTGGACATGCCTGACATAGCCGTCCACGATGCTGATGAGGAACCCGGTGTCAACATGGAACCTATGCCCATAGTTAATGATGTGTTTAGGAACACGCTAGATAACGACACTGAGGATAATGATGGCATTTCTCAGCTGCTATGTAATGTGGAGACCGGATGTCTCAGTGAAAGACAACTGAGAAAGCTTGAGAAAATGAGAAAGGATGGCAAAACAACATTGTATAAGAACTGTCCAATGAGCAAAATGGAAGCCAACATCATGTTGTTAGAATTCAAATCGACAAATGGATTGAGCGATAAAGGCTTCGATCAGTTGTTAGATATAATAAGGAAATTGTTTCTAGAATACAATGAGTTGCCAGAAAAGACATACTTGGCCAAGCAAATGATCTGCCCCATCGGCCTCAAGGTTGAAAAAATCCACACGTGTTCCAATGATTGCATATTGTACCATGGAGAAAAATACAAAGACTGGGACAAGTGTCCCAAGTGTGAAGCTCCATGTTATAAAGGAAGGGCCGTCAGATGAGGGTACCAAGACCAAAGGAGGTCCCGTAAAGGTTGTTTGGTATTTCCCTATACCTCCCCGGGTGCATAGGCTATTTGCATGTGCAAAGTCAGCCAAGCTATTGCGCTGGCATGGCGAAGAGCGTAAGAAAGATACAATGATGAGGCACCCCGCTGATGGGCATGACTGGAGGACTGTCAATACTATGTTCTATAAGAACATCGGTGGAGAGGTAAGGCACCTTTGGTTTGGTTTGAGTACAGATGGGATGAATCCATTCGACCCAGTTAGAAGCAATCATAGCACTTGGCCAATGACACTCTATATATACAACCTTCCACCTTGGGTATGTATGAAGCGGTCGTACATCCAGATGCCACTACTGATCCAAGGGCCAAGACAACCTAGGAATGACATCGATATGTTTCTTGAACCAGTGATCGATGAACTTGTGAAAATGTTTGAAAAGGGTGTGGAGGATGTTTGGGACGAGTACAAAAATGAATATATCATGATCAAGGCAGTACTTATCGCTATAATCACCGACCTGCTAGGGTGAGGTTCCTTGTCTGGAGAGAAGACAAAAGGCTATACTAGATGTGTCGAGTGCTTGGATGACACCGATGTGGTACAACTGCCAAATAACTCAAAGTTAGTTAATATGGGACACTGTAGGTTCCTACCTAAGGATCACCCTTACTGCAGGGACAAAAGATTTCAATGGTACTATTGAGAAACGCTTAGCTCCTAAATATTGAGACGGGACTGCGATACTTCGAGAACTCAACAAACTGGAGGTTGTCCTTGGGAAGGGGGACAATGCAGTAGCAGCGCCTAATGGGAGCATTTGGAAAAAAAAATCTAGAAACTACCTTACTGGCCATTTCTGAGTGTACGCCACTATCTTGATCCCATGCACATCACTAAAAACATGTACACCTTGATGGACACTAGGGGACATCGAAGGATTCACTAGCCACACGTTTGGACATGCAACAGTTGGGAATCAGAAAGGAGCTGCATCCCGTGCAGCTAGAGAATGACCAGTTTGAACTTCCGGTTGCGTCATGGACACTAAAGAAGGAACAAAAGCGTGCCCTTATTTCTTTCTTCAACGAACTCAGAGTTCCGACGGGGTATTGTGCGAACCCGAAGAGGCTAGTGAACATGAGAGAACTCAAGTTCAACTATGGCCCTATGAAGGCCCATAACTGTCATGTCATTATGACTAAGCTACTCCCTGTTGCTCTGCATGGTATCCTCTCCCAAAGGTTCATGCACCAATCATAAAATTGTGCTCATTCTTCAACGCGATCTCAAGAAAGGTCATTGATGTGTCGACGCTGGACCAGCTGCAGCGGGACATAGCCGAAACCCTCGTTAGGCTTGAAATGCATTTCCCACCGACTTTGATATCTCATTGCATCTGCTCATTCATCTTGTTGAAGAAATTAGAGCCTTTGGCCTAATGTACCTGCATTAGATGTTTGCTTTTGAAAGGTTGATGAAAGTCTTCAGGAGGTATGTTAGGAACAGATTTAGGCCAGAAGGGGTTATGGTTGAAGGATGGTCAACGGAGGAGGCCATTGAGTTCTGCACATATTATCTGGACATCAAAAGGGTCAGAGTTCTAGAATCTCGTCACGAGGGAAGACTACGTGGAAAAGGAACGATTGGGGAGAAATATGTTACAGTGGACGACCCTATTTCTTTCAAACAAGCACAGTTCGCTATTCTCCAGCAAGTCGAGGGTGTCATGCCATACATTGAGGAGCACAAGCAATCACTGCAAACTCAGTATCCGAGCAGATCATAGGCTTGGCTGGGTAAAAAACACAAGGAGAAATTTGTCAATTGGTTGCGACACTGCTTGCTAGGAATAAAGTTGGGTAATCAACTGGATGCCTTAGCCAAGGGACCTTCGAGTACATTTCTTAAGTACCAAGGGTATGACATAAATGGATTCATATTCTACATAAAAGAGTAAGGTAGAAAGAGCACATACCAAAACAGTGGTGTTTGTTTTGATGCTCACGATGAAAATGGCAATGTGGAGGTGACATATTATTGTTTCATAAAGGAGATATGGGAGCTAGCCTACGGTCCATTGAAGGCAGCTCTTTTTTACTTCCAGTCAGTGCGGCTCGAGAAAATCACCACCGACAGCGAAGGGTTCACAACCGTTGATCTCACTAAGACCACATACAAAGATGACCCCTTGGTCCTTGCAAGAGATGTTATGCAAATCTTGTATGCAAAGGACAACAAGACAAATGGAAGTCTAAAGTAGTCCTAGAAGGGAAAAGGAAGATTGTCGGTGTCGATGGACTCGTGGACGAAGAAGACTACAAGGGCTATCAGGAGATGCCTCCATTCGGGGCGAACTTACCCCTACCTATCCTTGAAGAGGGTGACGAACCTGCTTACATATGACTTGATCATGATGAGTCCGTCATTATTGATGCACCTTGGTTAGATTATTGTTAACTATGTAATCATTATTACATAGTTGTTCCCTAACTATGTAATCTAATTTATATTTTGTGCGCTTCTCTAAAACTAAATTATTGACTATATGATCGAATGTTGCGCTGATGTTCACAAACACTATTATTTGATAATTATAGACCATTAATTAATTATCATGGAATTGCATATTCAAGTAACAAATATTTGTATTATTTTACAATAAATTAACTGTATTTACTAGCACTAAACATATAAAAAACAAAAAACCTTCTTAGACGTAATCACCTTCATAGCCCAGCGGTTAAAGCCCGCAACTGTGAACAGCACACCCTCAGTTCGAATCCTATCACTGGCAGTGGCTCTGCTTTTAAAAAATAAAAAGCCGTGCCAAGGGGCTATCACTGTCGGTTTTTCATAAAAACCAACAGTGATATTAGGAATCACTGCCAGTTTCGTAAACCGGTACTGTTGACCCCTTTCACTGCCGGTTCTCAATGAAAAACTGATAGTGATATCCCAGCAGGAGGACTGCTCCCACAAACCACGACAGTGATAGGAAAATGGCTGGCGCCCGGCTTGGGAGCCTCCGAGGATTAATATTCTTTTAAAAAAATAATCACAGGATTAATGTTTCATTTACGTAACATGTCACCAATAATAGTA
Source organism: Saccharum hybrid cultivar R570 (assembly GCA_038087645.1). Lineage (NCBI taxonomy): Eukaryota > Viridiplantae > Streptophyta > Magnoliopsida > Poales > Poaceae > Saccharum > Saccharum hybrid cultivar. The sequence goes on from JAQSUU010000357.1 coordinate 4,078,527, forward strand.
CTGCATACATGACAGCATTTACTACTGCATGAAAGCTATCTTCACTGTCGGTTCCTTCTATTAACTGGTAGCGAAATGTGTTTCACTCTCGGTTCAATCTAAGACCCGATAGTGATATAACGGCGCCCCCTATAAGACAAACCGGCCACATACATCCCACCCATCCAGACACTCTCTCACAGCCTCATTGTTTCACTCTCACTTCTCACAAATCCACTCTCTCTGTGTATGTGATTTGGTCATGCCTCCTGGATATTCCATTGGTATTAGTATGTTTTCTTCTCCAATATTCTAGATGCATTATATATATTTACATTTATATATAATTCTTTGCATTATATATATATTCTTATTATCAGCTAGCGATGAGCATATATTTACGTACACATTTTTTTTTGCATTTTATCGATCAGCTGGACCTCCCCCACCACAAGTGCTAGGTTTATACGCTAGCGATGAGGCATTCGCTCCTGGTGTGGCCATTCGACAATTCCCTCTTCCAGCTATTGTATGAAATATTTTCCAACATCTTTTATTTTTTGAAGCTAACAAATAAGTGTAATTAGTTTAATATCATTGCCATAGACTATATCCCCGATAGATTGGCTGCAAACTGCAAACTGCACTTAGTAAATGCTGCAAACTGCACTTAGCTGGTTCTTTATCTCAGACATCGTCGAGAACACGATATCTAATTCAAGTGGTCGGCTATGGACACGTGAACTGAGTTTTTACATCCCTTCGAGGGGTGCAAATCATCAGAACCTTATCCACGAGATGGGAAGACCGAGCCTAGACATGACAAGCGCCCAATTCAGTGTCGTGCACTTCGGTTTAGAGGCAGTTCGACATGTTTGCTATGATGTGCCTGATTTCTTGCACATCAAGGTACTTGCTTTGAATGCTGGTGATATCCCCGTTCCACAAGCAAGCGAAATGTATGCGAGCTACAACTGTGCCGATGTTGTAAAATGGTCACTTATACCTCAGTCGTGGTTATTTGTTCTTTAGTATTGTAATAACATTCTCTATTTTTTTTGTTTTTCTCCGCATGCAAATTGAGCTCCAGGACCTTACCTTTGCTACATGTGGCTTGTTGGCCGTTCTAGACTAAGTTACGGAGCAACTCGGGTACGATTGGGACTTCTACAATGGAAACCTCGGCTAGCTCACTACCAAAGGACGCCAGTACTGCATACGGATGACTAACATGGGTAGTGGTCATTCAGTAGGTTACATCTATGGCCGACCATTCTTTCAGCATTGTGAGGCAAAAGAGAGTGCACTCATACGGGCATTGACTGTCATCGATGCAAGTGGATACATAATTTGTGACATCAATTACAATATATGGCTATAGAGGTATATTAATGTGCGTGGCCCGATCGATCCCGGGAGTGATTTTGACAGTAATTAATGTTTATTTGGCTAGGTTTGCAAGGTTGTATGGCTTGTGTGTTTAATTATTGTAATTCGTTTAACGTTTGCTTGGCAACTATAAATCTACATTATGGTGTCGCATTGGTCTCAAAATTTTTCTCAGGCTTGCAAGTGCCACGAGTAAAGGAAACATCAAGTCTCTGATTTTTGGGAGTTGGTTTGCTACTTTCTATGGTTTAAATGAATTTCCGCGGGACATCACTGTAACATCCCGGATTTTTCGGACAACCAAAAATGCGAACTTTTTTAAAAATTTTCCCTGCAATTATGTGAAGCATGTAGTTCCTAGGCCTACCCGAGTCTAACATGCTAACAAATCGTTGCATACATGAAGATTTGTTTGTAGGAGTGTTCCGGTGCTCTTGAGTTGTTCGTGTTTGAGTCTTCTTAGTTTTGGAGTGCACAAGTCCATAGCAATCTCCTCTCGAATTCTTGATGAATTCATCTGTGAATCTCTATTGAAATTCACTTCCCAAATCTAACCACAAATCCTCAACTTGGATTCATTCCAAGTCCCTTTCCAAATCTCTTCCCAATCCTCTCCATGACCTCGTGTCAAATATCTTCTCGAATCCCCTTCGAAATTCTCCCTCAAACTCCTTTCAAATTCCCCTCTCGGGCTCACCGTTGAACGCAACTCAAATAGCGTTTGAACTCGTCACAAAGTTTCCGTGAAATTTCACTTCTCAATCTCTTTTCAAATCCCCCTCCAAATTCCCCTTAAATTTCCATCGTATTTTTCCCCTTAAAAATTAAATGGAATTCTCTTTCTTTTCCTTGGGCTCAAACCCACTCAGCTGCCCTCTCCTTTCTCTTTTTCCACTAGCCCAGCATGGCCCCTTTTCTCCTCTCGTCGAGCAAGCTCAGCGGCCAGCAGCCAGGCCCCGGTCTCCCACCTCCGCTCGCCCCATGCGGCCAGCACAAGCGCCCAGCCTAGCCAACCCCACAGGCCCAGCTCACCTCCTTCTGCTGGCCCAGCAAGTGGAAAGCGCGGGCCCAGCTCATTACCTCCCTTGCTCCGGCCCAAGCCGCCACTAGGTCGGCCTGCCCCGCGCACCCTCCCTCGGCCCGCCAGCGAGGCAGCAGCCCCCGCAGGCCCATCTCGCATGACTTGACCCGGTTAGGGAACCCTAGGCGGATAGCTCCCAGGCGCCGCCGTCGCTCGATTGGAGACCGCACGCGCCCGCGCCCTGGCTTCCGCTCCGCGTGATCGATGCCACGTATCCCAAGCGTGGCACAGACGTCGAGGATCGCTGGAGCTTCTCCAAACCCTAGCCGGTCCTGCTATTTAAGCCCGCAGCCACCAGCCGCTCGGCCTCTCCCCATAGCAGCCACCACTCCTACCAGCTCCCTCTCCGCGCTCATCGGTCTGAGCACCGCCGCCCAACCCTCCTCCCTCGCGCCGACGCCGTGGCCTTGCCATGTCGCATCGAGCCGGGGCACTGCTAGCCGTGGACCCGCTGCCCATAGGCCGGCGACCTCACCACGCTGCACGCTTGGAGCCGTGCCCAGTCCGCCATCTCCCGGAGCTGCGCCACGTTGGGTTCCTCTGCTCCGAGCAAGCTCCGCCTCGACACCTTGCTCCACCTCCGCCTTCGAAGGGAGACATGAGCCCCACCGCAACGTCCATCGTCACCTCGCAGACGCGCTGCTTCGCCAAGGCTGGTGACCGTGGCCACGGCCGTGCCAACGTGCTCGCCCCTCCTCTGCTCCTCGTGGGTGCGCTCGGTGTCCCCGATGCCACGCCACAACATCGAGTCTATGTCGGCTGCCACGACGTCGCGCCACCACAGCCGGCCACCGCGGCTCGCCATGCCGCAATGATGCGCCGGCAAGCCGTGCAGTGCCAACCACCAAGCAGCACGACGTAGTGCCACGCCTCACTGCCGCGGACATCACCGCTGCACCTCACCGGAACACCACCCTGTCGGTGAGCCAACATGCCAACACTGCCCTTTTCCCCTCTGATGATCTGTTGCTTTTGTTCCTTCCTAAGACCAGTCGTTGTGCCGGGGTGTTCTACTGCTGCAGAGAGGCCGCTGCCGGAGTCATGGCCATCGCCTCCCTCCACCTTTGCCAGATTGGACAACAGCACCACTTCATCGTTGATCGCCATCTGTGTCAGGCCTTCGTGCCATGAAATTTTTGCCTTGCAGGGAGGCTACGCCTCATTTCTCCTAGGTGTGGCTGCCCCGTATCTTCCCATCAGAGCTCCGCTGCCTACTGAAAGCATGTTGCCATGTTTCGGATAGCAGCAAGACACAGCCAGCTGGAGCGCTCCACTACAGCCCTCCACCTCCCCTGCATCAAGGTCAACCTTTAGAACTTAGCCGACACTGTCCTCGACATCGGCAAAGCTTGCTTATCCCACTTCTTTACATGTTCATATATCCTTTTATTATCTATCATCTAGAATGGATTATGCACTCGACACATGACTTATCTATGCTATTTATCCATTGTTGTTCATCTACTTGATCTTCCATATATACTTGAATGCATGTGTCATGCCTTCACCGCCGGTCTACTTATCTTTATCTATCTCTTGGCATCGGATAAGTGCTACTCCATCGTTTGTATTGTTGTGTTGTGGTTCTTGTGTGCTGTTCGTCTCTGTTTGTGGACCATGCCTTCGAGCCGGTCAAGGGATCATTCCTCATTCGGTATTTTCAGTCGCGGGTTTGCCCCGCCATGGCCATAACACCGAGTGTAACTCAATCCCTCCCATTTTTAGTTGACTTGGTAAGCACCGTGCCCGTTGCCCCCTTCTGTGGCTCTAGGACGTGGCCAACATGGGCTTGATATCAGTGCGTACCCTACCCGCACGTGATGAGCCCATCTTGACCTAGTCTATGAGAGGCGAACTAGGGGGCGTTTGCCATGGAACTTAACAAAGCCAACTCGTGTGGGTTTAGCCTGTGGCCGTGAGTTGCCTCGCCATGACCATCGGGCCTTACCTTTTTGCTCATGTGTTTATCCTAACCACCCGTATGCTCGTGCCACTTTGACCAACGTGTCCCTTTGGGTCAAGCGGTGACAACCGCACCACTATGGACCTTAGGAATAGCCTTGTGCTGATTTAGATGCACGGTCGTGGTGCCCTATGAGTGGGTTTGGATCGTGGAATCGTATCTCCTTTCTTCCAATCTTCGCCCGTCCCATGACGAGTTGGATGGAAGGGTGCAGATTCCATTGTTTCTTCTCTCCTCTTTTGTTCTCAACCCCATTGATCCAGTGAAATGTGGGTTGAGCTCTTCGCTTGTTCGGCGTTTGTCACTTTCTTGATTCAAATCTTTGATTACCGTTGTTGCTATGGTGAGTGGATTAGAGAAAGGTGAATCTTGTGTCTTTACCCGTCTTTTGGTTGTCGTGCTGAACTCTTGTATGCTTGTACCTTGTAGACCATAGAGTCTCCTTGGTTCTTGCAGTGACAACCGCACCGCTAAAAACCCGGGGGATGTCTCAGTGCATTTAGTGCACCTAGGTCGTGGTACCCTACAAGTTTTTTGGGCACTCGTGTTCTTTTGTGTGTCGCTCCTTTCCAATACCTCGTCTTTTATCGTGACGTGTGTATTGGGAGAAGTAGACCGCCTCTACTCTTCTCTTCCCCGTTCCACCCTCTCTTGGTTCTCGTCAAATATAGTGGCGTACGGATTGAGGGAGAACGAAACTTCTCTTGCTTGTAGTCCTTTTTGTTCTCGTCAGTCTCCACGACGCTCGGATCGGAAGTCTTCCGCTTGGGCTAAGTCGATTTTCCTTGGTGTTCTTTCGGTGTAGTTGTTTCTCCGTGTCTTGTTGCCCTATTAGAATATTGATTGTTCCTTTGCTTTGTTTACCGTATGAGTGAGGAAGTTGCATCGAGGATAACGTTGATCGGACTGAAACCTGTGGAGGAAGGAAAAGCGGATGGAGGAAGGACCATGGAGGAGTACGACTACAAGTTCACCGAGGATCTCGGATACGACATTTAACAGGTGTTCCACGTCCCACCCAACCTCGTAGAACCTATTAGACATGCTACATATAGATGTTAGTGCTTTACTTTCTTGCAATTGAACTGTGATAGGTTGCATGGTAGACTGCTTGTAAGCCATTATCTTGTCGCAACATATTCCCTTGCACACCCGCTGTTAGGCTAGACGCTTGCATTCTACTTACTGCTTTACTTTCATTATGCATTATACCTGTGTTGTGATGCTTGGTGAAGGGGTAACGTGAGTGGATAAGGCATGTGGTGCTGATAACTTGGTAAAACTAGATAATGAACTTGGGGTGATCTTGGCGTGCGTCTTGGGGTGTGGTGAGGGTTTAGTCGATCGGACAGGATCCTACGACGAGTCTTTGGGGCAAGTCATGCCGGAGGGGTGCGACCTAGGCATCCCTCAAGAGAGGTACCTATGGCGGGTGCACGGTGAGCAGACAGGGTGTTGGCTATCCCCGATGGAGGTGCCGTCGAGGCACGAGGTGTTTGTTATCCCCTTGAGAAGATATCATGTTTGGTCCCCTTAAGGACTGGTATGTCTTGAGAACCAGAATCATAGGACCCTTTGTGCACACCACTCGCTCCCGATGGGCGGGAGACGATTACACGACTGACTAGGGCGGTGCCAGTACTACTAGGTTGAAAGGTGATAGTGTATGGAGGTACAGGCATGGGCCCCACACCCTCCTAAGACAGCGTAGTGACCTTGGGGGCCCGGTACTATGTCTCACAGTCTCAGCATTTCGGTGGACGCCGAGGTGGCCCAGGGCTGAGTGGTAGGGTGGTACCGAGGCAGTCGGCATCAGCCTAGGCGGGGCACCACCGATGATGGTGATCTTGTGGATTTTCAGGTGTAGACACTCTGTAGAGTTGATCGATCTATACGTATAGCCGCGTCTGTGGATATGGACATTCCTATGACCTACGCTTCACTTGATTAGTGAGAGGAGTCCTTTCTACCTTTCCCCTGGGTTTTGGTGTTGGATCCAGCTTTGGCCGTTGAGGCAAGGTACGAGCGGGAGTCGTCCTTGCCGCCTAGAGAGTGTGAGAGTGTGGTGAGATGTGTGTGATGGACTGGGAGAACGTGTGGTTGTGATGGATTAAAACTTGATGAACTATTATTATAAAATCTTGATGAACTTGCATAGGAAACCTATAGCCATATATAGGTCTTTTGATCTACCCTTGCATTCCACTTTCCACAAAGCATACGCAAAAGCATAGGGTGGGAGACAGTGGCCAGTACAAATCATACTGATAGATTTTGGACAGGTTTGGACGAAATCTATGATGACCATGAGGACTTGGATTAGGTGGTCTCGTTCCTACACTCAAGTTTGGTTCGGAAGATGAAGTCCACGCCGCTGACATTCTACGCCAACTCTGATGATTGCCCATGAAGGAGGAGCCTTCACCTACCGATGTGCTACAACGACTCTGATGAAGATGTGTGTGCGTTTCCGATAGATTAATCTATGTAATAGGTGTGCTAACCAGTGTTGTAAAGCCTTGTAACTTATAATTTTACGATGTATGACTACGATATCAGCTGATAATTGATAATGTGATGGATTGCTCTTGTGATCTACTACATTATAAATCGTATATGTGGATTTTCCCTTCGAGGAAAATCGAGGTCGTTTCAGTTGGTATTAGAGCCATACTTGACCCTAGGACGAGACCCGTAGAACCAAACACTAGTTTAGAAGCCAAACATCTAGTCTAAGGTAGAATTATGGGTGCTAACACTTGTATTCCTCCCCGCCTTGAATTATGCTGCTAACTGGCCTTCCCAAACATGGAAAGTTGACCTTTATGAAATATACCCCTTGCCACCCACGCTAGTCGATACACGTGTGAGGCTTGAAGGTTTAGGAGTCTCCTTCTGTCAACACTATGCATATAGGAATTGTAATGCTGCCTGATTGCCTGGATCTTGTGCTTGTTGTGCTTCTTACGCTTCTTATTGTTTGAGTGTAAGCTGTAGAAGCAATTTTGTGTATGTGAGACTCCAGGTACCGGGTAACCTAGCCGACCAAACCCAATGCCATCCTATGACTAGATAAGTGACCCCAACTAACAGAGTTAAAATACACTAAAAATGCATCATATCTTTACCAACTCTGTTTCAAAATTGTTTTTGACTTTCAACTAAATGCATATTCAAAGTACCCTCCCCTTTTCTGGTTAAAAAGTCTCTCTTTGACAAAATCATTGCTATTCAAAGAAAATGGTTTCTAAACATCTTAAAAAGTTTCTCCTCCTTCAAAAGAAAAGTAGTTTAAAATCTCTTCTCAACTTGGTTTGATTTCAAAAGCCATTTGCGAAACAGTTTGAAAACCCGTTCCCTTCTCAAAAGTGTTACAATTTCACTTTCAAAAAACAAAAGTTTTGCTTTTCAATCAACAAAATGTTTTCAAACCAAAATCCTTGGCTCAGTTTTGTTTTAAAAGCTTTTGATTTCAACCTGGGAGCCAAATTCTTTTCAAAACGAACCTTGTTTTCAAAAAGGGTTTGCAATTGGTTTATAAAGCAAGATTCTTGCGAAAACATTTTGTTTATAACCTTTCCAAAAATTTTAGCAAAACCAAAATTAACTTTCCAAATCTAGTTTCAAAGTGTTGCTTTGGAAAAGTTTTTTGAAAACAAAAATTTGATTACGAAAGCTTTACCCTTCCAAAATGAGAAATGATTTCGAGTCTTCTCCAAAACTAGTTTGTTTGATTCAAATAAAAGGAAAGCAACTCATTGTTTTCAAAACCAAAAATGAGTTTCAAAATCTTTTGATTTGAAATCTTCAAAAAGAAAAGTGTTTTGAGTTAGAAAACAAAAGCTTTCAAAGGATTTTGTTTCCAAAACTTGCATGGATTTCAACATGTTTTTCAAAAGTTTTGCAACTCACCCTCCCTCATCATTCAAATAGAATTTCAAGAACTACATGTCATGAAAAGTTTTGGCAAAACCCCCGGTATTTGCAAAACGTTTTCATCAAAATGATTTCAAATTCCATGTGCTCGCTATTTCAAAATGTCTTTTCCAAAAGGCCCGTTTGGAAAAGTATATAAACCTGGATTGATTTCTAAACTTCCCCTCTCGAAAGGCCCAAATGTTGCTGAAAAATCATTTTGAAAGAGGTTTTGGAAAAATAAAAACCCTTCTATAAAAGTTTTGATTTCATAAACTGAAAACCTATTTAAAGTGTTTTTAGAAATCTCTTCTAATAAGCTATTTCAAACCAAAAATTCAAATGTTTTGATTTGAGTTCAAAAACCAAAGCGGGTTACAACCTATTTCAAATATCTTTGTGTTGATTTGATTTCAAAATCTGAAGGTTGTGCCCTTCCTCCTTGCAAAATTGCGAAACAAAAGTTCTATAACTATGTTTTTCCAAATCATGACCTCCAAAACCATTTATAAAGGGCTTTTCCCTCACTTCTCTCCAAAAACTCTCCTCTCCCTGTTGCTTGGGAATATCGAGGTGTTGTCGGTAACATATTTGGTAGTGAGTCGTAATCATAACCCTTGGTGCCGCTACGAGACTTGGGGCCCCATGTGTGATGCATCCACATGGCTTGCTGCCGAGCGTTTGTAGGTATTGAGGTACGCGACTATGACCGCTCCAAGTGGTACCTACATACCATGGTAATTCTAATCTTAAGTTTTTCTAAAACCTTACTTCAAAAGCAACAATTTGAAAAGAGTTTTATTTCAAATAAAAGATGTTTTGGGTTTCAAAAGTCTCTACAAAAAAAAGAATTTTGAAAAGTTTTGCCCCATTCAAAACCTTTGGCCTCTTTCAAATATTTTGAAAACCTTACCCAGAATTCAAAATGCCTTGTAAAAATGTATTTCAAACTCTTTGTGTGTGTGTGCTTCAAAAATTTTGAGAAAAGGCGGTTTTCTTCAAACAGCGTTTTCAAAAGTGCATTCTTATGAAAACCTGTTTTCAAGGTCCCTTAAAAAATGCATCATGCAAAAGGATTGTTGGTTTCAAAATTTAAAACCAACTTCAAAAGAGATTTTGTTTTCGAAAGGTAAACTATTTCAAAGTGCTTCCCTATCTTGGAAAAAGAAAAAGGGATTTTGTTTCAAAAAGAAAACTCCTTCGGAAGTGTGATGCTTCAAAAACCCTTGTTTAAAGAAAAAGAGTTTTCCCAACTGGTTTCTAAACTTGCTTTACAAAACTTTGGGTGCGTGAAAATATTCTCAACTGATCTTTAAACTTGCTCCTCAAAAACATTTGTTTATGAAAGAAAATCATTTCTAAAAGAATTTTTGACTTGGTCTGCAAAAGTGCTCTCCTTCTTTTATAAAAATGATCTTCTCCATTCAAAAGGTTTTCTGAAAAACTGATTGCTAAAGGTCACCACTTCAAAAGCTTTTCGCAAAAACCTTGATGCATTACATGCAAGTATAATGCCGGTAAAAGCCATCTACCTTAGACAAACTAACAAGCCCTCCTCCAACTGCAGTGACCCCTAAATCCCGGGGACGAGATTCCTGTAAGGGGGGTAGACTGTAACATCCCGGATTTTTTGGACAACCAAAAATGCAAACTTTTTTAAAATTTTTCCTGCAATTATGTGAAGCATGTAGTTCCTAGGCCTACCCGAGTCTAACCTGCTAACAAATCGTTGCATACATGAAGATTTGTTTGTAGGAGTGTTTCGGTGCTCTTGAGTTGTTCGTGTTTGAGTCTTCTTAGTTTTGGAGTGCACAAGTCCATAGCAATCTCCTCTCGAATTCTTGATGAATTCATCTGTGAATCTCTATTGAAATTCACTTCCCAAATCTAACCACAAATCCTCACCTTGGATTCATTCCAAGTCCCTTTCCAAATCTCTTCCCAATCCCCTCCATGACCTCGTGTCAAATATCTTCTCGAATCCCCTTCGAAATTCTCCCTCAAACTCCTTTCAAATTCCCCTCTCGGGCTCACCGTTGAACGCAACTCAAATAGCGTTTGAACTCGTCACAAAGTTTCCATGAAATTTCACTTCTCAATCTCTTTTCAAATCCCCCTCCAAATTCCCCTTAAATTTCCATCGTATTTTTCCCCTTAAAAAATAAATGGAAATCTCTTTCTTTTCCTTGGGCTCAAACCCACTCAGCTGGCCTCACCTTTCTCTTTTTCCACCAGCCCAGCCTGGCCGCTTCTCTCCTCTCGTCGAGCAAGCTCAGCGGCTAGCAGCCAGTCCCCGGCCTCCCACCTCCGCTCGCCCCACGCGGCCAGCACAAGTGCCCAGCCCAGCCAACCCCGCAGGCCCAGCTCGCCTCCTTCTGCTGGGCCAACAAGTGGAAAGCGCAGGCCCAGCTCCTTACCTCCCTTGCTCCGGCCCAAGCCGCCACCAGGTCGGCCTGCCCCGCGCACCCTCCCTCGGCCCACCAGCGAGGCAGCAGCCCTCGTAGGCTTGTGTCGGCCCCCACGGGCCCGCCAGCAAGGCAGCAGCCCCCACAGGCCCATCTCGCATGACTTGACCCGGTTAGGGAACCCTAGGCGGACAGCTCCCAGGCGCCGCCGTCGCTCGATTGGAGACCGCACGCGTCCACGCCCCGGCTTCCGTGCCGCGTGATCGACGCCACATATCCCAAGCGTGGCACGGACATCGAGGATCGCTGAAGCTTCTCCAAACCCTAGCCGGTCCCACTATTTAAGCCCGCAGCCACCAGTCGCTCGGCCTCTCCCCACAGCAGCCACCACTCCTACCTGCTCCCTCTTCGCGCCCGTCGGTCCGAGCACTGCCGCCCAGCCCTCCTCCCTCGCGCTGACGCCGCGGCCTTGCCACGTCGCATCGAGCGGGGCCACTGCTAGCCATGGACCTGCTGCCCACAGGCCGGTGACCTCACCACGCCGTGCCCAGTCCGCCGTCTCCCGGAGCTGCGCCACGTTGGGTTCCTCTGCTCCGAGCAAGATCCGCCTCGGCACCTTGCTCCACCTCCGCCTTGGAAGGGAGACATGAGCCCCACCGCAACGTCCGTCGTCACCTCGCAGACGCGCTGCTTCGCCAAGGCTGGTGACCGTGGCCATGCCCGCGCCAACGTGCTCGCCCCTCCTCTGCTCCTCGTGGGTGCGCTCGATGTCCCCGATGCCATGCCACAACATCGAGTCTACGTCGGCTGCCACGGCGTCGCGCCACCACAGACGGCCATCGCGGCTTGCCATGCTGCAACGATGCATCGGCAAGCCGTGCAGTGCCAACCACCAAGCAGCATGACGTAGTGCCATGCCTTGCTGCCACGGACGTCACCGCTGCACCTCATCGGAACACCACCCTGTCGGTGAGCCAGCATGCCAACACTGCCCTTTTCCCCTCAAATGATCTGTTGCTTTTGTTCCTGCCTAAGACCAGCCGTTGTGCTGGGGTGTTCTACTGCTGCAGAGAGGCCGCTGCCGGAGTCATTGCCATCGCCTCCCTCCACCTTTGCCAGATTGGACAACAGCACCACTTCGTCGTTGATCACCATCTATGTCCGGCCTTCGTGCCGTGAAATTTTTGCCTTGCAGGGAGGCTACGCCTCATTTCTCCTAGGTGTGGCTGCCCCGTATCGTCCCACCGGAGCTCCGCTGCCTACTGAAAGACTGCTGCCATGTTTCGGATAGCAGCAAGCCGCAGCCAGCTGGAGCGCTCCACTGCAGCCCTCCACCTCCCCTGCATCAAGGTCAACCTTTAGAACTTAGCCGACACTGTCCTCGACATCGGCAAAGCTTGCTTATCCCACTTCTTTTACATGTTCATATATCCTTTTATTATCTATCATCTAGAATGGATCATGCACTCGACACATGACTTATCTATGCTATTTATCCGCTGTTGTTCATCTACTTGATCTTCCATATATACCTGAATGCATGTGCCATGAATTCGTCGCCGGTCTACTTATCTTTATCTATCTCTTGGCATCGGATAAGTGCTACTCCATCGTTTGTGTTGTCGTGTTGTGGTTCTTGTGTGCTGTTCTTCTGTGTTTGTGGACCGTGCCTTCGAGCCGGTCGAGGGATTGTTCCTCATTCGGTAGTTTCAGTCGCGGGTTTGCCCCGCCATGGCCATAACACCGAGTGTAACTCAATCCCTCCCATTTTTAGTTGACTTGGTAAGCACCGTGCCCATTGCCCCCTTCTACGGCTCTAGGACGTGGCTAACATGGGCTTGATATCGGTGCGCACCCTACCCGCACGTGATGAGCCCATCTTGACCTAGTCTATGAGAGGCGAACTAGGGGCCGTTTGCCATGGAACTTAACGAAGCCAACTCGTGTGGGTTGAGCTTGTGGCCACGAGTTGCCTCGCCATGACCGTCAGGCCTTACCTTTTTGCTCATGTGTTTATCCTAACCACCCGTATGCTCGTGCCACTTTGACCACCGTGTCCCTTTGGGTCAAGCGGTCACAACCCCACCGCTATGGACCTTAGGAATAGCCTTGTACTGATTTAGATGCATGGTTGTGGTGCCCTATGAGTGGGTTTGGATCGTGGAATCATATGTCCTTTCTTCCAATCTTCGCCCGTCCCATGACGAGTTGGATGGAAGGGTGCAGATTCCATTGTTTCTTCTCTCCTCTTTTGTTCTCAACCCCATCGATCCAGTGAAATGTGGGTTGAGCTCTTCGCTTGTTCGGCGTTTGTCGCTTTCTTGATTCCATTCTTTGATTCCCGTCGTTGCTATGGCGAGTGGATTAGAGAAAGGTGAATCCTGTGTCTTTACCCGTCTTTTGGTTGTCGTGCTGAACTCTTGTATGCTTGTACCTTGTAGACCGTAGAGTCTCCTTGGTTCTTGCAGTGACAACCGCATCGCTAAAAAACCCGGGGGATGTCTCAGTGCATTTAGTGCACATAGGTCGTGGTACCCTACAAGTTGTTTGGGCACTCGTGTTCTTTTGTGTGTCGCTCCTTTCCAATACCTTGTCTTTTATCGTGACATGTGTATTGGGAGAAGTAGACCGCCTCTGCTCTTCTCTTCCCCGTTCCACCCTCTCTTGGTTCTCGTCAAATATAGTGGCGTATGGATTGAGAGAGAACGAAACTTCTCTTGCTTGTAGTCCTTTTTGTTCTCGTCAGTCTCCATGACGCTCGGATCGGAAGTCTTCTGCTTGGGCTAAGTCGATTTTCCTTGGTGTTCTTTCGGTGTAGTTGTTTCTTCGTGTCTTTTTGCCCTATTGGAATATTGATTGTTCCTTTGCTTTGTTTACCGTACGAGTGAGGAATTTGCATCGAGGATAACGTTGATCGGACTGAAACCCGTGGAGGAAGGAAATGCAGATGGAGGAAGGACCATGGAGGAGTACGACTACAAGTGCATCGAGGATCTCGGATACGACATTTAACAGGTGTTCCACGTCCCACCCAACCTCGTAGAACCTATTAGACATGCTACATATAGATGCTAGTGCTTTACTTTCTTGCAATTGAACTGTGATAGGTTGCATGGTAGAGTGCTTGTAAGCCATTATCTTGTCGCAACCTATTCCCTTGCACACCCGCTGTTAGGCTAGACGCTTGCATTCTACTTACTGCTTTACTTTCAGTACGCATTATACTTGTGTTGTGATGCTTGGTGAAGGGGTAACGTGAGTGGATAAGGCATGTGGTGCCGATAACTTGGTAAAACTGGATAATGAACTTGGGGAGATCTTGGCGTGCGTCTTGGGTGTGTGGTGAGGGTTGAGTCGATCGGACAGGATCCTACGACGAGTCTTTGGGGCAAGTCATGTCGGAGGGGTGCAACTTGGGCATCCCTCAAGAGAGGTACCTGTGGCGGGTGCACGATGAGCAGACGGGGTGTTGGCTATCCTCGGTGGAGGTGCCATCGAGGCACGGGGTGTTGGTTATCCCCTTGAGCAGATATCATGTCTGGTCCCCTTAAGGACTGGTTTGTCTTGAGAACCGGAATCATAGGACCCTTCGTGCACACCACTCGCTCCCGATGGGTGGGAGACGATTACCCGACTGACTAGGGCGGTGCCACTACTACTAGGTTGAAAGGTGATATTGTAGGGAGGTACGGGCATGGGGGCCCACACCCTCCTAAGACAGTGTAGTGAACTTGAGGGCCCGGTACTACGTCTCACAGTCTCAGCATTTCGGTGGACGCTGAGGTGGCCTAGGGCTAAGTGGTAGGGTGGTACCGTACTGGTTGGGAGGCAGTCGGCATCAGCCTAGGCAGGGCACCGCCGATGAGGGTGATCTTGTGGATTTCTAGGTGTACACGCTCTGCAGAGTGGATCGATCTACTTATAGCCACGTCCGCGGATATGGACATTCCTATGACCTACGCTTCACTTGATTAGTGAGAGGAGTCCTTTCTACATTTCCCCTGGGTTTTGGTGTTGGATCCGGCTTTGGCCGTTGAGGCAAGGTACGAGCGGGAGTTGCCCTTGCCGCCTAGAGAGTGTGAGAGTGTGGTGAGATGTGTGTGATGGACTGGGAGAACGTGTGGTTGTGATGGATTAAAACTTGATGAACTATTATTATAAAATCTTGATGAACTTGCATAGGAAACCTACAGCCATATATAGGTCTTTTGATCTACCCTTGCATTCCACTTTCCATAAAGCATACGCAAAAGCATAGGGTGGGAGACAGTGGCCAGTACAAATCGTACTGATATATTTAGGACAGGTTTGGACGAAATCTATGACGACCACGAGGACTTGGATTAGGTGGTCTCGTTCCTATGCTCGAGTTTGGTTCGGAAGATGAAGTCCACGCCGCTGACATTCTACGCCAACTCTGATGATTGCCCGTGCAGGAGCCTTCACCTGCCGATGCGCTACAATGACTCTGATGAAGATGTGTGTGCGTTTCCACTAGATTAATCTATGTAATAGGTGTGTTAACCAGTGTTGTAAAGCCTTGTAACTTATAATTTTACGATGTATGACTACGATATCAGCTGATAATTGATAATGTGATGGATTGCTCTCGTGATCTACTACATTATAAATCGTATATGTGGATTTTCCCTTTGAGGAAAATTGAGGTCGTTTCAGTCACCGAGTATTTATAGGTTGAACTGAGTCTACCCCTGACACGATCCGGAATGGTCCTAAACTTTTTTACAGGGTCTCATGTGTCCTAAGGATCAAAATTTTATGGAGGTAGATGAAAAAATCTATTGGGTCGAAGATGTAATTATCCCTCTTTTGTCTCTTTCTGCAAAGAGAAAATTAAAATAATAGTAAAAATGATCAAAAAATATAACATCTTGTGCAGGGCCTTAATTTGGGTGTACATGGTTGCCAAAAAAATCTTAAGCCATTTCGACAAAGGCGGAGTATACATGCTTCATAGTGGTATATGAGCCCTTTCATCGAACCCTAACTATACACATAGGTTCTCAAGGTTTCTATGGTTCATATGCATTTCAGAGCCGTATTGACCTCAAACTTTTTCTCAGGCTAGCACGTGCCACGAGTGATGGAACACATTAAGTTTTGGATTTTTTGGAGTTGGTTTGCTACTTTCTATGGTTTAAATGAATTTTCGTGCGACATCACCAAGTAATTATAGGTTGAATCGAGTCTACCCCCGAAATAATCCGGAATGGTTCCAAACTTTTTCACAGGGTCTCATGTGTCCTAGGGATCAGAATTTTGTGGAAGTAGATGAAAAAATCTATTGGGTCGAAGATGTAATTCTCCCTCTTTTGTCTCTTTCACAAAGAGAAAATTAAAATAATAGTAAAAATGATAAGAAAAACCTAAGATCTTGTGTGGGGCCTTAATTTGGGTGTACATGGTTGCCAAAAAATTTCAAGCCATTTTGACAAAGGCGGAGTATACATGCTTCACAGAGGTATATGAGCCCTTTTATCGAACCCTGACTATACACATAGGTTCTCAAGGTTTATGTGGTTCATATGTATTCCGGAGGCATATTGACCTTAAACTTTTTCTCAGGCTAGCACGTGCCGATGGAACACACTAAGTTTTGGAATTTTTCGGAGTTGGTTTGCTACTTTTTATGATTTAAATGAATTTCCGCGTGGCATCACCGAGTAATTATAGGTTGAACTAAGTCTTACCCCGAAACGATCTGAAATGGTCCCAAACTTTTTCATAGGGTCTCATGTGTCCTAGGGATCAGAATTTTGTGGAGGTAGATGAAAAAATCTATTGGGTCGAAGATGTAATTCTCCCTCTTTTGTCTCTTTCCACAAAGAGAAAATTAAAATAATAGTAAAAATGATCAGAAAAACCTAAGATCTAGTGTGGGGCCTTAATTTGGGTGTACATGCTTGCCAAAAAATTTCAAGCCATTTCAACATAGGAATACACATGATTCTATTTATTCAGTTTCTAACAAATATATTTTTTATACATGTACATCATTGCTGATTCCATATCCAACCGGCAGTGATGTTGGAAATCACTGTCGGTTTCAGATATAAAACCGACAGTGATGATACTTCACCACCGGTTCTAGATGAGAACCGGCAGTGATGATGCCTGGGTATATAACCCGCGGGAGGCCGCGCCAAAAATTCCCCCATTTCATCACTTCTCATCACTGTCGGTTTTAGAAATAAAACCGGCAGTGATGATGACCTGGGTGTATAACCCGTGGGTGGCCGCGGTCAAAAATTTCCCCATTTCATCACTTCTCATCACAGTCGGTTTCAAATATAAAACCAGCAGTGATGATACTTCACTGCCGGTTCCAGAGGCGAACTGGCAGTGATGATGCCTGGGTATATAACCCGCACAGCTGCGACCAAAAATTCCCCCATTTCAAACGCCGTCTTCCACGCACCATCGTCCGTCGCCCTCCACAACACTGTCGGCCACCCGCGCCACCGCTGCCACCCCGTGCCACCGTGTGGTGCCCTCGTGCGCTCTTCTTTCTCCATTTGTTGGAATATGTTTCATAACCTATGTATGTGACCCTATATATGTTAGCTTTTTTTATAATAAAAGCAAACACTTTATGTGTTTCTTACGTGTGGTGCAATATTGAAACCGAGTGTCGTAGTGTTAAAAACTTAAAATTTGACTGGTGCTCAAAGTGTCCTTGAAATGAGTTAGATGTTGGAATTCATGAGTTAGTGGTGTTAGAAATTTCAGTTTCAATATTATAATGACATAACATTATCAAACTAATTTGGTTACATGTATAGGCAACCATGACATGGTATGTAGTGCATGTTAGTCGTGTGCCTGGGATCTATCGAACCTGGGAAGATTGCTATGCTCAAGTAAATCGCTACCCTAGTAATTTGTACAAAAAATACAACACAGAAGCTGAAGCATTGAGGGCCTACTATGGTGCAAGTAGTGCAAACCTTGGCGATCAGCCAGAAATTCAGATTGAAGAGAAGCCACCTGCCAGAGATGTGAAGTTTAGGAGAATTTCTCCTTGTTCTTCGAAAGATGACATGCTTTTTTTAGTGCTATGGTCATTGGTTTTCTTATTTGTAAGTTCATTTAGGCTTTGTTTTCCTAGAATAGCAGGTGGACAATGAATTTGTTCTAGGTGAACAATATGTGGACTTATTATTAGACTTTGCATTAAATCTATGTACTAATTGGTTATATGCACAGATGGTACTAGTAGTTGTATATGGCCTAAACTGACCACGATCATGTCACAACCATGACTCATCGTCGCATGGTAACTCATCGCCAAAGAATTGAGAGGCAACAGGAAGCGGCTAATATCTCTGGGACGAGAGAGCCGCATGATCCGACAAACGGTGATGGTGTCAATCAGAATGGTGGGAACGTGGAGTCATGGAGCCCGAGCTATTGTCTCGACCTAGGTCAAGATGACCAAGATGGCTAGGTAATTTAGGTATCATGTGACTATGTAGCCACACACGCTAATCAATTCAGAGTCTTAGTTTAATTGTTGTCTCCAGTAGGAGCCTCCGTTGGTCGCTGAGCCAGAGGGTTCGGGTAGCCGGAATGCTAGATCGAAGCGAGGTGTGTCACAGCTACCTACGGGTAGGAATGCACATTGGCACATCATAGAGTTTGACCAATTTGGGGAGTTGGTCACACCATCAATACCTATCGCAAAATACAAGACTATCCTCGGGTTGCTTGTAAGGGATTTCATCCCAATTAAGTATAGGAAGTGGATTGGAAAAGATAATGACGAGTGGAAGGTTCCTGAGAGTGAGAAGCATGCCATATGGGAGAACATGATCCCACAATATTTCACTTTCCCAGTGGACTATGACAGGGAGCAAGTGAAGAGAAAGCAAAAGAAATCATGGGTACATGCTTCAAGACTTTCAAGGGGATATTGTACAAGAAATATGTCCTCAAAGGTAAAGGGCCAGATTTTGATGGTGGAGAGTACACCAAGCAGAGGGACTTCTGGCAGGATTTCAAGCAATACAGGTTATCCGAGGAGTACTTGCTGCTAAGTAGGAACAATAAGGAGAACTCGCAGAAAGCAACGAATCCTCATCATCTCGGCTCTCGTGGCTATGCCAAAAAGATGCCAGAATTTGAAGCAGAACTTCATAGGATGGCACGCCTTGCTGAAGAAGGTGTTCAAGTTGAGACTGCCGATTGGGAGCCTAGATCGATATTATACTATATGGCGAGGGAGGTACGTCACGCCCCAGATGGGAGCTTTAGTTCCCAAAATCCAGCCATGAGCGACCTCATCCAGAGGATCTCTGAGGTAACTAATGAGGTGAGGCAAGGGACCCGCACTTCTAATAGGGAGAAAGACGTGCTCACCCAAGCACTCAGAAACAGGGAGCACCCTGGTCGCACTAGAGGAGCCGGTGTTGTTCCTTGGAGACTATAATTCAAGGAAGAAGCTCATACTTACCGAAGCCACTCGAGGAGTAGGGCGCTATAGGAGGTAGATACACTAAGGAAACTGAAAGAGATTGAAGAAAGATTCGACGCACGGCTTGAGGTGACTGTTGAAGCACGAATGCAGCAAGTTTTGCAGTCCATAGGATCAGCAGTACCTCCAATACCACCAAACCTATTCTAACTAGCTTTAGCCCACATTTCAGGGGTCACAGCAGCTGCGGATCAACCCCGCTTGATGGAGAAGAGGTGAATGTGCCTCATCCAGTGGACAACATCACTGAACCCGTCAATGTCAGGTTGTGCATCCATCAACAATGGACAATTGACAAGGTGGCATACGACCAGGCCTGGCTTGCGGGAGACGGGACCGTTAATGGACGCCCAATTCCACTGGGGTACGCCAACGTTAGCATTGATACAATAGTTGATAAGAAGTATAACAAGATACACATTGATTACCCCACAGCGGAAGACAGGCCAAAACTTGTTCAGAACAAGAGCGCTCATGTGGCTTGGCGCAAGCGCTTCATTAAAATTGATCACCAGGTCTCCTCGGATGATGAGGAGGATTGTAAGTCTTCGCCCCATAGAGATGCAAGTGATCACTCACCATCTCCCGAGAGAGGAGATCACTCACCTCCTCCCTTGCCATCACCCCTGAGAAAGTCTCCTTCTCTTCCTCCTCGTCTGCATCCATCTTGACTAGGCCGGACAAAAGAGAAGACTCCTCCTCGTCCTCCTTATCCCACTTCTCGTCCTTTTGCGTCAACCTCGAGAGAAAACAATTCTCGTCCTCCTCCATCTGAGCCGAATACAAGATCAAGGGCGTCAAAGTTGCAGAAAAGGTCCTTGGATTCGGTCGCTAATGCTCCCAAAGAGGACCAACAACAAAAGAAAAGGACGTCCAGTGGCAGTGTTACAAACTTGATGGCACAAAAATTCACTGCAAACATGAAGATGAACGATTGTATTAGATTCTTCAATTTGTGTGCTTCACTGCCTAAGTGGAGGGTGCAGTCCGAATTTAAAAGGAAAACAAAGAAAGCCGAAGAAGTACACCATGAGAATCAAAGGGAGATACAGAAGTTGGTAGAAAACAACCCTGAATTAACCATGGAAGAGGCTGCAAACATCTATTATGATACACAAGGGATGGCAACACCGACGATGAAGTATCAAAGGGGCAATTTTTTAGTTTTCGATGACGAGTTCAAGAATTTGACAACATATATGCACCACTTGCATGAATATTACATGGCTCAAGCAACAAAGATGACTGACTTTGGTTTTGAGGTTATTATTCGTTCCCCGTTTGTTTACCATTATCCTGAAGAGAAGTTCGATGTCGAGTGGGAGTGCTTGTTCCAGCTATACCAGAGACGCTCTCTCGATACACAAATGTTGTCGTTGTGGATTATGTAAGAACCCTACTCGCACGATATTATAATTAACTACTCTCTTCGTACACAAATTGTTAATTTTGAGCATTTCCCATGATTTATGCAGGTGCATAGCAAAATTTTGCACATTGAAAAGGAGATGGGATCACATAGGATTGTTGGATCCCATGCGAGTAAATGAGAACACATGCACAGGCCGGGAAGGACACGTGGAAGGCCTTCAAGATACATTGGTTGATGTTTTCAACAATTTAGTGACGAACAAAAAAATCCCCTTACTTCTAGCCTACAACTGCGAGTATGTGTTCTCAGCTTTTTTTATTATGCTTCTTTTTTAGTCAAGATTATTCGTTAATTAGGACTTTGTGATTGCAGCAACCATTTTGTCTTCATTGCTATCAATCTTGAAACAAATCAGATCGAGGTGTGGGACTCAAAGAAAAAACCATTTCATCATCTGGATGCACTAGTGGCGGTGCTCAATAAGTAAGTGATCGTAGTAACAAATAACAAATTATTTTCTAATCACACAGCACAATCTAATAACCCCTTTTAACACTTTATAATGTGGCACAGTGTATGGAGAAGACAGATCGGTGGGACCGAGGTTGCATTCGAGGTTGTCGAAATGGTGGGGCCGTACCTGGACTAGCCGGTGGGAAGCAATGAATGCGGGTTTTATGCAATGTGGGCAATACTTCGCTACATCGGCGGAAAATCGCCAGAAGCAGAAAAGTTGGTGTGTATAATCCCCATACCATTTATATATGTTAATAATTTCACAAAACGATCTACTGATTTCTCTTTCATTCATGCCTTTGGATATCATCTTTTTTTCAACGACAACGCAAGAAATTTAAACATTGAAGGTTGTTAGACATGGAGATTGTCGCACTGCAATCAGAGCTGGCATCCTTCATTTTAGCCGAGGTATTGCACAAAGATGGACTATTTTCCATTGCACAGTCTGAGAGGTACAAGAACCAGTATGGGCTAGAGCGGATCGCTAGACTATTGTAATTTCTTTTTAAATTTGATGGATCGAGTTGTTCATATGAACATTTGAATTGTAACTGTAACATGTGTAATGCTTAATGTTGATGGACCTATCGTCTAGATAGCGGATATATTGTGAAACCCGATTCCCCATTAAATAAATAAATAAATACATTATAAAACAAAAAAATTATGAGCAAGCCTCACCTACGATTACCTCAAAGCCAGCAGTGATGGTGAAGAAGGCAGTGCCGGTTTGACACTCAAACCAACAGTGTTAGTGAAGCGATCACTGTCGGTTAGAATTAAAAACCGGTAGTGTTAGTAAAGTAATCACTGTCGGTTGCCAGCACAAACGGGTAGTGTTAGTGAAGAAATCACTGTCGGTTGTAACTTCAAACCGACAGTGATTTCTCAACTAACATAGCCGGTGAAGCCAAGACCCATCAGTATTAACTTAAATAAGACTATTAGTTGGTTCTTCAAACCGACAGTGTTGTGGATGAACCACACTGCCGGTTTGGCCTTCGAACAATAGTGTATATTTCTTTTCACTATCGGGTTGGGCAAACCGGCAGTGATGTGTACCCCACATCACTGCCGGTATGGTACAACCAGTTCAAAATCCGGCACTAAATGGGGATTTTGAACCGGCAGTGTTGTAGTGATCTGGGGTAGTGATATCTTCTCAGATACACAAGCTTGATATGGGACACACATATAAGACACCCAACCTTTAGTTTGGTCACATGCATAAATACACTTTTAGAAAAAAAAAGTAATATTGTACTTAATTATTTATATTGGTAAAAATTAAAAAATGTACAACAAAATCGATGAGCTTCATTGTTCCTAAATGTATTGGAGCCAAAAAAATTTAATCTATTATTATCTACACATATTTTACCTCTGAATATATACAAGGTACAAACATATATATATATATATATATATATATATATATATATATATATATATATATATATATATATATATATATATATATATATATATATATATATATATATATACTGCAGAATATGGTGGAATAAACAAAACTGATCTCACATATCCTCTATTTATGCGGAAATTAAGCCATTTATGAGCTCAAAAGGTGCACAAAATGGAAGCCACAACATCAAACAGTGGAACCAAACAGGTATGCCCAATCATCACAAGCATCTCATACTCAATACCTTACATGCATGCACCAACAAGCAAACTTTTCTAACTAGTACATGGCAAATAATGTAGAAGTTTGCCTAACTTCCACCATGAACAAAATGCATGAAGATGGACATCTATCACGATTTCATCATAAGCACTCAAAGGATATCCATGTATATCTACGCCCGTGGACCATCAGCTCTGTTTGTTAGAAATATCACAGATGTAAGGCGTTTAAACTCTTTAGGGAGGAAGAACTCCATTTTTTGCCATAAAACTTCAGCAATTTTTGTTATCATACTTCAAATTCAAAGAAATGTGAACCTTCCCTAAAGAGTTTGAAGTTTAGTGAGTAAGGTGCCAGGTCAAGAAGAACTTTTTATTTAGTCCTTATTGATGGTCATACATAAGATAACCAATGCATGTAACCTATATGCCACCCTTTAGTTCGGTGGGCCAAGGCCATCCATATGATAAGTAAAAGGTAACAGACATCAACATCATCCATTACTGATGAAGTAGGTATAATTTCGCCCATCACTCTTTTACTGGACTAATGGTGATGGGCTTCCATTTTCATATGTCACTTGGTGGTTCATTTGGAACCATTATCTGAATGCACTTCTAGTGATATGCTCCAGAGCAACGTCTTCAATGTGTTGACCATTCACTACTCCGGATCTATCGATCAATAACGTGTTTAAACCCGACATATCATTGCCAAAACAGATTTAGTAGATGGCATTTACCAGGGATGGGGTTTATCGGCCATATCACTGCGGTGGTTCCCAGACAGTTTCGTGGATTCAAGTGGCAATGATAGAATCATACTCACTCATGGTTCGGTGGATTCAACGATATAGCGACGTTCATTTTTTCCCATTTTTATAAATACTTTATTATTACATCTAAATAAAGGTTGCTATCTCATATTTTACATAACATTTTAAATATGACAATTTAGCATCTTTTTATGTAGTTCATGGATCGACTCACAAATGATTGTGACACCTTCTATGCCACTTTATTATTGCAAGTTTGTGACCTTGGTAAAAATCTTGAAGCTTACGTTTAAAAGGCGAATTGATCTATATTGTTGAACCTTGATCACCTCTTGACACTTTGGTAATATATAGTGTAACAATAACAAGTCAAAAAAAGTTTTCTGTTATAGAGTTTTCAATCTAAGGGGAGATCTACATTTTTATTATTTTTTTCTAAAATCATTTTTGTAATATTGACCATGAGTTAAATCCATATTTCTTTTGTAAAGGAGTAACTCTATTCATTGTGTAATTATTAGCTTACCAGGATTGAGATGGTAACGGGGTTAACTCATCCATTTGACTAGAAGCATACCTCCCGTGTTGTTACGGGAATCACAAAAAAAAATAGTGGATTGTGTGGTATGCTGATGTGGACGAATAAATGCATGTTAGTGGATGTGTGGTTTGGTGACGTGGATAGTTTGCATAAACAGATATGTGTCATAAGCGCATGTGTTAGTGGGTTGCTGGTTTGAATGACTTGCATTTTGAGATAGGCTTCTAGTGAGATTCAGGACAAATAAACCAAATCGATCCTACTGTTCTAATAACGAGAACAAAATCTACCGCAGATAAGCAAAACGACAACCTGGCGTACGGCATTAACACGCTAGAGCTTGACTATACAGTAACCAATGTCCTGCAGTTTTGGTAGCAGGTGGGCCAAATCAAACTGTCGAGGGGCTTTCCTACTGGCCGGTTCTTGTTGATTAAGATTCTCACCGTCCAGAGCGGGTCAGCGACACGTGCATCCGTGCCGATAATTGGTGACACTTGACCGTAGTGATTGATGGACTTGGGCTAGGTCTCTCGTGTTTGGTGTCGCTTTGGGTCGTGTTCTTTAGGCACACGAGGCACGGTCGTCGTGCTGATATGACACGGTGAATCATTTCTTCAGCCTAAGCACGGCCCGTGGTACGCTGGCACGCCTTCGAGTCGTGCCGGCCCAAACACGACCCTTAAAATATCTTTACTAGTTTTCTTTTTTCATGTGTGATATATATATATATATATATATATATATATATATATTGTGTACTATTTTAATAAAAGTTTAATGATTTTCATAATCTATTCAAGAATTAGATAAAAGGTAGTATAGTAAATACTAGAAAATTGTATTGTATAATTATAGAAGTATCTACGTGTTATTTTCGTGCCGCGCCGGCCCAAGCACGACGCAAGATGCGGGCCGGGCCATGTAGCGCGCCGTGCCGAGATTCTGGACACGGCACGGCCCTCGTGTTCATGTCGTGCCGGCATGACCTAAAATATTTCGTGTCGTACCGTACTTCGAGTCGTGCCAACATACTGTGCTATGACACGTCCTCAAATAGCACGGCTCAAGTCCTAGCTCTAGTCATACACATCAGGAACCGAGGAAGCGGCCGTACATTCGCGCACGAGCTGTGTTTCCTCAATTATTCAGGAGTAAACTGTGGATTGACGTTCCATATTCATCCAAGATCGATGTGTGACGTATATGATACACACCACATATACAATAATTCATTACAATAGCTTACGTTGGGCCACTTGGATTTCTTTTCTTTTCTCAAAAGGAAAATTCAACCACATCTCACAGGAAACAGGCACAATAAAAAATGAAACCCCGTTTTCGCCACTTCTCTATACGCCACATGTCGATCATCTATCAAAACAGATGATACAAAGAAAACAAATCCTCTATAAGTTGTCTTCCAACACTAATTTAAAACATTTAATATTGACATATAACCTAAACTAACTAACTAACTAAAATTAAAATAAACCTAAACATAATAACTAACATTGTAAACTAATAAAAAAACACATGCACCTACATGTACACGTACAAATCGAGGGAAGAACCTAAACACGGGTTTGTAAACGTAATTGATCTACCTAAACAACTTTGCATATCCACCAAAATCTACTTTGCTTCAAACCCTAGCTACCTAGCTAACTAGGGTTTGCAAAATACACCAAATTAGATCAAATTAATGCGTATAAATTGAGGAGGAGGGGGTGGATACCTTGCTCTCGAAGATCTATGAATCAAATCCATGTTTTAAAGGTCGAATCAAGAGATTAGAGAAGGTAGGACGGATTGGGAAGAGAGAGGGGGGAGAGGGAAGGCAATAAAAGAAGTGTGGCTCTCGGTCAGGAAATTAGTTGCGGGCTTATGGTTCATAGCCCGATGTTGTAGGACATGGCGTCGAGCCAAGCGCCAAGATCTTCGGTGCCGAGCTCGGTGCCATGGACCATGGTGGTCGAGCATTAGCGATGTCACCGTTACAAAGGCATCCACGCCAACCTTGGCCTCTGATCTCAACGGTATGGTCCATTGCGCCGAGGCGTGTTACCTTAGCGCCATGGGTCACGGCACCGAGTCCAAGGTCTATAAGCGAATTTTGGACGCTAGTTGTATAAGTGTGAGTTTTGTTAAAAAAAATAAATTAAAAAGATGGGAAAGGTGAGGCTGGTGCTATTCATGCTTCAAATTGTTGATTGCAATATTGCTTCCGTCTATGGCCCACGGTGAAATAGACAGCAGTTTGTACGGGCCTCGATGCAAGCCATAGAAAAGCCAGCTATGGCCGGCGTCTGGCGACAAGAGGAGCAGGGCTTAAATTAAAAGCGTGGTCGGCGACCGCACCGTGACTAATTCTACAGGGAACCATCGATAGGTGCACGTCGGAAACGGATGTCTCGGAAATCCGACTTATTCGAATCCGTGTATGGATATCTGTATTCATATCCCTTTCTAACACGGAAAGTAAGCCCTTGTTTACTTCCCCTTCGAATTCTAAATTTTTACACTCTCTCTATCACATCAATTTTTAGACGCATACATGCAACACTTAAATGTAGGTAAAAGAAATAACTAATTATACAGTTTGATTGTAAATCACGAGACGAATCTTTTGAGCCTAATTAGTCCATAATTGGACACTAATTGTCAAATACAAACGAAAGTGCTACAGTAGCAAATTTCCAAAAAATTTTACATCTAAACACCCCCTAAGTGGATGTATCCGAATTTGTTTTTCAATATTTTCTTGCTCAATGACTAGTGACTAATTATTTAATTTTAATATTACTAATGACGCATTAAAACTATTTAGCAGTATATCTATAAGTAACTTTTAATATTAATTTTAATACTATTACGTAAATATTAAATTAATTTTAGTATTTTTCTAATTTAGTTTAAACCTAATGTATTTTTTATGGCAAATTATTTTAATACTTTAATTTATTTTTTGCTGATGTAAATTATTTTATATAATTAATAATTTTATGATAATATTATATAAATAATGATTGATTAATTGGTATATTTAATTATTAAATATTTATTTATAATTATATTATGGTGTATCATTTTTTATCCATGTCCTGTTCATAAACTTCAAAAATGCATTTCTAGGTTGCTTAACCTGTTAAGCGTTGCATCGTAGGTCATACTATTTCGTCAACACTTTTTTAGCATGGCATTTTTTTATTCTCCCACTTGTCTTTCCTCTGCTTTTCTCATTCCTTCTCATCCTAGCTCTATGTCCCCGTCCCGTTCTCTCTCTCTGCCTTGTCCATTCTTGCTGATGTTACTTGTCCATCCTTGCTGATGCCAGCATCAACACCTAAGCACCACCAGCCACCCAAACCCTGCCTCCCCCTTCCTCGTCAACACCCGCTGCCCCGCACCCCTACGCCGTTGCCCCATGGCAAGCCACCCCTGCTGGCCAGCGTCCGCTTCGAAGAATGAGAAGGGAGCACGCGGCGCTGGAGAGAGAGAGAGCCTAACCTATTTGGATGATTATGTGATTTCATATTTTGTGATACTGAAAATCTGTGTGTTGGAATGCCGCGGATCCTAACCTATCTAGATTAGATTCTGGGTGTTTTTAACGAGATTTTCTGAACCTGCTGAAACCTAAGGTGTTGTTTGATTAAGTCTGGGTAAGAGGGAACGAATCAGTTACTGGCATTACCAGTTCTAGGGAACTAAAGCGCCATTTGTTTGGTTCCCTTGAGTGCTTTTCATTTCCGTTACACTACTGCTTGATAGGCAACAAACAGAACTACACTAATCACTGCTCAAGGCTAGTGATGTACGTATCGTATAGAGCACGCCTCAAGGATTCCATGTAGATGACCCTGATGTCGATAGCCCGCTGAACGGCGAGCGTGGGCAGCAGGACGATGAGCAGGTTGGGGCAGCCGACGATGTACCTCTCCTCATGCTCGGTTATGTGCAGCTCCTGCACCCCGAGCATCGTGGCATGCATGAATGCTGGTGCTGCCATGGAACCACAGCACCGAGCTCTGCACCACACCAACAAAACCCTCCCTACGGCCGGGCACCGTCGATGGCGTGCACCGCCGTCAAAGAGACCTGCTCAGCAGGGGCGGACGTACGTGCAAGTGTGGGTGTCAGCTGAACCCGACGACTTTCTAAGAGCACGTGTACATGTATAAATTTTCACCATGTTTGACCCCGTTAAAAAATTGCTGACCCCGGTGATACTCGTGTGACTCATTGGTCATCAGCCCACGGCAGTCAATAGCCCAGCAGCAGTCCAATTAAATTCTCCTAAAAGCCCAGCAGCGCACTGCCCACATGGCTATACGTATACGATTATAGTATTATACGAACATTTAGCCACCGGCTTGCCAGTTGCCAAATCGATTTATCTCCCTCCGTAGAGTCGTAGACCATCATCCACTCATCCATCGATCAAACTTCCGCCGTTCCGCCGTTCCGTTCCATCCGAGCCAAATCGATTCATCTCGTCGACAACTCGTGAACTCGACATCGCCCATCGCTGCTAGATCATCCTCGCAGACTAAGGCAGATCGTCTCTGCCCTCCAGCAAACATGGCAAGTAAGTAAATTAGAGATTAATCTACTTGCATTCCCTAATTATATTCAACAACTATTTGCGCTTTAAAGTTTATTGATTGATTCTAAATAATTTTATAGGCAATCAAAGCACGATGGATCGTTTTTTGAAAAGGAAATTGACCCCGGCAAGTGATAATGACAGAGGCACCTCAGGAGATGTAATGGAGAATATTGATGGAGGAACAAGAACTTCAATAAGAGATGCAAATGCAACAAACACCAATAATATAGTTCAACGTCCTTTAAGGATGTCACGACATGAGGTAAATTTTGACGAGCTTCCGTATGATCCAGCGGATAGAGGAAAAATTCAGATTACATTGGTGGAAAGGATTTTCTCAGCAGTGAAAATAGTGAAGACGGACTTGTGAAACTGAATCGCCGATGGATTTATGAATGATTGTGTCGTTTCTTTCGTTGAGCAAGAGTTTCTTCATGCAATTCCAAATAATGATATCATAATTCATTTCCAGAATATGGCTGATCGTACTCGCAGGGTGAAATTATAAGAGGTAACCGCTATTGTAAATAGTTTTTTTTTGCTCAAATTATGTTATCGTTACATTTGTCTATGTATGAGTGCTTGCTATTTACAATATATATACATATTTATGTACGGTGTTAGATTATTGTCAACTATAGTTATCAGCTTATGGCTCTAAGTGTAGACCGACCCTGGCGATGATTTTTCCTAGATCCGCCACTCCTGCTCAGGGAGGACGTTGAGGCTGTGGCCGTGGAGACTGTAACACCTCAAGTGTTTAGTTTCATAATTGCATTGCATTTGCATGGCATAAGCATAAGCATGCATCATTCATGTTTGTTATTTTATGTGATGTAACACATGTGATTATTTTAGGGTTTGTTTGATTTATTTTATGAAGTACTTGATAGTTGGTGTAACAAGAAGGTAAGGTAGCCAATCATGACCTACAACACCTTAGTTATACTTAGGGTAACATTTAGAACAAGTTTCATGTTGACCAAAATTACAAATTTGCCCTCCAAGAGAAGTTGACCACCATTTGACCCTAGAAGGCTCTAGTTTGACCAGTCAAAAAGTCCAGCTTAGAAATCTTGCATGGAGGAGCAACCTTAAGCAAAGTTGTAGAGAATTTTATGAGGAACAAAAGTTCTAATATGGCCATCTCATGAAAATGACCCTAACATGCTCAAAAGTGGCCCACAAGTCAGTAGAGAGGTAGCTCCAAGACTTAGAATTTTTCTAAGTCTGGAATCTGACCCTACAGTTTTACTGATGCCTACTTTAGGAGCTTTTAGTTTGCAAACCAGGCCAAACCAGCTTTCACTCATATTGACAAACTTGTAGATCACATGTAGCTCTACAACATTGCCAATATCACCATCACCTAGTTCTAAATGGTTTAGGAGATTTGGTGCCTAGAAAATCGGGTTTCAGTCGGCATTGTGACTGAAACTAAGTTTCAGTTTTCGGGTGACCCACTTTGGAGCTCTGTAGTTTCAAATCTAGGCCGAACCAGCCCAAACTCCAATTGACAAACTTGTAGACCTCATGTAGCTCTACAATTTTGGTGTAATCATCTTTCACTAATACGAGCTGGTTTGAGAGTAAATCGTCGACGAAACTGCCCTGTCAGTCGGCCTTGGAGGCGCGGTTTCAGTCACGAGCTCGAACTCCGGCCTGTCGTGGCGCCCGGGCAGAAGAGCGTCGCCGCGTGTCCTCCACGCGCCGCGCGCGACCTGGCGCCTTGGCCAGCTGCCGAACGCGTAGAAGGGGGCCTCTGCTGTCGTCCCGGCCTTACCCATCCATCCCCTCCTCCTTCCCTCTCTCATTTCTAGAGCGGAGAAAACCGGGCCGCCATTGCCGTTCTTCTCCGGTGAGCTCAAGCGCGAGCTACACCGCATCACCGGCCGTCAAACCTCGCCAATCCCTCCGCCTCACCACCCTCCATCTCCCTGACCCACCGAAGCCAGCGATTTGACTCAAGGTGAGCCGCATTGCTTTCTTCCCCATCTCCGAGAGGTCGCCGGAGCCCGCCATGGGACCTCACCGTGGTCGGGGTGCTTCGGGTCTCTCTCCATCCTCCCTTCCTAGCAAAATGGATCCGCCTAGCTTCGGTGAAGCTCGTACCGAGCCTAGACCGCACCGTACATCCTCACCGGCGACGGTGCGCCGCCACCGGACATCACCGGCCGCCGCTCGCGGTGACAAGCCCCTTCCACCCCATCCCCATCCATTCCACGAGCACCAATCGACGCACCGGGTGACGGAGAACACGAGGCGGTGTCCGATTGGCCGAGCGAGCTCTTCTCCGGCGAGCTCGAGCTCGTCGGAGCTCGCGGGTCTCCGCCTCCCCTGTCTCCGGTCGCTGACCGCGGGGGCCCGCCCGTCAGTGTCGCGCGCGGGCGGGAGCGCTGAGCGGGCCGCGCGCGCGCGAATCGTGGGCCGAGTTTTTCCGGGCCGGCCCAGTCGTCCGAAATGAAATTCATTTTTATTATTTTGTCACTGATTTTTGTACAAGTTGGAAAAATATAGATCTAGGATTTTAATGATCCAAAAATCATGAGATAAATTTTGTTAGGGTCTACATGATGTGTAGTATTTTAGAAAAATATAAATCTGGAATGTGATGTTTAATTTTTAGGAGAATTTAATAAATCCTTTAAATGTGTTTTGGAATGCCTGCAAATTTGTTAAATTTATAAATTGAGCTGTAGTGTTCCATAAATCATAAAATTTGGTGGGTAGGTTACTCTATGCTAGCCCTAGCTCTGGTAAAAATTTGGGCATCAGTGCTTAAGTAATTTCCAAGTTATAATGCTATCTTGTTATTCTAGGAAATACTTAGATGAATTGTTGTAAGTTTTCTATATGTGCAATGTTCATATAACTTTTTGGAGAATGTCTTGGTACCCTAGAGTGTCCAGGAAAATTAAGAAATCTGTTGTTTGACACTTTTTACTATGCTTTGTTATTTATCCAAAAATCAGCCTTTTGGGCTTGTGAATTTTGTTCAGAGAGTTTCTGTGAATAAATTGAGTTCAAAATTTTACAGTAGTCTCTTTTTGGGTCAGAGAGTCCCCTGTAATTTTTGTAGAATTTTAGGAGCAGTTTACACATATGTTTGAAATTCCACTTAATTACTTAAGTAAATTGAGAAATGGGTTTAAATAAATGTTCTAGGTGGGCACACCTTACTTCCTGGTGTCTTTGTGATATTTGTGAACTTGTAGTAGCATTAGTTTGGTTTTAGAGAATGTTTGCCACATCAATAAATATTTAACCTTTGTAATTTTAGGTTTTCTGGAAAGCTAAGTAGTAATTCTAAATTTGGCTTTGATAAAATTGGTTGCTGGACAACTTGTAAATACCAAAGTTGGAGTAAACTTGATGAACTAGCTTGTGTTAAAATTTGGAAGCATTTGGCTTAGTAGTTTGAGAGTTACTGTTGTTTAAAGTGGCAGTTCAAAATCTGCTACTCTCTGTTTTGGAGAGGACAGATTCTGGAACTTGTGAAGTTTGACATGGAAAACTTAGGAGTTTGGAGTTGAGGTCTGAAAATGAATTGTAGTACATTTCTTAGGCTTTCCAGATTGCCTTAGATCATATCTTTTGGAATTGTAAATCTCCAGTTGTGATAAAAACAAGTAGCTGCTGTCCATAATGCTTACTGTGGTGTTTTGCTGATTGATATGGTGTGATATCCTAAGACATGCTACTTTTGTAATTGTTAGGTGTTAGGGCCTTAACTGAGGATGAGCAGCTTTATCTTAGGTTAAGTAGATTAGGTGAGTACTTCTCTACCGGAGAGGAAATTTGCACCTACTCTTTTGAAGTGATTTGAGTAGAGCGTTAAATTGTTGTAATACATTTCATTCCGAGCATATTGCATCTTTCATTATGCATTCATGGGATTTATTATGCACTCATGCAATAGGTGTACCGGAGGGGGTAACTCTCCTCGAATTCGAGCCTGTGATTCCGGAGGAGGACCAGGAGCAGCAGGAGCCCGAGGATCCAGCAGGCGAAGGAGTGCCCGCAGACGACCTTCCTGAGTGTCCAGACCACCGGCCCGCAACCTTTCTGAAAGGCAAGCCCCGGTGCATGCTGAACCTACTGATTTATAAATTAATCTTGTGTACTTTTAATTGTTTACTGCATTAAGTTGTAGGAGTTATATGAAAATACTTGTTGCATTATACCTGTCCTTGTCCAGATATCGTACTTAATCCTATTTTAGGTTTAGGCACGTGTCAATGCTTAGCCCTGCTTAGTACGGTAGAAGTCGGGTGATTTCCGGTCATCCGCGAGATGTAGGAAGGAGTCACGAGTGGCTTTATGGCTATCGTGGATGGAACCATGCTTAAAACTGAAATTGAGACCGGGCGGGAGTTCGATAGTACAGCCGCAAGACACTTCACGTCTTGGGTGTGGAGCTATGCCCGCCTGAGTCGTTTAAGGACCGATTCGCTGTACGTCCTTGAGTCATGTTGAACGCAGTCTAACACTTAGTTGGCCGGATAACCCGTTCCGACCGCGAAGCCGAGTAATGTGGTTCAGGCCGGGAATCGAATGGTAGGTTGCTTCTTGGAGGAGAGAAAGGATGTGCTTGGGGACATTGGCGTGAGACCAAGGGGGGGTTAGAGTCCCTATCACCTGGCAGAGTGTCGCCCTTGGGGTCGCGACATTATTCGGACCCGCGATTCCTGAATCATATGAAACGGTGGCTTGTGCGACCCCGGCAGGGGCCTGCGCGGTGAGTGTTAGGAATACCCCTCCAGCTGGATAGGAATTCGATTCGAATCGCCGTCGCTCCCGGTTAGTGAGCACTTGACTTGAGCAGCGGCAACGTAGATCTCATTAAATGAACAGATGGTTAAGTAAATGATATGATGTTGCCGCAATGATATACCTGCTATGGATATAATAATAATGTTGTTTGATTATACTCAAGTGAATGTTTAGTACAGGTGCTAAGATAGATGATAGGTAAATGCTAAAAATAACTGCTAGTACAGGCTACAAGAGTTTAAATTACTTATGCCTTCATGCAAAATGTTATGTCAGCTAGCCTCTTGTGTAAGCCTTGCATAATCCTTGGTGTCATATTATTTCTGGTTTTCGACGGGTAAGTCTAGCTGAGTACATTCCAGTACTCAGGGTTTATTCCCTCCTGTTGCAGATGACATGCTTTATCAGGGATTCTGCAAGACGTGTCTCCACCCTGCGGGTGACGATGACTAGATCACAAGGGCGTGATCGTCTTTATGTACTTTCCTCATGCTTTTGCGGGTTGTCGATCATCCAGACTGGCAGTATTTAATTAACTAGTGTGTGTGTTATGCTTCCGCTACTTTCAAACTTGGTTTGTAATATTTGCTACTCCGTGGTTTAAACTTATTTCAGAACTACTGGTGAAATGTATCGTATGATGTTGCATGTTGAATGATGCGATCCTGGTTGTAAGCAGTTTGGTTTGAAATCCTTCGTGATTTCGATTGACTACCGGGATTATATGGGCTCAAGTTTGAAAATTTGAGCGCTTCGGTGCTTGTTTTCGTACTTGTGCTCTTATAATTTGGTCGGTTCTGTTACAGCTGGTACCGGAGCATAATTCAACATTAAACACATCATATGAGTATTTAAAAACAAAAATATTTGATTATGAAAAAGGGTTAAAACACTAAAAATTATTTTTTAGGTATGCCAGTGATCACATCCCTTAGCCCAAATAAGGACTCTTAGGTGGCTTATTATAAAGACTAACTTGGGGGCCTTGTTTGTTTTTATTTCGTCGTCCATACGGCGTGATATTGTATGGATGTCATCCACTTGGGTGGTAATGTATGGATCAATTACCGCGACGCTCTGGTAAGTGTGAGTTGTGAGAGCATGATCGTCCAACCGGCGGTCTAGGGGAGAGTAGTTTTGGTGACTTACATCTTTACATGTTTAAACCATGTAACTATGTAAAAGCACTTAATTGTGGGAACCTTTATATCGGGTAGCTTGATACTGAAGTATATACATTTGGGAATGTATATATGGAAAGTATTTAAATTACTGCTTTCTTGTGTGCTTATATTGGGAATTGTTGGGCTGCAATGAAGTTTTCTGCAGGTACACTAACAGCGTAACGAGTAGACCGATAGTTTCGCTTATATGAGAGAACGTATGTATGCCACCGCCTAGCGTTAGAACTCTAGGTTTCTACTAAGGTGAGAGGACGTACGAAACGTGCATGCATCATGTTTAATTATATCATACATATCATTTACTCCCTCCTTAAAAATTTTTGTACTCCCGACTAAAGTAAATTTCGTATCCCCTAAATGATCCTCACTTTAAGTCGTATCTTATCTTGTTGCTACAGATGGCACGTACCAAGAGGACCGCTCGTAAGTCCACTGGGGGCAGGGCACCGCGTCACCAGCTCGCTCCACGTGAGCCCTGCCCTGAGCCTACTGAGGTGGAAAGGCTGAGGGCAGAGCTGGCAGAGGTGACTGCTGCTAGGGATGCAGCACGGCAACAACTGGAACAAGTGATTCATGATCGTGATCAAGAAACGCTTGCAGTCCAGAGGTTGACAGTGGCAAACCGCAACTGTCAACGCATGTTGGTCCGTGTGATGGAACAGAGGGATGAAGCCTGGCACGAGGAGAACGTTCTGAGAGCTCGCCAGTTTGAGCTCGAGCAACAGTTGGAGAACGCTGAAGAATACAATGATAATCTTCATGAAGAAGTGCATCGCCTGAATAACGAGCTTAATCCCCTGCTGCCTCGAAACAACAACGTCGATGAGGACATGGGTTCGGGAATCTTCATGGCTGAGGATGATGATGAAGTAGAGGTTGATGGACCACAGGATGCCCCACCGGCAGAAGCACCAGAGGAAGAGCCAGAAGAAGAAGAAGACGAGGAGTTAGAGCCTGTCAGTGATGGGGACAGCGGGGAGATCCTTGACACTGACTCGGAGGATGATGCTTAGAGTAGTCATCACGTGCCTATAATGTTAGGATCGTCTTTTGTGCCCTCCCTGTGAAGGAGTGAGGCCTTGTAATAACTTGACTTGGGATGTAAGGTTGAACCGTATGTTTCCTGAATGTAGTTTGAACCTATTAATTTCGATCACAACTTGATGTCTTATTATGTTGCGTTCGATGATGGTGTCACGGTTAGCACCCTTCGGTGCCGCGACGAAACCGAGAGCCTCCTATGGCGCGCGACATAAGGCTGTGCTGCTTGGCACGCGCAGGTATCGAGGTGGCTAGTCATGATCCACCATGGAACTCTTCATTGAGAAGTCTCTTTGTGGTCAGTTTGAAGTAGCCTTTCACAGTCAACTAAAAATCTTGAGATCGAATCCAAGTACCGTGCAAAAGGTCAAAAATCACGTAGATAGCAACGTAAACGGTCCGGTAACCGTGTGCTCCCTGTGAGTGAGCCTTCATCAAAGAGCATCTTGTTGGATTACCAAGTATGATCTCGTCAAACGATGCACTAGAATGGATTGTGCGGTTGTGGTGAATTATTGTGCCTTAATTATTATGAGAAATCTATTCATACAGTCAGATTGACATTTCGTAATAATTCATCTACAAATTTCCCACATCGTCAGTGCTCATTGGCTATGCATTTTGCAGATGTCGTACAATCTACGCCGGGGTCGTGGAAATGAGGAGGAGGAACAGCCGCCCCCTCCGCCACCACCTACTCCGGCCGAGTTGATGCAGACAGTGGTCGAAGGGCAGCGCATGTTGGCGGATGCTATGCGCCAGCTGGCTAACCGGGAGGCTCGTCCTGGCCGCCAGGGCCCAGAGCCAAATCAGTACAGCGATTTCAAGGACTTTCTGGATACAAAGCCCCCGCTCTTCAAGGAAGCGGAAGAACCACTGCAGGCTGACGAGTGGTTGAATACCATTGAACAAAAGTTTCGTCTGCTACGCCTAACTGATGAGCTGAAAACTGAGTATGCTTCCCATCAGTTGCATGGTCCGGCGGGCATTTGGTGGAGCCACTATCGTTCCACACTGCCTGCCAATGTCCCGATTGCTTGGGATCAGTTTAAGGCGGCATTCCGGGGAAATTATATTCCTCCAGGTCTTATGGCAATCAAGCACACAGAGTTTATGAGGCTGTCGCAAGGAAACAAAAGCCTGACTGAATACTTGCAGTCCTTCAACAACCTGGCAAGGTATGCCACTGAGTTTGTGGATACTGATGCCAAAAAGATTGCTAGCTTCAAAAGGGGCCTCGGCCCAAAACTGATGAAAACAATGGGCACTAGCAAATGTACTACTTTCAATGATTTCATCAGCGATGCTTTGACCCAGGAGAACAACAATGCTATTTATTCCGCCTCTAAGAGCCGTAAAAGGGCCCTTGAGGCAAGTGCTTCTCAGTCAAGGACCTCAGCGGCACCGAGGTCTTCCCCTCGCCCACCTGCTCAGAATACAAAGTTCCGTCCGCCGCAGAAGAAGCCTGCTGCAAAGACGGGGTTCCGTAAGGCTTATACCGTCGCTCTGCCAAAGGGGACTTCTGGACAAAGCAGCTCTAGTGTTCCTCCTAGCAATATGCCTTGCTGGAATTGCAACAAGCCAGGCCATTGGTCCAGGAACTGTCCGTACCCTAAGAAAAATGTCAACCAAGGTAGTCGTCAGGGACACGCCCATTATAACAGCATTGAGGAAATTCCATCAGGTGAGGTGGTCACCGCTGGTAAGTTTCTAGTTGACCAACACCCCGCAGTGGTACTTTTTGATTCAGGTGCTTCGCATTCCTTTATCAGTCCTAAGTTTGCATCTAAATTTGCACACAAGTTGCATACTGTTGAAGGTGTGGGTTATTGTATTAGCGCTGCAAGTGGGAATATTTCCACAAACAAAGTAGTGGGGAACCTTAAGTTTGAGATAGAAGGGCGAAGTTATTCGCTTGCCCTATTGGTTTTACCTGGTTTAGACATAGATGTTATCTTGGGCATGAATTGGATGAGTCAGAATGGGGTACTCATTGACACATCCGCTCGAGTAGTTATGCTCAGAGATCCTACAGATCAAAAGGGTTTTCTAGTACAACTTCCCAGAAAGGTTGAATTGTCGGGGGAAATTCATGCTGTGCAAGCAAAGGCGTTGGCCGAAATTCCAGTAGTAAATGAATTTCCGGACGTTTTTCCCGATGATTTGCCGGGACTCCCTCCGGATCGGGATGTGGAGTTTAAAATTGAGTTGTTGCCTGGCACAGCTCCCATCTCTAGGAGACCCTATAGGATGCCTCCAAATGAACTCGCTGAACTTAAGGTGCAATTGAATGAACTTTTGAAGAAGAGGTTGATTCGTCCTAGTTCATCGCCGTGGGGATGTCCTGCTATCTTTGTAAAGAAGAAGGATCAGTCGTTGCGGATGTGCGTAGATTATAGACCTCTCAATGCAGTCACTGTCAAAAATAAGTACCCTCTACCGCGAATCGACATCTTGTTCGATCAGTTGTCTAAAGCTAAAGTTTTCTCCAAGATCGATCTAAGATCGGGCTACCATCAAATTAAAATTCGCCCGGAAGATGTTCCAAAGACAGCCTTTTCTACCAGATACGGTCTTTATGAGTATCTTGTTATGTCGTTCGGCTTGACAAATGCCCCCGCACACTTCATGTACTTGATGAATTCGGTGTTTATGCCTGAATTGGACAAGTTTGTGGTGGTATTTATTGATGATATCCTGGTATATTCTGTGAATGAAGAAGATCACGCTAAACATCTGCGTATAGTCCTCACAAGACTGCGTGAACATCAACTATATGCAAAGTTCAGTAAGTGCGAATTCTGGCTTCGAGAAGTACCTTTCCTTGGGCATGTATTGTCCGATGGAGGAATTATGGTGGACCCCGCCAAGGTACAGGAAGTACTGAACTGGAAGGCTCCTATCTCGGTTCACGAGGTCCGAAGTTTTCTTGGTTTGGCTGGCTATTATCGTCGCTTCATCCCGGATTTCTCCAAAATAGCCAAGCCAATGACTCGGTTGCTGCAAAAAGACACCAGGTTTGTCTGGACTCCTGAGTGTGATGCGGCTTTTCACCAACTGCGAACCCTCCTAACCTCAGCACCGGTTTTGGCACAACCGGATATCGAGAAACCATTTGATGTTTATTGTGATGCCTTAGGCATAGGTTTGGGAGGTGTGTTGATGCAGGAAGGCCGAGTAATTGCATATACTTCTCGACAACTTCGGAAGCATGAGGGGAATTATCCAACGCATGACTTAGAACTGGCTGCAGTTGTTCATGCTTTGAAAGTATGGCGGCATTATCTACTGGGAAATGTCTGCAATATCTACACCGATCATAAAAGCCTCAAATACATCTTCACTCAACCCGAGCTAAATATGCGTCAAAGAAGATGGCTCGAGTTGATTAAAGATTATAACCTTCAAGTGCACTATCATCCAGGAAAGGCAAATGTAGTTGCGGATGCTTTAAGCCGTAAGTCTCATTGTCATTCCTTAGCTGAAACTGATTTTCATCGATCTTGCCTTCTACATCCATCAGTCTTGTACAACATCACTCTCAGTTGTACTCTCAAAAGCAGAATTATTGAGCTCCAAAAGACTGACACTGGTATATTCCACATCAAGCGTAAGATGAAAGAGCAAGAAACTACACAGTTCAGGATAGATGAAGAGGGTGTACTATGGTTCAAGGATAGGTTAGTTGTGCCTAAGGACCGAGAGCTTCGAAATGATATTATGTCTGAAGCACACTCCTCTAAGTTGTCCATCCATCCTGGCAGCAATAAGATGTATTATGATTTGAAGCCACTTTATTGGTGGACCAAGATGCGGAAAGAGATAGCTGCATATGTTGCTAGATGTGACACCTGTTGCAGAGTTAAAGCTGTGCACATGAAAGCTGGGCTACTTCAGCCACTTTCCATTCCAGGCTGGAAATGGGAAGAGATAAGTATGGATTTCATTGTCGGACTTCCTCCTACTGTCAAAAATCATAACTCTATTTGGGTAATTGTTGATCGTTTGACCAAATCAGCTCACTTCATCCCAGTGAGAGTGGACTATCGTCCCACTGACTATGCTGAGTTGTACTTCAATCAGATAGTCCAGCTTCATGGGATACCTCGTACTATCATATCTAACCGTGGTCCCCAGTTCACTGCTCGCTTTTGGGAGCACTTGCATCACCTTCTGGGAACCAAGTTAGTGAGAAGCTCTGCTTATCACCCCCAGACATCGGGTCAGACAGAACGAGTTAACCAAATCTTGGAAGATCTGTTGCGAGCATGCGTCATTTCATCCAAGGGTTCTCGGGAAAAATGGTTACCTTTAGCCGAATTCTCGTACAATAACAGTTATCAAGAGAGTATTAAGATGGCTCCATTCGAAGCTTTGTACGGTCGTAGGTGTAGAACCCCACTAAATTGGATAGAATCTGGT
Source organism: Saccharum hybrid cultivar R570 (assembly GCA_038087645.1). Taxonomy (NCBI): domain Eukaryota; kingdom Viridiplantae; phylum Streptophyta; class Magnoliopsida; order Poales; family Poaceae; genus Saccharum; species Saccharum hybrid cultivar. The sequence goes on from JAQSUU010000357.1 coordinate 4,118,640, forward strand.
GAGAGAAGATTTTATGGTATTGCTTTTGTTGAGGAAGCTGAGGAACAAGTCCGTACCATCCAAAAACATATGGCTGCAGCCCAAGCTAGACAGAAAAGTTATGCTGATCGTCGTAGAAAACCACTCGAGTTTGAAGTTGGAGACTTCGTGTATTTGAAAGTTTCTCCAATGAAAAGTGTCCAACGTTTTGGTGTTAAGCGGAAACTTGCGCCAAGATACGTGGGTCCTTTCCAAATCATAGGCAAGAGTGGAGCTGTTGCGTACAAAATTCAGTTACCCCCAGAAATGAGAGCCATATTCAACGTTTTCCATGTATCTCAGCTTAAAAAGTGTCTTCGAGTTCCTGAGGAACAAGTTCCTTTAGGTGATATCAGGCTGGAATCCGATCTAACTTACGAAGAAAAGCCAGTCCGAGTGATCGATACTCAGGAACGAGTAACTAGAAGCAAAGTGGTTAAGTGGTATAAAGTGATGTGGAGTAATCAGGGAAGTGAGAGTGATGCTACGTGGGAACGGGAGGATTATTTGCGGGATGGTTATAAGGAGTTCTATGAAAAATGGTACGTTTTCCAAATCTCGGGACGAGATTTTTATAAGGGGGGAGGGCTGTAACACCTCAAGTGTTTAGTTCCATAATTGCATTGCATTTGCATGGCATAAGCATAAGCATGCATCATTCATGTTTGTTATTTTATGTGATGTAACACATGTGATTATTTTAGGGTTTGTTTGATTTATTTTATGAAGTACTTGATAGTTGGTGTAACAAGAAGGTAAGGTAGCCAATCATGACCTACAACACCTTAGTTATACTTAGGGTAACATTTAGAACAAGTTTCATGTTGACCAAAATTACAAATTTGCCCTCCAAGAGAAGTTGACCACCATTTGACCCTAGAAGGCTCTAGTTTGACCAGTCAAAAAGTCCAGCTTAGAAATCTTGCATGGAGGAGCAACCTTAAGCAAAGTTGTAGAGAATTTCATGAGGAACAAAAGTTCTAATATGGCCATCTCATGAAAATGACCCTAACATGCTCAAAAGTGGCCCACAAGTCAGTAGAGAGGTAGCTCCAAGACTTAGAATTTTTCTAAGTCTGGAATCTGACCCTACAGTTTTACTGATGCCTACTTTAGGAGCTTTTAGTTTGCAAACCAGGCCAAACCAGCTTTCACTCATATTGACAAACTTGTAGATCACATGTAGCTCTACAACATTGCCAATATCACCATCACCTAGTTCTAAATGGTTTAGGAGATTTGGTGCCTAGAAAATCGGGTTTCAGTCGGCATTGTGACTGAAACTAAGTTTCAGTTTTCGGGTGACCCACTTTGGAGCTCTGTAGTTTCAAATCTAGGCCGAACCAGCCCAAACTCCAATTGACAAACTTGTAGACCTCATGTAGCTCTACAATTTTGGTGTAATCATCTTTCACTAATACGAGCTGGTTTGAGAGTAAATCGTCGACGAAACTGCCCTGTCAGTCGGCCTTGGAGGCGCGGTTTCAGTCACGAGCTCGAACTCCGGCCTGTCGTGGCGCCCGGGCAGAAGAGCGTCGCCGCGTGTCCTCCACGCGCCGCGCGCGACCTGGCGCCTTGGCTAGCTGCCGAACGCGTAGAAGGGGGCCTCTGCTGTCGTCCCGGCCTTACCCATCCATCCCCTCCTCCTTCCCTCTCTCATTTCCAGAGCGGAGAAAACCGGGCCGCCATTGCCGTTCTTCTCCGGTGAGCTCAAGCGCGAGCTACACCGCATCACCGGCCGTCAAACCTCGCCAATCCCTCCGCCTCACCACCCTCCATCTCCCTGACCCACCGAAGCCAGTGATTTGACTCAAGGTGAGCCGCATTGCTTTCTTCCCCATCTCCGAGAGGTCGCCGGAGCCCGCCATGGGACCTCACCGTGGTCGGGGTGCTTCGGGTCTCTCTCCATCCTCCCTTCCTAGCAAAATGGATCCGCCTAGCTTCGGTGAAGCTCGTACCGAGCCTAGACCGCACCGTACATCCTCACCGGCGACGGTGCGCCGCCACCGGACATCACCGGCCGCCGCTCGCGGTGACAAGCCCCTTCCACCCCATCCCCATCCATTCCACGAGCACCAATCGACGCACCGGGTGACGGAGAACACGAGGCGGTGTCCGATTGGCCGAGCGAGCTCTTCTCCGGCGAGCTCGAGCTCGTCGGAGCTCGCGGGTCTCCGCCTCCCCTGTCTCCGGTCGCTGACCGCGGGGGCCCGCCCGTCAGTGTCGCGCGCGGGCGGGAGCGCTGAGCGGGCCGCGCGCGCGCGAATCGTGGGCCGAGTTTTTCCGGGCCGGCCCAGTCGTCCGAAATGAAATTCATTTTTATTATTTTGTCACTGATTTTTGTACAAGTTGGAAAAATATAGATCTAGGATTTTAATGATCCAAAAATCATGAGATAAATTTTGTTAGGGTCTACATGATGTGTAGTATTTTAGAAAAATATAAATCTGGAATGTGATGTTTAATTTTTAGGAGAATTTAATAAATCCTTTAAATGTGTTTTGGAATGCCTGCAAATTTGTTAAATTTATAAATTGAGCTGTAGTGTTCCATAAATCATAAAATTTGGTGGGTAGGTTACTCTATGCTAGCCCTAGCTCTGGTAAAAATTTGGGCATCAGTGCTTAAGTAATTTCCAAGTTATAATGCTATCTTGTTATTCTAGGAAATACTTAGATGAATTGTTGTAAGTTTTCTATATGTGCAATGTTCATATAACTTTTTGGAGAATGTCTTGGTACCCTAGAGTGTCCAGGAAAATTAAGAAATCTGTTGTTTGACACTTTTTACTATGCTTTGTTATTTATCCAAAAATCAGCCTTTTGGGCTTGTGAATTTTGTTCAGAGAGTTTCTGTGAATAAATTGAGTTCAAAATTTTACAGTAGTCTCTTTTTGGGTCAGAGAGTCCCCTGTAATTTTTGTAGAATTTTAGGAGCAGTTTACACATATGTTTGAAATTCCACTTAATTACTTAAGTAAATTGAGAAATGGGTTTAAATAAATGTTCTAGGTGGGCACACCTTACTTCCTGGTGTCTTTGTGATATTTGTGAACTTGTAGTAGCATTAGTTTGGTTTTAGAGAATGTTTGCCACATCAATAAATATTTAACCTTTGTAATTTTAGGTTTTCTGGAAAGCTAAGTAGTAATTCTAAATTTGGCTTTGATAAAATTGGTTGCTGGACAACTTGTAAATACCAAAGTTGGAGTAAACTTGATGAACTAGCTTGTGTTAAAATTTGGAAGCATTTGGCTTAGTAGTTTGAGAGTTACTGTTGTTTAAAGTGGCAGTTCAAAATCTGCTACTCTCTGTTTTGGAGAGGACAGATTCTGGAACTTGTGAAGTTTGACATGGAAAACTTAGGAGTTTGGAGTTGAGGTCTGAAAATGAATTGTAGTACATTTCTTAGGCTTTCCAGATTGCCTTAGATCATATCTTTTGGAATTGTAAATCTCCAGTTGTGATAAAAACAAGTAGCTGCTGTCCATAATGCTTACTGTGGTGTTTTGCTGATTGATATGGTGTGATATCCTAAGACATGCTACTTTTGTAATTGTTAGGTGTTAGGGCCTTAACTGAGGATGAGCAGCTTTATCTTAGGTTAAGTAGATTAGGTGAGTACTTCTCTACCGGAGAGGAAATTTGCACCTACTCTTTTGAAGTGATTTGAGTAGAGCGTTAAATTGTTGTAATACATTTCATTCCGAGCATATTGCATCTTTCATTATGCATTCATGGGATTTATTATGCACTCATGCAATAGGTGTACCGGAGGGGGTAACTCTCCTCGAATTCGAGCCTGTGATTCCGGAGGAGGACCAGGAGCAGCAGGAGCCTGAGGATCCAGCAGGCGAAGAAGTGCCCGCAGACGACCTTCCTGAGTGTCCAGACCACCGGCCCGCAACCTTTCTGAAAGGCAAGCCCCGGTGCATGCTGAACCTACTGATTTATAAATTAATCTTGTGTACTTTTAATTGTTTACTGCATTAAGTTGTAGGAGTTATATGAAAATACTTGTTGCATTATACCTGTCCTTGTCCAGATATCGTACTTAATCCTATTTTAGGTTTAGGCACGTGTCAATGCTTAGCCCTGCTTAGTACGGTAGAAGTCGGGTGATTTCCGGTCATCCGCGAGATGTAGGAAGGAGTCACGAGTGGCTTTATGGCTATCGTGGATGGAACCATGCTTAAAACTGAAATTGAGACCGGGCGGGAGTTCGATAGTACAGCCGCAAGACACTTCACGTCTTGGGTGTGGAGCTATGCCCGCCTGAGTCGTTTAAGGACCGATTCGCTGTACGTCCTTGAGTCATGTTGAACGCAGTCTAACACTTAGTTGGCCGGATAACCCGTTCCGACCGCGAAGCCGAGTAATGTGGTTCAGGCCGGGAATCGAATGGTAGGTTGCTTCTTGGAGGAGAGAAAGGATGTGCTTGGGGACATTGGCGTGAGACCAAGGGGGGGTTAGAGTCCCTATCACCTGGCAGAGTGTCGCCCTTGGGGTCGCGACATTATTCGGACCCGCGATTCCTGAATCATATGAAACGGTGGCTTGTGCGACCCCGGCAGGGGCCTGCGCGGTGAGTGTTAGAAATACCCCTCCAGCTGGATAGGAATTCGATTCGAATCGCCGTCGCTCCCGGTTAGTGAGCACTTGACTTGAGCAGCGGCAACGTAGATCTCATTAAATGAACAGATGGTTAAGTAAATGATATGATGTTGCCGCAATGATATACCTGCTATGGATATAATAATAATGTTGTTTGATTATACTCAAGTGAATGTTTAGTACAGGTGCTAAGATAGATGACAGGTAAATGCTAAAAATAACTGCTAGTACAGGCTACAAGAGTTTAAATTACTTATGCCTTCATGCAAAATGTTATGTCAGCTAGCCTCTTGTGTAAGCCTTGCATAATCCTTGGTGTCATATTATTTCTGGTTTTCGACGGGTAAGTCTAGCTGAGTACATTCCAGTACTCAGGGTTTATTCCCTCCTGTTGCAGATGACATGCTTTATCAGGGATTCTGCAAGACGTGTCTCCACCCTGCGGGTGACGATGACTAGATCACAAGGGCGTGATCGTCTTTATGTACTTTCCTCATGCTTTTGCGGGTTGTCGATCATCCAGACTGGCAGTATTTAATTAACTAGTGTGTGTGTTATGCTTCCGCTACTTTCAAACTTGGTTTGTAATATTTGCTACTCCGTGGTTTAAACTTATTTCAGAACTACTGGTGAAATGTATCGTATGATGTTGCATGTTGAATGATGCGATCCTGGTTGTAAGCAGTTTGGTTTGAAATCCTTCGTGATTTCGATTGACTACCGGGATTATATGGGCTCAAGTTTGAAAATTTGAGCGCTTCGGTGCTTATTTTCGTACTCGTGCTCTTATAATTTGGTCGGTTCTGTTACATAGACGACGTGGTCCGTCTCACTAATTGATGGGAGACCATCGATTGGAGACCTGTGGACGTGAAGACGATGTGGTCCGTCTCGCCCATTGATGGGAGACCTGCTCAGGGACGACGTTGAGGATGTGCAGATAACTTGGGCCTTGTTTAGTTACCAGAAATTTTGTAAAAATTTTCGACATTTTCCGTCACATCGAATCTTTGGACGTATGCATGAAGCATTAAATATAGATAAAAATAAAACTAATTATACAGTTTAGACAAAATGGACGAGACAAACCTTTTAAGTCTAGTTAGACCATGATTGGACACTAATTGCTAAATAACAACGAAATTTGCTACAGTGTCATTTTGCAAAAAAAATTGCAACTAAACCGGCCCTTGGGCCCAGTTTAGATGCAAAAAATTTTGCAAAAGAACAGTAGATTCTCTGTCACATCGAATCTTTGGACGCATGCATGAAGCATTAAATATAGATAAAAATAAAATTAATTACACAGTTTAGACGAAATGGACGAGACGAATCTTTTAAGCCTAATTAGACCATGATTGGACACTAATTGCCAAATAACAACGAAAGTGCTACAGTTGTATTTTGCCAAAAATTTTGCCAACTAAATAAGGCCTTGGTCCGTCTCACCAATTGATTTAGATTCCCTCTTGCAGAGTGTGCCTTCAAGATTGTGTCTAGAACTCTCCAATAATCTCTGCCCGGTCAGAGTGCGTGTGGACGATGCCAATTGTGTCTCTTTTGAATGCATCCTCCTTTCTGTGCCTTTAAAGAGAAATTTTACCAAATGATTCTTGGCCATAGCAGCCTACCGGGGGACAAAAGAAACATGGTAGGGGGTAGAGAGGTTGGACGAGGCGACTGTAGCTTGCTGCCTTTTCATGTGTTCAAGCAGCTAAAGTAGCTGACACTACGCTTGCCTTTGTCAGCTGGCATTTTTTTATTATTTCCATATGGCACTAGTCGCTAAGAGCAGGTATAATAAGCTGTTTGAGCCGGCGAGATGAGCTCCACATCAGCACAAAAAAATGCCACGTTAGGAGAGATGTTGCCGAGCGGGTGTTTAGCTTCTCGCCGGGCTGAATCACAGATTACGAGACAAAACGCCTGCTTGCAGCCAGATGCTAGCTGGGAGCTGCCGCTATGTTCTCATTTGCACATAGCTATGACTGTAAAATATTAATTGCTCCTGGATTTGATACAGCCGGTATCTCGTCCAAGCTATTGTACGAGTAGGCTATATCACTTGCTTGATGTGACATGGCACATGTATTTAGCCAGCAGTTGACTAAATCATTAAACTTGCTCTAAAGACCGGTGAGAGGCCAAGCGGTGGTACCGTACGGTACGGTCACCGGAAGACACGCACCTATTATTCCCGCGTCGATATGCAGCTAGCCTGTGTTCACCTTGCGAAAAGTAGGTGAAAAGTTACTGTAACATTTTTCGTTGTTATTTGGCAAAATTTGTGCAATTATGGATTAACTAGGCTTAAAAGATTTGTCCCGATATTTACAGACAAACTATGTAATTAGTTATCTTTTTTACCTATATTTAATGCTCAATGCATGCGTCGAAAGATTTGATGTAATGGGTGAAAGAGGAAATATTTTGGGTTGAGATGGGAAAGTGAAAGGCCCTAGTAGTGTTGTCCGTCGGCACAGGCAGAAGAAAGGGGCGGGACGGAGGCGGCCCATGAAGTGTAAGTTAGGGCTTGTTTAGATCGTAAAAAATTCTAACCTGATAAATAGTATAATTTTCGTCTTATTTGATAAATATTGTCTAATCGTTGACCAACTATGCTTCAAAGATTCATCTCGTGATTTCTAACTAAACTGTGTAATAAGTTATTTTTTATACCTACATTTAATGTTGCATGCATACGTCCAAAGATTAATGTGATGAAGAGAGTGAAAAAATTCTAACTTTTACTGTGCATCTAAACAAGGCGTTACTCTACTAAGCGCAGCGACACGCCAGGGACGAGAGCAGCGTAGGACAGTACGCATGATTTCTTTTTTTTTCATTTTCCTTTTCTTTTTTTTCTCTTTTTATTTTTATTTTCATGCTTCATTTTGTATTTTCTATTTTTTTGTTTTATGTGATTTTTATTATTCTTTTTAATTTTTTTATTTATGTTTCTTTTATTTTTTATTTCTTTTTTTCCTTTTCTTTATTATTTTTTATGTTCTTGTGTTGTACGTTCTATTTTATCTTTTCTTTTATTTTTTATTTCTTTTATTTGTTTTCTTTGTTTCTTTTCTAATTATGGTTTTCATGTGTTTTCTTTTCTTTTTCTTTTTTTTCTTTTTTCTTTTCTTTTTATTTTTATTGTTTGTAATGTTCATGTGTAAGAAAACAACATGATACATTTCTTTTCTTTTCTTTTTCTTTTTCCTTTTTGTGCATCATTCATTTTTTTATTTTCTTATTTTTTGTGATGTTCCATGTTGTTTTTTTTACGATGTTCATGTGTATACGTGTGATGTTCTATGACGTTTTTTCTTATGTTCACGTGACATACATGTAATATTTTATGATGTATTTTGAGATGTTCGTGTAATATACATGTGATGTTCTCGTAGTATACATGTGGTGTTCTATGTTTTTTTTGCGATGTTCACACAATATACATGTGATGTTCTATAACATATTCTGTGGATGTTCATGTAGTATACATGTGTTGTTCTATTATATTTTTTGTGATATTCTATGGTGTATTTAGTGATGTTTACTTAGTACACATGTGGTGTTCGATGATGTATTTAGTGATATTCACGTAATATATATGCGATGTTCTATAATGTATTAAGTGATGTTCTAGTGTGTATTTAGTGATGTTCACTTAGTATCCATATGATATTCTATAGTCTATTTTAGAATGTTTTTAACAAGTATTCATGTGATGTTCTTTAATTTTTTCTCTATTATGTGTTTATTTTTTTCTTATGCTTTGCTCTAGTTTTTATTATTATTTATTTATATTATATATGTATTTATTTATTTATTTTTATGCATATTATAATATCAATTTCATGAACTTAAAACTAGAATATTGTTATTATAAAACAAGAACATTTTTCTTACGAAGACAGAACATTGTTCTGTGAACCTAGAACATCATATCTGCTCAAAAAAGATAAATGTTCGTTAATAAAAATTTATCTAAATATATTTATGTGGGATCTTGTTTTAAACGATTTGTTGTAAGAAATCTAATGGTGCAATTGGAATTTAATTTGGATCTTTGTTCAGTAGTTATTACTTTTTTAGTTGGATAGAAGTCATTTGCATGCGTCACCTCAAAGCTGACGTGGGTGAGGTGGTCGTAGACCAGCATGCAGCATCCGCCGCCCGCTACCTCTGGCTTCTGTGAAAAGTTTCTGTGCCCTGGGCGGGAGACCTGGCGGACCGATGTTTCGGTCCGACCATCGGACGCTAGCAGCCCCCTACAGCTCACAGGTAAAGGGGACAAGCATACCCAGGCCCAGCCCGTGGAAGGCCAAGCCCAACTCAACGATAAAAGCAAATGTGGTTGGCGTCATTGTCCTTGAGCCAGCAGTCGTCCGTACAAACATAAGAACTGTTCATTTCGCTGGTTTATTGTGCTGAAAGCACTGTTCGCTGGTTTGTTGTGAGACAAAAACACTGCTGGATGGCTGCTGATTCTGCTGATAAGTCCAAACGAACAGGCCGACAATAAGATTCGTCTCGAACTTTACAGACAAACTATGCAATTAGTTATTTTTTTACCTACATTTAATGCTCCGTGCATGCGTTTAAAGATTCAATGTGATAAGTGGAAGAGAAAATATTTTAGTTTTGCATGGCAACTAAACAGGGCCTTGAGTGAAGTATACTAAGGTGTCATTCCCCATTCGAAACCACCACTGGCTGAACAGTGGATGACTGGCTGGCCGCTGGCCGGTCCAGCCACTCAATTGCTAGATTATAGGTCTGTGGGCTTACTTCAGCCTGACTAGGAAATAAGCTAGTCTAACCTAAAGCTGGACTAACGAGCCAGCTCGGCTCGTTTGGCTCGGCTCGTTCTGGCTCGTTAAGATAACGAGCCAGCTCGGCTCGGCTCGTTATTTTAACGAGCCAGAAGGTCGGCTCGGCTCGGCTCGTTTACGAGCTCGAGCTGGCTCATTTGGCTCGCGAGCCCGGCCTATTAAAACATAAAAATGTAATATGTATATTATCTAAAGTTTGATAATGGTAATAATATAAAACTAGTCTATTCATAAGTCTTAATAAATCATACAAAAATAATATGTCCTATTATATTATAATACTATACACCATACATTGTCTATGGTTCATACTCCATACCATATATGATGCATCCATTATCCATACATTCATTTAAAATAAAAAGAGTCAAATTAATCTAAAATTTATAGAGTCAAAGTTCAATCATCAACAAATTATAAAATGTAAGACATAAAGTTATATAACACTAATAAAAGTTTAAGGCCAACAACTTTGGGTCGTTAGGCTCGCGAGCTGGCTCGTTAAGACACGAGCTAGGATGCTTGCTTAGCTCGTTTGAGAAATTAAACGAGCCGAGCCGAGCCGAGCCACTATCGATCCGAGTCGTGCGAGCTATCGAGTTGCGAGCTTTTCGTCCAGCTTTAGGCTAACCCAAGGCTATCTCTAGCAAACCAAGATGGACTTATTTGGTTGCCTATATTATCTAAGCCTAGCTAGCATCTAGTTTGTTTGTTTGGCTGGTTTGGCTTGGATAGAGTCACCTCTTTTTTTTTTTGCAGGTAACTTCACCACCTTTAAGGCAATTTCTTGAACACGTGGTGAGCGCCACTTCTTCATGAATCGGATCAGGGTAGATTGCCGACACGGCTGATTTTGGGCGGCGGGGCATGCATGAATGGGAGGAGAGCAAGGATTGGAGCAAGGACCGGCCGAATCAGAGCAAGGATTGGCCGGGTCGAGGTGAGCAAAGGGAGCGGAGGAGAGCAGAGAGAGCTTGAGCGAGGTGTGTGCTGGGGCGTGCGACTGCGGCGCGCACTCCTTTTTCGAAGGTGGCGAGGTAGTCCAGTTCGGCCACTTTCATCCGTGTTGCTGTCTTGGAGCAAGGAGTTAACGGACGGGGAATCGGTCCAAGTCCACTCGCACAGGGAGCAGATTGGGACGAGCTCCCCTGCCCGGCTCCGGCCGCCCCTGACACGGTGCCGACGCTTGAGAAGAAGCCACCCTAGCAACCGTCGGTGCTAGTGGCGTCGCCGGCGCCCGAGAAGAAGCCACCCCAGCAGCCCCTGATTTGCTTGGAACTGCTACACCACCAGCCACGGGCTCGTGCTGACACCTTCGGGAGTGGGACATTGAGCCAGTGGATCAGAGGGAGGGGAGTGGGGGCTCGCTTGTGGAGAGGGAGCATCATCACGAGAGGGAGCCCCGTGACCATGAGGAAGACGGTGAGCAGAACATGACCTGGTGCTAAGGCAAGCCTGGCTAGCAAAAAATGGCCACCAACTGCGTTCTCCGGGAGCCAAGCTACAGCCTCAAAGTGGCTTAGCGAGGCCTGGGCCCGGCCTTTACATGCAACCAAATAGCTGGAAGGTGGTTTCTGCAGCCTGGTTGGGAGTAAGCCACCCAACCAAACATGTCGTATATAGCCTTAACAGGATCTTAATAATTACGCCTAGCTCAACATTAGAACACCTAGAACTTACACTATAGAAAACTGGAATTACCTTGAGTCTAGGAATTTCCTTGAGGGCCAAAATCAAACCGCCAAGGAAAATATAGTTTCCTTGGAGGTGCAACTGAACTCTCAAGGAAACATATATTCTTTGGAGGTTGAAGTAAACCGCCAAGGAATATGGATGTTTTCTTGGCAATTTCCAATCACCTCTAAGGAAATGACATATTTCCTTGAGTGTTATTGTAAACAGCTAAGGAAAGCACTATTTTCTTGAGTGTTGTTCTTAACCGCCAAGGAAAATACATATTTCCTTGGCTGTTATTCTAAACCATCAAGTAAATTATCATTTCCTTGGGGGTTATTGAATTTTCTTGGAGGTTGGCAGCCAAGGAAATGTTTGACATATATTTTGGTGACTCTGATGAAAAAACAATGATATCTTAAAAGTGTCTAAAAATCCTAAAATTTGACATGAGATCATAATATGGTTGTATTATCTTGCTATAAAATTTTCAAATCATATTAACAAAGTTAGACTATACATTATTCACAGATGGATAGATCTCTCATATAGTCTCATCTCATAGTTATGTAACTATGTGAGAGATGTATCCATTTGTAAATGATATAAAATTTTTATGAGAAGCTTATACACCCATATTATGACTCTAAACAAATTCTTAGAATTTTTAGACCACTTTATGGTATTATTGATTTTTTCGTCGGAGTCACCAAAATAGTAGTTCGAGTACTATTTAGCAAAACACTCCATTTTCCATCGATTTTTAGGATGTAAGCTCAAATATAACATATCTTCTTCCATATATGTTTTTATAATTTTTGGACATTGTTAGATAGGACATGTAGTTCAAGTTGCAGTGATTTTCCAAAAGCGTGCAGAAATTCATTTAAACGATAGAAAATAGTAAATCGGTTCTTAAATTTGTTAAACTACTACAAAGAGACATATATGTACTCTATTCTATTTAAAAAGTATTTTGGGTACATGAATATAATTGGATTAGAGTGTTTACTTCACAAGAGTGTCTAATAATCAAATAGTGCTTATAAATAAGAAAAGAATTAAATACATATAATTGGATTAGATTGAAATGAACGATCAATATGCACCGAGCGTTGGAATATAATGCTCCCCAGAAATCCTCTCAGCCACCGAGCCGCTCTTCCCTGGTTCTCCCTGCCGCTCCCCAGTCCACATGGGCGCACTGTTCTTGCCAAAGCCATGTATGATACTTAGATGAGCTCCTGTATGAAATCGTTCATGATGAGCTCCTGTATGATAAAGCTTGAATCCCTACCAAAGCCATGTAAGACGAGGAAACCTTCTACTCATATATGTTGCTTGCTTTTGCATTAAGTTTAGTCCAGCTTTGTTGATGCCTTATGTGAGGTTTGTCATGCTCTTAAAATCAAGATCACATACACACCACCCACATATGCACTACTTCTACATTGGGGGTAGGCGCAAAAACACGCCATTCTATCTAGATCCACCAAAAAATGTTTTACTCCAATACTGGGTGTAAACACCAAAAATATACCCTATAGGATATCCCCAAATAAATGCTCCAATATTCTTGTTGCTATCTCTTAAAAGTTTTGTTGCAGAAAAGAGACATGTGGCTATACAAAAGTTATTCATAAAAAAGAAAAAAAAAGTATTGAAAAAAAATGGACAAGTGTCTGAGATATCTAAAACAATGGGTACTTCGATGCTCGCCTGAAAAAAAGAGATGAATAAGATAACCCATGTTTTCCTACAAAGTTGTTTTCAAGTTTTGAAAGAGAGATATGTTTTCAAAGGGCATAGTAAAATTAGGTTAGCCACCATATATATTCCCCAAACATCCATACACATGCACAAATTGATTTGATTGTATGACTTAACTCTCTTTGGATCCGAGGTTTGACTTTACAATATATGTATTGCAAGTATGCTCTTTCATGCTATCTCCACTCCTATGAGCTCCACTATAAGCCTTAGTTGTAGGAAGAGAAAGGCATAACATCATTATTACCTTGGTGAGGATCCACAAATACCATATATATTGAGAGATTTGAGAGCATCATACAATGGAAGTTCTGAGTTTTATTTTAAAAACTTACAAAAACTATGAAATAATAGTTGAGCAAAGAACTTGAGACATAGTGCTTGACTTGATTGTTCCGTCTTTCAATTGCTCAAGACCCAAGTGAAGGCTCAGAAGTCCCATGGTTGAAGGTAATATGGGTAAGTTGGAAAGTCAGATCGGTTTATTCTAATCCAGAGGAGAATTTTTGTTTGAACGCATGTGTACTTTTGAGGTGTTTGCTAAGGGACTAGCAAAGGTTAAGCTTGAGGGAGATTGTTGATGGTAGTTAACAACTATATTAAACCATCAACATAACATGTATAAGAGCATAATTGAGATCACCAACATAGGTCTAGGGAGTTAAACTAACAAATTCTACAAGTTTTGATGAATCTGTGATTTCTGCAGGGTATATCCAGAAAACCGTCAAGGCAGACCTACGTGTCAGAAGTAGTAATGCAATTGCACCATGAAACCTACGTGGAAAGGTTCTAGAAGACTCCAGGAGGATCTCCACTGATGCGAACCCTGAGGGGGTGACATATGGGGCCGGCCGGCAACACCTACAAGCTGGCCGTCCTGTGGGCCCCTTTGTCAGTCTCCCAATTGCTATGGCGGCACTCCACCGACTCCTAGATTTCATATATACCGTTCTTTAAGTCGGTTTGATCCAAGGGCTCATGTTGCAAGCTCAGGGCTATATAACTAGGCCCTACCCCCCTGAGGCATAACCCTGATCATCAAGTCATTTGAGAAGATAGAAACCCTAATTATCCTTAGAGCTCCTCTAGTTTATAGGGCATAGCTAGTTAAGCTAGGTCTAGAGAGAGGCAAGTAGATCTTCGCTTGGATTCCCGACATTGTCAAGAGCATGGTTCGGTATAATCTTTGCCTCCCTCTCTCATTGTATCTCCATTAATTTTATATGCTTGCTACAATTGCTATGAAAATATTAGTATTCATCTTATTCATGTTTAAGGTTGCAATGTTCATCATCTACTTTGATTATATACTTAGTATAGCTAGTTTATTATTATATTTTTGCATAAGTTCGTATAGCGCTCACCCTAATATACACAGGATGGGTGTTAGAGATCATGTAAGAGTGGTGCTTATATGCTATTTATCTGCGAATACACTCTATATTCCAGGTCATGTTGTAGATCGCGGGTGTGACACTACCGTTGAGTCCTTTATAGTCCACTCCCCGAATATAGGCCATAGATGTAGGGCCTAGTTACGAAGGAAGGGCAAGTTCTATTCTTAAACTTCCCTAAGTAATGCCCCTTATGCATAGATATAATGGTGATCTTAGCAATGACTACTAGGTGTAATTACACTAATCAATGTATGCTTTGACTTGTAATTAAGAATGACTTAGGAATTATTCCTCTAATATTTTGTCTGCCCATGCTAATGCTATAGACAGGAGTGCTCTAAGTGATTTATCATTATACTTGATCAATGTTTATATATATATATATATATATATATATATATATATATATATATATATATATATATATATATATATATATATATATATATATATATATATATATATATATATATATATATATATATATATATATATATATATATATATAGGACTGTGCTAAACAGTACCCAGGGTACTGAATATTATTTAGTACCCGAGTCCACCGCGACGACCCGCGCGCGACCGAGAGTACGAGCCAGGCAAGCTTGCGGCGCGTGAGTTCCTCCCTGCCCACGTTCCCAGGCAAGAAAACCGACTTATAAAAAAAGACAAGAAAACTGTCGCTGAGCAGCGTGCTCCGGGAGAGACCGCGCCGTACACCGGCGAAATCGCGCCGCGCCACCAACGAGGCTGCTATTGGGGGTGGGGAGCAACTCGGAGCCGCGGACCTGCCGGAGAGCCCCTGTTCTTCTTCTTCTTCGTTGAGGCCGGCACCCATCTTCATCCTCGCGGACTGGCGGAGGCGCGTGAATCGCGCAAGCTCAAGAGAGGCGAGCGGCGGCGGCGGCGGCAGCGGCGCGAGTTTCGGCGAGGCTGACAGGCGCGCACGTGGCCGGAAGCCCCTGTTCTTCTTCTTCTTATTTGAGGACGGAACCCCTGTTCCGATAGAGTTCTCACCAGCACCTCCTGGCGGATTCCCCTTCAAGAATAGAAGAAAAGGCCGGTGAGTTTAGTTTGTTGGTAGATGAAAAGATAGTGTTAGTATTCTATTCTTATACTTGATTCTTCTTGTACTCAACTCCTAATTTATCTGTTCAATTTTTTGATGTATAAAGATCTTGGTGGGAGAAAAAGTTTCCAATTGGGTTCAGATTTGACAAGAATTGCTGTGCCCCATTAATCAATTGGATATACTTAGTTTGGTTATTCGTTGTGCAAACTCCTGTCTATCTAGTGAAATATCGATTGGAGACAAATATGAATTTGAGTTGTAATTGACAAAAATTGTGGTGTTAACCAACATGCTTAAGTGTTTATTGGTTAACAGCAGGAATGCCATGCTTCATTAAATCATAGTGATGCTCTGGTCGAATGTGATGCTCAAACCTAAAAAAAGGCAACACATGCTCTGGTCGAATGTGATGCTCAAACCTAAAAAAAGGCCACAAACAAATAAACTATGTCAACAGACTAATAATTAAAAATAAACAGAGATTGACGAACATGAATCAAATTAGTAGAAATTGAAACACTTAAGTACCTCTCCTGCGAGCTCTCAAAAACCACCCTCTTCAGGTTGCACGGCACCCTATCCACAGTACGGTGAGCAGCATGAGTCCTACAAAGGAATAGGAAATAATGATGCATGAACTTTTGGGGAGCACATAAAACAAGGGTATGGTTACATAGGGGATAGAAGAAGCATATTTGTGTACAACATGTTTGTACAGAATATACAAATTAGAAGAGCACACTGATATGTCTCAGATGATTGTGATTGGGGGAAATTTGATAAGCAACATTGCGCAAAAACAGTACCTTCTGTGTGGGTGGTCCAGGGAAGTAGGTGCTACCGCAGGGGGCTTAGAAGGGGGACGCCGTGCATCTGTATACCAAAAGGACCAAACAGGGAAAATAATAAACAACAAAGATGGAATGCGGCAATGATACATGATTTTAAAGAATCAAAAATCTTGTAAGCTTTCAGAGCAGGAAGAAAAGTTTTAATTGACAAAAGGACAAGCCAAAGTGCAAACAAAGAAGACTGGTAGTTTAGGATAGCAAAATTTACAGTCCATGAATATTAAATTGTTCTCTACTTCTGTGTCCATGCATCAGATCATAGAAATATAAATTTTAAAAAGAATCATAAACAAGATTAGATACGCTGTAAATGAATGTATGTAATTTTGTCTAGTCATTTGTAAAATACTAACTCCATAATGTAACAGATTAACATTATAGAACAGGCATTCCCCTTACCAGGTGAGGAGGGTAACCTCTCATCTCGTCGCAGAGGGACCTCATACCTAAATGGGCAATAATCACATCAACTGAGAGAAAAGCATGTACATCTCATGAAAAAAGGCCGCTAATTTTTTTTTAAAAAAAACATGTACTGACCGCTGTTGAGTGCTCTCAAATACAAGTGTTTTTGGGTTATCAGGCATCTTATCAACTAGCTCCAACCGGATTCTGAAGTCAATGATTCATAATAAATTTAGAATACTGCTTTCGTATACTGTACAGCTTAAATTTACAAGCTCACTCCACAGAACAATGTAGTAGCAACTGCTGAGTCAATATGAGTGTATTAAAAAAATAAATATAACATAATGGGAATATGAAACAAAAGAACCTTTTAGTTGCCGAACCAGGACCTTTTCCATCATGGACATCCTCTGCAAATTGAGAATAAATAGAATTGCTTTATTAAACTATAATCACAGCATAAGAAAATAATACGTGTATGATCTGAAACAAGAAAAAACACAAAAGCTGAATCAATGTCTTTGGTTGTAAGAAACCAATGTTTGATTTTGAACCATTATATGAGCACAAAATATTATCAAGAGCAAAAATAAAGGAAACATATAAAATGAAGACGAAACACGGTGACCATTCTTTTTTAACAAAGAGTACACATATCAGGGAATCTAATACTGAAACCAATTGAACACAACCTTAATAGGACATCAAATCAAAGCGATATACGTGAATAAGAATGTAAAGGAAACCTGAGGGACCGGTTGGCTCCATCCCAAAATGGAGCAAGCTCGGCAATCAACGTTGGTGCTCGGCAATCGACGGGCGGCGTTATGCGTCTGTGAACACAGCGCTGGGAGCGGCGCGGCGGGTGCGGAGGCAGGGGCAAACCGGGCGAGAAACCGACAGGGCGGGGCGGGCCGCTGGGGAACGCCGTCCGACAAGGTCCGGCCGTGCGGCGCGGTGCGTCTGCAGCCGCACGGCGCTGGGGGAGGCACGGCGGCACTGAGTCCTCCGGCGGCGCGCTGAGTAGTGCGGCGGCGATCTGGATTCGGTGGCTTCGGAGGCGTCGGAGTCGCTAACCGCCTGAGGCTGCGGAGGCGAGGCAGATGAAGCGAGCTGGGAACTGAATACGAAAGCTGGGAGAGGGATAACCGGCGCTCGGGTGAGAGGAGGGAACTGGGAAGTGGGAGATCCGGCGCTCGTCTGCGAGAGAGGGAAACGGGAACCCGGCGCTGGGAGCGAAAATGGTTGAATCGGACGGGATCGGTAATTTAGACTCGGGTACTGATTATTATTCAGTGCCCAGTATATATATATATATATATATATATATATATATATATATATATATATATATATATATATATATATATATATATATATATATATATATATATATATATATATATATATATATCTTATCTTGTGACTTACCCCTGTTATGAGTAAAGTGATTGGTTATGATTTATTTCTTCATCAATGTTATAAGTTATCAATACATGTCCAACGCTACACCTTCCCTATGGTAAAATATAAATAACGATACCTGAAATACTCTCAGGTGAAGTGCTACAATGGTATAATTATCTGTCCGCTTGCAGAATCCTTTTCATTCATATTATATATTCTATCTAGTCACATAAAATGATAAACATCTACTTAGTTTTATTCTAGTAGTGAAGTTAGGCAGTACCAACAAGCATTTCTGGCACAATCATTAGGGAGACAACCTAGTTCAAGTTGTGCTAAAAGATGTAGGTAATTAATAGGTGGCTACTAAAATAAGTGACAAGTTAATAAATACCAACACCAGGGTGTTGCTAGACATATGTGAGCTTCGGGGCTCGGACCACTTGGCGAAGGTGTCGGCGCGCGCTGGCCTGTTTCCAGTAGGAGGTGTTGGTGATCCCTTTGCGTTGTGGCTCAAGATTGGCGGCGAGGGAGCACTCGAGGGGATGTTATGTTTTTTCTTGTAGTATTCCCCGAGTGCTTTTTGTTTTGGGACTTCTTTGATAAGGTTCGCGGATCAGATTGGTCTAGTTGTCCCTATCTTTACGTTTGTTCTTGTGGTACCCTCGTTTACTTGGTCAGAGGTATGGTCTGGTGGGATTTTTGGTGAGGCTTTTCTTTTGCGGGGGTTTGGTATTTTGGGATGCATTTGGCCAACACAGGGCTTGATGGTGTTGTTTGCTACTAATGTTTCCCGAATGTTGTTTATGATGGGTTTGGGGTGGTATGTATAGGGTGATTCGGTGTTGGGGAGGGGTGGGGGAAAGAGGTCTTAAATGTTTGGCTGAGCGGTTGGTTTGTTTTGGGGTTTTAAATGTTGGCAATTTGTTTTCTATGCTTTGTTGGGTGATGGCATCTAAGTATTGATGGTATTGCTATTGATTTGGTGTGCACATTTATTATGGTCCTTAAATAGGGGGATTTGTGGATCCCTGATGTTTGGCTTTGTGAGTCCCTAGTGAATTTGCGAGGGTGCCCGTGTTTTTGACCTCCGCTCCAATCCTTTGCTTTGAGGATGGGTATGGTTTTGTTGTGAGCCCCTGGCATGTTTGCGAGGGTGCTTAGGTTTTCAGCCTCTGCTCCCATCCTTTGCTTTGAGGATGGGTGTGGTTTTGTTGTGAGCCTCTGGCATGTTTGTGAGGGTGCTCAAGTTTTTGACCTCCGCTCCCGTCCCTTATCTTGAGGACAGGTGGGGTTTACTTTTTGAGCCCCTGGCATTTTTGGGAGGGTTTTCAAGTTTTTTGACCTCCGCTTGTGTCCTTAATCTTGAGGACGGGTGGGGTTTGCTTTTTGAGCCGCTGGCATTTTTTGTAAGGGTGCTCAAGTTTTTGACCTCTGCTCCCATCCTTTATCTTGACGACGGGTGGGGTTTGCTTTTTGAGCCCCTAGCATTTTTTTGCAAGGGTGCTCAAGTTTTTGACCTTCGCTCTCATCCTTTATCTTGAGGATGAGTGGGGTTTGCTTTTTGAGCCCCTAGCATTTTGCGAGTGTGCTCAAGTTTTTGACCTTCGCTCCCATCCTTTATCTTGAAGACGGGTGGGGTTTGCTTTTTGAGCCCCTGGCATTTTGCGAGGGTGCTCAAGTTTTTGACCTCTGCTCCCGTCCTTTATCTTGAGGATGGGTGGGTTTTACTTTTTGAGCCCCTAGAATTTTTGCGAGGGTGCTCATGTTTTTTGACCTCCACTTCCGTCCTCTATCTTGAGGACGGGTGGGGTTTGCTTTTTGAGCCCTTGTCATTTTTTGCAAGGGTGCTCAAGTTTTTGACCTCTGCTCCTGTCCTTTTGTCTTGAGGATTGGTGGGGCTTGCTTTTTGAGCCCATGGCATTTTTTGCGAGGGTGCTCAAGTTTTTGACCTTCGCTCGCGTCCTTTATCTTGAGGATGGGTAGGGTTTGCTTTTTGAGTCCCTAGCATTTTGCGAGGGTGCTCAAGTTTTTGACCTCCGCTCTCGTCCTTTATCTTGAGGACGGGTGGGGTTTGTTTTTTGAGCCCTTGACATTTTGCGAGGGTGCTCAAGTTTTTGACCTCTGCTCCTGTCCTTTATCTTGAGGATGGGTGGGGTTTACTTTTTGAGCCCCTGGCATTTTTGCGAGAGTGCTCAAGCTTTTTGACCTCCGCTCCCGTCCTTTATCTTGAGGACGGGTGGTATGCTTTTTGAGCCCTGGCATTTTTTGCGAGGGCGCTCAGGTTTTTAGGGAATGTTTTGTTCTAAGTGGGGGCCTAGATAAGTAGCCCAGATTGGAGCAAATCTTTACCTGGTTCTGTGGTGATGAGTGTAGGTCAGCCTTGGGCTGCCCGTTTCGGTGAGCTTGAGTTTTGGGGGGAAAGTATATTGCATTAAAGGGTAGAGCTACTGCCTCGTTAAAAAACCTTGCGCCCCCTCGCAAGGAAAAAGAGTGCAGTGCTGAGTTCTTACATCATTGAGCATAAAAAACAAAGGAAAATTACATGGTGCGAGCGCTCGCTAAGGCGCTGCTAAGGGTAGTATTTGTGGAGGTCGTTGATATTCCAGGTATGTGGCAGCTTGTTGCCAGGGTGAATGCTCTTGGTCTGGTTGATTGGGTGGCGAGGTATGGCCGAAGCCATTTTGGTTGGAGTTTGCCTGTCATTTTGGCGTTTTGCTTTCTGATGATGACCATGTCGCCTGAGTTGATTTGATGGGGGTTCACCTTCTTGTTTCTCCATCGAGCTGTCTCATCATGGTATATGTGAAGGTTGTTGACTGTTTGGTATCTGAGCTCTTCGGCGAGGTCTTTTGTCAGTTGTTCTTCATCTTGAGAGTAGGGCCCATCTTCCGCGAGGGTAACTCTTGGTGACTTGTGGGTGTTTTCTTCCGTCAAGACTGCTTCTTCGTTGAAGAGGAGTTTGAATGGAGTGAATTTTGTTGCCCTTGATTCGAAGGTGTTGTGCGACCAGATGACTGAGGTGAGCTCCTCAGCACATTTGCCCTTGGGCCTGCCATGCAACCTTTTGGAGATTCCTTGTAGAATTTTGCCATTGGCTCTTTCAACGAGGCCATTGGATTGCGGGTGTCTTACAGAGGTGAAGCACGCCTTTGTCCCTATCTGCATACAGAATTCCCTGAACACCTCGCTATCAAACTAGGTTCCATTGTCCACTGTTAGTTCTCTTGGTACTCCGAAGCATCATATAATTTGCTGCTAGAAGAATTTTTTGACAGCCTGCGAGGTTATAGTGGTGAGTGGCTTGGCCTCTATCCATTTGGTGAAGTACTCAAGGCAACCACCACATAGCGAAGGTTACCTAGAGCGGTTAGCAAAGGTCCAACTAGATCCATTGCCCATCGCTAGAGGGGCCATGTTAGGCATATTAAGGTTGTTGGTGCTCCTGGTCTATTTGAGTGTGAAGCTGAGAGCTGGCAACCTTTGCAGTGTTGGACTAGCGAGGCCGCGTCACTTACTGTGGTTGGCCAGTAGAGTCCTTGTCTAAATGTTTTTCCCACTAGGGCCCTAGGTCCGTTGTGAGAACCACAAAAGCCCTTGTGGATCTCCTTTAACAGATATTTACCCTCACTAATTGTGATACACTTGAGAAGTGGTTGTTGGTATTTCTTAACGTCTACATAAGTTAATCCGCAAGCGAACAGAATTACCATTGTAGCTTTCACCTAGAAGTATTCAGGGTATTGCATTTCCACAGGGAACGAAGGTATTTTTTCTAGCTAATTCATCCATGGACAACACAAGGGTAGAGTTGAAAAGGCTAGAGATGGATTCCTATGGCTTTGGGTCTAAGGATAGGTAAACCTTACTTCCACTTGCTTACGTCGGGCACCAGCTTATACCTGGTCTGCTAGGTACCTCTGGCATATGGCTCTAAGACATGCCCATATGTGGGGGAGTGCAAGGGACGAACATGGCTGTCACCACCTGCCACCTACCCCTCAATCGTAGGACACGAGGCAAATGAAGGTAGCCTCTAGCTTAGACACCATGTCTACACTATCGACTACTACTCTAGGGTGATAGGGTTACCCGTCTAGCAGGGCCCTTCTACTAGAGCATTCGTCACAAGGACGAACGATGATCCTGCAAATAAGCACAAGCAAAGATTAACAAATCAAAAGACTTGGAATCATATGAATCATGAATACTTAGCAGGAAAACCTATTGCGGCACAAGTATTCATTCAGGTACAAGGCGGGGAGACACCGACAAATCCAGCGCTTCCCTGAGCTTCCCCTCACATCTCTCCACTCCTAACTCTACTAGCTAGCAAGGGCATAAGCCACTAGGGCCTAAGCCCTTTGGAGTGGTGCTCTAGCTCAAGTGAAGTGAGCTCTTGCTCCTTATGTGTTGTGTGGAGTGAGGGCACCCCTCCCCCTCTTATATAGGGCAGGCCAGGGTGGTTGTGGGGGAAATATTTCCTGATGCACCCCCGCACCGCCAGCCTCTCCATTCAATGCACCGACCAGCACAGAACGGGCGCACGCCCACACCTGGGGTGGCCTGGCCCGCCTCCTCCTTCGCTTGGTTGCTCTCTAGCTAGGCCTGGGCCTTGGTGTTGTGGTGGGCTGCCCTAGTTTTGGTCATTTCTTGGGCTTCTTTATATTCTTTCCTTTGTTTTGCTTGGACCAAAAATGAAGAATGAGTTTTTCTATATATTTCACTTCTCTTTTTGCCCAACTTGGTATGTTTTCATACTTCTCCCTACAAAACAAGTGAAACACCAAAATTGGTGGAATTGATTAGTTATAAGCCCTATCCACTAAGTTTGGTGTGGTTTCTATATAGAAGTTGGTGGTTGAAAGTATGCAATAAGGACCGCCAACAGTGGTGCTATTATGCTGGCTTTATATAGCTCGCAGTTGATGATTATGTACCCTCGTGCCCTCTGTTGCATTCTCTTTTCTTCTTCTTTGGTTTTTGGTTTGTAGTAACCTTTGAGATAGGCCACAATTGGTGCTCTCCAAACTTCGCTATGAGTTGCGTTGATCAGCTTGGGTGCTTTGAAGTTTACTTCTACCGAGGGTTGGCTTATAATCTCGTAGAAAACCTCCAAGGGTAGGGTGGTGCCCTATGCTACTGCCTTGGTTAGTTCATCTGCTTCGTTGTTCTCTGTCCTTAGGATTGGTTTTGTTGTGATTCTTAGGAAGAAACCTTCGATCTTGCGGACTGTGAGTAGGTACTTTTGTAGCTCTACATCTCTAGCTTTGAATGTTTTTTCAATGTGGCCAGAGATGACCTGGGAGTCTATTTTTATTATTGCCCTCCTTGCTGAGAGCGCGCGAAGCTTTGATAGGGATAGTATGATTGCTTCACATTCTGTGCTATTGTTTGTGCATTGGAATTCGAGTCTCGCTGCATATCTGAGCTTGATGCCGGACGACAAGGTTAAGATTGCCGCTATTTTGGCTTCTACTGATCCCCATGCTCCGTCTGTGTGCACTGTCCAGACTGGCTTTGAGACCTCCGCTATGTTGTGAATGTCAGGGGTCCAATCTACCACGAAGTCTGCGAGGGCTTGAGATTTCATTATGTTTCTCCCGACAAATTCTATTGTAAAATCATTGATTTCGATGGCCCATTTTCCGATTCGTCCTATGGCTTCTAGGTTTTTGAAGATGTTGTCAAGCGGGAAGCTCGAGGGTACGATAATCTTATGCGCTTAAAAGTAGTGCTTCAGTTTTCTAGAGGCCATGACGACTGCATACGCTACCTTCTCCATTTCTATGTAAAACTTTTTTTCACCATCGAGGGTTTCGGATACATAGTAAAATAGCAATTGTTTTTTCTGGTGCTCTTACTGTTCTCTTACCAACACTACGCTAACTGCATGTGGCGAGGCTGCAACATACAGCAATAGTGGCTCTCTAGACTTGGGACTGGCGGGGGTTGTCAAGTTGTGTAGGTAGGCTTTGAGGTCGTCGAAGGCCTTTTGTTGAGTTGGCCCCAGCTGAACGGATCTGTGTTTTTTAGCACTTCGAAGAAAGGTAAGCCTCGCTCTGTGGATCTAGAAATGAATCTATTCTGTGCTGCGAGCCTTCCTGCAAGCCTTTATGCTAGCTTTCATGAAGTCGGGGGTTCCTGCTGAGGATAGCGTCGATTTTTTCTAGGTTGGCTTTGATTCCTCTTGCGCTGAGACGAGGCAGCCGAGCAATTTACCCTTGCTTACACCAAATATGCACTTTTTGAGGTTTAATTTGAGCCCTATGTTGCGGAGGCTGGTAAATGCTCTTTCGAGGTCTTTGATGTGATTTTGTTTGAGCTTGCTCTGCATGACAATGTCGTCCACATATGCAGAGATTGCTTTGTCTTCTTTGAACACTTTGGCGGTCATGCGGGCGAAGGTTGACCCTGCATTTTGAAGCCCCTCTGCCATTCTTCTGAAGCAGTACGTTCCGAAGGGTGTGATGAAACTTGTCTTTTCCTCATCCTCTTAGTTCATCCAAATCTGGTGATAGCCTGAGAAACAGTCTAGGAGTGACAGTAACTTGCAGCCGGCTGCTGAGTCCACGAGGGTGCTGGTTCATGGTAGGGGAAATCATCTTTCAGGTATCCTTTGTTTAGGCTTGTGAAATCTACGCACATTCTCCACTTGATGTTTTTCTTTTTGCATAGAACGATGACTGATAGCCAAGTTGGGTATTTGGCTGGCCGGATGACCCCCGCGTCAAGCAGGCATTGGACCTCCGCCCTTGGCTGCTTGCTTTCGTTCTTCAGACATTTTGCGAAGTTTTTGTTTGACCGGAGGATGATTTTTTTCACATCAAGGATGTGTTCAATAATTGATCCGTCGACTCCTCGCAAATCTTCGGCAGACCAAGCAAAAATGTCGTTGTTGTCACGCAGAAACTGAATAATCTCGCTCTCAATTTTTTTGTCCAGCTTGGCGGAGATGATGACCTTCTTGCTGGTGTTACCCTCGAATAATGTAACCCTCTTGGTTTCTTCTGCTGGCTTCGCTCAAGCTTGCTACCCTGGTTCATCTGACGAAGGTTCCTTTTCTTTTGGCTTTTCTTTGTCAAGGTTGTGTACATTTTTCTGTCTTGATGTAGCTGTTTCTTCTGCAACTCTTGTGAGGTCTTGATCACCGTATACCATAATAATGCCTTTGGTGGAGGCTAGCTTCATACAAAGATAGCTCGGGTGTAGGATCACGCTAAACACGTTTGTGACCCCTCGACCAAATATTGCATTGTAGTTGTAGAGCATGTCAACAACATCGAAGGTTATGTGCTCAGTCCTGCTGTTGTGCTAGTCACTGAAGGTTACCAGGAGTGTGATTTTGCCTATGGCTTTCACTTGCTTGCCTCCGAACCCATATAGCGGTCATCCTAACAGTTGGAGCAGATTTCTGTCGAGCTTCATGTTGTCGAAGGTTGATGCAAATAGGATGTCAACAGAGCTGCCTATATCGACTTAGGATTCTTGTTACGGCCCACCCAGCAAGGTTTGTCTCAATGACCATTGCATCGGTGTGAGGGTAGTCTTTTAGTTTGAGGTCCGAGCTATCGAAGGTTATTGGAATATGAGACCATTGTGATTTTTTGTGGGGTCCCTCGGTGGCGAGGTGATATACCCGCCTCATATGCTCTTTGCATTACCTTTTGTTGCAGTGGTCCTCATTATACCCTTCGGTGATTGCAAGAATGACGCTGAAGGTTGCAGTTGGGTTATTGATTGTGGTTTGGCTAGTCTGGCTCGTGGGCTCTGCTTTTGCTTGCTAGTGCTGCTACTAAGTTGGCGATGGTGGGGGTGGCGATGGTAAGGCTAGATGTTGGGTTTGCATTTGTGGTGGAGTGGGTGGATGGGTGACTGTGTATGGGTGGTTGTTGGTGCGACTGTTGTAGCTATAAGATGGTTGGGGGATGTCGTATGCGTTGTGATTGTTGTAAGGAGAGTTGTAGCTTGGGAAGGTTTGCTATTGTTGAGGGTGGTGTTGCGAGGGTATGCTGTAGTTTATGGGTGTGTGGTGGTATGTGCTGATTGCAGGGGCTGGCTATCTTCTTGTGTAGTTGATAGGCTTTGACGGACCTAAGGCTACGGCCTGCCAGGCCTACTGGTATTCTTTTCCCTTCATGAAATGGGCGCACTATTTGGTTGTGTGTCCTTTCCTAGCCTGCAAAAATGGCAATAAACCTTTGTTGGGTCTCTTTGGGGTCTATTCTGCACACTGGTTCTGTTGTCGTTCTAACCGACGACGTGGGTTGATTAGGGTCTTTGATTCTGTTGCTGTCTTTCCTACTGTGGAGGTGCAGATTCTATTGCATTCACATTGATTGCCTCATTGCATGGGTATTGATTGCACTGTGGCGGCCTCGAGGGTGGGCACACCTGAAGTCTGAGAGCGTTAGTCTTTGTGCGATGCACTATGTCTGATCTGATGTACTTCTCCATGACTTCGTGCAGTTCTGCGATGGTTTTTGGTGGCTTTCTAGCGAGCCTAGAGGAGCACTGCCTAGGTCTTACTGTATTGATTACTGCAAGGATCACTATATCATTTGTTATGTTAGGGGTCCTTGCTCTGAGTTGAACAAACCTCTGCCAGAAATCTCGTAGGGGTTCTCGATCAGCTTGAGTGCAAGCAAACAATTCCATGGGGTTGGTGGTCGATGAGCTGACACCTTTGAAATGGTTACACAATTTTTCATGAAGTTTGCCCCAGGAATCTATCGAGCCTAGGGGAAGGTTGTTGTACCAAGTTTCAGCAATGTCTTATGCAATGATCACAAAAGATTTTGCCATTGTAAACTCATCCCCTCCTGTTGCCGTGACTGCACTTCCATCATACCTTGGCAGGTTTTGTGGTTTGTACTCTAGCGGCTAGCCTTTGGTTTGTAAAATTTGGGTTAGGGGGCATTTTGGATCATGGGCCATTGGCGGGGGTTGGTTTCTATGATGTGGTTGTTGGCTAGGGAAATATACTCTGGGTAAATTTGATGTAAGCGAGGGGGTGGTGACGGAGGTGGTGGGGGTGGAGGTGGTTGGTGTTGGCAGTCCTTAACTCACACTTTTAACCGCCAACATTTATATAAAATCCATCCAAATGAACACCAAGCTTAGAAATAGGGCTCATAACTAACAAAGTTCCACGAGTTTTTTGTGATTCAACAATTGCAGGAGGACATGTCAGGATAACGCAAGAAACATGTCAAAAGTACACAAAGAACAAGGCGTAACATCACCCGACATGAGCCCAAGGGGAGAAGGCCCACTTACCAGGCAAATCAGGGACCAGTTAGGTGGAGAAAAAAAGGCCAAAACCCATATCAAATCAACTCCAAATGGCGCAAAACTTTGCAGGACCCATCTAGAGGCCCAATGAAGACAACCGACCAATGATGGGGCCATTCAGGCCTAGTTGGTCCTGTCTGGCGTGTCTCAGACCCATCTTTGTTGGGCCGCCTCGTGCCACCTCTCCAAGGACGGTTGCATGGGTGATGGTGGTAACTTAAATGCGCAAAACGCCAGTTTGGAGCTTTCCATGTGGGGATCTAGCATATTCCATGGACATTCCCTCCTCTCCACCTATAAAAGGAGGGCCCCTCTCCTCATTCCATTCATCAAGGAAGACACAACACAAGAGAGACACAATGTAGCAAGAAGAGAAAAGAGCTCCATTCATATCTTAGCTCTCTCGCTAGTCCTAGTGTAGGGAGTGAGCGAGTAAGAGTGGTGAAGTATCGGAGTTGTCGGCTACCTCCATGTGTGTACTCGGGCACCTTGTACACTTAGCGGAAGGAATGCCGGGAATGTCGGCTCCCTCTTCACTTGTACCTCAGTGAATCTAGTACAATTTGGAGTACAAAGGTTCGTGTTCTTCTACGGTGGTGAGCTCTTACTTTAATTTAGTCTTGTTTACTATTTACTTGCGGGTTCATCGTTCATTCTCGTAGCGGATACTCTAGTAGAGGGCCCTGATAAAGATGGATAGCCTTGTACATGCTAGAGTAGTAGTCGATAGCACAGACATAGTGTCTAGGCTAGAGGCTACCTTCGTTTGCCTCGTACCCTACAGTTGAGGGGTAGGCGGCAAGTGGTGACAACCCTCATAATCCCCCACGTCTGGGTACGATGTAGAGCCATAGGCCGGCAATGCTTGGTAGACCAAGTGTTATCCAGTGCTAAGAGGAGGAAACCAATGCTAACTAGGCTGCAATGGGTAGAGAGAACTCTAGGAGATAGAAACAGATGCTACAACATGTTTAGAATGAGCCCAACTGTGTTTCATCGAATTCATCATCTATGGGTAGAGTCATATGGCCTCAAATCAAGTACCAAGAGTACCTCGGTGGAGGCTTTAGGAATGTTTCTCTGGATGCTTGGAGCACCACAGTTAGTTAGGCAAGCTGAGAATAGATTTGAGAGATCACTAGGCATAATTCACAACAACTTTGAGAAAGTTTTGCAATGTGTGGTTAAGCAAGCTGCAGACATCATTAAGCTAGTTGACCCAGAATTCTGAACAATTCATCCTAGATTGACAAATCCTAGGTTCCATCCCTTCTTCAACAATTGTATAGGAGCACTAGATGGCACTCACATACTATGTGTTGGCCAAGTCATAAGCTGGTTCAGCACATGTGCCGCAAAGGCATGACAACACATAATATGCTGGCTGTTTGTAACTTTGACATGAGGTTCACATTTGTTCTTACTGGATGGCCCGGTTCTGTACATGACATGTGAGTGTTCACTGATGCTATGAACAAGTACAGCCACATATTTCCACATCCATCCACAAGTAAACACCTTGCAATGTTGCATTTGCAGCTTCTAGTTGAACTAGTTAAAACTTACAAAACTGTTCTATTGTGTAGGAAAATTTTACCAGTGGACTCGGGCTACCCAAACCATCCGGGTTATCTTGCGGCCTACAAAGGAACCAAGTACCATCTTTCGGATTATCGATACGGCCCGGAGCCACAAGGTAAAAAAGAGATCTTTAACTTCGCACATTCATCTCTTAGAAATGTCATCGAGAGGCCATTTGGAGTTTTGAAGATGAAGTGGAGGATTTTGTTGCATATGCCAAGTTATGCACCTTATAAGCAAAACCAAATTATCGTTGCATGCATGGCACTCCATAACTTCATTCAATTGAGTGGAATAGTGGATAGGGACTTTGATCGTTGTGATCGTGACGAGAACTATGTTCCACCTGTGGCATAGACCTCTCAGCCACGTACTCGCCAACTACCAGCGAGGGATGAATCTGCAATCATGAATGCTTTCCGTGACCAAATAGCCCTTGGTTTGTTAAATAGATCATAATAATTTGAATGGTGTACTTTAATTGTAACGTGTGTGATTGATTTGTATGGTTGAGGACAATTGAATTGTGTATTTGAACTATTGAATAATTATGCAATAAAGTGTAATTTGAATGTTTGGAAACGAACGAGCAACAAGCAGCCCAGCACCGGCATGCAGCAGCTCGGCGAGCAGCAACACCGAGCAGTAGCTCGGCGTGTAGCTCGGCGGAACATGCTGCATGCATGGCTGTGCATGTCTCCAAATTAATGAACCAAATCAGTCATTAAATAAGGGCAAATCAGTCTTCTTTGGATACAGAACAAAAGTTTTGCCATGGATCACCTCATGCTATAGTTTGAATGCCTAAAGTTTTGTAGCAAAAGATGAGGGGCAAAAGTTTTGCTATTTCAAATGCATCTAAACAGGCACGTAGATTGTGATGCTATTTCATGTCTGTGAAGTTCATTGCTATTATTATTGAATCTTTGATTATCCTTCGGGAAATCAATATTACGTGCCCCCTATCCTTTTCGGTACTAATGTTAAGTTGTACTAAGCTGTACTCTAGAAGTCGTTCATCCGTGCAACGGTGCAAGCTTGAAGCTTGTGAATGAAAGGGAAAAATAACCTGTACCCAACCAAACCAAAGTAGAAGTTGGTGGGATGGGAGTACTAGCTAGCAAGCAGCCACCCACGAAACAACACACAAAACAGGCAACAGCTACTCGTCGCCAGGCCGCCTCCAGAAGCAACACGCGTCTGTGCCTTCCATCGCGCAGCTGATCGGCGGGTGAGGGCACTACCGATGAGACGACGAAAGCCAGTCCCATATGAGGGCACTGCGCTACTGACTGCGCACGCGCTCCCTGCTACTCCGTACTGCTATACCCGTTGGCGAGGGGCCTACCAAGCCTGCCGGATCAACAGGCCGCGGCGGTACGACCGAGCCGCTGTTGGCACGGCGGCGCCGGGGGTGGGCCGGCCTGGGGCGTGGGGGTCACGAATCCAATCATGTCACGGACGTGTGGTTCTCATCGTATAGTTCGTGCCCACCCCCGGCCCCGCCCCCCGCCGTGCATTTGTCCGACGAGACGACAAAAGCCAGTCCGGTTAGATGCATGTATATCCACCTCAATCTACATGGATTAAAATGTAATAGAATGAAATTTAGTTTAAGTTTACTTCAATCCACTTTAATACACGTGGATTGAAATGAATACATATGTATCCCAACAAGGCCTTAAGCTGCCCGGGCGGGGTTGCGCACCCACGTGGAATACATGTGTATCCCAACGAGGCCTTAGACTGTCTAGAAAAGAAATATTATCACAGGTTCCGTGTTTTGACCAAATTTATAAACAGTAATATTAGCATTTATGTCTTCAAATATATGCATTATAAAGATATATTTTGTAATGGTATTTATTTTTTATCAAGAATATTAATATTTGTTTTATATAACATCCATTAAAGTTCAAACTGTTTGATTCATTCCTCATAGGAACTGTATCCCTGACCCCCGCCGCCGGGCCTCCTCCTCCCCACCCCCTTCCCCTCGCCGCCGCTGGAGTGCGCCACCGATGGCCGGTGCCCACGAGGAGGGCAATGTCCATTGAACAGTCCTCTCCCCTTTTGCGCCACGTGTCTTTTCTAGGTGAAAACCTTCCACCTTTTGGTCAGGCGAGGGCGACGTCGGGGGCATTGCGTTCCTCCTTAATTAGAGGCGTCATTTTGGAAGCTCGTGCTCGGTCAATTTGCGACAACAGCCACTGTCGTGGCGAGGAAGGTGGAGGCCTAGTTGAGGATTCAAGTTTGTTGTGTCCACGGCGGAGTAAGGCAGTCAAGAGGAGGGAGTTGCGCGCGGCGATTGGAGGGCCTCGCATCTGCTTGGCAGCGGAGGGCGGCGGTCTAGTGGGACTATAAGCTAGTTGCGACCACGAAGATGGCGAGGAGGCCGACGTGGGTGGCGTCCACGGAGTTGGTGGTTGAGGCTGAGGTGGGAGGTAGTGGCTAGCAGATTTGCATTGCCAAGGTGACCTGCGTGGTGTGGCGACGAGCAGTCCCCCTCAGCGGCGGCTATTTCCGACGCAAGGAGGCGCTCTGACTAGCAGTTGGAGGACGTGTGTGTCATTTCTACCTTAATGAGATAGCTAGGTCCCGGAAGCTACCATGTGCGCACTGGATCTTCGTGGACGGGGTCGGTGTGGGACAACATCGACAATAATGGCGCAAGTGGTGACGATGATGTTTTCGTCCTAACAACTCTGTCGTCCGGTTGTTGGCATTGCATTGTGGTGACTGGCTTGTGGTGTTTGGAGGCGGCTGACTGTGTGTTCTGTGTTGAGCTTTGGCTTGTATGGCTCGTGTCGAGGTCCCATTCCGACTGGCCTGAGTTGTTTTTTCTTCCTCTTTGAGTTTGAGTTCGGTGTGTGTTGATGACCCAATCCAACCATCCAAATTGTATTTTTTTTTATTTTGCCCAGTCTAGGCTTCATTTGCTTTTTAATATAATCAGCAGCTCTAATGCCCGATTCGGTTAAAAAAGTTGCAAAAATTGCATTTTTTTATGGACGAAGCGAGTAATAATATGCATATGCTATGCATTTGCTCTCCACGTCACATAAGATGGTAGTCTTGCAGTAATACTCCTTCCATCTCAAAATAATCACAGTTTAATTTTGTCCCAAAATAAATGGGTAGACGGTGCAAGTTCCAAGACATGCATACGAGCATAGAATATTAGCATGAGACCAAAGAAATAAAAAATCAATTTGCAAAACAAAATTAAAAGAAAACTGTGGAAGCTTGATGCTGCAAGAATATCCTGGTCTTTTCTGTGGGTAGAATATCTACGCTCAACGAGGCGACGAGAGTCAGCTCCCGTCGTCAACGCAAGATGGTCTGAGGCTCCGTGCCTCTTAGCAACAGAGCGGTCAGCACACCCGACGGCTAACGGGGACGGGAGAACTTCTTTGCTTCTTGCATGCCACGTTCATTTTGCTAAAATTTGGTATATGCTGATGCTTATGCTGATTGGCTATGAGAGAAAAATAATGTTCGTTCGCTGAAAAGTACTGCTGAAGTAGTCTCTTGGATTCTCGGTGAATCACTTGTAAAATTGAATGAGAATAGCCTGATTTTGTCTGCAAATTAATTAGTTGCTAATTTATAGTCCTCTGATCTAATTTACCCAAATTCTGGATGTTGCAACAATGCTACTTTGGTACGTTAAACTATTGGCACTTTATATTAACTAGCAAATGTGACTGTGCATTGCAACGGAAGGAAAAAAAGTTAGCAAATATTCATAAAAAACAAAACTGGATCATACATATCTATTTATATTTTATCCTTTTTATAAAAGTTTAAAGTTATAATTTATTTTATGACGACTACGACATCCATAATATATCTTTGTTTTTTCTTCGACTTTAAAGCATAGGGACATTAATTTTAAATAATATATATCATATATTTAATTCCATACCATCCATGTGTTGTACAGCTAAATATCGAGTTTTCGGATTTCCTTTGTGGACTGATAAAAATTTGTAGATATAATCTTTAACCAAAGTTTTTTTGTACAACAATCTTTGACCAAAGTTGATAAGAACTTAGTTTTCGATGTAATAATTGGTCTATCCATTGATGATTATGATAGAGATCTTTCTCGATTTTTTACATGGACACTGGTCCGAGATTGCACAGGGCATTGCATATGTTAGAGACACATTATTTAGTCTAATATCGATAAAAATTGTTGTACACTGGTTCATTGGTTGATCATTACTGAAGTTTTGTTCATAATGAAAACTACATTAGTGGTGGAAATATTAGCGGCAAAACCAAACGTATAGGAACAAAAAAGAAAGTCAGAACTCAGAAGTAATAGACCATTCCGAGCCAAACATGAAATCAGAACCAAATAGAAAAGAAGTATTGAACCGTTCGAAATCAGAAGTCTTTTTTTTCTATATACATAAAAAAATCAAAAGTTGACGGACGTAAACCAAAATGGAATAGAAAATGAGAATTAATAGAATAACGGTAAGGTGTATATACACATATATAAATTTTTGTACTTTTATTTTTCTATTTGGATTAGACTTCCTATTTAGATTAGTTAACATCGGAGGAATTTATTTGTATTAGGATTTCTATTTATCTAGGTTACCAGAAGTGGATGAAGAACATAGAACAATATTTGGTTGAAAATAAAGAAAACGTAATTGAACCTAGGCCAGGACCGGAAAAAAAAAGAATTGGATGTAACTAAATGAACCGGAACTGAAAGAAAGAAATCGGAAAAGGACATCAAAAAGAAATCAGAACATCTTGTAACCGATGAGGGCACGTCCTCACGTTCGTGATCTATAGGGCCTCTACGGCCAAAAAAAGGTAAAAAGGTCAACGTGCTTGGAAAAAACTGAAAAATATAAAAGACCAAAACTAAAATTTTTTTGTCATGTTTCAATATTAAGATAAAGCCGTAGAGATGATGTTTTAACATTTTGGCTTGAAAAAATAGATTATAATAAGATATATTGGAAGATATAGTAGAGTAGGATTCCTATTCAGGCCGGTCAGGATTAGAGGCTTAATATTAGGTATAGATAGATATAGATATTAGATAGGGATTAGGATTCCTATTCAGCTTATTTGATATTTCAGAGTTCTATTTTGATTTGGATTTATAGTTATTCCAAAACTATTATATAAATCAGGAGAGCTATAGACAACACAAAGTTTGAAGGAGGTGGACGAAAAAAATGGATGGACGAAAAAAAGAGCCTGAAATTTTGCTTTTTATTATTATAGGTATATAGATTGTTAAATGATTTCAAGTTATACTAAAATTCTATGAATTTATGAAATCATACTAAAATATGTGCTATATATACAATTAGAATGTGGTGTTATATATAGGAAATATTAGGCATTGCAGTTAGCCTATGAAGAGATTTGGCAAATCAAAGGCATAGCAGGCGAATAACCCGACCACACCCACCCGATGACACCCTAGGGGGAGCCCTTGGTGGTCGCCTCCCATCCATCATCGCCGCCGTCGGCGGCCGCCAGCCCAGCGTCGGCGGCCCCTTCCACCTGCCCTCCCTGCAGGCTCCGAGTCCCCGGTTCCAAACACCCTACGCTGCATACGCCACCACCAGGACGCCACCGCCGCTCAAACCCCGACTGGACCAAGCCGCAGCCACCGACAATGGTGCACCCGCTGCGCAGCCACCACAACAGTCATCGCCGCTAATGAAGGAGATGCGCATACACCACGTGGTGGCCCCTGTGCAAGCGGACACGCGACCGCCGGTGATGGCATGCCACCGAAGACACCAAGCCACCCATGGAGGAGGCCCGATCCCGTACAGAAGGGCCTTGGGTAGGCGGATCTGCTACCACCAGCGACAGGGAGGCCACTGCGCGGTAGCGCCGCCGCCGCGACGGCCTGCAACCTCACCGGCGATCCTGAAGTTGCGCTTGAAGGCCTTCCCACTGTCAATAACCACGAGTGTGCCTAAGATGGCTAACTCGGTGCCGAGCTCGCCATGGCGGCCACCTCTGGCGTCGGGGATCGACATCTTCCTCGTCCACCCTTTCGCCCCCAGCTTGTTAGGCTCGGCTTCGTCTTCCTCACTCTCACCCTCGCCTCCCACTTCCATCCAGGGGGAATTCGATGGGGCGTTCCAAGACGTCTCCGATGCGGAAGTTGCCATTGCCGAAGCATGCCTAACCACGCTCCACCATTGCCGGAGCATGACCAAATTTAGAGTGAATAACATTCATATTTATGTGTTCAAATCGGTTTATTACAAAAGCATATTTCATAATTAATCTAATGGTACTTATTTTGTATCATAAATGTTAGCATTTTTTCGTATAAATTTGGTCAATTAGAAAGCATATTATTTCTCGAAAAGCAAGAATTGCATCCTTTTTTCTGGATGGAGTATAAAATCTTAGCAACATTTATATCTCTAAATAATTTTATTATAAAAATAGATTCAATATTCTATCTAATGATACTAATTATGTACCATAAATATTGATATTTTTGTGAGTGTCATTGTTATTCCGTGTAATTCGCAAAAAAAAGTCGAGTTCGTTTGACTTAAGAAGTGATAATGGCAGTTAAAAATAGACAAGGAAGTAGTCTACAATTTTATCTGGCACTGTGAAAAAATTTTACCCACCAGGCCACAAAATAGCTCTCAAATAGCTCTCTCGTGACATTATTGTAGATCTCAAATAGTTATTCAACAATTTTAATCTTGAGAAGCTTCTTTTAACTGATGCCACAGTCAGTGGCATATATAGTAAACAAGATGCGGTAAGCACTAGGATAACAATGACCTTCTGTAGCAAACTCAAAACTCTCCATAGCTGACACTTGGTTATCTGGCAAAAGAGGATTGCAGAACACTTAGCTCAGAAATTAGATCATTTAAATCAATGTCAGATGAGCCATCTATTAGAGAGAAAGCTACGGCCAAGGCTGTGCAACATAAATTTAGTTCAGGACCATCCAAGGACTTCAAGCTTCTTGAACTCATTTTTTTGTGAAGGGAAGGGAGACTTATATTAAATCTTGACACGATACATCACCAAATTACACATGAAAAAATCTTAAATAGACAAAATATTTGCATATCATTGTATTAAGAAGAAGAGTTTGAACTTACAATCAACGTGCATCTGTCGAGCGCCAAAGGAGATCAACCTACAATAGCCGTAGCTGGACCATCCTAGTAAGAGAACTTCCGTTTCGATATTATATAAATGAAAAACAACCAATACCAACTCAGCGGTGCAACCTAGGAGGTGGCCTTGCATCTTCGCGGCTACCTAGACAAACCCTTTCGGCTGTCCACGAAGAGCATGTCTAGTGCTTCGGCGTTGGACGCAGTCAGGTTCCCGTCGAAGGTCCTATCAAAGGTCT
The DNA here is from genome assembly GCA_038087645.1 of Saccharum hybrid cultivar R570. NCBI lineage: Eukaryota > Viridiplantae > Streptophyta > Magnoliopsida > Poales > Poaceae > Saccharum > Saccharum hybrid cultivar. Next base: position 4,154,950 of record JAQSUU010000357.1, read on the forward strand.
CCAGTTCTGACACGGATGGCGCTGATGGACCCTTGGTGTAGCCATACGCTGCATGATTAGGACCTCACCTCGCTTGAAAGCAGGTACTTGAGAGAGGCTTTCGGCCACCAACCACCTGCTCTGCCATGGCAACACTACCTTCGCAGGCGGCTGCTTGGGCGGCTCATGAATTAGTAGGGAGTCCCTCTTGCACACCACTTTCTTGGTGAAATTGTCGAGGCAACACTTGAAGGAGTCATCGTTGTCCATGATTTGGTGACCATCCACCGGCGATGTACTATCAAGATCAGCATCTACTAGGGGGTCAATGGGACCGAAGCCTAGTGGGTAACCCTCTTCGCCCACCGTGGGCGCATCAACGACCAAGGTGGCATCAAACACCACCCGCCTTGGCATGACCTGTGTCACCGGGGGTGTGGTTGTTGGTGGTGGTGCCTGCTGGGACGGCGTCTGCTGCGCCCCACAGGTGGTCACCGCCGGGGCCTCATCCCCCAGCTGGGGACCACCTAAGTTGGGCGCCCAGGAGGAGGGCACATGATGAGCTGACTGCTAGCGAGTGAGGTCACGAGCTCCACTAGCATCGGGTCCTCCATGATGTCACGATCCAGTGAGGCTCCCGAGTATGGCGTCAGACAACGCTGGAGCAGCCTGCATGTTGCCACCCGATGTGCGAAGGAGAGGCAATTGAGGCACTTGTCGTGAAGACCTGTCGTGATGCGTCTCGAAGGTCCATGTTCCGTGGACCGCTCCGGTGCTGTCCCATCAGTGCCGCTCACCGTTCCTTGCTACAGGACCTCGCCAGCCATCAGCTTCTAGGGAGGAGATGCGGCGGCGGTTGCCAGTAAGCACCCGTTGGTCAAGCCTTTGTTGCATAGGCCTACGTCAGCTGCCATCATTCGTAGCCCGGGAGACTCCACTTCCAACGTCCCCTACCGCAGACAGGTAGCCCGTGGAGGAGCTGTGGTCGTGCTTGGCGACACTTGGGCTGCCTGCGCACCCCAACAGCAGAGGCGTCGCGCACGCCCCCAATGGCCATGGGTGGCTGCTCTTGTGCAGCTCGCGTCAATGCAGGTGGCAGCTGCTGCTGCCAACAAGGTATAGGGATGAGGAGGCCGCCAACGGAGTCTCCTCGTTAGAGTCTTCAGCGATGCTATCCTCTGCCCAGCGACAGGCCTTGGATCGCCCCGCTAGGCTACCAGTCAGATGAAAGGGGGTGGCGCAGGGGGATAGAGAGGATGTTGTAGCAGAGCCGGGCGCGCTAGATCAGCCAACCTCCTTAGACCTAAGCAGATAGGGAGGGGGTGTGTTGTGGCTGCCTTCCTTAGTGCCGGCCATCACCATCGCCAGCAGTTGAGCCCTAGGTCCATCCCTGGCGGCCGATGAGGCCATTGTTGGCATTTCTTAATGCAATCACCAAGTGAGGAGGTTTTAAGTCCATCCTCGGCAACGGCACCAGAAATGCTTATTGGTATTTCTTAACGCAATCACCAAGTGAGGAGGTTTTAAGTCCATCCCTAATAACGGCGCCAGAAATGCTTGTTGGAATTTCTTAACGCAATCACCAAGTGAAGAGGTTTTAAGTCCATCACCGGTAACGGTGCTAGAAATACCGACTGGCATTCCTAAACATCATTACTCGAGAATGTAGTTCCCTAACATCGACGCCAGTGCATTGTTAAGAGTTTACAGTTGCAAGGTAATGACACATAGAAATGTCAGGTTGGCGTTCCTAACCATCACTACTCAGAAGTGTATTCCCTCAGCACTAGCGCGTATGCATATTGGAAATTACAGTCTCTGGGTAATGGTACTTAGAAACGCCAATCATGATAGTCCTAATATGTTTACAGACCAAACTTCATAAGCATATGGAAATATTATTATAGCATTTCACCTAGGAGTATTTCAAGGTATCGTTATTTACATTTTTTCCAAAGGATCGGAGGGCAAGGTGTTTGTATCTAGCATTGGTATAAACTTGATTACATACTTGCAGGATGGACATAGCTTATGACAGGGGTAAAACAGTATTTCGAGGATAGTGGACACACATCTGGTTAACCTCAAGGATAAAAGGAAAATAACGAATAAAAGAATGTTCCTACGTGGAGCCGGCATATTCTAATATAGTCGTGCAAAGAACAGTTGATAATCATACAAGTTATATGACTAGAGTTAGAGCTAAGTTTAAGATGGACGGGGATATCTCCGAGCACTAGTCTGCCAACAAGCGCGAGAGACTTTAAGACTCCTACATAATACCCGAACGTGGGGGATTACAAGGGATGGACAGGGCTATCATCACCTGCCGCCTACCCCTCAACCGTGGGATACCGTCATATCCGCAGGTTCCCATGTACCCGAGCACCACGCCTGTGTACAAAGAAACTACCTATACCCCCCCGGTCCCCGACCCTATAGATCGACAGGTAAAGGATATAGGCAAACCTGAAGGAACAACGAACCACCACCCCAACCTAACCCTACTTCTACTCATACAAATCACATGAACGTTGAAGAACGATGATGAACATGTCAAGATCATAGCATACAAACTATAGACTAGTTCATATAGCATGATTATAACATGTTTAAGACTATACTCTAGTTCATATGCATTACTATATGATAAAGATGAAAACTTGCACTTGGAAGAACTCATTGTATTCATACCAAAGTGTTGCTCTTCTACAAGTTAGGTGAGGTGTGTAGCCCAAATGATGTGTGTGTTGAATGGAGCACTACCCCTCCTTTTATAGTTGCAACTAGGTCGGTTTGGCGCAGCCACAGATGGAAACCACCGGCAAGAGCCTCCCCATACCGCCATGCAACCGCCGCAAGAAGGCAGGGCCAGGTGGAGGCGGCAGGGGTGCGGCTGCACCCAGGGTGTGCCCGCCTCGCGACTACCTTCACCTGGTCGGTTCTCTGGTGGGCCTGGGCCTCTCCTGCGGTGGTGTCTCGGTCCGGTTGTCACGTGAAGGTGGGCTTCTCCATTTCTTTCCTTTGCACATTTATGAGAATACGAATTCTGCATTGTGTTTTCTCTTCTCTTTTTGTGCGTTTTCACCTGTTTCCGGGTTCTTGTCTGCAAAACATATTTTCTCCAAAAACAAGTGGAGCAAGGTCAAAGTATATGCATATGTGTTAAAAGATTGTTTATTTCTCGTGTTTTGGACTATAATTGGTGGTTCTAGATATGCAATAGTGACCGCCAACAGCCATCCCTCCTGTCCCTGGCTCAGGGCACGGCGCTGTCTCCCCACCACCATAGGACCTGGCGCCATGGCCGCGCCGCAGAGGAGGGGGCTCAGGCGGCCGTGGTTCACTGGATTGGGCCCCCACACACAACTGTCGAGAGCCCACGGCGGTAGAGGAGGCAGAGGCGGGCGGCGGTGGCCTCACCACGTGCTCCACAGGGCATGCACCCGCATGGGGGAGGTGAGGACGGGGCTCAAATAGGGGATGGGAGGGAGATTGGGGTGCAGGCGGCGGCCCGAGTCCAAGGGCCCTAGGTTTTGGATGGTCGCGCCATGAGGGGTTGAAGGAGTAGCTTCGGCGCTAAGGGTGGGGAGGGGAGGGGAGGGGGAGGAGGAGGGGGTGGTGGGGGCGCCAGCGCCGGCGGTGGAAGCGTCACGGTCGGGGGGGTCGGGGGTGGAGCTCCTACCGCCTCGAGTCTATGTTTTCAATTAACCTTGTGATCATTCAACACATGAAAAAAATCTGAAATAAAAGATACATAAAATTATTTCACCTTCTTCTTCTTCACCAGGCCAATGGCTTCCCTCAAACCAATCCAATGATCAATCCCAAAAACATTGAACATGCCGCAATTGAAACCGATTAGAATCCCAAATATTTCACTAAATCACTGGAGTTCTTCCAAATCTACTTTTCAATGATTGTCATGATCTTGGAAATCTCCGGAGTCTAGCAAGACAGCAATCAGGTGCTAGCTAGGGTGCTAGCATGCACGCGCCAACGCTTTCATCCTGTGACGGTGGAGCACTTGGTTTCATTGAAGGTTTGCCTCATGGATGTATATATAATCTATCTTATGTAGTACTGAGTATCATCTACCATGCCCGGCCAGCAGCTATCTAACAAATCATCATCTGTTTTATTCATGATGAATCTGTATTATTTGACCTTAAAAATCTCGAGGGAAACGTACCCGCAGTAGCGGATACATCATACAGTACATGTCTGGAACAAAACTGGAGCGCGCGACGCAGCGAGCAAAACAAAAGCAGCAGAAAAAGTGCGATGCCTGATGGCCTGGGCGGCCGGGGTACCAGGCCATTTGCCACAGTATGCTACCACAGCCCACGCAGCACAGCGCACAGGACGCGCTCTGTGGCTCTGGCTCTGCCTCCGCGACGCCGACGGTTGCGCAGATGAGATAGACCCGAACTCGATCAACTCGCTCTCGCGTCGCGTCCGTCCAGTGCGGCCTGGTCCCCGGCCGGCCGGGGCACGCATGCGGGCGCCAGGGCATTAATTTCCCAAATGGTGTTATCAGGTCAAAAGGCTGTTGTGGGCCATCTGCTGCGGGCTCTGAACAAGGAGGCCGTACCGTACTATATCGTCCTATGTTTGTCGTTGTATGGTTCGATTTTCAGTTTTTCATGGCGCCCCGGCCGGCCATTGGCTCAAACCTTGACGGCCGTTCGCCCATGGAGCACGTACTGCAGCGGGGACAAGTACTCTCTCACCGTCGTCTCACGTCAAGGTTGAGAGCTCCATGCCTGCCCGCGCCAGGCCCCAGCAGGCCATGCATGCGATGATAAAATCTGATTTGATGAAACTTTTACATACATCTTTCATCCATGGTCTAGGACAGAGCTCAGAATCAGATCACATAATAATATCCACATCCGTCTTCATGATAGATACTACGCAGGTGATCGCTCAGCGGCGTCTGGTGCAGTGCTTCGGGATCAAGATGGTAGAACGTGTGGAGCCACAGCTAACTGGTATGATGAATACTGCTTGAATCCTCTTGCAGCCGAAGCTTTGGCGTGCTGCGATGGAATGCAATTGGCAAAAGAGCGAGGAGTCAACAGATTGTTTCTAGAAACGGACTGTCAAGTCTTGGTTAGCCTGTGGCTCAACCGATCAAATCAAGAATCTGAGATTTCCCCTGTTCTTGGTCAGATGGAGGAGCTAAGCCGGAGTTTTGATGCTTTTGAAATTTGTTTAATAAGTAGAAGCTGTAATAAGTTAGCTCATGCTTGTGCTCGCTAGGTAGACCGTGACAATCAAGTGGTGGAGTGGCCTATAACCCCACCTGGTCTCACGGATATCATAAACAATGATTGTAATCTTGTTTATGATTAATGAAGCTCCAGATTCCCCTAAAAAAAGATAGATATACCTAAAAGCTATGTTAGACCTGTGCGTTTTTCCCTCCTGGCATTAGCGAGAACATTAGTTCACTTTATTTCTGTTTACGAAGTCAACTGGGTGCATCCGCATATATAGATGCAACTAACCCTGTTCATGGTCCGGTTTAACCGGTTTTTGGGTAAAATCCAGCCCAACCCGCAGAAGATGTTGCGTCGGTGGTTAGGAACCAGCGGGTTCACGGTTTCCATGGTTAATCTCGGCAAAGAGTGAATGTCATTGATGCTAACACACGAGCCAACCTGGCACCGCACGGCCACGCAGCTGGCGGTGAACGTCGGGCGCGGAGCTAGCCGCCGACGACGTGGTGCTCTACGCTCGCACCGCTGTGGAGCCAGACGATGTCACGCGCCACGACGGGGACGTGATTGTGGCGTGCTGGGACGACGGCGCCACCGTGCGGTGCTCCAGGGGAACGTTGGGAAGGTCAGGGTCCTGCACTACTACTCGAGCACAGCACCGACACCGACAGGGAGGGCGACGGCGGCTGGACCCCGAGGGCCATGGCGGACCAGCTCGACCACCGCGAGATGCAGCAGCTGTTCAGGTCGCCTGCAATTTGGAGATCATGGGCACGTTGCTGTTAGAGTGGATCTCCTTGCTGCCACTGTTGCTGAATCAGTAGCCAAGGTTTTCTCTATCGGTATTTTAAAAATCTCGGTGGTCACCGATAAACAGGAATATCGGATATATCGGAAATTTATCGGCGATAGAAATAAAATTTCGGAAGAAATTTAGACAAAAAATGACTCATTTTGTTCAGGAAAGCACATAGATCATTTCTAAACAATCTAACATAAAAAAACTAAATAAAACATATTATCAATTGCTTATTCAATGAGGAGGGCAGTGACATGGCTAGAGCATGTGAAGGGGAGAGAAAATTAAACATGGATTAAGGTTAGAGTATTGGGTGAGCTTTGGCGTCTATTTGGATGACAAAATATAAAAATATAAAAATTTCGGACGATAGAGGAAAAATTTCAAACCCAACCGGTAAACGGGATATCTCGGAAATTTCGGATTCTACCGGCCGATATTTTTTTCCTTGCCAGTAGCTCCCTGCTGCTCCAAATCATCAATTCGAAAGCTCTTTATTCGATTTGCTTTGGAGGGAACGGTCACTGAAATTGAATCAGGGAGAGATTGGGGAAGCAGATGGAATTGACGAGGGTGCTTCATTGCTTCTAGTAGATCTAGTAGAAGGATTTTATTGGGGATGGCATAGGTTGCGTCCCTGTTCGGGTTCATTGATCCTTGCCCTGCCTCCAACCTTCAATGTAGTTCTTGCCTTGTGCCATGCCTCCCCGGACAACTGCGAGATTTGCAGACTAATGGCTGCAACTCTAAAACTGCTTGGGATTGGGATGGAGTGCAGAGAACAGGCGGGTTTCATCATCTTGAGTAAATACATGCACCTGCGCAAGCACGAAACAGCGGCTGCAAAAGGAAGATGAACTGACGGACACCCCTGCGCTGTGCTGCTGCACATGCATGAATAGCAGCTGGAGGAAGAAGATAAGCTGACTGACGCGGGTTAAGCGGTTTGGAACCGTGTGCAAACCAACCCGTATGTGGCCTCTGAGTACGGTTTGCAATGGTCTGGTTCACGGGTTGGGTCCGGTTTAAACCGGACCATGTGCAGGGTTAGATGCTACAAAGAAGCTTGACTAAAAGGTTGCTTTTTTCATCCGTCACTTTGGACCCTAATTTCTTTCATCTCGTACATTGACGCACCGTGGGTATTTAAGGGGTATTTGAGACTGCTCCACAAACTCTGCTCTACAAACTTCACCATGAAGCAGCTCCACAAAAAACTAGAGTTTACGGAGCACCTCTTTAGGTCCTCTCACAACTCCACCCTTTTTCCTGAAACAAAGTGCGTGGAACTGGAACCGTTTGGCTTAAAAACATAGAGCGGAGCTGAAAATCGTGGAGCGGAACGGTCCCAAATATCCCCTTATATATGATGAAAGACATGATGTCCAATATATCAAAAGGCAATTAATGCTAGTACAAAGTGCATACACCATCTCTAATTTTGGCTATCTAGCATACCTGCATATCCAACATATCTGCGCGCAAGTGCGTACTTTAAAGGCTCTAGGCTGGAGCTGTTTTAGCAAACGTTTTTCTAACAAGTAAAACTAAAGCAAAAAAATAAAAATCCGATTTACTAGCAAAGTCAAAGTTGAAGCAGTTTTGGCTAAAGCTAGAGGTCTATCGAACAGGCCCTAAAGTGTGTGCAACTAACCATAACAGTCATACCTACAACTTGCACAACAAAAAAAAACACCAAACATAACTGGCCACAACAATAATAAAGGATAAAGTATCTAGATTCTAAAAAGTTGTGCCATCCATATTTGCTGCGGGTCAGGGGAGGAGCAAATAGTAAAATAGGGAAAAAAAAAAGGAGGGGACGGGAAATAATGGGAGATCGGATCCACTTTGCTAGCTTTTGGTCAATCCATCCAATGAAAAAATTACTAAAAAAAGTACGAATGTCGGAATGTTCAAAAAGCTTTGAGAGCGACGCGATTTTGCCCAGACGCCCGAAAGTAACGACGAACGCGCCTGTGGTGTGGGTTGTGGCTGCGTTGCTGTGTTTTACCTGGGCAGTGTTGTTCGCTTCCGGTTCCGGGCCACCAGCTCATTGCAAGCAAGGTTTTTTTTTATCGGCCGAAAGTCGCAGTTATTTCTGAAATTTTCTTTATATTCTTAGGGTCTGATAAAATTTGATATCAATCAAATTTTTTCCTTCTTTCCTGTTTCTACACAGATAATCCAAAATCAGCCACGCGACGGTCCGACACTTATAATGATTTATTCTTGTTTTGATTTGTGAACAAGTGATGTTTAATATCTTAGGAATAGTTTCAAGTCAAATTCTACAAATTTTTTGAAAAAAATATTTTTTTAAAATTTGGTCCGATATTTCCGATATATCTTGCTTATCCTCTTTATCCATGACGTCCGATAAATTTTAATTTCCGATAATGAAAACCTTGATTGCAAGTGAAGCGCCATGGCGCCTCCCTCTCGCTTCCGCCCGCCTCGCCGACCGGGCCGCCTCCTTAAATAGCAGCGTTCACCTGCGGCCACTGAATACTGATCGAGCCAGTGCAATCTACTAGCAGATAGCACTACTAGTGACTGTATATTGCCCATGCTGATGCTACAGTGACATCTAGAAAAGATAAATCATAAAACCAAAAAATAAATCAACTAATGAAAGAAACACAAATTCACTGTGTTGCAAAGATTGGTAATTTCTCACTCAGAAAAAATAGACAAGTCCATACAACGCTACTTAGAAGGATCTTAAAGTTCATAAACCGCAGTCAGTCTTATATATTATTCTACAAGTCATTATATATCGTCCTACCGTGATTGGGTGTAGCTGATCGGAGTAGAGAACGCTGTTGTGGGCCGGCCATCCGCTGCGGGTTCTGAACAAGGAGGCCGTAGTACGTATCGTACTGCGACGGGCCATTATATATCGTCCTATTCCGTCCTATGTTCGTCGTTGTGCCCATGCATGGTTCGATTTTCAGTTTTTCATGGCGCCCCGGCCGGCCGTTGGCGGGCGTTCGCCCATGGAGCACGTACTGCAGCAGGGACAAGTACTCTCTCACCGTCGTCTCACGTCAAGGTTGAGAGCCCCATGCCTGCCCGCGCCAGGCCCCACCAAGGCATGCATGCGATGCTAAAATCTGATCTGACGAAGCTTTTACATCTTTCACGGTCTACTAGGACAGAGCTAAGAATCAGGACACATAATTATAATAATTAATTAATATCCACATCATCCGGCTTCATGATATACCTAAAAGGTTAGACCTGTACGCTTTTACAGAGTTGCTTTCCAAGTACTTTCAGCATGACACAGACATGACACACTCAATCGAACAAAGAAATCCACGTCATATTAGATCGAGCAGAGAAATCAATAAAGTTGGTTGCAATAATAAATGTGTGCAATTAATAACAACAGTCACACCTGCTGCTTGCAGCACCGAAGGAAACACCAAACATAACTGGCCATAGCAATAAAGGACAAAGTATCCAACGAAACACCAAACATCAACAACAAAGGACAAAGTATCTAGATTCTAGAGTGTTGTGCCATTCGCTTTTAGACACACTCAATCGAACAAAGAAATCCATGTCATATTAGATCGAGCAGAGAAATCAATAAAGTTGGTTGCAATAATAAATGTGTGCAATTAACAACAACAGTCACACCTACTCTGAAGGAAACACCAAACATAACTGGCCATAGCAATAAAGGACAAAGTATCCAATGAAACACCAAACATCAACAACAAAAGGACAAAGTATCTAGATTCTAGAGTGTTGTGCCATTCGCTTTTAGACTTTGCCGAGGGTCTGTTTGGTTGTACGGAATACTTATAAAGAATTATGCGATTTTTGTTTATTTGATTCTCTGCTTAATTAAAAACCCAGATGCAAGCTTGCATTATGCTTAGTACACCCAGGCTACGTCCCATAAAATACAATGGTCAATTTCCCCGTATCCAGCTATGCATGTGCTACTACATATGCAGCCAATGTTATAGACACACAAACCACTTGTGCAGACAACCAATCTCAGACTTAACAATGCATAGGATGCTATGTAGGCGAACCAAGCACCAACTAATTGCATATACGTACACCTTTCCAGTTGGGTATCTTGTATAAGCTATATTATGCATGTGCAGCCAATCAGGCTTTAATTGAACTACAAGTACACTCTCTTCTTTAACGTGTTATCGTCGGTTGTGAAAAGTACTTGATTTGCGTTAGGAACTTCTTTAAAATTTACTCTAGTCACATCATACCGTATCACCTTTTCCAATGAAATATATGAGACACAGGCAATAGCCAATCCTCACGGGCAGGTTGAATAGTCTCAGTGTCTCACTAGAGTTGTTGACTAGTCAGTAGCTCATCCTTAAGGGTTATGGTTTAACTTAACATGCAGGATTATATTTTGACAAAAATATCTATATGTGAGCTTAAAAGGAGTGAGCTTAAAGGAGTCTAAATTGTAATTTATTGATACTATGGTTTTTAAGTCGTTGCCTAGGCGTCCAGGCGCTAAAGTAAATGTCTCAAAGCTAATAAGACATTGGACCACGTCATTATGTAGCGTTTCTAGATGTGCTGGATTGATCGTCTTCTGAGAAATTGTGTTGAGGAATGCACATAGTTTTACGGTGGCTAATCGTACATTTGAAGGTAGAATCCCTCTCAATGCAACCGGAACCAATTGCATCATAAGCATGTGCCAGTCATAAGACTTTAAGTTTAGGAATTTCCTATCTATCATATTTATTATCCCCTTTACATTCGGGAAGAAGCCAGATGGGACCTTGATGCTGTTTAGGCATTCAAACATGTTTTCCTTCTCTTCTTTGTTAAGAGTGTAGCTGGCAGAACTTAAGTACTGGCGTCCATCATCTACCTTCTCTGGATGCAGGTTCTCTCGTTCTTTTATACACTGCAGGTCCTGTCTTGCTTCCGGTGTGTCCTTAGACTTCCCATACACACCCATGAAGCCTAGCAGGTTCACACAAAGATTCTTCGTCAAGTGCATCACGTTGATCGCGCTACGGACCTCTAGGACTTACCAGCAGGGTAGCTCCCAAAATATGGACTTCTTCTTTCACATGGGTGCATGTCCGTTAGCATCATTCGAAACAGGTTGGCTGCCAAATCCCTTCCCAAAGACTACATATACATCCTTGACCATATTAAATACATCCTCACCGCTACGGTTGTCAGGCTTTGTTTGGTGCTCTGCCTTTATTTTTAAAATGCTTGCCTCTCTTTCTTAGGGCATGATTCAATGAAAGAAAATGCTCTGCCTCTAAATAAAAGAAAATAAAAGGAATTTCTTTTAAACTCTCTCTCTCTTAGCTTCTAAGCACAGCGGACCACTTTTCCCTCTGCTTGCTCGCACAGCAGGAGATCGAAGCAGCAAGCCCAGCTCTGGCCACTCGGCCCAGCCAAGCAGGCCACCAAGCCGCTCCGTTCCCGCGTCACTAGTCAGTTGTCCCAGTGAATTTGGAGGTTTCGCCTCAAGATCATAGTTGTCTATCCGCTGTTTGTGTCTAAGGTTGTATTCTTTTCTACTATGTATATTAAATATATTAAGCATTGCCTTGTAGTCATATATGTGATTTGACTTTCTGGGCTCACATATAGTGTGTATCTAGTTTTATCCTTAAAACCAGGCGCTACACATTATAGCCTTGTATGACTAGAATATGATGTAGTCTGCAAACGGCTAAATTCTAGCACCTCCATTAATTCGACGACGAGTATTGTTTCAACTTTGTTTTAAGTTAAAAATATCTCAAGTTTGACAAAGTTATATAAAAGATACTAAAATGATATATCAAATAAATATTATTAGGTCCATTGTGATATATATTTTCTTAGTATAACTACTAAAAGTCATATATGGACCATGTCATATATTTTCTAATTAAAAACTTTTCAACTATAAAGTTATAGATTTTATTGAGAACTATAACTTTTGTATAGACCATGTCAATATCTGAGATCGTTTGATAATTTTAAATTTCAAATTTCAAAATCTATGCACTTATAACAATATTTTGGGACCCTAAGCAGTTTTAATTCAAAACCTTTTTAATTACAAAGTTGTAGATCTCATCGAGAGTTACAATTTTAAAATAAAGTTTGTTTCCATCTACGTTCATATGAAAAAATTATAAATTATTTTTGTTGCAATCATTAACCGAGGCAGACATCTTAAGACACCCGCCTCAGTCAATGGATTAATGGAGGCGGATGTCTTAAGTTGTCCGCCTCGGTTTAATAGATTAACGGAGGCGGTCGCCTTAACGGAGGTGGACACCTAATGGTGCCTACCTCCATTAATCCTTAACCGAGGCGGGCGCTTGGCTGGTGGCCCTGCCACCGATATGGAGGTGGCCGCCTAGTCCGCCCGCCTTGGTTAATTAAAGTCCACTCCTCACAAAATCAATCCTGTAGTAGTGAGTTCCCATTTGTTTTACATTCTAGAAAAAAACATTTATGTGTTCTCTCCAAATTCTTCGATCACCATCTTGTTCCACTTTCTCTAAATATCCCTGGTTTTTGCAGTTCTTGCTTTATTTTTTGGTAAAAATAACTCAAGAAAATTTATCAGACTTCAAATTTGTATTGTCCCACCAACCAAGGCATGTTTGAGACACGACAAGACTGATTAATTGAATATATCATTGCAGCCTTGGAGGACTAGAATACGTTGTTGTCTGCAAACGTCTAAATCCTACCACCTCCATTCGACGAAAAGTATTGTTTAAACTTTGTTTTAAGTTAAAAATATCTCAAGTTTGACAAAGTTATATTAAAGATACTAAAAATGATATATCAAAAAACTATTATTAGATCCATTGTGATATATATTTTCTTAGTATATCGACTAAAAGTCATATATAGATATTAATACTCTTATTTATAAATTTGGTGGTCATACGTAAGATAGTTTGATTTAAGTTTTTTTTTTGCGAGGAGATTTAAGTTAATTCAAAACTAATTAAACATCATTATTTGCGAGACGGAGGTAGTACTAAAAGTAACGGTTCACGCCTGAGGAAGACGTTGAGATCATTTACGTTTATTGCCGGTGGCGGCAAAAGTGATACTCATCACCTGCCCAATTTGCATTTTAGGATGGTAGTACGTACTACTAGATTGCGATGCTATTTCATGTCTATGAAGTTCGTTGACATTATTATTGAATCTTTGATTTATCCTTCGTTAAATGAATATTATGCCTACTATCCTTTTCTCGGTACAAAAGTTACTAAGTTGTACTACCAAGCTGTCCTTAGGGTTTGTTTGGTTGGTGACCAAAACTTATCACGCCTAACCTTCAGTAAATTGTGGCCGCCACAGAAAGTATGGCGAGCAAAATCGAAGCAATACTTGTGACAAGATTTTGCAAGAAAATGAGTCTGTGACATGTGGGATAGGGTGTTAAAGAAAGTGTGGCATGCCATAGCTGTGGCAGTGAACCATACAACTGTTGAGGAAACTATGCTATGCCAAATCTTTGGCACGACAAGTTTTGATCGCCAACCAAACATGCCATTTAGAAGTTTGGCCGTGCAACAGTGCAAGCTTGAAGGTTGTGAATGAAAGGGAAAAATAACCGAGCAGTACCCAACCAAACCAAACTTGGGCCTTGTTTAGATGCAAGGCTAGAGTTCAAATTTTTTTCACTCTCTCCATCACATCAATCTTTACACACATACATGAAGCATTAAATATAAATAAAAAAATAACTAATTATATAGTTTAGTTATAAATCACAAGACAAATCTTTTGAGCCTAGTTAGTTTATGATTAGACACTAATTGTTAAATACAAACAAAAGTACTATAGTTAAAAAAATCTAACTTTTCATCGACTAAACAGAAGATGGTGGGATGAGAGTACTAGCTAGCAACCAGCCAACCACGAAACAAAACAGGCAACAGCTACTCGTCGCCAGGTCCCCTCCAGAAGCAACACGTGTGTATGCCTTCCATCGCGCAGCTGATCGGCAGATGAGGGAGCTACCGACGACACGACAAAAGCCACTCCCATATGAGGGCAACTGCGCCACTGACCGCGCACCACGCTGTCTGCTAGTAGTACTCCGCACTGCCATGCCCGTTGGCGAGGGGGCCTACAGCCTGGCGAATCAACAGGCCGCGGCTGTACGGCCGAGCCACTGGTGGAACACCGGCGGCGACACGGTGGGCCGGCCGCGGGCGCGGGGGTCGCGACTCACAATCATGTCACGGACATCGTACAGTTCGTGCCCCCCCCCCCCCCCCCACCCACCATCCACCCCGCGGCCCCCTCCGTGCACTTGTCCGACGAGACGACAAAAGCCACTCCCATATCTTTATGCTGCCCGGGCGGGGCATAGCAGCCTGCGAACCGGACATGATCCACGTTGCTGTTTCAGGTTCCACCTTCTGGGAACATCTATGTTTAAGCAACGAGAATGTTTTTATTCCCACGTTATAAAATGATACATCAAGTTCTCGTTCTGTCTCGGGAATAGAAACGGGGATGGAAACATGGCTGCTAAGGGCACCCACAATCATAGTTATCATGGCGTCGCCTAGGCGTCCAGGCGCTCCCCATCGCCTTGCAGAACGGGCGCCTAGGCGGGCAAGGCGGGCGTCTAGGCGTCCAGGCGCTCCCCCATCGCCGTGCCTCGCCTTTACGCCGTAAGAACTATGCCCACAATGGTTAGCTCTAACCTAACTTCTCTAATAATGCTAACTTTTAGGACATATCTTTTAACATGGATAGCCTCACGTAACACTCTCACATAACCTTGAAATGTGTGCAGCTCTTGATCGAGAGTTAGCTTTTCTCTCTCTTCTATTAAAATATGAAAAAATGCTTAGAGCTAGCTTAAGAGCCAGCCATTGCGGATGCCCTAAGGGGCGGGGTGCGCAGCCGCTGACAGGACTCCCTTGGTCCACAACATAATGCTATTACAGGTTCCGTGCTGGTCAAATTTTACAGGTTTCGAGCATGTTAAACTAGCTCAAGTTTAACTAAATTTATAAACAATAATATTAGCATTTATATCTCTAAATAAATATAATATGAAAATATTTTGTACAACTAATCTAATAATATTTATTTTGTATCAAGAATATTAATAATTTTTTATATAACTTCAGTTAAATTAAGTTCAAACTGTTTGATTCCTCCTGTCTCCGAGAATTGCATTTTTTTAATGGACGAAGTGAGCAGTAACATGCATTTGCTCTGCACATCACTCGGATGGTTGTCTTGAAGTAGTAGTCCCTCTGACCCAAAATAATTGCACTTCTGCGATTCATTTCAGTCCGCTCGCTTCTGTTACTTACGTAGTCCCTCCGTCCCTAAATGTTTGTCTCTAGAAAACTGTGTTTCCCTCACAGACACGTTTTCCGAACGACATAAAAAAGGGAGTACTATTGTTGCTGCAGCTGCAACAGGTAGTAGCAACAGTGCTTCGCTATGTATGTTAAAAAAACAGTGCTTCTATGTACAGCTGCGGCTACAGCCGGCAGCAACAGCGCTGGGTAGACGGTGCGAGTTCCAAGACATGCATATGTGAGCATAGAAGATTATTTGTAACAGGAAGCTCTGTGGACCAGCATGAGACCAAAGAAATAAAAAATCGATTTACAAAACCAAATTAAAAGAAAACGGATGGAGGCTTGATGCTGCAAGAATATCCTAGTCTTTTCTGTGGGTAGAATATCCACAATCAACAAGGCGACGAGAGTCCGCGCCCGTCCGTGCCTCCGAGCAACCGAGCGGTCAGCACACGCACGATGGCCAACGGGGACGAGAGAACTTCTTTGCTTCTTGCAATTTGTAAGTTTCGATTTTGTCTCTTGGATTCTTGGTGAATCACTTGTAAAATGGAATGAGAATAGTTTGATTTTGTCTACAAATTAATTAGTTGCTAATTTATAGTCCTCTGATCTGATTTACCCCAAATTCTAGATGTTGCAACAATATAATGCTACTTTGGTATGTTGAACTATTGGCACTTCTTTAATTGTTAAATGATTTCAAGTTATGCTAAAATTCTATGAATTTATGAAATCATACTAAAATATGTGCTATATATTATACACTTAGAACTATGTGGTGTTATATATAGGAAATATTAGGCATTAGGAGTTTATGTTGTAAAAAAAATTGACTCCCTTTCACGTTTTGAATATCCAAGATAAAAATCCTGGGCCTGCGAGTGGTGAGAATCGATGAGCGTGTATGTATCTACTTCTTTGTTGCTTGTTTGAGCCGAGGCTCACTGCCTCCTCAATCACTGTCTTGTACTGTCTCCCACTGTTATCAGTGCGGCTTATAAGACAAGCGAACATGACCGTTGCTTTTTTTGTTGGCTATTGCATGATGTGCATGCCTACCATCATTGGTATAACTTGATACTGTACACTATACTACACCATCTCTATTTTTGTACCATTTGGCGAGTTAACGGTTCCTACTTCTGTTGATGCACATATTGACATATATAGCACGGGATTCATATTTACCAACTTGTACCACACTGTAGTAGATTGTGATGTAGATTTTGAATACCAATTTATATACGATGATGGCCATGTTTATTTCCTTGTTGTAAAGTTTTGCTCAGCACTTTTAGGGCCTGTTTTGAGCAAATGGATCTAAACAGGTTTGGCAAAAAACAACAAATTCAGGATTACTAAACTTTTGCTATTTGCTACCAAGAGGCCCAAAACTAGGCAAAAACGCCTAGGGGCGCGTGCTGGACGCCCACTACCCCCGCACCCACCCATCCCGCTTGGTACCCTATCCTTTCCCTCGCTCCCACCGCCCGCCGCTCTCGCTCTCTCCCTCCACGCAATCCCTAGCTTCGCCCGCCATCGCTGCCCAGATCCAGCTCCTCCCTGGCCACTAGATCCAGGTCCTCCTCCCCGGCGCGTAGCTCTAACTTGTCCTCCCCGTCACCAGATCCAGATCTGTGCGGCGCTGATGGATGGCTACAACGACGACGACTACGACCGCACCAGGGACTTCCTGTCGCAGCCTGATCTGTGTTGCCCCCGCCAGTGGCTACGACATCTTCTCCGACATGGCATATCCTTTTCTGGGCTCAAGCGCCGTTAGTGCTCCCCAGGTAGGCATAGCGGCACTCGACCTCAACTCCCAGGGCGAAGGGTGGCCCGGAATGGCGGGCTATCAGGCCTCCTTCGCTCCGGCGTGCAAGACGGAGGCATCGGCCATAATGTGGCCCCCTCCCTTTCGCATCTACAGCGGCATTCATACCCTTGACTTACGTGCAGCTCACAATGGTGGTAGAGGAGGTGCCATGGTCGGTCGCGCCATTTTGTCACCCTCCGATGGTGGCCGTTGCCCTCCCTTGCCTCCTGTGACCGCCGACGTTCGTGGCTCGTGTGGATCTACATCCGGCGTGCCTACCAGATCGAGGAGCCGCGATGGACGTCGACGGCCTGCGACAACAGCTATTGCGGAAGACAACTTTGACATCAACCACCAGAACGCTGCTAAAGATGACGAGAGCAAAGAGATCTTACCGAACGCTCAAGGCCCGGTACATTCTCAAACCCAGAAAAATATGCTTGGTGTTGGATTTTACCGTTTTCATAATGTATGTACGTATTCTTGTTATGCATGGATTAGGCTAGAGTGGACAGGGGAAATTGGTCATAACCAAATACCAAAATACTATGTGATTTATGGGTTGACCAAATTAACAAGGGTAACTGCGTCAAAGGAACCATGAACAAGACATGGATGAGGGAGGTAATAGGAAGGTATTATGCAGCAACCAATTTGGTCCATGATTGGGTAGAGATAGATAACATGATTAGGCAACTGAAGGGCTACTGGCAATTCATACAAAGACTGCAAAATGACATAGGCTTAGGCCATAGAGATGATAGCACTATTGATGCCTCTGATCAATGGTGGGAGGACAACACTAAGGTATTTGCCAAACTGCTTGTTTTATGTTTGGCACCTAGTTAGCTGTACACTTGCTCACATTGATAAGTTGTGCAGGGCCACCCAGACTGGAAGAAATGCAAGTGGGGGTGGCTAGAGTACATTGATCAATTGGAACAAATGTTCCATGGTGTAGTTGTTGATGGATCAGCCTCATTTGTTGCTGGAGATAGTGTCACTATGGATGAGGAAGAGGAGGAGGAGGCAGTTGATGACCCTGATATGCACACTCCAGTTAGCACCAATAGCCACAAGAGAGCAAGCAGCACAAGCACCACTGGCTCTAGTCCGCGCAAGCAGCCCAAGAGCCCAGCAGTTCGGGCCATGAACAAGTACATGAGCGATAATGCTAAGATTCAAGCTGAGAGGAATTCGGGCCATGAACAAGTACATGAGCGACAACGCTAAGATTCAAGCTGAGAGGAATTAGTACTTCGAGCAACATTTGGCAGCGAAGCAACATAAAGAGGCTACCAAATATGAAAAGATTAGGCATGTGTAGCAGTTGGCTAGAGAGTGCGGTGTAAAGGACACAAACCGATAGATGTGGTTTGCTGTGCACAAGATCTGTAATGAAGAAAGCAATATGGAGTTCTTCATTAGAACATCTATAGCAGAAGGAAGGCTAGCCTTCATTGAGCACTATGCCAAGTGTTGACGGTAGTTAACATACATCATGAACCATCAATCTACCTTGCATAAATAATCAAAATGGATCAATATCATAGAATAGGATGTTTTAACTAACAAATTCCACGAGTTCCGGTGAATCAGAAAACCGCCAAGGAGGACCTATTTGTCAAACGAAATCATGGAATTACGTCGCGGAAACTAGGTGGGAAGACTCTAGAAGACTCCAGGAGGCTCTCCACCGAAGCACACCCCAAGGGGCTGCCATGTGGGGCTGACCGACCCCACTTGCAAGCAGCCAGCCTATGGGCCCTCCTGTCAGCCTCCCAATTGTTATGTCAGTTTCCCACCACCTCCTAGGTTACATCTACGTCGTTCCTTAAGTTGGTTTGATCCAAGGGCTCACGTTGCAAGCTCAGGGATATATATATATATATATATATATATATATATATATATATATATATATATATATATATATATATATATATATATATATATATATATATATATATATATATATATAGGGTAGGAGAGGAGGTTTAGATCTTGAGAGCTACAAAGCCAGAAACCCTAATTCATATTTCCACCAGGATCAACAGCTAGCATTTAAGAGAAGATTAGTTCTTCATAGGATCTAGTTTTGTATTAGAGATAGAGAGATATAGTGAGAGAGAAGAGTTTTGGAGGAGTTCTGGCCTATCAGTGCTCTCTCTACGGCTTGTACTCTGGCAGAATCAAGTTCTTCTGGATCTTGCTTCTGAGATTTCTTTGGTAATCGACTTATAATTCAATTATCTTGTTCATATTGTTTTTTGGGTTTGCAACTCTATTTTGAGTGCTTTGATCTTAGTAGCTCCTTGATTAAAGTAGTATTCATAGTGTAAGCATGGTGCTTAGACTAGGGTTACTCGTGAATGTACCCTATTTTCTGGATCGGTGGTAGCTCGCGAAGGTGACTCTTATAGCTTCGTTGAATCCTCTGTAGTCCACCTCCGGTTAATAGGCATAACAAGAATTCAATCACTTATAGGAAAGAAACTTTGCATTTGTTCCTTATAAGATATCTCCCCAGATAGAACAATAGAAGACAAAGCTTATCGAAGTTAGAATAAGAAGACCTCAGTAGTCTTCTTTATACTCCTATTTTCTGACTTTGGTTGTGTAGTTGGGTTAAGTCAAGACTTAGTTATTCTCACTCACCGTTCCTTTGGGTTTGATATTAAAACTAAGTTAGTCTCGGTGAAGTGCTACAACGGTATAATATCTATGCGCTTGTGGATATATTCTGTGTGCCCTTAATTTATACCAACAAACATTTCTGACGATATTGCCGGGGAATGATTGCTAAGTTAACTTTGAATTTAGTTTAACCTTGTAGTATACTTTTATCTTTTCTTTCATCTTTATTTGTACCATGGATCCATTATCCACCCTTCTCTACCAATACAGTGCATCCACAGGCACAAGCCCACAGCCAGCCGAATCTTCAAAACCTATCTTAGCACCTGGCTATGAGCTACGCCCTTGGTTAATCAATATGGTTCAGGGTCAACCTTTTTCTAGCGAAAGTAATGAGAACCCATATTCCCACCTACGTGAGTTTGAGCAGACCTGTGCATGCCTTCACATTGAAGGCATGTCAGACGAGACCTTACGATGGAAGCTCTTTCCCTTCTCTTTGATGAGAGAAGCTAAACATTGGTATAAGCTCAACATTGGAAATAACCTAGGAGATTGGGAAGCCTTGTGCTCTAGCTTCTGCTTACGGTTCTTTCCCATCTATAGGGTTTTCAAATTTCATATAGAGGTTCTAACTTTTAAACAAAAGAAGAAAGAATCTCTCGGTAAGGCTTGGGAACGTTTTAATACTCTTCTTAATTTTGGCCCTAACCTTGCCATTCCAGACCTCATTCTTCTCCAACACTTATTTATGAGCCTTAATAGAAAAACCATAGAATACCTCAACACGGCTTCCTAAAGTTGTTAGAGGAAGAATCTCAAATAGCTAAACCTGAATCTTTACCAGAACCATCCCAAACTTCAGCTATTCCAGATCTCGAACCGCCGAAAAAAGAAAAAACTCTAATTTCTGATTTTATTCTTGAATTCGAGGATGAACTTTTTGACGAATATAGAAATACCTTGAATTACCACATGATGATGAAACCCTAGGAGCCTAGGAAATCATCATCTATAGAACCTTTAGACCCTTCTGAGGAAGCTTTCCTTAAGAAGACAACAGAAGAGCTAGTGTCTATCATGAGCAACGAATGATTAGAAGAATCAGAGCTTTCTCCTGAAGTGAATCGTTTAGATTCACCTCCTATTACCATATATTGCCAAATAAACAAAGCTCCTTTCGATGTCTTTTACAACCTGGTTGTAGGTGTTAACATCATGTCTACATCTTTTGCTCATGATTTATTAAGAGACATGCCATTAGCCCCAACAACCAAGTTTCTAAAAAGTCTTTCAGGACACATTATCCCAAGTTTGGGAATTCTCTGTGCCCTTCCTATCTTGGTAAATGGAACCAAAGTTTAATTGAACTTCTACATCTTTGATGTTATGGAGTTCGACTTGTTGATAGGACAACCAATAGAAAGACTTGTCCATGAAGGACGAACAGGGAAATTGAACATAAGACTTGGGAAAAATTTTGAGCTTTCTATACCCATCACTCACTATCTAAATGCTAAAATTGAGCCAATTCCCGAGCAAGACCTAATGGAAGAGTTTAAGGTTGCATCTCTTGATGACTTGATTGAACCCAACCTTGAAGATGATGCCTAGTTTTTCATCGAAGAAGAAGAAGAAGGTCCCATAGACTCTGAACCTCTCAATGAATTGCTAGAACCACCTAAGCCCACCATTGAGCTTAAACCCCTGCCTTCTAGTCTTAGATATACTTTTCTCAATAATGATCAGGATTCTCCTATGATCATAACTGATAAACTCTCTCAGGAAGAATTCTTACGCTTGCTAACTGTCCTAGAAAAGCATCATTTTGCTTTGGGCTATTCACTCCAAGACCTTAAGGGAATTAGCCCTGCTATTTGCAACCATCACATCCATAGAGATCCAGATTCTATACCTTTTAGGGAGCCACAACATAGGCTTAACAATGCGATGAGAGAGGTTGTTAAGAAAGAGGTTTTGAAACTCTTGCACGCCAGGATCATCTATCCTATGCCACATAGTGAGTAGGTAAGCTCTGTTCAAGTTGTGCCTAAAAAGGGGGCATGACTGTTGTTAAGAATGAAAAGAATGAATTAATCCCCCAAAGAACCATCACTAGTTGGTGGATGTGCATTGATTACCAAAAACTTAACAAGGCAACAAAGAAAGATCACTTTCCATTGTCCTTTATCGATGAAATGTTGGAGCGACTGGCAAACCACTCTTTCTTCTGTTTTCTTGATGGGTATTCAGGTTATCACCAGATTCCGATCCATCCAGATGACCAAAGCAAAACCACCTTTACATGTCTATATGGAACCTATGCTTATCGTAGAATATCTTTTGAATTATGTAATGCTCCAGCTTCTTT
Source organism: Saccharum hybrid cultivar R570 (assembly GCA_038087645.1). NCBI lineage: Eukaryota > Viridiplantae > Streptophyta > Magnoliopsida > Poales > Poaceae > Saccharum > Saccharum hybrid cultivar. The sequence goes on from JAQSUU010000357.1 coordinate 4,177,097, forward strand.
TCCAAGATGCATGATATCTATATTTTCTGATATGATTGAAGAAATCATTGAAGTTTTTATGGATGACTTTTCTGTTTATGGAAAAACTTTTGATGATTATCTTGAAAATTTAGACAAAGTTTTTCAAAGATGTGAAGAAAAAAACTTAGTCCTTAATTGGGAGAAGTGTCATTTCATGGTTAGAAAAGACATAGTGCTTGGATATTTAGTGTCCGAATGAGAGATTGAGGTAGATAGAGCTAAAATTGAAGTAATTGAATAGCTACCTCCACCCGTAAATATCAGAGGGATCCGTAGTTTTCTTGGACATTGTGGTTTTTACCATCATTTCATAAAAGATTTCTCACACATTGCTAGACCACTGACAAATTTTTTGGCTAAGGATGTCCCTTTGAATTCAATGATGTATGTTTAAAATCTTTTAACATTCTTAAGGAAGCACTCATCTCTGCACCAATCATTCAACCCCCTAATTGGTCGCTACCTTTTGAAATCATGTGTGATGCTAGTGGTTATGCTATAGGGGGTAGTTTTGGGACAAACAAAGGATAGAAAGCATCATGCAATTGCTTATGCTAGCAAAACTCTGACAGGATCTCAACTTAATTATGCAACAACTGAAAAAGAACTCCTAGCTGTTGTTTTTGCTATTGACAAGTTTAGATCTTACTTAGTAGAGGAGCTAAGGTGATTATTTATACTGATCATGCTTCTTTAAAATACCTGCTCACTAAGAAAGATGTTAAACCCCGATTAATAAGATGGATTTTGTTACTCCAAGAATTTGACTTAGAAATAAAAGATGAAAAGGGAGTAGAAAATTCTGTTGCCGATCACTTATCTAGAATGCAGTTTGAGAATTCATAGTAACTACCTATCAATGATTCGCTGAGGGACGACATGCTCTTTAAGATCACCAGATCAGACCCCTAGTACGCGAATATTGTTAATTTTATGGTTGTAGGTTATGTATCACCAGGGGAGAACAAAAGGAGACTCGTCTACAAAAGTCATCTCCACATGGGATCCACTGTACCTTTTTAGAGTTTGCTCTAATGGCTTGCTTAGAAGATGTGTACTAGTGGAGGAAGGCATCAAGATCATCAAATGATGCCCCTTATCACCATAGAGGACATTATGGGGCATTTCGCACTCATGCAAAAATCTAGCAAAGTGGATTCTTTTGGCTAACCATGTATGAAGATACAAAGGATTTCATTCGAAGATGTGGAGCATGTTAGAGGCATGGGAATATCAATTCAAGAGGTACCATGCCACTCACCAACAACCTCTAGATTGAGCTCTTCGATGTCTGGGGAATTGACTACTGTTGATGGTCACTAACTACTATTATTAACCATCAATAAAACATGAAAAAGGGCATATATCAACTGCAAACATAGAACTAGGGTTTAAACTGACCGAATGAAGGGTCGAGATGGCGGACTAGAGGGGGGGTGAATAGTCCTTTCTAAAACTTAAACGCGTAGGCTAACCAAAACAAATGCGGAATTAAACTTATCGGTCTAGCCAAGACTACACCCCTCTATCTAAGTTCTCTAGCACCTTGCAAAGATCCTAATTAAGTAACTAAGGTGCTAAGCTTACCAAGAGCTCACCTAATCAATTCTAGAGCAAGGTCACACAAACCTATGCACTAGTACTTTGCCAAGCGAGGGAGCTCCTACACAACTAGTGAAGCAAAAGCACAAAGCCTAAGCTCGCTAGCAAAGCTCAATAACAAGGCAACTAATGCCAAATTAGAGAGCGCAAAACACTTAGCTACACAAACTAAGCAATGTGACTAACAAGGTTACACTAACCGAATTAGCCACGCAAAGGGGAAACTTCTAGCTACACAAGCAAGAAGATAACTAGCAAGCTACCCAAGCAAACTAGTTACGAGAGCAACTACACAAGCACAAGTATATATGAAAGTAAATACAAGCTTGTGTTGCATGAAAGCAAATCACCGAGAAGAGTAGACAATGTTGACACGGTGATTTTCTCCCGAGGTTCACTTGGTTGCCACCAAGCTACGTCCCCGTTGTGTCGACCAACACTTCGTGGTTCGGCGGCTAATCGGTCACACACCGAGCCTCTCAAAAGGCACCGCAAGAACCCACCATAAAGTGTGGTAGCTCAATGACACGCTCAACTAGAGTTGCTCTTCGCGATCCCCGCGGGGTGAGCACAATCCCCCTCACAAAGCTTCTCCGGAGCCTCGCACAATCTTCTTGCAAGCTTCGACGGAGCCACAAGCCACCAAGCCGTCTAGGAGGTGGCAACCTCTAAGAGTAACAAGCACCACAGGCTTGCAACACGATCACCTAGTGCCACACGATGCAATCTCTCAAAGCAACGCACTAGAATCGCTCTCTCACTCGATCCGATGAACACTATCAAGCATGAGTGAGTTAGATGGCTCCCAAGCACTACCACACAAGTCACAAAGACTATAGTGTGCTCAGCTACCGGCCATGGCCGGCCAAGGCATCTATTTATAACCCCACGGTCAAATAGAGCCGTTACCCCTTCACTGGGTCATTTTCGGGATGACCGGACGCGCCGGTCATAACTGACCGGACGCGCTCAGCCGCGTTCGATCCTCCAACGGTCACTGACCCCAACGGTCAAAACAACGACCGGACGCGCTTCTCAAAACGACCGGACGCGCCGGTCCCGATGACCGGACGCGCCGGTCCCGATGACCGGACGCGCTGGTCCAACTGACCGGACGCGCCGATCGAACAACGGCTAACTGCGAAGCAACGACCGGACGCGCCCCTGGCAACGACCGGACGCGCTGCTGACGACCGGACGCGCTGGTCCCGAGAATGACCGGACGCGCTGGTCGCCTGAGCAGCGCTCAACGAAACAACGACCGGACGCGCTGAAGAAACATGACCGGACGCGACAGTGCCAGCGTCCGGTTAGAGTCCAGTAAGCTCCCTGAACGACCGGACGCGTCCGATCATCAGTGACCGGACGCGCCTCGCGTCCGATCATCGAACTGAAAAACGCGCAGACACTGAACACTGACCGGACGCGTCCGGTCATATGAAGACCGCGTCCGGTTCAGCGTCCGGTCACCTCTGTGACCTCCGTTTGCCTCCGTTTCTTTTCCGGACTTCCGGCGTAGTGGAAAATAGGCATTTCAAGTTCCCAAAAACGCCTGAATCCCGCGCTCACAAGCTCGGCGGGAGGGAGAGAGGAACCCAAACCCTCTCTACCGCTCAAACTTCATCGCCTTCGTAAATGTGCCAACACCAACAAGTGATCACCACCTTGTGCACGTGTGTTAGCATTTTCACAAACATTTTACCGAAGGAGTTAACCACTCAACTTGCCACGCCACTCGATCCTAGCAACGATGCATAGTTAGATCACACGAGTGGCACTAGATGACCAATATGCAAACAAGTTTGCCCCTCTTGATAGTACGGCCATCTATCCTAAACCCGGTCATAAACTTCTCTACACACCTATGACCGGTGGAATGGAAATGCCCTAGGTTATACCTTTGCCTTGCGCATTCCACTCCATCTCCTTCGACGTTGATGCAACACATGCACCAACCATATCACAAATGATATGATCCACTTCATATCATCATGTGACCTTGGTCCATCGATCTTGACCTCACTTGCTCTTCACCGTTGCGTCGGTCCATCGGCGCCAAGTCATGCTCAAGCTTCACCGTCACATGCGGTCCCTCACTTCAAAGCCTCTAACTTGCCCTTCACACTTAGAACCGGTCCGTCGAGCCAAGCCTCATCTTGATCTTCTCCACCTTGGTCACAAGACTCCATGTCATATCTCATATGCAATGAGCTCCTTCATGACACCATCACATGTGGACTAATCTCCTGTGTATCTCACATAACCACATATTAGTTCACCTAAGTTGTCACTCAATTACCAAAACCAAACAAGGACCTTTCAATCTCCCCCTTTTTGGTAATTGATGACAACTCTATAAAGATATGTAAATTAAGCTTTTTCAAGCTAGCACTTCACACAAGTGTAAATTGCTAACTTGTTTTGGATTTAATGTTACTTATCCAACATTTAAGCTCTATGTCAAGATTTGAATAAGTACCATAAAATCTGACTTGGTAGTGATAACTCCCCCTACATATGTGCTCAAATGGTTTGGTTTCAAGCTTGCACATATGCATAAATATGAAATTTGTGGGAGGGTTAGCACTACTAAGTGATGCTAAGGTGTATAGAATAAACCTTTGTAGCTCGATACCAATTAGTAGCTTGATACCATTTGAAAATCACAAGTTTGCCATCATCCTTAGCATCATGAGTAGCTAGACATCAAAAACACTAGAAATCCCGTGAGATCAACATTATAAGCATGGTTCTAGTTTTTGCATGATAATCACAAGTCTAGCTAACATCCTATGCATGCTAGTTATCAAATCATCATTCAAGTTCTATAACTAGCATACACCACACAAGCATGCATATTGAATTTAAGAACTTTATGCAATGCAAGCAAACACATGAATTATGCACATATCAAATGTAATCAATCAAAGTTCATGAGCTTGCTCCCCCTACTTGTGTGCTTCCTTTGTCCAAGAATATTTGATCCCCTTACATTCTTCAATGTTACTACCTCTTTGTCCATGTTCATGTCCAATCTTTCCAATCTCTCCCCAAAGCTTAAAAAGCTTTCATATCTTTGTCCAACTTCTCCCCCTTTGTCATCAATTTCCATAAAAGGTGTTCTTCTCAATTGATACAAAGGCTTGTATTGGGGTAGATGGTTGAGACTTGAATATTGCATTTTTGATGGACATTACCACATATGTTGGAATGACAAACTTTATGGTTGCTCTTGAGATACCACATAGGATCTTTGACCTCGATACCAATCGGTGGGGCTCCTCCCCCTATGTCATAGCATGTGTCATTCACTTGAGATACCACTTAAAGATGAGGGTAGCATTGTTTGATTTGATCACTTAAAGTTGAGGATCACTTGTGAAACCATCGTCTTGCATGAATGATACCACGTGAAGATACCATGAGTAGGAATGTGACACCATTTGAAAGAATTTTCTAGTATGGATCCACTTTGAAGGATTTGACAATAATATTCATTTCTTGAACATTCACTATCTTCATGAGTACCATTTGTAAGATATCACTTGTAAGTTGATGATCTAGACACCACTAGTGAATACCACTTGGAAGATCAATTTGAGTCTAGATACCACTTGAAACAAACTAGATATCTATTTTCATTATTGTCTTGTGCTTGTACTCTTATCATTGTCATGAGCTTATTGTATGACTTGAACTATGTTGATTTGCCTAAGATTCCAAGTCCGGTTTGATCCAATGACAAGCTTCTTCACTCCTCATGCTAAGGGTTATCTTGCCAATGTTGTACTTGTCACTTGTTAACAATCCAAACTAGATCAAGTACTTGGGTTTACTAGCTCATGAACAAACTCATATACATACCACTAGAACATTTAGACAATCAAGCAATAGTGGTAGGCTATGAATCTAAAATTTTCATTTGTCATGCATGATCCTAATAAGCATGTACTATATGCACTAACCGCATACTAGTAAGGGATGAAATAATCATGCTCATTACAATGATACCTTTGCTATGTTAGAGTAGAGGATAGTCACATAGATTCCAATTTATTACTCCAATAGCAATATGAAGTCCAATTTATAAGCTTGGTGAAGACCAATCATCATAGATAAATCCATTCTTCACCCATATGAAAATGTAAACCACTTATGATCAAGTGCACTATCTCTTGAGTTGTGGTTGGCTTGCTTCATCTTTTTGATCAATGCTTGCATGAGAGAACTACTTAGAATACCACTTGAAATACATGACTAGCTCTCTTTTGGGTGTTGCTTGCTCTTTAGATCAATCCTTTTGATTGCTTCAACTAAGCATCACAAGTTCCTCGGATCACCACTTCCATGTTAGCCTTCCAAGTCCCAAACTTGGTTTCACCTACACACGGCGGCAAGCCCCTCACTAGGGAGAAGTGACCTTTCTCCAAAGAACCACTCTTGATACTCACTTGAAATGATATAGTTTGATTGATCCAAATGATGAACTCAATCTTGATGAATAATCCTTGAATCTACATTTGAGTCCAACTCTTTCTACTTGTTTAAGTCCTTTTCCTTCTACCAAATGATCTCCAATCATCACTAGAACTTAAACTTCACCTTCATCTTAAGTTTGATCTTGATCTTCAAATTGAGTACCAAATAAGTATACCAAGTATATTTCACAATACAAAAGTCTTGTACTCATTGCTTTTCATGCTTCTAGATCAATCCAAAACCAAACTTAGGTACCTCAACCACTTGTAAGCATGTTTCCAACTTGAGGACCTTTCAATTAAAAGTGACTCTAGATTAATCCAATGATTTTCACTTTTCTGGCAGATTCTGTACCCTTCAAAGAATAATTCATATCTCCCAATGTACAGATCCAAATGCCATAAAATTTGGTGGAGATGTGCTTCACTAAGTCATATAGCAACTGTAAAAATTTGAACTTCTTTTGACTTCTAGATTGCTACTAGATTTCAAATCTTCCACCACTGCTACATGCTGAAAACTGCTGCACTATAGCTGATAAGATGCACTCCAAAACCGAAGCATCTCTTATCCACTTATCATGAAATTTCTACAGCATCTTCTTTCATAAGTGTAGAGCATGTATACCAAATTTCAAGCCAATCCAAATAGATTTGATCACTCAAACATGGCTAAGATCACTGGTAGCTCAGATTTTTAATGTAGGACAGATTTCAATACATGAGCTATTCTTCATCAAATATGAATCAAACTTGAAACTAACTTGTTTGAATACTTTCACAAGACATATATCCATTCAATCCACTTACTAAATATCATCTCATGAATTTATTCAACACAAACCAATCCAAACTTGATTACTTAAACATTTAATCCATTCAAACATCTCATAGCAAGCAACATTGCATATATATCCAATTCAATCAACTCATATGCACCCAAGTGAAATGATCAACAAGAGATATACCTTGGTTAGCTCATGATCATCCAATAGCAAGCTTTCAACTTGAATATTTGCAAGCCATCAAATATATCCAATAAATTACCACAATCTTTAATATTGCACTTGTATGTTGTAGCACTTGGACTTCACTTATTTTGACTTGGCATTGGGATTGGATATGCATTGAGCTTCATAACTTGACTCAATATATGATGAACAAAATGAAACCAATTGAATCAAGCCTCCAATGCCGATGGTACCTATAAACAATCATCCACTCTTCGATGGTACCCAAACTAGTTTGGGTCCTCTCAAATTAGGAGCAACATACTTAGGCAAAGCCTTAGTATGGTTAGCGGGATGTTTTGCAATTCCAACCAATGAGGTACCATTGCCATCCTTTCTAAGCATATTAGTATCATCAATTGAACTAGGCTTAGAATTCTCACCTAGGGGACATGAATGTGCCATGTGTCTCCTTTTCCGGCATGAGTAGCAACTTCTCTTAGATTGAGCCTTTTCTTCCTTGCTCATATGTTGCTTCTCATTGCCTTGCCTCTCACGAGTTGCTTGAGCCTTCTTCTCATGCTTGGTAGGACACCCCGAGGCGAAGTGTCCCTTATCTCCACATTTGAAGCACTTGATGTGAGCATGTATTTTCTTCTCATCTTGATTCTTGCTCATCATCTTGACATCTTGAATTTGCATTGGATGTCTTGCTCTTCCACCCCTTCTTGTTTTCTTCTTCTTTATCATCAAGTCACTAACATCTTCGTGATTGATCTTGACTTTAGCTTGGGGCTTTGCTTTTGGCTCAACTTGAGACTTCTTGGTAGGGCAACACTTGGCAATATGTCCCACTTCATGGCATTGGTAGCACATGAGTTGGGATAGCTTCTTTGCATCTTGCTTCTTCATAATCTTGCCCTTGCTCTTGTTGTAGCCAATACCACTCTTATCACCATATCTTCTTTGATTGGTCATGATATGCTCAATGGCGATTTTAGAGTTGTAGCACCTCTCCAACTTGTTGCTCAAATTCTTCACTTCACTTTTAAGCTCATTGTTCTTCTTCAAAAGGTTAGTCTCACAAGACATAGAGGTAGAACAAGCATCTAATTGTGAAGAACATGGCATATATAATAAATCATCACAAGAGGTGGATACATGCTTCTTGCCTACATCACAAGGGTTAGTAATATGTGATTGATCATTTGACCCAAATGATGAGCTCTCACTAGATTTGGTTTCTTCATTATAAGGTTTCTTAGTGAGTAAAGCATGTTCTTGTACCAAGTTATCATGAGTAACACTAAGTTTCTCATGAGCCAATTTTAGCTCCTCATGTGAACAAGTAGTAACATAAAGTAGATGCTTTTGTTGTTCACATGTGGTCTTTAGAAAAGAGTTTTCATTTTCCAATTTACTTACTCTTTCTATTTCCCTTTTCAAGGCTCTTGAGAGTTTATATAAAAGCTCTAAATTTGGATCATCACAATCCACAACAAAACCACCAACATGTATCTTAGTGTTACCATGTGATGATGTTGAAGAGCTTGTTGAAGCATCACTCTCATAGCCATCATCTTCACCATCAAGTGTGCATGAGGTAGAATCAATGTATGCATCACTTGTGGCATTATCATTCTTCTTGTCAAGTGATGTTGTGATATGATCATCTTTGTCGTCACTTGACCATGAGGTGGAGCAATCCTCCACAACCACCTTATTGTGGTCATGCTCAACATCCTCATGTACCTCCATCACTATGTGATCATCCTTCTTGAATTTTCCATCATCCCAAATTGAGGAGCCACAATAGTGATGCTTGAGCGCCGTCCATATGCTATGTGCACTTGAGAGACCCCTCACCTTATCAAAAATCTCATCATTCAAAGCTTTTATTAGATAAAACTTAACTTGTGCATCAAGTGTTTGGCAATCCTTTTGAGCTTGGGTACGGTTACCACACCCATCCAAGTCATGAGAAAAGCCAACAACTATGATCCACCAAAACTTAGGGCCAAGAGCACGAAAATGATCAAGCATGTGATTTTTCCACCGTGCATAGTGAGTGCCATCAAAAATGTGTTCCACACAATCATCTAGCCCATAAGCCGCCATCCTCTCGGGTCGGTGAGGACCACAAATGAGAGACCCGGCTCTGATACCACTTGAAGGGTCGAGATGGCGGACTAGAGGGGGGGTGAATAGTCCTTTCTAAAACTTAAACGCGTAGGCTAACCAAAACAAATGCGGAATTAAACTTATCGGTCTAGCCAAGACTACACCCCTCTATCTAAGTTCTCTAGCACCTTAAAAAGATCCTAATTAAGCAACTAAGGTGCTAAGCTTACCAAGAGCTCACCTAATCAATTCTAGAGCAAGGTCACACAAACCTATGCACTAGTACTTTGCCAAGCGAGGGAGCTCCTACACAACTAGTGAAGCAAAAGCACAAAGCCTAAGCTCGCTAGCAAAGCTCAATAACAAGGCAACTAATGCCAAATTAGAGAGCGCAAAACACTTAGCTACACAAACTAAGCAATGTGACTAACAAGGTTACACTAACCGAATTAGCCACACAAAGGGGAAACTTCTAGCTACACAAGCAAGAAGATAACTAGCAAGCTACCCAAGCAAACTAGTTACGAGAGCAACTACACAAGCACAAGTATATATGAAAGTAAATACAAGCTTGTGTTGCATGAAAGCAAACCACCGAGAAGAGTAGACAATGTTGACACGGTGATTTTCTCCCGAGGTTCACTTGGTTGCCACCAAGCTACGTCCCCGTTGTGTCGACCAACACTTCGTGGTTCGGCGGCTAATCGGTCACACACCGAGCCTCTCAAAAGGCACTGTAAGAACCCACCATAAAGTGTGGTAGCTCAATGATACGCTCAACTAGAGTTGCTCTTCGCGATCCCCGCGGGGTGAGCACAATCCCCCTCACAAAGCTTCTCCGAAGCCTCGCACAATCTTCTTGCAAGCTTCGACGGAGCCACAAGCCACCAAGCCGTCTAGGAGGTGGCAACCTCCAAGAGTAACAAGCACCACGGGCTTGCAACACGATCACCTAGTGCCACACGATGCAATCTCTCAAAGCAATGCACTAGAATCGCTCTCTCACTCGATCCGATGAACACTATCAAGCATGAGTGAGTTAGATGGCTCCCAAGCACTACCACACAAGTCACAAAGACTATAGTGTGCTCAGCTACCGGCCATGGCCGGCCAAGGCATCTATTTATAACCCCACGGTCAAATAGAGCCGTTACCCCTTCACTGGGTCATTTTCGGGATGACCGGACGCGCCGGTCATAACTGACCGGACGCGCTCAGCCGCGTCCGATCCTCCAACGGTCACTGACCCCAACGGTCAAAACAACGATCGGACGCGCTTCTCAAAACGACCGGACGCGCCGGTCCCGATGACCGGACGCGCTGGTCCAACTGACCGGACGCGCCGATCGAACAACGGCTAACTGCGAAGCAACGACCGGACGCGCCCCTGGCAACGACCGGATGCGCTGCTGACGATCGGACGCGCTGGTCCCGAGAATGACCGGACGCGCTGGTCGCCTGAGCAGCGCTCAACGAAACAACGACCGGACGCGCTGAAGAAACATGACCGGACGCGACAGTGCCAGCGTCCGGTTAGAGTCCAGTAAGCTCCCTGAACGACCGGACGCGTCCGATCATCAGTGACCGGACGCGCCTCGCGTCCGATCATCGAACTGAAAAACGCGCAGACACTGAACACTGACCGGACGCGTCCGGTCATATGAAGACCGCGTCCGGTTCAGCGTCCGGTCACCTCTGTGACCTCCGTTTGCCTCCGTTTCTTTTCCGGACTTCCGGCGTAGTGGAAAATAGGCATTTCAAGTTCCCCAAAACGCCTGAATCCCGTGCTCACAAGCTCGGCGGGAGGGAGAGAGGAACCCAAACCCTCTCTACCGCTCAAACTTCATCGCCTTCGTAAATGTGCCAACACCAACAAGTGATCACCACCTTGTGCACGTGTGTTAGCATTTTCACAAACATTTTACCGAAGGAGTTAACCACTCAACTTGCCACGCCACTCGATCCTAGCAACGATGCATAGTTAGATCACACGAGTGGCACTAGATGACCGATATGCAAACAAGTTTGCCCCTCTTGATAGTACGGCCATCTATCCTAAACCCGGTCATAAACTTCTCTACACACCTATGACCGGTGGAATGGAAATGCCCTAGGTTATACCTTTGCCTTGCGCATTCCACTCCATCTCCTTCGACGTTGATGCAACACATGCACCAACCATATCACAAATGATATGATCCACTTCATATCATCATGTGACCTTGGTCCATCGATCTTGACCTCACTTGCTCTTCACCGTTGCGTCGGTCCATCGGCGCCAAGTCATGCTCAAGCTTCACCGTCACACGCGGTCCCTCACTTCAAAGCCTCTAACTTGCCCTTCACACTTGGAACCGGTCCGTCGAGCCAAGCCTCATCTTGATCTTCTCCACCTTGGTCACAAGACTCCATGTCATGTCTCATATGCAATGAGCTCCTTCATGACACCATCACATGTGGACTAATCTCCTGTGTATCTCACATAACCACATATTAGTCCACCTAAGTTGTCACTCAATTACCAAAACCAAACAAGGACCTTTCACCGAATTCCACAGGTTTTTGTGTATCTGTGTTTCTACAGGGGTTTATCAGGAAAAGGAGGCAAGATATCAAGGATGTCGGGGTAAAAAGCATATTCCACCACAGAACCAAATTGAGAAGGATCTAGAAGATATGAGAAGGTGTCTCACCGAAGGGGGGCCCACCTGGGAGCCACCCAGGTCGGCCGACCAAAGTGGGTCCCAGCTATCAGCCTCCTCTGCAAGTCGATTCTCTATCGCCTTAGGGTTTGCATCTTCGCCGTTGATCAAGCTTGGTTTGATCTGAGGGCTCTGGTTCATCCCACTGGCCTATATAAGTCAGCCCCTACCCCCTAGGTTCAAGGCATTCAAGTTATTTGATCAAGTCATCAGAGCCAGAAACCCTAGTTTCCTTAGAGCTCTACCATATTCTAGAGCTACATAGGTTAGAAGTAGAGGAAGGCAAGCTTCGGTTGGATTCTGGATTGTGTCAACAGCGTGGCTTGGTAAAAGCCTTCTGTAACTTCTCTTTTATATCTTTATGTATTTACTTGCTAGTTACAATTGATATGACATTACTCTATATATTATCTATATTCTCGGTTATATTGTTCATTGTCTACTTTGATTATATACGTAGTATAGTTAGAATGTCTTTATATTCAAGCATAAGATCGTGTAGCGCTCACTCTTTGATATCATGGGTGAGTGGTCGACATTGTGTAAGCATGGTGCTTATACGTTATTTACCTACGAATGCACCCTATATTCTGGGCCATGTGATAGATCACAAAAGTGGCACTCCCATTGAGTCCTTTGTAGTCCACTCCCCGAATATAGGACAAGTAGGACCTGGTTACGAAGGAAGACTTGCTCTATTCTTGATCTTCCTTAATAATGTCTCTTGTGTGTAGATATAAAGTATTCTTGCCATGATTGCTAAGTGTAATTGCACTAGTCATAGTATACTCTGACATGTGATTTAGAAATGACTTAGGAATATTCCTTTATTTCTACCTAAACCATGCTATTGTTTTAGAAGAGAGTGCTCTAAGTAAATTACACTATTTATGACTTGACATTTATCATTCATTATCATTTATCTTATGACTTATCCCTGTTATGAGTAGATGGATTAGATATGGTTAACTCTCCATTGCATGTACAAGTGATTATCATATTCCTATAGCCATTGCTTCCCAGTGGTAAAAAATAAATAATGATCCCTAGAATACTCTTGGGTAAAATGCTACAATGGTATAATTATTTGTGCGCTTGCGGATACTTTCTATTCTTATCTTTATATTCTTCCTAGTCACATGAAATAATAAGATAACTACTTAGTAGTAATACTAGATAGTGCCTATAGTCACTTTTAGCTTCATCACTGGGGGTGACAACCTGGTACAATTAAGCTAGAGGTGTAGGTAATTAAGAGGTGACTACTAGAATAAGTGTCAAGTTAATAAATACCAAGAAGCATTTTTGGCGTCATTGCTGGGGATATAATTCAAATTCTATTCTTGGTAGTGACGCTAAGAAATATCAACAAATATTTTTGGCGCTGTTGCTGGAGAAGGTTGAAAGGCTATCCAAAAGGAATATTGATATCACTTGTACCACATTGATGTGGTTGAGGAAACCATTTATCTCTACTCAAACAGGCTTATCATTGATTTGTCTACTTGTGTATCTTATGCAGAGTGATGTATAACCGGTTTTGATCTTCTGACAAAATACTTAGATGATCTAGAAGTACTACTCAGGAAAGCTAAAGCTAGTCTTAAGATGGTTCTCACTCTAGAGTTGGAGGACAACCGAATAAGAAGTTTGACACCAGAGTTTGAAGCTATGGCTAACAAGACTATCCATGAAATCTCTGCTCCAACCACCGCCAACATCTGTACGAACTGAAGATGCGAGTGGAGAGAATGGATTCAAGCTGATGTTGGAGAGAATGGATTCAAGCTAAAGCCAGCTCTTATGAACATGGTGCAAGCTAGTCAGTTTTGTGGAAAGGCACATGAAGATGCGAGTGCACATCTCCAACCCTTTCTAGTGATTTGTAGCACTTTCACTATCAAACAAGTAACCAGAGATAGTATCCTACTCTGCATTTTTCCATTCTCATTGTTGGGAAAGGTAAAATAGTGGTTCTACACCAATAAAGACAAGAACACTACATGGGATATCTGCTCCACTGCCTTCCTTGCAAAGTTCTTCTCCATGGGCAAAACAAATTCTCTACATGGGAGAATCTCAGATCCGGTCCATGACCCCCTAATCACCTCATCCGAGCATGTTGGCCACCCAAGCTGATCGCATCCAAGCACAAGAAGCAAACACCATGAAAGACAAAGCAACGCACATAAGTTGCTCTTCAAATTAAGGTAACAAACTAGCCTTTCACTAAGATTGGAATGACCCTAGATACAATCTATGGCTCAAAGAAGGCAGCGAGGACGACGTCTCTCACATGTGTGGCTTCCACGATGGCCTCCGCGGTAGTGGTAATGTTGCCAATGGGCTCCTCCTCCTCCTCATCGGTGCCAACTGGGAAGCCAGGTTCAAGTAGGAGGAGATCGTGGCCGAAATGAAGCTACGCCGTGGCTAGGGCTAGGGCAGCCCCATGGTGCACCCTGCAAAGGGCCACCATCCTAACGCGAGCTGGCATGGCCCATTGACGGTCCTCAAGTATGAGACCCCCTGCGTTCACGTCGTTGATGGACGACGAGGGCCGCTGTTGGTATATTTTAACGCACACAGATAAATCCACAAGTGCATGGATACCGTTGTAGCTTTCACCTCGATGTTTTAAATATCGTATCCATAGGAAAATGTGTGAGTGTAGCTAAGTCTATGCTTAACCCATGAGGCATCAAGGATAGAGATGACAGGGACATAGAGAAGATCATTAAGGTCTTCCAATTCTAACCCTCGCAAGCTATGTCTAGCATTGTTCAACTAGGGACATTACTTAAGAAAAGACACCAGCAAAGGATGCTTTTCTTAGCAACTAGGTCCTATTTGTCCTACAAATGGGAGGTGGACTATAGAAGATTCAATGAGGCTATAAAGTCACCCTCGCGAGCTACCACCGATCCAGAAGGTAGGGTGCAGCTACGAGTAACCCGAGTCTAAGCGCCGTGCTTACACTATGAATTATACTTTAACCTAATGGCCATAGATTAAAGCGCTCAAAAGGGACTCGCAAACTCGAAGAACAATATAAACAATGTTACTTACTTGAATTAGAAGTTGATTACCAGAGGAATGTTAGAAGCAAGCTCCTGAGAAACTTGATCCCGCAGGTACAAGCCATAGAGAGAGCACTGATAGGCCGACACTTCCTCGAAACTCTTCCCTCACACTCTATTTCACTATATCTAAAGACTAGTCCTAATCTCTGGAGGACTATATGACTAATCTTCTCTTGATGGCTATCTCTGAGAGGTAGATCCTTTCATGGGACCCCTCTCTATTGATCCTCAATGGAAAATATAAATTAGGATTTCAAGGATGCCTTTGCCTCAGGGGGTACATGGCTGCTTATATAGGCCGGTGGGATGAACCAAAGCCCTCGGATCAAACTGACTTTGATCTACGGCGAAGATTGGACCTTGCTGGTATAATTAATGCACACTCTAGTTATTCGCAAGCGCACAGATAATTTATTGATGTAGCACTTCACCGGAATGACCCATTTTTAATATCGAACCCAAATAAACGGAATGATGTACTTTAGTCTTAAACCTAATTCCTGAGTAGCAAACAAGGACAGAGAAAATAGAAGATAAAGGCGATCACTAAGGTTGTCTATTTCTATTATTGCAGTAAGTTATGTTAATTACGATTCAGCTAGGGATTACTATAGAAGAGCACAATCAGAGTGTAATCTCCTAAGTAACTAATCCTATTCGGCCTATAAACGGGAGATGGACTATAGAAGATTCAATAAGGCTATAAAAGTCACCCCTGCGAGCTACCATCGATCCGGAATATAGGGTACATCATATGAGCAATCAAGTCTAAGCACCACGCTTATACTACGACAGCTACTCTACCCCTAGAGCTACCAGGACTAAAGTACTAAAAAAGAGTCACAAACTAGAAGAATAATAATAATATTAAAACTTACTGACAAATAGAAGTTAATCACTGAAGAAATCTCAGACGCAAGCCCTTGAAGAACTTGAATCTGCAGGTACAAGGCGTAGAAGCAGCACTGACAGGCTAGTACTCCCTCCAATCTCTTCCCTCTCTCTCTCTCTTCTAATTCTAATTCAAGACTAGATTCTAAACCTAAACTAGAGGAGAACTAGTCTTCTTCTTCAAAGCTGGCTCTCTTTGATCCTATCTGAAGATAATGAGTTAGGGTTTCAGGATGCTCTGCCTCGGGGGGTCTAGGGTCTGGTTATATAGTCCGGTGGGATGAACCGCGACCCTCGGATCAAACCGACTTAAAACGATGATCAAGATGCGACATAGAGATATGTTGTAACGCATTGCATGAACGAGAAGGCGGTTAGCCTCTGGGACAGGCCAGCCGGCCTGAGGGGGGCCCGGGCGGCCTCCTCTAGAGTCCTCTCGATCCCTGTCTCGGTCCCGTGTCTTCTTATGTCTTCTGGAGTCTTCTAGTGTCGGGGTCTGATCCGTTTGACACGGTTTGGTCTGGTTCCTTGGGCCCAACTCTTTTTCAGAATTCCTTTTTTTTCCTGTTTAATTCTTAAAAAATCATAATTCACCAAAACTCATGGAATTATGTTAGTTGAGTCCCTATTCTATGGTGGTGATTACATTTATACCCTTTTCATGTTTTATTGACGGTTTATAATAGGAGTTAATTACCGTCAATAGACCTCAATGGCAGTGGGAGACTAACGTTCGAAGCGGGCCATGATTGGGCTTTGGCCTAGGTCGACGACCTAGGCCCAGGTCAGCCGACCCCCTTTTGTGGCTTTTTGGCTCAAGTTTCAGTGGATCGCCTTCTTGTGTTCTCTAGAATCTTCTCAAGTTGGTTCCCATATAGAATATGCCTTTTAGCCTGACGTCCTTAATATCTTACCCCCTTTTTCTATTAATGCCCTACAAAAATATAGATTCACTAAAACCTATGGAATTCTATTAGTTTAATCCCTAACTCTATGTTTGGTGATTGATTTATGCTCTTATTCATATTTCATTGATGGTTTATAATAGTAGTTAATGGCGGTCAATAACTCCTCCAATCTTAACCTTTGCTAGTCCCATAGCAAAGCTAAACTCAGTGATGGATCAAGAGTTGCTATAATGCTTTCTCGCCTCAAAAGTACGCATGCGTTCAAACAAGATTTATCCTCCAGATTAGAATAAACTATTCTAACTTTTAAACTTACATATATTACCTTCAACCATGAGTCTTATTAGCCTTCACTTGGGTCTTGAGTAATTGGAAGACAGAACGGTCAAGTCAAGCACTATGTCGAAGCTCTTTGTTCAACCATTGTTCTAGAGTTTTTGTAGGTTTTCAAAATAAAATTTAGAGATTCCAATGTATGACACTCTCAAGTCTCTCAATATATGTGGTATTTGTGGATCCTCAGCAAGGCAATAAAGATGTTATGCCTTTTTCTTCCTACTACTAAGGCTTATGTGGAGTTCATAGGTATGGAGAAAGCTAAAGCCTACTTGCAGTGCATATATAGTATAGTCAAACAATGGATCTAGAGAGAGTTAAGTCATACAATCAAATCAAGATGTGCATGTGTGTGGATATATGGTGGCTAATCCTAATTCTACTTTGCTCCTTGAAAACATCTCTCTTTTGAAACTTAGAAACATTTGCTTGAGAACAGGGGCTATCTTATTCATCTTTTTTTCAGGCGGGCATCTGAGTACCCATTGTTTTAGAAGTCTTAGACACTAGTCCATTTTTCAACTCTCTCTCTTTTCTTTTTCTTTTTTCATGAATAACTTTTGCATAGCTCCATGTCTCTTTTCTACAACAAAACTTTGAGAGCTAGTAATAAGAACTTGTAGCATTTATTTGGTGGATGGAAAACCTAATATGTTTTTATGTTCACCCTAGTGTAGGAGTAGAATATTTTTAGGTGGATCTAGATGGAAGGCATGTTTTTACGTACTCCTAATGCAGGAGCAGTAGGTATCTGTGGTGTGTAGGTGATCTTGATTTTAAGAGCATAACAAACCTCTCATAAGGCATCAACAAAGCTTGACAAAACTCAATGCAAAGGCAAGCAACATATATGTAGAATTTTTTCTAGCCTACATAACATGTATGACTAATGGGAATTCAAGCTTTGTCATATAGGAACTCATCATGTAGCACCTTTATGTTTTTCAAAAAGTAAATTTCCAGAACTCTAGTGTCACTTGGAACAAGATAAACAACAGTTTAGACATTTTCATATCATATCCGTCAATTACCTAGACTTAGATCAAGCATTCGCTACCTACGAGTTTCAAGTTCAGAGTAAATCCTTATATCAAAACAGCTTTATCCAAAACTCGGGAGAATTCAAGGCTAAAAACTAGGTACTTGAAAGGAATTACGACATAGCAACTATTTATCATTTCCATTTAAGAGATTACTCTGAGTCCTCTTATTTATTCAACTCATAGAAACAAATTAAGCAAACTGGACACACCTTTTATTTTGTTTTCGAGACTTAAAATCACACCTTACTAATATATGTAACTAGCTAAGATAAATTTTTATTTTGTTTTATTTGTTATGCGTCTTTTTATTTCTTTAGCAAATATATAGCAAACTCTATAATAGCAAAACTAAAAGGGAAAGGAATACTTAGCTAGATACATAGGGATGCTCCTTTCCCAAGCTGGATATTGACGTAGTCGTTCAATCTTACAGAATAGCAAACTAGCAGCAGTGATGTACTTCCTCTATCAGAGCATTGATTGATGTTGATGACTATTGAGACAGTGCTCCAACAGCAAATAGAACATCCACATGCTTGTCAGCTCATCTTGGTCATTCAAATCCTGTGAAATTCAAAATAGACAACAAAACTTGTGGAACAGATTAAACGTTAGTGGTTGGCCACTTAAGCCTTAGTTATCTATAACCTTTGTGATTGTTTGTAATTTTTCTTCTTAGTAGACTTTTAGCAGGATCTCTTTCTTAGTGTTTTTGTACTTTTGTATTTTCTATGATGCAAATAAAATGTTACAAGATAAATACATATTTTTTTATTTTTTTATTTTTATGCCATTACGGTGAATATTCCTACGGATTTTTTACACACCACAAAATTATTCACATGGGCTTAGGATTTATGATGTAGTGCAGCAAACAAATTTTTTTATTTTCTTTTCTAATGCAGTGCTAATGCAGGAAAGTAAACATGCTAAAAGTAAATATGGGTAACTACCGATTTTACCTCTCGACGAGAGTTCAATGATTTAAGTCCTCTGAACAGGACTTCCTATTATGTTCATTCCGTAGGTGCATTATCTGATCCCAAAGGTGGAGACCTTGATAACTGCGCCTCTTGAGATGGTGATTCTGAAGATGGTGTCACCCATGTTCTTTGCTCATCCATCAATTTGAAATTAAGGATCAATAGTGGAAGCTAGTAGCATGTTGCTTAGTGTGCATGCATATTCATGAGTTCGGAACATTCACTTATAGAATTTTGGAGAATTGACAAACCCCTTCGCACTTTACTCGAAGTGTGTTCAGCTTGCAAAGATAAGGTAGAGATCAAGTCCATGTGCTCTATTGGTGGGATAACACCAACAGAACTAAAACTTTATTTATTCTTCTCTAACCTCAAGCACATAGAGCAAGTTAAGGTTAATGTTATGCATTTTGTTCCATTGTAACATGAGTGGTAAGATCATAAGATTGAGCATGAATGCAGCATTTAAGCACATTTGACAAAAATGGTTGAATTTCTTAACCAATGGAAGGATTGTCTATATCTACATAATGTATCAATCTTTACATGATTATGACCATCATCTTTCAGATATAAGATGTGTACTTTTTCAATTTAATTGGTTAAGGTTATGGGATCAAGAAAGTGATGTTAGGAACAAGTTTAAAGAATTAAACATGTTGGTTTAATCAGGTTGGATCAAGTAAGGTTGTAACCCAAACATGTTTATGTCTTCATTTATATGCATACCAAGATCAAGAGAAAAATGATGATCACTTATCTTAAGATGTTACCTTTATTATTGGAGTGTGATGACATTATGTGAGAATGGTAGATGATGTGTGATGGTCCTTCCCTTTTGCTTGAAATTTTCCTTGTTCGTCTAGCCTTGCAACTTGAGCTTTTCATGAGCTTCTTGTTTCCTAGATTGCACCATTTCTCTCTCATCCTTTTATCATGTCATCTTTCTGCTCTTCGATCTTTTGACACCTTGTTAGACCTTCCACCTCACTTGTTCTTATGCCTACAATGGATTAGTGGACAACACATACTCGAAGAAATATACAATTTTGAAACACAGGTTGTTTGCCTAGAATTTTGTTATGTTCCTTCTATGCTAACGGGAGGATGGTGTTGAAATTATTTTAGCATAGATTTTGTTTATCACATTCTTATACAAGTATGGCTCAAGGCAGAACGTAATTTGTAGTAGAAGACAGAGTGAATGAACATTAATACTTATAGTTCTTCCATCCATGTTGAATGAGGTATGTAGTTCTTACATTTATGATGAATGAGCTGTGTCTTCTTGTGCAAAGTTATTGAAGTTCGTCATGTGCCTTGCTTCATCTCTGATTTGAATTCATCTCGTGACTTGCCCAGATTGAATTGAGAATTTCATGCAGGGGTTAGTCTAACAAAATATCTAGTGTCAACACAAGTAACTTTTAGTTCAATAACCAAACTAGACTCCATATCTAATTTGATTAAGGGAGGCTATTTAACCTAAGCACCACGCTTAATTTAAATGCCTATGAAAGTATGCGCAATACTTCCAAACCAAAACATACTAGCATAGAAAAAAGGAATCATAAAAGTATTATAGAGATTTATTCAAATAGAGATGAAACAGCATGATTGTAGTTTAGCAAATTGAGCATGGCTTAGAGAAAATCAAGATGAATTGTCAACATGGCATAAGATTTTTTGGAGAAGCTCATCCCCCAAGCTTGAATTTTACAAGGCAAAGTCAAGTTTGGATGGATATAATTCAATGTTGCATGATGATTGGTTGGACATACCTGGTGCTTATCCTCCTTTGTTCTTTTGCTTCAACCCTAGAATGATTAATGACAGAAATACCTGAAGGAATATTTTTACAACTATGTTTCTATGCTCACTTCACAAGGGCAAAAAGGTGAAAGCTCGTGCTATCTCTCGAAAGTGCTTGCTTTAGGACACAAGCTCGTCCTTGGGAAACCTTCGAATTACGTTCAAGTTGGTGAAGTAGTTTCCCCTCTAACACCTATCTTAAGATTCACACAACGAGATCTGAAATATATATGATAAACATATGTATCTACAACCACCCCTTCAAAATCTTTATGAACAAGGAGAATGAGGGGGTTGGAGATCTTGTGTGTGACAATGTTGGAGAGACCAATTGATTCAGGAGATTTCTCATGTGAGTGTGGATTCGATAAGGTGTTCCTAAAATAGCTTCCATGCTCATTGATGTCATCTTCCTTTTCAAGCTCTAAGGGTGTTTCTTCATGAATGTCTATAGGCAGAAATATTGTCTCCATCATTCCATGCCTATGACAGTTATTAGACGTTTTATTACCCATGATTTCCCATGGATTGGTGTCTCTCGGGTTGATCTCGTCTAAGGCTTTCTCCAAACTTGGATGAGTCATGTTTATTAAAGAGATTGATTCAAACTCACCATTTGGATCTAAGCCAAGATTGGATCCTAACCATAAGGCTTCGTCTTTGTCCATCCATTCTTTAAAAACGGCATATGTGTTTTTCATATGTTCTAGGCAATCCTTAATACATTGTTGCCATTATCGTTGCTCTTCTTGGTCATCCTTGTGGTCTTCACGATTCCTGTACTTTGGTTGTCTTAGTGAATGTCTAGGGTCATCATGAGACTTAGGAGGGAGAGCATAAGAGATGTCATCAGGGTCAAGGATGGGTTGAGGGATGGGTTCAGATAAGACATCTAATGTAGGCATATAAGGGGAGAAGATAGCATTAGCTTTTAAATGGGTTGAGAGATGGGTTTAGATAAGACATCCTTGAATTCTTCCTGATGTCCTATATGGGAATAAAGATGCTTTCTGAAGGTCCCTTTTTGATAGGATTTAAATTATATTCACTCGAAGGTCTCTTATGGGACTGGAAGTTTAAGCTATTCCCAAAATCAGCATCAAACAGATCATCATCACAAGAAATTTCAAAAGGTTGACTTTCTTCTTCCCTTAGAGAATTTGGATTCTGAGGTATTGATGGTTTGGAATTGATAACTAAACATTGGGATTGGAGTGGTTGTGATTTGACTATCAAAACTTTCTTTTCTTGTTCGAGAGATGACTCCTCTTCCTCGGGGAGCTCATAATGAATGCTAGTGCAAGAAATATTTTCACTAATTCAATTAAGCATAGCCCTTGCTTCATTAGCAGAGAATTTGTAAGTAATAAATCACCAAAACTCATGGAATTTGTAAGTAATAACCTCCTATTCTATGATATTTGTGCATACATGCAAGGAAATTTATTGGTTTGTAATGTACTTTAATGACCATCAACAAGATTCCCCCACAATTAGGCTTTTCCTTGTCCTCGAGAAAAGGTTGGTTCACAGAATAAATTATTTAAGACATTACTCTAGAACAAAACATCAACACA
Source organism: Saccharum hybrid cultivar R570 (assembly GCA_038087645.1). NCBI lineage: Eukaryota > Viridiplantae > Streptophyta > Magnoliopsida > Poales > Poaceae > Saccharum > Saccharum hybrid cultivar. The sequence continues at coordinate 4,199,601 of JAQSUU010000357.1, forward strand.
AAACTATTCCTAGTTATTCATGTACTACAGGATTCAAAGTGTCTACCATAAATCTTTAAGCGGTTGAAGAATAGAACAACTAAAATAGATTACTCTCTTTCTTCAGTCAAGTCAATTGGAGAATTAGTTTAAAATTTTGAAAACAAAACATACCTTACCTTCTCCTCTTGTAGTACTCTCGAAGCACTCATATATGTATAATTTTTGGATCCTCACCAAGGCATATATGATTGCCTTCTTTATCCTACTTCTAAAAAGCTTATGTGGATCTCAGATGGTATGAAGAATGTAAGAACAAACTTCTATTGCATATATTGTAAAGTCAAAACAAATATCCAAGGAGAAAGATGCCATACTTTTAGATCAAGATGTGCATGTGTGGGATATATATAGTGGCTAACCTAATTCTACTATGCTCTTTAGAAACTTGTCTCTCTTATTTCAAACTTGAAAACTTTGCTAGAGCATATGGGCTATCTTTTCATACTTTTTTCTTTTTCTCTTTTTTTACTTACTTGGACACTTGTCCATTTTTCTTATACTTTATTTTTGCATAGCCACATACCTCTCTCTTGCACTTGGAATTTGAAGAGAAGACAATTACAAAGAACTCAGAGCATTTATTCCTAACAAATATTTTATGGTTTCTCCTAGTGTAGGAGTAAAACATTTTTAAGTGGATGAACAAGCATGTTTTTGCGTAAGTCTAGTGTAGGAGCAGCAGATATATGTGGTGAAACGACCTCAATTTCCGCGAAGGGAAATCCACAGAGTCGAAGTGTAATAAGACCGCGATGGATCTTATTACCTAAATTCTAGTCGAATACCACATCCATACAATGATAATATCAGAGTACAAATAGTGCGGAATTACATAATTTATTACATCGCCGCATTGGCGGAAACAAAAGTAGCAGACAAGCAGAACAACTTGAAGATAAGATCGCCAAACTCGAGCGTAGGCACGAACCCCTCAACCATCAAACTCCTTGGAGCTATCCTCCTCAGCAGAACCTGTGCCAAAAATTTATCAGTACGATTTGTACTGGCCACTCCCATCCCTATGAGCATTGCTTTGTGAATTTGGATGCATCATGGTTGTATTCAAATGAAACCTATAGGGCTGGGGTTTTCTATGCAGTAGCATATCAAGTGTATAATTTGATCAAGTTTTAACACCATTCCCACACTCATTCAACACCATTCCCTTTTCCGAGCCAGGTTACGATCCTGGGATCAACACACCATCATCTCCACACCATTACCACCCATCACTCAGTTGACAGGCCAACTCCCTCTCGGCACTGTCTCAAGGCCCGTAGCCCCTGGCTATGACCGACACTCTCTTACGGGGGGAAGAAGAGAAAGACTCATCTCACTATGTAGTTTAAGCGAAACCCAGGAAAGGTCCGTAGCCGATAAGTCAGCACATGTATCGATCGATCAACCATACACTCTGCAGAGGTTTTACATAACCACAAGATCCGCCTTCCTTGCTGACCGTCGTCAACTGGGCTGATTCCAGCTGCTTGCTAGCCTAGGATATTCACCCCAAGTCAAGTCTGGGGTGGCTGAAATTGTGAGTCATGAGCTGAGTCCACAAGGTCTCCATGAAGTCTCGGAAGGGTGTGGGGGAAATCCTCTACGCCCCGTACCTCCTTACACTGTCCGCTATCAACCTAGCAGTAGTGGCAAAACCCTACCAAGTAGTCCAGCCGTCCCGCACCATATAGGGCGAGTGGTACGTAAGGCTTCCTGGTGAATCTGAGTACTAGTAGGTCCTTAGGGATGACCAAGCCAGAATGTCTCCCTCAGGGTTTCCATTTACCGTGCCAACACAGCACCTCCAACCCGGGCTCCACCCATCATAGGTTCACACCCAGGTCCACCTCATATACCTTTTACCCACCATAGGTATACATTTCCAGGGGTGCCCAGGTAACATCCCATAGTAAGACTTGCCCCAGGCTCGTCGTATACTCCAACTTGGTCGACACAACCCTCACCCTCCACACACCCAAGTCACACACGCAGCACTCTTCCCATAGTCCAGGTAACACCAGTTTCCACCATGCACTTAGTATAAGCATAGTAGAAGTATAAATAAGGAAATGTATAGCAATAAGCGTGTGTCTAGCCTAATAGCAGGGTATGCAGGGGTAAGGTTGCATCAAGGTAAAGGCTTTCAAGCAAGCATACTACCAAGCAAGTCCTACCAATATAATTGTAGTAGTAAAGTAAAGCGATAGCAGTTCTATATTAGCCATGTGTAATAGGTGCTACGAATTTGGGTGGGATGTGGCACCTTCAGTGTAGTCGTCTCCGTTCTCCTCACGGTACTCATGGTCCTCGTCCGTCAGGTTCTCCTCCGAGTCTGCATTGTTTGCATTATAGTCGCGTTAGCGACGTCTATAGAATAGCACAAAGAAGCAATGGAAATTCAAAAGAGCCAAATGCACTCAAACATGGGTTTATTGCATAGGGCTTGATTTTAGATGAATTTTGGTCCTAGTTTCATATTTTTTCGAGGTCGTATGAATTAGTTATGAATTTCTGAAGTTTAAATCATTTCTAAAATTGGATAAAGGCTGAATTAATCCTGGGCTTGACACGTGTCGTGCTGCGGTTGGTCCACGTGGCTTGCTGACGTCAGCATGACGTTGTTAGAATGGTTCCGAGCCGACAGGTGGGATTTAGCTGACGTCAGCATGACGTCATCAACGGCGTCAGTTCTGACAAGTGGGTCTATGGTCACTGACATGTGGGTCCAGTCAAGGTCAACGTTAGTCAACGTCAAGTCAACGGTCAACGGTCAGCGGTCAATAGTCAGGGTCAGTGACATGTGGGACTAGGGCTGCTAACGTCAGCTGCTGACGTCATCATGACGTCAGCATGACGTCACCCTGGCTGTGTTGGCTTCTGACGTGTGGGTCCTACGTGACGTCATCGTGACGTCAGTATGACGTCACCATCTGATGTGTGGGTCCAGCAACTCTGTGTCACTGACATGTGGGGCCAGGTTAACAGTCAACGTTGACCGGTCAACGGTCAATACGGGCCGGCTCCGAGCTGAGCCGGTTGGGCTTTGGGTTGGACCGGGCCAGGCCAGACACGTGGTAAGCTGTGACGCTGCCACGTCACGGACATGGGCCTGCACTGGGCCATGGTCCATGGTTCGGCTCATTCCGTGTGGCTCACGGTGGACCAGTGCTCTTGGTCCATGGACCTACGGCAGGGCGCATGGTGGACCAAGTCCACCGTCTCTTCTCCTTGGCTCGGCTCACGTGCACCGAGTTCATACGTGTGTGGCCGACGAGGGAAGTCTTCCCCGTTTTCTTGCCGGCGTGCCCCCGTCGACGACGTGATCACCGGCGAGCTCCCGCAACGGTTTAGGCGTCTAATTGAGGTGGGGAAAAGCCTCCACGAACCATGGCGACTGCGATGGTGGGGTCAAAGTGGCGGCCAAAGCTTCCCGTGGTGCCGGCCACGGTGAACGGTGGCTCGAGCATCACCGGCGTGTGGGAAAGGCGCGGGGGCTGCGGCATAGGCCATTTCTGTGGTGCGCGTGGGTGACACAATGCTCCAGCGAGCATGTTGAGCAGGTCGAGGGGTCCTCTAGGGCCTCCGGTGGCTTTGGCCACGGTGTCGGCTTTCCGAGCACAGCGGCGGCGAGGCGCACGGGTCACTACGTGGCTCCAGCGGGGTGGTCACGTCGTGCGTGTGATTTACTCGTGGTTCTAGCGACCAAGATGGGTGAGACGAGGGAATGCCAGAAGCTCCCAGCGGGTCTGGCCTCGGTGGAGTCGACGCGGTGGCGGCGGTGCTCCGGTCGTGGTGCGGTGTGGCCTCCAGGGTCCTCCAGTGGCCTACGACTACACGTGATCGCGAGCGTGGCATCTTCCGTGGCAGGAATAAGCCTGTCGAGGTGGTGGCGTCACATCTACGACGGTGATGCGGCCGCGGTGGCTTCGCCACGGCCGTGCGTGTGTCCATGGCGTGCGGCCGTGCGTGCTCGTGTCCATGGGGCTTAGGAGGTCTCAACGCCGTACGGCTCACCGTTGGTGTTGAGGGCGAGAGGATAGCGGTGCAGTAAAGAGGTGTGGCCGTGTAGCTCAGGAGGCAGTGCCGTGTCGTCCGCTTCGGCTTGATCCGCGGCGGTGCTCCAAGCTCTGGCATGCTTTCGGTCCTCCTCCTGGCAATGGCTCCGCCCTCTCCTCCCGAATTCCCCCTCAGCCCTCTACTCTTCGGTGTGAAGTGGTTGGCCACCAGTGGCGGCGGGTGGTGAGACGAGCGCAAGGGCAACCGAGGGCCGAGCTTTATAGCCGAGCTCCGAGCTCCGAGCTCCGCTGGCGGACGTCAATCGAGCGGTGGTGGCGTGATCAGTGGCATCCAAGGGCTCACGTGCGGTGGCATAGGCGTGGCGCAAGGGTCGCGTGGGTGCGGCGCCAAGGAGACAAGGCCATGCCCCGGGCGTGACCCCCTGGCCCGCCCTTGCCACCGCTGTCGGGCGACGGTCACGTAGGCGGTTGAGGCATGGGTGAGGAAGACGACACTGTGGACAAGGGTGGCTGTCATGCGGGGCCCGCGTGGCAGCGGCTGAGAGTGAAGACGGGGAGCGCGCGGGCGTGGGCGACGTGCGGCTGACGCGTGGGGCCAAGGTGGCAGCGGCTGCTGGCGAGCTGAGGGCGCGCGGGCGACGCTGGGCCGCAAGCTGGGCCACGCGCGCGAGCCGGGCGAATGCGGGTGTGGTTGGGCTGGCTGGGCTGCTGCGCGCTGGCGGGCCGAGATCTTCTTCTCCCTTTCTTCTTTTCTTTTCTATTTTTCATTTCTTTTCCTTTATTTGAATTCAAATTTGGTTTAAAATTTGAATTCCAAACTGATGTAACTTATTCATTGGTGTTTAGGGAATTTTGTTTAGCTATTTTGTATATCAACAGAGGTGTAGTTTGTTATATATATATAGAATTTGTTTTTCTTTTATTACACATTTATCCTTGGATTTGAATAGTGATTACTTTATGGTGTGTTTCTTAGAAAGAGTTGCTAAGCAAAACAAATAGAGAAAAGAAAATCCAAATCACAATTTGAGTTAACAATGTATGCAACATTTCATTTGTTAGAATTTAAATAAACATAATTAGTTAAAGGCATGCCATGCTTATGTGCTAACTTGGGTTGGGTTAGACCTAATGCATCTCATAGGTTGGGTTTCTATACATGACACTCATCATCACATGGAAGTTTTGAGAAAAATTTTGTATTTGGTATTTTTGGTGTGTGAATTTTTGGGTTGTTACAGTCCTACCCCCTTAACAGAATCTCGTCCCCGAGATTAAAGCGTAACGTACTCTTTGAAGAGGTAGGGATATTGTAGCCGGAGGTCAGACTCTTTCTCCTATGTTGCTTCTCTCTCAGTATGATTACTCCATTGGATCTTGCACATAGGAATAGTCTTGCTTCAAGTCTCTTTGGTATCTCTATCTAGAATTCTGATAGGATGTTCTTTATACTCAAGTGTATCTTGAATGTCAAGTGCACCAGTTGGGATTGCTTCATCGGGTACTCTTAAACATTTGCGTAGCTGGGATACATGGAATACGGGATGTACACCCGTCAATTCCACAGGTAACTCAAGTTTGTAGGCGAGCTTTCCAATTCTCTTGCAAATCTTGTATGGGCCAACAAATCTATGGGCAAGCTTGTCTTTCACATGAAATCTGACCGTTCCACGTAGCAGGGATACCTTGAGATATATGAAGTCCCCCACATTGAACTCCAGTTCTCTTCTTTGTTTGTCCGCATAGCTCTTGTATCGACTTTGGGCAATTCTCAAATTCTCTCTTAGCTGAGCAACTCCTTCTGCATCTTGAATCTTAGCAGAGTCAAAGAATGATCTTTCTCCCAGTTGGGACCACATCAAAGGTGTCTTACAAGGTCTGCCATATAGAGCTTCAAATGGCGACATCTTGATACTGGCTTGGTAGCTATTGTTGTAAGAAAACTCTGCATAGGGTAGACATTTCTCCCAATCAGAGCCGTAATTCAGTACACTAGCGCGAAGCATGTCTTCTAAGATCTGATTTACTCGTTCTGTCTGTCCATCTGTCTGTGGGTGGTAAGCGGTACTGAAATCAAGTTTTGTCCCAATAGACTTGTGCAGAGCTTCCCAGAATCGGGACACAAATTGAGGACCACGATCAGATACAATACTAGAGGGAGCTCCATGCAACCTGAGAATATGCTCAATATATAGATCTGCTAATTTTTCTGCATTGGTTTTGGTCTTCACTGGTACAAAGTGAGCAATCTTGGTTAAACGATTAACAATCACCTAGATGGAATCATTGCCTTTCAGTGAACGGGGTAATCCAACTATGAAATCCATGGATATGCCCTCCCATTTCCATTCCGGGACGTCAAGAGGCTTTAGCAATCGTGCAGGCCTCTGATGTTCAGCCTTGACTCTATTGCAGGTGTCACATCGTGCCACATGTCCTGTAATGTCTGTCTTCATACCTTTCCACCAAAAGTGTCTCCTCAAGTCTTGATACATCTTTAAACCTCTAGGGTGAATACAATACTTAGAATCATGAGCTTCTGACAAAATTTCCTCTCGTAGGACTGGATCAGAAGGCACACAGATTCTATCCTTGAACCAAATGGTTCCTTGTTCATCTTCATGGTGGTTGGTCTTATAGCCTAGTTTCATCATACCACGGAGATATTCAATCTCCTTACACATTTTCTGAGCTTGATGAATGCGATCCATGAGATCATACTGTATACGGAGCTCATTCAGCAAGCTATGTGGTTGTATCTCAAGTTGGAGATCATCAATCTCTTCCTTGAGCTCAGGTGGTACGGATTCAGTGATCAAAGTGTGACAGTAACTCTTGCGACTAAGTGCATCTACGACTACGTTAGCTTTTCCCGGATGGTAGTGAATTTCCAAGTCATAGTCCTTGATCAACTCTAACCATCGGCGTTGCCTCATATTCAGATCCTCTTGAGTGAAAAAGTACTTCAAGCTCTTGTGATCGGTGTAGATATCACACTTGTTGCCTATCAAGTAGTGCCTCCAGATCTTTAAAGCATGAACAACTGCTGCTAACTCAAGGTCATGAGTAGGGTATCGGTTCTCATGTTCTTTCAGCTGTCGAGAGGCATAAGCTATCACTCTTCTATCTTGCATCAATACACACCCATGTCCTTGACGAGATGCATCACAATAGACCATGAAATCCTTGCCAATATCGGGCAATGCTAACACAGGAGTTGTGGTAAGTTTTTGTTTCAATTCCTGGAAGCTTTGTTCGCACCTAGGCGTCCATTCAAACTCCTTAGTCTTCTTCACAAGGTTGGTCATCGGACGGGCTATCTTGGAGAAGTTTTCGATGAATCGGCGATAATACCCCGCCAATCCCAAGAAACTTCTGACTTCTGTCACATTACGAGGTTGTTCCCATTCCTTCATAGCCTCAATCTTAGTTGGGTCCACTGCAACACCTTCAACTGATAATGCGTGGCCTAAGAAGGCAACTTCTTGTAGCCAGAACTCACATTTGCTGAACTTTGCGTAGAGTTGATGTTGAGCTAGTCTCTCAAGCACCGTTCTTAGATGATGTTCGTGTTCTTCAGCGGTGGATGAATAGACTAGGATGTCGTCAATAAATACCACCACAAACTTATCCAATTCATCCATGAAAACCTTATTCATCATATTCATGAAGTATGCGGGAGCATTAGTGAGTCCAAAGGATACCACGGTGAACTCGAACTGACCATACCTAGTCACAAAAGCTGTCTTCGGTATGTCACTCCCTCGAATCTTCATCTGATGATAGCCAGATCTGAGATCAATCTTGGAGAAATACTTGGCACCTCGAAGTTGATCAAGCAGATCATCAATTCTCGGCAGGGGGTACTTGTTCTTGATGGTGACTGCGTTCAAGTTACGGTAATCTATGCACATTCTCATTGAGCCATCCTTCTTCTTAACGAACAGAACAGGGGATCCCCAGGGTGAAGCACTGGGTCTGATATATCCCTTCGAGATGAGCTCTTCTAGCTGTTTCTTGAGTTCGGCCAGTTCATCAACTGACATACGATAGGGTCTCTTGGCAATGGGTCATGTTCCCAGCAAAAGATCAATGATGAACTCTACATCACGGTCCGGTGCATACCCGGTAATTCTTCAGGGAATACATTGGGATAGTCTCTGACCACAGGCACATCATTAACTGTCTTTTCTTCCTTTAGTGATTCTGATCTTGCTTTGAGGGCACATAGGATAGAGGTGGTCCTTCCGAACTGGGGTTCACATCTAATGACTTGGCCTGATGGGTGGGTTACTTGGACATATCTAGGGGAACATGATATGATGCCTCGGTGTATGGTTAACCAATCCATGCCTAAGATGACATCTAGGTTAGTGGAAGGTAACAGGGTTAAATCGGCTTTAAAGATAAGACCCTCGATTGTAAGACTCACTCCCTTACAGATGTGGGTGCTTTTTAGGTCTCTTAAGGAAGAGCTGGTAATGATAGACTTTTCACGTGGGGTTACGGGCAGGTCATACTCTTGTGCAAACTTGGTTGATATGTATGAACAAGTTGCTCCAGAGTCAAAAAGAACTGATGCAGTATTGCCATTAACTAGAAACATACCGTACACGACGTCCGGTGCAGCTTGTGCTTCCTCGGCATCCAGATGGTTGAGACGTCCACGGGTAGTAGACCCCTTGAACTGAGACTTCTGAACAGCTAAATTCCAAGGGCATTCAGCGGCCTTGTGACCCGGTTGGCCACAAGCGAAGCAGGTGAAAGGTGCACCGCCTGTAGGGGTTGGCGCGGGTGCCTTCCATTTTCCATTGCCTGGTGTGGAGCGGTTTTGTGTTGGGCGTTCATTCACAGAGCGGGAATGGTTGAAACGGTCATGGGTGTTGCGGTCCTGTGTATAACGATCTCGGGTATAACGATCCTAAGCAGGACGGGAGTATTTGGTGAAGTAGCCTCCACTTCCCCTACCCGATCCAGGGTTGTCATCCCTATTGTGGTGAGAGCGTTCCCTGGATGGAGCATCTCTACGGATCCTCTTGCGATCACGGCCACAGAGGGACTCCTCAGGCTTTCGCTTCCTTCCCCTATACTCTTCTCTAGCTTCATCACGGTCCTTCTCAATCTGAATGCAGCGATCCACCAGAGCACGTAATGTGTTGCTCTCAATACCGCCAAATTTCAGTTTGATATGCGGGTTAAGTCCCTTGCGGTAATAGTACAGCTTCTCCTTTTCAGAGTTCACAACATAGGAAGGCGCATAGCGCAGAAGGTTGGTGAAACGAGTAGTGTACTCGATCACTCTGTCTTTTCCCATCTTGATGTTGTAGAACTCATCAGCTTTGGCCTCCATGATACCCTTGGGAATGTGGTACTCAGTGAATGCTTCGGCGAACTCTTCCCATGAGATGTTGGCAGGGTCCTCATGGGAGTCACTGAAACTGTCCCACCAGGCGCGTGCTGCACCTGTGAGCTGGTGTGCAGCAGCTCCAACACACTCCTCGTCGGTGAATGTAGTGAGATCAAGCTTCTTCTCCATTTCCTTAAGCCAGTCATCGGCTACCAACGGGTCAGGGTCGGTGCCATCATAGGTAGGTGGCCTTAGCTTCAGGAGACCTTACAGCTTCCTCTGGAAATCATTCTGCTGACCTCCTTGGCGACGGTTGGCTCTTTCAACAAGAGCTGCCAGAAGCTAGGTCTGTTGTGCCATCACTTCCGCCAGGTTCGGTGGTGGTGGCGGCGGAATGTTCTCCTCAACAGGTGGCGGGGTATTCTCCAGGTCGAAGGGTATCCATCCACGTCCACGGCCACGTCCACGGCCACGGTTGTTGTCACCACGGCCCCTGTTAGGTTCGGGGATGGGCGCACGCCCTCGATTCATTAGGCAGTTAGAACGGCGGTTCGGCATCTGTAACATGGATCATTGAAATTTTAGTGCTTGTGCCAAGGTGCTTTATAATTCAATATGATTACATGATTTTGATGATTTAAAACAGAACAGTTACACTATCCAACACTCATTACAAAGAAGCGATAAGATCCAAAAGATGCCATAAGATCCAAAAACATTCATTACATAGGTTTAATTGCACAGCATCATCTTTAGTAGCTACACTAGACATGCGAGAATCGTGCTACGCATAGTCTCATAAATCATCTCATAAGGGGGGTACATCTCATGGAAAACTTCGGACATAACTCATGACCACGCAGGGTCACCTACTCTAACTCGTACACCGCAGCTGGGATACGACTGTCCTCGATCTCGATCTCTTCGTCAGACTTGTGGAGTCGGGATACGTACTTCAAGGCCTCGGCGAGCTCCTCAGTAGCCTTGGCTCTAGGTAGGGTAGGGCAGGCGTCTAGGTTGAGGCGAGTCGGGGCTAACTCAAACTCCTCTATCCTAGGCTTTGTCTTGCTGCGGATCTCCTTGGGTAACTGATCCCACATGCCCTTCATTTCCCTGAGACGTTTCCTGTCCGACTTCTGCCAAGCCTGCCAAGTCCTCTCACACTTGTCCTGTAGGTACTCGGTCTGCCTGAGTGCCTCGATCAGGTGACCCTGGTTGCGAACGGCCTTCTTCCTGAACTCCTCTAGCTCCTGAGTCAGGGTCTTGTTCTGAGATTGGATCTTCAGCATACCAATCCCCTTGGACCTCTCTCTGTCTCCCTTGCGGTTGAACTCGGCCTTCTTGTCATCCAACTCACTCTGTAATTCTAAGACCTTGCTGTTGAGGTAGCAATTCCTGTTGCCTAGATCGGCTGCTTTGTCCTGTAAGTCAGCGACCTCGGCTCTGTGGTCCTCCTCACGATGGTTGAGCTCGTCCTGTAGCTTGGCAACTGTCTCTAGTAGCCTAGCTCGCTCATGTGCTCCCTGCGAGTCTCGCTCCTGGTACTCCCACCGGAGGGCCTGGTCCTGACGTCTCCTCTGCTCCAGCTGGGTCACGTACCTGTCCTGCTCCAGTAGGTGAATAGCTGAGACACGAAGGCATCTGTCCTCCTCGGCAAGAATAACTCTGCCTGCTGCAAAACTCTGCTCACTAGGGGTAAGGCTGAGGTCGAAGGCCTAGGGAAGTAGACGAAACTCTATCGTCTTCAGGTGCTCGTAGTGGTCCCTCATCACTCTACGAAGTGCCTTGTGTGAGATAGCTTACAGTCCCTCCTCGACTGTGTCCTCTATCGTCATCTCGGTGAAAGCTAGGACATAAGGTAAGGTAGTGCTAGCTGGGAACTCCACTGAGGTGATAATCGGTCCTTCGATTCCTCCTTCCTTAGCTGGCTTCCCGATGCAGGTGACCTTGACAAGCTCAGCGGGGACACCTAACGTGATGAGAACTCGGCAGAGGGTCTATGCAAAACCCCCAAGCTCACGTAGGTCAATGGTAAGCTTGGCGTGGTCTAGAGGTAGCGGTCCTAGTGGTGGCCAGTCGATGTTCATTGCCATCTGCATGTTTCAAGGAAAACAGGTGTTAGCAGGTCCAATAATAGAAAAGCCTTGCCTAAAAGTAGATGCAGGGTCGGTATATAACCGAAAGAAGGTTTGTTCATGTCCTATTCTATTGTCTATTTCTAAGGGTTTCGTCCTAAGGTCAAGTATGACTCTGATACCAACTGAAACGACATCAATTTCCACAAAGGGAAATCCATAGAGTCGAAGTGTAATAAGATCGCAATGGATCTTATTACCCAAATTCCAGTCGAATACCACATCCATACAACGATAATATCAGAGTACAAATAGTGCGGAATTACATAATTTATTACATCGCCGCATTGGCGGAAACAAAAGTAGCAGACAAGCAGAACAGCTTGAAGATAAGATCGCCAAACTCGAGCGTAGGCACGAACCCCTCAACCATCAAACTCCTCGGAGCCATCCTCCTCAGCAGAACCTGTGCCAAAAATTTATCAGTACGATTTGTACTAGCCACTTCCATCCCTATGAGCATTGCTTGGTGGATTTGGATGCATCATGGTTGTATTCCAATGAAACCTATAGGGCTGGGGTTTCCTATGCAGTAGCATATCAAGTGTATAATTTGATCAAGTTTTAACACCATTCCCACACTCATTCCACACCATTCCCTTTTCCGAGCCAGGTTACGATCTGAGGATCAACACACCACCATCTCCACACCATTACCACCCATCACTCAGTTGACAGGCCAACTCCCTCTCGGCACTATCTCAAGGCCCGTAGCCCCTGGCTATGACCGACACTCTCTTATGGGGGAAGAAGAGAAAGACTCATCTCGCTATCTAGTTTAAGCGAAACCCAGGAAAGGTCCATAGCCGATAAGTCGACACATGTATCGATCGATCAACCATACACTCTGCAGAGGTTTTACATAACTACAAGATCCGCCTTCCTTGCTAACCGTCGTCAACTGGGCTGATTCCGGCTGCTTGCTAGCCTAGGATATTGCCACTCTACCATTCAGCCCTGGTTCACCCCAAGTCAAGTCTGGGGTGGCTGAAATTGTGAGTCATGAGCCAGGTCCACAAGGTCTCCATGAAGTCTCGGAAGGGTGTGGGGGAAATCCTCTGCGCCCCGTACCTCCTTACACTGTCCGCTATCAACCTAGCAGTAGTGGCAAAACCCTACCAAGTAGTCCAGCCGTCCCGCACCATATAGGGCGAGTGGTACGTAAGGCTTCCCGGTGAATCTGAGTACTAGTAGGTCCTTAGGGATGACCAAGCCAGAATGTCTCCATCAGGGTTTCCATTTACCGTGCCAGCACAGCACCTCCAACCCGGGCTCCACCCATCTGAAAGGTCTTGATGGCTAGAGGGGGGGTGAATAGCCAATTAAAATTTTCTACAAAGACAAGCTAAACAAGTTTATCAATAAACAAATAGCGAGATGCGAGTTTTGCTTAGCCTACGGGGTGTTTGCAAGCCACCTAACCAATTCACAATTCTAGTAATTGCACTCAACCGCACAAGTCAAACCGAGAAGGAAACTACAACTAGCAAGCTACACAAAGAAGCTACTCTAGCAAAGCTAACTAGCTAGCAAAGATAACTAAGAAAGTAATGTGGAGTTGAGTTAGGAGGGTATCACCGAGGGGCGAAGTATTGAGCCAACCAATATGATCAACAATGAATACCAAGATAACCGAACACCGGGATCAATCAATCACAATATGAAAGTGATGACACGAAGATTTATCCCGAGGTTCACGTGCTTGCCGGCACGCTAGTCCCCGTTGTGTCCCTCTTCACCACGTGGTTCGGTGGCTAATCGGTCACACACCGAGCCTCTCAAAAGGCACCACAAGAACCTACCAAATGGCAAAAGGTTGCAATGACACGAGCAATATACTAACGTTGCCTTTGGCGCTTCGCCGAGGTAGGCACAAACCCCTCACAATCACCGGAGGTGGCCAAGAACAATCACCAACTCTTGCCAACGCCTCCAAGCTGCTCCAAGCCGTCTAGGTGGCGGCAACCACCAAGAGAAACAAGAATCCCGCAGCAAATCAACCACCAAGTGCCAACTAGATGCAATCTCACAATGCAAATGCACTTGGATCACTCAATCTCACTTCGAATATGCAAAGAAGCAAGAGAGATGAGTGGGAGGGGAGTTGCTTAGCTCAAAGTGCTCACAAGTATGTCAAATGTCCAGAAGATATCCGAGAGGATGAGCCTTGAGCCGGCCAACGAGTATTTATAGACGTACCCCTTCGAATATAGCCGTTAGAAACTTAAACAGCCGAAATCGGGGTGACCGGACGCGCTGGTCCAACTGACCGGACGCGCCGGTCGCCCAACGGCTAACACGTGAAACACTGACCGGACGCGCTGGTCCAACTGCTCTTGCAGGACTGGACGCGTCCGGTCACCTCTGTGACCTCCGTTCGCCTCCGTTTCTTTTCGGACTTCCGGCGTAGTGAAAAATAGGCATTTCAACTTGTCAAAAACGCCTCTCTACCGCTTAAACTTCACCGCCATCGCAAATGTGCTAACACCACCAAGTGATCACGTCATATGTGAGTGTGTTAGCATTTTCACAATCATTTTTCGAGGCGATATTAGTTCTATCCAAATGCATATGATCATGAAATGCACATCTAGAGGCACTTAGGAGTTCAATAGCAGCGTCATTCCCCTCTTTATAGTACGGCTATCTATCCTATAATGTAACCACACCCACCAGGTGTCTTGGTTACTAAAACACAACCCTTAAGCATATACCTTTGCCTTGATCACATAGGGTTGCGTCCAAATCCAAGTGTGGCCATCATGATCACCATGTCCATCTTGCCACCAACCTTGGAATGTACTAATCCTCATATGCTACATACAACTTAGGCATAGGATTAGTACTTAGGCATTGTAACTAATTACCAACACCAAACATAGGACTTTCAATCTCCCCCTTGTTGGTAATTGGTGACAAACCTTTCACAAAGATGTTATGATAATATTTTTGATTGACCCATGTCACATTGTCCAAGTATATTACCATGTGTAAGAATTATGGACATGTGATCATGAATTCAAATTGATAGCAATAGCTCCCCCTACATGTATGCTATATGTTTGGATTTTGGAAGCATACATGTTAGATAGGAAAAAAAATATAGGAGCATTGACTACCAATAGGTGCTAAGTGTTTTAGATTATAGACCTTTGAAGCGTGATACCATCGGAGTAGCGATAAACACCATCTTAGCACCTTGTGTAGTTAGATTCCACTTGGAAAAACACAATCATAACTAGAAACCTCGTGAGATTAACATTATAAGCAAGGCTCTAGTACCACTATGAAAAACATGAAGCAAGAAAAATCTAACTACTTCCTATTCATGCTAGTACCTCAATACACCATTCAAATTATACTAGCAAGTCACCACACAAGCAAAGTATTGGAGAAAAAGAAATGCATAACTATGCATCATACATATGAATTGCACATGGAAATGCAACATTCATGTTTAAGAGCTTGCTCCCCCTACTTGTGTGCTTAAAATTTTAGTTGTTTCCCCCTTTAGGATTTATCTTTGTGAACAACATTTTCTCCCCCACAACATTTTCTCCCCCTTTGAGTTCTATCTTTGTGAACAATATTTTCTCCCCCTTTGGCACCAATAACCACAAGGGACCAATTTTAGATAGATTATCATATTAAATTATGGGGTGAGGATCAAGTTTATGATTCAACCTAGATTGCTTGCATAAAATGCTTCGGTTTGATCCAAGGGCAAGCTTCTTCACACCTCACTAGAAGGGTTATCATGCACCATGTTGAAGCAAATATTTAGTCAAGTTTTCTAGATTAAATACTTAGGATCACAAGCTATTTAAACAAGTTATATGCAACCACTAGATCATACAAGTCATGGAAACAATAGTGGCACCATATAAACTTCAAATTCATTTGACTTTCATGAATGAGCCTAGAACATGTAAATTACGACTAGATGCACTAAACAAGTCCTTAGCATAGAATGTATGACATGTCAACCAAATGTACCTTAGGGCTCGAAGGAGAGGCATGTCATATATGGGGTGCATCAACTCATGTTGGAGAAGTCAAGTATGTTCAACTCATTCTTTAGCTTGTGAAATCTTTTCTCATCAAGTGGCTTGGTGAATAGATCGGCTAGTTGATCTTCGGTGCCCACACTCTCAATAGCAATGTCACCCTTTTGTTGATGATCTCTAATAAAGTGATGACGAACATCAATATGCTTTGTTCTTTGATGTTGAACCGGATTGTTGGTTAGCTTCACAGCACTTTCATTGTCACATAGCAATGGCACATTCTTAAAGTTGATTCCAAAATCTTTCAATGTTGCCTTCATCCATAAGATTTGTGCACAACAACTACCCACGGCGATGTATTCGGCTTCGGCGGTAGATAGTGCAATACTATTTTGTTTCTTGGATGACCATGAGACAAGTGATCTTCCCAACAATTGACAAGTCCCGGAAGTGCTCTTTCTCTCCACTTTGTCACCGGCATAGTCGGAATCCGAATATCCAACTAGCTCAAAGCTTGCACCTTTGGGATACCACAATCCAACATCTTGTGTATGCTTTAAGTACCTCAATATTCTCTTTGTTGCCTTCAAATGACTTTCTCTTAGTGAGGCTTGAAATCTTGCACACATGCATACACTAAACATTACATCGGGCCTTGATGCCGTCACATAGAGTAGGCTACCAATCATTGATCTATATAGCTTTTGATCCACCATGTTGCCACTCTTGTCACTATCCAAACTTCCACTAGTGCTCATTGGAGTTGTAATACTCTTTGCATCTTCCATGCTAAACTTCTTGAGCATATCTTTGATGTACTTGGTTTGACTCACAAATGTTCCTTCCTTCATTTGTTTGATTTGAAGTCCAAGAAAGAAACTAAGTTCACCAATCATTGACATTTCAAATTCCTTGGCCATCATTTTTCCAAACTCATCACAATAATTTTGATTGGTTGAACCGAATATGATATCATCAACATATATTTGCAACACAAACAAGTCTTTCTCAATCTTCTTGGTGAATAGTATTGTATCAACTTTGCCCATGACAAATCCTTTGGATAGCAAGAAGTCCCTCAATCTTTCATACCATGCTCTAGGTGCTTGCTTCAATCCATACAAAGCTTTTCTCAACTTGTAGATATGATTGGGTTTCTTGTCATCTTCAAAACCGGGAGGTTGCTCCACATACACCTCCTCTTGAATGTACCCATTGAGAAATGCACTCTTCACATCCATTTGATATAGCTTGATATTGTGAGCACAAGCATAGGCAAGTAAGATCCTAATTGCTTCCAATCTTGCAACCGGGGCATAAGTTTCACCAAAGTCAAGACCCTCTATTTGTGTGTAACCTTGAGCCACTAGTCTTGCTTTGTTCCTTACTACTATCCCATCTTGATCTTGCTTGTTGCGAAAGACCCATCTTGTTCCAATGACATTGTGATCCTTAGGCCTTTCAACTAGTTCCCATACTTCATTTCTCTTGAAGTTGTTGAGCTCTTCATGCATTGCATTTACCCAATCCGGATCTCTTAATGCTTTATCAATGTCCTTGGGTTCTTCCATTGACACAAAAGATGAGTGAGCACAAAATGATGTCAATCTTGATCTAGTTTGAACTCCTCTTTGTATGTCACCAATGATGGAATCCAATGGATGGTCTCTTGCAATGTTAGTTGGTTGAAGCACTTGGACTTGATTGCTTGGATGTTGATGTTGATCATGAGTTGAAGATGATGAACTAGCCACTTGTTGATCTTGTTGCACTTGAGATGATGTACTAGCTTGATTTTGCATTAGAGAACCACTAGCTTGAGTGATTGGACTTTGGAGCACTTGATCTTTGTTGTCATCCACATCAATCACTTGCTTTGGCCTAATATCACCAATGTCCATTTCTTTTATAGCATTGGTCAATTGAGTTCCTCTCACATCATCCAAGTTATCTTCCTCATCTTGAGAGCCATTTGTTTCATCAAACTCAACATCATGCACTTCTTCAAGTAAACCACTAGCCAAATTCCAAACTCTATAAGCTTTGCTAGTAGTTGAGTAACCAAGTAGGAAGCCTTCATCACATTTCTTTTCAAACTTGCTCAATCTAGTGCCTTTCTTCAAGATATAGCATTTGCAACCAAATACCCGAAAGTATGCAATGTTGGGCTTTCTTCCATTTAAGATCTCATATGGTGTCTTCTCTAGAAACTTGTGGCAATAGAGGCGGTTGCTATAGAAGCAAGCCGTGTTGATTGCTTCGGCCCAAAATGAATGACTCACATTATACTCATTCAACATTGATCTTGCCATATCAATCAAAGTTCTATTTTTCCTCTCAACTAAGCCATTAGATTGAGGTGTATACTTGGCCGAGAATTGATGTTTGATTCCAAGCTCATCACATAGCTCATCAACTCTTGTGTTTCTAAACTCACTTCCATTGTCACTTCTTACTTTCTTGATTGTGGTCTCAAACTCATTTTGCACTCTCTTGATGAACTTCTTGAATATGTCAAATACATCACTCTTGTCCACAAGAAAGAATACCCATGTATATCTAGTGAAATCATCCACAATCACAAAGCCATACTTGTTGCCACCAATGCTTGTGTATGTAGTTGGCCCAAATAGATTCATGTGCAACAACTCAAATGCCTTGGAAGTACTCATGATGCTTTTCAATGGATGAGTGTTGCCTACTTGCTTTCCGGCTTGACATGCACTACATAGCTTATCTTTCTCAAATGTGACATCCTTCAAGCCTCTAACTAAGTCATGCTTCACTAACTTGTTTAATTGCTTCATGCCAACATGACCAAGTCTTCTATGCCATAACCAACCCATACTTGATTTGGTGAGCAAACATGTTGAAAGTTGAGTGTCACTAGCATTGAAATCAACCAAGTATAGATTCTCAAATCTAAAGCCTTTGAAGATCAAGTTAGAGCCATCAACACTAACTATCTCCACATCATCAACACCAAATATGCACTTGAAACCGAGATCACACAATTGAGCAACCGACAACAAGTTGAAATTGAGCTTTTCAACTAGTAGCACATTAGAAATGCTATGATCATTTGAGATTGCAATCCTTCCAAGAGCCTTTACATTACCCTTGCTATTGTCACCAAATGTGATGCTATCAATGCCACTATCATTTGATTTGAGAGAGTTAAACATTCTTGAATCACTGGTCATATGTTGAGAGCATCCACTATCAAGCACCCAATGCCTTCCTCCGGCCTTGTAATTTACCTACAAAACAAATTAATATTTCTTAGGTACCCATACTTGCTTGGGTCCTTGGAGGTTAGTCACTAAGCTCTTTGGTACCCAAATGGCCTTCTTCTTTGGGCCCACAATTGGTGTACCAACAAACCTAGCACGCACACCTTTCTCACCCTTGGTAAGCACATAACAAGAATCAAAAGAAATGTAAGGTACATTAACATTTTTCTTGTTCTTGTTCATTTTATTGCAATTAATCTCTAGATGCCCAACTTGCTTGCATCTATTGCAATAACGACCATTGCTCTTCACAAAGCTAGGCTTGTGAGTTGCAAAGGCCGCCTTGCCCTTCTTGGGAGTATAGCCCAAACCCTCTTTGTTAAGAGAGAACCTTTGGCTACCCAAGCATTTTAGCAAGCGAGCATCCCCACCATAGGCATTGCCTAATGCACGGGTGAGATCATCCACCTCTCTTGAGAGTCTCATTCTCAACCATAAGTGATGAATCACTAGTAGTAGAGGTAGAGTTGGTTGTGGTGGATGATGATGAGCTACATGAAGCATTAGTCGGACCAACAAATAAAGAGTCATCAATAATATCACATGTTAGTCCAATATCATAAGTGACAATCACTTGCTCCTCCTTAGCTTCCTTCATGAGCTTCTCCAACTTGAGGTCCTTCTCCTTGATGAGCTCAAGTAGAGAGGAGTGGGCTTCCTCAAGCCTAGTGTGAGCAACTTCAAGGTCCTCGTGGTCTTCCTTTAGACACTCACGAGAGGCCTCTAGCTCATCAAAGGATTTCCTAAGAGCTTTGAGCTCTTGTTCAATTCCTTTGCACTGCTTACTCTTTTTGAGAGCAAGAAGCTCCTCCATCAAGGCATCATTTTCATTGCACTTAGCAATGAACTCTTGTTCCAAGATTTTGTATTTCTTGGTTGTTCTCTTGTAGCCCTTGCTCATTTGATCTATTACGCCTAATAGATCATCCTTGGAGTAGTCCTCATCCTCCTCATCATCACTCCTACAATCATCACTAGCACAAGAATCATCATCACTATCATCATATTTTACCTTGGTAGGCTTAGCCATAAGGCATGTCGATGTAGTGTCGAAGATGGATAGCTTGTTGGAGAGGGCGATGTTTGCAATGGCTCGCCGAGTGATCCTCTCATCATCACTAGAGCTTGCATAATCATCACTATCGGAGTTGTCACTATCCCAAGTGACTACATAACCACCACCCTTCTTCTTCTTGTTGAAGGTGAAGCTCTTCTTTGTTTTCTTCTCATTCTCTTTCTTGTTCTTCTTGAGCTTCAAGTCCCCATTATGAAGTCTCTTATCTTCGTAGGGGCAATCCCCCACTATGTGATTAGGGTTATTGCAATTGTAGCAAAGGGTCTTTGCCTTTATAGTGTCTCTCCTCTTTCTTGCCCCATATCCTTTCTTCTTCATGAACCTTCCCATCTTGTGCACAAGGAGGGCCATGGTCTCATCATCGAATGGATCATCATCATCACTCTCCACCTTGCTCTTGCCCTTAGAGGATGAAGCCTTGAATGCAATGGGCTTCTCTTGCTTGACCTTGGTCTCCTTCTTCTCTTCTACCTCATCTTCATCATCATTGTATTGGGCATCGGTCATTATATCTCCAAGCACATTGGTTGGTTTGACCTTGTCCAATCCCTCTCTAAAGATCATTCTTTTCAAGGTGGCAAACTTCTTGAGTAAGCACATCAAGAACTTGTGTGAGAAGTCCTTGTCCTCAATCTTCTCCCCAAGCCCCTTGAGATCATTGACAATGACTTGGAGCCTATAGAACATCTCCGGTATGGACTCATCATCCTTCATCTTGAAGCTTGCAAACTTATCCTTGAGCATATAGAGCTTGGCACTCTTTACCGTTGAAGTGCCCTCATATGTTTCCTCTAATCTTGTCCAAAGCTCATTTGCCTTTTCAAGATCTTTGATTTGCTCAAATACTTTATCATCAACGACATTATAGATTGTGTAAAGTGCCGCCGTGTTGCATTGTTTGTTGATGTGGTCATTGGGAGTGAGGTTTTCCTCATCAAGAATGATATATCCTTCTTTGGTCACATCCCAAACCTTCTTATGTATATTGCCTAGATATTGCTTCATCTTTCTTTTCCAATGATCAAAGGAAGAGACGCCATCAAAGAATGGAGGCTTGCCATTAACATGATTGAACATAACTTGAGCCATCTTACACCGAGGTTGTTAAGCCTTACAAACGGTGACCACGGCTCTGATACCACATGAAAGGTCTTGATGGCTAGAGGGGGGGTGAATAGCCAATTAAAATTTTCTACAAAGACAAGCTAAACAAGTTTATCAATAAACAAATAGCGAGATGCGAGTTTTGCTTAGCCTACGGGGTGTTTGCAAGCCACCTAACCAATTCACAATTCTAGTAATTGCACTCAACCGCACAAGTCAAACCGAGAAGGAAACTACAACTAGCAAGCTACACAAAGAAGCTACTCTAGCAAAGCTAACTAGCTAGCAAAGATAACTAAGAAAGTAATGTAGAGTTGAGTTAGGAGGGTATCACCGAGGGGCGAAGTATTGAGCCAACCAATATGATCAACAATGAATACCAAGATAACCGAACACCGGGATCAATCAATCACAATATGAAAGTGATGACACGAAGATTTATCCCGAGGTTCACGTGCTTGCCGGCACGCTAGTCCCCGTTGTGTCCCTCTTCACCACGTGGTTCGGTGGCTAATCGGTCACACACCGAGCCTCTCAAAAGGCACCACAAGAACCTACCAAATGGCAAAAGGTTGCAATGACACGAGCAATATACTAACGTTGCCTTTGGCGCTTCGCCGAGGTAGGCACAAACCCCTCACAATCACCGGAGGTGGCCAAGAACAATCACCAACTCTTGCCAACGCCTCCAAGCTGCTCCAAGCCGTCTAGGTGGCGGCAACCACCAAGAGAAACAAGAATCCCGCAGCAAATCAACCACCAAGTGCCAACTAGATGCAATCTCACAATGCAAATGCACTTGGATCACTCAATCTCACTTCGAATATGCAAAGAAGCAAGAGAGATGAGTGGGAGGGGAGTTGCTTAGCTCAAAGTGCTCACAAGTATGTCAAATGTCCAGAAGATATCCGAGAGGATGAGCCTTGAGCCGGCCAACGAGTATTTATAGACGTACCCCTTCGAATATAGCCGTTAGAAACTTAAACAGCCGAAATCGGGGTGACCGGACGCGCTGGTCCAACTGACCGGACGCGCCGGTCGCCCAACGGCTAACACGTGAAACACTGACCGGACGCGTTGGTCGCCCAACGGCTAACTGCGAAGCAACGACCGGACGCGCTGGTCCAACTGACCGGACGCGCCGGGAACGACCGGACGCGCTGGTCCCGTGCAGGACCGGACGCGCTGGTCGCTTGAGCAGCGCTCAACGAAACAGTGACCGGACGCGCTTAAGAAGATGACCGGACGCGACAGTGCCAGCGTCCGGTTAGAGTCCAGTAAGCTCCCTGGACGACCGGACGTGTCCGATCATCAGTGACCGGACGCGCCTCGCGTCCGATCATCGAACTGAAAAACGCGCAGACACTGAACACTGACCGGACGCGTCCGGTCCTGCAAGGACCGCATCCGGTGCAGCGTCCGGTCACCTCTGTGACCTCCGTTCGCCTCCGTTTCTTTTCGGACTTCCGGCGTAGTGAAAAATAGGCATTTTAACTTGTCAAAAACGCCTGAATCCCGCGCTCGCAAGCTCGGCGGGAGGGAGAGAGAGACCCAAACCCTCTCTACCGCTTAAACTTCACCGCCATCGCAAATGTGCTAACACCACCAAGTGATCACGTCATATGTGAGTGTGTTAGCATTTTCACAATCATTTTTCGAGGCGATATTAGTTCTATCCAAATGCATATGATCATGAAATGCACATCTAGAGGCACTTAGGAGTTCAATAGCCGCGTCATTCCCCTCTTTATAGTACGGCTATCTATCCTATAATGTAACCACACCCACTAGGTGTCTTGGTTACTAAAACACAACCCTTAAGCATATACCTTTGCCTTGATCACATAGGGTTGCGTCCAAATCCAAGTGTGGCCATCATGATCACCATGTCCATCTTGCCACCAACCTTGGAATGTACTAATCCTCATATGCTACATACAACTTAGGCATAGGATTAGTACTTAGGCATTGTCACTAATTACCAACACCAAACATAGGACTTTCACCATCACAGGTTCACACTCAGGTCCACCTCATATACCTTTTACCCACCACAGGTATACATTTCCAGGGGTGCCCAGGTAACATCCCATAGTAAGACTTGCCCCAGGCTCGTCGTATACTCCAACTTGGTCGACATAACCCTCACCCTCCACACACCCAAGTCACACACGCAGCACTCTTCCCATAGTCCAGGTAACACCAGTTTCCACCATACACTTAGTATAATCATAGTAGAAGTATAAATAAGGAAATGTATAGCAATAAGCGTGTGTCTAGCCTAATAGCAGGGTATGCAGGGGTAAGGTTGCGTCAAGGTAAAGGTTTTCAAGCAAGCATACTACCATGCAAGTCCTACCAATATAATTGTAGTAGTAAAGTAAAGCGATAGCAGTTCTATATTAGCCATGCGTAATAGGTGCTACGAATTTGGGTGGGATGTGGCACCTTCGGTGTAGTCGTCTCCGTTCTCCTCACGGTACTCACGGTCCTCGTCCGTCAGGTTCTCCTCCGAGTCTGCATTGTTTGCATTATAATCGCGTTAGCGACATCTATAGAATAGCACAAAGAAGCAATGGAAATTCAAAAGAGTCAAATGCACTCAAACATGGGTTTATTGCGTAGGGCTTGATTTTAGATGAATTTTGGTCCTGGTTTCATATTTTTCCGGGATCGTATGAATTAGTTATGAATTTCCAAAGTTTAAATCATTTCTGAAATTGGATAAAGGCTGAATTAATCCTGGGCTTGACACGTTTCGTGCTGCGGTTGGTCCACGTGGCTTGCTGACGTCAGCATGACGTCAGCATGACGTTGTCAGAATGGTTCCGAGCTGACCGGTGGGGTTTAGCTGACATCAGCATGACGTCATCAACGGCGTCAGTTCTGACAAGTGGGTCCAGAGTCACTGACATGTGGGTCCAGTCAAGGTCAACGTTGGTCAACATCGAGTCAACGGTCAACGGTCAGGGGTCAACAGTCAGGGTCACTGACATGTGGGACCAGGGCTGCTAACGTCAGCTGCTGACGTCATCGTGACGTCAGCATGACGTCACCCTGGCTGTGTTGGCTTCTGACGTGTGGGTCCTACGTGACGTCATCGTGATGTCAGTATGACATCACCATCTGACGTGTGGGTCCAGCAACTCTGTGTCGCTGACATGTGGGGCCAGGTTAACAGTCAACGTTGACTGGTCAACGGTCAATACGGGCCGGGTCCGAGCTGAGCCGGTTGGGCTTCAAGTTGGACCGGGCCGGGCCGAACACGTGGCAAGCTGTGACGCTGCCACGTCATGGACATGGGCCTGCACTGGGCCATGGTCCATGGTTCGGCTCACTCCGTGTGGCTCATGGTGGACCAGTGCTCTAGGTCCATGGACCTACGGCAGGGCACATGGTGGACCAAGTCCACCATCTCTTCTCCTTGGCTCGGCTCACGTGCACCGAGTTCATACGTGTGTGGCCGGCGAGGGAAGTCTTCCCCGTTTTCTTGCCGGCGTGCCCCTGTCGGCGACATGATCACCGGTGAGCTCCCGCAACGGTTTAGGCGTCTAATTGAGGTGGGGAAAAGCCTCCACGAACCATGGCGACTACGACGGTGGGGTCAAAGTGGCGGCCAAAGCTTCCCGCGATGCCGGCCATGGTGAACGGCGGCTCGAGCATCACCGGCGTGTGGGAAAGGCGCGGGGGCTGCGGCATAGGCCATTTCTGTGGTGCGCGTGGGTGACACAATGCTCCAGCGAGCATGTTGAGCAGGTCGAGGGGTCCTCTAGGGCCTCCGGTGGCTTTGGACACGGTGGCGGCTTTCCGAGCACAGCGGCGGTGAGGTACGTGGGTCACTACGTGGCTCCAGCGGGGTGGTCACGTCGTGCGTGTGATTTACTCGTGGTTCTAGCGACCAAGACTAGCGAGACGAGGGAATGCTAGGCGCTCCTAGCGGGTCTGGCCCCGGTGGAGTCGACGCGGTGGCGGCGGTGCTCCGGCCGTGGCGCGGTGTGGCCTCCAGGGTCCTCCAGTAGCCTACGACTACCTGTGATCGCGAGTGTGGCATCTTCCGTGGCAGGAATAAGCCTGCCGAGGCGGTGGCGTCACATCTACGACGGTGATGCGGCCGCGATGGCTTCGCCACGACCATGCGCGTGTCCATGGCGTGCGGCCGTGCGTGCTCGAGTCCATGGGGCTTAGGAGGTCTCAGCGGCGTACGGCTCACCGTTGGTGTTGAGGGCGAGAGGATAGCGGTGCAGTGAAGAGGTGTGGCCATGTAGCGCCGGAGGCAGTGCCGTGTCGTCCGCTTGGGCTTGATCCGCGGCGGTGCTCCAAGCTCCGGCGTGCTTCCGGTCCTCCTCCTGGCAATGGCTCCGCCCTCTCCTCCTGAATTCCCCCTCAGCCCTCTACTCTTCGGTGCGAAGTGGTTGGCCACCAGTGGCGGCAGGTGGTGAGACGAGCGCAAGGGCAACCGAGGGCCGAGCTTTATAGCCGAGCTCCGAGCTCCGCTGGCGGACGGCAATCGAGCGGTGGTGGTGTGATCAGTGGCATCCAAGGGCTCACGTGCAGTGGCGTAGGCGCGGCGCAAGGGTCGCGTGGGTGCGGCGCCAAGGAGACAAGGCCATGCCCCGGGCGTGACCCCCTGGCCCGCCCCTACCACCGCTGTCGGGCGACGGTCGCGTAGGCGGTTGAGGCGTGGGTGAGGAAGACGACACTGTGGACAAGGGTGGCTGTCATGAGGGGCCCGTGTGGCAGCGGCTGAGAGTGAAGACGGGAAGCGCACGGGCGTGGGCGATGTGCGGCTGACGCGTGGGGCTAATGTGGCAGCGGCTGCCGGCGAGCTGAGGGCGCGCGGGCGACGCTGGGCCGCAAGCTGGGCCACGCGCGCGCGCCGGGCGAATGCGGGTGTGGTTGGGCTGGCTGGGCTACTGCGCGCTGGCGGGCCGAGATCTTCTTCTCCTTTTCTTCTTTTCTTTTCTATTTTTCATTTCTTTTCCTTTATTTGAATTTAAATTTGGTTTGAAATTTGAATTCCAAACTGATGTAACTTATTCATTGGTGTTTAGGGAATTTTATTTAGCTATTTTGTATATCAACATAGGTATAGTTTTATTATATATATAGAATTTGTTTTTCTTTTATTACACATTTATCCTTGGATTTGAATAGTGATTACTTTATGGTGTGTTTCCTAGAAAGAGTTGCTAAGCAAAACAAATAGAGAAAAGAAAATCCAAATCACAATTTGAGTTAACAATGTATGCAACATTTCATTTGTTAGAATTTAAATAAACATAATTGGTTAAAGGCATGTCATGCTTATGTGCTAACTTGGGTTGGGTTAGACCTAATGCATCTCATAGGTTGGGTTTCTATACATGACACTCATCATCACATGAAAGTTTTGAGAAAAATTTTGTATTTGGTATTTTTGGTGTGTGGATTTTTGGGTTGTTACATGTGGAGTGTACGTGATCTTGATCTTGAAAGCATGATAAATTTCTCAACAAGGGTCAACAAAGTTTGACCAAACTCAACACAAATACAAGCAATGAATTGTAGAAGGTTTATCTATCCTATATATGGCTCTGGTAGGAAATTGCTTTTACTACTAAGGAGAGGTAATGCTATTTATTTTTACTTTTGAAATAAAAGTTCTCCAAAGACAAGACATCAAGAATCAAATTCTAATTATTCTACTATCTCATATTCCTCAACAACTTAAGTAATCATGAGGTCCCTAATAATTAGTTTCCAATAGTAACATGTTTACCAGGAAAAGTATTATGTGAGTCTATTCTTAAGTCATGAATTAAATAATTTTGCCTGTCTGTTTAAGTGTTTTAACATGTGATTTTCAATTCAGATCGAAACGAAAGATGAAATATATATAATTAAAGTATATTGGGCTCAAACCTGACCGTGGATGAAGTGAGGTGAGAGAGGAGGTGGTGGACTAGATGGCCATGAGCCTAGCCGTGCAGCCACCCAGGGGGTCCCCTCGTGGCCCACTTTGTCATACGTGGTCCTCGATCGATTATCTTCCGAATTGCAAAATTTTTACGATAAATTTTGTTTTTGTGGTCGCGGTGTGTCACCACCACACTTGTTTTCCTGTATATCTTTTCTGCACAATATGTGGAGACAAGCACATACCAAAAATGGAGAGAACAGGTAATCATAACAAAATAATAATAATAATAAGGCACTTTATTCATTCTGAGCTAATAATTAATAAACCGAGCAAATCACAAACTTAACTTTAAATTACAAACCTAAATCGAACTAGTTTAACACACTTGTGCCTTATTGCTAAGATAACTAAGAAATCTACTCCTTATTCTTATTCTTCTCAGAGAGTGCAGCTATGATCCTAGTCAACCTATGGATCTCCTTAAGATCATGTAACACCCAAAAATTTTGCATATTTTAAAATAGATGAAATTTGATTTTTATATGCTTATTTGTGGGCATTTAACATAGGGGAAATAATAAATTTCATGAAATTAAAATCAAATATAAGGCTAGCTACATGTTGTTGCCCTCATACTACTGCATATTTAATTATGTGATGTTTGGTTTTTGCTCAACTCAAAAAAAGAGTTCAAAATCCCTTGGAAATGAATTTACAAAGTTATTTCATAAAAGAAAAAGAAAATCCTTTATTTTTTTCTCTCTTCCTTGGTTTTGGCCTGCTGGCCCAACTAGCCCGCCTCCCCCTCGCTTCCGCAGGCCCATGTGGGCGCTGCCCTCCTTCTCCTTCGGCCCGGCCAAGTGGCCCGCTCGCCCTCTTCCTGGGCCGGCCCGCAGGCCAGCGTGCGCTCCTACCTACTTCCGCTAACGGGCGGAGCCCGCCATCCCCAGCCGCTGATGTGTGGGCCTGTCACCCGCCGTCTCCTACCTCTCGCCGTGAAGGAAGGAGACCTTCCTTTTTCTTGCCGACGCCGAGATTCAAGCAATCCGCCCGCTCCTTCCCTTCGTAGAGCAACTCTGGGGCTATTTAAGCCGAGTCCTGAGCCCCTCCGCTCCTTTGTGCTTCCTCTCCGCCACAGCCCTTGCCCGAAGCGGCTGTTCACGTGAAGCCACCCTAACCGCCCGCCATCTCGAGCTCCACGCCGCTCTCGCTCCGTCCCCGCCTCCCTCTTCTACACGGGTGAGTTCGCGTCGAGCTCCTCCTCCGATTTGTACCCGCGGTGTGTCAAATGGTGGCCAAAATCACGATTTTAAAAAAACACTGGCGAGTTTTGCCATTTCCGGCCATGGCGCCACCGTCGGCCGGCCGGCAGCTATTCCCCCGTCCTCCCTCTTTTAATCGGGGCCGTTCGGATCAGATCCGACGGTCCAAATCGCCGGATACCCCTTCGCGGGGAATTTTGTTAAAGAGACCCCAAGCTTCCATGAATTCATACCCGCAGTCCTCGGTTGATTTAAAATTCCGATTTTCATGATTTATTTTAATCCAAAAATAGTTTGAGTTATTTACAGAATTGCCACTGATTTCAAATGCTTATAAAATCTCTTTTTAACTCTGATTCGATCCGTTCAAGTTGCGTTAGGATCGTAGCAAAATAATCTACATGTTTTTCATATTGTTAGTCATGTTGTACACTGTTAATTTTCATGTTTAGATTTAATCTATTAAAATGCTTTAGAAAATCATAAATAATTCATATCTTGCACGTTCTAGCTTCGAATTGCGTGATCTTCACGTCTGTGTGCTCGTAGTGACACGTAGATTTATTTATAAACCTTTTATACTAATTTTCTCTGTTGGTGTACTGCTCTAATCTAGTTTTGTTTGCCTTGCATGGATGATCTTGGAATGCGTGTTGTTGATTGTGGTTCGAGTAGACGGTAATTGCTACATGGGTGACGAGATCTTCTACTGTGATAATCCAGACCAGCAGGAGTTCTACAAGGAAGGCAAGTATAATATGGGATATTCCTTGTTGTCCTATTCATTATTTAATTAGTCATTTGCATGTGTCGATTTGCTCAACATAAGGATATCCTAGTCTTTGATTATCTTGTACCTTGTTACCGATGGGTTACACTTGCATATGGGTAGTTGCTAGCGCTCCACTTAAATACTATGAATATGGACAATGACTACTGATTATATGCAACCCTTGTTAAAACTTGATTTTGAGAAACATGAACATAGGGTGAGAGAGCTTGTGTATCACGATGCTCTTGGCTCTCCATAAGGACTTATTCATTGGCAAAAGCTGGGACTTACAGTACAACTGTGAAGGCCATATGGCTCTGGCTTTAGTCAAGTATGAAGACCTTTTCTATCATGTTAGAGGTTACCTAAAAAGGCGCAAAAGGGGTCTGCCGACTCGGGTATAGTTTGGCTCCTGTCCCTATGTGTATAGGTTGTGTGTCATTATGCCAATTGGGAAGGGGGAACCTATATCTATTTGCCACCGAAACCTAGCGGCCCTAACATGTTAGACGAACTTTTGAAAGGCTTCATAGTGTACCATGCCCACTCACTTTGGAAGTGTTAGGGGGTCGACGGGCCCCGGGCATATGGAAATCATGACTCACAGTGAAAGTGTACACCTCTGCGCAGAGTTTAACAAACTGTTATAACAGCCGTGCCCACGGTTACGAGTGGCCCGGAAAACTAATGGAATAACTGAATCTTTGATGATGATGATAATAATAATGATTAATGATGATGTGTTACTTATTCATGATACTACTGTGTTTACTTGGGGCTTAAGCATAACCATATCTTAATTAATATTAGGATGTTACTTATAAAAAGCTAACTGTAGTACAACCAGTGTCAACCTTTTAAGCCTCATGAACCCCATATTATCTTGTTGAGTACGAGATGTACTTATGCTTGTTTATTTTTCATTATTGGATAAAAATTCCGGATGGGTACAGATGGCAATGACTACGACGATTTCTTTGAGGACAACTAGGTTTGTGGTCAACCAGTCGACCAGATCCTGTGGTGATGGAGACGCCCTTGGAGTGTTTAGTTTATTTTATCAGATCTCCAGACTTTGAGATGTTTTTATTTATGTAATGAACTATGGTTCGCTATTGTAATAAGGCACTAAGTATGATACTTCTCATTTACAATTTGTTCTATATGTTCTACACATATGGTTTGCATCCAAATTTTGTGGTTACAAAATATGGGCGTGACAAATTGGTATCAAAGCTCGTGTCGACTGTAGGACATAAGCCCAGTTAGAAATGGTCGTTTACTACTTATTATTTTACTTGTTCTTGCTTACTACCTTAGTCTTGTTATTTGTTAAAATCTTTATGCTCCTTCTGCTTTATTCTATTATGAAATTATTGATTCTAATCTCATCTAAAAATAAATTTTGTAGATGGCACGCACTAGGGAGTCTGCCCGCAAGAGTGTTGGAGCTAGCCTTCCACCCTGTGTCCTGTTCCCTGAAGAGGCACCAGCCCCAGAGATTGTCATCATCTCTGATGATGAAGAAGAGCCCATGATGATGGAAGAGGAACCCATGGAGGAGGACACCGTGCTCTTAGTGAACATCACTAGGCATGAGGAGGATGATGAAGAACCTACACCAGCTGCACCGACCCCACCACTCCCTGCTTCGCCTGCTCCAACACTAGCTGCATCTGCGCCGGCTTCACCAACACCAGCTCCTGCCATGTTTGCTGAGGAGGAAGAGCAAGAGATGGCGCCGGCTGATGAGGAAGAACCTGAAGAGGAGCCTGGGTGGACTCGTACCTACATCTACAAGCACGCTCCTCACACGGCCTACCATCACAAGCTGCTCAACGACATGCTCTAGGACTACTACGCCGACCTAAACACCGGCATCTAGTACTATTGTGCTGAGTACACTCACCCCACTGAGGCGACTTACTGGAAGACGGAGCTGACTGTCACCGTCTGGAAGGATGACAAGAATGGCAGGGTGATGAACACTGTCCATGGGCACACGTCCAAGCATGCTGAAGCTTTTGATAGTATGGAGGACGCCGCTCGGGAGGCATATGAGTACTACCATGGCTTACGGTATAAGGCTATGGAGGTAGATCGTTTCAGGTACTTGCCCCACTATGATGCGCAGAAGAAGGATTAAGTGGTGACAGACCCTCAGCACAGTTCTCCTGCCTTGGACACTACAGTGCGGTATGCTCTTGCACTAAAGGTGGGGAACGAAGATCTCCAGAAGGAACTGCGTGGAGTGCACAAGGCCGCGAGGCGTTACCAGAAAGAGATTGACAAGCTGAGGGCTCGGCTGGGGCAGCCTCCGCTGTAAAAGAAGTTGGATGAGGACTATGACGTGCATCAGGATGACTCTTAGATTTGCGATGCCCTGTCGTAATAAAGGTCGTTAGTCGCGCCGTTCGAGTCGAGTCGTTTGCTTGGGTCATAAACTTTGATATGTTTGATGGTTTGTTCTTGTGGTCATGCTTGAGTTGAACTTTTCCTTTGAATGCTGAGAACTCATGGGCTTGCCCATGATTCTCTTAAGTTAAGTTTTAAGATTTAGTTGATGCTTAATAAAGTTTGGGGTTCATTTTATCCATCTCCACTGTTGCTGTTTGCTGGGACAGCCTGTGCTCTTTATTTAATATCTCAGTTTTGGTAAGTCCAAAAATCGTGAAAATTTTACAACAGTAACTATACTTCGACACCTTTCCAACGCATCTGAGATCACCCTTATATCTGTTCTGGTCTGGGAGTTACAACAGTTTTAAGTTGAGGTTGCTGCGCTGACTGAGAGTCTGGAACAGTCTGGGTTGTACTCTGTTTTCGGCTGACTTAATGACAGAATCTGAAAACATGTTAAATACCAAAGTTGCAGAGAACTTCTTAAGCTTTCCAACCACGTATAGCACACCTTAATAGGATATCTAGAGTTAGAATTATGTTCGTTTTACTGATCTGTTGTCACTGGTTTTCGCCCAGAAAATTTCAGATTTGTATCTTTTATCATTTATAAGTGATTTATAATTGGATAAACCCTAAATTTAAGCATTTGTTTTGGAAAACAGATGGCAGCCAGAGGACGTGGAAGGGGCAGAGGCCGTGGCAGGAATGTCGCCATGGATCCACCCAACCTGCCTGTAGTGACAATGGAACAGCTGATGGGGATGCAAGTTCAACTCATGCAGGAGATGATGCAGCGGATGGACAATGAGCCTGTTGGAGGACCACCACTTGTCCATGTTAGGGACAAGCGTGGTGAATTTATGAAAGAACATCCACCGGTGTTTACACACTCTACTGATCCGTTGGATGCTGACGACTGGTTGCGCACGGTGGAAAAGCAACTAGACATAGCTCAATGCAACGATATGGAAAAGGTGTTGTATGCATTGGGGCAACTGCAGGGGGCAGCTCAAGATTGGTGGGATTCCTTCAAGTTTGGACGCCCTGCAAATGCCGCTCCTATTACTTGGGCAGAGTTTACTCAGAGCTTCAGGACATATCATATCCCAGATGGATTGATGGAGATTAAGCAGGAAGAATTCAGATCCCTGAGGCAGAAGTCTATGGCTGTGCTGAGTGATAGGTTCACTCAATTATCACGCTATGCTCCTAATGAGGTGGCTAATGACGTAGATAAGTAGCGTCACTTTCTCAAAGGTCTGAATGATGATCTTAGGTTGCAACTGAAGATCACTACATACCCTGGCTATCAGACACAAGTGAATCACACCATTGTGATAGACAATGAGCGTAGAGAAATAGAGGCAAAAAAGAGAAGGTTCCAAGGACAAGCATCTGGGAGTAACACCCGTCTCCGTCCTAACCCACAGTCAGGCTTCCCACAGAGAAGCCAGGGGCCTCCTAACCAGTGGAATAGAGGTCAAAATCAGCAACGTTCTCAGTACCCCCAGCAGAGTGGTGGCCAACGTCCTCATTATCCTCAGCAACATAATGTTGGTCAACGACCACAGCAACAGAAGGGTTACCAAGTACCACGCCAGTACCCACCAAACAATGCTCCTATGAAGAATGGAGGATCAAATGATGTTAAAAAGTGTTTCCGTTGCGGCAAGGAGGGCCACATGTCTTACAATTGCCCAGAATTTCCCAACCAGCCGAATGCTTTCAGAAATGGCAATCAGAAGATGGCACCTAATGGTTCTAGAGTGAACCACGTCAATGCGGAAACTGCGCAAGAGGCGCCAGAAGTTATGCTGGGTACGTTCAGCGTCAACTCTATCCCCGCTACCATTCTATTTGATTCTGGAGCCTCGCATTCATTTATTTCTCAAGCTTTTGTTAGAAATCATAGCATACCCTTAGTTGCTATGAAGCATACCATGCTAGTGAATTCACCAGGTGGTACTATACCAGCTTCATACTGTTGCCCCTCTGCTAACATAGCTTTAAGGGGGGTAGATTTCCCTGCTCAACCTGTTGTGCTAAGGACAGCTGGCATTGATGTGATTTTGGAAATGGATTGGATGAAACAACACAATGTAGTAATTCAATGTCAAGAGAAGGTAGTTGTGCTGACCACCCCTAAAGGGGATAGAATGAGTGTTGAAGTGGCAGTGCAATCACCATCAATGGCAACCATGAACCAACTAAACAATGATGCCAACCAGCCAGAACGTGTTGTGGATGATTTTCCGGATGTATTCCCTGATGACTTGCCAGGTATGCCACCCGATCGCGATATTGAGTTTATTATTGATTTGTTACCTGGAACTGCACCCATAGCTAAGCGTCCATATAGAACGGGGGTTGATGAATTAGAAGAACTTAAGAAGCAGTTAAAGGAGTTGCAGGACAAAGGCTTCATACGCCCTAGTTCATCTCCTTGGGGTGCACCTATGATTTTTGTTGACAAGAAGGATGGTACTCAACGGATGTGTGTGGACTATAGGTCTCTTAATGAGGTTACCATCAAAAACAAATACCCTTTACCTAGGATTGATGACTTGTTCGATCAGCTGAGAGGTGCTTGTGTGTTCTCAAAGATTGATCTTCGTTCGGGATATCATTAGTTGAAAATCAGACGTTCGGACATGACTAACTATAGCCTGTGAAAAGAGCTTCTAGGAGTTGAAGACAAGACTAACTATAGCCTCGATACTCACGTTACTAGACATACACCAAAGCTTTATAGTATATTGTGATGCCTCTAAACAAGGATTAGGGTGTGTACTAATGCAAGACAGAAAAGTGTTCACATGTGCCTCCCGAGAGCTAAAGAAGCATGAGGAGAATTACCTGACACATGTCTTGGAACTAGCAGCGGTAGTGCACGCATTAAAGATATGGAGATACTATCTCATAGGAAATAAATATGAAATATTTATGGACCACAAAAGTTTGAAGTACATTTTCACTCAGCTTGATTTAAACCTGCGACAAAAGAGATGGTTGGAACTAATTAAGGACTACCATTTGAGCATACAGTATCATCCAGGAAAAGCAAACGTAGTTGCGAATCAATTAAGCAGGAAGTCCTACTACCACTACATGACAACTTTGAATCGAAGACCAGAATTAGCACAAGAAGTCCACCAATTGAACCTACAAATCATACCATAGGGTACCCTAAACGCTCTACACATACACCCCACCTTGGAATACCAAATAAAGGAAGCTCAGGATAAAGATGAAGAAACACAACGCCATAAGGAGTTGAGTGGTAAGGAGATCCCAGGCTTCAAGGTGGATGAGCAAGGGAAGCTATGGTACAAAGACCGGATACGTGTACCCCAGGACGAGGCACTCCGAGGACTAATATTGGACGAAGCACACTATTCTCCATACTCCATCCACCCAGGATCAACTAAGATGTATGTGGACCTCAAACAAAAATATTGGTGGAATGGAATGAAGGGAGACATCACTGAATACGTCGCCCGATGCGATACCTGCCGATGAGTTAAGGCGGAACACCAATGACCAGCGGGATTACTCCAACCACTGCATATAACCGTGTGGAAATGGGACAAGATCAGCATGGACTTCATAGTAGGGCTGCCCAAAACACCAAATGGACACGATTCAATATGGGTTATAGTGGACCGCTTAACAAAGGTAGCGTGTTTTATTCGGGTAAGGATCTATTACAGAGGTGACAAGTTGGCACGACTATACATTGACAATGTACTTTGGTTACATGGGGTGCCAAGCTGAATCATTTTAGACAGGGGAACACAATTCACATCACGTTTCTGGAAAAAGCTTACATAAAGGCTTAGGAACACGCCTAGATTACAGCTTAGCTTATCATCCACAGACAGATGGATAGACGGAACAAGTGAACCAAATCTTGGAAGACATGCTGCGAGCCTGTGTGCTCACCTATGAGAAAGACTGGGAAAAGAGCTTATCATTTGCAAAGTTCTCCTACAACAATAGTTATCAAGCAAGCATGAAGATGGCACCATTTGAGGCATTGTATGGACAAAACTTCCAAACACCATTAATGTGGTATGAGGTTGGAGAAAGAAGTTTGTTTGGTCCTGACATGATCAAAGATGCAGAAGAACAAGTAGCCAAAGTCAGAGAGAATTTGAAAGTGGCGCAAAATAGGTAAAAGAGCTATGCGGACGCCCGACGAAGGCCATTAGAATTCCAACTGGGCGACTTTGTCTATCTAAAAGTATCACCAATCAGGGGCACTCAAAGATTTCAAGTCAGAGAAAAACTAGAACCACGATACATAGGGCCATACAAGATTATTAAGAAAATCAGAGCAGTAGCATATCGCCTTGAGCTGCCTCCAGAAATGTCAGATGTGCACGATGTGTTTCATGTATTGCAACTAAAGCAATGCTTGTGGGTACCAGACGAGCAAGCACCTGCAAAAGTCATAGATTTACAGCCAGACCTATAGTACCAAGGGAGACTGATTAAGATATTGGATGTTGCCACCCGAGAAATAAGGACAGTAGTGAGGTTTTGTCGAGTACAATGGAGCAACCACATTGAGGCAGAAGCCACCTGGGAAAGAGAAGACGATCTCAAGAAGGAATTTCCCTATTTATTTGAGGATCAGTTCGAATCTCGAGGACGAGACTCTTTTTAAGGGGGTAGGTTTGTAACACCCTGAATTCTAACCTAATTTTAAAAAATCACTAAAAATTGAACTTTTTAAAACTTTGCTTAAATATGTTTTAACATAACCCAATTAGAAATAGTTTAGTAATAATAGTAACATATAGATATAAAACTTGATGTCTGTTGCTTGTGAACATATGGTGCTACATCTTGCACACATGCACTTCCAAATTTGAATTGAAATGCATTCATTCATCTAGTATATGAAATATAGGAAAAGGAAAAGAGAATAGAAAATGGAAAAGGCCACACAGGCTCCATCTCTCCTTCCCTCCCTTTCTGGCCTGCAGTAGGCTCGCTCCCCTCCTCGTCCTCTTCCTGAGCCAGGTCGCGGCCTTGGCCCAGTCGGCCAGGTGAGCTCGCTTCCTTCCCTTCTCCCCTCTCCCACCGTTCGGCCTAGCAGCAGCCCTTCTCTTTTCCCCCTTTCCCTCTCGCTGACAGACGGGACCCACCCGTCAGCCCCCGTCTCCTACCTCCTGCCGTAGCAACGCAAATACCGTGTCGCGATGCCGTCGCCTCGGGGCCGCCGTTACTGCCTTGCCACAGGCACGTGAAGGTGAGGAGCACTGCCTCGAAGCATCGTAGCCTCGCTCTCCCTCTCTCTCTCCCCAAATATCTCGCCAATAGCACTGTCGCCATGGCCACGCGGCGCAACAACTCTCGCACGGCCACTCCACCATGACCGAGCTTCCCCACCTTCAGACAAGAGCATGGATAAGCTTGCACTGTGGCAAACCGACCTTGGTTTTGATCACACGCGTGGACAGAGGAAAATATCTCGCGAGGAAGAAAAATCGCAGAAATGGCGAACCGCCATGGCCAACCTATAAATAGGCTCAGCCATGAGCGCTCGGACACCATCCCCAGCTCTCCCCCTCCATTTCCTCCTTCCTCCACTTGGTAGTGAATTAGGTCTTCTTCCTCCTGTGTTGAGCTCCGTCGGTGCCACTGAAGCCACACTACTCGTTCTCTTTTCCTGATGCTCTTCGGTCCGATTGGTGAGGAAGGTACGCTCTTGAGCCCCCTCCTATAGCCCATATTTCCCTTAGTTACCTCTTTTCCCCTCTGTATCGCCCCGCCGCCGTGCACCACATCTCGCCGAGCCACTACGGTTGGTGACCATCACCAGCAAGGCTCGGTTGAGCACCACACCACCACCACCACTCCCACTAACCACCTGCACTTGCAGGCGCACGATGAAACAGCCGCATTAGACCCTTCTCACGCACCTGCCTGACATTGCGCCGTCGTTTTCCTCCGACGAGCCACCACCGCCACCATGGTCACTCCCTGGCGGTAGCATCATCACCGATGGACACAGAACGGCCTTCCGAGCCTCGTCCACCATGCCATTACTCGCACCAGGGCACGGCGTCACCAGCGTCGCAAGCTTCGACGAGCACGGGGCCACTCCCCTGCTTCGCCGCCGTGCCGAGCCCGCAGTCACATTGTCGTTTGCCTCCGCCCTCTCTCCGTTTCTTTCCCCCCCCCTCTCTGTCACGCGGGACCGGGCGGGATGCCGTCACCCTCCCTGCCGTCCCACTTAATGGGATGGGGTGGCCCACACGTCAGCGGCTCACACTTCCACCCCACTTGTCACACGCGCACACACGCATGCAGCACAGCACACAGAAATGCTAGATGCACCCGGTGAATGTACACAGAGGTTTAGAAATACCTTTTCCTGCTCTAGACAAATTCCCAAAAAAATTTGTAGAATAACTAGATGAAATAAGAAATATTATCATGTAATTAGTTCATATTTTCATACACCTGAAAAGTCATATAAAATATTGCTTAGTAGATTAAATATAGGATAAACATCTAAAATGCATAACTATTGCATCCTAACTCTATTTCGCATGAAACCACTTCTATAATTCATCTAAAATCTAGCTCTATGCATTCACCCTAGCGCCACTATATTGTTCTATGTTTGTCTTTCCTTTTGTTCTTTGTTTCGACAGTAGTCTTGTACGAAAGGCTTGTTCTAAAGTGACAAGCCTTGATTTGTGATTAATATGCTGCTGAAACTTTATATTATTTTTTGAGCATCTTAATAATCTCAAATCTCAAATAAAAAAACCCCTCAAAACTAGAAATTTTCATATAAAATCATCTTC
The DNA here is from genome assembly GCA_038087645.1 of Saccharum hybrid cultivar R570. Classification (NCBI taxonomy): domain Eukaryota; kingdom Viridiplantae; phylum Streptophyta; class Magnoliopsida; order Poales; family Poaceae; genus Saccharum; species Saccharum hybrid cultivar. Next base: position 4,237,780 of record JAQSUU010000357.1, read on the forward strand.
AACCAAGGGCGTTTGAAAAAAAAATATATGATTTTTTAAGGTGGAGTCTTGCTGCTGACACGTAGGTCCCATCTGTTAGATGTATATAAACGCTAAGTCAACATGCCATGTAATATAGTATATCGGGTAACCCATTGAGACATAGTTAGAGAGCCAAAAATATATTTTAGAATTTTACGGACTTAAATGGTACCTCTAAACAATGTTAGGACATGATTGGTTTTCGACTAAAATTTGTCATGCCAAAGATTTAGCAAGCCAATGCTAGGTAAAAAGTTACTATAGATTTGACAAGTTAAATATGAGAGGTTGACAAGTTTTGGTAGCCAACTAAATAATAGCCAAAATCATAATTTACCAAATCTTTGGTTGGGTAAATTTTGGAAGCCAATCCGTCAGGCTCTTAAAGACAATTTTACTCTACGAAACATTCGAAGCCAAGTGCTCGAACCACTTCCGTGCAAGAAAAAGCTTGGCCATGTCTAACAAGCACCTATATTTTTTGTCGTATTCATAGTCACATAAAACGGGTTCACCACCTTCGACCCTCGACCCGGGTTCGTCGACCCCGACCTGGGTTCACGGGTTCATTTTCGACCCAAAGTGTAAAAATCTCTCGCGAGTAGCGTACCACGTACCGCGACCCCGTACCTCGACCCCATCGACCCAGAAACTTTGTGACTATGGTCGTATTTAGTCGCGTGTAAAGCTCTTGCTATACCCCCCAAGGCAGCCACATATAGGCTGTCTAACCCATGCTGCCAAGTGTCAACGTCTTACAGTACGATGTTATTGGTCATCTGTCCTTTCCATAGCGTGTCGGCTTGTCTTCCAAATATAGTTCTGCGGGCTGCATGCTCTTCTCTCTTCAGGCACTGTAGCTACCATAGATTTTCCTGCAGCAGCAACACAAAACAGCGCTGCAACTAGCGCAGCGGATGTTTACGCACGTCAGTCAATTTTATTCACTTTTCTGTAAAATTAAACAGTGTCGATGTTAAAACTATATATATAGTACAACTTTTCATATGCCGTTGTTTCAAAAAAAAAAACTTTTCATATGCCGCAGAAAGATCTGATCAAACATATAATACGCATGAGCTCCACACTGAACCGTGCCGGGACCAATGTGATCAGCACTTAAACTAATGCACAGCCGTCTCGTTCAGTTCAAAGTTCAAACACATATTTTTGCATAGGAACCCAACACTACTACAGAGGAACCGAAGTTTATTCGTTCATATGGAAATTACAGAGCATATATAGCGAACGTACGTCCACAAGTCTAGACGACTGAGGACAGTAATGGTACTAATTAGCAATTCGACGTGGATTTCGCAAGCATACTATCCCATAATATAAGCACACAACAAACTAAGACCCATATATGTCGATGCCAAGAACCGAGAGCGATTAACCAGATGGTACCGTCGGCAGTCCACCAGGAAGGAGTAGGACACGATAGTCGCTGATCTAGTAGCTATAGACTGCTAGAGTCGGAGCTCAAGGTCAAGCTCCTCGCCGGTTGTGGAGGATGCGGCGTTGGTGGTGTCGTCGGCGCCCTCTGCTGCGGCAGAGGTACCAGATGCCCTTCTCCAGGCTAGCACATCCACGGTGTGGACGCCGCGCCTGGCGCAGAGGCGGCCGGCTTCCGCCGGGAGCAGCACGCGGTCTGTGAAGAAGACTGGCGCGCCTGCGCCACCGTCAGGGCTCTCGAGCTTCACGTTGGCGAGGGGCTTCGCGGCGGTGCTGGTGCTGGTGCTGGTGCTGGTGCCACCGTGCGAGCCGATTGTGACGGACATGGGAGCGGCTCCTGCTCCATGAAAACGCAAACAGAAACAGCTGACGCTAGCGCTGTTCCAGTAAGTACAACACTGCCCAAAATAAACTATCAGCTTCCGACCGTCCTGTATCATGCTTGGTTTTTCTAAAATTGGAGATGGCGGCTATTTCCAGAAATGGGAGCAGATAGGATGAATCGAAGAGAGGCTTGTCAAGAACCGAGAAGAGCTAGGACGAATGGGAGTGAGCATTATGCTAGCGCTGTGTGTAGCAGTACCTGATGACTGATGAGGTGAGTGATGGGCCTCCGGCCGGTCCTTTTGGGGGTGGAATAGCGAGGAGGAAAAACACTGAGATCTGGTACTATATATACAGAGACCAAAGAGCTATACTATTATTCTCTGTCTAACTATTACCTTCATTAGGGCATGTACTGTACACTATGCATGTGACAAGTAGCTTCAAGGATGAAGGATATAAGCAAGAACCAAATCCATGGAACTAGTGCTGACTTCATTTAGTGACGGAAATTAATTAAGATTATAGATAAATTTTATAGCGCTTGGAAAAAAAATAAGAGCCATCCATTTAGGTAGATCTAATCTAATGGTTTAAAATTAGGAGGAATCAATTCAGAGCAACTTAAGGTGTGACCGGAACCTAACAAAATTAGTGGGCCAGGAACAAGTTTCAAATTAAATTTGATGGATACAATGGTAACTTCACATCAGAGCTTTTTATGGCACGGCCCGATCCAGGCAGGTCCACGGAATGACACAAATCCATCCCATTTGTACTCGGTGATTGGGATTTACGTAGCGGGCCAAACAATGAGTACACTTGTGCCTTGGGAGGCGGCGAGGTGTGCAAGAGGCGGCGGTGGAGGTTGGGGAGCAGGACAGGTTGGCCCGCCCATACCACTAGTCCTACTCGTGGTGGTGGCTAGGCATGTGGAGGCATCTGACGAGCTGCGGTGGCTGGCACAGAAGAACATTGTGTCATGTTACGGTCATGCATTGGCGAGCCTGTTCACCAAAAAGAGGAGCGTGTCGAGGTTGGCGAGATTCCCAATCTCTGGTTGAATCTCACTGGAGGTTGCTCAGGCAGGGATCATGGGTGCGGGAGCGGCAGGTCGACGGTCAACATGCCCACATCCATGTTGTCCTTGATGCCGACCACAAGCCCACGTGGGCGGTGGTGATTGTAACCTAGAGGCCGTGGCAGTGCCTAGGTGCAGGTAGGGGCAGCGACACACAGGGAGACGAAAAGAACTATGACACTTAATAATAATAAGGACAGTCTTAATGAAAGTTTCATAGAGTTTTATATGCATTAAATATGCTGAAATAGCACTATATTGATGAAGAGAGATAATGAAAGTTTTATGGCAGTAGAGAGAGTTTCATGGGGATGAAACTCTTTTACACTGTTTCCAAAATATGAGTGGGTTAGAAACTGAGTCATGAAACCCCGACTGAAATTGGCCTAAGAGGCTAAAAGTACTAAGTAACCCTTAATGACAATTAATTATTTTTTTAAATCAACAGCTGGTAGTTTTGTTTAGAGAGGAACCACTGGTTCCTCCCAAGCACAATAAAGCCATTCTCATTCCAAAGTTTCTTGGCGGTATCGCCAAGACCAACACAATCATGTAAAATAAAATAAAACATAGATGAAATATCCATTCTCAATATATAGTTTCATTCTAGTGTTTCATAGACATTTACTTCGTATAGAGTTGGTAATCATATGGTGCCATATGAAGCCCACTTCTTATCTCTCCTATTAAAAATGTTGTCATGGCATCAAAAATATATATGTGGCAGCATATTAAATGAAGATAAAACTCATATGAAACTTCTGCTGAGAGTAGCCGAACAAGTCTTTAGATTATATTGCTTAAAATCGCTTGTGCGAAAATCTATTGGAGGACAAACCTCTCCCGGTGCTGACTTTTCAACATAGTTAATAATTTTGCTTGGTACTCCATTATAGTGGGGTCGTGCATCGTACTCTCCTCTTTCAGTTGCCGTTAATCTGGAACCAAAATGCAGAATCTTGTCCGAATGGAGCTGCCTGTGTTAATAATAGCTTGGTACTCCTTTGGTTTTAAATAAATGGTGTATAGAGCAGGCTAATTAGTTCGTGTACTCTGTCCGGTCCTGTCACATTGGACTTTGCTTGTTCTTCAATGCCTATCTTTGCTGGCCACTATGTTCTTCTAGTCTTAATATTGTTCTAATCTATAAGGTTTTGTAAGTATTTTCAAGGGTAAAGTGAATTTTACAACATCCAACTTGCACGGCAGTTTTATTTCCATCCTTAAACTATATGGAACTGGATATCGGACATGCTCCATCTGATAAAACGGGACAACTTTTATCCTCTAGTTAGTTTTAAAGGTGGTCTTATTTTTTCAAAAAATAACAAAATCTATTCTAACCTATAAAGATTCATACCTAATTTATCCTGAATGAGGAAAAAAATATGGCGCTAGTTCCAACTTTTCAAAAAAGATATCTATCCATTTATGATTTTTTTACTGTTACTTGGATCTTATTTATTCCTATTCCTTTTTTCTGAAAACGTCGGGTATCTATGTAAGAACCTCCAATAAAAATCAGGATCTCTGCGGCCGGGATTCGGGCGTTAGACTGTCACCAATAACCGTGACCCAAAATATAAGACCCATTCTTCCTTTAGGTAGCGTTACGGGTAAAGGGTTCAATATTTATTTTTGGTCTTCCACAACAATAAGACAAAAAAAGCAATATTTTCTACGAATGGGTTCTCAGGAGAGAGGATACTTAGATTTAGGTTATGCCTTTTCTGACATTCAAAATGAGTCTTTTATATAGGTACTCTGTTGAAAGTTATAGGTATTGTGTTGAAGACCCATTTTGAATTTGGGTTCCGCGATAGGCCTCTGGCTAGAGATAGCCTTAGCTTTTTAAATTGAGTGCAATATGGCATCCGCCTGTTCCGCACACAGCACCTCTCGTCGCTGGCCTCGATGTGTGGAAGCCATATGGGAGAAGCTTTGGCGACAAGAGGAGCAGGGCCGTGTTTACATGCCGAATTCAGCGGCCGGAATCGGCACCTGCTGATACAGAGCAGCTTTTGTTTTTTAGTGCAAAAAATTATCCAAAAATTGATTAATTAGACTCAAAATGTTCGTCTCGCAAAGTACAACAAAACTATGCAATTAGTTTTTTATTTCATCTACATTTAGTACTCCATGCATTTACCGGTATTTTGATGTGATGGGGAATCTCCTTTTTGCATAGTAAAATTTGGAGGAGAATTTGATACTAAACGAGGCCCAGGTTGAAAGCCGAGTGCGTGGACCGCACCGGCCATTTGTACGGATGAAAGCTGGAGAGGCCCACTGGACAGTTCTGTGATTCGTGATCGATGGATGATCGGAGTCAGCGATCAATGACCAGTTGCCATCAATTAAATAACCCCTTGTTTAGTTGCCCCAATTCTTCCCCAAATTGTACTATGCAAAAAGAAGATTCTTCGTCACATCAAAATGTCGGCAAATACATGGAGTACTAAATGTTGATGAAATCAAAAACTAATTGCATAGTTTTGTTGTACTTTGCGAGACGAACATTTTAAGCCTAGTTAGTCAAAATTTGGATAATTTTTACCAAATACAAACGAAATGTTACAGGAATTCTGATACAGTGTTTTTCTCCCCAATTCACTGAACTAAACGAGTCCTAAGTGACCCTGCATCCCAGTTGATTTCGCCCCTGTACCTTTCCTGGTATCGACTGTCTGACAATATGTGGGTTCGACTCCTGTAATCCTCTTTTTTTACGAATATATACTCACTCCAAAGCATTGAGAATACCTCTAGTACCTCTAAGATCTTTCAATCCATTAGACCTCGAAGGCTATAATTTAGTTTGTGTTCGTTGCGTCTATAGTGTCCCCGGATAGAGGATGGTGGTATCTGGCTGGCTATTTTACTATATAATGTTGGCCTAGATAGGGGCGCATTGCTAATGATGGCAATCTTATGGTTCCATGTGTCACTACTACAGCATTTTTAACATTGGCGGGTATTTTCGGTTAACCGAGGCGGTTGCAACAACCGCCCCGGCCAAAAGGTCACAGTTAATCGTGGCTTAACCAGGCAGTTGCTCTAACCGCCTCGGTTAATTGATTAACCGTGGCAGTCCGCTTTACACAATAGCCTCGGTAAATACGTATTAACGGAGGCTGTTGTATTAAAGTGCCCGCCTCGGTTAACATTTTAACTGAGGTGGTTGCCTAAAGACGTCCACCTCGGTTAAGATTTTAACCGATGTGGTTTTTATTGCTTGTCCACCTCGGTTAATGATTTCTAGATTTAAAAAATTCGTTTTCAAATTAGAATTTAAATTTGAATTTAAAACTTCGCTAATGTAAACACAAATAAAGCAGAAAATAGATGACCAACATAAATTACATTCATTCTCATTTAACGAACCAACATTAAGTTATTACATTAGTGATGTCTTCATCATTGTTTCACAAACACAAATCATTCATACATGAGCAATTAAGGTCATTCATACATATCATTTTTTATCGAAAAAAAGATCTGGTAGAATGTAATCCGAGATTCGTAACTAGGTGCTCTAGTTTATGATCCTCTCGAATTTCGAATCCCGTGCTAACTCGCTTTCCCAGTTGAAGAACGTACTCCCTTCATGCGTGCTCTCTGTGATAAACTTACATATGTCTGCTACTGTTTGTCTAAAGTCTTGGTCAACCTTCTCGCTTTGCCACCATCCTTGTGCTTTCTTGAGCTGCCACCAACTGTTGTTGAATTTGCTGCACGTCCTCAGATACTTGCATACGTAGAATCCACATAGAACTAAGCCATAGGGTTGTTTGGCACACTGCACGATGTATAATACACAATCATTAGAGCATATATAATAAACAATCAGTAGGAGTAGGAGTAGTAGAAATAGTAGTAGTGAGTAGAGTAGAGTAGTAGTAGGAGTAGTAGGAGTACTAGGAGAAGAGCAGCAGTAGCAGTAGAGTAGTAGTAGTATTGGTACTTACCAGGAACTCACGTCTGTGTTTCAGTTTCGTGTCATTCTTGATCTTCTTCTTCTCAGATCTTCGATCATAGCAGTCGGGATCTTTCACGTAATTCTTATAAGCACTGTACAAAAAACCACTAGTGTCAATGACAATTTCAACAAGTATGTTAACTGTAAATGAATAAGTTTCGTCACTTACTGTCTTAATACGCTTTCAAAGTGCTAGTATCCTGCTTTGTTTGTTTCCTGTAAGGAGTCAAATATACAGGCCTTTCCATCCTGATGATAGATTATAAATGCAATTTAGTGGCCCATGATGTAACACCCCGGTGTTACGCATGCATTTAGCACCTGCAAAACATGAGCATAAGCATTGTTATGCATCCATTTTCATCGCATGAAATAATGATTGAAACATTACTATGAAACGTGAATGTTGCATACACTTGTTAGATTTATTTTTGCCCTAATTATGCTAGCTAGATCAATAAAACATGATTGGTTGTAAATGCAAATCACTTAGAAATATTTATCATGCAATTTGGAGCAAAGTTTGTATTCAAACTTTTGGCAAAATATGCTTTTCAAAATATTCTACAAAATGGTCAAAAACCCTCCATATTTAGCTTCTACATCCCAATTCAAAATCTATGTAGAATTTTTAATTGGTCCCTAAAGCAAAGTTGTAGAGGATTAAATTCTAAGCAATTTTTATTTTTGGGACATTTTTAGAAAATGTCATTTCCTTACTCAAAAAGGGATTTGAAAAATGATATTTGAAATTTGTTTGAAAATGAAATTTAGAAAATCAATTTCTCCCCTAATGGGTCGTCGCCTCCCTTTTCAGCCCGCTGGCCAAAGCCGGCCCAGCTCTTTCTCCCCGCGCCCGCGCCTCTCCCTCGGCCCAGCTCGCCCTCCGCGGCCCAGGCCCACGCGCCCGTGTTGTCTTCCTCCCGCACGCACGCGGACGCGCCCGACCGCGTTAGGCTCCTCGCGCCGCGTGGCGAGCGTATGCCGGCAACGCTGGTCGGGTGGCGCTCGATGGCCCCCACACACGCGTGCGCCTTAAGCCCTGTCCACGCGCCCCATCTCCACCCCTCCCCTTCTAGCTCGCTCGCACCGCTCGGCCGAAGGCAGAGCTCTTCGTCCCCTTCCTCGCCGCTCCGCTCCGGCGCCCTCGTTCGCCGCTGTCAAGCCACCTCAGCTCGCTCCACCAAAGCCGCAACTCCACCCGCAGCTGCTACTCCCAGTCCACCCCTCCCCCGAGCTGGTAGACTGAAGGTGGGGCCGCATTCCGTTTTCCGCTGCCATCCGCCATCGTTGGACCTCGCCGGAGTTGGGCCGTCACCGTGGCCAGCCCTCTTACGCCCCTTTCTACCCCTCGGGTTAGGCTCGATAGCATCGCCTGAGGTCCGCGAAGCTCGTCCGCGGAGCGGCTTGTCTGGTCATGGCCGGAGTCAGTCGGTGCGCCATCGTGGTCGTGCCGCCGTCTGCCATTGCCGCGGTCACTAGTCGTCGAGGCCAGTAGAGCTAGGGGTTCGTGCACCGTTGGAGGAAGCTCGTCGAGTAGATCATCTAGGGCTAGCCATTGCCGCCGGTGAGTTCGCCACCGGCGAGAGCAAGCCGGTCAGCGCCGCCCGCTGTCTCTGCTTCACTAACAAGTGGGGTCCTGCTCACGTGAGGACCCACCTGTCGGCTCCTCTGTGTGGATCTGGGTACAGGAAGCGGGGTGTACTTAGCAGTTCCAGTCGGTTAGATTTAAAATGATTTTGAAAATAGATTTCCAAAAAATGATAAAAGGCTTCTAAAATTCATATCTTGAGATTTATGGCTCCAAAAATTGTGAAACAAATTTTGGTAGATTTCTTAAGAGTAGATCTATGGTTTAAAAATATTGCATGTCAGTTTTGTGACACTTTTCTATGGAGTTTTATTTAATCATTGAAATTACTGTTTTATTGAGAAATGCATAATAAACCATAAAAACCTCAGAAAAATATGATTCCAAGTTTGTTACTCTTCTTGTGTAATGTACTTTCTAGGAAAAATATATGTCATGCATGTTCTGTAGAAAAATTATGATGTGTAGTTCAAGTGCCTTTAATGGCTGATTTTTGTTATTTCTGCTAGAGAGCAATATTTGTATAAAACACGCATGTGATAATTTTTGTACAATGATTATTTGCTATGTAGAACCTAGGAAAAATGCTAAATCTGTTATTTTATACTTTTCATAATACAAAGTATTTTCATGCTCATATTTAGGCCCTAGCTTGTCATTTTTGTGTAGGCTATTCCACTTGTCCAAATGCCATGAAAATTTGATGGTAGTCTACTTAGAGTAGTACTGTGCTATGATAATTTTCTAAGATTTTTATATTCTATAAAAATAGATGTTGCTTTTCAAATCTAGTGTTAATTTTGGTTTAATTAAATCTTGCATTGTGCATGATTAAGAAATTAGTGAAGCTTTGGTGTATCTTTGAAGCATTTCAATGAGATGTGTTGACATGGCATGTTAGTACAGTGGTGGTAGTATTAGTGTAGCAATACTTAGGTGTGGTTACCAGATAATAGTAGTCGAAGAGAATACAGTAGATGACATGCACTTGTAGTCATATTCTTGGATGATGTGGACTACCTTGTATAATAATTGTACTATACTCTACCCATTAAAGCAAATCATGCTCATCTACCTTGCATGCAAGCATATTCATTGTGTGCATTTCATCCGATGCACCTTTTGCATAAGCACTTACGCACCTGCATCATACAGGATCGCAAACAGAGAATTCAGTGGTCGTACCCGAGGAGCCCGAGGAGCAGCTCGAGGTGCAGCCGCAAGAAGTGACCGAAGCAGACAAGGAGGACGTTGAGCAACTTCCGGAGTGGCCCGATCACCGCACGAGTTCCTTCGACAGAGGCAAGCCCCGGAGCATTTTCTCCCTCGGTTTGCAATTATTAATTAATACTTTACTTTAATTGATGCATTACGTTCAGGACTTGTTTGCAACTATTGCTGTATTATACTTGTTTACCTTTGTTATACTATATCCTTGTTACCCTGGTATCCGCAGTTGAGTCAATGCTTAGCTGGCTTAGACCGGTAGAAGTCGGGTGATTTCCTCTCACCTGCGAGCTATATGTGGTTACCTAGATCTGCTCGGATAACTATGTCGTCATGGTATAACTAAGTGTTAATGTGAAGTTAAGACCGGACGGAGACTTATAGGGTTTTGGACTGTAGTGCTTTCCGTCTATGTCGATTAAGGACCGACCGTTATTGGGCCTCGGGCATATTGAACTCATGCCTTACATTTAGCTGGCCAAATAACATACCTTTCGACCGCGAAGCTGGAAGATTATTCGGGCCGAGTGGATTGCCCGTAGCGCACTGTACCGGAGAGGGTGTGGTAGGACACGGGGGCGCGATGATCAGACTGAAAGGCAGTCGGTCGGCCCCTGGGTACATGTGGTTCCTGACGAACTCAAGATTTTACCTGAATAGCTGACTCGGTAATCAATATCTCACTTTAGCGGGTGAGTGCGGTTTGTGTAAGGAATAAATTACCAGCTGGTTAATAATCATTTCGAATCGCCATCGTTCATTGGATAGTAAACACTTGACTTGAGTTACTTCATCGTAGTAATGTTGATGGAACACTTGGACAATTATAATGGATATGACATTATGGAAGTTGTTAATGGTCATTGGTTATCATTATTTGCTTAATCACATGCTTGCTCTAGTATAGGTGCAAATGTAGTCGATAGATTAATAATGATTAACTTGACATAATGCTTTTGGAAAAGGTTCTTGGAATGCTAAAAATGCATTTTTACAAATGAGTCAGCTACACCACTATAAAGCCCTTCATAATCCTTGGTGTCACTTTATTTTGGTTATGTCGGGTAAGTCTAGCTGAGTACCTTCTCGTACTCAGGGTTTTGATCCTACTTGTTGCAGTTGGGCAGATGTATTACGGCTATTATATCAACTGTCTTTATCCTGCGATAGGTGATGCTTAGGACCATGGGCAATGGTCATTCCTTACGTCTCATCTAATGCTTTTGTTGGAGATGATAATCAGCTGGCACCATACTTGAACTCTGTATGAGTGTGTGAATTTGAACAAATGGCTTCCACTACTTTCTCTTTGAACTCGGTTTGTAATAACTATGTTTAAACTCTGATGTATCTATGATGCGAACTTTTATGTAATATGTGATGGTGACCGCTAAACTTATTACGATCTTGGCTGGTATGTGAGTTGGTTTGAAATCCTTCGTGATTTCACGGACTACCGGGTTATACGGGCTCAAGTTTGCTAAATCGTCTGCTCTGGCGGGTGATTTTCTTACTTAATTTCGTATAATTGGTCGGTTCTGTTACACATGATGCCCTGCCTACACCATTCACACAATACAGATTTGAAATGTTCAAATATGAGAAGTCATTATCTCGATTGCTATATATATATGTTCCAAGTATCTTTTGGACTTACCCGAACTGGCGGGCGGCCATGACACACCCATTTCCCCAGATCTTCTTCATGGCCTCATAAATGTACATTCCTGCCCGATACTTATATTCGATTACCTGATCTTCCCTGTATTTCTTTCTCTCCTCTAGGTTCAAGTTCACCAGCTTTTCATATGTGTCTAGTTAGTAAAAGATACATGCGCTTCTGACATAGCTAGGGAGGTAGGTTGTAGATGGTGAGGATGACCGACGAAGTGTTGTGCGAGCTACTGAGGTCACAAAACCGATTCATCCCATCGATACTCAACGTAAACCTTATGTTTCTCACCTCGTCGGCAAACACCGGGGACTTGGCATTGAAATGCTTCCACTGCTTGCCATCGGAAGGGTGCCGTAGCTTACCATCGTCCTTCGTGTGCTCATCAGATACATGCTAGGACATCAGGTTGGCATCCTCAGGGTTCCCGAATATAGCACACAGGTGATCGATCATGGGCAGGTACCACATCGACAAGGCCGGACTTTTCCTCTATGTGTAACCTCTTCTTCCTCATCCTCAGGAGACGGGATCTGTTTCTTCGCGGTACTCTTCTTGTCGGTCTTCTTCTTCTTCGACCCTCTCTCATCGTTCGCACAGTCGTGATAGCTAGCATTCCTCTTGTACCAACTCACGCCATAGTGCGGATAGCTCTGCAAGTTCTCGTACTTGCCCTAATATAGGATACAATGGTTAGGGAAGGTGTGGAACTTTTTAAGCTTCATCACCACTAGTCGGATCAGCTTCTTCACCCAATAGGTATTGGTGGGCACCTTGTTACCCTCTAGGTATATGTCAGCAAGGATACGTAACAAGTCATTGAAGCTAGTGTTGGACCAGCCATGGCGAGCCTTCAGCATTAGCATCTGGAGGTTAAAATACAGTGCCATCTAGTGCTTTGGACAGTCCTTATAGATGGCATCAGTTGCCTCCTGCTTCATCTCCCTAAAATTCTCCAGCCACCTTGGGCTCCCAAACAGAACATCATTGTGGTCAAGACGGTTAGCGATTGACTCAAAAAGGTTCGCGGTCTCAAGATCCCTCACAGGCTCACCGCCATCCCCATCATCGCTGCCCCCACCGCTGTCATCGTCAGTCGTGTCTTAGAGCAGATCATCCATCGTGATGTATTCACAATCTGCATTATTGTCACTAGTACATCATTGCCTTGCCCGCCGGTCGCTGCTGATGAGGTTTGTTGTTTTGCATTCACCGGTGTCATCATCGTTGTCAACGAGTTTCCTCTAGATGCACCGGCACTCGGATCCTCTGTTTTCTCATGAAACTTTCAGATGTTGTAATCCTTGACGAAACCATACCGGACCAAGTGAGATTTCACCACGTTATCTTTGTGTAGTAGAAGATTCTTGTAGCTCTTACACGGATAGATGGTGTGTTCCCGCTTTAGACCCAGATGATGTCTTTTCGCAGTGGCAATAAACTTTGCCACATGTTCCAGGTACAAAGGATCCAGCCTCGATGTCTTGTACTTCCATTCCCTGTCCATGACTGCGAAACCTTGCACACACAAATAGTGAAAATGGCGCATATAAGCAGAGCAGTATGGAAAAAAGTAGTCAGGTAGCTCTAGATCTGATTTTCTCTCTCCTCCAAATAGATCTAGATCTAGATCTTGAGAAAAAGCACCCAAATCATAGAAAAAGAGGATTGAGGGTTTGAGAGCGAGAATCAACCTCTTGCGGTGCCCCCGTCACAAAATCCAAGGGCAAAATCTCTTCCCCTAGAAAATGGCCATTTTTTAGGGTTTTGAGGTTAAAACCTGAAAAATGGAGGAGAAACCGTGGGGAAGAAGGGTGGGTGTAGCTGCATTTATAGCTTAGACTTAACTGAGGCGGGCACTATAAGGAAATGCCTCGGTTAATCGCCTGTTAACTAATGCTATTGCATTAGTCCAAGTGCCTCGATTAATCGATTAACCAAGGCGGTTGCCATAAGCCAACCGCCTCAGTTAATACTGATTAACAGAGGTGGTTGACTTAGGGCAACCGCCTCGGTTAATACTGATTAACGGAGGCGGTTTCTTTACAGCACCCGCCTTGGCCCTACCTCGAATAACCAAGGCGGGCAACCAGGCCAACTGCCTCAGAGCCCATTTGTGAAATGCTGTTTAAAAGATTTTGTTTAGTAATGTGTACAACCTCTATAGAGTTTAACCCTTACTTAAGGCCACGTCCATGTCCCTAAATGATTGTGTGCTCACTACTTCACAATGACATGGGGTCTCGATCTTCATGATGTAGGATCAATAAGAAGATAACTAGCCTCGAAGAAGCCAATATAACTAGTGCAGCAACCTAACAAATAAATCTTTAAATCAACCATCGTCGTTAACCGGCAACCTAAATCGAGGATTCACCCAACCACACTCTTAGAAAACCAACCAACAAAACTAACAATCAGTCAAGGATATCCTCTCGAAGAGAGTAGTAGCACCAACTAGGAGCTGATGTAGTAGCCGCTACTGCAATTCCATAGGGAAAAGCATGAGAGCAAAGGGGTAGATATCTCTCTTTGATTTCAGGAGCACAAAACTATCACAGATGTTTTCATTTTCATATCATCAAAAGTTCCTCTATGCAAATGAGAAAGGGAATATTTATACTAGGAATAACTCTCGTAGTTGAGTGTGAAAAGGCTCAAGAGTTTATTGGACATAAGGTAGTTCAAAGGCCACCAAACAGGTTGCATGCCCTGCTCGTCCATCCAACTTCTGGCAACCTTGAGTAATTGGGTCATAACTTCTTATTGGCAAGTTCGTCCAAATGACGAGCCACTTGTTGAAACGAAAGTATACTCTAAAATCTTTTCATCCATATATATTCTGCATGGTAGTTTGACTTAGGCACATGTGTAAAACTTGTGCAATTTGAGCCTTATGTCAGCTGGCTGAGTGACCTTTCCATGTAGTCATCTCTTTGTCCTTGTTATCCACTGGTGCACCCACCTTTGTAAACCTGAGCAATAACAATGTGCATGACTTAGGCAGTATAATTCTCATTAACGTAAAAATGGATTTCAGAAAGTAGTGCATTCACACCTTGTGGTACTTTATTTGCCTAAGTGTAATCAGTCCATCAAAGACTTGAGCTGGTCTAGTGTCACACCCGATTTTAAGGACGAAACCAGATATGCACTATATGTGAAACAAAGGAGTCAAATCTCACATATAGTCGCAGACAAGTGTAATACCAAGAGACAAATGCTTAATAAATAACATACTTAGTATATAAACATAACCTCAGAGTGCAAACAACGGAAAACAACTCTGATCTTCGGGTGTAGACTTTGCTCCACAGGAACACACTGACTGGTTGATCACAAGTCTAAAACTCCAGAGACTATCCTGAGGTGTGGGAAATAGCAAGAGTGAGTCCATGTCGAACTCTGCAAGCATAGCAAGTATAGATCCCATAAACTCATGATCAATGTAACATAATCAATATAAAGTATAATCGATAAGTAAATGAGCATCTTAACAAAACAAGAATCATCATCTTTAATGTAGATGTCTCCAAGGCCGCTCGTATCCGTGAGCACGGCTAGTATACCAGTTTATTAAACTCTGCGCAGAGGTGTACACTTTCACTGTGAGTCGTGATTTACCATTTCGCCCGAGGTAGCTAACCTCTTGACCCACTTCCAAGGAAGGTCGGCAGGGTTCACTATGAAGCCTTTCAAAGGTTCGTCTAACAAGTTAGGGCCGCTAGGTTTCCAAAGTCAGTCTGTGTGATACAACCAGTCACAGGGATCCACAGTCTGCTTTTCCCCATTTGCGCCACAAGGGTAACCTCTAACAAGCTAGAAAAGGTCCTCATACCGAGCTAAAGCCAGAGCCATATAGCCCTCACAGTTGTACTGTAAATCCCGGAGGTTCAAGTACAGACAAGATCTTATGTTGCTAAAAAGTCATTTCTCAACCATCATAGCTCTTACATTAATTAAGTCACAAGATCAGGGTCACAGAAAGAATACCCAAACTATACTTGCCTTAGTTTGCACACTCCTACTGGTCCTGTTGATCTTCGAAGTACTCCTGGCTCCCAACGTACTCCTCACCGTCTGACTCGAGCAGCACGGCAACATACACATTTCAGGAGCATTCATACATAGCAAACAACCTATAATTAGAACAGTACACCAGCAGTATAAAAACAAGATAAAAAGTTTATGAAAGTATTCTATGCCTTGCTACGGTCACGTCAACACGAAGATCACAAAAATCGGAGCTAAAACGCAAAAGTTACGCGCTAAACAAGGTTCCAAAACTAGCTATTAAACTAGACTTAATCGAGAATTTCAAAAACTTTTAACAGGTCTAACAGTAGCACTAATGCGTAGATTACGAAATTACGAACCTAACGCAAGTTGAATGGGTCGAATCGGAGCTAAAACGACGATTTTATAAACGTTTTACTATAGTGGCAATTCTGTAATTAATCTGAAAACGTATTTTTCATATAAACCGAAGAGACTACGCTTTCCGAAAAAGAACGCGCACTCCGGGAGTACGCCAAGGACGGCGGGTTCAAATAGATGAAAGCGGGGGTCTCTTTAACAAAAATGGACCCCGAAGGGGTATTGAGCTCTCTGAGCCGTTGATCTTGCGATGAGCGGCTCGGATTGAATGGATGAGAGGAGGGCGGCGCAGCCCGCCGGAGAAGATGAGCCCGCGGCGGTGCTCCATGGCCGGCGGTGTGCAGCTCGTCGGAGAAGGCGGCTAGGGCACTACGGTTCTCATCTCGCCACGCCAAGAGCACCGGAAGAGAGTGGGGGAGATGGCGAGTTTGTCACGGGGCAAAACACGGCCGGAGATAGGCCCGACGGGCACCCGCCATGGCCGGCGGTGGAAGGGCTCGCCGGAGCTCGCGGGAGCGGCCCTAGAGGCCACCACCCGACACGGGAGAGGGATGGGGAGAAAGAGGGGAGCGAGGCAAAGCTCACCGAGCGGACAAACGGAGTCGAGCCAGCTCGGGGGCGAAGACCGACGAGGTGGGGCGGACGGTGCTCCGGTGGGTCACCGCGGTGGTTCTCCAGGTGCTCAAACGAGTGCGAGAAAGAGGGAACTGGAGATAGGAAGGGCGGAGACGGGGTCACACACTCCTTTTGAAGGCCGGGGCAGAGGCGACGCTCCCACTCGCGTGGGACGTGGGCGCGGGCGGTGCGGTTGCCATGACCGAGCGAGCGACCAGAACGGAAGGGAGGGGGTGGGACTGACAGCTGGGCACGGTGCGTCAGCGACTCAGTTGGGGGAAAGGTGGCGCTGGCAGTTTCCTGGCCGTGTTGGGCCGGCCCAGGAATGAGAAGAGAGGGAGGGGAGGAAAAAGGGCCACGGGCCGCGGGGGTTGGGCCAGCAGGCCGAAAACCGAGCAAGGGAGGGAGAAAAGAGAAATTCCTTTCCTTTTTATTTTTCAGAGTTTTCAAATTATTTTCAAACTGAATTTTGAAATCATTTTCAAATCTTGTCAAAACAGTCATCACAAAATAAGAGTGCAACAGCATGAGTGCAAAAACAAATTGTTAACCTTATGATTAATTTTAATTTCACAAAATTTATTATTCCCTATATTTAAATGCGCACTCAAATGCATATTTAAATCAAATTTATCTATTTTTAAATAATACCAAAAATTAGGGTGTCACAATTCTACCCCCCTTAAGAGGAATCTCGTCCTCGAGATTCGGATGACTGTGATCATAGAGATAATGACACTCTGTCTTTATTCGATCCTCATTTTCCAAATTACATCTTTCGTTGAGAGTCATGAGGCAGTTTCTGAGATCCCAACTGACTAATCTACCTAAACATGATCATCTCTCATATTGAGCTCCTCCAAAGTCGTTTGTTCCTCTACTCTAACTTCTGTAAACTCATGGTCCACTTTGCTATCCTCGGTGTACCTATCTTCTAATTGGTCATTCCCGTCTTCCTTAGGTGAGAGTCGACCACCATGATACTCAATTCTTTTCCCTGACGGTGTTGTTAAGAGCATTGTGCACCGAGTACCATGAATCACTCCTTTCTGCGCACACAACCATCCATTACCAAGAACCACGGGGATATTAAGTGACTCTAATACAATGAGGGTTACGGTGAAGTTTTCCTTGTTTATGACAAGACTGACGTTCGGGCATATCTGATCTGCCTGTATTTCTCCCACTGGAGTTTGAACTAGCAAAGGCCTCCTCGTTGGACACTTCACCATCTTGCACGTCTCTACCATGTCGGCGGAAATGAAAGAATGCGAAGCACTAGGGTCAAATAGAGCAAAAACTCGTACTGAGCTTACTTGAATATAACCACCCACTACTTTGGTAGCTCCATGAATGTTATCCATATTCACGTTGCTCAGTCTTCCATTGACATAGTTTCGCTGCGCTTTGCTTCCTTGAGCAGGCTTCTTATGGGCTTTCCTTTTTCGCTTTCGTCGTTGTGGATTCTGACTCAGTTCACTCCCAACTTGCTCTTCAACATTGTTGTTTTGATAGTGCTCAGCTTCATTATACCCATAACATCCTTCAATGGCAGAAACATCAGCCTTTTCCCACATCTCAGTGCGAGACGTCATATAGGGCTCCTGAGTCATAGGATACTACACTTCCTGTTATCAAGTGACCAACATCAGCAACACGAGCAAACATAGATGATCATAATCATGAGCTATCTAAAGGGACAACTCTCGCCTCCATGGATCCAAAATTATCAACCTTGTACACAGGACATTTTTGCTTGAGAGTGGCAACTCAATCATGGAGACTAACCAATACTTCTAAATAAAGAATTAAATCTTAATAAACCTTCTTTACATTGGCTACCCCCCTTAAAATAAGGGACACCAAATAAGGTAGCTTGAACATTTTGCTAGATGAGCTAACTAGCATCCATACATTCTATTATCCTAATGATTCTTTTGTGCATAGGTAGAAACAAGAAATCTGAAGTTCCTCGCGAGCAGAAAATCAGCAACGCGGTAAAACTGCTACAACTCTCGTTTTGTAATTCCAATGAAGTTCCACCTTATACCGTTGGAAAGCTTATGAAATTTCCTGAAACTTTCTTATAGAACACTTTTCCAAATTCTGTAGATGACTTGTCGAAAACAGCACATAACAGATTCTGTTCCAATTTTCAGACAGCACAGTTGCATCGTCTTGTGATTTTTATATCTCCCAAACCAAAATAGCTATGAGGGTGATTCTTGCGGCTAGTTAAAGATCTCGAAGCCTAATGTTGTCCAGAATTTTCTCATGATTTATGGTTGTTGAAAGACAGATGTATAACCCAAAAGAGACAGACTGCTCTAAAAGGATAGGATGTAAAGAGTCAAAATAAACCAACCCATCTACCTATTCACTAATCCTTATATCTTAAGCCTATATCTAAATGAAATTGTGGGATCCACAAATTCATTGCAATCATTACAAAGATCCAATACAAGCATAGACATAAAGATAATCCAACAAGGCAATATAGGAGCACAACTCAATAATGACTCCACTTGCGATGCTATCGTTTTCTTCGTATAAAGGGAAAGATCCTACTGCTTTTCTTTCGATATCGCAAGAAGATGGTAAGATGAGGTTCTAAAAGCATACCAATTCAAGGAGTGAAGATAAGAACAAAGACTTTTAAAATAAGCAACAAGGCAGGGATAATATCAAGGGCAAGGATACAGTATGAAAAAAATACCAAGGTTTATAGAACAAGGATTGTTATGGCAGTTTCAAAACCTTAACACGATCCATTTCTAACTAGGCTTGCGTCCTACAGTCAGCATTGCTCTGATACCACTTTGTCACACCCGATTTTAAGGACGAAACCAGATATGCACTATATGTGAAACAAAGGAGTCAAATCTCACATATAGTCGCAGACAAGTGTAATACCAAGAGACAAATGCTTAATAAATAACATACTTAGTATATAAACATAACCTCAGAGTGCAAACAACGGAAAACAACTCCGATCTTCGGGTGTAGACTTTGCTCCACAGGAACACACTGACTGGTTGATCACAAGTCTAAAACTCCAGAGACTATCCTGAGGTGTGGGAAATAGCAAGAGTGAGTCCATGTCGAACTCCGCAAGCATAGCAAGTATAGATCCCATAAACTCATGATCAATGTAACATAATCAATATAAAGTATAATCGATAAGTAAATGAGCATCTTAACAAAACAAGAATCATCATCTTTAATGTAGATGTCTCCAAGGCCGCTCGTATCCGTGAGCACGGCTAGTATACCAGTTTATTAAACTCTGCGCAGAGGTGTACACTTTCACTGTGAGTCGTGATTTACCATTTCGCCCGAGGTAGCTAACCTCTTGACCCACTTCCAAGGAAGGTCGGCAGGGTTCACTATAAAGCCTTTCAAAGGTTCGTCTAACAAGTTAGGGCCGCTAGGTTTCCAAAGTCAGTCTGTGTGATACAACCAGTCACAGGGATCCACAGTCTGCTTTTCCCCATTTGCGCCACAAGGGTAACCTCTAACAAGCTAGAAAAGGTCCTCATACCGAGCTAAAGCCAGAGCCATATAGCCCTCACAGTTGTACTGTAAATCCCGGAGGTTCAAGTACAGACAAGATCTTATGTTGCTAAAAAGTCATTTCTCAACCATCATAGCTCTTACATTAATTAAGTCACAAGATCAGGGTCACAGAAAGAATACCCAAACTATATTTGCCTTAGTTTGCACACTCCTACTGGTCCTGCTGATCTTCGACGTACTCCTGGCTCCCAACGTACTCCTCACCGTCTGACTCGACCAGCACGGCAACATACACATTTCAGGAGCATTCATACATAGCAAACAACCTATAATTAGAACAGTACACCAGCAGTATAAAAACAAGATAAAAAGTTTATGAAAGTATTCTATACCTTGCTACGGTCACGTCAACACGAAGATCACAAAAATCGGAGCTAAAACGCAAAAGTTACGCGCTAAACAAGGTTCCAAAACTAGCTATTAAACTAGACTTAATCGAGAATTTCAAAAACTTTTAACAGGTCTAACAGTAGCACTAATGCGTAGATTACGAAATTACGAACCTAACGCAAGTTGAATGGGTCGAATCGGAGCTAAAACGACGATTTTATAAACGTTTTACTATAGTGGCAATTCTGTAATTAATCTGAAAACGTATTTTTCATATAAACCGAAGAGACTACGCTTTCCGAAAAAGAACGCGCACTCCGGGAGTACGCCAAGGACGGCGGGTTCAAATAGATGAAAGCGGGGGTCTCTTTAACAAAAATGGACCCTAAAGGGGTATTGAGCTCTCTGAGCCGTTGATCTTGCGATGAGCGGCTCGGATTGAATGGATGAGAGGAGGGCGGCGCAGCCCGCCGGAGAAGATGAGCCCGCGGCGGTGCTCCATGGCCGGCGGTGTGCAGCTCGTCAGAGAAGGCGGCTAGGGCACTACGGTTCTCATCTCGCCAAGCCAAGAGCACCGGAAGAGAGTGGGGGAGATGGCGAGTTTGTCACGGGGCAAAACACGGCCGGAGATAGGCCCGAGGGGCACCCGCCATGGCCGGCGGTGGAAGGGCTCGCCGGAGCTCGCGGGAGCGGCCCTAGAGGCCACCACCCGACACGGGAGAGGGATGGGGAGAAAGAGGGGAGCGAGGCAAAGCTCACCGAGCGGACAAACGGAGTCGAGCCAGCTCGGGGGCGAAGACCGACGAGGTGGGGCGGACGGTGCTCCGGTGGGTCACCGCGGTGGTTCTCCAGGTGCTCAAACGAGTGCGAGAAAGAGGGAACTGGAGATAGGAAGGGCGGAGACGGGGTCACACACTCCT
Source organism: Saccharum hybrid cultivar R570 (assembly GCA_038087645.1). NCBI lineage: Eukaryota > Viridiplantae > Streptophyta > Magnoliopsida > Poales > Poaceae > Saccharum > Saccharum hybrid cultivar. The sequence goes on from JAQSUU010000357.1 coordinate 4,258,948, forward strand.
TTTGAAGGCCGGGGCAGAGGCGACGCTCCCACTCGCGTGGGACGTGGGCGCGGGCGGTGCGGTTGCCATGACCGAGCGAGCGACCAGAACGGAAGGGAGGGGGTGGGACTGACAGCTGGGCACGGTGCGTCAGCGACTCAGTTGGGGGAAAGGTGGCGCTGGCAGTTTCCTGGCCGTGTTGGGCCGGCCCAGGAATGAGAAGAGAGGGAGGGGAGGAAAAAGTGCCACGGGCCGCGGGGGTTGGGCCAGCAGGCCGAAAACCGAGCAAGGGAGGGAGAAAAGAGAAATTCCTTTCCTTTTTATTTTTCAGAGTTTTCAAATTATTTTCAAACTGAATTTTGAAATCATTTTCAAATCTTGTCAAAACAGTCATCACAAAATAAGAGTGCAACAGCATGAGTGCAAAAACAAATTGTTAACCTTATGATTAATTTTAATTTCACAAAATTTATTATTCCCTATATTTAAATGCACACTCAAATGCATATTTAAATCAAATTTATCTATTTTTAAATAATACCAAAAATTAGGGTGTCACATCTAGATGTAGGTGATGTTCGTGTTGGTGTAGTTTGAATTGAGGTTATAACATGTTGCTTGATGGTGTGGTCATATCAGTACGTGTTTGGCTTGAGGCCGTCTAGTTGAGGAAGGGAGAGAGCCTTCAATAAAACTAGATAGTGTTTTTATGGTTCAAGATTTGACTATGAGGTGTGTGTGTGCGCGTGCGCTTTCAGGATGAGTTAGGATGTCAAGGAAGTGGAGATGAGATAGACTTATTCCTCGCTTTCTAGGACTAACCAAAAGGCTAAGGGTGGGCAAAATATCCGATACCCAATTCCCGAACCCGAATTACCCGAACCCAGACCCGAAGTACCCGAACCCGAAATACCCGATCACAATTTCGGATAGTGATTGTAAAAACCCGAAATTAGTTCGGGTAATTCGGGTAATGTTTCCCGGTACCCGAACTACCCAAATTACCCGAAATATCTCAAGTATTTGCTCTTCTATTCCTAATATGAAGACATGAAGTATTTCAATGCCATATAAATATATTATTTGGTATGAATTAATGTAGATTTATGTTAACTTGATAATTGATTGGTTGGTAATTGATATGAAGACATGATGTGATTTATATGACTATTGTTTATTGCTTTAAAATGATACTTGAATTCTTCTAAAATGGTTGGTTTTGTCAATTTCGGGTATATCGGGTAAAACCCGAATTATCGGGTACCCGAAATTTCGGGTAATACTTTTTCGGGGCAAAAATCGGGTAACAATTTTTAATACCCAAACTTCCAACTACCCGACCCGAATTTTTCGGGTAACCCGAATGCCCACCCTTACAAAAGGCAAATGTTAAAAATTATTGTTGCATACATGCCACTTGCCATAAAGAAATAGCATGATAGGGTGGAATGTTGGCTAGTACTCCCTCCATTTTCCTACAGAATGTCATTTTGGATAGCGACACGGTCTCCAAAAAACAACTTTGACCAATACTTTTTGCTATAAAATGTTTATAAAATATAGTCAATATATACTTTTATGAAACTATATTTCGAGATGAATCTACTTACATCACTTTCATGTTTTCAAACTCAATCCAAAAGAATTTATTTGTAGTCAAAGTTTAAAATGTTTGACTTAAGACAACCTCAAAACGACATTCTTTAGGAAACTAGAGGGAGTATAATCGTACTGATATATTTTGGTTATGTAGGGTGATCCAGAGTAGAAATTTGACCATGGGCAATTTAAGTGCCCAACACTACTACAGAAATCTTAATGGAGGCGGGCGAAAAGGGTTAATGTTGGCGGGCATTGCAACCGCCTCCAATCAAACGTCATGGTTAATGGAGGATCTACTGAGGCAGTTGCTTTGCCCGCCTCCATTAATTGACTAATGGAGGCGGGCTCTTTAGAATGCCCGCCTCGGTTAATCAATAAAAAAACAAAAAAAAAATCCACAAGCCCACCGGCGAGCTAGTTCCTGAGCCCGCCGGCGAGCCCGTTTCGAGCTGCATTTGGCCCCGCCGTGCCGCACACAAGAACAGGGATGTAGACCACCGCTGTCGCTGGATCCAGGCGCATCCGACCTCCTCCTCACTGGATCCGGGCGCGGCCGGCCTCCTCCACGCCGGATCAACAGATGCACCTCCACGCCGCCGCCGGATCTAGAGCCCTAGGAGAAAGAGAGAGTGAGGGAGAGAGGAGCGAGGAGATCGAGAGTGAGGAAGAGAAGAGCTGATCCAGTTACTTGTGTTGAAGAGCGGATCAAGGTCGGCCTCCTCCATGCCCGCCAGATCCAGTGGAGCTCGCCACTAGATCCAGTGGAGCTCAAAGAGAAGAGCGGATCCTACATGCCATCGCCTGGTGCACAAACTAGGGGCCGCGTCGAGCCTCCATGCCACCGCCGGGTGCGCGAGCTAGAGGCCGCGTCGGGCCGCCACCACCGTCGAGCTCCACCACCGAGATCCACACCGCGGACGCCGCCGTGGGGGAGAGAGAGGCACGTCGTCGTAGGAGGTGACACTGGGGGAGAGGGAGAGGCCCGAGTCAGAGGGGGCGTGTAGCGCCACTCGGGAGGAAGTCGTAGGGAGGGCGCTCGGAGGGAGTCAGCTGAGGAGGGAGAGGGAGAAGAAGAGAGTGAGAATGACAGAAGAAACCCTAACTTCCTCTATTTATATCGAAGATGGCTATCGGCCTCATTTGGGCCTGTTGGGCCTTGGCCTTTTTCGGAGGCGGGCCTTATAGTATGCCCGCCTCCAAAAATAGATTTATTGAGACGGGCAGTTTAAGACGACCGCCACCTTAAATAGGCCATTTTTTTAGCCGGTTGTCTTAAGGCGCCCGCCTCCATAAATTGATTTTACGAGGCGGCAAACGTGACCACCTCGGTAAATAAAAGTGACCGCCTCCGTTAATAGCCCAACATTTTAGGAGGCGGTTGAATTTTGTGCCTGCCTCCATTAATATTTGGACACCATCTCCTAAAATCATTTGTGTAGTAGTGCAAAGAAGTGATTAAAACATGGATAGTCCTCAAAAGGTATGGATTCCAAAGGTGTGAAGCCTATACATTGCTTACTGATAATTTCGAGACTTGGGATACAAAGTAAGTATACCATGGGGGTATACCCCATACTTCCTGCTTACTGATATTTTGGTTATAGATAGCAACCTCCATTCTTCTTGTTGAGTGGAGTTGTACCTTTGTGCAGAGGACAAGGAGACCCTTGCCTCTTGTGGAGAAGCTCCATAGTGTGTGCAAGGTGTCAAGGTGAATGGAAGAGCCAGGTGACGGTAGTGAGACTTTATGACTCATGGTACTAGCCTTTGAGTGGTGGAAGCCATGTGTGGCAAATCCAACGGTGTAATCGGGAAAGACTTTGAGAGTGGAGTGTACCCAGGTACCTCTTTATAGCTTTTACATTTAATTTCACTGCCAGTTCCTGTTACGAACCAATAGTGAAATATTATCACCAACGGTTTCTAAAGAGCCGGAGGTGAACACAGTGTTGCGAAATTGTTTTCTGCATTAGTGTACGTCCCCTAGTAATGGATCATGAAAACATGTAAAAGCGAGTTGATCGATAAGTGGATGTTTCTATACATGTATGTTTATTTGCAAATTAGTGACCAGCATATTTTTGGGCCATCTCCCTCTAGTTCCACAGATTGAACTAGTTTTCCAACTTAACTTAGTTATTTTGGAGAACTAGCATAATTTGTGGAGCTAGAGAGGGAAAGCAATTTCCGAGCTGTGGGAAAAGGAGCATCCCAATCGGTTTAGAATACAAACTGAAGCTAATTCGTACTTTCACCCCTTTTTTTAGATGAGACTAGCAAAATTGCCCGAGCATTGCAACGGGCATAATGGACGTCTTGAAACACTAAGGCCTGTTTGGTAGGACACCGGCTTGTCTTAAAAAGACTTTGGCTCTGATTCATGTGGAGCAGCAACTTCTCTAGCTAGTGGAGCTGAAGTCGTTTTGTAAAATATTTAGCAAAAACGACTTCAGTAGCAATTTTGTAATAATTTTGTCGAGTTTCTAAGAAAGAGCCGTGAGAAGCCACATTTTTGTAATTCTAGCTCTTCCAGCTCTTTATAAGGAACCGTTTTGTAGATGGACGTTTGGCAGGACACCTTATAAGAAGCTATAAGAAATCAAAGCTGGAGCTCTGCCTAGATCCGTCATGTCTAGATGAGCATAAATGCATATCATGGAATAAATGAAAGAAGGAAATGCCCTGCAGTGCCATGATGCCCCACATGCCCACAAGATTGTATAGGATAGGGCTGGTTTAGATCCAAAATTTTTGGTAAAATGACACTGTAGCGCTTTTCGTTGTTATTTGACAAATATTATCCAATCATGGTCTAATTAGGCTTAAAAGATTCGTCTCGTCCATTTCGTCTAAACTGTGTAATTAGTTTTATTTTTTATCTATATTTAATGCTTCAGGCATGTGTCCAAAGATTCGATGTGACGGGAAATCTGAAAAATTTTGCAAAATTTTCTGGGAATAAATAGGGCCATAGTTGATAACACGAAAATAATTGCCACAGGTCGAACACTTTATTGTTCTGACTCCAGACCGTTTGTCTGCTTTATGATCCTCTCTCTACAATTTGTTCTTATCCTTCCGTCTCCCATCCAACAGCCATAGCCCACTAATTTAATCCATCCATGTGCTGCAGCCAGCAGCGCGCTCATGACTGGGCGATGCAACACGGCCACACGGCAGCCAACATGAGAAGTGGCAGCAACCGAGCGCACAAGCAGCTGCTAGGTAACTGCGTTGTGAGGCTAGACTGAATAAAGTGCGTTGGTCGCGGCCGCAGGCTGCAGCCCGTGGCGCAGGGAGCGTTGGCACACTACAGCACGGCGGCCAAGGCAGCGGCGCTTTGCGGCCCTGAGCAAGATTCAGTAACATTCCTCTAATGTTATAGTGTAACTTTCGTGCCTATATCAACCGTCGAAGTAAGATCTTATGGCTGTCAGCATTTTAATTTTTAACTGGAGACTTTGGTTTTCCTCCGTGAAGATAAGCTGGAGCACCTGCTTATTCGCTCGAACCGCGCTGGTGTCGCACGCCGAGCCGTCCTGTGCGCTCGCCGCCCGGAGGAGCCGAGTTGTTTTGCGCCCGCCGCTCGAAGGAGGTGGTGGTCTACAGGCCGCCTCCTGGATGCCGCTGAGGAGCACGGACAGTGTGACGCTGAGACGCCGTCCAACCGTGCTTCCGCCGAGACACCGTCAATGAGCTCTGTGCAAACCAGGGTCACTGCTGCGTGTGGTTCCAAAGCAATAGGACCTCCTATAAGGTGCAGCCCGTGCGTCCTCAGCGTTTCATATCCAGTGAACTACTACCAAGACATCATGCAAATCGTTCGTGCATCCGAGCACTTAGCGTTTGGCAAGCTTGTCGTTGGAGTGCTCCACGAAGTTATTGAACCCATTGAATCGAAATCAAGCAGAAACTTGATACACATGTCCTACTTGGTGGGAACACACATGCCATAGCTCCAACTCCAGCTTCTTGGCATCACGACAAAAGTGCCTCCTTCATGGCGAGGCCAGGTCTCTGTAGTGGCCCAGCGGCGGCGGTCCGGCGCACTACGACCCCTTCATCGACCACAACCTAGCACAGCGGCTACGCCCTCTACGATCTGGAGGCATCTGGTGGCCTCCTCTAGGGTGGCGCGGCGGCGTGCGAGGCCTGTGATTTGAGGCCCGCATCTAGTTGGGGCTGTTGGGCGGCGCCTAGGGCGTCAAGGTGTGGCGCGGAAGGGATGTTGCGGCAGGGACGGCGTGGGAGAGTGGAGCAGCCCGCCATAGGAAAAACGCGTCCGTGCTCGCATGCTCTGCCTGGAACGCTCCCTCTGTCCCACATGGTGAAAACTCAGAGTCTGGCTCCGCCGTCCTCCACACTGACAGCGCCCACTCGGAGCGGTGGTCACGCTTTCGCCGCTCCGCCCTCGGCACCAGCCGCCCCGCCTTCCGCGGTGGCCGCGCACGATCGCCGCGTCACCTTCCGCAACGGTTGCATGCTCGCCATACTCCAGGCCCACGCCGACTCTCGCAGCTTTGGTCTCCGTGCTGGCCGCGAGCTCGCCTCGCTGACCGTATGCTCGCCATGTCGCTCTCCGCGCCGTCCATGCGCCCTCGCCCCGCCCCAGGCCTGTGCCAGCCGTGCGGTTACCACGTTGACCTCATGCCCATCGCGCCGGCCACGCAGCCTGGCTCCTAACTCCCGCTCCGTCTTTGCAGGACAGAAGCCAAACCCAGGCTAAAAGCGGCTGCAGCCCTTCATCAATCTTGAATCTATACCTATTACCTAATAATAAAGAGGTAAAATTTCAGGCTCTTTTTTTCGTCCATCCATTTTTTTGGGTTCGTCTTCTTCTAACTACTGGATAATGGAGAGTTTCTTCCGTTCGGACTTGTATATATCTATCTATATCTATATATAATAATAAAGAGGTAAAATTTCAGGCTCTTTTTTTCGTCCATCCATTTGTTTTGTCCGCCTCCCTCTAACAACCGGACGATGAAGAGTTTCTTTATATATATATATATATAAGATCTGAGTAAGCCAAATAAGAATCCTAGATATATTGGACACATGTTCTTAAGGTAAGAAAGATAGTTTAGAATCCTAATCCAAATACATCTCCCAGATTTGAGTAAGCTTAATAAGAATCCTAACCCAAACAAAAAAAAGATACAAATAGAAATTAGACAAAATCTTTCGTGCGCCATCTATTTGATTTCCCTGTTTTCTTTGTGATGAAGTCCAATCAAACCATAGTCCAATGAGGACTCCACGAAACTTTATTTCTGATCTCAAATGTTTTTCTCAAATAAACTTATTACTCATCCGAACCAAACATAGTTTTTTCCAAAAAAACAATAAAACTACACCATGGACCGTCATCAAGGTATTCAAGAATCCGTGCAAGAATATGTAACCCGAACCCATGACTCATTGTAACACCCAAAAATTTGCATGGATTTAAAATAGCCTAAACTGATTTAATTATGCAATTGTTTGTGCATTAAACCATAGGGAATTTTTTTATTGGAATTAAAATTCATCATAAGGTTTAGAAACATGTTGATGCATACATGCCGGTACATTTTGATTTATCATGCTGATTGGTTTTTGCTCCTAAATCAAATTGCTTCAAAATTGTTTTTAAACTGAATTTAAGGTTTAGAAAATAAAAAAAGCAGCTCTCTCTCTCTTCGGCTGCTGGCCAGGTCGTTTGGCCCAGCACCGTGGCACAACCTGGCCAAGCTGCACAGGCGTACGTTCCCTTCCTCCCTGCTTGGCTGATGTGCAGGGCCCACTGAACAGTGTCATCCTCTAGCTCCATCCCATATTCGACTTGGACACTGCTTGGATATGGAATTTCCATCGCCAAATCCCGTGTCTCATGCGATTCAGCGAGGGAAGCGTGCCTAGCACTATAAAAGGGTACGAGCCTCAGCTATTTTCGTCTCCCAACCCTAGCACGGCCGTCGCCTCGTTTTGAGCTCGCAGCGCCGCCACGCTAGCTGACGCCGTTGTCGCTCGCTCTGCTGTTTCTTTGTTGGCGTAAGTCCGTTGCCAAGCTTCACGTCTCGGGTCTTGCGAAGCCGCTGATGCGCCCCTCTTTTCCATCTCCATACTGTCCCTAGCACTAGCCGCTCGTCCAAGATCTTGCCGAGAAGAAGAGCTCGTTGCTGCTGCTGCTCGATCGTACCTGTTTGCTGGTGAGCATCTCCATGTTTTCCTCCCTGTGATATACGTCTACAAGCATATTCAAAATTCTATCTCCTTATATCAATTCATCGTATGCCTTTGAGAGCTCATCGATATTCATGTTCAGTAGATGCAAGTTGTGGTCACCTAGTTTGTCCAGCAACAGACCAGCCCGTCCATCCGTCCATGCAGTTGTCTAGTTTTGCTTAACTAGCTTGACGACGCCATCATGATGTCATATAAACATTATGGCCGTTTTCCTTTAGAAAAACAAATCCCGAAATACAATAAAAATACGTATACACATATAATCTTGTTTAGGCCATATCATTTACGTTTTAATTCTGTTTCGAGTCATTCCAGATGCATTAGATTCATGTCGTCGCGCTCTATGCAATAGTGGTAACCTTTGTCATGTCACTTGATTATAAATTTATTAATTATAAATAGTGATTAGATTAATATATTTATTTAATAGCTTCCCAATTAAAAGCAATCTAATTTTAACTCGGTTCTAGTTGCTACTCAATTGCTAAAAGATGACTCACTAAAAGCTAATCGCAGTAAACCAGTGTCAACTTTTGAGCCTTATGAACCCTATGTTATATTTGTTGAGTTCGACATGGACTCACTCTTGCTATTTCCACCACACACCGGCGTGTAGTAAGGTGCTGCTTAAAAAAAATAAAGGTGTAGTGGAGTTTCCAAAAGTCTATAAGAAGTGCTTGGCATACGGAGCCCCCAGTCAGCTGTCCCTGTGATGTTGGAGCCTGAAGAAAAGATTAGTGACCATTCCGCGATAATCTGATGTAAATGTTAATATAACTATGTGTATGTTATATAATAATATTGTTTCTGATACTTTTCCATTCTGATATATGTGTGGACTTTCTAGGCGCACATATGACGAGTCTGGTTTTATTCTTTGGAAAACCGGGTGTGACAGAGTGGTATCAGAGCAATGCTGACTGTAGGACGCAAGCCTAGTTAGAAATTGGTCATGTTAAGGTTTTGAAACTGCTATAACAATCCTTGTTCTATAAACCTTGGTATTTTCTTCCATACTGTATTCTTGCCCTTGATATTATCCCCGCCTTGTTGCTTATTTTAAAAGTTTTTGTTCTCATCTTCACTCCTTGATTTGGTATGCTTTTAGAACCTCATCTTACCATCTTCTTGCGACATCGGAAGAGAAGCATTAGGATCTTTTCCCTTTATACGAAGAAAACGATAGCATCACAAGTTGAGTCAGTGTTGAGTTGTGCTCCTATATTGCCTTGTTTGATTGTCTTTATGCCTATGCTTGTTTTGGATCTTTGTAATGATTGCAATGAATTTGTGGATCCCACAATTTCATTTAGATATAGGCTTAAGATATAAGGATTAGTGAATAGGTAGATGGGTTGGTTTATTTTGACTCTCTACATCCTATCATTTTAGAGCAGTCTGTCTCATTTGGCTTATACATCTGTCTTTGAACGACCATAAATCATGAGAAAATTCTGGACAATATTAGGCTTCGAGATCTTTACCTAGCCGCAAGAACCACCCTCGTAGCTATTTTGGATTGGGAGTTATGAAAATCACAAGACGATGCAACTGTGCTGTCTGAAAGTTGGAACAGAATCTGTTATGTGCTGTTTTCGACCAAGTCATCTACAGAATTTGGAAAAGTGTTCTATAAGAAAGTTTCAGGAAATTTCATAAGCTTTCCAATGGTATAAGGTGGAACTTCATTGTAATTACAAAACGAGAGTTGTAGCAGTTTTACCGCGTTGCTGATTTTCTGCTCGCGATAAACTTCAGATTTCTTGTTTCTACCTATGCACAAAAGAATCATTAGGATATTAGAACGTATGGATGCTAGTTAGATCATCTAGAAAAAGGTTCAAGCTATCTTATTTGGTGTCCCTTATTTTAAGGGGGTAGCCAATGTAAAGAAGGTTTATTAAGTTTTAATTCTCTATTTGGAAGTATTGGTTAGTTTCCATGATTGAGTTGCCACTCTTAAGCAAACATGTCTTGTGTACAAGGTTGATAATTTTGGATCCATGGAGGCGAGAGTTGTCCCTTTAGATAGCTCATGATTATGATCATCTATACTTGCTCGTGTTGCTGATGTTGGTCACTTGATGACAGGAAGTGTAGTATCCCATGACTCAGGAACCCCATATGACGTCTCGCATTGATATGTGGGAAAATGTTGATGTTTCTGCCATTGAAGGATGTTATGGGTATGATGAAGCTGAGCACTATCAAAACAGCAATGTTGAAGAGCAAGTTGGGAGTGAACTGAGTCAGAATCCACAATGACGAAAGCGAAAAAGGAAAGCCCATAAGAAGCCTGCTCAAGGAAGCAAAGCGCAGCGAAACTATGTCAATAGAAGACTGAGCAATGTGGATATGGATAATATTAATGGAGCTACTCAAGCAAAAGAAGATCTAAAGGCAAAGTATCCATCGCTCTTTGATCACCATCTTCCGAATCTCGAGGACGAGATTCATCTTAAGGGGGTAGAATTATAACACCCAAAAATTTGCATGGATTTAAAATAGCCTAAACTGATTTAATTATGCAATTGTTTGTGCATTAAACCATAGGGAATTTTTTTATTGGAATTAAAATTCATCATAAGGTTTAGAAACATGTTGATGCATACATGCCGGTACATTTTGATTTATCGTGCAGATTGGTTTTTGCTCCTAAATCAAATTGCTTCAAAATTGTTTTTAAACTGAATTTGAGGTTTAGAAAATAAAAAAAAGCAGCTCTCTCTCTTTTGGTTTGGCCTGCTGGCCTGCTGCTTCGGCTGCTGGCCAGGTCGTTTGGCCCAGCACCGTGGCACAACCTGGCCAAGTTGCACAGGCGTACGTTCCCTTCCTCCCTGCTTGGCTAATGTGCAGGGCCCACTGAACAGTATCATCCTCTAGCTCCATCCCGTATTCGACTTGGACAGTACTTGGATATGGAATTTCCATCGCCAAATCCCGTGTCTCATGCGATTCAGCGAGGGAAGCGTGCCTAGCACTATAAAAGGGTACGAGCCTCAGCTGTTTTCGTCTCCCAACCCTAGCACGGCCGCCGCCTCGTTTTGAGCTCGTAGTGCCGCCACGCTACCTGACGCCGTTGTCGCTCGCTCTGCTGTTTCTTTGTTGGCGTAAGTCCGTTGCCAAGCTTCACCTCTCGGGTCTTGCGAAGCCGCTGATGCGCCCCTCTTTTCCATCTCCATACTGTCCCTAGCCCTAGCCGCTCGTCCAAGATCTCGCCGAGAAGAAGAGCTCGTTGCTGCTGCTGCTCGATCGTACCTGTTTGCTAGTGAGCATCTCCATGTGATATACGTCTACAAGCATATTCAAAATTCTATCTCCTTATATCAATTCATCGTATGCCTTTGAGAGCTCATCGATATTCATGTTCAGTAGATGCAAGTTGTGGTCACCTAGTTTGTCTAGCAACAGACCAGCCCGTCCATGCAGTTGTCTAGTTTTGCTTAACTAGCTTGATGACGCCATCATGATGTCATATAAACATTATGGCTGTTTTCCTTTAGAAAAACAAATCCTGAAATACAATAAAAATACGTATACACATATAATCTTGTTTAGGCCATATCATTTACGTTTTAATTCTGTTTCGAGTCATTCCAGATGCATTAGATTCGTGTCGTCGCGCTCTATGCAATAGTGGTAACCTTTATCATGTCACTTGATTATAAATTTATTAATTATAAATAGTGATTAGATTAATATATTTATTTAATAGCTTCCCAATTAAAAGCAATCTAATTTTAACTCAGTTCTTGTTGCGTTACGACCGTGCCGACCATAAACAACATGTTAGGGATGATGTTTACCATGTCACATGTATTTTTCCATGTATAGTCAAATATTAAATTGTTTAATATGCATGTAACCAGTTTTCCAAATTAAAAGCAACATAGGTGATGTACTTAAAGATTTTTCTGTACAAATATTAATATGATTAATTGCTACATAAATGCATTCTTAATTTATTATTACTTAGTTTAAACAAGTTGTATATATTAGGCACTATTAAGTATGCACGTGTCCCTTTTCATATTGCGAACTCTAAGTTGAACTTGCTTAATCCCTACAACAATATTTAAAAAACAAGATTGATCTTAGCTCAGCTTGGAATTAGAATATAATTTAAGTAATCTGAGTTAATAACTATCACGTGGTTTTTATTCAATTAAGATAATTAAGCGTGTAATTGTTTCTTTTATAATACAATCTCTCGATAGTCGTTTCTTTTTCATCGTAGTTTCGTTATCGGCGTTTCTTGTGTTCTCGTGACCGTAGCCGGTAGCTTTCTTTTAGTACTCTGTTTTCTCTTGTGTGGTGTATTGTTCTTAATTGTCCCTATTTGTTTGCTTGTATGCTTATTAGTGTGCTGGGTTGCTATGATCTACGAGTAGAAGAAAGACTATCCGTGAGTGCCAAAGATCCGAAGATGAAGACCAGAAGCTGAGTGCCAGAAGTTGCAAATAAAAGATTAAGTTGAGGTTTTTCAGAGCAAGTTGCTTTTGGCATAAAGCAAGTTCTAAGGCAAGTATAGCATGGGATTATCCTTGTTGTCCTATTCACATTAAGCAAATAATATCATTATGCATATATTCCTTGTTAAGGATGATTTAGTGTTGATCTTATTCCTTGATACCTATTATATTGCATGGATTAGTATTGCTAGTGCTTAACATGAACTATGATCATGTAATTTGACTAATGGAATATGCAATAAACATTAAAAGATGAATTTTTGTTACTGTTTAAAGGGGACTAGAGCATGGGGTTATTTTGGTGCTCTTGTTACTCTCCTTAAGGACTTATCTGTAAGCGAACATCTGGGACTTATAGTACAACTGTGAGGGCTATATAGCTCTGGCTTTAGTCATATAGAAGGACCTTTCTAGCTTGTTAGTGGTATTCCTTTTTGGCGTAAGAATGGCTTGACGAATCGGGTATAGTGCGGCCTCTGTCCTCATGTGTATAGGCTGCGTGTTATTGTGCCATTTGGAAGGGGGGCTCTACATCTGTTTGCCGAGTGAAATCTAATGGCCCTAACTTGTTAGACGAACCTTCGAAAGACTTCATAGTGTTCCCCTGCCTGCTCACCTTGGAAGTGTTTTGGGAGTAATTAACCCGGGCATATGGGCAACACGACTCACAGTGAAAGTGTACAACCTCTGGAGAGTGTAAAACTGTTATAACAGCCGTGCTCATAGTCACGAGTGGCCTTGGACCCTTACAGAATAAATGATGAACACTAATGATAATGATAATACTGATGATATTGATGCTCATTAATGATTATTGTTTCTTGCTATACGTTATTCACGTTTACATGATCATGAGGTTATTTGAGTTTATGGTAAACTTGTTGCTACTCAATTGCTAAAAGATGACTTACTAAAATCTAATCGCAGTAAACCAATGTCAACTTTTGAGCCTCATGAACCCTATGTTATATTTGTTGAGTTCGACATGGACTCACTCTTGCTATTTCCACCACACTCCAGTGTGTAGTAAGGTGCTGCTTAAAAGAGGAATAAAGGTGTAGTGGAGTTTCCAGAAGTCTATAAGAAGTGCTTGGCATACGGAGCCCCCAGTCAGTCGTCCGTGTGATGTTGGAGCCTGAAGAAAAGATTAGTGACCATTCCGTGATACTCTGATGTAAGTGTTAATATAACTATATGTACGTTATATAATAATATTGTTTCTAATACTTTTCTATTCTGACATATGTGTGGACTTCCTGAGCTCACATATGACGCGTCTGATTTTGTTCTTTGGAAAACCAAGTGTGACACTCAAATTTATATGAGTTAGGACTCGCATCTAGCGATGATGAATATGAAGTTCGATTCTATATATATTCGGTCGCGCCCTATGTATCTGTATGCCAACCAAATCTAGGACCTACGTTCATACGAGTTCAAACAACTTACGTCCAACAATGATATGGAGTCTTATTCCTATATGTATTAGGTCCCATTGTAACGCACAGACACGTTTGCTAGTTTATAATAATTTGGTTATTTGATTATGATTTGTTTCACACACACACGTGCACGGCAGCGCTACGGCAGCGCTATTCTAACTATTCTACATCAAGGCACGATTAGCCTGTTATAAAATATTTTGTCAGCGGTTAGGACCTTCCCCTCTCTGTCTCTCATGATCAACATAATAGATGAAAGTAAAGAACAAGTAGACACAAGATAGGGAGACTATTCTTTATTCATCCGAATATTGGTGATTACAACATAGAGCTCCCATGTATATATAGTCCTATCAAGACCTAAGAGTTTGGTAAGAGCCCACATACAAACGGATTAGGATTTCTCCTTCTTCTTTCTTTCTAGGATAGAATTTGTATGCTTTACAACACTCCCCCTTTGGCGATTACCACGATATGCACATGCCTCATTAAAAACTCCATCCAAAAATCCAATGGGAAAAAACGATTCTTGAGAAAAGAGTACATCGCATTCGTTAATTGCATTGCACATGTTGTCTCATTAAAAACCTTGTGTGAGAAACCTTCAAATAAAAACTCACATATGGAAAAAGAGTACAACATTTAACCTTCTTGGTCATGTATTCTTTAGGATATTCTATTCTTCATGAATAGATATTTATCTTCATAATAAATGCATAAACTTCAATGTTTTAACAAATATGATCAACTTGATCTTTGTAATTCTAGTGATTTTAACTACCTTCAAGATAGATTCAATCAAATGCTCCCCCTTATAAAGCCATCCTTTGAACTTCATAGTTCAAACCATACTTTTTATAAATGTGTGCTTAATGATGGTATTGAGTACCACAATACGATATTTTTCAAAATATTAGCTCCCATTTCATCTATGAATTATAATATAAGTAAATGTAACACCCAAAAATCTTAAAAGTTTGAATTAGAAGAAATTTGGAGTTAAAAGAAAATTAGATATGAGTTCAAATGATTAAGATAATATTTAAGGGGATAAAATTTAAAATAATAGGTGAAATATTTGATGATGCATTCATGCTGTTGCATTTGTTTTATAATGTGGTGTGGTTTTGGTTTTATTTGATTTGGATTTGAAAATTTAGTTTAAATGGCTTTGGAAATAAATGTAAATGAGAAAAAGAAAAAAAGAGGAAATCTTACCTGCGGCCCGGTGGCCTGGAGGCCCGACCGAGCCGAACCGAGCCGGCCTGTTTTTTCCTTTCCGTTTTGGGCCACTGAGCCGAGCAGCCGCTGGTCCCCGCTTCTTCTCGTGCCCGCGTGGGCCGGCCTAGGAGACACAGCGGCCGTGCGCATTTCCCTCCCTTGTGACGCTGATAGTCAGGACCCGCTGTCAGTCGCGCCTTCTTCCCCTTGCTGTGGCCAAGCCAGAGTCCGACGTCGCCTCCAACCGAATCAATTGGGAATCTCGGGATTTCCTAACCAAATACGGCATATGGGGTCTATAAATGTGTAGCCTCTTGCCTCCTCTCCTCGTTTTCCATCTAAAACCCAAGCCGAATCACGTGAAACCGAGCGTAGGAGATTCGAAACCCTAAGTAGTAGCTGTTGCTCATCGTCGGGGTTTGCGGGTGGATTTGAGTCCTTCTTCTTCACTTTGGTGAGCTCGCCATCTTCTTCTCTTCCTTCCCCTGCTTTTCTTTTGAGCTGTGGTGCTTGGAGTCGGGTGTTTTCGAATCTTTTGCAAGCCGGTAATGGCGCCGCCGCCATCCCGAGCCGCGCTTCACCCTCGGTCGGTCATAGACTTCCTAAGCCGCATAGATGTGTTCACAATAAGCTCTTCTTTCGTTTGGTACCGACCACGGGTCGATTGATGGTCAAAATCGTGAAAACTTCCGTCTCCGGCGAGGCTCCGACCATGGCGCCGCCGTGTGTCGGGTTTTTCTGGTGATAGCGCCGCCGAGCCGTCCCTGGAGAAGTTGTCTGTCGTCCGTTCTTAGATCGACGGGTAGGAATAGAAGATACCCCTTCGCGGGGTAAATTTCTTAAAGAGTCCCTGAACTTTTCTATAATAGAACCCGCCGTCCTTAGCGTCGTTTAGGAAGTACGTTCCTTTGTTTTGAAGACGTATTTCTTCTCGGTAATTTGAAAATATGTTTTCTGGTATTTACAGTTTTGCCACTAAACTTATTTTGATCGTAAAATCTTCGTTTTAACTCCGATTTGACTCGTTCAAGTTGCGTTAGGTTCGTATTTGCGAACTCTACATGTTAGTATAGTTATACAGTAGGTTTGGAAAATTTAATTTTTGAGTTTATATTAAAGTATTTATTTATCTATAGGAAATCTTAGAAAATTCGTAACTTTCACGTTTTAAATCTGAATTTCGTGATCTTTACGTCTGTGTGATCGTAGGAACGTGTAGAAGAGTTTTACAAACTTTTTCATACTGTTTTGTACTGTTGATGTACTATTCTAATTATGTTTCTTTGTTTGCTTCGTGTATGATTGCTCGGATGATTGTGTGGTGATGTTTGGTGATTAAGTTTAGACGGTGAGCAGTTTCTTGATGATCCAGAGTATTATTTTGAGTCAGATCAGCAGGGTCAACAGGAAAGCTTTGATCAAGGCAAGTATAACATGGGACCATCCTTGTTACCTATTCACTGAAATTATCATACATATGCATGTGTCTTCCTTGACAACCTTAGAGATTATAACTTAGTGATTGTTATCTTGTTTCCTTGTCAACCTTGGGAATGCATTTGGGTAGCTGTTGCTAGTGCTTAATTATAAACAATGATCTTGTAATTTGATTAATGGATTAAGCAACCAACCATTAATGATGATTTTATTACTGTTGAAAAGGGGGCTAGAGCAAGGGGTTATATTGTTGCTCTGGTTTCTCTCCATAAGGACTTATCTGTACGTGATCATCTGGGACATATAGTACAGTTGTGGGGGCTATATGGCTCTGGCTTTAGTTGTTTAAAGAACATTTTTCTAGCTTGTTAGTGGTTACCTTAAATGGTGTAAGAACGACTTGCCACGTTGGGTGTAGGACAGCCTCTAGTCTTATGAGTATAGCCGTGAAGGAAGTGTGCCATTTGAAAAGGGGGGTTCCTACATCTACCTGCCGAGTGAATCTAATGGCCCTAACTTGTTAGACGAATCTTTAAGTGGCTTTATATGATTTCTGGTGTTTTGGGGAGTCGCGAACCCATGCATTTGAAAGTTATGACTCACAGTGAAAGTGTACACCTCTGCGTAGAGTTAAAAACTGGTATACTAGTCGTGCTCACGGATACGAGCGGCCTTAGAACATCTATGGATAGATGATCATTATTGTTATATCATGCTTAATTGTTGTTGATATTATTATTCTCATGTTAATGCTATTCATTATCCTTATTACAAGTGATCATTGATTCAATAATGGGAAGTGGAATATCTTGATGCTACTCAACTGCTAAATATATGATAACTAAAAGCTGAACGCAGTTAAACAGTGTCTAGCCTTTTGTGCCTCATGAACCCTATGTTGTATTTGCGGAGTTCGACATGAACTCACTCTTGGTATTTCCACCATAACAGATGAAGAATATGATGATGATTATCGAAATGAGTACTAGTCTTGGTGTCAACCAGTCAACCATGTCCCTGTGTTCGGAGTTCCGCTGAAGATCTACTATTAGTTACTACAATTTATTGTATAAGACTATGTGTTAAATATTTTTTCGCTATGTATAAGCACTGTGATGATACTATGTAATTTGTCTACTTATGTGTGCGACCGATTCCTAGGGCGCACATGAGTCTTTTATGCACCCTATTTTTGTCCTTAAAAATGGGTGTGACAGTAAATATGACCAATATGCTTCATGCATAAATGACCACTTATTAGTTGTGCAAAACAAATAAAATTTATCCTTCAGGATAATAAATCCTTTCATAGGATTATGGGGGTAAATAGTTTACAATATTCCTTATCTTCTAGATATTGCATCAAACACTAGAGTTTAAATACTTATAATTCTTCTTTAGTGGATTTTCAAATTATATGTTCTTCAAATCTTCAGGATTCTAATTGTACCACTAAATAATAAATCAAGTCTTACATTTAGCATTTAGGGGATAATTAATTGCCAAAATTACCATTATTATTATACCTTTTGTCGTATTTAGAGGATATCAACACTTCATTTGCTAGCTTTTGATATGCACTTTCTGAGTGTTTACATGACACCTTCATGGTGTTTAAGATTCCTCATTTCCTTTCTCTTCGATCTCTATTCACTTCAGAGACTATTGGTGTTTATTCAAGAATAGACTGGTAAATCCTTCGTGGATTAACTCCTTCAAGGACTTTCTTATTTTTTGTAAATAATATTTCTCTTCTATGAGATATATTTTCTACTACATGAGAGAATATTATGTGATATACACAATAAGATAGTGTTATTCACTACCAAGTCATTCGATGACTCTATTCCTTCTAGGATATGCTCTTCTTGAGACTTCAATATTCATTCATGAATATATTCTACCTTAAACTTCTTAGTACTTGTATAAGATTTAATTCTCATATGTTGCGATTTATATTCTTCAGGAAATATGGATTTTCATAATCCATTTATTAACTACACATTCAATATTCATTCAATTCATTTACCAAAAATATAGTAGAACATTTAATTTATTCTTACTTCTTAGTAGCAGATTCACCCTCAATTGCTTTCTTCATTGACCCGATATAATTGCTACAAGCAACTTTGCCATGAACTTTGTTTTCTGGATCCGAGTTCTCATAAGAGAAACATTTGCAATTGCAGAGGTAGCGTTGTCGACAACTATTATTTTCTCCCAATCTTCTCACAATGTGAGATTATTCTATCTCTTTGTCATTTTTCATACAAGAGATGATTTATTGTTCTGCATACCCACCACTAATGATGTGCACGCTTCGTGTGTTGGATTTCATCTTCATGATGATCCTCTTCATGAGGTGCTTCACCTTCTTCATGAGGTGGTATCTTCATGAGAATGGAGAAGTTTGTTCATATTTCATTTAACAAGTATACACTAAACTAGAACCCACAGACGTCCCCGTAGATTTTAGCTTGATAGTATACAATATTTAGTTTACTACTAGTAAACACAACTTCTGATTTATAACTTCAAGTTACTCCTCTCATTTTCAAAAATATTTGGCATATGCTCCACTTCATGCTTCACAAGAGCATTAGTCAAACTATTGTCTGATTTAGTGTGTGATACTATTTCTGCTTCAAGCTTAAAGGAATACTTTTCTCTTAAGAACATTTTTCTTCCATGGAAATAATATTTGGCATTCAAAATAGGCTTTCTCTCCCCCTAATGCCAATATTAGATCTTTAATAACATACTTCAAAAGATATCCCCTATCATGGGTTTAAAATAATTCAAATTCATGTATCACCAACTACAAGTGGAGGCCCATTCATGTATGCTATAATGAAATTTTATGGGAAATATTCACGCACATATTTAAACATGGGGGTTATTATACAATAAATACAGTAAGCTAGAATACATAAAGTACACTTAAGAATGTTCAACATTCCTACAAACTCAGGGATATTCTCCCCCTGATTTGCACATATCATAGTTTAGAAAACTATTTTATTGTCTAGCTTCTTTATTGTTTGGCCAAAAAATTGATCCAATTACTCATACATAAAAAAATGGATCATATTCTTCAAATGTATAAATATGCAACATTCAAAATTACATGCAATTTCTTCTATAATTTTCTAACCAAATGCCTTTTCTTCATAAATCCCAAATCATCATTTAGTGTATTATCTATTAACTCAATTTCCACTATAATTTAGCCCATTCAAGTGGGTCACTTCTCTATTTAGCCAATTTTAGATTGACCGTTTACATTAACCAACTCCCCTTGATCTTAGGCTACTTGGCCCTAGACCAATCTATTGCTTATGCATGCGATGCAATGAAAGCAAAATTTTTCTTAGTTCAACGAGAACTATATAGACATAGCATACTAGCTAGCCAATGTAATTATGAGGAAAGTACAAATGTACCTACTAGCTACAAATGTATTTTCTATACTAATATTCATGCAGGAGTGGAGATAGTTATAGCTCGATGAGAGCACAACATAGTGACACACATTCATGTGTAATGTGGAATGTTGGTATTCAATCCAACGTAATAGATAATAACAAAATGCAAAGCTACAAACTTGCTTGCAATTAGTGCAATGTAGAAAAAGTTAATTCGGCCGGAAGAGATGCGGCTAGGACTTCAAGTACTAATACAAGCACTTAAAGATAGATTTAGGAAGGTTATGCCTATTAAATATATATTACCCACATTTTCTTATGTCTTTACCCAATATTCATCCCCCTTTTCATGTCATAGTTACTTCAAGTAGTAATATGCTACATGCATCATCTATGAATAATCATTTCTGGTATTCATTGGTTCTAGCACGAAATTCACATATCAAGTGCACTATTCAGTGTACAACAACATATTTAGGGTAGGACTTAAAAACTTCTAGTTTCTAGGCTGAAGTATTAAATACTTAGTTTATAGATTATACTATTTCTTGACTAAATTGATCCTTCTAAGATCAGTTAATATGATAGTATAGTCAAATTGTTCATGTGTTCTACCTATGTGGTAGTAGTGCACAAAGAACTATATAACCTTCATGGTTAATTGAGGCTTCTTTGTGGATAAAATTAATGCAAAATTTGTTTAGATAGGTAATAGGAAATTGTTTATGTAAAACATATAAATCTAATTCATTCCATGCAAGATTAACATATATTACTGCAAGTAAAAATTGTAACTAAGAATATTAAATGCTTCATATTAGTCTTCAAGCTAATAAAGTAACCATTAACTCTTCTACGAGTTTACATAATCCACTTAATTCAATAGGAATTAAAACTTAAAGCATCGCTACCACTAATACTTTAGGATAGTAATTCCAAAGACAAAACAAGTCTATAAGCACATGATTTAAGTTCTTCTTCAAGAAAACCTTAAATATTCTAATTCTAATCCATTCTTATGTGTCTTAGCTTTTATACTTGACATTTAGCAGCTTCATGCATTGTCACACCCCAAAATTTTCAATTTTGGGTTGTGCATAGGAAATACTAAATAAAATAAATGTTTTAATATTTGGATAAAATTTCCTAAGTTTAGTTTATGATAGCATCAATTAGTTATATAAAAAAATAATGAGAATCTTTAATTTTTTCTAAACTAATTTGACGGGCTATTGTTTGATGCGATGTTTGCTTGTTAACTCTTGTGTGTTAAGAGCGAACAAAGTCTTTAAAAATGCGTTTAGTGGATCGATCTTTCTTCTCCAGCACGTCTTTATCTTTTTCTGCAATCAATATTTCTGGTTTCTCATCTTAAGTTCTCATTGGGAGTTTCCTAAAATCTTTTCTTTATCACGCAAATTATTCCTTTCAGTTCCTCATGTGCCAACCAATCTCAGTGAACTCTTCGGGAATTGTTCTGGCTTTTTCTGGAGCTAGTTCACACTTTTCTGCGAGCGTTATCTAATTTTTAGATGCTCCAAAATATCTTTTCATGAGGTTCAAATACTTTATTTTGGTTCCTTATGTTCCATAATGTCTCTGAGAATTTTCTCCAAATTTTCGGAGCTTTCGGAGTATTTTTCGTGGCTTAAATAATAATTCTGGACTTTTCTAGAATTATTTTATCCATGAAATTAATTAATTCCGAAAATAATAAAATATCTCTGACTTTCTCATGCCCAAAGGCTCATGTCTTTATTTACTAATGGGCTTCAATAATTAATTAGGCCTATTAGTAAAGATAGAGGGTGCAACGTCAATTAGCACCATATTGCTAGTTGACATGGAGGTGGAGAGTTTTCCTCCCTATATATACGTACCTATCCCTTGGGGAAAGCACACCAAAACTACCATAGTGTCACACCCATTTATCGACCAAATGGAATGCATACCCTTATGTGCGCCCAGAGATCAATCACACATAAGTTCACAAATTATAACAGAAGTATCATCATAAATGTTATAACATCACGAATATTTAAACACATAGTCTTAACACAAACGTAGCGGAAGTATAAATAAAAATCTCTCGTGGTAGCTCCAGTCACAGGTACATTGACTGGTTGACAGCAAGACTAGTAATCTTCAGGGAAGTAGGCGTAGTAGTCACTATTACCTCCATCTGTTACCCATCCGGGATTTTTATCCAAGTAAAAGAAATAAACAAGCGTAAGTACATCTCGTACTCAACAAGTGTAACATGGGGTTCATGAGGCTCAAAAAGGCATATTCATTGGTTTATCAGCATGTAGCTTTTAGTTAGCATGATTTTAGCATAACAATAACATCAAAATGTCTCAATATAAACATTAAACATATGATCCATGTGAAATGATTAACGAATAGCAAAAACATAATCATAAACAATTATTCAACTATTCCATAAGGGTCCAAGGCCACTCGTAACCGTGAGCACGGCTGTTATAACAGTTTTACACTCTGCAGAGGTTGTACACTTTCACTGTGAGTCGTGTTACCCAAATGCCCGGGTTAATTACTCCCAAAACACTACCAAGGTGAGCAGGCAGGGTAAACACTATGAAGTCTTTCGAAGGTTCGTCTAACAAGTTAGGGTCATTAGATTTCACTCGGCAAACAGATGTAGAGCCCCCCTTCCTGATGGCACAATAACACGCAGCCTATACACATGAGGACAGAGGCCGCACTATACCCGATTCGTCAAGCCATTCTTACGCCATAAAGGAATACCTCCAACAAGCTAGAAAAGGTCCTTCTATATGACTAAAGCCAGAGCCATATAGCCCCCACAGTTGTACTGTAAATCCCGGATTGTCGCTTATAGATGAGTCCTTATGGAGAGCAATTAGAGCATCAAAAGTAATCCCCATGCTCTAGTACCCTTTAACAGTAATAAAAATCATCTTTTAATGTTTATTGCATATTCCATTAGTCAAATTACATGATCATAGTCCATGTTTAAGCACTAGCCAAACTACTCAATGCAATATAATAGGTACCAAGGTAAAGGATCAATCGCTAAGTCATCCTTAACAAGGAATAAATGCATAATGATATTAATTGCATATGGTGAATAGGACAACAAGGATAATCCCATGCTATACTTGCCTTGCTCGAACTGGTCCTGAAGATCTTGCTCGTAGTAAAGCTCTTGATCTCCAACGAATTTCTCACCGTCTATACTTGATCAACCATTATCAACAACACACATCCAGAGGCAATCATGCATTAACAAACAAGACTATAATTAGAACAATACACCAACAGTAAGAAAATAAAATAAAAAGTCTTTAAAATGAATCTACAACTTGCTAGGATCACACAGACGCGAAGATCACGAAAATCGGATCTAAAACGACAAAGTTATGAATTTCCAAAGATTTCCTATAGAAAAATAAATACTTTAATATAAACTTGAAAATAAATTATCTCAAACCTACTGTACAGTTCTATCATCATGTAGAGCTCGCAAATATGAATCTAACGAAATTTGAATGGATCAAATCGGAGCTAAAACGAAAATTCTACAACTAAAACAATCTGAATGGCAAAACTGTAAATATCAGAAAGCGTATTTTTCATTTACCGAGACGAAATACGTTTTCAACCGATCAAAGCGTACTCTGAGCTTTTCGTTTTAGGACTGCGGGTTCTATACTTAAAAACTTCAGGGTTTCTTTTACAATTTTACAAACGAACCGGTATCTTCTAATTCTAGCCGTTGGATTTAGATCGGACGGTCCAGATCGGATCAAAGAAGTAACCGGCGGCGCTCCGGTCGGAATCAGCCGACGGCGAGCTTCCCGCGGCGGCGCCATGGCCGGGTGGAGCCTATCTCGCTCTGTGGTGCACGAAATCGCAAAGCAAAGGTACCGGCAGGTAGATAACTTCAACGCGAACTCACCTAAAGCAAAATCGTGGCCGGGGATGAAGCAAGGAGCGCGTGCGGCTTGAAGGGGCGGACGGTGGATCTCGTGCTCGCGGTGACCTAGCTCCCGAGCACCAAATCGGCTACCGATAAGACGGGATGAGGGCGGAATCATGCGGGGCTCCGTTTTTATAGTCCGGAGGCGCGAGGAAACAAGGAAAGAACGAAGATACGCGGTGGATTTGATTCACCGAATCGGAGAAGAAAGAGAGAAGGCGGTGCGGAGCCGGAGGAAGAAGAAAGGAAGGTTGAAAAAGACACTGACAAGCGGGACCCACATGTCAGCGGCTCAGGGCGGAAAACGCGGCCGCTGCGGAACGCATACGCGCGCGCGCGCGGTGACGGGCTGTCGGGCCGCGACTTGGGCTGGGCCCAGGAGGAAGATGCGGGCGCGGGAGGAACAACGGGCCGCATGCTGAGCAGGCCGAGGCGGCGGGCTGCGGCTGAGCTGGACCAAAATCCGAATGAAAATGAATTTCCTTTCTTTTTCTTTTTCCAATTTTTCAAAGCAAATTTTCAAAAGATTTTCAAATCCAAATTTGAATTTAAATCAAACCACTCATCTCAAAAGTTTAAATGCAACAGCATGAGTGCACAAGCATGTTTCTACTCTTATATTTGATTTTAAATTTATAAAAATTTATTCTTATTCTAAATTTGCATGCTTCACAAAAATAAATATAAAAATCATATTTTTCCTATTTTTCTTCTTTTCAAATTTTTAGGGTGTTACAATTCTACCCCCCTTAAAATGAATCTCGTCCCGAGATTCGACCGATGCTTACTCAAACAGTTGCGGGTAGGTTTTTCTCAGATCCTCTTCTCGTTCCCAAGTAGCCTCTTCTGCTGTGTACCGATTCCATTGTACTTTACACATTTTGATTGTTCTACTTCTTGTGACTCTGTCCGCAGTCTCTAAAATTTTAACTGGAAACTCTTCATATGTAAGATCCTCCTTAACAGTGAGTTCCTCTAATGGAATCTGCTCCTCTGGTACTCGTAAACATTTCTTCAATTGAGACACATGGAACACATCATGTACACCTGCCAAACTTTCAGGTAATTCCAACTGATATGCCACTTCACCACGTCTCTCTATAATCTTGAAAGGTCCAATATATCTTGGTGCCAATTTACCCTTCATGTTGAACCTCTTCACACTCCTCATTGGCGATACTTTCAAATATACATAATCCCCTACCTCAAAAGTCAACTCCCTTCTGCGAGTATCAGCATAGCTTTTCTGTCTGGACTGTGCTATTTTTAGATTATCTCTAATCATTCTCACTTTCTTTTCAGCATCCTTTAATACATCAGGCCCATACACTTGACTCTCCCCTGTCTGATTCCAGAACAACGGGGTTCTACACTTTCGTCCATACAGAGCCTCAAACGGTGCCATTTGAAGACTCTTCTGATAACTGTTGTTATAAGAGAACTCTGCGTAAGGCAAACTCTTATCCCAGCTAGTTCCATATTGTAAAGCACAAGCTCTCAACATATCTTCCAATATCTGATTAATTCTCTCCGTTTGACCATCTGTCTGAGGATGATAAGCTGTACTAAAATTTAATTTGGTTCCCAATGATTCATGTATCTTTTGCCAATAATGAGATGTAAACTGAGTACCTCGATCAGACACAATCTTCTTAGGTACTCCATGTAGACTCACTATTCTTTCCATATACAACTCTGCCAACTTCGCACTGCTATATGTAGTCTTCACAGGCAGAAAATGAGCAACCTTAGTCAGACGATCCACTATCACCCAAATTGAATCATATCCTCTTTGAGTCCGTGGCAACCCAACTATAAAATCCATACCAACCTCTTCCCATTTCCACTCGGGTATCTGCATAGGCTGTAACAATCCTGCAGGTCTCTGATGTTCCGCTTTCACTCTTTGACAAGTATCACACAAAGCAACATACTCAGCAACATCTCTCTTTAAACCGTACCACCAATATTTCTCTTTCAGATCCAAATACATCTTAGTACTCCCCGGATGTATGGAATAAGCTGACTCATGAGCTTCACGCAGAATTACCATTCTGATATCCTTATCTTCAGGCACACACAGCCTTTTTCCAAACCATAGCGTACCATTATCATCCTTACGGAACCCTGGAGATTTACCTTTCGCTATGTTTTCAGCTATCTCCCTCAACTTTTCATCCTTCTGCTGACCTTTACGGATCTCTTGCTCTAGAGTAGGCTCTAATACTAATTCCACTGCATTGGTAGTAAATCCTAAGTTCAAATACTTGCACTCGGCACATAATTCCTTTGGCATAGACATTACTTGTATTTCATTTGCATAACTTTTTCTACTAAGAGCATCAGCAACAACGTTGGCCTTTCCTGGATGATAATGCACCTCTAGATCATAGTCTTTTATCAACTCCAACCATCTACGCTGCCTCAAGTTTAGATCCGTTTGAGTGAAGATATACCTTAAACTCTTGTGATCAGTGTATATATCACTCTTGTGTCCAATCAAATAATGTCTCCATATCTTTAATGCATGAACTACTGCAGCTAATTCCAAATCATGAGTAGGGTAATTTAACTCATGCTTCCTCAACTGCCTTGATGCATATGCCACAACTCTACCTTCTTGCATCAGTACACATCCCAAACCCAATCGAGATGCATCACAATAGGTAGAGAAAGGTTTACTCAGATCTGGCAAAACTAAGACGGGTGCAGTCGTCAATCTCTTCTTTAGCTCCTCAAAATTGGCCTGACACTTCTCGGACCACACAAACTTGGCATTCTTCTCCAATAATGCAGTCATTGGTTTTGCAAGCTTTGAAAATCCCTCTATAAATCTTCTATAATAACCAGCTAATCCCAAGAAGCTACGGATCTCACTCACATTGATGGGTGGTTTCTAATTCAATACATCTTTCACCTTACCAGGATCTACTGATATTCCTCCATTAGAGACAATGTGACCTAGAAAAGAAACTTCCTTCAACCAAAACTCACATTTACTCCTCTTTGCATATAGTTGGTGTTCTCTGAGCTTCTGCAAGACCAACCTCAAATGTTCCGCATGTTCTTCCTCATTCTTGGAAAATACTAGAATATCATCGATGAATACCACTACAAACTTATCCAGATATTCCATAAACACCTTATTCATTAAGTACATGAAGTATGCAGGGGCATTAGTCAAACCAAAAGACATCACCGTATACTCATACAACCCATACCGTGTGGTAAAAGCTGTCTTTGGTATATCACTAGCACGAATCTTCAACTGATGATATCCAGAACGAAGATCAATCTTGGAAAATACACAAGCTCCTCTCAACTGATCAAACAGGTCATCAATCCTAGGCAATGGGTACTTGTTCTTAATAGTAACCTCATTAAGAGACCGATAATCTACACACATCCTCTGAGTTCCATCTTTCTTATCCACAAAAATCACTGGTGCTCCCCAAGGTGAAGAACTAGGACGAATAAAACCCTTATCCTGCAACTCCTTAATTTGTTTCTTAAGTTCTTCTAATTCATTTACTCCCATTCTATATGGACGCTTAGCTATAGGTGCAGTTCCAGGTAATAATTCAATAATAAATTCAATGTCACGGTCTGGTGGCATACCTGGCAATTCCTCTGGAAACACATCTGGAAACTCCTCCACAACTGGATCTTCCTGGTTGGCACCATCATTGAGCTGGTTCACTGTAGCAGTCTCTTGTTTTTGCACTTTTACTTCAACCCTGATTCTATCACCCTTTGGTGTTGTCAGTACAACTGATTTATCCTTACACTGAATCTCTGCTTGTTGTTGCATCATCCAATCCATTCCCAATATAAGATCAATCCCAGCTGTTCTCAATACTATCGGGCTAACTGTAAACTCTACCCCCCTTAAGTTGAGACTAATCGGAAGACAGCGATAAGATGCTGGCATGCTTCCACCAGGTGAGTTTACTAAGATAGGGTTCTTCATGGCACATAAATGGATTCTATGTATTCTAACAAACGATTGCGATATGAAAGAATGTGATGCTCCAGAATCAAAAAGTACAGTGGCGGGAGTAGAGTGAACATCGAACGTACCAAGCATAACTTCTGGCTCCTCCACTGCAGTTTCCTGGGACAAGTGATTCACCCTTCCTGAGTTAGGTGCGATCTTCTGGTGGCTGCTCTGTCTCTGGGGAGTCTGCTGGTTAAGCTTCTCCGGGCAATTGTAAGACAAGTGACCTTCTTTTCCACATCGGAAACACTTGTTGGGGGTATTGGGAGCACTGGTCTTCATAGGAGTGCTATTGGAAGGACCCTGACGCTGTGCTTGATTTCCATTCTGCTGCGGTGGACGTTGGTTGCTATTCTGTGGCTGGAATGGGGGACGTTGCGGAAACTGTCCACGGAATGGGACCTGACTACGATTCCACTGTCCAGAGAGAGGCCTCTGCTGAGTATTCTGCTGAAAACCAGTACGCAGACGGGTGTTGCTATTAGAGGCTTGTCCCTGTAACCTCTTTCTCTTTGCATCCATTTCCTTGCGCTTGCTATCCACCACGATAGCGCGGTTTACAAGCGTCTGAAAATTAGGGTAGGTATTGGACATCAACTGCAACTGTAGTCCATCATATAATCCCTTCAAGAAGCGGCGCTGCTTATCATTGTCATTAGCCACCTCATGTGGAGCATATCGTGACAATTGAGCAAACTTGTCACGGTACTCAGCTACAGTCATTGACCCTTGGGTCAGGTTCCTGAATTCCTCCGCCTTCAACTCTATCATTCCTTCAGGTATATGGTATGCCCTGAAGTTCTCCCTAAACTCCTGCCAGGTGACTGCAGGAGCATTGGCAGGACGACCATACTCATATGACTCCCACCAATCCTGAGCTTCTCCCTGAAGTTGCCCAGAAGCAAACAACACCTTCTGTCGGTCATCATATTGGGCAATAGTGAGTTGTTTCTCCACCGCACGAAGCCAATCATCGGCCTCCAAAGGGTCAGCAGCATGTGTGAACACTGGGGGACGACCCTTCAAAAACTCACCACGCTTATCACGTGGTTGAGCCCCAGCAACTGGCTGATTTTGCTGATTTTGCACTAGTTGCTGCATCAACTGCGTCTGTACCGCCAACAGTTGCTCAATAGTTGGTGGCGGTGGTGGTGGTGGATTTGGGGGAATGTTTCCACGACCTCTGCCTCTTCCTCTTCCGGCCATCTGCCACCCATAAACATGCAAACTTTAAGAATTCCATGATTTCAACCACTTATAAGATTAAGAAGGAGATCTGAAAGTTTTCTGGACGAGTAGCATTGTTGACAGTTCAGTATTTCAATCATATCTCGAGCTACAGAAATCCAAAAGAGACGTGCCTTATATGATTGGAAAGCTTATGAAATTATCCACAATTTCTATTCAGACCTCAAGATCAGATTCTGTCGTTAAGTCTATGAAAAATAAGGCGTAACAGAAACTGTTCCAGATTCCAGACTGTGCAGAAACTTTAACTTGTGAAAATTATATCTCTCGAACCAGATCAGATAAAAAGGTGATTCCAGTGGCATTTGAAAGATGCTTGAGTCTAGTTTCTCTCATAAAAATTTCATAAATGTTGCACGAACCGTTTTTAAACTATAGCAGAAACATTGAAGACTGCTCCAGAAAACAGCAAGGACAGAAACGTGATAATATCAAACCCAACTATTATTCCTTGACTATTAAACTTATTATTCTTAAGAATGGAACTTGTAGACATGCCTACAAGTCCCGACACTCAAACAAAGATCCAACTCACACATAAGCATAATAATAAAGCAACTAGCACACCAAGGTTCAAACCACACGACAGACTCGACTGACTCAACTGACGTTACTAAGAACGTTCTTATTACATAAAGGACTCCTACTTCCTAAGGAAGTGGCTCATGCTCTAATGTCTCATAAATCTTGGGCATGCCTTGGTTTGCTCGGAGCTCATCAATGGTTGCTTGGCACCTCTTGATAGTCTTCCCTTGTGCCTTCACCATCTCTTCTAGCTGCAGCTTCCTATCCATCATATCATAGACAAAGTTCACCATCACCCGAGGTAGTGGCTCTAGCTGCACTGGATCTGTCATAGCCCATCCAAGTTCGGGGTGTGCACGAGGAAAGAAGCGATGAATGTCATGCTTCATAAGGTTAAAGCGAAGATAGCGGAGACCCATACATGCTTCAAAAGCAGCATCTTCAATGCTATCCTCTATAGTAGCTCGATGTCCCACGTGAGAGAACATCCTGTCCAGCTGATATGCTCCCTTGTCTTCCTTATGGGCAAAGATGCTTGCCCTTGCCTTCCAGTACGTGTCCTCCAGTGGATGAGTGTACTCCCAGCAGACGTACTCCACAGCTGGATGCCAGTCAGCGAAGTAAGCAGTGAGCATCCCCACCAGGCGAAGATGAGAGACAACATTCCCTCCATTCCTGTGGTAGATCCTCACAGTCCACCCCATTGGAGCAGGTGGCATATCTTCGGGAGCTTCATATGATGGAGGCGGGGGTTGTACTCCTCCATTAGCTTCCTCTTCATCATCTTCAATCTTGATGATTTCTGGATCTTCTTCAGACTCAGGCTCTTCCTGGGGAAGTGCTGGTGCTTGGACTGGTGTCACAGGAGTCTGCTCCTATTCCTGAGGTTCTGGCTCTTGTGGCTCTTCAGTTGCATGCAGAGCACGAGGTGGGTAGTATCCTCCAGAGCTAATGCGGGCAGTCTTACGGTCACGGGCCATCTACAGAATTTTTAGATGAAGTTAGAATAGAGGCAAAATTTCGTAATAGAATGTGACATAAGGAGCATAAAAATTTATCAAATAACAAGAGCAAGATAGTGAGCATAAAAATAGTATAAAGATGATACTAAATCGACCATTCTTAGCTAGGCTTGCGTCCTACAGTCAACAAGAGCTCCGATACCAATTTGTCACACCCATTTATCGACCAAATGGAATGCATACCCTTATGTGCGCCCAGAGATCAATCACACATAAGTTCACAAATTATAACAGAAGTATCATCACAAATGTTATAACATCACGAATATTTAAACACATAGTCTTAACACAAACGTAGCGGAAGTATAAATAAAAATCTCTCGTGGTAGCTCCAGTCACAGGTACATTGACTGGTTGACAGCAAGACTAGTAATCTTCAGGGAAGTAGGCGTAGTAGTCACTATTACCTCCATCTGTTACCCATCCGGGATTTTTATCCAAGTAAAAGAAATAAACAAGCGTAAGTACATCTCGTACTCAACAAGTGTAACATGGGGTTCATGAGGCTCAAAAAGGCATATTCATTGGTTTATCAGCATGTAGCTTTTAGTTAGCATGATTTTAGCATAACAATAACATCAAAATGTCTCAATATAAACATTAAACATATGATCCATGTGAAATGATTAACGAATAGCAAAAACATAATCATAAACAATTATTCAACTATTCCATAAGGGTCCAAGGCCACTCGTAACCGTGAGCACGGCTGTTATAACAGTTTTACACTCTGCAGAGGTTGTACACTTTCACTGTGAGTCGTGTTACCCAAATGCCCGGGTTAATTACTCCCAAAACACTACCAAGGTGAGCAGGCAGGGTAAACACTATGAAGTCTTTCGAAGGTTCGTCTAACAAGTTAGGGTCATTAGATTTCACTCGGCAAACAGATGTAGAGCCCCCCTTCCTGATGGCACAATAACACGCAGCCTATACACATGAGGACAGAGGCCGCACTATACCCGATTCGTCAAGCCATTCTTACGCCATAAAGGAATACCTCCAACAAGCTAGAAAAGGTCCTTCTATATGACTAAAGCCAGAGCCATATAGCCCCCACAGTTGTACTGTAAATCCCGGATTGTCGCTTATAGATGAGTCCTTATGGAGAGCAATTAGAGCATCAAAAGTAATCCCCATGCTCTAGTACCCTTTAACAGTAATAAAAATCATCTTTTAATGTTTATTGCATATTCCATTAGTCAAATTACATGATCATAGTCCATGTTTAAGCACTAGCCAAACTACTCAATGCAATATAATAGGTACCAAGGTAAAGGATCAATCGCTAAGTCATCCTTAACAAGGAATAAATGCATAATGATATTAATTGCATATGGTGAATAGGACAACAAGGATAATCCCATGCTATACTTGCCTTGCTCGAACTGGTCCTGAAGATCTTGCTCGTAGTAAAGCTCTTGATCTCCAACGAATTTCTCACCGTCTATACTTGATCAACCATTATCAACAACACACATCCAGAGGCAATCATGCATTAACAAACAAGACTATAATTAGAACAATACACCAACAGTAAGAAAATAAAATAAAAAGTCTTTAAAATGAATCTACAACTTGCTAGGATCACACAGACGCGAAGATCACGAAAATCGGATCTAAAACGACAAAGTTATGAATTTCCAAAGATTTCCTATAGAAAAATAAATACTTTAATATAAACTTGAAAATAAATTATCTCAAACCTACTGTACAGTTCTATCATCATGTAGAGCTCGCAAATATGAATCTAACGAAATTTGAATGGATCAAATCGGAGCTAAAACGAAAATTCTACAACTAAAACAATCTGAATGGCAAAACTGTAAATATCAGAAAGCGTATTTTTCATTTACCGAGACGAAATACGTTTTCAACCGATCAAAGCGTACTCTGAGCTTTTCGTTTTAGGACTGCGGGTTCTATACTTAAAAACTTCAGGGTTTCTTTTACAATTTTACAAACGAACCGGTATCTTCTAATTCTAGCCGTTGGATTTAGATCGGACGGTCCAGATCGGATCAAAGAAGTAACCGGCGGCGCTCCGGTCGGAATCAGCCGACGGCGAGCTTCCCGCGGCGGCGCCATGGCCGGGTGGAGCCTATCTCGCTCTGTGGTGCACGAAATCGCAAAGCAAAGGTACCGGCAGGTAGATAACTTCAATGCGAACTCACCTAAAGCAAAATCATGGCCGGGGATGAAGCAAGGAGCGCGTGCGGCTTGAAGGGGCGGACGGTGGATCTCGTGCTCGCGGTGACCTAGCTCCCGAGCACCAAATCGGCTACCGATAAGACGGGATGAGGGCGGAATCATGCGGGGCTCCGTTTTTATAGTCCGGAGGCGCGAGGAAACAAGGAAAGAACGAAGATACGCGGTGGATTTGATTCACCGAATCGGAGAAGAAAGAGAGAAGGCGGTGCGGAGCCGGAGGAAGAAGAAAGGAAGGTTGAAAAAGACACTGACAAGCGGGACCCACATGTCAGCGGCTCAGGGCGGAAAACGCGGCCGCTGCGGAACGCATACGCGCGCGCGCGCGCGGTGACGGGCTGTCGGGCCGCGACTTGGGCTGGGCCCAGGAGGAAGATGCGGGCGCGGGAGGAACAACGGGCCGCATGCTGAGCAGGCCGAGGCGGCGGGCTGCGGCTGAGCTGGACCAAAATCCGAATGAAAATGAATTTCCTTTCTTTTTCTTTTTCCAATTTTTCAAAGCAAATTTTCAAAAGATTTTCAAATCCAAATTTGAATTTAAATCAAACCACTCATCTCAAAAGTTTAAATGCAACAGCATGAGTGCACAAGCATGTTTCTACTCTTATATTTGATTTTAAATTTATAAAAATTATTCTTATTCTAAATTTGCATGCTTCACAAAAATAAATATAAAAATCATATTTTTCCTATTTTTCTTCTTTTCAAATTTTTAGGGTGTTACACATAGAGGAGCCCCTAGTTTGGGAAATCTCTCGTGTAGTAAAATAGAATTTTCTCTCTTCCTGTCCTCGTCTCCTTCGGTGAGGTTTTCCGGCCACCTCGGATATCTCTGGCGAATTCCACTTCCACCCCGAGGTTTGTCTCGTCGTCCTCTTCACCGGCACATATTCCTTTTCGCGAATCCCTCGTCCTCGGATCCTGACACGAGAAGCGCTCTCCCCAACGTGAGGTGGAGCAGCGGCGCTCGGTCACCGCTCGACTTATAAACGGAGCTGATTGTCTTCTTGGAAGGGGAGGCAGACCGTTGCCACCAGGTGATCCCATCTCTGCACACATGGCCATCAGACTGCCACCAGCCAAGCCCCTTTCCCATCCACAACAGATACACACAGAGAAAGAGGAGGCGATGCCCTGTAGTCACCCCTGTCAATACACACAGAGAGAGAAAGAGCCCTAGGAGGAGTCTGATGTTCTGCTGCCTTCCCGGAGATCATGGCGTGCCATCCTGCATTGTTGCCGTGGCCGCCACCCGCCGCCGCCCTGCCGGCCAAGCTCCAGGTCGAGACCCCACGAGCTAGCCTCCGATGCACGTACAACTGAACCAAGGTAGAAGACAAGGTAATTACGAGTTTGTCATTGAAACGACTTTAATCGCAGTTAACTCATTTTAATTCCGTTCCGTTCCGTTTCAATTGCGTTAGATTGTGTTGACACGCTCTATGCACTAGTGGTAATGTTTTATCATGTCACGTGTTTATGATTTTATTAATTTAATTGCTAAATTAATTAACGTTTAAACAATTAGGTTTATAATTGAAAGCCATATAGGTTTTATACCTGGGTAATTTATACATCAAATATTAATGTGATTAGTTACTTATTTACATGTGTTTCTAAATTCTAAGTTGCTTAATAAACACGTTGTATATAAGATAAACTTGAGCAGTTGTTTTCATATATATATATATATATATATATATATATATATATATATATATATATATATATATATATATATATATATATATATATATATATATATATATATATATATATTACAAAGATAAAGTTAAACTTGATTGAATTATATCACACTCTTTATAAATAAACTATGAGTAGTTTTTCTGAGCTTCTGAATTAAATCATGTTTTGAGTAATCTAGTCTAAATAACTTTTCACGTGGTTTGCTCAATTAAAATGAATTAAGCATGTAGCCTTTTCTTTTCTATTGTAATACATAAAACTCCCGATAGCCGCTACATCACTTCTTATGTTCATTGTTAAATATTAATTTGATTAATGGGTACGTAACCAATTTTCAATTTAGAAATAACATGGAGGTACATTTCGATTTTGTATATGTAAATAAATTTTAAAATAATTAGCTACTAACATAAACATATTTTTAATTTGTAAATTGCTTAGTCTAGCACTTTGACGTGCGTTAGGATGCTCTCACAAAATTATTTCTTTTGCAAATATAAAAGCATAACTTGCTTAATAAAATATTATGTGGGAATATTTATAAAATATATAAACTTTGGTTAGTTTTAACTCGGTGTTGAGTCCAAATATGATTTGTTCAATCTGAACTAATTACTTTTTTATGATCTTGTTAGCTAAAATAAATCAAGCATGTAGTGGTTTCTTTTTATAATATAAATATTCCGATAGTCTTTTTCTTTTTAATGATAGTTCCGTTATCGACTTTTCTTGTGTTCTCGTGACCGTATCTGGTAGCTCTCTTTTAGTACGTTGTTTTCTCTTGTGTGGTGTATTGTTCTTAGTTGTACCTATTTGTTTGCTTGTTTGCCTGTTAGTGTGCTGGGTTGCTATGATCTACGAGTAGAAGAAAGACTATCTGTGAGCGCCGAAGATCCGAAGATGAAGACCAGAAGCTGAGTGCCAGAAGTTGCAAATAAAAAATTAAGTTGAGATTTTTTAGAGCAAGTTGCTTTGGACATAAAGCAAGTTCTAAGGCAAGTATAGCATGGGATTATCATTGTTGTCCTATTCACAATAAGCAAATAATATCATTATGCATATATTCCTTGTTAAGGATGACTTAGTGTTGATGTTATTCCTTGATACCTATTATATTGCATTGAGTAGTATTGCTAGTGCTTAACATGAACTATGATCATGTAATTTGACTAATGAAATATGCAATAAACAATAAAAGATGATTTTTATTACTGTTAAAGGGTACTAGAGAATGGGGTTACTTTGGTGCTCTTGTTACTCTCCATAAGGATTTATCTGTAAGCGAAAATCCGGGATTTACAGTACAACTGTGAGGGCTAAAATGGCTCTGGCTTTAGTCATATAGAATGACCTTTTCTAGCTTGTTAGAGGTTACCCTTGTGGCGCAAATGGGGTAGAGCAGACTGTGGATCCCTGCGTGGTGAATCACACAGACTGACTTTGGAAACCTAGCGGCCCTAACTTGTTAGACGAACCTTTGAAAGACTTCATAGTGAACCCTGCCGACCTTCCTTGGTAGTGGGTCAAGAGGCTGATCACTTCGGGCGAAAGGGTAAATCACGACTCACAGTGAAAGTGTACAACCTCTGAAGAGTGTAAAACTATTATAACAACCGTGCTCACGGTCACGAGTGGCCTTGGACCCTTATGGAATAGTTGATCATTAATAATGAATATGTTTTTGCTATTCGTTAATCATTTCACATGGAATATATGTTTATTATTTATATTGAGACACTTTGATATTATTGATACACTGAAATAATGCTAATTAAAAGCTACATGCTGATAAACCTATGACATGCCTTTGAGCCTCATGAACCCCATATTATATTTGTTGAGTTCGACATGGACTCACTCTTGCTATTTCCACCACACTCCAGTGTGTAGTGAGGTGTTGCTTAGAAGAGGGATGAAAGTGTAGTGGAGTTTCTAGAAGTCTTTTCAGAAGTGCTTAGCATATGGAACCCCCAGTCAGCCGTCCCTATGATGTTGGAGCCTGAAGAAAAGATTAGTGATCGTTCCGCGACACTCTGATAGTTGTAAGTGTTAATATAGTATGTTTCCCGCTTTATATAAACATTGTTTTGATACTTTTTCATTCTGACATATGTGTGGACTTCCTGGGCACACATATGATTAGCCTGGTTTTATTCTTTAGAAAACCGGGTGTGACAGAGTGGTATCAGAGCGGTGTTGACTGTAGGACGTATGCCAAATAGCTCTGGACGTATTCTAAAACTTATTTTACTATAAAACTATTTTCTCATCCCTTGACTCATTGATTTTGAGTATTTCCTGTTCCTTATCCTGTTGTATCCCTTCCTTGATAGCTTCCTTTGAGCTATTATTTCTTACTCCCTTGGTTTTTGATTTGTGTTATTTTTACCAAAAGGTTTCTGATCTTACCTTGTTTAAAAGTTCGATGGTCTTTCATCATCTCCAATGTGCCATTAGGATGACCACCATTGTTGAATAAGCACGTGTAGTACCGATGATGTGATTGGTGCATTGTTTTAACTGATGTGTGCTTGTATTGTTTGATGTAATGTCTGTGTGTTGTCTTTGTTCTTGTGTTCCAAAGGAGGCCCAAAATCATCTTGAGAATTAGCTCAATCTATGTTAAAGTGGGGTAGTATCCTCTCTTGATCTACTTAACCTTCGATCAATCCTAGTTCTTATTGTCTTTTCCATATATCATCCTTGGTTACTCTTGGTTTCTATGCTTTCTTCTTTATCTTAACCCAAGGGAGGATCAACACATGAATGACTCATCAATAGTAGTAAGCCTTGGAGAAAGTGTTGCCTTTAACGACATTGCCAGGTGGAACAAGATCTTTGTTAAGTGGGGTAGCGTCCGCCACCATCACCAATCTCAAGACACGAGACAAGAAGACCCAAAGACCAATCACTATCATAATATCATCTTTTACTAGTCCTTGCCTCTTAACCAGTCTCACCTTCTTGCCATCAATCTTTACTTTTTCTTATCAACATTTGACAACTTTTGACCCTTGTCCTTACATCTTATAAATCCTGATTCAAGGACCTATAAAGACTTGAAGATCAATTTATCCTTCTCACTAGTCTCCCTGAATGGTAAAACAGAAAACTAGTCTTTATCTTTCTTCAACCAATGCTAGTCTGTCACTTTTTCATGATGTCTCATAAATTTTGAATCGAGGAGTTGTGAGTACCATAAGATCTATCTTTATCTTTTGCTAATCTCCACTCTTATTTTTGCACCTTATAAAGTAAAGACTTGATGATCAACCTTGATCTATCTTTTTAACCTCCTTTGATCTTCCTTTCCACCTATGCTGACCTTCAATCCTTTGACCCTCGGTCATTAGCTCAAATCAATCTTAACGATCAATCCAATGTTCTCTTGTCAACCATTGATAATCCTTGACGCTTATATTAGAACTTGTCAAAAGTTTCAAAACAATCTTATAGGTCTGCTTTATCTCTCTCCCAAGACTCTTCGAATCTCGGGACGAGATTCCTGTTAAGTGGGGTAGAATTGTCACACCCCAAAATTTTCAATTTTGGGTTGTGCATAGGAAATACTAAATAAAATAAATGTTTTAATATTTGGATATAATTTCCTAAGTTTAGTTTATGATAGCATCAATTAGTTATATAAAAAAATAATGAGAATCTTTAAATTTTTCTAAACTAATTTGACGGGCTATTGTTTGATGCAATGTTTGCTTGTTAGCTCTTGTGTGTTAAGAGCGAACAAAGTCTTTAAAAATGCGTTTAGTGGATCGATCTTTCGTCTCCAGCACGTCTTTATCTTTTTCTGCAATCAATATTCCTGGTTTCTCATCTTAAGTTCTCATTGGGAGTTTCCTAAAATCTTTTCTTTATCACGCAAATTATTCCTTTCAGTTCCTCATGTGCCAACCAATCTCAGTGAACCCTTCGGGAATTGTTCTGGCTTTTTCTGGAGCTAGTTCACACTTTTCTGCGAGCGTTATCTAATTTTTAGATGCTCCAAAATATCTTTTCATGAGGTTCAAGTACTTTATTTTGGTTCCTTATGTTTCATAATGTCTCTGAGAATTTTCTCCAAATTTCGGAGCTTTCGGAGTATTTTTCGTGGCTTAAATAATAATTCTAGACTTTTCTAGAATTATTTTATCCATGAAATTAATTAATTCCAAAAATAATAAAATATCTCTGACTTCCTCATGCCCAAAGGCTCATGTCTTTATTTACTAATGGGCTTTAATAATTAATTAGGCCTATTAGTAAAGATAGAGGGTGCAACGTCAATTAGCACCATATTTCTAGTTGACGTGGAGGTGGAGAGTTTTCCTCCCTATATATACGTACCTATCCCTTGGGGAAAGCACACCAAAACTACCGTAGAGGAGCCCCTAGTTTGGGAAATCTCTCGTGTAGTAAAATAGAATTTTCTCTCTTCCTGTCCTCGTCTCCTTCGGTGAGGTTTTCCGGCCACCTCGGATATCTCTGGCGAATTACGCTTCCACCCTGAGGTTTGTCTCGTCGTCCTCTTCATCGGCACATGTTCCTTTTCGCGAATCCCTCGTCCTCGGATCCTGACGCGAGAAGCGCTCTCCACAACGTGAGGTGGAGCAGCGGCGCTCGGTCATCGCTCGACTTATAAACGGAGCTGGTTGTCTTCTTGGAAGGGGAGGCAGACCGTCGCCACCAAGTGATCCCATCTCTGCACACATGGCCGTCAGACTGCCACCAGCCGATCCCCTTTCCCATCCACAACAGATACACACAGAGAAAGAGGAGGCGATGCCCAGTAGTCACCCCTGTCAATACACACACAGAGAGAGAAAGAGCCCTGGGAGGAGTCAGATGTTCTGCTGCCTTCCTGGAGATCATGGCGTGCCGTCCTGCACTGCTGCCGTGGCCACCACCCGCCGCCGCCCTGCCAGCCAAGCTCTAGGTCGAGACCCCACGAGCTAGCCTCCGATGCACGTACAACTGAACCAAGGTAGAAGACAAGGTAATTATGATTTTGCCATTGAACGACTTTAATCGCAGTTAACTCATTTTAATTCCGTTCCGTTCCGTTTCAGTTGCGTTAGATTGTGTTGACACGCTCTATGCACTAGTGGTAATGTTTTATCATGTCACGTGTTTATGATTTTATTAATTTAATTGCTAAATTAATTAACGTTAAAACAATTAGGTTTATAATTGAAAGCCATATAGGTTTTATACCTGGGTAATTTATACATCAAATATTAATGTGATTAGTTGCTTATTTACATGTGTTTCTAAATTCTAAGTTGCTTAATAAACACGTTGTATATAAGATAAACTTGAGCAGTTGTTTTCATATATATATTACAAAGATAAAGTTAAACTTGATTGAATTATATGACACTCTTTATAAATAAACTATGAGTAGTTTTGCTGAGCTTCTGAATTAAATCATATTTTGAGTAATCTAATCTAAATAACTTTTCATGTGGTTTGCTCAATTAAAATGAATTAAGCACGTAGCCTTTTCTTTTCAATTATAATACATAAAACTCCCGATAGCCGCTACATCACTTCTTATGTTCATTGTTAAATATTAATTTGATTAATGGGTACGTAACCAATTTTCAATCTAGAAACAACATGGAGGTACATTTCGATTTTGTATATGTAAATAAATTTTAAAATAATTAGCTACTAACATAAACATATTTTTAATTTGTAAATTGCTTAGTCTAGCACTTTGACGTGCGTTAGGATGCTCTCACAAAATTATTTCTTTTACAAATATAAAAGCATAACTTGCTTAATAAAATATTATGTGGGAATATTTATAAAATATATAAACTTTGGTTAGTTTTAACTCGGTGTTGAGTTCAAATATGATTTGTTCAATCTGAACTAATTACTTTTTCATGATCTTGTTAGCTAAAATAAATCAAGCATGTAGTGGTTTCTTTTTATAATATAAATATTCCGATAGCCTTTTTCTTTTTAATGATAGTTCCGTTATCGACTTTTCTTGTGTTCTCGTGACCATAGCCGGTAGCTCTCTTTTAGTATGTTGTTTTCTCTTATGTGGTGTATTGTTCTTAGTTGTACCTATTTGTTTGCTTGTTTGCCTGTTAGTGTGTTGGGTTGCTATGATCTACGAGTAGAAGAAAGACTATCTGTGAGCACCAAAGATCCGAAGATGAAGACCAGAAGCTGAGTGCCAGAAGTTGCAAATAAAAGATTAAGTTGAGATTTTTCAGAGCAAGTTGCTTTGGGCATAAAGCAAGTTCTAAGGCAAGTATAGCATGGGATTATCCTTGTTGTCCTATTCACAATAAGCAAATAATATCATTATGCATATATTCCTTGTTAAGGATGACTTAGTGTTGATCTTATTCCTTGATACCTATTATATTGCATTGAGTAGTATTGCTAGTGCTTAACATGAACTATGATCATGTAATTTGACTAATGGAATATGCAATAAACAATAAAAGATGATTTTTATTACTGTTAAAGGGTACTAGAGCATGGGGTTACTTTGGTGCTCTTGTTACTCTCCATAAGGACTTATCTGTAAGCGAAAATCTGGGATTTACAGTACAACTGTGAGGGCTAAAATGGCTCTGGCTTTAGTCATATAGAAGGACCTTTTCTAGCTTGTTAGAGGTTACCCTTGTGGCGCAAATAGGGTAGAGCAGACTGTGGATCCCTGCGTGGTGAATCACACAGACTGACTTTAGAAACCTAGCGGCCCTAACTTGTTAGACGAACCTTTGAAAGACTTCATAGTGAACCCTGCCGACCTTCCTTGGTAGTGGGTCAAGAGGCTGATCACCTCGGGCGAAAGGGTAAATCACGACTCACAGTGAAAGTGTACAACCTCTGTAGAGTGTAAAACTGTGATAACAGCCGTGCTCACGGTCACGAGTGGCCTTGGACCCTTATGGAATAGTTGATCATTAATAATGAATATGTTTTTGCTATTCGTTAATCATTTCACATGGAATATATGTTTATTATTTATATTGAGACACTTTGATATTATTGATATACTGAAATAATGCTAATTAAAAGCTACATGCTGATAAACCTATGACATGCCTTTGAGCCTCATGAACCCCATATTATATTTGTTGAGTTCGACATGGACTCACTCTTGCTATTTCCACCACACTCCAGTGTGTAGTGAGGTGTTGCTTAGAAGAGGGATGAAAGTGTAGTGGAGTTTCCAGAAGTCTTTTCAGAAGTGCTTGGCATATGGAACCCCAGTCAGCCATCCCTGTGATGTTGGAGCCTAAAGAAAAGATTAGTGACCGTTCCGCGACACTCTGATAGTTGTAAGTGTTAATATAGTATGTTTCCCGCTTTATATAAACATTGTTTTGATAGTTTTTCATTCTGACATATGTGTGGACTTTCTGGGCACACATATGATTAGCCTGGTTTTATTCTTTAGAAAACCGGGTGTGACAGAGTGGTATCAGAGCGGTGTTGACTGTAGGACGTATGCCAAATAGCTCTGGACGTATTCTAAAACTTATTTTACAATAAAACTATTTTCTCATCCCTTGACTCATTGATTTTGACTATTTCCTGTTCCTTGTCCTGTTGTATCTCTTCCTTGATAGCTTCCTTTGAGCTATTATTTCTTACTCCCTTGGTTTTTGATTTGTGTTGTTTTTACCAAAAGGTTTCTGATCTTACCTTGTTTAAAAGTTCGATGGTCTTTCATCATCTCTAATGTGCCATTAGGATGACCACCATTGTTGAAGAAGCACGTGTAGTACCGATGATGTGATTGGTGCACTGTTTTACCTGATGTGTGCTTGTATTGTTTGATGTAATGCCTGTGTGTTGTCTTTATTCTTGTGTTCCAAAGGAGGCCCGAAATCATCTTGAGAATTAGCTCAATCTATGTTAAAGTGGGGTAGTATCCTCTCTTGATCTACTTAACCTTCGATCAATCCTAATTCTTATTGTCTTTTTCATATATCATCCTTGCTTACTCTTGGTTTCTATGCTTTCTTCTTTATCTTAACCCAAGGGAGGATCAACACATGAATGACTCATCAATAATAGTAAGCCTTGGAGAAAGTGTTGCCTTTAACAACATTGCTAGGTGGAACAAGATCTTTGTTAAGTGGGGTAGCGTCTGCCACCATCACCAATCTCAAGACACGAGACAGGAAGACCCAAAGACCAATCACTATCATAATATTATCTTTTACTAGTACTTGCCTCTTAACCAGTCTCACCTTCTTGCCATCAATCTTTACTTTTTCTTATCAACATTTGACAACTTTTGACCCTTGTCCTTACATCTTATAAATCCTGATTCAAGGACCTACAAAGACTTGAAGATCAATTTATCCTTCTCACTAGTCTCCCTGAATGGTAAAACAGAAAACTAGTCTTTATCTTTCTTCAACCAATGCTAGTCTGTCACTTTTTCATGATGTCTCATAAATTTTGAATCGAGGAGTTGTGAGTACCATAAGATCTATCTTTATCTTTTGCTAATCTCCACTCTTATTTTTACACCTTATAAAGTGAAGACTTGATGATCAACCTTGATCTATCTTTTTAACCTCCTTTGATCTTCCTTTCCACCTATGCTGACCTTCAATCCTTTGACCCTCGGTCATTAGCTCGAATCAATCTTAACGATCAATCCAATGTTCTCTTATCATGTCACACTCGGTTTTCTAAAGAACAAAACCAGGCTAACCATATGTGTGCCCAGGAAGTCCACACATATGCCAGA
Source organism: Saccharum hybrid cultivar R570 (assembly GCA_038087645.1). Taxonomy (NCBI): domain Eukaryota; kingdom Viridiplantae; phylum Streptophyta; class Magnoliopsida; order Poales; family Poaceae; genus Saccharum; species Saccharum hybrid cultivar. Next base: position 4,302,156 of record JAQSUU010000357.1, read on the forward strand.
ATGAAAAAGTATCAGAAACAATGTTATTATATAACGTATACATAGCTATATTAACACTTACATCAGAGTATCGTGGAACGGTGACTAAACTTCAGGCTCCATTCTTCTCAGGGACGGCTGACTGGGGGTAACATATGCCTAGCACTTCTACTAGTCTTCTGGAAACTCCACTACACCTTTGTCCTTCTTCCGAGTAGCATCTTACTACACACTGGAGCGTTGGGGAAATAGCAAGAGTGAGTCCATGTCGAACTCAACAAGTATAACACAGGGTTCATGAGGCTCAAAAAGGCTAGACACTGTTTGACTGCGTTTAGCTTTTAATCATCATATAATTAGCAATTGAGTAGCATCAAGGTATTCCAATTCCCATTAATGAACCAATGATCAATTGTAATAAGGATAATGAATAGCATTAACATGAGCATAATAATAACAACAGTAATTAAACATGATATAATAATGGTGATCAACTATTCTGTAAGAATCCCCAAGGCCGCTCGTATCCGTGAGCACGGCTAGTATACCAGTTTTTAACTCTGCGTAGAGGTGTACACTTTCACTGTGAGTCATGATTTCCAAATGCATGGGTTAATTACTCCCAAAACACTGAAAACCATATAAAGCCACTCAAAAGTTCGTCTAACAAGTTAGGGCCATTAGATTCACTCGGCAGGCAGATGTAGAACCCCCCTTCCCTGTGGCACAACAACCGCAGCCTATACACACTAGGCCAGGGGCTCGCACTACACCCAAAGTGGCAAGCCATTCTTACGCCATTTAAGGTAACCTCTAACAAGCTAGAAAAGGTCTCTTGAACAACTAGAGCCAGAGCCATATAGCCCTCACAGCTGTACTGTATATCCCGGTTATCACTTACAGGTAAGTCCTTACGGAGAGAAACCAGAGCAACAATATAACCCCTTGCTCTAGCCCCCTTTCAACAGTAATAAAATCATCTTAATGGTTGATTGCATAATCCATTAGTCAAATTACAAGATCATTGTTCATAATTAAGCACTAGCAGTAGCTACCCAAATGCACAACCCATAGGCGATAAGGAAACAAGATATCAATAGCTAAGTTATAATCTCTATGGTTGTCAAGGAAGACACATGCATATGTATGATAATTTCAGTGAATAGGACAACAAGGACGGTCCCATGTTATACTTGTCTTGATCAAAGCTTTCCTGTTGATACTGCTGGTCTAGCTCAAAATAATACTTCTGATCGTCAAGAAATTGCTCACCGTCTATACTTGATCGTCAAGCATCAACACACAATCATCCGAGCAATCATACACAAAGCAAACAAAGAGACATAATTAAAACAATACACCAACAGTAGCAAAATAATATAAAAAGTTTGTAAAACCCTTCTACACGTTACTACGATCACACAGACGTAAAGATCACGAAATTCGGATTTAAAACATGAAAGTTATGAATTTTCTAAGATTTCCTATAGATAAATAATTATTTTAATATAAACTCGAAAATTAAACTTTCCAAACCTACTGCACAACTATATTAACATGTAGAGCTCGCAAATACGAACCTAACGCAACTTGAACGGGTCAAATCGGAGTTAAAACGAAGATTTTATGATCAAAACAAGTTTAGTGGTAAAACTGTAAATAGTATCATCTTCTACCTTGAGCTGGGAGGAGCTCCGGTCAGCCATGGTGGTACCTCGCCGGAGAAAAACAAGATGAGATGGGAACTCGATGAAACAGCGATGGATTCGTGCAAACGGATATACCACGATGTAGAGAACGACGAGGGCTGCCTCTTGGTGGTAGTGGCTGGCGTCGGAACGCGACGGTTTGGCTGAAAAAGCTCGTCGGAAGTTCGCCGGAACGCAAACTGTAGATGCGGAACTTCGGCAAGAGGTGGAGGGAGCTACGAGCGGCGGCTCACGATAAGGGTTGTACTTCTGAAACCAGGGCGTCGAGGGCTACGCCGGCATATATATAGTCATAGGGTTTGGAAACTTTTCGGATTTTCTTAATTTCGGGATTATTTTAATTCCGTGAATAAAATAATTCTAGAAAATCTAAAATTACCTTTTTGGCCGTGAAAAATAGTCCGGAGCTCAGAAAAATCACGGGAAAAATCCTGGAGACTCTTGGAGAGATAAGGAACTCAACTAAATGAGTTTGAGCTCATGAAAAGATTGATGAAGAGATCAAGGAAAAAGATTAAGCTCACGGAAATTGAAATTTTAAATCCAGAAAATGCCAAAAAAATTTCCGGTGAGAAGTAAACGTCGTCCTATGGTATTTTGAAAATAATAGCACTCACCAACACCAAAGACAAGCATCACACAAACACCACATTATCAAATTAATATGAAAAAGTTTAAAACCACAATTATCTATATTTAAATTAGCAGCAACTTAACTTATCTAATAAATTTATTCAAATATTGAAATTATTTATTTTATTTAGTATTTTTCATGCACAACCCAAAATAGGAAATTTTGGGTGTGACAAATCTACCCCACTTAACAGGAATCTCGTCCCGAGATTCGGAGAGACTAGGGAGAAAGATAAAGTTGATCTGCAAGTCTTCACTTTTCTTTCGTCAACTCCTATCCAATGATGATGCCACAAACTCATAACCAACTTTGTAAATGTCTCCTTTAGACCCTTTATGATTCTTGTAGATGGTTCTAACAGGTTACCCACCCTGAAAAAGGATACCTACGCTCAATAATGACTTTGCAACCATGTAGATAGCTGATGCTTCCGGATGATGAAAATAGAACGTATAAAACCTCCATCTTGTATCGCCTTTAGTTCGGCAACCCCTCTTAAGAAGAGATCAACTGGAGAACACCAATGGATAGATTACATGTGTTTTTGAGTGATAACTAACATCATGTCCTTCTATCATCTCAAAGATATTCATGAGCATATGCAAGAACAAGTAACTTGTACTTCCTCGCGAGCAGAAAAATGGCAGTGCAGAAATACAGTTATAACTCAAGTTCTACGAATCCAATGATGTTGTAGCTTATACCGTTGGAAAGCTTATCAAATTTACTACAACTTTCTTATAGAATACTTCTCCAGATTCTACAGTTAACGTGGTCGAAAACTGTGCACAACAGAAACTATTCCAGATTGCTGACAGCATAGATACGTCGCCTTGTGATTTTCATAAATCCCAAACCATAATAGCTATCAGGGTGGTTCTTACGGTCAGAGAAAAATATTGAAGTCTACTATTGTCCAGAATTTATCCATGATTTTTGGGCATCCAAAAATAGAGGTATAAGCTAAGGAAGACAGACTGCTCTAAAAAGACAGGATAAGATACAAATGAGATTCAGAGAGATTAGAGAGATAGATAACACTAATCTTTAAATCTTCATGCTTCTTTGATTTATGTTGATGAGATATAAGACATGGATCGAGGATAGCCAAAAGATGACAAGAAAGATAAAGTTTGATCTTTAGTTCTTCATGCCTCTTCATGCCTCGTCACTTGAGATATTCAGGACTTGCTGTTGTTGATAGCAGATGCTACCCCACTTAATAAAGATCTTGTTTCACCTGACGATGTCATTGAAGGAAACACTTTCTCTAAGGCTTGCTGCTATCGATGAGTCCTTCACTTAAAACTTACTAAACATACTTGATATGGGGGTGATGTCATCTAAGTTTTCATGAAACTAACTATAGACTTCCAATCATAGAGATAACCACTTCTTCCAAGTGAAGCTCTAGGACATACGAAACATTCATCTTGCAACACTCACAACTTTGCTACCCCCTTAAGAAAAAGAAACTAGGGGACACCAAAGTAAATCACATCCCTTTTATACTAGATAACCATAATCATCTCTAATGTAAGATTCCCAGGCAAATCAATGAGATTCAAAGATATCCAATGATATATTCACTTGTACAAGATAAGGAAGTAATGCAGAAAATTTCTGGGCGAATTCCAATTTTAGCAGTTCAGTAAATCTGGCATAACTCGAGCTACAAAGATCCAAATGAAGTGATCTTTACATGGTTGGAAAGCTTATGAAATTATCTACAACTTTTATTAATAACACTTTTCCAGGTTCTGTTATTAATTAATCAAAAACAGAGCTTAGCCAAAACTGTTCCAGAATTCCAGACTGTGCAGTAACCTCAACTTAGAACAGGTATATCTCTTAGCTCAAAATAGGTAAAAAGGTAAATCCAGTGGGTTTGGAAAGATACAGAAGTCTAGTTATTCCCAGTAAAATTTCATAAATTTCTCATGTCCATATCTTGAGATATAACAGAAACATTGCAGACTGCTATAGAAATCAGCATGCGGAGTATTACGTAAAACCTACCCCACTTAGCATAGATCAAGCTACTCCTCAAGACTTATACCTTTCGAGCCACCTTTGAAATATGAGAACAAGGATAACACACAAGCAACACATCAAGCAAAACAAACACACATCACATCATCGATACTACACGTGCTTGTTCAACAATGGTGGTCATCCTAATGGCACCTTGGAGATGATGAAAGGCCATCGAACTTTTGAACAAGGTAAGATCAGAAAACTTTTAGTAAAATCAACATAAAACAAAATCCAATGGAGTAAGAAATAATAGCTCAAAGGAAGCTATATCAAGGAGGGGATACAACAAGACAAGGAAGAGAAAATAGTCAAAATCAATGAGTCAAGGTATGACAAATTAGTTTTATAGTAAAATAAGTTTTAAAATACGTCCAGTGCTACTTGGCATACGTCCTACAGTCAACACCGCTCTGATACCACTCTGTCACACCCGGTTTTCTAAAGAACAAAACCAGGCTAATCATATGTGTGCCCAGGAAGTCCACACATATGCCAGAATGAAAAAGTATCAGAAACAATGTTATTATATAACGTATACATAGCTATATTAACACTTACATCAGAGTATCGCAGAACGGTGACTAAACTTCGGGCTCCATTCTTCTCAGGGACGGCTGACTGGGGGTAACATATGCCTAGCACTTCTACTAGTCTTCTGGAAACTCCACTACACCTTTGTCCTTCTTCCGAGTAGCATCTTACTATACACTAGAGCGTTGGGGAAATAGCAAGAGTGAGTCCATGTCGAACTCAACAAGTATAACACAGGGTTCATGAGGCTTAAAAAGGCTAGACACTGTTTGACTGCGTTTAGCTTTTAATCATCATATAATTAGCAATTGAGTAGCATCAAGGTATTCCAATTCCCATTAATGAACCAATGATCAATTGTAATAAGGATAATGAATAGCATTAACATGAGCATAATAATAACAACAGTAATTAAACATGATATAATAATGGTGATCAACTATTCTGTAAGAATCCCCAAGGCCGCTCGTATCCGTGAGCACGGCTAGTATACCAGTTTTTAACTCTGCGCAGAGGTGTACACTTTCACTGTGAGTCATGATTTCCAAATGCATGGGTTAATTACTCCCAAAACACTGAAAACCATATAAAGCCACTCAAAAGTTCGTCTAACAAGTTAGGGCCATTAGATTCACTCGGCAGGCAGATGTAGAACCCCCCTTCCCTGTGGCACAACAACCGCAGCCTATACACACTAGGCCAGGGGCTCGCACTACACCCAAAGTGGCAAGCCATTCTTACGCCATTTAAGGTAACCTCTAACAAGCTAGAAAAAGGTCTCTTGAACAACTAGAGCCAGAGCCATATAGCCCTCACAGCTGTACTGTATATCCCGGTTATCACTTACAGGTAAGTCCTTACGGAGAGAAACCAGAGCAACAATATAACCCCTTGCTCTAGCCCCCTTTCAACAGTAATAAAATCATCTTAATGGTTGATTGCATAATCCATTAGTCAAATTACAAGATCATTGTTCATAATTAAGCACTAGCAGTAGCTACCCAAATGCACAACCCATAGGCGACAAGGAAACAAGATATCAATAGCTAAGTTATAATCTCTATGGTTGTCAAGGAAGACACATGCATATGTATGATAATTTCAGTGAATAGGACAACAAGGATGGTCCCATGTTGTACTTGCCTTGATCAAAGCTTTTCTGTTGATACTGCTGGTCTGGCTCAAAATAATACTTCTGATCGTCAAGAAATTGCTCACCATCTATACTTGATCGTCAAGCATCAACACACAATCATTCGAGCAATCATACACAAAGCAAACAAAGAGACATAATTAAAACAATACACCAACAGTAGCAAAATAATATAAAAAGTTTGTAAAACCCTTCTACACGTTACTACGATCACACAGACGTAAAGATCACGAAATTCGGATTTAAAACATGAAAGTTATGAATTTTCTAAGATTTCCTATAGATAAATAATTATTTTAATATAAACTCGAAAATTAAACTTTCCAAACCTACTGCACAACTATATTAACATGTAGAGCTCGCAAATACGAACCTAACGCAACTTGAACGGGTCAAATCGGAGTTAAAACGAAGATTTTATGATCAAAACAAGTTTAGTGGCAAAACTGTAAATAGTATCATCTTCTACCTTGAGCTGGGAGGAGCTCCGGTCAGCCATGGTGGTACCTCGCCGGAGAAAAACAAGATGAGATGGGAACTCGATGAAACAGCGATGGATTCGTGCAAACGGATATACCACGATGTAGAGAACGACGAGGGCTGCCTCTTGGTGGTGGTGGCTGGCGTCGGAACGCGACGGTTTGGCCGGAAAAGCTCGTCGGAAGTTCGCCGGAACGCAAGCTGTAGATGCAGAACTTCGGCAAGAGGTGGAGGGAGCTACGAGCGGCGGCTCGCGATAAGGGTTGTACTTCTGAAATCAGGGCGTCGAGGGCTACGCCGGCATATATATAGTCATAGGGTTTGGAAACTTTTCGGATTTTCTTAATTTCGGGATTATTTTAATTCCGTGAATAAAATAATTCCAGAAAATCTAAAATTACCTTTTTGGCCGTGAAAAATAGTCCGGAGCTCAGAAAAATCACGGGAAAAATCCTGGAGACTCTTGGAGAGATAAGAAACTCAACTAAATGAGTTTGAGCTCATGAAAAGATTGATGAAGAGATCAAGGAAAAAGATTAAGCTCATGGAAATTGAAATTTTAAATCCAGAAAATGCCAAAAAAATTTCCGGTGAGAAGTAAACGTCGTCCTATGGTATTTTGAAAATAATAGCACTCACCAACACCAAAGACAAGCATCACACAAACACCACATTATCAAATTAATATGAAAAAGTTTAAAACCACAATTATCTATATTTAAATTAGCAGCAACTTAACTTATCTAATAAATTTATTCAAATATTGAAATTATTTATTTTATTTAGTATTTTTCATGCACAACCCAAAATAGGAAATTTTGGGTGTGACATATCAACCATTGATAATCCTTGACGCTTATATCAGAACTTGTCAAAAGTTTCAAAACAATCTTATTGGTCTGCTTTATCTCTCTCCCAAGACTCTTCGAATCTCGGGACGAGATTCCTGTTAAGTGGGGTAGAATTGTCACACCCCAAAATTTTCAATTTTAGGTTGTGCATAGGAAATACTAAATAAAATAAATGTTTTAATATTTGGATAAAATTTCCTAAGTTTAGTTTATGATAGCATCAATTAGTTATATAAAAAAATAATGAGAATCTTTAAATTTTTCTAAACTAATTTGACGGGCTATTGTTTGATGCGATGTTGCTTGTTAACTCTTGTGTGTTAAGAGCGAACAAAGTCTTTAAAAATGCGTTTAGTGGATCGATCTTTCTTCTCCAGCACGTCTTTATCTTTTTTTGCAATCAATATTCCTGGTTTCTCATCTTAAGTTCTCATTGGGAGTTTCCTAAAATCTTTTCTTTATCACGCAAATTATTCCTTTCAGTTCCTCATGTGCCAACCAATCTCAGTGAACTCTTCGGTAATTGTTCTGGATTTTTCTGGAGCTAGTTCACACTTTTCTGCGAGCGTTATCTAATTTTAGATGCTCCAAAATATCTTTTCATGAGGTTCAAATACTTTATTTTGGTTCCTTATGTTTCATAATGTCTCTGAGAATTTTCTTCAAATTTTCGGAGCTTTCGGAGTATTTTTTGTGGCTTAAATAATAATTCTGGACTTTTCTAGAATTATTTTATCCATGAAATTAATTAATTCCAAAAATAATAAAATATCTCAGACTTCCTCATGCCCAAAGGCCCATGTCTTTATTTACTAATGAGCTTTAATAATTAATTAGGCCTATTAGTAAAGATAGAGGGTGCAACGTCAATTAGCACCATATTGCTAGTTGACATGGAGGTGGAGAGTTTTCCTCCCTATATATACGTATCTATCTCTTGGGGAAAGCACACCAAAACTATCGTAGAGGAGCCCCTAGTTTGGGAAATCTCTCGTGTAGTAAAATATAATTTTCTCTCTTCCTGTCCTCGTCTCCTTCGGTGAGGTTTTCCGGCTACCTCGGATATCTCCGGTGAATTCCGCTTCCACCCCGAGGTTTGTCTCGTCGTCCTCTTCACCGGCACATGTTCCTTTTCGCGAATCCCTCGTCCTCGGATCCTGACGCGAGAAGCGCTCTCCACAACGTGAGGTGGTGCAGCGGCGCTCGGTCACCGCTCGACTTATAAACGGAGCTGGTTGTCTTCTTGGAAGGGGAGGCAGACCGTCGCCACCAGGTGATCCCATCTCAGCAAACATGGCCGTCAGACTGCCACCAGCCGATCCCCTTTCCCATCCACAACAGATACACACAGAGAAAGAGGAGGCGATGCCCTGTAGTCACCCCTGTCAATACACACAGAGAGAGAAAGAGCCCTGGGAGGAGTCTGATGTTCTGCTGCCTTCCCAGAGATCATGGCGTGCCGTCCTGCACTGCTGTCGTGGCCGCCGCCCGCCGCCGCCCTGCCAGCCAAGCTCCAGGTCGAGACCCCACGAGCTAGCCTCCGATGCACGTACAACTGAACCAAGGTAGAAGACAAGGTAGTTAAGAGTTTGCCATTGGAACGACTTTAATCGCAGTTAACTCATTTTAATTCCGTTCCGTTCCGTTTCAGTTGCGTTAGATTGTGTTGACACGCTCTATGCACTAGTGGTAATGTTTTATCATGTCACGTGTTTATGATTTTATTAATTTAATTGCTAAATTAATTAACGTTAAAACAATTAGGTTTATAATTGAAAGCCATATAGGTTTTATACCTGGGTAATTTATACATCAAATATTAATGTGATTAGTTGCTTATTTACATGTGTTTCTAAATTCTAAGTTGCTTAATAAACACGTTGTATATAAGATAAACTTGAGCAGTTGTTTTCATATATATATATTACAAAGATAAAGTTAAACTTGATTGAATTATATGACACTCTTTATAAATAAACTATGAGTAGTTTTGCTGAGCTTCTGAATTAAATCATATTTTGAGTAATCTAGTCTAAATAACTTTTCACGTGGTTTGCTCAATTAAAATGAATTAAGCATGTAGCCTTTTCTTTTCTATTGTAATACATAAAACTCCCGATAGCCGCTACATCACTTCTTATGTTCATTGTTAAATATTAATTTGATTAATGGGTACGTAACCAATTTTCAATCTAGAAACAACATGGAGGTACATTTCAATTTTGTATATGTAAATAAATTTTAAAATAATTAGCTACTAATATAAACATATTTTTAATTTGTAAATTGCTTAGTCTAGCACTTTGATGTGCGTTAGGATGCTCTCACAAAATTATTTCTTTTGCAAATATAAAAGCATAACTTGCTTAATAAAATATTATGTAGGAATATTTATAAAATATATAAACTTTGGTTAGTTTTAACTCGGTGTTGAGTCCAAATATGATTTGTTCAATCTGAACTAATTACTTTTCCATGATCTTGTTAGCTAAAATAAATCAAGCATGTAGTGGTTTCTTTTTATAATATAAATATTCCGATAGTCTTTTTCTTTTTAATGATAGTTCCGTTATCGACTTTTCTTGTGTTCTCGTGACCGTAGCCGGTAGCTCTCTTTTAGTACGTTGTTTTCTCTTGTGTGGTGTATTGTTCTTAGTTGTACCTATTTGTTTGCTTGTTTGCCTGTTAGTGTGCTGGGTTGCTATGATCTACGAGTAGAAGAAAGACTATCTGTGAGCGCCGAAGATTCGAAGATGAAGACCAGAAGCTGAGTGCCAGAAGTTGCAAATAAAAGATTAAGTTGAGATTTTTCAGAGCAAGTTGTTTTGGGCATAAAGCAAGTTCTAAGGCAAGTATAGCATGGGATTATCCTTGTTTTCCTATTCACAATAAGCAAATAATATCATTATACATATATTCCTTGTTAAGGATGACTTAGTGTTGATCTTATTCCTTGATACCTATTATATTGCATTGAGTAGTATTACTAGTGCTTAACATGAACTATGATCATGTAATTTGACTAATGGAATATGCAATAAACAATAAAAGATGATTTTTATTACGGTTAAAGGGTACTAGAGCATGGGGTTACTTTGGTGCTCTTGTTACTCTCCATAAGGACTTATCTGTAAGCGAAAATCCAGGATTTACAGTACAACTATGAGGGCTAAAATGGCTCTGGCTTTAGTTATATAGAAGGACCTTTTCTAGCTTGTTAGAGGTTACCCTTGTGGCGCAAATGGGGTAGAGCAGACTGTGGATCCCTGCGTGGTGAATCACACAGACTGACTTTGGAAACCTAGCGGCCCTAACTTGTTAGATGAACCTTTGAAAGACTTCATAGTGAACCCTGCCGACCTTCTTTGGTAGTGGGTCAAGAGGTTGATCACCTCTGTTAAAGGGTACTAGAGCATGGGGTTACTTTGGTGTTCTTGTTACTCTCCATAAGGACTTATCTGTAAGCGAAAATCCAGGATTTACAGTACAACTATGAGGGCTAAAATGGCTCTGGCTTTAGTCATATAGAAGGACCTTTTCTAGCTTGTTAGAGGTTACCCTTGTGGCGTAAATGGGGTAGAGCAGACTGTGGATCCCTGCGTGGTGAATCACACAGACTGACTTTAGAAACCTAGCGGCCCTAACTTGTTAGACGAACCTTTGAAAGACTTCATAGTGAACCCTGACGACCTTCTTTGGTAGTGGGTCAAGAGGCTGATCACCTCGGGTGAAAGGGTAAATCACGACTCACAGTGAAAGTGTACAACCTCTGCAGAGTGTAAAACTGTTATAACAGTCGTGCTCACGGTCACGAGTGGCCTTGAACCCTTATGGAATAGTTGATCATTAATAATGAATATGTTTTTGCTATTCGTTAATCATTTCACATGGAACATATGTTTATTATTTATATTGAGACACTTTGATATTATTGATATACTGAAATAATGCTAATTAAAAGTTACATGCTGATAAACCTATGACATGCCTTTGAGCCTCATGAACCCCATATTATATTTGTTAAGTTCGACATGGACTCACTCTTGCTATTTCCACCACACTCCAGTGTGTAGTGAGGTGTTGCTTAGAAGAGGGATGAAAGTGTAGTGGAGTTTCCAGAAGTCTTTTCAGAAGTGCTTGGCATATGTTACCCCAGTCAGCCGTCCCTGTGATGTTGGAGCCTGAAGAAAAGATTAGTGACTGTTCCGCGACACTCTGATAGTTGTAAGTGTTAATATAGTATGTTTCCCGCTTTATATAAACATTGTTTTGATACTTTTTTATTCTGACATATGTGTGAACTTCCTGGGCACACATATGATTAGCCTAGTTTTATTCTTTAGAAAACCGGGTGTGACATGCATGCTCTACTTTATAGTTGTGATATGTAATTATGATCCTTTTAGGAGTGTTACATATGCAAGTCATATATCCTGGTTCATAGAGTTGTCTAAAAATTCTAACTCAACTTCGATTTGTGTAACTTCTGATGATAAATTCAAATATTTCTTGTATTACATTGCTCTTATATATTCTATACACAAGAGACATTTCTTTGAGAATATGTATTGATAAAATCTTATTTACCATCTTGTCTTCTAGATATTCAATACAAAGCTTCAAGCTATTATATTTATTATAGAGGAGCTCATATATCTCATATGGTCACGTCAGCTTGAAAATTCAATTTTTAATGTTTCTGACATTATGCAATCATAATATGGGTTATCTTCTAAAAATTCTCATGCAGTGAGTCCCACGAGACCTTTGGGATTTATTATTGCCACATACTCATTATTGAGAGTAATACTAGGAACTATACCTGAGTCTACTCCACTTCAGTGGTAGTAGGATATCCTACTAGGATTTAACAATGACCATGTTATATAATTCTATCATTCAGGGCAAGTTCAGGATATTCCTTCTTCACGAAGGTATGCATATATATCATTATAACTGGAATCATCATATGCGTATTGGTTTACTGCGTGTAAACAAGTAGCAAGGTGCAAAAAGATAGTGGATAGTTATACAAAATACTCTTTGAAGCATCCTAGCATTTTTTAGATAATGGTATATGCAAATTTTCAAAATTAATACCAACTATTCATTCATCCCAAAAATTCAATATGCTAGGAAAAACAAATATGAGCCTCTCAAAGGTGATAAGTCTAAGGTCTGCAGGATTTAGAGAGGCCATATACCTTATACCATGGTTCTTCTAATGTCATCGTTCAAGATTTTATTCTTATAATTACATGGCATATAATTCATAATGATATTGCGCTAGCATATTTTTCAGAACTAATTTCAAAGTGTAGAAAGTTTTCAAAATTAATCTACTATTTAATTTGGAAAAATAAAGCTAGACAAAACAACAATAATTAAACAATAGATTTAATGTTGTATACAATCTCTTATACATGCAGGTATAAAAAATATAGTAAATATGTACAAACAGAGGGTCTAGGTTGTCACACTCGGTTTTGCAGAGAACAAAACCAAGCTCATCATATGTGTGTCCAGGAAGTCCACACATACAACAACAGAATAAAACTATCAAAACAATGTTTATATAAAGCGGGAAACATTGTAACACCCTAAAATTTTGGAAAATTAAAAAACAAGTAAATATGATTTTTTATGCAATTTTGTGGGCATACAAATTTAGAATAATAATATTTTTTATTAACTTAAAATCAAATATAAGGGTACAAATATGTTTGTGCACTCATGCTGTTGCATTTGAATTTTTTTATATTGAGTGGGTTAATTCAAATTCAAAAGAGGATCCAAAAATGATTTAAAAATGCTTTGAAATATTTGAAAAGGAAAAAGAAAAGGAATTCTTTTCTCTTCTCGGTTTTCAGCCCACCATCGTCGCGGCCCACTTGCTCCCGCGCGTGTGGCCGTGTCACACCCGGTTTTAAGGACAAAACCAGACATACACCATATGTGAAATAAAGAAGACAAATCTCACATATAGCCACAGATAAGTGGAATATCAAAAGACAAATGCTTAATATACATAACACAATAGTATAAAATATACCTTAAAGAGTAACACAGCGGAAAGACAACTCCGAACACCGGGTGCAACCTTCACTCCAGGATCAAACTAACTGGTTGATCACAAGCCTAACAATTCCAGAATTTAATAGTCTGGTACCCTTCCTGAGATGTGGGGAAATAGCAAGAGTGAGTCCATGTCGAACTCAGCAAATATATCATAGGGTTCATGAGGCTCAAAAAGTTTGACACGGGTTTACTGCAATAGCTTTTAGTAAATCATCTCTTTAACAATTGAGTAGCAACAAGTTTACCAAAATCCCAAATAACCTCATGATCATGTAAACAAGAATAATGTATAGCAAGAAACAATAATCATTAGTGAGCATCAATATCATCAGTATTATCATTATCATCAGTGTTCATCATTTATTCTGTAAGGGTCCAAGGCCACTCGTGACCGTGAGCACGGCTGTTATAACAGTTTTACACTCTGCAGAGGTTGTACACTTTCACTGTGAGTCGTGATTTACCCTTTCGCCCGAGGTAGCTAATCTCTTGACCCACTTCCAAGGAAAGTCGGCAGGGTTCACTATGAAGCCTTTCAAAGGTTCATCTAACAAGTTAGGGCCATTAGATTCACTCGGCAAACAGATGTAGAGCCCCCCTTCCAAATGGCACAATAACACGCAGCCTATACACATAAGGACAGAGGCCGCACTATAACCGATTCGTCAAGCCGTTCTTACGCCATGAAGGAATACCTCTAACAAGCTAGAAAAGGTCCTCATACTTGACTAAAGTCAGAGCCATATAGCCCTCACAGTTGTACTGTAAGTCCCGGATGTTCGCTTACAGATAAGTCCTTATGGAGAGAAACTAGAGCACCATAAAAAAACAACCAAATATGCTCTAGCCCTCTTGAGCCATGTTTCTATAGAGCATCTTTTAAACGTTTATTGCATATACCATTAGTCAAGTTACAGATCATGGTTATTTATCTTGAGCACTAGCATAAATACTACCCAATGCAATGCCCCATGGGTGTCAAGGTACAAGATACAAAAGCTAGGATATCCTTAATGGTAACAAGGTAGACACATGCACATGAATTAAGTATATTAAAGATGAATAGGAAACAAGGATAATCCCATGTTATACTTGCCTTATACACCGATCCTTCGGTAAGCTTTAATCTTTGATGTCCTTCTTCTTCTTGGATCACCACGTGTATCTCACCGACTGGACGTAATCGTAAAACACCACACAAACATCCATACACATACATGCATAGCATACAGTTGCATCTATATCAGAACAGTACACCAATCATAGAAAATAAGTAAAAGAGATTGATATACGATTCTACGTATCACTACGAACATACAGTCGCGAGAAGCACGCTAATCGAAGCTATGGTTAAAAAGTTACAGCTACCGAGAGATTTGCTTAATACGTGGAAAAATAAACTATAGGCTTCATTTATGTTAACTATATGAATTCATTTATAAAAGATATGTATAAATAATATAGATTGATTTAAGTCAATTTTAGATTTAAATTATAAAACAAAAGTAATACAACTTATATTTTATGTATAAAACTCAATTACATAATCATTAATCAAGATATGATTTAAACTATGATTTTTATGAAATAGTAATGTAGTAAACATTATTACTAATACGTAGATCTCGACGTTATGAAACAAACGCAACTAGAACGGACTATATCGGAGTTGAAATGAATAAGTTATGATTTAAACAAGTTTTACTTTGGTTAATTAATAGGTTAAATCTACTCATAAATTTCAAGTGTTGAAAACATGCCTAATAGTTGTATAAACATGTAGATAACGTAAATACGATCCTAACGCAATTTGAATGGATCAAATCGGACTTAAAACGCAAAAGTTACGCATGAAATAAGGTTCAGTGACATTTCTGTGAATATTTGAACTCAAATTTGAATTAAAACAGTTTAAAATCTGAATTTAAATGTACTTTGGACTGGGCACACTAATTCAGGAAAATATAGGGTTTAAATCAGAAGAAAATAGGACCTAAAAGAAATTAGTTTGAACTAATTTGGATCGCGGGTTGATTCATTGGAAACCGAGGGGCTATTTTGTAAAATAGGCACGGCTGACTGCTGGGTTGACTCGGCTTCTGACCAGGCAGCCACGTGGCAGCACGCTGTTGGCGCGGTGTGCCACGCGTGCGGTGGACGCGGTGCGCTGGCGCCGTAGGCAGTGTCTACGGGTCCATGGTGGACCGGTTACTTAAAGCCGAAGAGGTACGCGATCTCGTCCATCCAGCGTGGATCTAACGGCTGTGGCGAGTTAAGGGCAGCAGGCCGCCGGGGAAGAGGCTCATGACGGCGGCGCCATTGTCGCCGATGGTCCGAGCCCGTCGGTGGTCACCGGTACGGTGATTTTGGCCATCCTAGACCGATCCGAGGGCACCTACGCGTAGCACAGGGTCTCGCGAAGTCAATGGGGTGCAAATACGAGGGCCGAGAACATGCCGAAGCGGCTTCCTGCGGTGGCGCCATGGCCGGCGATGGCTTCCTCGCGCTACAGAGCACGAGCTTACGAACGGAAAACACAGGGAGAGAGAGAATGGCATGGCGAGCTCACCCCGTGCGAAGATGTGACCGGAGGATGACCGGAAGGCGGCGGCTAGCTCGCGGTGGCGGACGGTGGAGGCGGAGCTTCGGCGTAGCCACCACGGAACGATAGAGACTGCGATTTGTAGTCCAATGTGAAGCGGAGGGAGGCGGCACCCCGTTTTTATAGCCCGAAGGCATCGCTAAAGAAGGAAAGGGGAGGATTGAGGAGATGGAATCGTATCGGGGAAAAGAGGGAAAGGAATCCGGTGGCGTGGGGAGGAAGAAGCGCCTGACACGTGGGTCCAGGCTGTCAGCGACGCGGGAGCGGGGAAACGCGCTCGCGTGGTGAAGCTGGGCCGGCGGCCGCTGGCTGGGCTCGGCCCAAGCGGGAGCGGACGCGGGAAAACGGCGGGCCGCGTGTGCTGGAAAGATGGGCCGCGCGCGGGGAGGGCAGGCCGAGCTGTGGGCTGCGGTAAGAAGCGGCCCGAGAAGAAAAGAAATTCCTTTCCTTTTTCTTTTTCTAATTTTTCAAAGCCAAATTTCAAAGAATTTTCAAATCCAAATTGAATTTGATTTAAAGCATTCATCACAAAATTTAAATGCAACAGCATGAGTGCACAAACATGTTTCTACTCTTATATTTGATTTTAAATTTATAAAAATTATCCTTATCCTAAATTTGCATGCTCACAAAATTATATAAAAATCATATTTTCCTATTTTTCATTTCTTCAAAATTTCAGGGTGTTACAATTCTACCTCCCTTAAAATGAATCTCGTCCCGAGATTCGGAAGATGATGACAAAAGAGATAGGGATTGTTCGTCTCTAGATTGTTATTTACTTCATCGTGTAGTTCCATCGTCTTGATAAGAATTCCGTCTTACTTTGCATACATGTAACTAATTCCAAGATTTTTGACAAATGCTCCTAACAATACTCTGGTATCTCCAATCACTAGGCACCTTTCCTATAATATGAATTTTCTTCCTTAAAATACTTATCTTCCAACAGAGCCTGACGAATCTCTTAGTCAGAAGGAATTTCTACTACCAACCTTCAAAACATTAATGATTCTGGTCAAGTTGCTCAAATTTGGAATACGATTCTTAATCCTTGGTGTCACCCGAACCTTCTTAGCATTATTCTCCATTGCTAAGGGCATCGGCTGCGACTTTTACTTCTCCAAGTAATAGCACTTTTCCAAGTCCTAATCCATTTTATTCCAACGAGGATATCACAAATTC
The DNA here is from genome assembly GCA_038087645.1 of Saccharum hybrid cultivar R570. Classification (NCBI taxonomy): domain Eukaryota; kingdom Viridiplantae; phylum Streptophyta; class Magnoliopsida; order Poales; family Poaceae; genus Saccharum; species Saccharum hybrid cultivar. The sequence goes on from JAQSUU010000357.1 coordinate 4,319,395, forward strand.
AAGACCAACTTAGCGAAGATGTCCTGTAGATTCTTGTGACCCTCCTATATGTCACTTTTCTTCCAAAAGACAGTACTCCATAGTGGAAAACTCCAGATAACACGTTAGGTAATTCAACCCACACTTCCTTAGTTGACTTAATGAACAAGGTACTATATTTTTCTTCTTGCATAAGGACACATCCCACACCTTGATAAGGTGCATCATTGTAGATATGAAACTCTTGTCTGGATCTGACAAAGCTAATACTTGGGTTTTACTTCAACCTTTTCTTAGACTCCTTCAAACATTTGCCTGAGGTCTCTTGATCTAAATGAACTTAAAAGCTTCTCCAAAGTTATTTGTTCCTCTGCTATGACTCCAGTAAACTCATGGTCCACTTTACTATCCTTGGTGTACCTATCTTCTAATTGTTCATTCTCATCTCCCTCAGGTAAAAGTTGACCACCTTGATACTCAATTCTTTTCCTTGACGGTGTTGTTAAGAGCATGGTGCACCGAGTACTATAAATCACTCCTTTATGTGCACAGAGACATCCATTATCAAGAACCACGCGAATTTTAAATGACTCCAACACAATGAGTGTTGCGGTGAATTTTTCCTTGTTTATGACAAGACTGACATTCGGACGTATCTGATCTGCCTGCATTTCTCCCATTGGGGTTTGAACTAGCAAAGGCCTCCTCATTGGACACTTCACCATCTTGCACGTCTCTACCATGTCGGCGGAAATGAAAGAATGCGAAGCACTAGGGTCCAATAAAGCAAAAACTTGCACTGAGCTTACTTGAATATAACCTCCCACTACTTTGGTAACTCCATGAATTTTATCCATATCCACATTGCTCAGTCTTCCATTGACATAGTTTTGCTGCGCTTTGCTTCCTTGAGCAGGCTTCTTATGGGCTTTCCTTTTTCGCTTTCGTTGTTGTGGATTCTGACTTAGTTCACTCCCAACTTGCTCTTCAACATTGTTGTTTTGATAGTGCTCGGCTTCATCATACCCATAACATCCTTCAATGGCAGAAACATCAATCTTTTCCCACATATTAGTGCGAGACGTCATATAGGGCTCCTGAGTCATGAGACACTACACTTCCTGTCATCAAGTGACCAACATCAGCAACACGAGCAAGTATAGATGATCATAATCATGAACTATCCAAAAGGACAACTCTTGTCTCCATGGATCCAAAATTATCAACCTTGTTCACAGAACATTTTTGCTCAAGAGTGGCAACTCAATCATGGAGACTAACCAATACTTCCAACTAAAGAGTTCAATCTTAATAATCCTTCTTTACATTGGCTACCCCCCTTAAAATAAGAGACACCAAATAGGGTAGCTTGAACCCTTTTCTTCTAGATGAGCTAAAAAGTGTTCTGACATCCCAATGATACTCCTGTGTATGGGTAAGAACAAGAAATCTGAAATTTCTCACGAGCATAAAATCAGCAGTGCAGTAAAACAGCTGTAACTCTCATTCTGTTAATCCAATGAAGCTGTAGTTTACACCGATGAAAAGCTTATAAAATTCTCTGCAACTTTCTTATAGAACACACTTCCAGATTCTGTAGTTAACTTGGTCGAAAACAACACATAACAGATTCTGTTCCAGGTTTCAGACAGCACAGTTGCATCGTCTTGTGATTTTTGTATCTCCCAATCCAAAATAGCTATGAGGGTAGTTCTTGCATTTAGAGAGAGATGTTGAAGTCCACTCTTGTCCAGAATTCTCTCATGATTTGTGGTCATCCAAGAACAAAGATATAAGTTGATAAAGACAGGCTGCTCCGAAAGACAAGATATAGAAAGCAGGAGATAACCAAAACCCAGCTATTTATTTCATTAATCCTTATACCTTATACATATAAACTAAATGAAATCATGGTCAAAACCCACGAGATCATTCCACTCATTACAAAATTCCAACTCAAGCATAAACATAAGCACAAAGCAACTAAACACTTAAATGTTCATTAGTCTCACATTAAGACGACTCAACTTGGCTACTAACGATTTTATTACACGGGACATAACTCTTATTCCTTAAACATGGTGTGATTGTAGCAGTATCCAGAGTAGATAACGTCTCTTACATTCCTTATTGCTTCATATGGACATCTGAATCTCTGCATCCCTCTTTACCATTCTTATAACTCATACCTTAAGATGGGTCAACCTGGTATCCCTCAGGTATAGATTTAATACCCTCATACTCAATCCTTTCTCCTGAAAGTGTAGTTAGAAACACTGAACATTGGGCATACTCAATCACTCCTTTACAAGTAGATAACCAGTCTATTCCAAGGATAACATCAATGCCCATTAATTCCAAAACAATGAGGTTTACCTTAAAATTTACCCCCTTTATGTCCAGACTAACTTTTGGGCATACACGGTCTGCCTTTATTTCACCTCTTGGAGTTTCAACCATAACTGTTTTCCCCCTTGGAAGCATAAGTATGTTATGATCTTTTACATATTGTCTAGATATGAACGAATGTGAGGCACTGGGGTCAAACAAAACCTTGGCATTTCCTGAACTTATGTCACACCCAGTTTTCTAAAGAACAAAACCAGGCTAATCATATGTGTGCCCAGGAAGTCCACACATATGCCAGAATGAAAAAGTATCAGAAACAATGTTATTATATAACGTATACATAGCTATATTAACACTTACATCAGAGTATCGCGGAACAGTGACTAAACTTCGGGCTCCATTCTTCTCAGGGACGGCTGACTGGGGGTAACATATGCCTAGCACTTCTACTAGTCTTCTGGAAACTCCACTACACCTTTGTCCTTCTTCCGAGTAGCATCTTACTACACACTGGAGTGTTGGGGAAATAGCAAGAGTGAGTCCATGTCGAACTCAACAAATATAACACAGGGTTCATGAGGCTCAAAAGGCTAGACACTGTTTGACTGCATTTAGCTTTTATTCATTATATTATTAGCAATTGAGTAGCATCAAGGTATTCCAATTCCCATTAATGAATCAATGATCAATTGTAATAAGGATAATGAATAGCATTAACATGGGCATAATAATAATCAACAGTAAATAAAACATGATATAACAATGGTGATCATCTATCTGTAAATGTTCCAAGGCCGCTCGTATCCGTGAGCACGGCTAGTATACCAGTTTTTAAACTCTGCGCAGAGGTGTACACTTTCACTGTGAGTCATGATTTCCAAATGCATGGGTTTGCAAGGCCCAAAACATCAGAGACCATATAAAGCCACTCAAAAGTTCGTCTAACAAGTTAGGGCCATTAGATTTCACTCGGCAGGCAGATGTAGAACCCCCCTTCCCTGTGGCACAACAACCGCAGCCTATACACACTAGGCCAGGGGCTCGCACTACACCCAAAGTGTCAAGCCATTCTTACGCCATTTAAGGTAACCTCTAACAAGCTAGAAAAGGTCTCTTGAACAACTAGAGCCAGAGCCATATAGCCCTCACAGCTGTACTGTATGTCCCGGATGATCACGTACAGATAAGTCCTTATGGAGAGAAACCAGAGCAACAATATAACCCCTTGCTCTAGCCCCCTTTTTAACAATAATAAAATCATCTTAATGGTTGATTGCTTAATCCATTAATCAAATTACAAGATCATTGTTCATAATTAAGCACTAGCAATAGCTACCCAAATGCACAACCCATAGGTGACAAGGAAACAAGATATCAATAGCTAAGTTATAATCTCTATGGTTGTCAAGGAAGACACATGCATATGTATAATAATTTCAGTGAATAGGTAACAAGGATAGTCCCATGTTATACTTGCCTTGATCAAAGTTCTCCGATAGCTACTGCTGGTCCGGCATCAAAATAATACTCCTAATCATCGTAGTACTGCTCACCGTCTAAATTCGATCACCAAGCATCAACATACAAACATTCCGAGCAAACATACACGAAGCAAACAAAAGATACAATTAGAACAGTACACCAACAGTAGAAAAACATTTAGGAAAGCTTACAAAACTATTCTACACGTTACTACGATCACACAGACGTAAAGATCACGAAATTCGGATCTAAAACGTGAAAGTTATGAATTTTCTAAGATTTCCTATAGATAAATAATTACTTTAATATAAACTCGAAAATTAATTGTCACAAACCTACTGTACAATACTACCAACATGTAGAGCTCGCAAATATGAACCTAACACAATTTGAACGGGTCAAATCGGAGTTAAAACGTGGAAGATATGGCCTAAACAAAATTGTATGTATATATGTATTTCTATTGTATTTCGGGATTTGTTTTTCTTAAGGAAAACGGCAATAAAGTGTGGGTGATGTCGAGATGATGTCATCATGCTAACAAGAGTTCAATGGCCATGATTTGCATTTAATAAACAATTTATAAATAAAAACACATTAATGTGAATATTAATCGAGTTAACATTTTAAGAAAGTGCCGACGCATGAACCTATGTTATTTTAAATTTAAAGGAGCATAACATAAATATTAATTATTCCAATCAAATATTTATAATTTATATAACCTGACACATATTCCAGCACTATCCGAACCATCCCATGTTTTATATTTAAACTAAACAAATTATAATCAAGAACCATCTAATACTAATCGAGTTAAAGCTAATCATATTTTATTTGATAAAGTATTGTAACGTAATTTATATATTAAGCAAGTTAAACTTTATCTGTGCAAAGAAAATAATTAAACATGTGTCGTGATATTCACTGCTGTTACGCTACGTCGTGGATTACGTCTAAACAATGCAGGCATGACGTTAACAGTATTTACAACCAAGATAATAATGGGGCAAGGAAACTGGGCTGACCATTGATCATGGACGTGGTCATTTGCTTGCATGCTGGTGATAGATGGCTCTGCTCGGCGAGATCGGATAAACTTCAAGCGGAGGGTCGCCACGGCATCGGACGAAACTAGGGCTCGATGGCGCTGCGAATCGGGGCGAAGCGAGGGCAGCAGGATTATCAAACCACCACCCTCAACGGTCTCAATGGTCCGTGCAAGAAGGTTAAGCGTCAGCGCCTCAAAGTCCTCTTTGTTTCCCAGAATGGCTATTGAGGCCTCAGTCAACATCATCGTATCCAGTATGAGATTGAGGGCCACCACCTGCATCGTTGTCGTTATCGTTGCCGCCAGACCCAGACGGAGGCGTGTCAACGTTGTTGGGATTGCTGCTCTCTGCCTGGGCAGCACCAAAGGCGGCCCTGAGAGGCCAGGGCAGCGAAATCCTGAACCTCCGCTCAGCCACCCTGGGGGAGGAGGCTGCGGGAGCGGGAGCTGGAGACGCGGCGTGCTGCTGCTGGTGGATGTGGTTGTAGTCGGGATCGTCGGTGGGCAGCTCGAAGCGGCAGACCGGGCAGGAGCTGTGGAGGTCGAGCCACGGGAGGATGCAGTCCCAGTGGAAGACGTGTTTGCAGGGGAGCTGCTTGGTGGCGGCGCCGAGGTGGAAGTCGTCCATGCAGACGGCGCACGGCGACAGCGGCGGCGGGCGGCAATAGCGGCGACAGCGACAAGAGCGGCGACAGCGACAAGAGCGGCGGCGGCGGCAACGGCGGCGCCTATGATCTGCAGTCCGTCTAGGACAGCTGGAGCTTACTATTTATAGATGGATATCTACAACGTGATGGACCTGGTGTCCTTGACGTGCGAGACACACATTGGCTTAGTTATTTGCTTGGTGGATTATGTCATGATCACGTCAAAGCATAGACCCAAAGAAAGAAATAAAAGAATAGATATGGCAAGTATGAATCACAGAGAGAACCGCCTGGGCCTAATGCCTATGCGTTGGAGGCAGCTGATCAATACGTAAAGCACTAGCACTTGCATGCACGTATACATGTATATATGTATATTTAAGATACGGCGAGAGATAGAGAGAGCTACGAGCGACGGCTCGCGATAAGAGTTGTACTTCTGGAACCAGGGCGTCGAGGGCTACGCTGGCATATATATTGTTGTAGGGTTTGGAAACTTTTCGGAATTAATTAATTTCATGGATAAAATAATTCTAGAAAAGTCCAGAATTATTATTTAAGCCGCGAAAAATACTCCGAAAGCTCCGAAAATTCGAGGGAATTTTCTAGAGACATTATGGAACATAAGGAACCCAAATAAAGTATTTGGAGCTTATGAAAAGATGGATGAAGATATCAAGGAAAAAGATTAAGCTCACGGAAATTGGAATTTTGGATCCAGAAAATACCAAAAAGTTTTCCGATGAGAAGTAAACGTCGTCCTACGGTATTTTGAAAATAATAGCACTCACCAACACCAAAGACAAGCATCACACAAACACCACATTATTAAATTAATATGAAAAAGTTTAAAACCACAATTTTCTATATTTAATTAGCAACAACTTAACTTATCTAATAAATTTATTCAGATAGTGAAATAATTTATTTTATTTAGCGTTTTTCCCGCACAACCCAAAATAGAAAATTTTGGGTGTGACAAATCTACCCCACTTAACAGGAATCTCGTCCCGAGATTCGGAGAGACTAGGGAGAAAGATAAAATTGATCTGCAAGTCTTCACTCTTCTCTGATCAATTCTTATCTAATGATAATGCCACAAGCTCATAACCAACTTTGTAAAGGTATCCTTTAGGCACTTACAATCCTTGTAGATGGTTTCAACAGGTTACCCACTCTGAGAAAAGATACTTGCGCTCGATAATGACTTTGCAACCATGTAGATAGCTGATGCTTCCAGATGACGAAAATAGAACGTATAAAACCTCCATCTTGTATCGCCTTTAGTTCGGCAACCCCTCTTAAGAAGAGATCAACTGGAGAACACCAATGGATAGATTACATGTGTTTCTGAGTGATAACTACCATCATGCCCTTCTATCATCTCAAAGATATTCATGAGCATATGCAAGAACAAGTAACATACACGTCCTCGCGAGCAGAAAAATGACAGTGCAGAAATACAGTTATAACTCAAGTTCTACGAATCCAATGATATTGTAGCTTATACCGTTGGAAAGCTTATCAAATTTACTACAACTTCCTTATAGAATTCTTCTCCAGATTCTGCAGTTAAGGTAGTCGAAAACTGTGCACAACAGAAACTATTCCAGATTGCTGACAGCACAGATGCGTCGCCTTGTGATTTTCATAAATCCCAAACCATAATAGATATCAGGGTGGTTCTTACGGTCAGAGAAAGATATTAAAGTCTACTGTTGTCCAGAATTTATCCATGATTTTTTTTTTGGGCATCCAAAAATAGAGATATAAGCTATGGAAGACAGACTGTTCTAAAAAGACAGGATAAAGTAGGAACAAGATTCAGAGAGATTAGAGAGATAGATAACCCTAATTTTCAAGTCTTCATGCTTCTTTGCTTTGCGTTGATGAGATATAAGACATAGATCAAGGATAGCCAAAAGATGACAAGAAAGATAAGGTTTGATCTTCAGTTCTTCGTACCTCGTCGCTTGAGATTGTTTATGGTAACGGACACTACCCCACTTAACAAAGATTTTGTTCCACCTAGCAATGTCATTGAAGGCAACACTTTCTTTAAGGCTTGCTGCTAATGATAAGTCCATCACTTAAAACTTACTAAACATACTTGATATGGGGGTGATGTCATCTAAGCTTTCATGAAACTAACTATAGACTTTCAACATCTCCTTCCTATGTCGTCTATGCTAACTTGTATAGAGTATGTTGAATTGAATGTTAAACTTCCAACTGATGATAGCTTAAAGTGAAGACTAGTCCTGACGAATACTCGAGCTTCTTGTAGATGATCCAACAAAGCACTGATCTCAAGCAAACAACACTAGCACATGAGTAGACTTCCAATCATAGAGATAACCACTTCTTCCAAGTGAAGCACTAGGACATAGGAAACCTTCATCTTACAACACTCACAACTTTGCTACCCCTCTTAAGAAAAAGAAACTAGGGGACACCAAAGTAACTTGCATCTCCTTTTATACTAGATAACCATAATCATCTCTAATGTAAGATTCCAAGGCAAATCAATGAGATTCAAAGATATCCAATGATATATTCACTTATACAAGATAAGGAAGTAATGCAGAAAATTTCTGGGCGAATTCCAATTTTAGCAGTTCAGTAAATCTGGCATAACTCGAGCTACAAAGATCCAAATGAAGTGATCTTTACATGATTGGAAAGCTTATAAAATTATCTACAACTTTTATTCACAACATTTTTCCAGATTCTGTCCATAAGTTAGTCAAAAACTGAACTTAACCGAAACTGTTTTAGGATTCCAGACTGCGCAGTGACCCCAACTTGGAACAGGTATATCTCTTAGCTCATAATAGATAATAAGGTAAGTCCAGTGGGTTTGGAAAGATACAGAAGTCTAGTTATTCCCAGTAAAATTTTATAAATTTCTCATGTCCATATCTTGAGATATAATAGAAACATTGCAGACTGCTATAGAAATCAGCATGCGGAGTATTACGTAAAACCTACCCCACTTAGCATAGATCAAGCTACTCCTTAAGACTTATACATTCCGAGCCACCTTTGAAACACGAAACAAGGCAACACACAAGCAATACATCAAGCAAAACAAGCACACATCACATCATCGGTACTACACGTGCTTCTTCAACAATGGTGGTCATCCTATGGAAAGATTATGGATGATAAAAGACCATCGAACTTTAGAACAAGATGAGATCAGAAAACTTTTAATAAAAACAACGTAAAACAAAATCCAATGGAGTAAGAAATAATAGCTCAAAGGAAGCTATATCAAGGAGGGGATACAACAAGACAAGGAAGAGAAAATAGTCAAAATCAATGAGTCAAGGTATGACAAATTAGTTTTATAGTAAAATAAGTTTTAGAATACGTCCAGTGCTACTTGACATACGTCCTACAGTCAACACCGCTCTGATACCACTCTGTCACACCCGGTTTTCTAAAGAACAAAACCAGGCTAATCATATGTGTGCCCAGGAAGTCCACACATATGCCAGAATGAAAAAATATCAGAAACAATGTTATTATATAACGTATACATAGCTATATTAACACTTACATCAGAGTATCGCGGAACAGTGACTAAACTTCGGGCTCCATTCTTCTCAGGGACGGCTGACTGGGGGTAACATATGCCTAGCACTTCTACTAGTCTTCTGGAAACTCCACTACACCTTTGTCCTTCTTCCGAGTAGCATCTTACTACACACTGGAGTGTTGGGGAAATAGCAAGAGTGAGTCCATGTCGAACTCAACAAATATAACACAGGGTTCATGAGGCTCAAAAGGCTAGACACTGTTTGACTGCATTTAGCTTTTATTCATTATATTATTAGCAATTGAGTAGCATCAAGGTATTCCAATTCCCATTAATGAATCAATGATCAATTGTAATAAGGATAATGAATAGCATTAACATGGGCATAATAATAATCAACAGTAAATAAAACATGATATAACAATGGTGATCATCTATCTGTAAATGTTTCAAGGCCGCTCGTATCCGTGAGCACGGCTAGTATACCAGTTTTTAAACTCTGCGCAGAGGTGTACACTTTCACTGTGAGTCATGATTTCCAAATGCATGGGTTTGCAAGGCCCAAAACATCAGAGACCATATAAAGCCACTCAAAAGTTCGTCTAACAAGTTAGGGCCATTAGATTTCACTCGGCAGGCAGATGTAGAACCCCCCTTCCCTGTGGCACAACAACCGCAGCCTATACACACTAGGCCAGGGGCTCGCACTACACCCAAAGTGTCAAGCCATTCTTACGCCATTTAAGGTAACCTCTAACAAGCTAGAAAAGGTCTCTTGAACAACTAGAGCCAGAGCCATATAGCCCTCACAGCTGTACTGTATGTCCCGGATGATCACGTACAGATAAGTCCTTATGGAGAGAAACCAGAGCAACAATATAACCCCTTGCTCTAGCCCCCTTTTTAACAATAATAAAATCATCTTAATGGTTGATTGCTTAATCCATTAATCAAATTACAAGATCATTGTTCATAATTAAGCACTAGCAATAGCTACCCAAATGCACAACCCATAGGTGACAAGGAAACAAGATATCAATAGCTAAGTTATAATCTCTATGGTTGTCAAGGAAGACACATGCATATGTATAATAATTTCAGTGAATAGGTAACAAGGATAGTCCCATGTTATACTTGCCTTGATCAAAGTTCTCCGATAGCTACTGCTGGTCCGGCATCAAAATAATACTCCTAATCGTCGTAGTACTGCTCACCGTCTAAATTCGATCACCAAGCATCAACATACAAACATTCCGAGCAAACATACACGAAGCAAACAAAAGATACAATTAGAACAGTACACCAACAGTAGAAAAACATTTAGGAAAGCTTACAAAACTATTCTACACGTTACTACGATCACACAGACGTAAAGATCACGAAATTCGGATCTAAAACGTGAAAGTTATGAATTTTCTAAGATTTCCTATAGATAAATAATTACTTTAATATAAACTCGAAAATTAATTGTCACAAACCTACTGTACAATACTACCAACATGTAGAGCTCGCAAATATGAACCTAACACAATTTGAACGGGTCAAATCGGAGTTAAAACGTGGAAGATATGGCCTAAACAAAATTGTATGTATATATGTATTTCTATTGTATTTCGGGATTTGTTTTTCTTAAGGAAAACGGCAATAAAGTGTGGGTGATGTCGAGATGATGTCATCATGCTAACAAGAGTTCAATGGCCATGATTTGCATTTAATAAACAATTTATAAATAAAAACACATTAATGTGAATATTAATCGAGTTAACATTTTAAGAAAGTGCCGACGCATGAACCTATGTTATTTTAAATTTAAAGGAGCATAACATAAATATTAATTATTCCAATCAAATATTTATAATTTATATAACCTGACACATATTCCAGCACTATCCGAACCATCCCATGTTTTATATTTAAACTAAACAAATTATAATCAAGAACCATCTAATACTAATCGAGTTAAAGCTAATCATATTTTATTTGATAAAGTATTGTAACGTAATTTATATATTAAGCAAGTTAAACTTTATCTGTGCAAAGAAAATAATTAAACATGTGTCGTGATATTCACTGCTGTTACGCTACGTCGTGGATTACGTCTAAACAATGCAGGCATGACGTTAACAGTATTTACAACCAAGATAATAATGGGGCAAGGAAACTGGGCTGACCATTGATCATGGACGTGGTCATTTGCTTGCATGCTGGTGATAGATGGCTCTGCTCGGCGAGATCGGATAAACTTCAAGCGGAGGGTCGCCACGGCATCGGACGAAACTAGGGCTCGATGGCGCTGCGAATCGGGGCGAAGCGAGGGCAGCAGGATTATCAAACCACCACCCTCAACGGTCTCAATGGTCCGTGCAAGAAGGTTAAGCGTCAGCGCCTCAAAGTCCTCTTTGTTTCCCAGAATGGCTATTGAGGCCTCAGTCAACATCATCGTATCCAGTATGAGATTGAGGGCCACCACCTGCATCGTTGTCGTTATCGTTGCCGCCAGACCCAGACGGAGGCGTGTCAACGTTGTTGGGATTGCTGCTCTCTGCCTGGGCAGCACCAAAGGCGGCCCTGAGAGGCCAGGGCAGCGAAATCCTGAACCTCCGCTCAGCCACCCTGGGGGAGGAGGCTGCGGGAGCGGGAGCTGGAGACGCGGCGTGCTGCTGCTGGTGGATGTGGTTGTAGTCGGGATCGTCGGTGGGCAGCTCGAAGCGGCAGACCGGGCAGGAGCTGTGGAGGTCGAGCCACGGGAGGATGCAGTCCCAGTGGAAGACGTGTTTGCAGGGGAGCTGCTTGGTGGCGGCGCCGAGGTGGAAGTCGTCCATGCAGACGGCGCACGGCGACAGCGGCGGCGGGCGGCAATAGCGGCGACAGCGACAAGAGCGGCGACAGCGACAAGAGCGGCGGCGGCGGCAACGGCGGCGCCTATGATCTGCAGTCCGTCTAGGACAGCTGGAGCTTACTATTTATAGATGGATATCTACAACGTGATGGACCTGGTGTCCTTGACGTGCGAGACACACATTGGCTTAGTTATTTGCTTGGTGGATTATGTCATGATCACGTCAAAGCATAGACCCAAAGAAAGAAATAAAAGAATAGATATGGCAAGTATGAATCACAGAGAGAACCGCCTGGGCCTAATGCCTATGCGTTGGAGGCAGCTGATCAATACGTAAAGCACTAGCACTTGCATGCACGTATACATGTATATATGTATATTTAAGATACGGCGAGAGATAGAGAGAGCTACGAGCGACGGCTCGCGATAAGAGTTGTACTTCTGGAACCAGGGCGTCGAGGGCTACGCTGGCATATATATTGTTGTAGGGTTTGGAAACTTTTCGGAATTAATTAATTTCGTGGATAAAATAATTCTAGAAAAGTCCAGAATTATTATTTAAGCCGCGAAAAATACTCCGAAAGCTCCGAAAATTCGAGGGAATTTTCTAGAGACATTATGGAACATAAGGAACCCAAATAAAGTATTTGGAGCTTATGAAAAGATGGATGAAGATATCAAGGAAAAAGATTAAGCTCACGGAAATTGGAATTTTGGATCCAGAAAATACCAAAAAGTTTTCCGATGAGAAGTAAACGTCGTCCTACGGTATTTTGAAAATAATAGCACTCACCAACACCAAAGACAAGCATCACACAAACACCACATTATTAAATTAATATGAAAAAGTTTAAAACCACAATTTTCTATATTTAATTAGCAACAACTTAACTTATCTAATAAATTTATTCAGATAGTGAAATAATTTATTTTATTTAGCGTTTTTCCCGCACAACCCAAAATAGAAAATTTTGGGTGTGACAACTTACTGGAATTGATCCAAACACGACCTCCTTAGCTCCGGGAATGGTGGAAATATCCACATGTTTCAACCTTCCATGGATGTAATTTCTCTTTAATTTATTTCCCTGCACATGCTCCTTTTGGACATCCTGTCCTGGGTCTTGCTGTTGTTGATTCTTCTGTGGGCAAGATTTGATATAATGTCCTTCCTGCTGGCAATGATAACACTTTCTCTTAGCTGAATCTTTTGTGATGTCATACTCCAAGGAACTGTTGTTTGGTATGCTGCTATCTTGCTGGCCATAAAAGTTCACCTTCGTCCCTTTGGCTTGTTTCTTAGCTTGTTTGGCCTTTCGAGGTTGATACTCCTTATAGGTAATTGTCCATCCATCTATGACTACTTCATGGGGAGTAGTTTTAGCGGGAGGGGCTTCTAACTCTTCAGGGTTTGGATTTGTTTGACAGGGGATCAGGGCTGCATGTGACAATGTAGTAGAACTCGCTTGCTCATTGCTTTCCACTATTGGTTCTAATGAGATTGCCTTTCTCTTCTTGTCCATGTTGTTCTCAAAATTTGGACCCACCTTGACTTTTCCCTTATTAGACTCGTTTCGAAGGCAGGGAAAACCATAATGCTTACAGCAGTGACATTGTTCCTGCTCTCCAAATGCCTTATTATCAACATCTTTATTGGATTTCATATTCTTCCAAACTTCTGCTACTTGTATCTTCTCTGACCCCTTGGATATGTTGGCTTGACCTTGAGATAAGCATCGTTGAGAATTCCCATGTTGAGCCATTTCTTCTAGTAATTGATTTTACATTGCTAATGGTTTCTTGTCAAAAGTGAGCAAGAGCGACACAATTCAGTCCTCTTAACCTCTGAAATCCACAGTCTTCTCGTCACGAGCCGTCTAATAGACAAGGAGAAAAGGTTCAAAATAGAGACAAGGTTTTTATAACAGAACGGGGATAGAATTAAGCATAACTTTGAGAAAATAACAAAGTTAAAGAGAAGCAAGAAATAGGCAACAATGAGAACATGCTAAACGTCCAGTTCTAACTAGGCTTGCGTCCTACAGTCAGCATTGCTCCGATACCAATCTGTCACACCCGGTTTTAAGGACAAAACCAGACATACACCATATGTGAAATAAAGAAGACAAATCTCACATATAGCCACAGATAAGTGGAATATCAAAAGACAAATGATTAATATACATAACACAATAGTATAAAATATACCTTAAAGAGTAACACAGCGGAAAGACAACTCCGAACACCGGGTGCAACCTTCACTCCAGGATCAAACTAACTGGTTGATCACAAGCCTAACAATTCTAGAATTTAACAGTCTGGTACCCTTCCTGAGATGTGGGGAAATAGCAAGAGTGAGTCCATGTCGAACTCAGCAAATATATCATAGGGTTCATGAGGCTCAAAAAGTTTGACACGGGTTTACTGCAATAGCTTTTAGTAAATCATCTCTTTAACAATTGAGTAGCAACAAGTTTACCAAAATCCCAAATAACCTCATGATCATGTAAACAAGAATAATGTATAGCAAGAAACAATAATCATTAGTGAGCATCAATATCATCAGTATTATCATTATCATCAGTGTTCATCATTTATTCTGTAAGGGTCCAAGGCCACTCGTGACCGTGAGCACGGCTGTTATAACAGTTTTACACTCTGCAGAGGTTGTACACTTTCACTGTGAGTCGTGATTTACCCTTTCGCCCGAGGTAGCTAATCTCTTGACCCACTTCCAAGGAAAGTCGGCAGGGTTCACTATGAAGCCTTTCAAAGGTTCGTCTAACAAGTTAGGGCCATTAGATTCACTCGGCAAACAGATGTAGAGCCCCCCTTCCAAATGGCACAATAACGCGCAGCCTATACACATAAGGACAGAGGCCGCACTATAACCGATTCGTCAAGCCGTTCTTACGCCATGAAGGAATACCTCTAACAAGCTAGAAAAGGTCCTCATACTTGACTAAAGCCAGAGCCATATAGCCCTCACAGTTGTACTGTAAGTCCCGGATGTTCGCTTACAGATAAGTCCTTATGGAGAGAAACTAGAGCACCATAAAAAAACAACCAAATATGCTCTAGCCCTCTTGAGCCATGTTTCTATAGAGCATCTTTTAAACGTTTATTGCATATACCATTAGTCAAGTTACAGATCATGGTTATTTATCTTGAGCACTAGCATAAATACTACCCAATGCAATGCCCCATGGGTGTCAAGGTACAAGATACAAAAGCTAGGATATCCTTAATGGTAACAAGGTAGACACATGCACATGAATTAAGTATATTAAAGATGAATAGGAAACAAGGATAATCCCATGTTATACTTGCCTTATACACCGATCCTTCGGTAAGCTTTAATCTTTGATGTCCTTCTTCTTCTTGGATCACCACGTGTATCTCACCGACTGGACGTAATCGTAAAACACCACACAAACATCCATACACATACATGCATAGCATACAGTTGCATCTATATCAGAACAGTACACCAATCATAGAAAATAAGTAAAAGAGATTGATATACGATTCTACGTATCACTACGAACATACAGTCGCGAGAAGCACGCTAATCGAAGCTATGGTTAAAAAGTTACAGCTACCGAGAGATTTGCTTAATACGTGGAAAAATAAACTATAGGCTTCATTTATGTTAACTATATGAATTCATTTATAAAAGATATGTATAAATAATATAGATTGATTTAAGTCAATTTTAGATTTAAATTATAAAACAAAAGTAATACAACTTATATTTTATGTATAAAACTCAATTACATAATCATTAATCAAGATATGATTTAAACTATGATTTTTATGAAATAGTAATGTAGTAAACATTATTACTAATACGTAGATCTCGACGTTATGAAACAAACGCAACTAGAACGGACTATATCGGAGTTGAAATGAATAAGTTATGATTTAAACAAGTTTTACTTTGGTTAATTAATAGGTTAAATCTACTCATAAATTTTAAGTGTTGAAAACATGCCTAATAGTTGTATAAACATGTAGATAACGTAAATACGATCCTAACGCAATTTGAATGGATCAAATCGGACTTAAAACGCAAAAGTTACGCATGAAATAAGGTTCAGTGACATTTCTGTGAATATTTGAACTCAAATTTGAATTAAAACAGTTTAAAATCTGAATTTAAATGTACTTTGGACTGGGCACACTAATTCAGGAAAATATAGGGTTTAAATCAGAAGAAAATAGGACCTAAAAGAAATTAGTTTGAACTAATTTGGATCGCGGGTTGATTCATTGGAAACCGAGGGGCTATTTTGTAAAATAGGCACGGCTGACTGCTGGGTTGACTCGGCTGCTGACCAGGCAGCCACGTGGCAGCACGCTGTTGGCGCGGTGTGCCACGCGTGCGGTGGACGCGGTGCGCTGGCGCCGTAGGCAGTGTTTACGGGTCCATGGTGGACCGGTTACTTAAAGCCGAAGAGGTACGCGATCTCGTCCATCCAGCGTGGATCTAACGGCTGTGGCGAGTTAAGGGCAGCAGGCCGCCGGGGAAGAGGCTCATGACGGCGGCGCCATTGTCGCCGATGGTCCGAGCCCGTCGGTGGTCACCGGTACGGTGATTTTGGCCATCCTAGACCGATCCGAGGGCACCTACGCGTAGCACAGGGTCTCGCGAAGTCAATGGGGTGCAAATACGAGGGCCGAGAACATGCCGAAGCGGCTTCCTGCGGTGGCGCCATGGCCGGCGATGGCTTCCTCGCGCTACAGAGCACGAGCTTACGAACGGAAAACACAGGGAGAGAGAGAATGGCATGGCGAGCTCACCCCGTGCGAAGATGTGACCGGAGGATGACCGGAAGGCGGCGGCTAGCTCGCGGTGGCGGACGGTGGAGGCGGAGCTTCGGGCGTAGCCACCACGGAACGATAGAGACTGCGATTTGTAGTCCAATGTGAAGCGGAGGGAGGCGGCACCCCGTTTTTATAGCCTGAAGGCATCGCTAAAGAAGGAAAGGGGAGGATTGAGGAGATGGAATCGTATCGGGGAAAAGAGGGAAAGGAATCCGGCGGCGTGGGGAGGAAGAAGCGCCTGACACGTGGGTCCGGGCTGTCAGCGACGCGGGAGCGGGGAAACGCGCTCGCGCGGTGAAGCTGGGCCGGCGGCCGCTGGCTGGGCTCGGCCCAAGCGGGAGCGGACGCGGGAAAACGGCGGGCCGCGTGTGCTGGAAAGATGGGCCGCGCGCGGGGAGGGCAGGCCGAGCTGTGGGCTGCGGTAAGAAGCGGCCCAAGAAGAAAAGAAATTCCTTTCCTTTTTCTTTTTCTAATTTTTCAAAGCCAAATTTCAAAGAATTTTCAAATCCAAATTGAATTTGATTTAAAGCATTCATCACAAAATTTAAATGCAACAGCATGAGTGCACAAACATGTTTCTACTCTTATATTTGATTTTAAATTTATAAAAATTATCCTTATCCTAAATTTGCATGCTCACAAAATTATATAAAAATCATATTTTCCTATTTTTCATTTCTTCAAAATTTCAGGGTGTTACAGGCCGTCTCTCGCTTCCCCGCCTTAGGCCGAGCCCAGCTAGCCCAGCAGCGCGCGCCCGCGTCTGTTTCTCATCCCGCGCGCGGCCCACTCTCCCTTCTCCTTGTTTCGCGTCACGGGCCGACCCCAGCCGCTGGCCCAACGCGCGCCGCGCCTTCCTTTTTCTCTCTCTGACGATGACACCACGGGCCCATACGTCAGGGTCGCCTTCCTCCTCAAGACGCCGGCCAAATCTTTCCTCCCAATCCTTTCCTTCCTTAATTGAACCGTCTCCGGGCTATATAAGTCGAGGCCGCACATCTTTCCGCCTCCATCCAACTCCTTCGCAGTGTCAACGGAGCTTCCGAGACGCCACAGCGAGCTTGGAGCTCTACCGCGCCACCACCGTCCGCCATCCCGAGCTCCACATCTTCTCCGGGCCGACTCCGTCTTCGTCTCCTACCTTGGTGAGCTCGCCTTCTTCTCTACTCTATCCCGGTGCTTTTCCTTCATGAGGTAACGATGTGAATCGCGAGATAGCGTTCTCCAGTGATGGTGCCACCGCTGGGCTCGTCGTCGCGGCTCTATTCCGGCCGAGCACCGCCGTCGGCAGATCCGATCTGATCCATCCATTTCATATCCAACGGCTGAGATTAGATGATACCGGTTCGGCCGGCATTTTTGTTAAAGAGCCCCTGGGAATTTTAAGTTTAGAACCCGCAGTCCAAAACATATTCTGAAAATACGCTTTCTCTTTCTGAAAACGCAGATTTGTTTTGATAAGTTCAGAAATATGTCTTCAGCTAATTACAGTTTTACCACTGAGTTTGTTTTAGCCATAATTTCTCCGTTTTAACTCCGATTTGACCCGTTCAAATTGCGTTAGGTTCGTATTTGCGAGCTATACATGTTAGTACTACTATTAAGTAGGTTTTCAACTTTTGAAATTCGTGATTAGATTTAATCCATTATTTTAACAGAGAAAATCTTGTTTATTTCATATCTTCTACGTTTCAACTCCGTTTTGAGCCAATCAAGTTGCGCTAGGTTCATAGCAACGAGATCTACGCATTTGTAACAGTGTTTATCATATTACTAATATTGGAATTTCATGGTTTGAATCATATCTTAAATAACAATTATGCAACTGGGTTTTGTAGATAAAATATGATTTGTTTTACTTTAGTTTTATAATTCGAATCTAAATTTGACTTAAATTATAATCTCTATAAAATATCTTATATATGTCTTTATACCATTAAGATACATGGAGCTAATAGTTTTACGGGTAAATCTATCGGTAGTTGTATCTTTTCAACCGTAGCTCCGATTAGCGTGCTTTTCGCGACTTTGTGTTCGTAGCGATGCGTAGAATCGTGTTTCAAACTTTTTTACTTATTTTTGTATGATTGGTGTACTTTTCTAATATAGATATATTGTTTGCTTCGTGTATGATTATATGGATGCTTGTGTGGTGCTATATGGTTCAGTCAATCGGTGAGGTTTACGTGGTGATTAAGAAGCTATTCTCTGAAGACTAGAAGCCGAGAATTGGACGCAGAAGATTGGAAGTTGGATACTAAAGGTTTTTGAGCGTATTGCTTTGGGGGAAAAGCAAGTTAAGGCAAGTATAGCATGGGATCATCCTTATTTCCTATTCACCTTTAATATACTTAATTCATGTGCATGTGTCTACCTTGTTACCACTAAGGATATCCTAGCTTTTGTACATTGTACCTTGACATCCATGGGACATTGCATTAGGTAGTATTTATGCTAGTACTCAAGATAAATAACCATGATCTGTAACTTGACTAAGGGTATCTGCAATAAATGTTTAAAAGATGTTTTAAAGCAACATGGCTTAAGAGGGCTAGAGCATATTGAGTTGTTTTTATGGTGCTCTAGTTTCTCTCCATAAGGACTCATCTGTAAGCGAACATCCAGGATTTACAGTACAACTATGAGGGCTATATGGCTCTGGCTTTAGTCAAGTATGAGGACCTTTTCTAACTTGTTAGTGGTAATCCTTTTTGGCATAAGAATGGCTTGACGAATCGGGTATAGTGCGGCCTCTGTCTTTATGTGTATAGGCTGTGCGTTATTATGCCATTTGGAAGGGAGGCTCTACATCTTTTTGCCGAGTGAATCTAATGGCCCTAACTTGTTAGACGAACCTTTGAAAGATTTCATAGTGAACCCTGCCGACCTTCCTTAGAAGTAGGTCAAGAGATTAGCTACCTCGGGCGAAAGGCTAAATCTTGACTCACAGTGAAAGTGTACAACCTCTGCAGAGTGTAAAACTGTTATAACAGCCGTGCTCACGGTCACGAGTGGCCTTAGACCCTTATAGAATAAATGATGAACACTAATGATAATGTTAATACTAATGATATTGATGCTCACTGATGATTATTGTTTCTTGCTATACATTATTCTCGTTTACATGATCATGAGGTTATTTGGGCTTATGGTAAACTTGTTGCTACTCAATTACTAAAAGATGACTCACTAAAAGCTATCGCAGTAAACCAGTGTCCACTTTTGAGCTTCATGAACCCTATGATATATTTGCTGAGTTCGACATGGACTCACTCTTGCTATTTCCCACACCTCAGGAGAAGTTTAGACTTGTGATCCACCAGTCAGTTTGTTCCTAGAGTGAAGTCTACACCCGGTGTTTGGAGTTGTCTTTCCGCTGTGTTGCTCTCTAAAGTATATTTTATACTATTGTGTTATGTATATTAAGCATTTATCTCTTGATATTACACTTATCTGTGGCTATATGTGAGATTTGACTCCTTTATTTTACATATAGTGTATATCTGGTTTTGTCCTTAAAACCGGGTGTGACAAACATACTATATTAACACTTACAACTATCAGAGTGTTGCAGAACGGTCACTAATCTTTTCTTCAGGCTCCAATGTCACAGGGACGGCTGACTGGGGGCTCCGTATGCCAAGCACTTCTGAAAAAACTTCTGAAAACTTCACTACACTTTCATCCTTCTTCTAAGCAGCACCTTACTACACACTAGAGTGTAGGGAAATAGCAAGAGTGAGTCCATGTCGAACTCAACAAATATAATATGGGGTTCATGAGGCTCAAAAAGGATAGACACTGGTTTACTGCATTTAGCTTTTAATTATCATAGTTTTATCATATTAGTAGCATCAGGTTTTCATTTATCCCACAATAAACATATGATCAATGTAAAGATGAATAATGAATAGTAAAAACACATTTATAGTCATTAGTGATCATCTATTCCGTAAGGGTCCAAGGCCACTCGTGACCGTGAGTACGGCTGATATACTAGTTTTACACTCTGCAAAGGTTGTACACTTTCACTATGAGTCGTGATTTACCCTTTCGCCCGAGGTGATCAGCCTCTTGACCCATTACCAAGGAAGGTCGATAGGGTTCACTATGAAGTCTTTCAAAGGTTCGTCTAACAAGTTAGGGCCGCTAGGTTTCATCAGTCAGTCTGTGTGATACAACCACGCAGGGATTCACAGTCTGCTTTTCCCTATTTGCGCCACAAGGGTAACCTCTAACAAGCTAGAAAAAGTCCTCATACTTGACTAAAGCCAGAGCCATATAGCCCTCACAGTTGTACTGTAACTCCTAGATATTCGCTTATAGATGAGTCCTTATGGAGAGAAACTAGAGCACCTAGAAAAATAGCATCATGCCCTAGCCCTCTTTAAATAGTAATCAAAATGTCATCTTTTAGTGTTGTTGCATATTCCATTAATCATATCACAATATCATAGTTTATGTTCAGCACTAGCAAAAGCTACCCAATGCGATATCATGGGTGTCAAGGTAATGGATCAAGACTAAGTCATCCTTAACAAGGGAATACATGCATAATGAATTTAATTATTTATTGTGAATAGGACAACAAGGAAATCCCATGTTATACTTGCCTTAGAACTTGCTTTATGCCCAAAGCAACTTACTCTGAAAAACCTCAACTTAATCTTTCATTTGCAACTTCTGGCACTCAGCTTCTAGTCTTCACCTTCGGATCTTCGAAGCTCACGGATAGTCTTTCTTCTACTCGTAGATCATAGAAACCCAGCACACTAACAGGCATACAAGCAAACAAATAGGTACAACTAAGAACAATACACCACACAAGAGAAAACAACGTACTAAAAGAGAGCTACCAGCTACGGTCACGAGAACATAAGAAATGTCGATAACAGAACTATCGTTAAAAAGAAAAAGACTATCAGAATATTTATATTATAAAAAGAAATCACTACATGCTTGATTTATTTTAGCTAACAAGATCATGAAAAAGTAATTAGTTTAGATTAAATAAATCATATTTGGACTCAACACCGAGTTGAAACTAACCAAAGTTTATATATTTTATAAATATTCCCGCATAATATTTTATTAAGCAAGTTATGCTTTTATATTTGCAAAAGAAATAATTTTGTGAGAGCATCCTAACGCACGTTAAAGTGCTAGACTAAGCAATTTACAAATTAAAAATATGTTTATGTTAGTTGCTAATTATTTTAACATTTATTTACATATACAAAATCGAAATGTACCTCCATGTTGTTTCTAGATTGAAAATTGGTTACGTACCCATTAATCGAATTAATATTTAATAATTACAACACCCTAAAATTTGCTTATTTAAAAATAGAGTTAAAATAATTTAATTATGTATTTTTGTGCTCATGAAAACATAGGAAAATAATATTTTTTATTAAATTAAAATCTATCAGAAGGTTTAGCAACTTGTTGATGCATTCATGCTAATGCATTTGTGTTTTTGTATTGCTTGGTTTTGACCAAAGATCAAAATAAATTCAAGTTGTTCTTTCAAAATGCGTTTAGGTCGATTTTCCTTTCCCGATATACATATATCATTTTTCTACAATCAAATTTCTTGTTTCTCATCCGTCAATCAACCTATACAAACTTCTCGGGAATTTTTATGACTTTTTTGTAGCTTGTTTCCACTTGTCTATGAGCATAATCTAATTTTTAGATGCTCCAAATTAGCTTATCATTAGCTCCAAATACTTTATTTCGGTTCCTCATGTTCCATAATGTCTCTAAGAATTTTTTCCGAATTTTCGGAGCTTTCGGAGTATTTTTCGCGGCTTAAATAATAATTCTGGACATTTCTGGAATTATTTTATTCACAAAAATAATTAATTCCGAAAATAATAAATCTCTCATTTTCCCCAATGCTTAAAGCCCATGTGCAATAATCTTAATAAATCTCAAAGGCCCATACATTTATTTACTAATGTGCTTAACTGATTACTTAGGCCTATTAGCGGAGGTGGATGGTGCAACGTCAATTAGTACCATATCGCTAGTTGACATGGAGGTGGAGAGTTTTCCTCCCTATATATACGTACCTACCCCTTGGGCAAAGCACACTAAAACTACCATAGAGGAGCCCCTAGTTTGGGAAATCTATCGTGTAGTAAATTATATTTTTCTCCTCTTTCTCTCATCGTCGCCGACGCCATGGCCGCCGCCGCTGCGCTGCCTAACCCGGCCATACTCTCCTCGGCAACAAGTAAGTCCGCCGCCGTCCATGTATTCTTGGAAAATAAACCTGCAGTCCAAAATATGTTTACAGATTTTATTTTCTTCATTTGAAAGCGTATTTTGTTTCGGTTAAGAATAAATTACGTTTTCAGCTATTTACAGAATTGCCACTGATTTTGTTTTAGCCATAACTTCTCCGTTTTAACTCCGATTTGATCCATTCAACTTGCGTTAGGTTCGTAATTTCATAATCTACATGTTAATACTACTGTTAAGTAGGTTTTCAACTTTTAAAATTCGTGATTAGATTTAATCTATTATTTTAATAGAGGAAATCTTGTTTATTTCATATCTTCTACATTTCAACTCTGTTTTGAGCCATTCTAGTTGCGTTAGATTCATAGCAACGAGATCTACGCATTTGTAACAGTGTTTATCATGTCGCTAATATTGGAATTTCATGGTTTGAATCATATCTGAAATAACAATTATGCAACTGGGTTTTGTAAATAAAATAGGATTTGTTTTACTTTAGTTTTATAATTCGAATCTAAATTTGACTTAAATTATAATCTCTATAAAATATCTTATATATATTTTTATACCATTAAGATACATAAAGTTAATAGTTTTATGGGTAAATCTATCAGTAGTTGTATCTTTTTAACCGTAGCTTCGATTAGCGTGCTTTTCATGACTTTGTGTTCGTAGCGATGCGTAGAATCGTGTTTCAAACTCTTTTATTTATTTTTATATGATTGGTGTACTGTTCTAATATAGATCTATTATTTGCTTTGTATATGATTGTATGGATGCTTGTGTGGTGCTTTACAATCATGTCCTGTCGGTGAGATTTACGTGGTAATCAAGAAGCAGTTCTTTGGAGGTGACAAATCTACAGAAAGAAGGTTATCAATTTAAGGCAAGTATAGCATGGGATTATCTTTATTGTCCTATTCACTTTAATCACATAAAATCATATTATATGTGTCTATCTTGAATGCCCTTAAGGATTTTTCTAGTTTTTTATCTATACCTTGTCACCTATGGGATTTTGCATTGGGTAGCTTTTGTTAGCGCTGAACATAAACTATGATCTTGTAATATGATTAATGGAATATGCAACAACACTAAAAGATGACTTTTTTATTACTGTTTAAAGAGGGCTAGAGCATGGGGTTATTTTTGGTGCTCTAGTTTCTCTTCACAAGGACTCATCTGTGGACGAACATCCGGGACTTACAGTACAACTGTGAGGGCTATAATGGCTCTGGCTTTAGCTCAGTATGAGGACCTTTTCTAGCTTGTTAGAGGTTATCCTTGTGGTACAAATGGGGAAGAGCAGACTGTGGATCCCTGCGTGGTAGAATCACACAGACTGACTTTGGAAACTTAGCAGCCCTAACTTGTTAGACGAACCTTTGAAAGGCTTCATAGTGTTTTCCTGCCTGCTCACCTTAAAAGTGTTTTGGGAGTCGCGATCCCGGACATATGGGTAATCATGACTCATAGTGAAAGTGTACACCTCTGCGCAGAGTTTAATAAACTGGTATACTAGCCGTGCTCACGTATACGAGCGGCCTTGGACCTTCACATAATAGATGAACATTTATTGGTTTAATATGTGTTTTGCTATTCGTTATTCATATTTACATTGATCATATGTTTATTGTGGTATTAATGCAAATTTGATGCTACTCATGTAATAAAATTGTGACAATTAAAAGCTAAATGCAGTCAAACCAGTGTCTAGCCTTTTGAGCCTCATGAACCCCGTGTTATATTTGTTGAGTTCGACATGGACTCACTCTTGCTATTTCCCACATCTCAGGAAGGGTATCAGATTTCTAGATTCTAAGATTGTAAGGCTTGTGATCAACCAGTCAGTTTGTTCCTGGAGTGAAGTTTACACCCGGTGTTTGGAGTTGTCTTTCCGCTGTGTTGCTCTCTAAGGTATATTTTATACTACTGAGTTATGTTTATTAAGCATTTGTCTCTTGATATTTGTAACACCCTAAAATTGTGGATATTAAAAAATATATAGGAAAATATGATTTTATACAATTTTGTGAGCATGCAAATTTAGGATAATAATAATTTTTATAAATTTAAAATTTAATATAAGGGTAGGAACATGATTGAGCATTCATGCTGCTGCATTTGGGATTTTGTAATGAGTGGTTTAAATCAAATTTCAATTTGGTTTTGAAAATCCTTTGAAAATTGGATTTGAAAAATTTGAAAAAGAAAAAGAGAAAGGAAATTTTCTTCTTCGGGCCGCATTGTGCCGCAGCCTAGTGCTTGGCCTGCAGCGGCGGCCCATTTTTTTCCCCTGCGCCCCGCCTCCGGTTTCTTGGGCCGAGCCCAACCACGGCCAGCCGGCCCGTCTTCGCGCGCGCGGCCGCGTCCCGCACTGAGTCGCTGACAAGCTGGTCCCACCCGTCAGTGACCGCCTCCCTTTCCTTTCTTCTTCCTCTAGTTCCTTCCAACCGCGAGCACGCCTTCCTCTCTCTCCCCGATTTGGTGAATCGAATCCGCATCAAATCTCCCTCATTTCCTTGTTTACCGACGCCTACGGGCTATAAAACAAAACCCCCGCAGCCTTCCGCCCTCATTCCATCTCTTTTGGGCTGTCGTAGCCTTCTAACCTCGCCACCACAAGCACCACCGTCCGCCATTCCAAGCACCGCACCTTCTCCGGGCCAATTTTGTCTTCGGTTCTTACCATGGTGAGCTCGCCTTGTTCCCCTCTCCATCCCGGTGTCTTTCTTTCGCGAGATAATGCTGTGAATCGAGCTTTTGCCTTCTCCGGCGATGGCGCCACCGCGGAATTGGTCGCCGACAGCCGGGAATCGGCCGGAGCACCGCCGGCATCCCTTCTCTCTCTTCCCGATCCAATCTGGATCGTTGATTTTGAATCCAACGGTTGTAATTAGAAGATACCGGTTCATTCATAATCTTATAAAAGAGACCCTGAGTTTTTAGTATATTGAACCTGCAGTCCTAAAACATAAAGCTCAGAGTACGCTTTGATCGGTTGAAAACGTATTTCGTTTCGGTAAATGAAAAATATGTTTTCTGATATTTACAGTTTTGCCACTCAACTTGTTTTAGTCGTAGAATCTCCGTTTTAACTCTGATTGGATCCATTCAAATTGCGTTAGATTCATATTTGCGAGCTCTACGTGATTATAGAATTGTACAGTAGGTTTGGATTATTTTATTTTCGAGTTTTTACTAAAGTATTTATTTTTTTGTAGGAAATCTTCGTAAATTTATAACTTCGTCATTTTAGCTCCGTTTTTTGTGATCTTTGCGTCTATGTGATCCTAGCGAGTTGTAGATTCGTTTTAAAAACTTTTTATCTTATTTTATTACTGTTGGTGTACTATTCTAATTATAGTCTTATTTGTCTATGCATGATTGTTCGGGATGAATGTTGTTGCTATTGTTGATCGAGTATAGACGGTGAGCAATTCGTTGGAGATCAGGAGTTTTACTACGAACAAGATCACCAGGACCAGTTTGAGCAAGGCAAGTATAGCATGGGATTATCCTTGTTGTCCTATTCATATTAAGCAAATAATATCATTATGCATATATTCCTTGTTAAGGATAACTTAGTGTTGATCTTATTCCTTGATACCTATTATACTGCATGGATTAGTATTGCTAGTGCTCAACATGAACTATGATCATGTAATTTGACTAATGGAATATGCAATAAACATTAAAAGATGATTTTATTACTGTTTAAGGGTACTAGAGCATGGGGTTACTTTGGTGCTCTTGTTACTATCCATAAGAACTCATCTGTAAGCGAAAATCCAGGATTTACAGTACAACTGTGAGGGCTAAAATGGCTCTGACTTTAGTCATATAGAAGGACCTTTTCTAGCTTGTTAGAGGTTACCCTTGTGGCGCAAATGGGGTAGAGCAGACTGTGGATCCCTACATGGTGAATCACACAGACTGACTTTGGAAACCTAGCTGTCCTAACTTGTTAGACGAACCTTCGAAAGACTTCATAGTGAACCCTGCCGACCTTCCTTGGAAGTGGGTCAAGAGATTAGCTACCTCGGGCGAAAGGGTAAATCACAACTCACAGTGAAAGTGTACAACCTCTGCAGAGTGTAAAACTGTTATAACAGCCGTGCTCACGGTCACGAGTGGCCTTGGACCCTTATGGAATAGTGGATCATTAATAATGAATATGCTTTTGCTATTCGTTAATCATTTCACATGGATCATATGTTTATTGTTATATTAAGACACTTTGATATTATTGATATAATGAATTAATGCTAATTAAAAGCTACATGCTGATAAACCTATGTTATGCCTTTGAGCCTCATGAACCCCATGTTACACTTATTGAGTACGAGATGTACTTACGCTTGTTTATTTTTCTTACTTGGATAAAAATCCCAGATGGGTAACAGATGGTGCAAGTAGTGACTACTTCTACTTCCCGGAAGATTACTAGACTTGCTGTCAACCAGTCAATGTGCCTGTGATTGGAGCTACCATGAGAGTTTTTATATTTTATTTCTGCTATATTATTGTAAAGACTATGTGTTATTAATCGTGATGTAATAACATTTATGATGATACATCCTTTATAATTTGTTAACTTATGTGTGATTGATCTCTGGGCACACATAAGGGTATGCACTCCATTTAGTCGTTAAATGGGTGTGACAAATTGGTATCGGAGCCAGGTTGACTGTAGGACGCAAGCCTTGCTAGAAATGGTCGATTTAGTGTCATCTTTTCACTATTTTTATGCTCATTACCTTGCTCTTGTTATTTGATAAATTTTTATGCTTCTTATGTCTCATTCTATTACAAAATTTTGCCTCTATTCTAATTACATCTAAAAACTCTGTAGATGGTTCGTGGCCACAAGACTGCCCGCATCACCACTGGAGGACACTACCCACCTCGTGCTTTGATTTCACCTGAAGAGCCACAAGAGGAAGTACCCCAGGAGAATGAGCAGACCCCTGAAGCAGCAATCCAAGTGCCAGCACCTCCTCAGGAAGAACCCGAGCCTGAAGAAGACCCTGAGATCATCGAGATTGAAGATGATGAAGAGGAGGAAGCCAATGGAGGAGAGCAACCCCCGTCTCCCCCACCTGGTGCAGCTGCTGAGGATGTGCCACACTCTCTAATGGGTTGGACCGTGAAGATTTACCACAAGGCTAGAGGAAATGCTGTCTCTCACCATCGACTTGTGGGAATGCTCTCTGCCTACTTCGCTGATTGGCACCCAGCTGTGGAGTACGTCTGTTGGGAGTACACCCATCCGCTAGAGGACACTTACTAGAAGGCAAGAGCGAGCATTTTTCCTAAGGATGAAGAAAAAGGAGCATACCAGCTGGACAGGATGTATGCTCACATGAGTCGTCGAGCTACCATGGAGGATAGTATTGAAGATGCTACTTTTGAAGCATGTATGGGCCTTCGCTACCTTCGCTTTGACAGCATGAAGCATGATATCCACCGCTACCTCCCTCGTGCACACCCCGACCTTGGATGGGCCATGATGGATCCAGTGCAGTTGGAACCACTTCCTCGGGTGATGGTGAACTTTGTCTATGACATGATGGAGAGAAAGCTGCAGTTAGAGGAGATGGTGAAGGCACAGGGGAAGACCATCAAGAGGTGCCAAGCAATAATTGATGAACTCTGAGCAAACCAAGGCATGGCAAAGATTTATGAGACATTAGAGCATGAGCCACGCTAGTAGAAAATAGGAGTCCTTTATGTAATAAGAACGTTCTTAGTGACGTCAGTTGAGTCTTCGAGTCAGTCGTGTGGTTTGAACTTTGGTGTGATAGTTGTTTTATTATTATGCTTATGTGTGAGTTGGATTTTTGTTATGAGTGCTGGGGCTTGTTGGCATGTCTACAAGTTCCATTTTTAAGAATAAAAGTCTATTAGTCAAGGGAATAATAGTTGGGTTTGGTATTGTCTCGTTTCTGTCCTTATTGTTTCTGGAGCAGTCTGCAATGTTTCTGATATGGTTCAAAAATGGTTCGTGCAACATTTATGAAATTTTTATGAGAGAAACTAGGAACCAAGCTAAATTTTAGTACAGCCTACCATCCACAGATAGATGGACAGATAGAGAGAATTAATCAGATATTGGAGAATATGTTGAGAGCTTGTGCTTTACAATATGGTACTAGTTGGGATAATAGTTTGCCTTATGCAGAATTCTCCTATAACAATAGTTATCAGAAGAGTCTTCAGATGGCACCGTTTGAGGCTCTGTATGGACGAAAGTGTAGAACCCCGTTGTTCTGGAATCAAATAGGGGAAAGTCAAGTGTTTGGGCCTGATGTACTCAAGGATGCTGAAAAGAAAGTAAGAATGATTAGGGATAATCTAAAAATAGCTCAGTCCAGACAGAAGAGTTACGCTGATACTCGAAGAAGAGAGTTAATCTTTGAAGTAGGGGATTATGTATATTTGAAAGTATCGCCAATGAGGAGTGTGAAAAGGTTCAACATGAAAGGGAAATTGGCACCAAGGTATATTGGACCTTTCAAGATTGTAGAGAGACGTGATGAAGTGGCATATCAGTTGGAATTACTAGAAAGTTTGGCAGGTGTACATGATATGTTTCATGTGTCCCAACTTAAGAAGTGTTTGCGAGTACCAGAGGAGCAGATTCCGTTAGAAGAGCTTACTGTTAAATAGGACCTCTCATATGAAGAGTTTCCAGTTAAAATTCTAGAGACTGCTGAAAAAGTTTCGAGAAGTCGAACTATTAAGATGTGTAAAGTTCAGTGGAATCGGTACACAGAGGGTGAGGCCACTTGGGAAAGAGAAGAGGATCTGAGGAAAACTTACCCGCAACTGTTCGAGTAAGCATCACCCGAATCTCGGGACGAGATTCATCTTAAGGGGGGTAGAATTGTAACACCCTAAAATTTTGGATATTAAAAAAAATATATAGGAAAATATGATTTTATACAATTTTGTGAGGATGCAAATTTAGGATAATAATAATTTTTATAAATTTAAAATTTAATATAAGGGTAGGAACATGATTGAGCATTCATGCTGCTGCATTTGGGATTTTGTAATGAGTGGTTTAAATCAAATTTCAATTTGGTTTTGAAAATCCTTTGAAAATTGGCTTTGAAAAATTTGAAAAAGAAAAAGAGAAAGGAAATTTTCTTCTTCGGGCCACATTATCCCGCAGCCCAGTGCTTGGCCTGCAGCGGCGGCCCATTTTTTTTTCCCCTGCGCCCCGCCTCCGGTTTCTTGGGCCAAGCCCAACCACGGCTAGCCGGCCCGTCTTCGCGCGCGCGGCCGCGTCCCGCACTGAGTCGCTGACATGCTGGTCCCACCCGTCAGTGACCGCCTCCCTTTCCTTTCTTCTTCCTCTAGTTCCTTCCAACCGCGAGCATGCCTTCCTCTCTCTCCCCGATTTGGTGAATCGAATCCGCATCAAATCTCCCTCCTTTCCTTGTTTACCGACGCCTACGGGCTATAAAATGAAACCCCCGCACCCTTCCGCCCTCATTCCATCTCTTTTGGGCTGTCGTAGCCTTCTAACCTCGCCACCGCAAGCACCACCGTCCGCCATTCCAAGCACCGCACCTTCTCTAGGCCGATTTCGTCTTCGGTTCTTACCTTGGTGAGCTTGCCTTGTTCCCCTCTCCATCCCGGTGTCTTTCTTTCGTGAGATAATGCTGTGAATCGAGCTTTTGCCTTCTCTGGCGATGGCACCGCCGCGGAATTTGTCGCCGATAGCTGGGAATCGGCCGGAGCGCCGCCGGCATCCCTTCTCTCTCTTCCCGATCCAATCTGGATCGTTGATTTTGAATCCAACGGTTGTAATTAGAAGATACCGGTTCATTCACAATCTTGTAAAAGAGACCCTGAGTTTTTAGTATATCAAACCCGCAGTCCTAAAACGTAAAGCTCAGAGTATGCTTTGATCGGTTGAAAACGTATTTCGTTTCGGTAAATGAAAAATATGTTTTCTGATATTTACACTTTTGCCACTCAACTTGTTTTAGTCGTAGAATCTCCGTTTTAACTCCGATTGGATCCATTCAAATTGCGTTAGATTCATATTTGCGAGCTCTATGTGATTATAGAATTGTACAATAGGTTTGGATTATTTTATTTTCGAGTTTTTACTAAAGTATTTATTTTTTTATAGGAAATCTTCGTAAATTCATAACTTCGTCGTTTTAGCTCCGTTTTTTGTGATCTTTGCGTCTGTGTGATCCTAGCGAGTTGTAGATTCGTTTTAAAAACTTCTTATCTTATTTTATTACTGTTGGTGTACTGTTCTAATTATAGTCTTATTTGTCTATGCATGATTGTTCAGGATGAATGTTGTTGCTATTGTTGATCGAGTATAGACGGTGAGCAATTCGTTGGAGATCAGGAGTTTTACTACGAACAAGATCACCAGGACCAGTTTGAGCAAGGCAAGTATAGCATGGGATTATCCTTGTTGTCCTATTCATATTAAGCAAATAATATCATTATGCATATATTCCTTGTTAAGGATGACTTAGGGTTGATCTTATTCCTTGATACCTATTATACTGCATGGATTAGTATTGCTAGTGCTCAACATGAACTATGATCATGTAATTTGACTAATGGAATATGCAATAAACATTAAAAGATGATTTTATTACTGTTTAAGGGTACTAGAGCATAGGGTTACTTTGGTGCTCTTGTTACTCTCCATAAGGACTCATATGTAAGCGAAAATCCAGGATTTACAGTACAACTGTGAGGGCTAAAATAGCTCTGGCTTTAGTCATATAGAAGGACCTTTTCTAGCTTGTTAGAGGTTACCCTTGTGGCGTAAATGGGGTAGAGCAGACTGTGGATCCCTGCGTGGTGAATCACACAGACTGACTTTGGAAACTTAGCGGCCCTAACTTGTTAGACGAACCTTCGAAAGACTTCATAGTGAACCCTGCCGACCTTCCTTGGAAGTGGGTCAAGAGATTAGCTACCTCGGGTGAAAGGGTAAATCACGACTCACAGTGAAAGTGTACAACCTCTGCAGAGTGTAAAACTATTATAACAGCCGTGCTCACGGTCACGAGTGGCCTTGGACCCTTATGGAATAGTGGATCATTAATAATGAATATGTTTTTGCTATTCGTTAATCATTTCACATGGATCATATGTTTATTGTTATATTGAGACACTTTGATATTATTGATATAATGAATTAATGCTAATTAAAAGCTACATGCTGATAAACCTATGTTATGCCTTTGAGCCTCATGAACCCCATGTTACACTTGTTGAGTACGAGATGTACTTACGCTTGTTTATTTTTCTTACTTGGATAAAAATCCCGGATGGGTAACAGATGGTGCAAGTAGTGACTACTTCTACTTCCTGGAAGATTACTAGACTTGCTGTCAACCAGTCAATGTGCCTGTGATTGGAGCTACCACGAGAGTTTTTATATTTTATTTCCGCTATATTATTGTAAAGACTATGTGTTATTAATCATGATGTAATAACATTTGTGATGATACATCCTTTATAATTTGTTAACTTATATGTGATTGCTAATGTAAAGAGCGGTAGAGGTCGACCTAAATTAACTTGGGACGAGTCCGTTAAGAGAGATCTTAAGGAGTGGAATATCCCCAAGGATTTAGCTATGGACAGGAGCGCTTGGAGATTAGCATTCAACGTGCCTGAACCGTGACATCTTTTGTCTTGTGCCCTTTATGTCCCTTTATGTGTCTCCCTGTTTCTCGTCTCTTTTGGGTTTCATCTCTAGCCTACCCCAACTTGCTTGGGACAAAAGGCTATGTTGTTGTTGTTGTATATGTGATTGATCTCTGGGCACACATAAGGGTATGCACTCCATTTGGTCGTTAAATGGGTGTGACAATATTACACTTATCTATGGCTATATGTGAGATTTGACTTCTTTATTTCATATATAGTGTATGTCTGGTTTAGTCCTTAAAACCGGGTGTGACAGAGTGGTATCGGAGCAATGCTGACTGTAGGACGTGAGCCTAGTTAGAACTGGACGTTTAGCATGTTTTCATTTTTGCCTATTCCTTGCCTTCTCTTTAACTTTGTTATTTTCTCAAAGTTATGCTTAATTCTATCCCCGTTCTATTATAAAAAGCTTGTCTCTAGTTTGAACCTTTTCCCCTTATCTAATAGACGGCTCGTGATGAGAAGACTGTGGACTTCAGAGGTTAAGAGGACTGAATTGTGTCATTCTTGCTCACATTTGACGAGAAGCCATTAGCAATGCAAAACCAATTACTAGAAGAAATGGCTCAATGTGGAAATTCTCAGCCATGCTCATCTCAAGGTCAGGCCAACATACCCAAGGGGCCAGAGAAGATACAAGTAGTAGAAGCTTGGAAGAATATGAAATCCAATAAAGATGTTGATAGTAAGGCACTTGGGAGGCAGGAACAATGTCACTGTTGTAAGCATTATGGTTTTCCTTGTCTTCAAAACGAGTCTAATAAGGGAAAAGTCAAGGTAGATCCAAATTTTGAGGTCAATATGGATAAGAAGAGGGACGCAATCTCACTAGAACC
The DNA here is from genome assembly GCA_038087645.1 of Saccharum hybrid cultivar R570. Taxonomy (NCBI): domain Eukaryota; kingdom Viridiplantae; phylum Streptophyta; class Magnoliopsida; order Poales; family Poaceae; genus Saccharum; species Saccharum hybrid cultivar. The sequence goes on from JAQSUU010000357.1 coordinate 4,352,903, forward strand.
AATTGTGGAAAGCAATCAGCAATCGAGTTATACTACATTGTCACATGCAGCTCTGATCCCTTGTCAAATAAATCCAAACCTGGAAGAGTTAGAGGCCTCTCAAGCTAAAACTACTCCCCATGAGGTAGTCATAGATGGGTGGACAATTACCTATAAGGAGTATCAACCCCGAAAGGCCAAACGAGCTAAGAAACAAGCCAAAGGGACGAAGGTGAACTTTTATGGCCAGCAAGATAGCAGTATACCAAGCAACAGTTCCGTGGAGTATGACATCACAAAAGATCCAGCTAAGAGAAAGTGTTATCATTGCCAGCAGGAAGGACATTATGTCAAATCTTGTCCGCAGAAGAATCAACAACAGCAAGACCCAGGACAGGATGTCCAAAAGGAGCAGGAGCAAGGAAATAAATTAAAGAGAAATTACATCCATGGAAGGTTGAAACATGTGGATATTACCACCATTCCTAGAGCTAAGGAGATCGTGTTTGGATCAATTCCTGTAAGTTCAGGAAATGCCAAGGTTTTGTTTGACTCCAGTGCCTCACATTCGTTCATATCTAGACAATATGTAGAAGATCATAACATATTTATGCTTCCAAGGGGGAAAATAGTGATGGTTAAGACTCCAAGAGGTTAAATAAAGGCAAACCGCGTATGCCCAAAAGTTAGTCTTGACATAAAGGGGGTAAATTTTAAGGCAAATCTTATTGTTTTAGAATTAATGGGCATTGATGTTATCCTTGGAATAGACTGGTTATCTACTTGTAAATGAGTGATTGAGTATGCCCAACGTTCACTGTTTCTAACTACACCTTTAGGAGAAAGGATTGAGTATGAGGGTATTAAACCTACACCTGAGGGATACAAGGTTGACCCATCTGAGGGTATGAACACTAAGAATGGTAAAGAGGGATGCTGGATTTCAGATGTCATCATAGAGGACTAAGGAATGCAAGAGATGCTATCTACTTCGGATGATGCTGCAATCACACCATGTTTAAGAAATAGGAGTTATGTCCCGTGTAATAAAACCGTTAGTAGCCAAGTTGAGTCGTCTTAATGTGTGGCTTATGAATTTTTAAGTGTTTAGTTGCTCTGTGCTTATGTTTATGTTTGAGTTGGAATTTTGTAATGAGTGGAATGATCTTGTGGGTTTTGTCCATGATTTCATTTAGTTTATATGTATAAGGTATAAGGATTAATGAAATAAATATATGGGTTTTGGTTATCTCCTGCTTTCTATATCTTGTCTTTCGGAGCAACCTGTCTTTATCAACTTATATCTCTGTTCTTGAAAGACCAAAAATCATGAGAAAATTCTGGACAAAATTAGACTTCAATACCTTTCTCTAAATGCAAGAACCACCCTCATAGCTATTTTGGATTGGGAGATACAAAAATCACAAGGCGATGCAACTGTGCTGTCTAAAAATTGGAACAGAGTCTGTTATGTGTTGTTTTCGACCAAGTCATCTACAGAATTTGGAAAAGTGTTCTATAAGAAAGTTTCAAGAAATTTCATAAGCTTTCCAACGGTATAAGGTGGAACTTCATTGGAATTACAAAACGAGAGTTGTGGCAGTTTTACCGCGTTGCTGATTTTCTGCTCGCGAGAAACTTCAGATTTCTTGTTTCTACCTATGCACAAAAGAATCATTAGGATATTAGAACGTATGGATGCTAGTTAGCTCATCTAAAAAAAGGGTTCAAGCTACCTTATTGGTGTCCCTTATTTTAAGGGGGGTAGCCAATGCAAAAAATGTTTATTAAGTTTTAATTCTTTATTTGGAAGTATTGGTTAGTCTCCATGATTGAGTTGCCACTCTCAAGCAAAAATGTTTGTATACAAGGTTGATAATTCTGGATCCATGGAGGCGAGAGTTGTCCCTTTAGATAGCTCATTATTATGATCATCTGTACTTGCTCGTGTTGCTGATGTTGGTCACTTGATGACAGGAAGTGTAGTATCTCATGACTCAGGAGTCCTATATGACGTCTCGCACTGATATGTGGGAAAAGGCTGATGTTTCTGCCATTGAAGGATGTTATGGGTATGATGAAGCTAAGCACTATCAAAACAACAACGTTGCTGAGCAAGTTGGGAGTGAACTAAGTCAGAATCCACAACGACGAAAGTGAAAAAGGAAAGTCCATAAGAAGCCTGCTCAAGGAAGCAAAGCGCAGCTAAACTATGTCAATGGAAGACTGAGCAATGTGGATATGGATAAAATTCATGGAGTTACCAAAGTGGTGGGAGGTTATATTCAAGTAAGTTCAGTACAAGTTTTTGCTCTATTTGCCCCAAGTGCTTCGCATTCTTTCATTTTCGCCGGCATGGTAGAGACGTGCCAGATGGTGAAGTGTCCAACGAGGAGGCCTTTGCTAGTTCAAACCCCAGTGAGAAAAATACAGGCAGATCAGATATGCCCGGATGTCAGTCTTGTCATAAATAAGGAAAAATTCACCGCAACACTCATTGTATTGGAGTCACTTAAAATTCGCGTGGTTCTTGGTAATGGATGGCTCTGTGCACACAAAGGAGTGATTCATGGTACTCGGTGCAAAATGCTCTTAACAACACCGTCAGGGAAAAGAATTGAGTATCAAGGGGGTCGACTCTTACCTGAGGAAGACGAGAATGATCAATTAGAAGATAGGTACACCTAGGATAGCAAAGTGGATCATGAGTTTACGGAAGTCATTGCAGAGGAACAAACAACTTTGGAGGAGCTCAATAGGAGAGATGATCTTGCTTAGGCACATTAGTCAGTTAGGATCTGAGAAACTGCCTCATGACTCTCAACCAAAGATGTAATTTGTAAAATAAGGATCGAATAAAGACAGAGTGTCATTATCTCTTTTATCATCATCTTCCGAATCTCGGGACAAGATTCATCTTAAGGGGGGTAGAATTGTAACACCCTAAAATTTGCTTATTTGGAAATAGAGTTAAAATAATTTAATTATGTATTTTTGTGCTCATGAAAACATAGGAAAATAATATTTTTCATTAAATTAAAATCTATCAGAAGGTTTAGCAACTTGTTGATGCATTTATGCTGATGCATTTGTGTTTTTGTATTGCTTGGTTTTGACCAAAGATCAAAATAAATTCAAGTTGTTCTTTCAAAATGCGTTTAGGTCGATTTTCCTTTCCCGATATATATATATCATTTTTCTACAATCAAATTCCTTGTTTCTCATCCGTCAATCAACCTCTACAAACTTCTCGGGAATTTTTCTGACTTTGTTTGTAGCTTGTTTCCACTTGTCTGTGATCATAATCTAATTTTTAGATGCTCCAAATTAGCTTATCATGAGCTCCAAATACTTTATTTGGGTTCCTCATGTTCCATAATGTCTTTGAGAATTTTTTCCGAATTTTCGGAGCTTTTGGAGTATTTTTCGCGGCTTAAATAATAATTCTAGACTTTTCTGGAATTATTTCATCCATAAAAATAATTAATTCTAAAAATAATAAATCTCTTATTTTCGCCAACGCTCAAAGCTCATGTGCAATAATCTTAATAAATCTCAAAGGCCCATACATTTATTTACTAATGGGCTTAAATGATTACTTAGACCTATTAGCGAAGGTGGATGATGCAACATCAATTAGCACCATATCGCTAGTTGACATGGAGGTGGAGAGTTTTCCTCCCTATATATACGTACCTACCCCTTGGGCAAAGCACACCAAAACTACCGTAGAGGAGCCCCTAGTTTGGAAAATCTCTCGTGTAGTAAATTATATTTTTCTCCTCTTTCTCTCACCGTCGCCGACGCCGTCCCTGTATTCTTGGAAAATAAACCCGCAGTCCAAAATATGTTTACAGATTTTATTTTCTTCATTTGAAAGCGTATTTTGTTTCGGTTAAGAATAAATTACGTTTTCAGCTATTTACATAATTGCCACTGATTTTGTTTTAGCCATAACTTCTCCGTTTTAACTCCGATTTGATCCATTCAACTTGCGTTAGGTTCGTAATTTCATAATCTACATGTTAATACTACTGTTAAGTAGGTTTTCAACTTTTAAAATTCGTGATTAGATTTAATCTATTATTTTAATAGAGGAAATCTTGTTTATTTCATATCTTCTACATTTCAACTCTGTTTTGAGCCATTCTAGTTGCGTTAGATTCATAGCAACGAGATCTACGCATTTGTAACAGTGTTTATCATGTCGTTAATATTGGAATTTCATGGTTTGAATCATATCTGAAATAACAATTATGCAACTGGGTTTTGTAAATAAAATAGGATTTGTTTTACTTTAGTTTTATAATTCGAATCTAAATTTGACTTAAATTATAATCTCTATAAAATATCTTATATATATTTTTATACCATTAAGATACATAAAGTTAATAGTTTTATGGGTAAATCTATCGGTAGTTGTATCTTTTTAACCGTAGCTTCGATTAGCGTGCTTTTCATGACTTTGTGTTCGTAGCGATGCGTAGAATCGTGTTTCAAACTCTTTTATTTATTTTTGTATGATTGGTGTACTGTTCTAATATAGATCTATTATTTGCTTTGTATATAATTGTATGGATGCTTGTGTGGTGCTTTACAATCATGTCCTGTCGGTGAGATTTACGTGGTAATCAAGAAGCAGTTCTTTGGAGGTGACAAATCTACAGAAAGAAGGTTATCAATTTAAGGCAAGTATAGCATGGGATTATCTTTATTGTCCTATTCACTTTAATCACATAAAATCATATTATATGTGTCTATCTTGAATGCCCTTAAGGATTTTCCTAGTTTTTTATCTATACCTTGTCACCTATGGGATTTTGCATTGGGTAGCTTTTGTTAGCGCTGAACATAAACTATGATCTTGTAATATGATTAATGGAATATGCAACAACACTAAAAGATGACTTTTTTATTACTGTTTAAAGAGGGCTAGAGCATAGGGTTATTTTTGGTGCTCTAGTTTCTCTTCACAAGGACTCATCTGTGGACGAACATCCGGGACTTACAGTACAACTGTGAGGGCTATAATGGCTCTGGCTTTAGCTCAGTATGAGGACCTTTTCTAGCTTGTTAGAGGTTACCCTTGTGGTGCAAATGGGGAAGAGCAGACTGTGGATCCCTGCGTGGTAGAATCACACAGACTGACTTTGGAAACTTAGCAGCCCTAACTTGTTAGACGAACCTTTGAAAGGCTTCATAGTGTTTTCCTGCCTGCTCACCTTAAAAGTGTTTTGGGAGTCGCGATCCCGGACATATGGGTAATCATGACTCATAGTGAAAGTGTACACCTCTGCGCAGAGTTTAATAAACTGGTATACTAGCCGTGCTCATGTATACGAGCGGCCTTGGACCTTCACATAATAGATGAACATTTATTGGTTTAATATGTGTTTTGCTATTCGTTATTCATATTTACATTGATCATATGTTTATTGTGGTATTAATGCAAATTTGATGCTACTCATGTAATAAAATTGTGACAATTAAAAGCTAAATGCAGTCAAACCAGTATCTAGCCTTTTGAGCCTCATGAACCCCGTGTTATATTTGTTGAGTTCGACATGGACTCACTCTTGCTATTTCCCACATCTCAGGAAGGGTATCAGATTTCTAGATTCTGGGATTATTAGGCTTGTGATCAACCAGTCAGTTTGTTCCTGGAGTGAAGTTTACACCCGATGTTTGGAGTTGTCTTTCCGTTGTGTTGCTCTCTAAGGTATATTTTATACTATTGAGTTATGTTTATTAAACATTTGTCTCTTGATATTACACTTATCTATGGCTATATGTGAGATTTGACTTCTTTATTTCACATATAGTGTATGTCTGGTTTTGTCCTTAAAACCGGTTGTGACAACAATGAACATAAGAAGTGATGTAGCGGCTATCGGGAGTTTTATGTATTACAATAGAAAAAAAGGCTACATGCTTAATTCATTTTAATTGAGCAAACCATGTCAAAGTTATTAATATTAGATTGGTCAAAACACAATTTAATTCAAAAGTCGGGTTGAAGCTACTCATATTTTATTTATAATAAGTAATGTCATAAAATTTAATCAAGTTAAACTTTAACCTTGCATAAAAAGACATGTGAGAGCACATAAACAAGTTTATCCTATGCAACGGGTTTAAACTAAGCAAATTATAATTTAGAAACATGTTTATACTAGCAATTAATCATATTAATGTTTATGTATAAAATATCAAAGTATAAAACATATATTGATTTTAATTATAAAACTAGTTGTACGTATATTAATTAATATTTAACTTACAAAATTTAGAGATGTGAGACATGTTAAAAGTTCCTACTAACTTGTAACTTATAGTCGGCACAGCTATACCATAATCAAAACGGAACTAAACTTAAATCGCTTCTAGTTAGAAAGCTATGAAATAAATATTAATCTAATTAGCATTCAAGTTAATAAATTCGTGGTCAAGTGTCATGAAAAACATAGATACTAGCTAAATTATAATCATAAACACACATGTTAACATGAATTAAATTAATATTTATTTATGAAACCGTGGGTATATAGTCTAAATTGCTTTTAATTATAAAGCTAGTACAAACATATTAATCAATATAATATTTAGCGATATATAGAAAAACACGTGACATAAAAACTTTAGTACTATCACGTAGAGCTCGACGATACGAAACTAACGCAACTGGAACCAACTAAATCAGAGCTATTATGACTAAACTGCTGAGGTTACGAACCAGTGGCAAAGTTGTGAATATCTCGTCTTCTTCCTTATGGTGAGCTGCACGTACAGAAGATGACCTGCCGTTCTTTTCTTGTTCAGGTCTTCACGGCTGGCGGGTGGGGGTCCTGAGGCCTCCGGCCTTGGCTGGGACTGGCCGGCTTGGCCGCAGCAGCACGGAGCCACGCGCGCGTGCACTGAGGTAGGGCAGTGGCGGTTACTCGAGTTCGCCGGCTCATGGCTCAGCAGCGGGCCAGCCGAGGGCGGGGGGCAGCGAAGTGGCGCAGGGTCGGCTCCGCATCACAGGCTACCCGCACGGGGGAGCGGAGGACGCGCGGACCGAGGGCGTTGTACAAGGGTTGGCCGGAAACCACGAAGAAACTGGCGTCCATGGTGGAGCTCGCCGGAAAAGAGAGATAAATTAGGAACACGATCAAACGAACACGGATTCAAGAAAACAAGTATACTACGCATAGAGAACGTGAGGGCTACCTTGCAGCAGTGACGGTTTTCGCCAGAGGTATCCGAGGTGGCCGGAAAAGCTTGCCGAAACATCATCGGTAGTTCGTCGGAACGTAAGCTGTAGATGAAGAACTTCGACGAGGGGTGGAGGGAGTTACGAGCGGCGGCTGGCGATAAGGGTTGTAATTCTGAATCCAGGGCGTCGAGGGCTACGCCGTCATATATATAGTTGTAGGGTTTGGAAAATTTTCAGAATTTCTTAATTTCGGGATTATTTTAATTCCGCGAATAAAAATAATTCTAGAAAATCTAGAATTACCTTTTTGGCCGTGAAAAATAGACCGGAGCTCAAAAAAATCACGGGAAAAATCCTGGAGACTCTTGGAGAGATAAGGAACTCAACTAAATGGGTTTGGGCTCAAGAAAAGATTGATAAAGAGATCAAAGGAAGAGATTAAGCTCATGAAAATTGAAATTTTAAATCCAGAAAATACCAAAAAGTTTTCCGGTGAGAAGCAAACGTCGTCCTATGGAATTTTTTAAAAAATAATAGCACTCACCAGCACCAAAGACAAGCATCACACAAACACCACATTATCAAATTAATATGAAAAAGTTTAAAAGCACAATTTTTTATATTTAAATTAGCAGCAACTTAACTTATCTAATAAATTTATTCAGATATTAAAATTATTTATTTTATTTATTGTTTCCTATGCACAACCCAAATTAGAAATTTTGGGGTGTGACAATTCTACCCCACTTAACAGGAATCTCGTCCCGAGATTCGAAGAGACTTGGGAGAGAGATAAAGCAGACCAATAAGATTATTTTGAGACTTTTTGACAAGTTCGGATATAAGTGTCGAGGATTATCAAAGATTGATAAGAGAACATTGGATTGATCATTAAGATTGATTCGAGTTAATGATAGAAGGTCAAAGGATTGAAGGTCAGCATAGGTGGAAAGGAAGATCAAAGGAGGTTGAAAAGATGGATCAAGGTTGATCATCGAGTCTTCACTTTATAAGGTGTAAAAACAAGGGTGAATATTAGCAAAAGATAAAGATAGATCTTATGGTACTCACAACTCCTCGATTCAAAATTTATGAGACATCATGAAAAAGTGATAGATTAACATTGGTTGAAGAAAGGTAAAGACTAGTTTTTCGTTTTACCATTTAGGGAGACTAGTGAGAAGGATAAATTGATCTTCAAGTCTTTGTAGGTCCTTGAATCAGGATTTATAAGATGTAAGGACAAGGGTCAAAAGTTGTCAAATGTTGATAAGAAAAAGTAAAGATTGATGGCAAGAAGGTGAGACTGGTTAAGAGGCAAGGACAAGCAAAAGATGATATTATGATAGCGATTGGTCTTTGGATCTTCTTGTCTCATGACTTGAGATTGATGATGGTGGCGGACGCTACCCCACTTAACAAAGATCTTGTTCCACCTGGCGATGTCATTGAACACATCTCTTTCTTGAAGGCTTGCTACTATTGATACATCCTTTATGTGTTGATCCTCCATTAAGATGAGATAAAGAAGGCAACATGACAACCAAGGGTAGGCAAGGACAGTGTAAGAGAAAAATGGCAAGATTTAGGATCGATTGAAAGATAAGTAGGATAGAAGATGCACTACCCTACTTAACTTGGATCGAACTACTCCTCAAGACTTATACCTTCCGAGCCACCTTTGAAACATGAGAACAAGGATAACACACAAGCAACACATCAAGCACAACAAGCACACATCACATCATCGGTACTACACGTGCTTCTTCAACAATAGTGGTTATCCTAAGGGAAAAGTATGGATAATGAAAGGCCATCGAACTTTTGAAAAAGGTGAGATCAGAAAACTTTTAGTAAAAACAACATAAAACAAAAACCAAGGGAGTAAGAAATAATAGCTCAAATGAAGCTATCAAGGAGGGGATACAACATCACAAGGAAGAGGAAATAGTCAAAACCAAAGGGTCAAGGGATGACAAAATAGTTTTATCATAAAATAAGATTTAGAATACGTCCAGTGCTACTTGGCATACGTCCTATAGTCAACATCGCTCTGATACCACTCTGTCACACCCGGTTTTGCAAAGAACAAAACCAAGCTCGTCATATGTGTGCCTAGGAAGTCCACACATACAACAATAGAATAAAAATATCAAAACAATGTTTATATAAAGCGGGAAACATACTATATTAACACTTACAACTATCAGAGTGTTGCGGAACGGTCACTAATCTTTTCTTCAGGCACCAACGTCATAGGGACGGCTGACTAGGGGCTCCGTATGCCAAGCACTTCTGAAAAAACTTCTGGAAACTCCACTACACTTTCATCCTTCTAATAAGCAGCACCTTACTACACACTGGAGTGTACGGAAATAGCAAGAGTGAGTCCATGTCGAACTCAAAAAAATATAACATGGGGTTCATGAGGCTCAAAAAGGATAGACACTGGTTTACTGCATTTAGCTTTTAATTATCACAGTTTTATCATATGAGTAGCATCAGGTTTTCATTTATCCCACAATAAACATATGATCAATGTAAAGATGAATAATGAATAGCAAAAACACATTTATAGTCATTAGTGATCATCTATTCTGTAACAACCCAAAAATCCACACACCAAAAATACCAAATACAAAAAAAATTCTCAAAACTTCCATGTGATGATGAGTGTCATGTATAGAAACCCAACCTATGAGATGCATTAGTTCTAACCCAACCCAAGTTAGCACATAAGCATGGCATGCCTTTAACTAATTATGTTTATTTAAATTCTAACAAATGAATCGTTGCATACATTGTTAACTCAATTTGTGATTTGGATTTTCTTTTGCTTTATGTTATGCTTAACAACTCTTTCTAAGAAACACACCATAAAGTAATCACTATTCAAATCCAAGGATAAATGTGTAATAAAAGAAAAACTAATTATATATATATATATATATATATATATATATATATATATATATATATATATATATATATATATATATATATATATATATATATATATATATATATATATAACAAACTACACCTATGTTGACATACAAAATAGCTAAACAAAATTCCCTAAACACCAATGAATAAGTTGCATCAGTTTGGAATTTAAATTTCAAACCAAATTTGAATTCAAATAATGGAAAAGAAATGAAAAATAGAAAAGAAGAAGAAGAAAGGGAGAAGAAGGCTTTGCAGCCTAGCCGCTTGCCCCAGCCAGCCCTACCGCGCGCACGCGGCCCAGCAAGCCGGCCCAGGCCACCGCTCACGCCCGCGCGCCTAGCCCCGCCAGCTGCCGCTGCCGCTTGGCCCCACGCATCAGCCGCACGTCGCCCATGCCCGCGCGTTTCCCGTTTTCACTCTCAGCCGCTGCCACGCGGGCCCCGCATGTCAGCCACCCCTGTCCACAGTGTCATCTTCCTTACCCACGCATCAACCGCCTACGTGACCGTCGCCCGACAGCGGTGGCAGGGGCAGGCCAGGGGGTCACGCCCGGGGCATGGCCTTGTCTCCTTGGCGCCGCACCCACGCGACCCTTGCGCCGCGCCTACACCACCGCACGTGAGCCCTTGGATGCCACTGATCACGCCACCACCACTCGATTGCCGTCCGCCAGCGGAGCTCGGAGCTCGGCTATAAAGCTCGGCCCTCGGTTGCCCTTGCGCTTGTCCCACTACCCGCCGCCACTAGTGGCCAACCACTTCGCACCGAAGAGTAGAGGGCTGAGGGGGAATTCAGGAGGAGAGGGCGGAGCCATTGCCCGGAGGAGGACTGGAAGCACGCCAGAGCTTGGAGCACCGCCGTGGATCAAGCCGAAGCGGACGACACGGCACTGCCTCCGGAGCTACATGGCCACACCTCTTCACTGCACCGCTATCCTCTCGCCCTCAACACCAACGGTGAGCCATATGCCGCTGAGACCTCCTAAGCCCCATGGACACGAGCATGCATGGCCGCACGCCATGGACACGCGCACGGTCGTGGCGAAGCCACCGTGGCCGCATCACAGTCGTAGATGTGACGCCACCGCCTTGGCAGGCTTATTCCCGCCACGGAAGATGCCACGCTCGTGAGCACAGGTAGACGTAGGCACTGGAGGACCCTGGAGGCCACACTACGCCATGGCCGGAGCACCGTCGCCACCGCATCGACTCCACCGGGGCCAGACCCGCTGGGAGCGCCTAGCGCCTCCTTAACTCACCCGCCCTGTTCGCTGGAGCCACGTGAAACTCACACGCCCCACCAGGACCCTTCACTGCGCCTGTAGCCATCTCACCGGCACCGCCGTCATGTCTGGAAGACTGCCGCCATGGCCGGCACACCACAGGACCCCGCACGCTGTGTTGACCCCACCAATGAAGACGCCAAGGCTCGTCGGAGCTTCCACCCACGTTAATTGCGCACTAGCGCCGCCACGGAGGCTCACCAGCAAGCTCGCCGCTGGCAAGAGCGCAGCCGCGGGAGAAGCAGGGGAAAACTCCCCTCACCGGCAACCCGCGCGTGCGCCCGGTGTACGTGGACCGCGCCTAAGAGAAGAGAGGGTGGACTTGGTCCACCGTAGTCCTGTCTGCGGTCTATGGACCCGCGCTCTCTGGTCCACCATGAACCGAGTGACACCCCGCGCCGTGGACACACCGGGCCGAACCCAAAGGGCGGCCCAAAATGACGACGTGGCACACCACGGTGCTGCCACGTGGCGAGCCAAAGCCTAGCCCGTATCTAGCCCAACCGGCCCAGTTTGGACCCAACCCGTGTTGACCGTTGACCGGTCAACGTTGACTATTGACCTGGCCCACATGTCAGTGACACAGTGTTGCTAGACCCACACGTTAGATGGTGATGTCATACTGGCATCGTGATGACGTCACGTGGGACCCACATGTCAGCAGTGACGACTGCCACAGTGACATCATACTGGCATCATGATAACGTCAGCTGATGACGTTAGCACCCCGACCCCACCAGTCAGTGACACGGACACCCTGTACCCACACGTCAGACACTGACGTCACGATGACATCACGTAGGACCCACACGTCAGAAGCCAACACAGCCAGGGTGACGTCATGCTGACATCACGATGACATCAGCTGCTGACGTCAGCAGCCCTAGTCCCACACGTCTGTGACCTTGACTGTTGACCGTTGACCGTTGACCGTTGACTTTGATGTTGACCGATGTTGACTTTGACCAGACCCACCTGTTGGTGACCCAATAGTTTTTGGCCCCACCTGTCAGTATGGATGACGTTGATGACATCACACTGACGTCATGCTGACGTCAGTTGGACCCCACCTGTCAGCTCGGAACCATTATGATAACGTCTTGCTGACATCATGCTAAAGTCAGCAAGCCATGTGGACCAACCGCAGCACGACACGTGTCAAGCCCAGGATTAATTCAGCCTTTACCCAATTTCAGAAATGATTTAAACTTCAGAAATTCATAACTAATTCATACGACCTCGGAAAAATATGAAACCAGGACCAAATTCATCTAAAATCAAGCTCTACGCAATAAACCCATGTTTGAGTGCATTTGGCTCTTTTGAATTTCCATTGCTTCTTTGTGCTATTCTATAGACGTCGCTAACGCGACTATAATGCAAACAATGCAGACTCGGAGGAGAACCTGACGGACGAGGACCGTGAGTACCGTGAGGAGAACGGAGACGACTACACTAAAGGTGCCACATCCCACCCAAATTCGTAGCACCTATTACGCATGGCTAATATAGAACTGCTATCGCTTTACTTTACTACTACAATTACATTGGTAGGACTTGCATGGTAGTATGCTTGCTTGAAAGCCTTTACCTTGACGCAACCTTACCCCTGCATACCCTGCTATTAGGCTAGACACACGCTTATTGCTATACATTTCCTTATTTATACTTCTACTACGCTTATACTAAGTGCGTGGTGGAAACTGGTGTTACCTGGACTATGGGGAGAGTGCTGCATGTGTGACTTGGGTGTGTGGAGGGTGAGGGTTGTGTCGACCAAGTTGGAGTATACGACGAGCCTACGGCAAGTCTTACTATGGGATGCTACCTGGGCACCCCTAGAAATGTATACCTGTGGTGGGTAAAAGGTATATGAGGTGGACCTGGGTGTGAACCTGTGATGGGTGGAGCCCGGGTTGGAGGTGCTATGGTGGCACGATAAATGGAAACCCTGATGGATACATTCTGGCTTGGTCATCCCTAAGGACCTACTAGTACTCAGATTCACCGGGAAGCCTTACGTACCACTCGCCCTATATGGTGCGGGACGGCTGGACTACTTGATAGGATTTTTGCCACTATTGCTAGGTTGAAAGCGGACAGTGTAAGGAGGTACGGGGCACGGAGGATTTCCCCCACACCCTTCCGAGACTTCATGGAGACCTTGTGGACCCGGCTCATGACTCACAGTTTCAGCCACCCCAGACTTGACTTGTGGTGAACCAGGGCTGAATGGTAGAGTGGCATTATCCTAGGCTAGCAAGGAGCCGGAATCAGCCCTGTTGACGACGGTCAGCAAGGAAGGTGGATCTTGTGGTTATGTAGAACCTCTGTAGAGTGTATGGTTGATCGATCGATACATGTGCCGACTCATCGGCTATGGACCTTTCCTAGGTTTCGCTTAAACTAGATAGTGAGATGAGTCCTTCTCTTATTCCCCCGTAAGAGAGTGTCGGTCATAGCCAGGGGCTACAGGCCGTGAGACAGTGCCGAGAGGGAGTTGGCCTATCAACTGAGAGATGGGTGGTAATGGTGTGGAGATGGTGGTGTGTTGATCCCAGGATCGTAACCTGGCTCAGAAAAGGGAATGGTGTGGAATGAGTGTGGGAATGGTGTTAAAACTTGATCAAATTATACACTTGATATGCTACTACATAGGAAACCCTAGCCCTATAGGTTTCATTTGAATACAACCATGATGCATCCAAATCCACAAAGCAATGCTCATAGGGATGGGAGTGGCCAGTACAAATCGTACTGATAAATTTTTGGCATAGGTTCTGCTGAGGAGTTTAGCTCCGAGGAGTTTGATGGTTGAGGGGTTCATGCCTATGCTCGAGTTTGGCGATCTTATCTTCAAGCTGTTCTGCTTGTCTGCTATTTTTGTTTCTGCCAATGCGGCGATGTAATAAATTATGTAATTCCGCACTATTGTACTATGATTTTATAGTTGTATGGATGAGATATTTGACTAGAATTTGGGTAATAAGATCTATCACGGTCTTATTACACTTTGACTCTGTGGTTTCCCCTTCGTGGAAATTAAGGTCGTTTCAGTTGGTATCAGAGCCATACTTGACCTAGGAACGAAACCCTCAAAAATGGCCGATAGAATAGGACGTGGACAACTCCTCTTTCGGTTATATACCGACCCTGCATCTACTTTTATGCAAGGCTTTTCTATTAATGGACCTGCTAACACCTGTTTTCCTTGAAACATGCAGATGGCAACAAACGTCGAATGGCCGCCTCTAGGACCACTACCTCTGGACCACGCCAAGCTTACCTTTGACCTACGTGAGATCAGGGGTTTTGCACAGACCCTCTGCCGAGTTCTCATCACGTTGGGAGTCCCTGACGAGTTTGTCAAGGTAACCTACACGGGCAAAGCAGCTCAGGAAGGAGGAATCGAAGGACCAATTGTCACCTCAGTGGAGTTCCCAGCTAGTACTACCTTACCTTCTGTCCCAGCTTTCACCGAGTTGACGATAGAGGACACAGTCGAGGAGGGACTGCAAGCTATCTCACACAAGGCACTTCGTAGAGTGATGAGGGACCACTATGAGCACCTGAAGATGACAGAGTTCCGTCTACTACCCCAGGCCCTCGACCTCAGCCTTACCCCTAGTGAGCAGAGTTTCGCAGCAGATAGAGTTATCCTTGCCGAGGAGGACAAATGCCTTCGTGTCTCAGCGATTCACCTACTGGAGCAGGATAGGTACGTGACCTAGCTGGAGCAGAGGAGACGTCAGGACCAGGCCCTCCGGTGGGAGTACCAGGAGCGAAACTCGTAGGGAGCACATGAGCGAGCTAGGCTACTGGAGATAATTACCAAGCTGCAGGACGAGCTCAACTGTCGTGAGGAGCACCACAGAGCCAAGGTCGCTAACTTACAGGACAAAGTAGCCGACCTAGGCAACAGGAATTGCTACCTCGACAGCAAGGTCTTGGAATTACAGAGTGAGTTGGATGACAAGAAGGCCGAGTTCAACCGCAAGGGAGACAGAGAGAGATCTAAGGGGATTGGTATGCTGAAGATCCAATCTCAGAACAAGACCCTGACTCAGGAGCTAGAGGAGTTCAGGAAGAAGGCCGTTCGCAACCAGGGTCACCTGATCGAGGCACTCAGGCAGACCGAGTACCTACAGGACAAGTGTGAGAGGACTTGGCAGGCTTGGCAGAAGTCGGATAGGAAACGTCTCAGGGAAATGAAGGGCATGTGGGATCAGCTACCCAAGGAGATCCGCAGCAAGACAAAGCCTAGGATAGAGGAGTTTGAGTTAGCCCCAACTCGCCTCAACCTAGACGCCTACCCTACCCTACCTGGAGCCAAGGCTACTGAGGAGCTCGCCGAGGCCTTGAAGTATGTATCCCAACTCCACAAGTCTGACGAAGAGATCGAGATCGAGGATAGTCGTATCCCAGCCGTGGTGTACGAGTCAGAGTAGGTGACCCTACGTGGTCATGAGATATGTCCGAAGTTTCCATGAGTTGTACCCCTTATGAGATGATTTATGAGACTATATGCGTATCATGATTCTCGCATGTCTTCTAGTGTAGCTACTAAATATGATGCTATGCAATTAACCCTATGTAATGAATGTTTTTGGATCTTATGGCATCTTTTGGATCTTATCGCTTCTTTGTAATGAGTGTTGGATAGTGTAACTGTTCTGTCTTAAATCATCAAAATCATGTAATCATATTGAATTATAAGCACCTTGGCACAAGCACTAAAATTTCAATGATCCATGTTACAGATGCCGAACCGCCGTTCTAACCGCCTAATGAATCGAGGGCGTGCGCCCATCCCCAAACCTAACAGGGGCCGTGGTGACAACAACCGTGGCCGTGGACGTGGCCGTGGACATGGAGGGATACCCTTCGACCTGGAGAATACCCCGCCACCTGTTGAGGAGAACATTCCACCGCCACCACCACCGAACCTGGCGGAAGTGATGGCACAGCAGACCCAGCTTCTGGAAGCTCTTGTTGAAGGAGCCAACCGTTGCCAAGGAGGTCAGCAGAATGATTTCTAGAGGAAGCTGGAAGGTCTCCTGAAGCTAAGGCCACCTACCTATGATGGCACCAACCCTGACCCGTTGGTAGCCGATGATTGGCTTAAGGAAATGGAGAAGAAGCTTGATCTCACTACATTCACCGACGATGAGTGTGTTGGAGCTGCCGCACACCAGCTCACAGGTGCAGCACGCGCCTGGTGGGACAGTTTTAGTGACTCCCATGAGGACCCTGCCAACATCTCGTGGGAAAAGTTCGCTGAAGCATTCACTGAGTACCACATTCCCAAGGGTATCATGGAGCCCAAAGCTGAGGAGTTCCGCAACATCAAGATGGGAAAAGATAGGGTGATCGAGTACACTACTCGTTTCACCAACCTTCTGCGCTATGCGCCTTCCTATGTTATGAACTCTGAAAAGGAGAAGCTATACTATTACCGCAAGGGACTTAATCCGCACATCAAACTAAAATTTGGCGGTATTGAGAGCAACACATTACGTGCTCTAGTGGATCGTTGCATTCAGATTGAGAAGGACCGTGATGAAGCAGAAGAAGAGTACAGGGAAAGAAAGCGAAAGCCTGAGGAATCCCTCCGTGGCCATGATCGCAAGAGGATCCACAGAGATGCACCATCCAGGGAACGCTCTCACCACAACAGGGATGACAACCCTGGATCAGGCAGGGGAAGTGGAGGCTACTTCACCAAAAACTCCCACCCTGCTCAGGATCGTTACACCTGAGACCGTTATGCACAGGACCGCAACACCCATGACCGTTTCAACCATTCCCGCTCAGTGAATGAACGCCTAACACCGAACCGCTCTGCACCAGGAAATGGAAAATGGAAGGCACCCGCGCCAACCCCTACAGGCGGTGCACCTTTCACCTGCTTCGCTTGTGGCCAACCGGGTCACAAGGCCGCTGAATGCCCTCAGAATTCAGCTGCTCAGAAGTCTCAGTTCAAGGGGTCTGCTACCCGTGGACGTCTCAACCATCTGGATGTCGAGGAAGCACAGGCTGCTCCGGACGTCATGTACGGTATGTTTTTAGTTAATGGCAATACTGCATCGGTTCTTTTTGACTCTAGAGCAACTTGTTCATATATATCAATCAAGTTTGCACGAGAGTATGGCCTGCCCGTAACCCCACGTGAAAAGCCTATCATTACCAGCTCGCCCTTAAGAGACCTAAAAAGCACCCACATCTGTAAGGGAGTGAACCTTACCATCGAGGATCTTATCTTTAAAGCCGATCTAACCCTGTTACCTTCCACTAACCTAGATGTCATCTTAGGCATGGACTAGTTAACCATTCACCGAGGCATCATATCATGTTCCCCTAGATATGTCCAAGTAACCCACCCATCAGGCCAAGTCATTAGATGTGAACCCCAGTTCGGAAGGTCCACCTCTATCCTATGTGCCCTTAAAGCAAGATCAGAATCACTAAAGGAGGAAAAGACAATTCATGATGTGCCTATGGTCAGAGACTATCCTGATGTATTCCCTGAAGATTTACCAGGTATGCCACCGGACCATGATGTAGAGTTCATCATTGATCTTTTGCCGCGAACAGGACCCATTGCCAAGAGACCCTGTCGCATGTCAGTGGATGAACTGGCTGAGCTCAAGAAAAAGCTAGAAGAGCTCATCTCGAAGGGATATATCAGACCTAGTGCTTCACCCTGGGGATCCCCTGTTCTGTTCATTAAGAAGGATGGCTCAATGAGAATGTGCATAGATTACCATCAAGAACAAGTACCCCCTGCCGAGAATTGATGATCTGCTTGATCAACTTCGAGGTGCCAAGTATTTCTCCAAGATCGATCTCAGATCTGGCTATCATCAGATGAAGATTCGAGGGAGTGACATACCGAAGACAACTTTTGTGACTAGGTACAGTCAGTTCGAGTTCACCGTGGTATCCTTTGGACTCACAAATGCTCCCGCATACTTCATGAATATGATGAATAAGGTTTTCATGGATGAATTGGATAAGTTTGTGGTGGTATTCATTGACGACATCCTGGTCTATTCATCCACCGCTGAAGAACATGAACATCATCTAAGAACGGTGCTTGAGAGACTAGCCCAACATCAGCTCTACGCAAAGTTCAACAAATGTGAGTTCTGGCTACAAGAAGTTGCCTTCTTAGGCCACGCATTATCAGTTGAAGGTGTTGCAGTGGACCCAGCTAAGATTGAGGCTGTGAAGGAATGGGAACAACCCCATAATGTGACAGAAGTCAGAAGTTTCTTGGGATTGGCGCGGTATTATCGCCGATTCATCGAAAATTTCTCCAAGATAGCCCGTCCGATGACCAACCTTCTGAAGAAGACTAAGGAGTTTGAATGGACGCCTAGGTGCGAACAAAGCTTCCAGGAATTGAAACAAAAACTTACCACAACTCCTGTGTTAGCATTGCCCGATATCGGCAAAGATTTCATGGTCTATTGTGATGCATCTCGTCAAGGACTTGGGTGTGTATTGATGCAAGATGGAAGAGTGATAGCTTATGCTTCTCGACAGCTGAAAGAACATGAGAACCGATACCCTACATATGACCTTGAGTTAGCAGCAGTTGTTCATGCTTTAAAGATCTGGAGGCACTACTTGATAGGCAACAAGTGTGATATCTACACCGATCACAAGAGCTTGAAGTACTTTTTCACTTAAGAAGACTTGAATATGAGGCAACGCCGATGGTTAGAGTTGATCAAGGACTATGACTTGGAAATTCACTACCATCCGGGAAAAGCTAATGTTGTCACAGATGCTCTTAGTCGTAAGAGTTACTGCCACACTTTGATCACTGAATCCGTACCACCTGAGCTCAAGGAAGAGATTGATGATTTCCAACTTGAGATACAACCACATGGCTTGCTGAATGAGCTTCGCATACAGTATGATCTCATGGATCGTATTCATCAAGCTCAGAAAATGTGTAAGGAGATTGAATATCTCCGTGGTCTGATGAAACTAGACTATAAGACCAACCACCATGAAGATGAACAAGGAACCATTTGGTTCAAGGACAGAATCTGTGTGCCTTCTGATCCAATCCTACGAGAGGAAATTTTGTCAGAAGCTCATGATTCTAAGTATTGTATTCACCCTGGAGGTTCAAAGATGTATCAAGACTTGAGGAAACACTTTTGGTGGAAAGGTATGAAGACAGACATTGCAGGACATGTGGCGTGATGTGACACCTGCAATAGAGTCAAGGCTGAACATCAAAGGCCCGCAGGATTGCTAAAGCCTCTTGACGTCCTAGAATGGAAATGGGAGGGCATATCCATGGATTTCATAGTTGGATTACCCCGTTCACTGAAAGGCAATAATTCCATTTGGGTGATTGTTGATTGTTTAACCAAGGTTGCTCACTTTGTACCAATGAAGACCAAGACCAATGCAGAAAAATTAGCAGATCTATATATTGAGCATATTCTCAGGTTGCATGGAGCTCCCTCTAGTATTGTATCTGATCGTGGTCCTCAATTTGTGTCCCAATTCTGGGAAGCTCTGCACAAGTCTATTGGAACCAAACTTGATTTCAGTACCGCTTACCACCCACAGACAGATGGACAGACAGAACGACTAAATCAGATCTTAGAAGACATGCTTCGCGCTAGTGTACTGAATTACGGCTCTGATTGGGAGAAATGTCTACCCTATGCAGAGTTTTCTTACAACAATAGCTACCAAGCCAGTATCAAGATGTCACCATTTGAAGCTCTATATGGCAGACCTTGTAAGACACCTTTGATGTGGTCCTAACCGGGAGAAAGATCATTCTTTGACTCCGCTAAGATTCAAGATGCAGAAGGAGTTGCTCAGGTAAGAGAGAATTTGAGAATTGCCCAAAGTCAATACAAGAGCTATGCGGACAAACGAAGAAGAGAACTGGAGTTCAATGTGGGGGACTTCGTATATCTCAAGGTATCCCCGCTACGTGGAACGGTCAGATTTCATGTGAAAGGCAAGCTTGCCCCTAGATTTGTTGGCCCATACAAGATTTGCAAGAGAATTGGAAAGCTCGCCTACAAACTTGAGTTACCTGTGGAATTGACGGGTGTACATCCCGTATTCCATATATCCCAGCTACACAAATGTTTAAGAGTACCCGATGAAGCAATCCCAACTGGTGCACTTGACATTCAAGATACACTTGAGTATAAGGAACATCCTATCAGAATTCTAGATAGAGATACCAAAGAGACTCGAAGCAAGACTATTCCTATGTGCAAGATCCAATGGAGTAATCATACTGAGAGAGAAGAAACATGGGAGAAAGAGTCTGACCTCCGGCTACAATATCCCTACCTCTTCAAAGAGTACGTTACGCTTTAATCTCGGGGACGAGATTCTGTTAAGGGGGTAGGACTGTAACAACCCAAAAATCCACACACCAAAAATACCAAATACAATTTTTTTTCCTCAAAACTTCCATGTGATGATGAGTGTCATGTATAGAAACCCAACCTATGAGATGTATTAGGTCTAACCCAACCCAAGTTAGCACATAAGCATGGCATGCCTTTAACTAATTATGTTTATTTAAATTCTAACAAATGAATCGTTGCATACATTGTTAACTCAATTTGTGATTTGAATTTTCTTTTGCTTTATGTTATGCTTAACAACTCTTTCTAAGAAACACACCATAAAGTAATCACTATTCAAATCCAAGGATAAATGTGTAATAAAAGAAAAACTAATTCTATATATATATAACAAACTACACCTATGTTGACATACAAAATAGCTAAACAAAATTCCCTAAACACCAATGAATAAGTTGCATCAGTTTGGAATTCAAATTTCAAACCAAATTTGAATTCAAATAATGGAAAAGAAATGAAAAATAGAAAAGAAGAAGAAGAAAGGGAGAAGAAGGCTTCGCAGCCCAGCCGCTCGGCCCATCTAGCCCTACCGCGCGCACGCGCGCCCAGCCCCGCCAGCTGTCGCTGCCGCTTGGCCCCACGCGTCAGCCGCACATCGCCCACGCCCGCGTGTTTCCCGTTTTCACTCTCAGCCGCTGCCACGCGGGCCCCGCATGTCAGCCACCCCTGTCCACAGTGTCGTCTTCCTCACCCACGCATCAACCGCCTACGCGACCGTCGCCCGACAGCGGTGGCAGGGGCGGGCCAGGGGGTCACGCCCAGGGCATGGCCTTGTCTCCTTGGCGCCGCACCCACGCGACCCTTGCGCCGCGCCTACGCCACCGCACGTGAGCCCTTGGATGCCACTGATCACGCCACCACCGCTCGATTGCTGTCCGCCAGCGGAGCTCGGAGCTCGGCTATAAAGCTCGGCCCTCGGTTGCCCTTGCGCTAGTCCCACTACCCGCCGCCACTGGTGGCCAACCACTTCGCACCGAAGAGTAGAGTGCTGAGGGGGAATTCGGGAGGAGAGGGCGGAGCCATTGCCTGGAGGAGGACCGGAAGCACGCCGGAGCTTGGAGCACCGCCACGGATCAAGCCGAAGCGGACGACACGGCACTATCTCCGGGGCTACACGGCCACACCTCTTCACTGCACCGCTATCCTCTCGCCCTCAACACCAACGGTGAGCCGTACGCCGCTGAGACCTCCTAAGCCCCATGGACACGAGCACGCATGGCCGCACGCCATGGACACACGCACGGCTGTGGCGAAGCCACCGCGGCCGCATCACCGTCGTAGATGTGACGCCACCGCCTTGGCAGGCTTATTCCCGCCACGGAAGATGCCACGCTCGCGAGCACAGGTAGACGTAGGCCGCTGGAGGACCCTGGAGGCCACACCGCACCACGGCCGGAGCACCGTCGCCACCGCGTCGACTCCACCGGGTCCAGACCCGCTGGGAGCGCCTGGCGCCTCCTTGACTCACCCGCCCTGTTCGCTGGAGCCACAGGAAACTCACACGCCCCACCAGGACGCTTCACCGCGGCCATAGCCATCTCACCGGCGCCGCCGTCATGTCTGGAAGACTGCCGCCATGGCCGGCACAACACAGGACCCGCACGCCGTGTTGACCCCACCAATGAAGACGCCAAGGCTCGTTGGAGCTTCCACTCGTGTCAATTGCGCACTAGCGCCACCACGGAGGCTCACCAGCGAGCTCGCCGCTAGCAAGAGCGCAGCCGCGGGAGAAGCAGGGGAAAACTCCCCTCGCCGGCAACCCGCGTGTGCGCCCGGTGTACGTGGACCGCGCCTGAGAGAAGAGAGGGTGGACTTGGTCCACCGTAGTCCTGTCTGCGGTCTATGGACCCGCGCTCTCTGGTCCACCATGAACCCGCGCTCTCATGAAAAGATTGATGAAGAGATCAAGGGAAAAGATTAGGCTCACGGAAATTAAAATTTTAAATCCAGAAAATACTAAAAAGTTTTCCGATGAGATGCAAACGTTGTCCTATGGTATTTTTTTAAAAATAATAGCACTCACCAACACCAAAGACAAACATCACACAAACACCACATTATTAAATTAATATGAAAAAGTTTAAAACCACAATTTTCTATATTTAAATTAGCAGCAACTTAACTTATCTAATAAATTTAATCAGATATTGAAATCATTTATTTTATTTAGTGTTTCCTATGCACAACCCAAAATTAGAAATTTTGGGGTGTGACATAGGTTTAATTAAATTCGTGCTAAAACATTCTAAATCTGCATTTTCCAGGAAGTATAGGCGCTATTCTCCAAGAATAGCAGGCCTATAAATAGTTTCTACAGGAAACAAGGACTGTTCAAAGAATTTTGGATCTACAATTCCTTCCTCAATTTCTGGTTTTATTTCTTAAATTATTTGCAGCACGATCTACTTTATATTAGACCGATTCTACCCCGGGCTAGGGTTAGTTCCCCAAATTTACCCTAAATTTTACTATGAAAAAAGAAGATTCACGTCACAACAAAATACCGACAAATGCATGAAGTACTAAATGTAGATGAAATCAAAAACTAATTGCATAATTTGGTTGTACTTTGCGAGACGAACGTTTTGAGCCTAATTAATCAATGTTTGGATAATTATTACTAAATAAAAACAAAATAGTACAGTGCCCTCGGTGGCCTGGCGACGGTGGCGCTGCCAGGCCCGCGCGTATAATCCTGGTTGGAATGGTTCCGGGGCTGCATTCCCTGGCAACCGAACAGCCCCTTAATATCCTTGCAGATTGCAGATCCGGATAGGAGGCTTATCTTTGCAGATTGCAGATCCGGTTGATTCCATTAATCTTGTTGCTATCGCATTACTACTTAAATGAAATCATCTTATCTTGGATACAAGGCGTTCTCTCCTTGTGTCTGGTGGCGGCGGCGGTCTTTGCTTCTTTACACTTGTCGACAGTCACTGTGAATTAAAAACAGTATTTTTGGATACTATGTTTCAGAGAAGAGTATGTTTAGATTTTTTTTCCAAAGAAGTGTGTATGTTCAGATACTTTGTCACATAAGAGTATGTTTAGATACTTTGAAAGAAGAGTATGTTTAGATACTTTATATCACACAGAAGAGTATCGTCGGATACTTTTTTATATAAATTAAGGTATCATTCGATACTTCCTTGAATATGGTTGTGTCACTGGATACGTTTTTAGATTATAGTAGTGGCAATACATTGTTCTACATTATTTTTAACAAAGTTTGTTCTACATTTTTCCGGTGCAAGTATATTTCATACTACTACAGTATTATAATTTGTACGTATGTATACATACTCCCAAATAATTAAATAATTTATTTTGTTTCTGAATATACAAAGTTATCCACGGAGGCACATCAGATGCAAGACGTTACTTATCAGATCCTACTCTGCACAGACCCGATTAGCTCATATGGATAGAATCGAGTGGCATATTACGAAGGGAGTAACTACTCCCAGAAGTATATATATATATATATATATATATATATATATATATATATATATATATATATATATATATATATATATATATATATATATATACATATATATATATATAGCTGGCATGTAGCCACTTTGAGTTACGATAATTACTATATTAATTTATGAGATTATAGTAACTCTTTACTAAGTGGTTTACTACAACGTTACGGTAAATATCCCCATGTGTTATACTAACCCAACTATCGTAAATATGTATTGATATTATCGTAAATTAGTATATAAAATTATCGTAAATAGAGGTGGCTACAGAATAACTTATTTTGTAGCTGGTTACTGAATATATATATATATATATATATATATATATATATATATATATATATATATATATATATATATATATATATATATATATATATATTGTGTGATAAGTATATTGTATATATGAGAACCGGAGCCGTGTGGATTTGATTTTTAGAACATGCTAGAGAACTTGTCAAACAAGAAAGCCAATACGACTCCAAAGATAATTTAGGAATAAAAAAATGTGGGTTGAAAAAATCGCTTTGATATCAGGTAGAGAAAGAGATTTGGAATCCTATTCATGTTTGTATTAGGATTCCTATACCTATCAACTTCCTTCAAGAATCCCGACATATATGTGTTACAAATTAAACAGATCGGTAGTTAGAGAGAGACGCACCAAAAAAATAGATCGACGAAAAAAAATAGCCAGAAATTTTGCATATTTATTAGTAGGTATAGATATAGATATATATTTGTACCTTGGTATCATGATCTTGGAGTAGCGCTAACTGTGCACTGAAAGGGAAAATGTAGGGACCCTGCCGATCAGCAGAAAACAACCAGTGACATCTAAGGTACGCCCACTGATAAGCATACCCACAAGATTATTGATCCTGATCGATACAGTTACAGTGACGGGAGATATCCAATAATAGGCACAGAGAAAAGTGTTGGCCAATCCAGAGATGTATGCCGACACGCATGTTGAGAAGTACAAAGGATATACCTGATCCAAATACACGGAGTGCTGTTAAACAAAAACAGATCGAAAAAAAGTGAGAGGATGCAACAAGCTAGCAGCACATAGAACATTATCCACCATTTGTCGTGACGGGAAGAAAATTTACACCAACAGTAAAAATGTAACATCATTTGACTATATTAATGCACATATCTAGTGTCATTCATTCAAGCATTTGTTTCAATTTTTTTATGGGACAGGAGGGCCTCCCCCCTCACTGAAAATTGTATTAAAGTAAAGAGCAGGTTAATGACATATATTACAAGGATTCAAGCCAATTTACAATTTGTCAAAAAAATCTACTCTTTGCTCTATGAATAACCATGGTGAAATCTTTATTGAAATTCAGTCTACAACTCTACACGAAGCCAAAGTTAGATGCTGATTGTTAAAGATCTTTCCATTCCTTGTAGTCAGAATGATCTAGGATATTAGTACTATGATTTCCAGGAAGAAAGGCATTTGAAGTTGCTGCCAAAAAGGTTCTAGAATTGGGAGTGATGATTGACTCCATTAATTAAAACATGATTGAAGAATTTATGCAGACCTTTCATTATAAGGACCTCATTTTGAATTTTGAGATTAAGCGCCCCTAATCCACCTTTCTTTCGAAGTACAGACCATTTTCCATGCTGCACATGGTGGCTGTTTTGCATTCAGGTCAGATCCACACCAAATAAGATCCTTTCTGTATTTACCAAGGTGTTAAATGATGGTTCCATGGATCCTCATCGTGTTCAGTATTTCAAATATAATTATCTCTTGATGTACTACTCGGTGGATGTGCCTAAACCGTGACTTAGGGCTCTTGGTGGGTTTCAACTATAGTCTACCCCAATTTACTTGGGACTGACAGACTTTGTTGTTGTTGTTGTATATACTACCTTGGTCCCAAAATAGAATGCAACTCTAGGTGCATTCTTTTTTAGAGTTACTAACATTTAACCAAATATATAGGTAAAAAAATTAACGTTGATTAGATAGGTATATGTAACACCCTGAAATTTTGAAGAAATGAAAAATAGGAAAATATGATTTTTTTTATATTTTTGTGAGCATGAAAATTTAGAATAATAATAATTTTTATAAATTTAAAATCAAATATAAGAGTAGAAACATGTTTGTGCACTCATGCTGTTGCATTTAAATTTTTGAGATGAGTGGTTTGATCAAATTTAAATTTGGATTTGAAAATCATTTGAAAATTTGCTTTGAAAAATTAGAAAAAGAAAAAGGAAATGAATTTCTTTTCTTCTCGGGCCGCTTTCCTCCCGCAGCCCAATTCCCCGGCCTGCCTCAGCAGCCCGCTTCCTTCTCCCGCGCCCGCCATTTTCCCGCGTGGGCCGAGCCCAGTCGAGGCCGCTGGCCCAACTCAACGCGCGCGCGCCTTCCTTTCCTGGCGTGACGCTGACATCCGGGGCCCACGCGTCAGCGGCTTCACCTTCATCTTCTTCCCCACGCCGAACGCCGGCTTCTCTTTCCTTTCTTGCCGACGTCGAATCCCTCTCCGTATCCTCCTCCTTCCTTTCTTAGCGCCGCTCCGGGCTATAAAAACGGGGCCGCCGTACCTCCCCGCTCCATATTCGTCCACAAATTGCAGCCCTAATACCCCGGGACGACATTGCTCGAACCTCCGCCTCCACCGTCCGCTTCCCCGAGCTGCACGCCTTCCTCGGTCCACCATCGACTTCGTATTCGCTCGTGGTGAGTTCGCATTTGTGTTCTCTACCCGCTGGTGTTTTTCTTTCGCAAGCTCGTGCCTTGTAGCGCTAGTTAGCCGTCTCCGGCCATGGCGCCGCCGCGGAATCGCCGCCGGGCCACTGTTCCGGCGGGTGTGCCGCCACCGTCCTCCCCGATCCAATCCGAGCCATTTATTTCAGATCCAACGGCTGATAATTCACGATACCCCTTCGGCCGATATTTTTGCTAAAGAGCCCCTGAGGTTTCAGAGTTTGTAACCCGCGGTCCAAAACGTAAAACGGAAAAATACGCTTTGATTAGTTGAAAACGTAATTCGTTTCGGAAAAAGAAAAATACGCTTTCTCATATTTACAGTTTTGCCACTCAGATTGTTTTAGCCGTAGAATCTTCGTTTTAACTCCGATTTGATCCATTCAAATTGCGTTAGATTCGTATTTGCGAGCTCTACATGATTATAGAACTGTACAGTAGGTTTGAGATAATTTATTTTCGAGTTTATATTAAAGTAATTATTTATCTATAGGAAATCTTAGAAAATTCATAACTTTTACGTTTTAAATCCAAATTTCGTGATCTTTATATCTATGTGATCGTAGTAACGTGTAGAAGAGTTTTACAAACTTGTTATACTGTTAGTGTTACTGTTGGTTAGGTTTTCTATTTTTAAGTTCCGATGTGAGATTTAATCTATTACTTTAATAAAGTAAATCTTGTTTAAATCATATCTTCTACGTTTTAGATCCGTTTTAGCTCATTCGAGTTGCGTTAGATTCATAGCAACGAGATCTACGCGTTAGTGACAGTGTTTACCATATTACTAATTCTAAAATTTTATGGTCTAAATCATATCTTGATTAATAATTATGCAACTGGGTTTTGTAAATAAAATATGATTTATTTTACTTTAGTTTCATAATTTGAATCTAAATTTGACTTAATTCCATATATAGTATTTATAAAATATTTTATATATGTTATTAAAACTCATGAAGCTAATAGTTTTATATTTTCTCCTATGAGCAAATCTTTCGGTAAATGTATCTTTTCAACCGTAGCTCTGATTAGTGTGCTTTTTGCGTCTGTGTGTTCGTAGTGATGCGTAGAATCGTGTTTCAAACTCTTTTATTTATTTTTGTATGATTGGTGTACTGTTCTAATATAGATCTATTGTTTGCTTCGTGTATGATTGCTCGATGTGTGTGTGATGATTTATTGATCAAGTCCAGTCGGTGAGATATACGTGGATATCAAGAAGAAGAAGAAGAACGTTGAAGATTAAAGCTTACCGAAGGATCGGTGTTTAAGGCAAGTATAGCATGGGATTATCCTTGTTTCCTATTCACCTTTAATACACTTAATTCATGTGCATGTGTCTATCTTGTTACCATTAAGGATATCCTAGTTTTTGTATCTTGTACCTTGACACCTATGGGACATTGCATTGGGTAGTGATGCTAGTGCTCTTTTTGAATAATCATGATCTGTAACTTGACTAATGGTATATGCAATAAACGTTTAAATGATGCTTTAAAGCAGTATGGCTCAAGAGGGCTAGAGCATATTTGGTTTTTATGGTGCTCTAGTTTCTCTCCATAAGGACTTATCTGTAAGCGAACATCCGGGACTTACAGTACAACTGTGAGGGCTATATGGCTCTGGCTTTAGCTCAGTATGAGGACTTTTTCTAGCTTGTTAGAGGTTACCCTTGAGGCGCAAATGGGGTAGAGCAGACTGTGGATCCCTGCGTGGTGTATCACACGGACTGACTCTGGAAACCTAGCGGCCCTAACTTGTTAGACGAAACTTTGAAAGGCTTCATAGTGAACCCTGCCTGCTCACCTTGGAAGTGTTTTGGGAGTCGCGATCCCGGGCATATGGGTAATCATGACTCACAGTGAAAGTGTACAACCTCTGCAGAGTGTAAAACTGTTATAACAGCCGTGCTCACGGTCACGAGTGGCCTTGGACCCTTACAGAATAAATGATGAACACTGATGATAATGATAATACTGATGATATTGATGCTCACTAATGATTATTGTTTCTTGCTATACATTATTCTCGTTTACATGATCATGAGGTTATTTGGGATTATGTTAAACTTGTTGCTACTCAAATTGCTAAAAGATGACTCACTAAAAGCTTTTGCAGTAAACCGTGTCAAACTTTTGAGCCTCATGAACCCCATGTTATATTTGTTGAGTTCGACATGGACTCACTCTTGCTATTTCCCCGTTCTCTTATAAAAACCTTGTCTCTATTTTGAACCTTTTCTCCTTGTCTATTAGACGGCTCGTGACGAGAAGGATTTCAGAGGTTAAGAGGACTGAATTGTGTCGCTCTTGCTCACTTTTGACAAGAAACCATTAGCAATGCAAAACCAATTACTAGAAGAAATGGCTCAACATGGGAATTCTCAACGATGCTTATCTCAAGGTCAAGCCAACATATCCAAGGGGTCAGAGAAGATACAGGTAGCAGAAGTTTGGAAGAATATGAAATCCAATAAAGACGTTGATAATAAGGCATTTGGAGAGCAGGAACAATGTCACTGCTGTAAGCATTATGGTTTTCCCTGTCTTCAAAACGAGTCTAATAAGGGGAAAGTCAAGGTGGATCCAAATTTTGAGATCAACAAGGACAAGAAGAGGAAGGCAATCTCATTAGAACCACTTGAGGGAAGCAATCAGCAATCAAGTTATACTACAATGTCACATGCAGCCCTGATCCCCTGTCAAACAAATCCAAACCCTGAAGAGTTAGAAGCCCCTCCCGCTAAAACCACTCCCCATGAAGTAGTCATAGATGGATGGACAATTACCTATAAGGAGTATCAACCCCGAAAGGCCAAACAAGCTAGGAAACAAGCCAAAGGGACGAAGGTGAACTTTCATGGCCAGCAAGATAGCAACATACCAAACCACAGTTTCTTGGAGTATGACATCACAAAAGATCTAGCTAAGAGAAAGTGTTATTATTGCCAGCAGGAAGGACATTATATCAAATCTTGCCCACAGAAGAATCAACAACAGCAAGACCCAGGACAGGATGTCCAAAAGGAGCATGTGCAGGGAAATAAATTAAAGAGAAATTACATTCATGGAAGGTTGAAACATGTGGGTATTTCCACCATTCCTGGAGCTAAGGAGGTCGTGTTTGGATCAATTCCAGTAAGTTCAGGAAATGCCAAGGTTTTGTTTGACCCCAGTGCCTCACATTCGTTCATATCTAGACAATATGCAAAAGATCATAACATACTTATGCTTCCAAAGGGAAAAACAGTTATGGTTGAAACTCCAAGAGGTGAAATAAAGGCAGACCGCGTATGCCCAAAAGTTAGTCTGGACATAAATGGGGTAAATTTTAAGGTAAACCTCATTGTTTTGGAATTAATGGGCATTGATGTTATCCTTGGAATAGACTGGTTATCTACTTGTAAAGGAGTGATTGAGTATGCCCAATGTTCAGTGTTTCTAACTACACTTTCAGGAGAAAGGATTAAGTATGAGGGTATTAAATCTATACCTGAGGGATACCAGGTTGACCCATCTTAAGGTATGAGTTATAAGAATGGTAAAGAGGGATGCAGAGATTCAGATGTCCATATAAAGCAATAAGGAATGTAAGAGACGTTATCTACTCTGGATACTGCTACAATCACACCATGTTTAAGGAATAGGAGTTATGTCCCGTGTAATAAAACCGTTAGTAGCCAAGTTGAGTTGTCTTAATGTGTGGCTAATGAACATTTAAGTGTTTAGTTGCTTTGTGCTTATGTTTATGCTTGAGTTGGAATTTTGTAATGAGTGGAATGATCTCATAGGTTCTGACCATGATTTCATTTAGTTTATATGTATAAGGTATAAGGATTAATGAAATAAATAGCTGGGTTTTGGTTATCTTCTGCTTTCTATATCTAGTCTTTCAGAGCAGCCTGTCTTTATCAACTTATATCTCTGTTCTTGAAAGACCAAAAATCATGAGAGAATTCTGGACAAGAGTGGACTTCAACATCTCTCTCTAAATGCAAGAACTACCCTCATAACTATTTTGGATTGGGAGATACAAAAATCACAAGACGATGCAACTGTGCTGTCTGAAACCTGGAACAGAATCTGTTATGTGTTGTTTTCGGTCAAGATAGCTGCAGAATCTGGAAGTGTGTTCTATAAGTAAGTTACAGAGAATTTTATAAGCTTTCCATCGGTGTAAACTATAGCTTCATTGGATTAACAAAATGAGAGTTACAGCTGTTATACTGCACTGCTGATTTTCTGCTCGTGAGAAATTTCAGATTTCTTGTTCTTACCCATACACAAGAGTATTATTGGGATGTCAGAATACTTTTATGCTAAGTAGCTCATCTAGAAAAGGGTTCAAGCTACCCTATTTAGTGTCTCTTATTTTAAGGGGGGTAGCCAATGTAAAGAAGGATTATTAAGATTGAACTCTTTAGTTGGAAGTATTGGTTAGTCTCCATGATTGAGTTGCCACTCTTGGGCAAAAATATTCTGTTAACAAGGTTGATAATTTTGGATCCATGGAGACAAGAGTTGTCCTTTTAGATAGCTCATGAGTATGATCATCTATACTTGCACGTGATTGCTGATGTTGGTCACTTGATGACAGGAAGTGTCGTGTCTCATGACTCAGGAGTCCTATATGACGTCTCGCACTAATATGTGGGAAAAGATTGATGCTTCTGCCATTGAAGGATGTTATGGGTATGATGAAGCTGAGCACTATCAAAATAACAATGTTGCAGAGCAAGTTGGGAGTGAACTAAGTCAGAATCCACAACGACGAAAGCGAAAAAGGAAAGCCCATAAGAAGCCTGTTCAAGGAAGCAAAGCGCAGCAAAACTATGTCAATGGGAGACTAAGCAATGTGGATATGGATAAAATTCATGGAGTTACCAAAGTAGTGGGAGGTTATATTCAAGTAAGTTCAGTACAAGTTTTTGCTTTATTTGACCCTAGTGCTTCGCATTCTTTCATTTCCGCCGACATGGTAGAGACGTGCAAGATGGTGAAGTGTCCAATGAGGAGGCCTTTGCTAGTTCAAACCCCAGTGGGAGAAATGCAGGCAGATCAGATATGCCCGAATGTCAGTCTTGTCATAAACAAGGAAAAATTCACCGCGACACTCATTGTGTTGGAGTCACTTAAAATTCGCGTGGTTCTTGGTAATGGATGGCTCTGTGCACACAAAGGAGTGATTCATGGTACTCGATGCACAATGCTCTTAACAACACCGTCAGGGAAAAGAATTGAGTATCAAGGTGGTCGACTTTTACCTGAGGGAGATGAGAATGACCAATTAGAAGATAGGTATACTGAGGGATAGCAAAGTGGACCATGAGTTTACTGAAGTCATAGCAGAGGAATAAATAACTTTGGAGAAGCTTTTAAGTTCGTTTAGATCAAGAGACCTCAGGCAAATGTTTGAAGGAGTATAAGAAAAGGTTGAAGTAAAACCCAGGTATTAGCTTTGTCAGATCCAGACAAGAGCTTCATATCTATAATGATGCACCTTGTCAAGGTGTGGGATGTGTCCTTATGCAAAAAGAAAAATATAGTACCTTGTTCATTAAGTTAACTAAGGAAGTGTGGGTTGAATTACCTAACGTGTTATCTGGAGTTTTCCACTATGGAGTACTGTCTTTTGGAAGAAAAGTGACATATAGGAGGGTCACAAGAATCTACAGGACATCTTCGCTAAGTTGGTCTTGAATTTGTGATATCCTCGTTGGAATGAAATGGATTAGGATTTGGAAAAAGTGCTATTACTTGGAGAAGTAAAAGTCGCAGCCGATGCCCTTAGCAATGGAGAATAATGCTAAGAAGGTTCGGGTGACACCAAGGATTAAGAATCGTATTCCAAATTTGAGCAACTTGACCAGAATCATTAATGTTTTGAAGGTTGGTAGTAGAAATTCTTTCTGACTAAGAGATTCGTCAGGCTCTGTTGGAAGATAAGTATTTTTAGGAAGAAAATTCATATTATAGGAAAGGTGCCTAGTGATTGGAGATACCAGAGTATTGTTTGGAGCATTTGTCAAAAATCTTGGAATTAGTTACATGTATGCAAAGTAAGACGGAATTCTTATCAAGACGATGGAACTATACGATGAAGTAAAGAACAATCTAGAGACGAACTATCCCTATCTCTTTTATCATCATCTTCCGAATCTCGGGACGAGATTCATCTTAAGGGGGGTAGAATTGTAACACCCTGAAATTTTGAAGAAATGAAAAATAGGAAAATATGATTTTTTTTTATATTTTTGTGAGCATGAAAATTTAGAATAATAATAATTTTTATAAATTTAAAATCAAATATAAGAGTAGAAACATGTTTGTGCACTCATGCTGTTGCATTTAAATTTTTGAGATGAGTGGTTTGATCAAATTTAAATTTGGATTTGAAAATCATTTGAAAATTTGCTTTGAAAAATTAGAAAAAGAAAAAGGAAATGAATTTCTTTTCTTCTCGGGCCGCTTTCCTCCCGCAGCCCAATTCCCCGGCCTGCCTCAGCAGCCCGCTTCCTTCTCCCGCGCCCGCCATTTTCCCGCGTGGGCCGAGCCCAGTCGAGGCCGCTGGCCCAACTCAACGCGCGCGCGCCTTCCTTTCCTGGCGTGACGCTGACATCCGGGGCCCACGCGTCAGCGGCTTCACCTTCATCTTCTTCCCCACGCCGAACGCCGGCTTCTCTTTCCTTTCTTGCCGACGTCGAATCCCTCTCCGTATCCTCCTCCTTCCTTTCTTAGCGCCGCTCCGGGCTATAAAAACGGGGCCGCCGTACCTCCCCGCTCCATATTCGTCCACAAATTGCAGCCCTAATACCCCGGGACGACATTGCTCGAACCTCCGCCTCCACCGTCCGCTTCCCCGAGCTGCACGCCTTCCTCGGTCCACCATCGACTTCGTATTCGCTCGTGGTGAGTTCGCATTTGTGTTCTCTACCCGCTGGTGTTTTTCTTTCGCAAGCTCGTGCCTTGTAGCGCTAGTTAGCCGTCTCCGGCCATGGCGCCGCCGCGGAATCGCCGCCGGGCCACTGTTCCGGCGGGTGTGCCGCCACCGTCCTCCCCGATCCAATCCGAGCCATTTATTTCAGATCCAACGGCTGATAATTCACGATACCCCTTCGGCCGATATTTTTGCTAAAGAGCCCCTGAGGTTTCAGAGTTTGTAACCCGCGGTCCAAAACGTAAAACGGAAAAATACGCTTTGATTAGTTGAAAACGTAATTCGTTTCGGAAAAAGAAAAATACGCTTTCTCATATTTACAGTTTTGCCACTCAGATTGTTTTAGCCGTAGAATCTTCGTTTTAACTCCGATTTGATCCATTCAAATTGCGTTAGATTCGTATTTGCGAGCTCTACATGATTATAGAACTGTACAGTAGGTTTGAGATAATTTATTTTCGAGTTTATATTAAAGTAATTATTTATCTATAGGAAATCTTAGAAAATTCATAACTTTTACGTTTTAAATCCAAATTTCGTGATCTTTATATCTATGTGATCGTAGTAACGTGTAGAAGAGTTTTACAAACTTGTTATACTGTTAGTGTTACTGTTGGTTAGGTTTTCTATTTTTAAGTTCCGATGTGAGATTTAATCTATTACTTTAATAAAGTAAATCTTGTTTAAATCATATCTTCTACGTTTTAGATCCGTTTTAGCTCATTCGAGTTGCGTTAGATTCATAGCAACGAGATCTACGCGTTAGTGACAGTGTTTACCATATTACTAATTCTAAAATTTTATGGTCTAAATCATATCTTGATTAATAATTATGCAACTGGGTTTTGTAAATAAAATATGATTTATTTTACTTTAGTTTCATAATTTGAATCTAAATTTGACTTAATTCCATATATAGTATTTATAAAATATTTTATATATGTTATTAAAACTCATGAAGCTAATAGTTTTATATTTTCTCCTATGAGCAAATCTTTCGGTAAATGTATCTTTTCAACCGTAGCTCTGATTAGTGTGCTTTTTGCGTCTGTGTGTTCGTAGTGATGCGTAGAATCGTGTTTCAAACTCTTTTATTTATTTTTGTATGATTGGTGTACTGTTCTAATATAGATCTATTGTTTGCTTCGTGTATGATTGCTCGATGTGTGTGTGATGATTTATTGATCAAGTCCAGTCGGTGAGATATACGTGGATATCAAGAAGAAGAAGAAGAACGTTGAAGATTAAAGCTTACCGAAGGATCGGTGTTTAAGGCAAGTATAGCATGGGATTATCCTTGTTTCCTATTCACCTTTAATACACTTAATTCATGTGCATGTGTCTACCTTGTTACCATTAAGGATATCCTAGTTTTTGTATCTTGTACTTTGACACCTATGGGACATTGCATTGGGTAGTGATGCTAGTGCTCTTTTTGAATAATCATGATCTGTAACTTGACTAATGGTATATGCAATAAACGTTTAAATGATGCTTTAAAGCAGTATGGCTCAAGAGGGCTAGAGCATATTTGGTTTTTATGGTGCTCTAGTTTCTCTCCATAAGGACTTATCTGTAAGCGAACATCCGGGACTTACAGTACAACTGTGAGGGCTATATGGCTCTGGCTTTAGCTCAGTATGAGGACTTTTTCTAGCTTGTTAGAGGTTACCCTTGAGGCGCAAATGGGGTAGAGCAGACTGTGGATCCCTGCGTGGTGTATCACACGGACTGACTCCGGAAACCTAGCGGCCCTAACTTGTTAGACGAAACTTTGAAAGGCTTCATAGTGAACCCTGCCTGCTCACCTTGGAAGTGTTTTGGGAGTCGCGATCCCGGGCATATGGGTAATCATGACTCACAGTGAAAGTGTACAACCTCTGCAGAGTGTAAAACTGTTATAACAGCCGTGCTCACGGTCACGAGTGGCCTTGGACCCTTACAGAATAAATGATGAACACTGATGATAATGATAATACTGATGATATTGATGCTCACTAATGATTATTGTTTCTTGCTATACATTATTCTCGTTTACATGATCATGAGGTTATTTGGGATTATGTTAAACTTGTTGCTACTCAAATTGCTAAAAGATGACTCACTAAAAGCTTTTGCAGTAAACCGTGTCAAACTTTTGAGCCTCATGAACCCCATGTTATATTTGTTGAGTTCGACATGGACTCACTCTTGCTATTTCCCCACATCTCAGGAAGGGTACCAGATTGTTAGATTCTGGAATTGTTAGGCTTGTGATCAACCAGTTAGTTTGATCCTGGAGTGAGGTCTACACCCGGTGTTCGGAGTTGTCTTTCCGCTGTGTTGCTCATTAAGGTATATTTTATACTATTGTGTAATGTATATTAAGCATTTGTCTTTTGATATTACACTTATCTGTGGCTATATGTGAGATTTGTCTTCTTTATTTCACATATGGTGTATGTCTGGTTTTGTCCTTAAAACCGGGTGTGACAGTATATAGTATACTATAAACATATATCTCATTATAAATCTAACAATACTTATGATAAATCCATGACGATACAATGGTATATTATATATCAAAAGCTAGACCTTTCATATATAGTCCCTCTAGTAGTAGATAAGGGACATATACATTTTTTGGTAGCATGTTATTTTGTGTATGTTGAATTGAATTATTTGATAATTAATGGCATGGCTTTTTTCCTTGAAATATAATTTAATAAAAGTATATTCTTGCTATATTTCATAAACATTTTGCAAAACCTATTAGTTAAAGTTTCTTTTGGAGATTATGTCGATATCTAAAATATCACTCATATGTGACCGAAGGAATATATCCTTCTATAAATAAGCACTCATGGGCCACCCCTAGTTCTCTTAATTTTTTCCGAAGGTACTTATAACACATCTATACATCTATTTACATATGTATACAATAAAAATCAGCTACATGCGTAGATAGTAGACTCTATCCTTGTATACTATTGCAAGACACGGAGATCATTGTAGACTTCTTCAACTACAACTAATGGAACAACACCGCTTGGGTTGACGACAATTCTAACAAGTATAGAAATAACGAAATTTCAGTCATGCATATGATGCGACCGAGGAACAGAGAAGAGAGAGATACCAGAACCTCAGCTACAAAGGTGCACATCCATAGTGGCACTGTGACTTGGTTCCAGCTACCTAGAGTCTCAGCTCAAGGTTGAGATCCAGATGCTCACCCTGGTCATCAGCATTGTCGGCGCTGGTGGCCGCAGGCGCAGCGGAGGCCCTGACCCAATTGAGCATGTCAACCGTGCCATCGCAACCAGCCAGTGTGCCATCAGCCACCACCGTGTCCATCTCTGGTGGCCTGATGTTCGCCGGTGCGAATAGAGCGGCCCGCCTTTGCAGCATTCTCGCTCGAAAGTTTGGGACGACGACGGCGGTGCCAGTGCCATTCCCGTCACGGCCACCGGCAGGCACAGGCTCAGCGCGCATAGCGCTGCCACCGCGAGACAGCGATGGAATGGACAAGGTGGCAGCGCTGCTGCCGCTGCAGTCGACGATCAACGACGACAAGGCTGGCTCAGCGATGGTGCCGGCGTCGGCGTGCTGGCCGTCGTAGACGTAGGGGTTCCAGCTGCTGGTGCTTCGCTCCTTTTGGTGGGCATTCTGGTGGCCACCGAGCGCCTGCGACTTAAGGAACCTCTTGTCGCAGAAAAGACAGGGGTAAAGACGACGACGCACGTTCCTGCCCCCCACGTCGCCGCCGTCACCGGAGCTGCCGCAGGCCGCCGGTTCCAACGTCAGGGACAGGTCCGCCGCCGCTACCCCCGCTCGCTGTGGAGCACTAGATGGTAATAACTCCATGCGCGCAAAGGTGTTTTTGATGTAAGCAATGCAATTTACCTTGCGGTCATGGGTTCTCTCTGCCTCGCTCTACCGGTCTATCAATATCTATATATATATATATCTACATAAACATTATTGCATCTCAAAGTATATATAACTTTGACGGCGACACATCACCCCCCACATGCATTCACCATTTTTGAAGCTGAAATTGTGCATGGTACATTATTGTTACTCGAACCATGACTTCTAACCCCTTGAACATATATTACGTCCTGACCACTTCAATTATATATGCATGTTTATTCAGAAAATGATTCTTATTGTATTCATTTTAACCTTTGCTGGCAGCGAGTTGGACACAACCAGGGCTAGACAAAAAGCTCATTAAGCTGGCTCGGTGGCTCGGTATAAAAGTGCTTCGATTGGACTCATTTATCTTTTAAAATGAAAATGACTTGATTTGGAACGACTTTCAACTTCGGCTCGGCTCGTTAGGCTCGTCGTGAAGTTGGGTCTTAAACAATGCAGGAAATAATGATGAATAAGATTATACCAATTTTTAAAAAAGCTCGAAAAAAACTACGGTTGGCTCGATATCCCGCCCTAGACACAACACTATTCGCTCATCTAAATAGATTCAATTTTTTGCATCTACAAAATTGTTGATCTTATCAGGAGACATAATTTTTGGGAAAAAAATTATCTGACTCTATAGAATATTTTCATACAATGTTGTTAACTAAGTACAACAGTTATTTCCTGTGGCTTCGGCAAACAAACAGAAGCATTCTTCCTGATGTAAATACTCTATATATTAGAGATTACTATTTCTTTTACTATTTGTTTAACATATATTTTTGTAAGCAATCTACATTTACATTCATGAATAAACTAGAATGCCTGATTCCAATAAAGTATTGATACCGAGTTCTTTTTTTTTAAGAATTACACACTACAACGCAGATGCCCACAACACGTACGCACACTCACCCCTGAACACACGTACGTAAATCCTACCCCTATGAGCACCTTCGAAGAACTGAGCCGATAGATTTCTAGATTCACGAAGTCACCACTGGCATATATGTTTTCAATTACCAAGTCATAGATCTCATCAGGGGTACAGTTTTCATATAATCTTGTCTTCATCCAAGTAAGTCAGAAATGGCAGGTATTAAATTTCAAAAAGAATCTGCAAACTTATAAGAACTTTGGTTCTATTTGCAGCGAGTTTGTTAGAACTATGGTAAAATAATCAACGACTGTTATAATAATTGGTTTATAATAGAAAGTGATTGTAATAATGTCATTTCTATAGAAGGTTTGTTTTATGAATGAACCGTGTTTTGTCTAAATTTATTGTACAGATGATGTATTTCCATAGTTGATTCTAGCCCCGAAGCCGTTAGTGATGGTTCTAGAGGTTCAACCAACTATGTTTTGTACTCCCTCTTTGTAAGTCATTCTGACTTTTCTAGGTAGAAGTTATATACCTAGAAAAGTCATAATAATGACATACAATTTAGAGCGGATGGAGTACTTTACAAGGCAATCATTGTAAAATCGTCGTGTTATATATATTTAAAATGACCTGTAATATATATATATATATATATATATATATATATATTGTACTGTAGTACAATCAGTCTCACTTTGTACCTTGGACAGATCGACCAATGGCTCTATATCTTCTCAGATAGACAAGCTAGATATGGGACACACATATAAGACACCCAACCTTTAGTTTGGTCACATGCATAAATACTCTTTTAGAAAAAAAAAGTAATATTGTACTTAATTATTTATACTAGTAAAAATTAAAAAATGCACAACAAAATCGATGAGCTTCATTGTTCCTAAATGTATCGGAACCAAAGAAAAATTAATCTATTATTATCTACACATATTTTACCTCTGAATATATACAAGGTACAGACATATATACTGCAGAATATGATGGAATAAACAAAACTGATCTCACATATCCTCTATTATGCGGAAATTAAGCCATTTATGAGCTCAAAAGGTGCACAAAATGGAAGCCACAGCGTCAAACAGTGGAACCAAACAGGTATGCCCAATCATCACAAGCATCTCATACTCAATACCTTACATGCATGCACCAACAAGCAAACTTTTCTAACTAGTACATGGCTAATAATGTAGAAGTTTGCCTAACTTCCACCATGAACAAAATGCATGAAGATGGACATCTGTCACGATTTCATCATAAGCACCCAAAGGATATCCATGTATATCTACACCGGTGGACCATCAGCTCTGTTTGTTAGAAATATCACAGATGTAAGGCGTTTAAATCAAAGAAATGTGAACCCTCCCTAAAGAGTTTGAAGTTTAGCGAGAAAGGTGCCAGGTCAAGAAGCACTTTTTATTTAGTCCTTATTGATGGTCATACATAACATAACCAATGCATGTAACCTATTCATTGTTATAGAGTTTTCAATCTCAGGGGACATCTACATTTTTCTTAATTTTTTTCTAAAATATTTTTTGTTATATTGAACATGAGTTAAATCCATATTTCTTTTGTAAAGGAGTAACTCTATTCATTGTGTAATTATTAGCTTACCAGGATTGAGATGG
Source organism: Saccharum hybrid cultivar R570 (assembly GCA_038087645.1). NCBI lineage: Eukaryota > Viridiplantae > Streptophyta > Magnoliopsida > Poales > Poaceae > Saccharum > Saccharum hybrid cultivar. Next base: position 4,393,341 of record JAQSUU010000357.1, read on the forward strand.
TAATGGGGTTAACTTATCCATTTGACTAGAAGCATACCTCACGTGTTGTTATGGGAATCCCAAATAAAATTTAGTGGATTGTGTGGTATGCTGATGTGGACAAATAAATGCATGTGAGTGGATACGTGGTTTGGTGACGTGGATAGTTTGCATAAACAGATATGTGTCATAATCGCATGTGTTAGTGGGTTGCTGATTTGGATGACTTGTATGTTGAGAGATAGACTTTCAGTGGGGTTTAGGATTAAGAGATATAGATAGATATAGATAAAGCAAACAAAAAATGAAGTGCGGGAGTACGATCGAGCATCCTATAATTTCTTAAACAAAACACCATATTGCAAAACAAACCAAATCGATCCTACTGTTCTAATAACGAGAACAAAATCGATCCCAGATAAGCAAAACGACAACCTCGCATACAGAATTAACCAGCTAGAGGCTAGAGCTTGGCTACACAGTAACCAATGCCCTGCAGTTTTGGTATGTGGTGGATGACGCAGGCGGGTTGAGATGACTTCCAAAGGGGTTTAGGATTAAGAGATATAGATAGATATAGATAAAGCAAACAAAAAATAAAGTGTGAGAGTACGATCGACCATCCCTATAATTTCTTAAACAACCACCATATTGCAAAACAAACCAAATTGATCCTAGTGTTCTAATAACGAGAACAAAATTGATCCCAGATAAGCAAAACGACAACCTCGCGTACGGAATTAACCAGTTAGAGGCTAGAGTTTGGCTACACAGTAACCAATGCAGTTTTGGTATGTGGTGGATGACGCAGGCGGGCCAAATCAAACTGTCGAGGGGCTTTCCTACTGGCCGGTTCTTGGTTACTAAGATTCTCACCATCCAGAGCGGGTCAGATAGCAAGCTAATGTGTTGCTCAAATGGCGCTGCGACACGTGCATCCGTGCCGATAATTGGTGACACTTGACCGGTAGTGACTGGTGATACACATCAGGGAACCGAGCAAGTGGCCGTACATTCGCGCACGAGCTGTGTTTCCTCGATTATTCAGGAATAAACTGTGGATTGACGTTCCATATTCATCCAAGATCGATGTGTGACGTATATCAGTATATGTACACACAACATATACAATAATTCATTATAATAGCTTACGTTGGGCCACCTGGATTTCTTTTCTCACTTGTGATCATGTGTCATGTGTCAAAAGGAAAAGTCAACCACAAACAGGCACTATAAAAATAGAACCCTGTTTTTGCCACTTCTCTATACGCCACATGTGGTTCATCTATCAAAACAGAGGATACAAACAAAACAAAAATCCACTATAAATTGTCTTCCAACACTAATTTAAACATTTAATATTGACATATAATCTAAACTACTAACTAACTAAAATTAAAATAAACCTAAACATAATAACTAACATTCTAAACTAGTCATAAAACACATGCACCTACATGTACACGTACAAATCGAGGGAAGAACCTAAACACGGGTTTGTAAACATAACTGATCTACCTAAACAACTTTGCATATCCACCAAAATCAAATTTGCTTCAAACCCTAGCTACCTAGCTAACTAGGGGTTTGCAAAATACATCAAACTAGATCGAATCAACGTGTATAAATTGTGGAGGAGAGGGTGGATACCTTGCTCTCAAAGATCTACAGATCAAATCCATGTTTTAAAGGTCGAATCAAGAGATTAGAGAAGGTAGGACGGATTGGGGAGAGAGAGAGAGAGGGGGCAGAGGTGATGCAACATAGAAGTGTGAATCGGTCACGAACTAGCCACCCTAGCAGCCGTCGATGCTAGTGGCATCGCCGGCGCCCGAGAAGAAGCCACCTCAGCAGCCCCTTGTTTGCTTGGAACCACTGTACCACTGGCCACTACCTCGTGCGGGCACCGTCGCGAGTGGGAGGGTGAGCTGGTGGAGAGGGAGAGGAGTGGGGGCTCGCTGGTGGAGAGGGAGCACCGTCGCGAGAGGGGGCCCTGTGACTGCAAGGGAGGCGGTGAGCAGAACATGACCGAGTGCTAAGCCAAGCCTGGTCAGCAAAAAATGGCCGCGTAGGCGGCTACGGGCTTAAAGTGGCTTAGCAAGCCTTGCTTTGGCCTGTTTACATACAACAAACAGCTGGAATGTGATTTCTGAAGCATGGTTGGGAGTTAGCCACCCAACCAAACAGGCCCTATATAGCCTTAACAGGATCTTAATAATTAATTACGCCTAGCTCAACATTAGAACACCTAGAACTTAGGGATTAGCATTTTTTATGTTTGTACCATTGTTTCAATTAGACCGACGCCCGTGCAGTCGCTGCTATACGGTGTCGGCATGTCGAAGTGGAAGTAACGGTAGACTCGTGGTACTCCACCACCGAAAGGTAGTAGACTCAACATCGGGAGGAAAGAGATGCCACTACTGGGACAGGCGGCGGCTGGCTTATGATCTTTAGACCAATCCCGTGTTACCTTGATTGGTTAGGTTAAACAGTGGAGAGGAGTTAATTTGGTTTAGAGTAAATTGCATTCAGAGTACAACAACTAGGCTAGTGGGTGCAAATAACCCCAACAACATGTAAAATGCTTAATTTAGTTGAACAATTTGGCAAACTGGTGCGCCTGGCCACCGCGCTGCACCCGCGCCCGCGCCACTGCGCCTGGCCGCGCCCGGCCGTGCACCACCGTCCCTGCCCACGCCGTGCGCCGCCGCTCGTGCCCGGCCGCGCCCGGCCGTGCCACTCCCTGCCCGCGCCACGCACTGCCCGCGGCCGCGCCACTCTCTGCCCGTGCCCGGCCACCGATGACCTGCCGCCGGGTCGTCATTGTCCGCCCGTGCCTGTCTACCGTCGTCAGCCACCGGTGCTCGAGGAGGAGCGTCACCCGGCCTCCCGCCGTCGACCGTCGCCATCTCCGCAAGGTATAGTGGTGGTAGTAGTAGTTGTGGTAGTAATAGGAGTCGTAGTGGTCGTAGTAGTAGTAAAGTTTGGTAATACATGGCGTATGGATTGGAAAAATATATGTGCTTGACAGCCATCGAGTCATTGATATATATGTGGTTGTTGGCTTTCGTGCCATTGTATGTTGCAGGTTTTGGAAACCTCACCATGCAGGGGAGGTGCTGCCAAAATTTTAAATGCACAGTAATCTCTTTGGTTTTTATGCAGGAGAGGGACCTGTCCGAGCCGAGCCGAGCCAGAGTACCTGGGTGACCTTGGTCGTCTTCGTCACCGTGTGGGTCTACCGGCATCGCTCACCTCACCACTGCACCGACTCTCCACGGCCCCGCTAGCCTGACTCCATCACCACCCTCGGTATAACCCCTCTTTCCATCTCTTGATCATAGGTCACGTAACCCAGTTAGGCGTCTCCCGTTCAAAAGAGATACGGTTGGAGGTATGCAGATCATTGCATATCTACGCTCATATCTGTTTCGAATCGTCCACGTTTTTTGGACGGCCTGCGGATGCGTAGATGGGTTAGTTTCCATGTTCTGCTCCGATTCAAGAAAGAGTTTTGGCATCACCTCCCTGTTGTTCTCAGGATACACAATCTCCCTTTCTAGGACGTGTATATGGAGAACAACGGGGGAGGTGCTGCCAAAATTCTGTCTTGGATAGGGGTAGAGCATGAAAACTAACCTCATCTACGCATCCGCGGGTGGGACCAGGACCTTTCCTCACCTATTAGACAGTAGGACCGCCCTGTAGATGCAGTTGATGGTTACTTTGCTCGCTGTTATATATGTTAGAGGATAGATGATCGTGAGTGGATGTACATAGGCCGCCGAAGTGTGGGTGATTTCACCCAAGAATGGATGATGAAGACCAATGATTTCTTGGAACTAGCATTTGGCGAGTCTACTAAAGGAGTGATTCTAGTTTTGTGTCCCTGTATGAGATGTGCAAACAGAAAAAGGAAGAATAAGGAGGACCTAGGTAAACATCTTCTCAATTTTGGATTTACGCCCAACTATACTCGGTGGGTCTTCCATGGTGAAGCCCAGCGTCTGCGAGAGAAGGTGGTGAGACCCTGTCTCGAGGATTTTGATACTGCTACCGGGGTAGCAGACATGTTAGAGGACTAGCACGAAGGACAGTATGGTGAAGGACGTACGGAGGAGGAGATGGAGCCAACCGCAAAGGCGTTCTATAACATGATGTCTTTAGCATAGAAACCCCTTCATGATCGGACAGCGGTTTCTCAACTAGATGCCATTGGACGCTTAATGGGGTTCAAGTTGGAGTGTAACATGAGTCGAGAACACTTTGATGGTATGTTGACCGTGATTGGCAGCTTGCTTCTGGATGGCCACATTCTGCCAAAGAGCATGTATGAGTCATAGAAACTCCTTTATGCACTCAAGATGTCGTATGAGCAGATACATGCTTATTCGAAGGGATGCGTCCTGTTTAGGAAAGAACACAAGGATGCAAATTACTGTCCAAAATGTGAATCCTCAAGGTACCTGGAGGTAGACTCTGGTGAAGGCCAGAAGAGGCAGCTTGAGATTCCCGTGAAGATCCTACGGTACCTTCCATTCATACTGAGGATCCAACGGCTATACATGACCGAGGAATTCACGAAACAGATGACATGGCACCAAAAGGGCAAACGATACGATGAGGACAAGATGGGACATCTAGCCGATGGTGAAGCATGGGCCCACTTTGATGGCATCCATCGTGATAAAGCAGATGAGGCTCATAATGTACATGTTGCATTGGCAACAGATGGGTTCAATCCTTATGGATTGATGGCTGCCGCATACACATGTTGGCCCGTGTTCGTTATCCCCCTCAATCTACCTCCTGGGGTCTGCTTTCAACGACAGAACATATTCTTGTTGTTGATAATTCCTAAACACCTAGGGAGTAACATGGGTGTGTTTATGGAGACTTTGATTGATGAATTGGTCAGTGCATGGAAGGAAGGGGTATGGACATACGACCGAGCTACGAAGAAAAACTTCAAGATGCACGTTTGGTACCAGTACTCCCTGCATGACTTCCTAGCGTATGGGCTATTTAGCACCTAGTGTGTTCATGGCAAGTTCACCTGCCCAATATGGAAGCAAGGCCTGAGGTTCATTTGGTTACAGAAGGGTGGCAAGTATTCGTCCTTTGACAAACATCATCAATTCCTCCCTCTTGAGCATCCATTCAGACAAGACATCAAGAACTTTACTAAAGGTGTCGTAGTGATAGACCCTGCAGCGCAGATGATCACTAGTGTCAAGGTTCATGCTCAGATAGATGCTCTCGTGGCCAATCCAGAAGGTGGTGGTTTTGTGGGGTATGGTGAGGAACACATGTGGACTCATAAGTCAGGCTTGACGAGGCACCCCTATTTTGATGACCTCCTTCTCCCACATAACATTGATGTAATGCACACTGAAAAGAATGTCACCGAGGCACTTTAGGGAACCCTCATGGAAACTAAAAAGTCAAAGGACAACCCTAAAGCTAGAGTGGACTTGGCAATGTTATGCGATAGACCAAAGCAAGAGATGCAGCCTCCTAAAGGCGGCAAGAAATAGACAAGGCCTAAGGCAAATTTTGTCTTGGCCAAGAAACACAGGAGGGAAGTACTTGAATAAATCCAGACGCTAATGTTTCCTGATGGGTATGTAGCAAATCTGAGGAGGGGAGTGAACTTATCTACTTTGCGAGTTAACGGGATGAAGAGTCATGACTACCACATATGGATTGAGCGGCTTCTTCCGGCGATGGTTTGAGGCTATGTCCCTGAGCATGTGTGGCTAGCGCTGGCAGAGTTGAGCTCCTTCTTCCGACAGCTTTGTGCCAAGGAGTTATCTCGGACCGAGATTAAGGACTTGGAAAACATGGCACCTGTGTTGCTCTGTAAGTTGGAGAAGATCTTCCCACCCGGCTTCTTCAATCCGATGCAGCATTTGATATTGCACCTCCCGTATGAGGCACGAATGGGGGGCCCGTGCAGGCCCGTTGGTGCTATCCAATCGAGAGATGTCTAAACACTCTTCGCAAAAAATGCAAAAATAAAGCCAAAATTGAGGCTTACATTGCAGAGGCATACATTCTGGAGGTGTCAAACTTCATAGAAAAATACTACGGCGAGCACCTTCCTAGCGTGCATAATCCACCGCCTCGTTACAATGCTGGCGAAGATAAATTGAACCTCAGCCTTTTCCGAGGGCAACTCGGAAGCGCAAGTGCATCGACCATTAAGACCTTGACACATGAAGAGTGGCGCTGTATCATGCTATATGTGTTGCACAACCTTGAGAAGGTGGCGTCGTACATGGGGTAAGTTCTCAATGAGCTTGTTGCAATATGCTATCACTATTCCTCATCCACCCCCTTGTTTCACATTGGTACAAAGAATTTCTTCATCACTTCTGGAATCAATCGAGGGATCCTACCCTGCAAGAAACTGATACCCTCCTTTCAAAGGGTGCGGGACCAGGTAGACCCAATTTCATTTCTTGGTTCAAAAACAAGGTACTTTTCATTTTAGCTCGTACTAAGTTCGACCTTCTAAGTTACTCATACGTTCGACTAATATAACGATGTATCCTATATGAACTTGCAGGCCTCAACCGATGCGTCTATCAGTGGCAACTTGAGACAGGTTGCAAGTGGATGTGCCTATAGGGTCGAGTCATTTAATGGTTACGACATCAATGGCTATGGCTTTCACACAGCAAGCCACGAGCAGAGTCGTCCCAATCGAAGAACCACAAATAGCGGAGTTTTTACCCCTGACACTGATGGGCTCAACTATTATGGAAGAATTGAAGGAATATACGAACTTTCATTCACAAATGCCATCGGTTGCAAACCTCTTAGTCTTGTCATATTCAAATGCCATTGGTTTGATCCAGGAGTAACGAGATGGACCTCTCATATTGGGCTAGTCAAAATTCAATAGGATTTCGTCTATCCAGGAGATGATGTCTATATTATGGCTCAACAGGCCACGTAGGTTTATTATACCTCTTACGCATGCCACACCAAAGAGCATCTTAAGGGTTGGGATATTGTGCACAAGGTATCGCCACATAGTAGACTGCCTGTCTCAAACGATGAAGATTACAACTTCAACATAAACACATATGATGGAGAGTTCTATCAAAAAGAGGGGCTATAAGGGAGGTTCGAGATAGACTTAACTGAAGCGATAGGAATGGATGTAGACAATGATGAGGTTGATGATGAGGATGATGGGGATGAGGTGCAAAATGTGAAGGACTTACAAATGCTTGAGCGATTACGTTTAGGCAATGACAATGAAGACAACATTCCTCCTTCGGATAGTGTTGATTATTTCAACATGGTTGATAGTGATGATGAGACTTATGATCTAGCTAATCCTGATCATGCAGATTATTTATAATACATGTAATACTATGTTACTTTATAATTATGTTTTGTTTATTTTGCATCTATTTCTAATTACTTCTTGTTTATTCTTTTTAATTTCTAATTAACTCTTGTTTATTCTTTCCAATTGCAGGTGATTGAACAAAGATGGTGGGAGGTCGTCAGAGGAACGTGTTCTCTCTTTACTGGAGGACACAGTCTGTGGTGGCTCCAGAAGAGGAGCCATCAGACAGGAGGAGGAGGAAGAGCAGGAACAAGAGGCAACCTCGTCCTCCCACACCACCGGAGGACGAGGTAGAGGAGGAGGAGGAGCAGGAGGTGGCCGAGGACGGGGACAGGGATGAGGACGAGCTGGTCCGGCAGACGGACGAGGAGGAGGGGGTGGGGACGAGGACGACAAGGAGGAGGCGGTAGGTATGGGTGCCGCTTCCTCTAGTTCGCTGTGTGTCTACTTGCGAGGTCCCACGACCCTCCCTCCTCCGCCGCATCGTAATCAACGCCCGGTGATTCACCCTAAAGGGCAAAAGTAAGTAACTTTATATGTTATCAATACTTCTTCGTATGATATGTTGAAAATTGAAGTAGAAACTAATATTTTTTTCTTAATCACTTATGCAAGAACTAGAGGGTTGTGTCGGGTGGTGGTCTCGCACGCCACGTCAATGGCATCCTGGGTCTTCTGTTGAAGACCCACTACCCTGGCATCATTGACTTTGTCGGCAAGAGGGAGCCGGCCTACACCTTTGACCACTATTTCAACGGCCCCGACGTGGAGGAGGAGAACAAGGCGGTGCGGGTGAAGCGGGATTTTTGGGTAAGTCTTCGTCGCACCACATTGCTCAGTACATTGCATTCATTATAATTTTCTTAAAATAATGAGTGGATACATCGTGTCTATATGTAGCTTTATTACAAATGCGAGGAGGGATTTGAGGTCAGGGTGGAGGGGGTGCTTACCAAAGCCTACAAAAAGCTTGTCGTGGACATCCATTACGAGGCGCGCCCCTAGGCCATCGTCACTTACCACAGATTGGTCCTTGGAGAGGATGTCAAGAAACAAAAAGCAAGAAACATGACACTGACCAAGGACCAGTTCATGCAGGTAGATAAAGAACATGAATATTGATTCCTTTTGAGATTAAGTAGTCTTAATTTGTTCCTCTTATACATCAAATACTTGATGACGTGCAGATGTGTCCATGGTGGTGCGCCACGTATCGCGACTGCTGGGAGATGATGGTGGACAAGTGGTTAGGCCCCGAGTGGGCCAAAGCACACAATGCTGCCCGGGAGCGGCGATTGCTGATGCCAGGTGTATCGCACCATCAAGGCAGCTGCAGCCTCGCCTCATACGGACAAGCATGGGTACTCGAATTGACTTCTCTATTCTAACGCTTAATTCTACCTAAGTGCTAATCATCTTATTGTCTTTCTCGTAGTCAGCGTCACATGGGGGCCAGGAGTGCACCAGTTTCATGGCTTATGCTATGGCCCACAAGGGCAAGCTGACGTCCGACGTCTCCTACAACTCAGATAACCCGCCTGAGGCCTACACCAACCCAACCATCTACACCCGCATCAATGAGTACACGTTGGTGACAAGGACTCTCCATAATGACGACTACGACTCAAGCTCCCAGGACTTTGATTCAGATGTCGTCATGAGGATTGGAGGAGGCAATAAGCATGGGCGGTACTATTTTGGTGACGGAGTCATCAACGTGACCTCTACTCCCTCTCTCTCCTAGATCCGAGCACAGAGCACGGGCGTAAGCATTCCCATACGCCCATGGCCGGACACTTCACATTAGCGGATTCTATCACTCCAGGTGATTCTTGTTTTATTTGTCATACATTGATATTTACATACCTTAGCTTTGCATTATTTAAACATTGTGGGGAAATGTTGCAGGCCCAGATCGAGCAATTGGAGGCCCTGCGGGAGGCCGATCGCTAGATGGTGGAGGCTTTGGAGGCCCAACGTGTGGCGATGGAGCAGAGGCAGCAGTAGTAGATGGTGGAGGTTCTCCAGTACATGCAAGCTCTTGGGCAAAAGACGGGTGTAGCTCCGCCAGCTTCGCTATTCGTTGCACTGCCACCTCTACCTTTCGGACACGCTACTCCTATAAGTATTACTATGATTGTTTAAGTTTGTATGTTCATGCTTAGGGTCAAACCACAACACTACTTGTCTGACACATGCAGTGTCTTCTCCTTTGTGCAGCCTCAGTCAGTGGGTTCAAATAATCCACCTCCTGGGCCCTCGAATAATCCAGCTCATGGTACACCACAGTCTCAATGGGGAACTTAGGGATCTCGGTAGTTGTCTTTGCTTTGGTTGTTCACTTGTGGATTTGGACTTGTGTTAGCTATTTCGACTTGGTGATGGACTTGTGATGCACTTGTGTTAGTTATTTGGAATTGTGATGGACTTATGAACTTGTGTTAGCTATTTGGACTCGTGATGCACTTATGGTTATATATGTGGTATATATTGTGATGCATGTGAAGTATGTGAGATATATGTGATGGATGTGACATATATATATATATATATATATATATATATATATATATATATATATATATATATATATATATATATATATATATATATATATATATATATATATATATATATATATATATATATATATATATTACCCTACAGCTAGCTACAAAATAACTTATTCTGTAGCCACTTTGAGTTACGATAATTGATATGCTAATTTACGAGATTATAGTAACTCCTTACTATGTGATTTACGATAACATTATGGTAAATATCTCCATGTGTTATAGTACAACTATCGTAAATATATACTAACATTGTCGTAAATTAGTATATAAAATTATCGTAAATAGAGGTGGCTACAAAATAACTTATTTTGTAGCTAGCTATAGAGTATACTCTCCCTATATATATATTATTTTTGTCGTGATGGAATGTAAAAATTCAAAAAATTGGGTCGGTTATAGTCACTTTGCCGAGTGCAACACTCGGCAAAGGCAGCGTTTGCCGAGTGCAATGCCAAAAACACTCAGTAAAGCTGGGAAAACGAAGCCAATTTTGGCCAGTTTTCCAGCTTTGCCGAGTGTCGAGGAAGAAGGCACTCGGCTAAGAATTTTTCAAACAAAAAATCTTTTTTCTTTGCTGAGTGACATGCAGAGGGGCACTCGGCAAAGAATTTTTTTCTTTGCCGAGTATCAGGATGGTGGGCCCTCGGCAAAGAATTTTTCAAAAAAAAATTCTTTGCCGAGTGCCATGCAGAGCGACACTAGGAAAAGAAATTTTCAAAAAAAAATATTTTCTTTGCCGAGTGCTAGGGTGGAGAGCACACGACAAAGAATTTTTCAATTTTTTTTTCTTTGCCGAGTGCTATGCAGAGGGACACTCAGCAAAGTTTAAAAAAAAATCCTTTGCCGAGTGCCCAGCAAAGGGGCACTCGGCAAAGCATCCATTAATGTTTCGTGCACCGTCACGACAATTTTTCTTTGCCGAGTGACACTCGGCAAAGGTCTTTGCCGACGAAATTTTTGCCGTATACCCTTTGCCGAGTGCGGCACTCGGCAAAGCCTTTGCCGAGGGCAAGCAAAGCATGCGTTTCCAGTAGTGGTTATAGGAAAATCCATCAGATAACTTAAGTTGTTTATACCTTTGACTGCAAAGATGTAAGTTGTTTATACCTTTGACTGCGAAGATGTAAAGATAAACTAGTTCATATGCAGGAAATATATATTCCCTCACTACTTCACTAGCCACTAGCAGTCCATCCATATCCGGCTACGGTTAGTTCTTAACTCAACCATCCCAAATGGCTAAGATAACTCTATTCTGTAGTACCAAGCACATAATTCTGTAGTACCAGCCAAGGTGTCAGAGGAACATTTGACAGTGCCCTCTCAATTCATAGGAACAAATGTAGTTAAGGAGTACTACAGATTATTCAAGTTGCTAGGGATAGGAATATTCCTATTTATTATCCAACAGATCTCTGGTGCTTGAAAAATGACGGCAGTGAAATATTGGCAGTAATCAGCTCTACTGGACAATTGGTTGCTGAGTATTACTAGCAACTTTTCATGTCATTCACATATTTCTCAAGCAACATTTTTTGGTAGCATTTCTGAAATTGTGATTCCCTTGTTTAGATTAGGACATCCTGTTTGCAAAACATGTTTCTCACCATTTAGCAAATTACCTGTCAAAGTATACTAGTAAAAATGGAGCTCTGTTCCATGCTGGCAAATTAAACCATGCAGAAACATGTTGAATAGGATAGTTAGAGATATTATAAACATTTCAGCTTTAGGCAGTTCATTATATTTCCAAAATCTTTCTACAAGGACTGACACTAACAATGTTTTCATTATTTCCTTTCAAAATTTTGGGTTGTAACTTGCAGTTAAACAGCATCACAGAACGGTGGAAAGTGCAGTTATGTCAGAGGAACTTGTAGACCTCTTCTAGCTTAAGCATAGACTACAAGAATTAAGGAGCAAGGAACAGTACCACAATCATTTCTAGTATTCGTATTTGAATGACACCTAGTAAAAGGAACTGATTTTGAGCAAATCTGTGTAGCTCCAGATCCTAGAATGAAACTTTTGTACTCTTTCTCACCAAGCTACAGTTTTTTTATCTATAATGGTTGTTGTACTTAGTATCATTCAGAATCTATCATTCAGAGAGAGTTGATAGGGTTACAGGGCACACACCTTGATTGATGATCTAAAGCTTGGTGACACGACCACGACTGCCATACCGGAGATGGGGAGCTCGTTGCCTTGGAGTCCCTAGCGCCGCGTTGAATGAGGTTGAGACAAGGAGAGCAGCCAGATCCGTCGCTGCCTGGGGGCCACGCCGCTGCCTGGGGGCACGCCGTTGGCTGGGTGCCGCGCCGCTGCCTGGGGGCGCACCGTTGGCTGCGTGCCACGCCATTGCCTTGGTCCGGCGCCGCTGACTTGGGGCCGTCGTCGTTTGGGGTGCCGTCGTCAACTTGGGGCTGAGGGCACAGCGGTCGCCTCGATGAGTGAGGGATAGGACAGGGCCGCCAGCGCGACGCCGTGCGAGGGCAGCGGCGGCGGCGGCTAGAGCGAGGGAGACAGAAGGACGGCGGCGGCGGCGGCTAGGGCGAGGGAGAGAGCGAAGTGTGAGGGATGGGCGCCGGTGTTGGGCCAGGTACGTGGGCAGGCTAGGAGATGGGCCGGCGGGGGGTTTGAGTTGGCTTTTGCGAAATGACAAAAATGCCCTTGCGCCAATAAAATCAATAAAAATGGCTAATTTATAGAGGCATCGGGAGGCGTTGAGAAGCATTAGGAAGCATTTCCAACCATTGTAAAAGGTCTCTACTAATAATACTAGCAAATTATTTTAAATTATATTATAAGAAATGACATAAAATCTATATAAATTATAAAATATTTATTTATATATTTATACATATTAACTAAACTCCTAGCCTTTTTAATTCATTTGGAATAAATAGTCATTAATATAATAGTTAAATTTTAATATCATCTTTGAATTGACACAGCTACCCATCCAAGATCTTTTCTAAAACTCTACCTCTAATCTTTGTAAACAGGGAATTCGACACGGGGATCAACTCCCCATAACCATCCCCACGAGCATGTAGCTTGCCATGTCCCCACACTACTATAGAAATGTTTTTTTCCTACAACATTTTCACATCTGATTCTACTAAAACCGGTGTGAAAATATATCACCATCGGTTTTTAATAGAACCGGTGGTGAAGTTCATTTTCATCACTGGTTGTTGGCTTGAACCAGCGGTGAAGATCAGATGAGTTTTCATCGCCGCCTGTTGAAGCCGTAAACTAGCATTGAAAACCATCCCCAAATATATATACAACAAACTCTAACTTGGTCGGCCCCCTCTCTCTCCTCACTCACCCACACTCGCGCCCCTCCTTGTCCCACAGCCACCATCGCCCTTCCTCCAACTACCCTATACCAGTGCTCATCCTCCTTCCTCCCCCATCAGCGTTTGTCTTCCTCCTTCCTCATCGCCTCCTCCTCCTCCTTCTGCCTCGCCAGCAGTGTAGAATTGGGCTGCCCCCTCCTCCCTCCCCCCCCCCCTCGCTTGCACCTGTTTTCTTTTACTATCACTGACAGTCCGTAGGGCAAGGCACAACACAACTACACTTCTTCCCAACCAATGTTCCCATCTCACCCGCGATGGTGGCCAGATCTACACCGGGCCCTTCTTCCCCTCAATGGTCGGCCTCCTCCTCCGATGTGGCTAGATCTGCATGGCCCTCCCTCCACCAGCCTGCACTCATCCTTCTCCCTCGACGTGGCTGGATCTATGATGCGGCTTGACGGTGACGATGCGAGCTCAGTTTGTGCAAACGGCGATGAGTGCGGATGGGTGGCAACAGATGCGGTCGTGTTTTTGTTTCTAAACCGATAGTCGTGAGGATGCACATCACCGCCCACTATCACCACTGCTTCAAGAAACCGGTGGTGATGGTGGTTTCTGAGCCGATGTTGATGAAATATGTAGAGTGGTGTCATCCCCATCTGTATAGCAGTGGCGGCCCCTGCCCCTGGTGCCGGGTTACAAAAGCCCAGCGCCTAATTCTAACTAACTCTCCACTACTGATTACATCACAAGTCCAATGTAACACTTTTATTTGGTACAAATAAATTAAATTGTGGACACATTCATATCGGCAAGTCGTATGTGCAAAACTTAAAAGGATACATGCAAGGAGAGAGATGCTAGTGTGACGTGTCTCACTGCGGGACGCAATTAGGTAAGCTGGCGTAGGCAACTGTGGTAATTAACACAATGCTAACCTTATACTCGTATACTATTGATGAGGATACTAGTGGATGGCGTGCGCCCCTGCGCGCGCGATCAAGTGATGCTGGAATGTTTTTGTGATGGTAATAGCTAAGGGCGTGTTTAGATCTAAAAATTTTTGGGGAAAAGTTCCTATAGCACTTTTCGTTGTTATTTGGTAAAATTTATCCAATCATGAACTAACTAGGCTCAAAAGATTTATCTCGACATTTACAGACAAACTATGCAATTAGTTTTTTTTTACCTACATTTAATGCTCCATGCATATATCCAAAGATTCGATGTGACAGTTACTGCGCAAAAATTTTTGGGCCTTTTTGGCCATCTAAACGCGGCCTAAGTATAATATTGGATGTAACGGTGCACAACATTATAGTTTATAGAGATTAAAGTCTAATGCATAGAAAGATATGACATATATATACATAATATGTTACATAGCATAGTGATTGGTACCAGGTTTGTTATAGGGGGAGTCCCAGTGCTTATAACAAAGGGCAGTAGACTGATGTCTACTAACTTATATAATACAATATGAGGTGGCTGTCAACCGCAGGGTCTGTCTGATGCAGTGGACACAAATATTCGACAGTGCTGCGATAAAATATTTATACAAGATTAGAACGTAGCGGCCTTCAGTTTCTCTTGAGCTTCAGTATGTGCGCAGGAACAATCAAAGGTTCATGCTGCGGTCAGATTCCCAGCCGGGTTCGTAGTCGCTTGATTTGTTGAGGGCCCAGTATGTGCCAGTATCTGGGAAGATATGGATATGTCTTATAAATCTGAGCATAAGAATGACATGGATGGTTTCTATATATGCCAGAGAGTGATTGATAGCTGAAGAAATGTTTACTGTACCTGGGGATCTAAGCGCTGAGCTCGCCTCATCGGCTGTTTGTGAAACAAGCTGACATGTTAGTTTTTTTCCTTTTTTCTGGAAGTGAAAGTTGTTTAGTTTGATGAGGATATTTTACCTGCGGGTGTATGTGCACCAGATCCTTGACCGATGGTGTCATTGTTGTTCATTGAGCCTGCTTGTTTGGTTCAGTCAAAACAAGAAATGGTTAGAGAGTTGGTAATGTGTGTCCGGAATTTGAGATGTCTGTATGTGTGGTCTGAAATTACCCAGTGTCCTGTGCTGCTGGTGGCCTCCATAGTTGAAACTAAGCATCTGGAGCGGTTATATCAACTGGGTTGTACCAGACAGGCCAAATGTTGAACAAAAGCTTGCCTTCTAGCATCCTTTTAACACCTAGGCTTCCTGTTGGTGGGATCGCATTGAGACAGTGCGTATCTGCGAGCACCTGGTATGTGTGGTTGTTAGGATCCAGCATGATTTGGCGGATGCTGACTAACTTTGAAACTTCATTTGTGTAACTCCAAATGAAAGCTGTTTCCCTTGGTCTTACACAGGTACACTTTGAAATCTAACCAGCAGATTATAGTCTACCAATCCACTGTGCAAGTTAACTTTCAGTAACCAGCAACCACAGTTAAATTGGTTCTCATGTGCTAAATATCATACTCTCATTTGGAGCATAGTAAATTGCTTTTTTGATGCGCTGAAAATTCCAATCCCAGTACTGTATTCTGCATTTAGCAAACATAAACAGCAAAAAAGTAGATCAAGCAAATTTAAGCAAAAATAAAGGAAAATATAGAAGAAAAGGGTGAATGCACATTTGTGTAACCCTTACCATGGATATCTATGGACTGAAACTCAGCAAGGGTCAAGAGCAGTTCACAGCAGCAGGTAAGCAGGCTGGTAACAGGCTGCAGACAACAAGCATAAAGCATAAGCTGAGTTTTTGCGAGTAGCATGTACCCTTGCGTCTCGTTTCATTGTCTGATATCCCTAGATGTTTTATCTGCACAAGCCGTAGAACAAAATTCAGCTGCAGAAATAATTCATGAGATGCACTGCAATAACAGGAAACATCTGTAACACTTCAAGTGTTTAGTCCTTAATTGCATTGCATTTGCATGGCATAAGCATAAGCATGCATCATTCATGTTTGTTATTTTATGTGATGCAACACATGTGATTATTTTAGGGTTTGTTTGATTTATTTCATGAAGTACTTGATAGTTGGTGTAACAAAAAGGTAAGGTAGCCAATCATGACCTACAACACCTTAGTTATACTTAGGGTAACATTTGGAACAAGTTTCATGTTGACCAAAATTACAAATTTGCCCTCCAAGAGAAGTTGACCACCATTTGACCCTAGAAGGCTCTAGTTTGACCAGTTAAAAAGTCCAGCTTAGAAATCTTGCATGGAGGAGCAACCTTAAGCAAAGTTGTAGAGAATTTCATAAGGAACCAAAGTTCTAATATGGCCATCTCATGAAAATGACCAGAGCATGCTCAAAAATGGCCCACAAGTCAGCTTGAGTGGTGATCAACACTTAGAAAAATTCTAAGTCTGGAAATTGGACTTTTCAGTTTCACTGTACCTCACTTTAGCAACTTGTAACTCACAAACTAGGCCAAACCAGTCTTAGAGCCAATTGACAAAGTTGTTGTCCACACATAGCTCTACAACATTGTCAATATCACCATCACCTGGTTCTCAATAGTTTAGGAGATATAGTGTCAAGAAGTTAGGGTTTCAGTCGGCATTGATCTCTGAAACTGCATTTCAGTTTCAAGGGGCACCACTTTGGAGCTCTGTAGTTTCAAATCTAGGCCGAACCAGCCCAAACTCCAATTGACAAACTTGTAGTCCTCATGTAGCTCTACAATTTTGGTATTATCATCTTCTTCTAACTCGAGCTGGATTAGGAGGTGTAGAAGCTCAAACTTCGGCTGTCAGTCGGTCATCGCTGTCACCGATCCCCGATTCAGTTTCGTCAGCGTCAGGTGGCCGACCGTTTCAGGCCATCGCCGCCGCGTGTCCTCCACGCGCCACCCGCGACCTGGCGCCTTGGCCAGCTGCCGAGCGCCTTGAAGAGTGTCTCTGCGGTCGTCCAGACCTCATCCGCCCATCCTCTCCTCCTCCTTCCCTCTCTCATCTCCAGAGCGGAGAAAACCGAGCCGCCATTGCCGTTCTTCTCCGGTGAGCTCAAGCGCGAGCCACACCGCATCACCGGCCGCTAGACCTCGCCAATCCCTCCGCCTCACCACCCTCCATCTCCCTGACCCACCGAAGCCAGCGATTTGACTCAAGGTGAGCCGCATTGCTTTCTTCCCCGTCTCCGAGAGGTCGCCGGAGCCCGCCATGGGACCTCACCGTGGTCGGGGTGCTTCGGGTCTCTCTCCATCCTCCCTTCCTAGCAAAATGGATCCGCCTAGCTTCGGTGAAGCTCGTACCGAGCCTAGACCGCACCGTACATCCTCACCGTCGACGGTGCGCCGCCACCGGACATCACCGGCCGCCGCTCGCGGTGACAAGCCCCTTCCACCCCATCCCCATCCATTCCACGAGCACCAATCGACGCACCGGGTGACGGAGAACACGAGGCAGTGCTCAGTTGGCCGAGCGAGCTCTTCTCCGGCGAGCTCGAGCTCGTCGGAGCTCGCGGGTCTCCGCCTCCCCTACCTCCGGTCACTGACCGCGGGGCCCGCCCGTCAGTGTCGCGCGCGGGCGGGAGCGCTGAGCGGGCCGCGCGCGCGCGAGTGTGGGCCGAGTTTTTCCGGGCCGGCCCAGTCGTCCGAAATGAAATTCATTTTAATTATTTTGTCACTGATTTTTGTACAAGTTGGAAAAATATAGATCTAGGGTTTCACTTCCTCAAAAATCATGAGATAAATTTTGTTATGATCTACATGATGTGTAGTATTTTAGAAAAATATAAATCTGGAATGTGATGTTTAATTTCTAGGAGAATTTAATAGATCCTTTAAATGTGTTTTGGAATGCATGCAAATTTGTTAAATTTATAACTTGAGCTGTAGTGTTCCATAAATCATAAAATTTGGTGGGTAGGTTACTCTATGCTAGCCCTAGCTCTGGTAAAAATTTGGGCATCAGTGCTTAAGTACTTTTCAAGTTATTATGCTATCTTGTTATTCTAGGAAATATTTAAATGAATTTTTGTAATTTTTCTACATGTGCAATGTTCATATAACTTTTTGGAGAATGTCTTGGTACCCTAGACTGTCCAAGAAAATTAAGAAATCTGTTGTTTGACACTTTTTACTATGCTTGGTTATTTATACAAAAATCAGCCTTTTTGGCTTGGGAATTTTGTGTAGGAAGTTCCTGTGAATAAATTGAGTTCAAAATTTTACAGTAGTCTCTTTGTGGGTCAGAGAGTCCCCTGTGATTTTTGTAGAATTTTAGGAGCAGTTTACATATATGTTTGAAATTCCACTTAATTACTTAAGTAAATTGAGAAATGGGTTTAAATAAATATTCTAGGTGGGCAAACCTTACTTCCTGGTGTCTTTGTGATATTTGTGAACTTGTAGTAGCATTAGTTTGGTTTTAGAGAATGTTTGCCACATCAATAAATATTTAACCTTTGTAATTTTAGGTTTTCTGGACAGCTAAGTAGTAATTCTAAATTTGGCTTTGATAAAATTGGTTGCTGGACAACTTGTAAATACCAAAGTTGGAGTAAACTTGATGAACTAGCTTGTGTTAAAATTTGGAAGCATTTGGCTTAGTAGTTTGAGAGTTACTGTTGTTTAAAGTGGCAGTTCAAAATCTGCTACTCTCTGTTTTGGAGAGGACAGATTCTGGAACTTGTGAAGTTTGACATGGAAAACTTAGGAGTTTGGAGTTGAGGTCTGAAAATGAATTGTAGTACATTTCTTAGGCTTTCCAGATTGCCTTAGATCATATCTTTTGGAATTATAAATCTCCAGTTGTGATAAAAACAAGTAGCTGCTGTCCAGAATGCTTACTGTGGTGTTTTGCTGATTGATATGGTGTGATATCCTAAGACATGCTACTTTTGTAATTGTTAGGTGTTAGGGCCTTAACTGAGGATGAGCAGCTTTATCTTAGGTTAAGTAGATTAGGTGAGTACTTCTCTACCGGAGAGGAAATTTGCACCTACTCTTTTGAAGTGATTTGAGTAGAGCGTTAAATTGTTGTAATACATTTCATTCCGAGCATATTGCATCTTTCATTATGCATTCATGGGATTTTTTATGCACTCATGCAATAGGTGTACCGGAGGGGGTGACACTCCTCGAATTCGAACAAGCAATACCGGAGGAGGTGCTGAGTCAACCGGAGGAATTAGCAGAAGAACCCAACGTCGGGGAAGCTCCGTCAGAAGATCTACCCGAGTGCCCTGACCACCGGCCTTCAACTTTTCTGAAAGGCAAGCCCCGGTGCATGCTGAACCTACTGATTATAAATTAATCTTGAGTACTTTTAATTGTTTACTGCATTAAGTTGTAGGAGTTATATGAAAACACTTGTTGCATTATACCTGTCCTTGTCTAGATATCGTACTTAATCCTATTTTAGGTTTAGGCACGTGTCAATGCTTAGCCCTGCTTAGTACGGTAGAAGTCGGGTGATTTCCGGTCATCCGCGAGATGTAGGAAGGAGTCACGAGTGGCTCTATGGCTATCGTGAATGGAACCATGCTTAAAAAAATGAAATTGAGACCGGGCGGGAGTTCGATAGTACAGCCGCAAGACACTTCACGTCTTGGGTGTGGAGCTATGCCCGTCTGAGTCGTTTAAGGACCGATTCGCTGTACGTCCTTGAGTCATGTTGAACGCAGTCTAACACTTAGTTGGCCGGATAACCCGTTCCGACCGCGAAGCCGAGTAATGTGGTTCAGGCCGGGAATCGAATGGTAGGTTGCTTCTTGGAGGAGAGAAAGGATGTGCTTGGGGACATTGGCGTGAGACCAAGGGGGGGTTAGAGTCCCTATCACCTGGCAGAGTGTCGCCCTTGGGGTCGCGACATTATTCGGACCCGCGATTCCTGAATCATATGAAACGGTGGCCTGTGCGACCCTGGCAGGGGTCTGCACGGTGAGTGTTAGAAATACCCCTCCAGCTGGATAGGAATTCGATTCGAATCGCCGTCGCTCCCGGTTAGTGAGCACTTGACTTGAGCAGCGGCAACGTAGATCTCATTAAATGAACAGATGGTTAAGTAAATGATATGATGTTGCCGCAATGATATACCTGCTATGGATATAATAATAATGTTGTTTGATTATACTCAAGTGAATGTTTAGTACAGGTGCTAAGATAGATGACAGGTAAATGCTAAAAATAACTGCTAGTACAGGTTATAAGAGTTTCAACTACTTATGCCTTTATGCAAAACGTGGTGTCAGCTAGCCTCTTGTGTAAGCCTTGCATAATCCTTGGTGTCATCTTATTTCTGGTTTTCGATGGGTAAGTCTAGCTGAGTACATTCCAGTACTCAGGGTTTATTCCCTCCTGTTGCAGATGACATGCTTTATCAGGGATTCTGCAAGACGTGTCTCCACCCTGCGGGTGACGATGACTAGATCACAAGGGCGTGATCGTCTTTATGTACTTTCCTCATGCTTTTGCGGGTTGTCGATCATCCAGACTGGCAGTATTTAATTAACTAGTGTGTGTGTTATGCTTCCGCTACTTTCAAACTTGGTTTGTAATAATTGCTACTCCGTGGTGTAAACTTATTTCTGGACTACTTGTGAAATGTATCGTATGATGTTGTATGTTGAATGATGCGATCCTGGTTGTAAGCAGTTTGGTTTGAAATCCTTCGTGATTTCGATTGACTACCGGGATTATATGGGCTCAAGTTTGAAAATTTGAGTGCTTCGGTGCTTGTTTTCGTACTTGTGCTCTTATAATTTGGTCGGTTCTGTTACAGCATCATCCATATTTCTATACACTAGAACATCAGGCACCCGACTACCGTGATTAGAAGAATAAAAGCTAGTCTGTTCGATAGACAAATCAGGTATGGTAAATTTAAGATATTAGTACATCAAATCATTAATATATAGTAATTGCCACCACCACCATAGTATCATTACCTAAGATCAAATATGTATCATATTATGCCAATAGAAACATGACAAATTCTGAAGCATGGTTTGGATGTCCACTGTAGCTCTCATGGTTATGTTCAGCTATATATTACACAACCCTTTATTACATTTATGGCTCTATTGAACCATTCATGCACTACAATAAGGAATTAATGACTATCGAAAACCTTAGCTGCAGTGCACGTGCTTAGCTGGTACCTTCGAACACCAAACAACACAGTTTGCAGCCACGAGGTTTGAAAAAGACAGAGCCGATCATCATAGTGTTAAATTCCCTTAACACTGAACATCAAACGTCCATCACGAGTTGAGCACATAAACAGCTAGATGCAACCAGTACAGGCAAAAGCGATGTAGCCTTCCTCTTTTAGTGATTAGGTATCATGGACTACTCTGTAAATAGAAAAGGGCATAAGTTATGATGTGCATAGAATATGATAGGGCGATAAAATAATGAGATAGTGGCATATCGGAGTCATAATTCAAATGAATGTCATTTGGTCGATGTGCCTCTTTTCGTGATTAAGTATTTTCTCAAAAGCATTATTTACTAAGTAAATAAATATTTCATGATCCTGCACTTTACACGATATGCTTACATATCTTGTAGCAAAGGGAAACAAGTAAATATTTCAATGGGCTGAGAACATCACAACTAAAGAAGGAAAAAAATAAAAGTAGAAATTTGCTAATATTAGCTTTGCCTTTCAAATTTGGATTACATCTTAATATCAGCACACTGGTAGATAGTCCTATTGCAATCTGACGGTATAGAAAGAAGCCCATTACACTTCAAAATAGCACAAAATAAATTCAGTCTATAAAATGTGATTCCTAATTAAGCAGCAGAGTTTCATCAAGATTCTAAAAAGCAAACACTTCGCAACGGGGAGTAACTGGGCTATAGGCATGATCTTCATTTCAGCAGGAGGCCCGGTTTAAATTTGTTTGAACAAATACTATTCCAGTATTTTGTTTATCAATGTTTGCAACATTGTTACTGGAATCACTAAAATCAAGGAAAGCTAGTGCAATCACAATGTATAAAGGGGAGGAAAGATGAGGCAGGGCCGGATAGTAGCGCAGTTCAGCAAGTGCACTTTTCCAAAATTCAAGCAGCAGAGCACTAATATTTAGCATTATTTATTGTATCTCGCTCTTCTAGGATAGATTTTTCAAATAATTTCAGCATCCAGAGAGTTATCAAATAGACTACATGTATGAAAGCTAAATGTCTGATGACTCATCAGTAAAATTGTGAGCAATTCTCAACTTACTTTGCTTTCTGCGTGTCTTTCTTTTTCTTCTTGACAGCATCCGTTCTTTCTTTTATAGAAACTCTTTGGCGGTCTAGGTCATCAAGCTCATCATTTACCACTGTGTTGATAGGATAATGCACATAAGAACCATCAAATTCCTAATCCTTAAGATGCATTTTTTAGAAGAATACAAATTCTAAAGTAAGAACTTATCTTAACTCTTCGTGAAGCTGCATCTCTTCCTCCAGTTTTTCTTGCATCTTGCTCTGCGGTGCATTAAGTTCATCGTCAGCAATGGTTTCAACTTTTGCTTTGTCAATCTTTTCTTTGCAGGAGTCTATTTTTTCCTGATACTCTATTATGCAAAAGGAACAAGGCATTAAGATTTGAATAAATGTGTGCCTCTATCACCACAAACAAAACAGGATTCACTACCATGAATTTTTATGCTAGCATATTCATGAATGCATCGAATTCAGAGAACAATGCACACATTAAGCTTGGCAATGTTCAAAAGATGGTAGCGGGTTGTTGAAGAAGGGAACTGCTACAGGTGTTGTGGATTGGAAGTAGAACATCTTCGATAAATTCTTGACAGACTACCCTCTGTCAATTGTAAGCTTCCCAAGTAATTGATCACCAAGACTGACAAATCTAGAGCTGGATTTCTAACAGTTTGGAAACATCCAGAACAGGATAGCTGGCTATTGGAAAAGGAACACACTACATTGCTTGGTATTGGAGAAGAAAATCTTCAACACTACAGGTATTGGAGAAGAAAATCTTCAACACTACAGATATAAGTAAACTTCCCAAGTGAATAATCACTGAGAAAGGTATACCTGGAGCTGTATCTTTAGTTACATTTGCAGGTTTGGACAGGGTTCTAGTTTCTAACTTGTTTTTACTCGCGAAAACCACATATGCAAATGAAAGAATTTCATCAGTGGGTTGATGATGAAACTGTTTTTTAGCAGAATCAATGATGAAATTTCATCGATGATTTGAATGATGAAATTGATGGTATACCTTGTTTCCTTTGTAGAGCTATTTCCCTTTCATGTAAGATTCAAGTAATTTAACCTAAATAAATTACTGAAATTAGTAGTGAGATTGGCTCAAATCCCCCAAATCTAAACCAGAAAGACGCCTACATCAACCGAGGAGAAACACTGAAAACGTCGAAATAGAGATAAATGAATCCCAGCAGGACAGGGGGCCAGTGGACCTTTGATCTGCAGCTCGAGGTCGTGAGACTCGGATCGGCAGGCGGACACCAGCCTCTGCGCTCTGGCGCCGACCTGCGCGTTGCCCCAGTCACTGTCGCCGCCCATCAGCCCTGCATGAAACAAATAGAAAGTTCTTCTCAGTTTCTGTCCTCTCCGTGGCTTATATATGCAAGCGTCATCGATCTGCGTGTGTTTCTAATAGATCTCGCACAACAGAGCAACAAGCTTACTGGAGCCAGTGTTGGTGATGCCGCTCTCCACAGATCGAGGGGGGAGACCGGCACCAAACTAAACCAAAAATGAAAGGCAACTACCGTGGTCATGATAGGGCTGTGATAGCCGATAAGTCAAGTCTAACAGCACAGGCATCATGAGCACTAAAGTATTAAATAACCTATCTGACCATTTTGATGCTACCTTATTATATTGGGTAGTTTGCAAGATGGACGCTACACCTGAAGTGAAAACTCTATTGGTGAAGCTTAAGCTACATTGAAATGGATGGCATCAAAACGAGATGACCAAGGAAATGTGTCGTAGCTCACAAGCACTCAAGCAGCTGTGCATTTCCATCCAGGTCACTCTTACACAATATCTAACAAACATTTGCAGAGCACATCAATACTCCACACAATTTCCTATCCATCACATCTACTTATGTTTTCCATTTGTATCTTCAGGTTTTGTTCCAGTACGCAGCAAAGACATGTTCCTCTGAGAATTGAGGATCTGGTTGCCTCCATTCAATCAAACAATATGGAGCTTGAATCCACTGATGTTGAAATGCAAGATTAAGGTGAGGGAATACTATCCAAGTCTTTTCATGTTTTGTGAATTCTTCTGTTGATTGGTGGTTGTCTTCGGCAATTTTTTTTCAAGGTTTTCGTCCATCTGTGATAGGAATCTTCCATGATAGTATACATGTGTCGATATTTCCTGTTTGATTGGATTCAGGAAGGGGACTTTGCTATCAATTGAAACTTTTGCAACGGATGAATGACAATGCAAAGCTATAGCACGTAAAGAGATGCAAATGCGACTAAAGGTCTGTCTCGCTCCTGTTTGTGTGTTGTGGAGCTACACACTCGACGTGGGTCCATTTTCTAGCATTACCCACTACATGAACACATCATAGAATCACCCAACACATAGATCACTTTACAAACACATTTGAGCACAAGGATTTTGATTAAACATGTATATTTTTTATTTCTGTTCATACCAAGCAACATATAGGGTCTTGAAAACATTTTGTCTGCCTTTACGTTGCTATGGAGTAATATTGTTAACTGCCAGTTTACTTGTAGTTTGTTTCCATCCGTAAATAATGATTTCTGTATGTGGCAGGTTGAAGGTGCAGGCTTTCATGTCAGGATTTCAGCAAATGACATGATTGTCTGAAACCCAAGTTTTGAGGGAGTTCCTCAAGGCCTGTAAAAGGTATAAACAATGAATGAGTTTTTGGGCTCGTCAGCGGCGTACGTCGTGCACGGCCCGCGGGGACAGTACGTGGATCCGGCCAGATCCGCTCGATAGGAGCCCGAGCGGACGCGTGAAGCGCTCCATCGACGATGGCGAGCTCGTGTGGCTTCCTGTGCTCTAGCGACGGCGTCGAGCAGGGCTCCACCACGGCCGCGACCCGCTGCGATGTCGCCATGGTTCATCAGGACACGCAGCTTCCATGCTTTGCAGGCTACGCGGGGAGGAGAGGGCAGGGAGGGGCGGAGGCACGATGGTGACGGCTGGGGAGGAGAGGAAGGAGAGAGAGAGAGGATGAAATGAACCGGGCTAGGGCTATGGCCTGCGGGATGGAGCAGGTGTTTTCTGGACCGTGGGTTGATTCTAAGAAATCATAGGGTCTTTTTGCAAAACAGGTCGAGAAACGTGTCAGCACATAGAGAGCCACCAATGCCTCAAATTCTCTGGTTGCAGTAAAGTCCAGCGACTTTTAATCAACCCCGATGCAGAGAATTAGGTAAGTGTCCCATGAGGTACTATCTCATTACTATAACCAAATGTCATTACATCTAGTGTTGGTAGAGCAATTAGTCCACTGTACTCCCTCAAGAAATGTCATACGGACAAACCTATATCTAGTTGACATAGTATCAATGTGTTGTGCAAAGAATGGTACTTCCATATTGTAGCATCTGGGTTTTTGACCAACTAAAAATATGAGCTTTTTAAAAATTTTCCTGCTGTGTTGTGTGAAGCATGTAGTTCTAGGTCTAACCCGAGTCTAACCTACTAATAGACCGTATCATTCATGTAGAATTGTTTGTAGGAGAGTGCCAGAGTTCTTTAGTGGGGTTAGGGTTTTGCGTTTGGAGTGCACAATTCATAGAGAGAACTCCCTCATTGAATCCCTTCTCAATTCCATTCCAATTTCTCCCCAACTCCTTTCAAAATTCCCTTTTTCAAATCTCTATTGAGTTCCTCTCAATTTTCTTGATCTAATCTCCAAATCCCATAAATCATAGAAGGAAAAATCATTTTCCTTTCTCCCTTCTAAACCGGTCTAGCAGCGCAGCAGCCCGCTAACCCCAGGCTGCTGGCCCAACCGCGCGGCCCAACTTGCAGGCCCAGCGCTCAAGCCAGCACAAGCAAGCGTCCCAGCTTCTCTTGCCGAGCAGCCTGCTCGCCCTAGCACCCACGACCCGCCTTGGCCCCCGCAGGCCCAGTTGGAGTCCTCCCAGGCCCATCCACGTCCAACCCTAGCGAGCGCTTCAGGGCGACTCATGAGCCACCGCCGCCCGACTGCGCGCTTCCGTCCGCACCCTTGTCTCGATGTCCTTACCAGCGCCTGGATCGACCGCCGCGTGTCCCGGCCGTCCCATCCGACAACGAGGACGCCTAGACGGCCGGCCATAGCCCTAGCGCGTGGCTATAAAAGCGTCGTAGCCGCCACCCATCCTAGAGCTCCCTGTAGTCGCCGCCATCCTAGTCCCTCTCCTTGCTCCTCTCCGCTGATGGCCAAGCCAGCGCTGGCAGGAGCCTTGCCATCCGGCTGCTCGCGCCCTGCCAAACGCGCTGCCCTAATGCCGTTCCCCACTGTAATGAGCTCTGTCACCACACCTCTCCACCATCTATGTTGGATGCCTCCGCGTGGACGCGCTCGATGTCGACCATGTCCTACCTCGCCCCCCTCCGTGAGCGCTATGACCGAGCCACGACCGCGTCGCTAAACCATCGTGTCAGCACCTCGCAGTCTCGACCTCGCCACTGGAGCCATGGGGACGCGACACCAACCACGCGAGCACGCTGTGCTCCCCCATGACCTGGATGCCACCGACGCCATGCTCCTCTCTCTCTGCCTCACCTCACCGTGCTAAACTAGAGGACCGCGACCGACGGCGTGACCTCGGCACCTTCCTCGTTGACGCCGTGCACCTCACCATCCGTGACATGGCCACCTACCCCGCCGCGCCCATGCTAGATGCTAGGAACGCCGTAGCACCATTCCGCGGTGAGCCACCATGCCCAAGGCGGTGCCTTTTTCCTCTTCTTCTTTGATCTTGCCATCGAGCTTGCCTAACAGTCGCCCTTCGTGCCCTGGGTTTCTACTACTTCAGCAGAGAGACTACTGCTGGGGCCAGGGCCACCGCCTCTCCCCATCTCGCTGGTGGACAGCAGCACTACCTTCTGTCGACCACTGTCCTCCCACGCTCGGTCTCAACCTTCTTGGAGTGCAGCAGCCGCCGATGAGCCGACAGCGGCCAAAGTCTCCATTTTTCCTCCCCTATCGCTCACTGTCATGCTGAGACCGGCCTTCGTGCCATTGTCCTTCAACTTTGCAGGGAAGCAGCGGCCCTGCTATGCGCCGGACACCCTGCCAGAGGACAGCAGCACCAACTCGCTGATGTTTGTCATTTGTGTCCGGCCTTCGTGCCGTGAATTTGCTTTGCAGGAAGGCTACACCTTGTTTTTCCCTTTGGTGTGGTTGCTCTGTTTCATGCCACCGGAGCATCGACACCCTCTAGTCATCGCTGCTACGTCCCAACTAGCAGCGGCCAGCCCTGGCCACCTGTAGCCCTGTCTAGCCAGCCACAGCTAGATGTAGTGATGAGGACATGGCCTCCATTTATATGACCATGCTTGGAGAATCACATGGAGGTCAAGAAGATCAGCAAGGGCATCCAAATTGAGAAGGAGGCCCAAAGCTATCTGGTTTGAGTCGCCAAGGTGGAGGCCCAAATCAAGTTTGAGTTCACCTCGGAATCTAGGAGCAGTCCCGAGTAAAATCAACACCTAGGGCGCATACGGACTCCATTTTCGATGATCCACATATGGATGAAAAGATAATTTGATAAGCTAATCAATGGCTTTGGTTTCACGTCAAAAATCATCCGGAGTCAACGGGAATTGTCAAAACAAGTTAGCATCCAGAATCTGCCAGGGTGCTGCGACATCGTCTTTTGGTCTGTTGGGCCGTGTATCGTCTTAGAGCCCATTAGGGAGCGCGTCCAGTGGGGGTGACGTCCAAAGCTCTATAAATAGCAGCCACCGCTCTTGTTAGGGTTTGGGTTTTGTTTCGTTCTTGATTTCTTTGTGAAACAGACATCGTTTTGCTGCAACTGTGCTGACAAGGCCACTTGCTGTGAACTAGGGCCCCTGTTCTTGATCTTGTTCGCCTATGGCGATAAGTCGGTTCAAATAAAGACTTGAGCCTTTTCATCATATTCAGAGCCTCATATTTATTTGTAATTTTAGATTGCGTTTTACCTGTTCTTGCTCGTGTTCTCGATTCACTTGCAGGAAAGCCTTCTCGGCAAGGTCAATCGCGTTCGCGTGGTTGATAACCAACGGAGCTGTGGTGTAACGGTTGTGGGGTCCGAATCAGTCTTGGTTTGAAACCTAGATCATGAACGTCGAGTCTCCACCAATCGACGCTATCATACCTATCGGAAGATCGGGCCTTGTCTTCATCATGTAGTAGCCTACAACTGACCAGTAGCAAGCTAAAGCTTGCCGGAGCAAGCCGTAGCAATCCTCCGCCCTTCTCCACAATCAAGGTCGAGCCTGTCAACCTTGTCAATGTCGTTCATGACGTCGACAACACTCTAATTTACTATCTTTGTTCTTTCATACGTGTGATATGCGATCATGATCTATCTTGATACACCTGTTACATGATCCTACTCTATCTATAAATGTATGTGTCATGCCTTCGTGCTGGCCTATCTATCTACCTTTTGTGTCACTATGAGAACATGCTACTCCATCCGTTGTGGTCGTGTCTTGGATCTTGTGTCATGTTCTTGGTTCTAGTGCTTGAGTTGGTTTGCCTGTGGACCGTGCCTTTGAGCCGGTCGAGGGGTCGTAACTCCTTCAAACGTTTCGGTCATGGGTTCATCCCGCCGTGGGCGTGATGCTGAGCGTAACTCGGTCCCTCACTTTTAGTTAACTTTGTTGTACCGTGATCATTACCCCCTCCTACAGTTTTAGGACGCGGCCATCTTGTACCCGATATCAGTACGCTTCCCACCCGCACGTGATGAGCCCACCATGTCCTCTTATATCGAAGACGAATTAGGGAACGATCATCATGGAACATACAGAAGCCAACTCATGTGGTGGAGCTCATGGCCACGAGTTGCCTCGCCATGACCATCGGGCTTTGTCTCTTTTGTCCGCTTGTTTGTCCTAACCACCTTGTATGCTTGTGCCACTTTGACCATAGCATTCCTTCGGATCTAGCAATGATAACCGTATCGCTACGAACCTTGGGAATTGCAAAGGGCCATTATAGTTGCACATAGGTCATGGTGCCCTACGAGTGGGTTTGGATCCTGGAGCCGTGACTCCTTTCTTCCAACCTTCGTCCGTTCCATGACGTGTTGGTTGAAGGAGTGTGAATTCCATTCTTTCTTCCTCTCTTGTTCTCAATCCCCGTCGATCTAGTAAGATGTGGGCTGAGCCCTTTCGCTTCTTGGGTGTTTATTGCTTTCTTGATTCCATTCCTTTGATTCCCGTCGTTGCTATGGCGAGTGGATCAAAGGGAGGTGAATCCCGTGTCATTTTTGTCTTCTGGCTCTTTCATGCTCGAGCCCTTGAATGTTTGTACCTGTTTAGACTGTAGCATTTTGTTGGTTCTTGCAGTGACAACCGCACCGCTAAAAACCCTAGGGGTGTCTTAGTGCATTTTGTGCACCTAGGTCGTGGTACCCTACAAGTAGCTTGAGCACTCGTGTTCTTTGGCATGTCGCTCCTCTTTGATGCCTCGCCTTTTGCCATGGCGTGTGTGTTGGAAGAAGTAGACCGCCTCTCTTCTCCCTTTTCTTCTTCTTTTCTATTCTACCCTCTCTTGGTTCCCGTCAATTACAATGCCGTACAGATTGGGAGAGAACAGAACTTCTCTTGCTTGTAGCCTCTCAATTCTCGTCAGTCTCCATGACGTTCGGATCAGGAGACCACAAGCCGGGGTGTTTGTATGGGATGAGCCGGAGTCTGTGTCTTTCTATTAAAGCCATATAAGTCAACACGATTGGCCTAGGAAATACTAGCAAGGCTAAGACTTAAGCTTATGCTTAATAAACCACCACCTGTGTTTCTTGGCCTAGGGATTGGATATCCGCTGAGAGCGCTAAGTCATCTTCTTCTTTTGTTCTTTCAGTGTCACCCCTTTTGAGTCTTGCCTTTTTTGAGAGTATTGATTGATTCTCTTGCCTTGTGTGACGCTCTCATGAGGTAATGTGGATCGGACCGGGACCCATTAGAGGAAGAGAAAGCAGAGGATAGCAGGACCTGTGGAGTGGAGTTGGTCTGGGAGATGGAAACCCATACCGATCGACTACACCACCTGATAGAGACTTGTACCTCTCCTACCTCGACATCGCAGGTGTCATGGCAGCACCTTACCTTAGAGAATCCTATTAGGCATGCTAAAATGTGGATGCTAGTGCTTTACTTTTATGCAAATGAACTGTGATAGGTTGCATGGTAGATTGCTTGTGAGCCATTACCTTGTCGCAACCTATTCCCCTACACACCCGTGATTAGGCTAAACGCTCGCTTACTACTTACTGCTTTACTCTTACTCGCATTATATCTCTGATGTGATGTTGGTGAGAGAGAGGCGTAACGAGATAAGGCACGAGGTGCCATGAACTTGGTAATAACTGGAGAATGAAATTGGGGAGATCTTGGCGTGCGTCTTGGCGTGCGTCTTGGGTGTGTGGTGAGGGTCGAGTCGACCGAGCAGGATCTACGCTGAGTCATGAGGACAAGTCTTGCCGGGGGATGCTGCCTGGGTGTTTCCCACGAGAAGGGTACCTATGGCGAGTACATGTGACAGGGAGAGGTCCTAGGGTGGAGTGCCTTCGTGGGACGAAGCCTCAGGATGGGAGGTGTTGTTTTAGCATGGGGCGCCGGATGTCTCGTCGAGCGGGCCATCGGTTCGCCCCCTTTGAGAAGATATCATGCTTAGTCACCCTAAGGACTGATATGTTCTGTGGACCGGGTCTTAGGAAGCCTTACACTCCCACTCGCTTTATATGGGTATGAGACAGATGTACGACTTGCTGGTGTGGTGCCACTACTGTTGGGATGTTAGCGGATAGTGTAGGGAGGTACGGGCACAAGGACCCACACCCTCCTAAGATAGCGTAGTACCCTAGGGCCTAGTACTACACCTCACATTATCAGCGTGTCGGTGGTACTCCGACACGGCCTTAGTTCTGAGTGATAGGGTGGTACCGTATTTGGTTGGAAGGCGGCCCGAAATCAGCCTAGATGAGTCGGATCGTCGATGATGGTGATCTTGTGGGTAATGTAAACCTCTGTAGAGTTTATGGTTGATCGATCGATACATATGCCAACTTGTTGGCTATGGACCTTTCCTGAGTACAGTTTCACTTGACTAAAGAGAGTAGTCCTTCTACCTTCCTTGGGTTTTCAGTGTATTGACCTGGCTTTGGCTGTTGAGACATGGACGAGAGGGAGTCGTCCATGCCGATGAGAGAGTGAGATGAGCTGAGATGAGATGTAACAAGATATGTGGTGGGATGGGAGAACATGTGGATGAGATGGGTTAAAACTTGATGAACTATTATTATATATTTATTATTGAACATGCATTATAGGAAGCCCATAGCCAAATTATTAGGATCACCAGATCCCTTTTTCTCTTTTCCCTCAAAGCTCATCGATGCTGACCATGGCCTACACACATCTGGCGGTGTGTAGATTTTCTGACTTGTAGTAACAACAAAGTTAGAAGGGTTCGGTGGTCTCGTTCCCTGCACTCAAGTTAGGTTATGAAGATGGAGTCTATGCCCGTTGGTAGTGTATGCCAACTCTGATGATTACTTGTGAAGGAGCCTTCACCTCGACGATGCGCCACGAGGACTCTGATGAAGACATGTGTGCGTTTCCGCTAGGTTAAATGATGTAATAGGTGTGTTAACCAGTGTTCTAAAGCCTTGTAATTTGTAAATTCCACGATGTATGACTATGATATTAGCTAATAATTGATAATGAAATGGATTGTTCTCGTGATCTACTACATTATAAGTCGTATCTGTGGATTTTCCCTTTGAGGAAAATTGAGATCCTTTCAGGTGGTATCAGAGCCATACTTGACCCCAGGACAAGACCCATAGAGCCAAACACTAGTTTAGAAGCCAAACCTTTCGTCTATTGCAGGACTATAGGTGCTAACACTTTGATTCCCCCTCTGGCTTGATTTCTGATGTTAACTGAGCCCTGTTTCAAAAGGTTGAACTGTAGAACCCTATCCCAACTTGCCGACCATGTTAGATCGGTAGTGTGTGAGACTTCGAAGGCCTTGGGGTTTCCTTAAGTCAACACTATGCATTAGGAGTTGTAATGCTATTTGAATGCTTGGATCTTGAGTTGTTGTTCTTTTGTGCTTCTTGTTAACTGAATGTAGGCTATAGAGGTTATTTTGTATATGTGTGACTCTAGGACCCTAGCTAATCTACCAGGCTAAACCCAAGGCTGTCCTTTGACTAGGTAAATGACCCTGACTAACAGGGCTAAAATATAAAAGCAAATGTATAATATCTTCACCAACCATGTTTCAAAACTGTTTTGGCTTCTAACTCAATGCATCTTCAAAAGTACTCTCCCTTCTTCTAGTTGAAAAGTCCCCTCTTTAACAAAAGCATCCCCATTTCAAAGGAAAAACAGTCTCAAAACTTCTTAAAAGGTTTTCCTCTTTCAAAAGAAAAGCAGTTCCAATTCTTTTCTCGATCCGAGTTGATTTCAAAAGCTATTGCGAAACAATTTGAAAATCCATCTCCTTTCAAAAAGTGTTACAATTTCACTTCCGAAGCACAAAAGTTTTGCTTTTCAATCAACAAATGTTTTCAAACCAAAGTCTTTAGCTCAGTTTTGCTTTAAAAGCTTTTGATTTTGACCTAGAAGCAAAATTCTTTTCAAAACAAACCTTGCTTTCAAAAGTGTGTTGCAATTGATTAATAAAATAGAACCCATGCGAAAAGATTTTGTTTGTAATGTTTCCAAAAATTTTAGCAAAACCAAAATTAATTTTCCAAATCTAGTTTTACAAGTATCACTTAGGAAAAGGTTTCTAAAAACAAAATTTTGATTGCGAAAGCTTTACCTTTTCAAAATGAGAAATGATTTCAAGTCCTCTTCGAAACTAGTTTTGTTGATTCAAATGAAAAGGGAGGCAACTCTTTATTTTCAAAACTAAAATGAGTTTCAAAATCTATGATTTGAAAACATTAAAAGAAAAGGGGTGTGTTTTGATTTAGAAAACAAAGGCTTTCAAAGGATTTTGTTTCCAAAACTTGCATTGATTTTAACCCATTTCAAAAGTCTGATCTACCCTAGGTTTCAAAAGTTTTGTAAGTCAATCCCCCCTCATCATTCAAACAAGGTTTCAAAGCTGATCATCTTCAAAAGTTTTGGGTATTTGCAAAATGTTTTCATCAAAATGATTGCAAAACTCCGCGTGCTAACTATTTCAAAACGTCTTTTGTCCAAAAATCCTATTTGGAAAAGTTTAAAAAATGGTTTGATTTCTAAAACTCCCTCTTCAAAAGGCCACATGTTTCTGAAAATTGTTTTCAAAGAGGTTTTGGAAAAACAAAAAGATCTTTTGATTTCACAAACCGAAAATCTATTTAAAGTATTTCCAAAAATCTCTTTTAAGGGTTTGATCTATTTCGACCAAAATTCAAAAGTTTTGATTTGAGTTCTGTAACACCCAAAATTTTGCATCTTTTAAAATAAAAGTAATGGATTTAATTATGTATTTTTGTGAGCATTTAACTTAGGGGAATAATATTTTTTTATGAATTTAAAATCAAATATAAGGATATACACATGTTGATGCATTCATGCTGCTGCACAGTTATTTATGTGATGCTTGGTTTTGTTCCAATCAAAACGGAATTCAAAAATCCTTTGAAGATGAAATTCAAAATAACTTTATGAAATGGAAAAGGATTTCTCCTTTATTCCCTCCCCCTCCTTGGCTTTCGGCCTGCTGGCCCAACCAGCAGCACCTCCTCCTTATTTCCTCTCCCGCAGGCCCAGTGGCCATGACGGCCTGCTCGCTCCCCCTTGCTTCCCTTCCTCAGGCCCGTGCGCACGCTGTTCATCTTGGGCCGGCCTAGCATCGGCCGAAGCCATAGCGCGCTAGCACGCTCGCCCTCCCCTTGGACCGCTGACGCCCGGGTCCCACCCCCTTCTTTCACTGACCAGTGGGGCCCGTTGCAACAACGCCTTCCCCTACCTCTAGCCACCGGCGCTTCCTTTCTCACCGCGCGCGCATGAATCGGGGGGCTTTCCTCCTAATGGCGCCGCCCGCAGCACTATAAAGCTATCCGTTCTCACCTCCATGCTCCATTCCCAACCCATCCCGCCAAATCGAGCTTGGCATCTCCCCTAACCCTAACTCGAACACGTCGAGCTCGGGTTCCGCATTCCCGTCGATCTCCACCGAATTGGACACGCTGTGGAGCTCCTTTGCACGGTAGGGACTCCCCCCGCCTCGTTTTTCCCTTCTCTTGATTTTTGGTTGACTCACGCGACGATGCCGAACTTGCAGGGAGTCCGTCGGCCGCCTTCGAGCCATCTCCGCCTCCATTTTTACCTTGGTGAGAACCCCCTCATCCTCCTCTTTCGATTCATGCAAACCCCGCTCCAAACCGTGGCCTCTGGGGCTGTTTACGGCTGCACCGGCGAGCTTTCTCGCCGCCGGTCATGGCGGACCTCCACGCCGGCTTCGTCTCCGGACGGACGCACCGCCTCTTCCCCCCTTGATCTAATCTAGGCCGTCCAGATTCGATTGGACGGTCCATGATGGAGAATACCCCTTTAGGGGTACTTTTCTTAAAGAGCCCCTAGGTTTCCTTGTTTTCAAACGTGAGGTCCTCGGCCGAATGAAAATCCAAATTTCGTGAATTGTTTTATTTTGAAAATAGTTTTAATAATTTATAGATTTGCCACAGCGTTCAAATGCTTATAAAATCCACGTTTTAACTCTGATTCGATCTGTTCAAGTTTCGTTAGGATCATAGCGAAGTAATCTACATGTTTATCATACTGTTAGTCATGTTATACACTGTTAATTTTCATGTTTAGATTTTATCTATTAGAATGCTTTAGAAAATCATAAATAATTCATAACTTGCATGTTCTAGCTCCGATTTGCGTGATCTTCGTGTCTGTGTGATCGTAGCAAGACATAGATTCATTTTATAAACCTTTTATACTATTTTTTTCTCTATGGTGTACTGTTCTAATCTATAGTCTTGTTTGCCATGCATGAATGATCTTGGAATGCGTGTTGTTGCCTGTTGTTTAAGTCTAGACAGTGAGTGTTACGTTGGTGACCAAGATAACTACTGTGACAACCTGGATCAGCAGGAGCAGTATGAGCAAGGCAAGTATAATATGGGATATTCCTTGTCATCCTATTCATTTTTTAATTAGTCATATGCAAGTGTCAATTTGCTCAACATAAAGATGTCTTAGTCTTTGATTATCTTGTACCTTGATACCGATAGGGTACACTTGCATATGGGTAGTTGCTAGCGCTCAACTTAAATACATTGGATCCTAACAATGATTAATGATTATATGCAACATATGTTAAAACTTGCTTTTGAGAAATCTGAACTTAGGGCGAGAGAGCTTTTGTTTATCAAAGTGCTCTAGGCCCTCCATAAGGACTTATTCATCAGCAAAAGCTAGGACTTGTAGTACAGCTATGAGGGCCACATGGCTCTGGCTTTAGTCAAATATGAAGACCTTTTCTAGCATGTTAGAGGTTACCCAAAAGGGCGCAAAAGGGGTCTGCCGACTCGGGTATAGTTTGGCTTCTATCCCTATGTGTATAGGCTGCGTGTCATTGTGCCATTTGGGAAGGGGTGACCTATATCTATTTGCCATTGAAACCTAGCGGCCCTAATATGTTAGATGAACTTTTGAAAGGCTTCATAGCGAACCCTGTCGGCCTTCCTTGGAAGTGGGCTACAAGGCCGATCACCTCGGGTGAAAGAGTAAATCATGACTCACAGTGAAAGTGTACACCTCTGCGCAGAGTTTAATAAACTGTTATAACAGTCATGCCCACGGTCACAGGCGGCCTGGAAAACTCATGAAATAGATGACCTCTTGCTAATGATGTTATTGATGATGATTAATGATGATGTTTACTTATTCATGATACTACTGTGGTCAATTGGGGCTTAAGCATAACCATAATTTAATTAATGTTAAGGTGTAACTTATTAAAAGCAAACCGCAGTACAACCAGTGTCAACCTTTTGAGCCTCATGAACCCCATATTATCTTGTTAAGTACGAGATGTACTTATGCTTGTTTATTTTTATTTTTTGGACAAAAAAATCTTGGATGGGTACAGATGGCAATGGCTATGACGATTACTATGAAGACAACTAGGTTTGGGGTCCACCAGTCGACTAGATCCTGTGGTGATGGAGACGCACTAGAGTTGCTTTAGTTTTATCTACCAGTTATTCAGACTCTAAGAGTGTTTTATTGATGTAATGAACTACAGTTCACTATTGTAATAAGGCATAGGGTTTGATATCCTCCTCTACAATTTGTTCTATATGTTCTGAACATATGGTTTGCATCCAAATTTGTTATTCAAAATTTGGGCGTGACAAGTTCCAAAACCCAAAGCAGGTTACAACCTATCTCACATATCTTTGTGTTGATTTGATTTTAAAATCCAAGGTTGTGACCTTCCTCCTTACAAGAATTACGAAACAAGTGATTTAAAGCTTTGTTTTCAAAAAAAACAAAACATGGTTTCCAAAACCATTTTGCAAAGTCTTTTTCCTCGTCCCTTCTGAAAACTCTCCCCTCCATCTAGTTTGGGATATCAAGTTGTTGCCAAGGACTTAATTGGTAGTGTGTCATAATCTTAACCCTTGGTGCTGCTACGAAACTTGGGGCACTGTGTGTGATGCATCCACACAGCTGCTGTTGGGCGTATGTAGGTATCGACGTATGTGACTATGACTGTCACACCCATTTAACGACCAAATGGAGTGCATACTCTTATGTGTGCCTAGAGATCAATCACACATAAGTTAACAAATTATAAAGGAAGTATCATCACAAATATTATTACATCACGATTATTAACACATAGTCTTTACACAAATGTAGCGGAAGTAAAATATAAATCTCTCGTGGTAGCTCCAATCACAGGCACATTGACTGGTTGACTGCAAGTCTAGTAATCTTCAGGGAAGTAGGAGTAGTAGTCACTATTTGCACCATCTGTTACCCATTCGAGATTTTTATCCAAGTAAGAAAAATAAACAAGCGTAAGTACATCTCGTACTCAACAAGTGCAACATGAGGTTCATGAGGCTCAAAGGCATAACATTGGTTTATCAGCATGTAGCTTTTAATTAGCATTATTTTAGTATATCAATAATATCAAAATGTCTCAATGTAAACAATAAACATATGATCCATGTGAAATGATTAACAAATAGCAAAAATATATTCATTATTAATGATCAACTATTCCATAAGGGTCCAAGGCCACTCGTGACCGTGAGCACGACTCTTATAACAGTTTTACACTCTACAGAGGTTGTACACTTTCACTGTGAGTCATGTCGCCCATATGCCCAGGTTAATTACTCCCAAAACACTTCCAAGGTG
This sequence comes from Saccharum hybrid cultivar R570, assembly GCA_038087645.1. NCBI lineage: Eukaryota > Viridiplantae > Streptophyta > Magnoliopsida > Poales > Poaceae > Saccharum > Saccharum hybrid cultivar. Next base: position 4,431,116 of record JAQSUU010000357.1, read on the forward strand.
AGTAGGCAGGGGACACTATGAAGTCTTTCGAAGGTTCGTCTAACAAGTTAGGGTCATTAGATTCACTCGGCAAACAGATGTAGAGCCCCCCTTCCAGATGGCACAATGACTCGCAGCCTATACACATGAGGACAGAGGCCGCACTATACATGATTCGTCAAGCCATTCTTACGCCAAAAAGGATTGCCACTAACAAGCTAGAAAAGGTCCTTCTATATGACTAAATCTAGAGCCATATAGCCATCACAGATGTACTGTAAGTCCCAGATGTTCACTAACAGATAAGTCCTTAAGGAGAGTAACAAGAGCACCAAAATAACCCCATGCTCTAGTCCCCTTTAAACAGTAACAAAAAGTCATCTTTTAATGTTTATTGCATATTCCATTAGTCAAATTACATGATCATAGTTCATGTTAAGCACTAGCAATACTACTCCATGCAATATAATAGGTATCAAGGAATAAGATCAACACTAAGTCATCCTTAACGAGGAAATATATGCATAATGATATTATTTGCTTATTGTGAATATGACAACAAGGATAATCCCATGCTATACTTGCCTTGCTCAAACTGATCCTGATGATCTTGCTCGTAGAAAAACTCCTGATCCCCCAATGAATTGCTCACCATCTATACTCGATCAACAATAGCAACAACATTCATCCAGAACAATCATGCATCAACAAACAAGACTATAATTAGAATAGTACACTAACAGTAATAAAATAAGATAAAAAGTCTTTAAAATGAATCTACAACTTGTTAGGATCACACAGACGCGAAGATCACGAAAAACGGAGCTAAAACGACAAAGTTATGAATTTACGAAGATTTCCTATAGAAAAATAATTACTTTAATTCAAACTTGAAAATAAAATGTCACAAACCTACTGAATAGTACTACTAACATGTAGAGCTCGCAAATACGAACCTGTTTTAGCCTCAGGGCGACTCATGAGCCGCCGCCGCCGCCCAACTACGCGCTTTCACCCGCACCCTTGTCTCGATGTATGTACCAGCGTCCGGATCGACCGCCGCGTGACCCGGCCGTCCCATCCGATAGCGCGGATGCCTAGATGGCTAGCCATAGCCCTAGCGCACAGCATAAAAGCTCCACGGCCGCCACCAGTCCTAGAGCTCCCTACAGCCACCGCCATCCCAGTCCCTCTCCTTGCACCTCTCCGCTGATGGCCAAGCCAGCGCTAGCGGGAGCCTTGCTATAGAGACCATGATGCGCCGTCTGGCTGCTCGTGACCTACTGGATGCGCTGCCCCAACATCGGTCCCCACTGTGATGAGCTCGGTTACCATGCCTCTCGACCGTCTGTGCCGACTGCCTCCGTGTGGACGTGTTTGACGTCGACCGTGACCTACCTCGCCCCCGTCCATGAGCGCTTTGACCGAGCCACGGCCGCGACGCTAAACCATCGCGTCAGCACCTCATCGTCTCAGCCTCGCACCAGAGTAGCGAGGACACGACGCCGACCATGCGAGCATGTCGTGCTCCCCCGCGACCGACGCCATGCTCCTCTCTCTCTGCCTCACCTCGTCATGCTGAACTGGAGGACCGTGACTGATGGCGTGACCTCGACACCTTCCTCACCGACGCCATGCACCTCACCGTCTGTGATGTGGCCACCTACCCCACCACGGCCATGCCAGATGTGAGGAATGTCGCAGCACCATTCCTCGGTGAGCCACCACGCCCAAGGCGGTGCCTTTTTCCTCTTCTCCCTTGATCTTGCCGTCGAGCTTGCTTGACAGTCGGCCTTCGTGCCCTGGGTTTCCACTACTGCAGCAAAGAGACTACTGCTAGGGCCATGGCCGTTGCCTCTCCTCATCTCGCTGGTGGACAACAGCACTACCTTCTATCGACCACCATGCTCCCGCGCTCCATCTCAACCTTCCTGGAGTGCAGTAGTTGCTGGTGAGCCAACAGTGGCCAAAGTCTCCATTTTTCCTCCCCTATCGCTCACTGTCATGCTGAGACCGGCCTTCGTGCCGTCGTCCTTCAACTTTGCAGGGAAGCAGAGGCCCTGCTATGCGCCGGACACCCTACCGGAGGACAGCAGCACCAACTCGCTGATGTTTGTCATTTGTGTCCGACCTTCATGCCGTGAATTTGCTTTGCAGGAAGGCTACGCCTTGTTTTCCCCTTCGGTGTGGGTGCTCTGTTTCGTGCCACCGGAGCATCGACACCCTCTGGTCACCGCTAGCTGCAGCAGGCTACAACTGACCAGTAGCAAGCTGAAGCTTGCCGGAGCAAGCCGTAGCAGTCCTTCGCCCTTCTCCACAATCAAGGTCGAGCCTTTCAACCTTGTCGACGCCATTCATGACGTCGACAACACTCCAATTTACTATCTTTGTTCTTTCATACATGTGATATGTGATCATGATCTATCTTGATACACCTGTTACATGATCCTACTCTATCTATAAATGCTTGGGCCGTGCCTTCACGCTGGCCTATCTATCTACCTTCTTGTGTCGTGTTGTTGGTTCTAGTGCTTGAGTTGGTTGTTGCCTGTGGACTGTGCCTTCGAGCCGGTCGAGGGGTCGTAACTCCTTCAAACATTTGGGTCATGGGTTTGTCCCACCGTGGGCGTGATGCTGAGCGTAACTCGGTCCCTCACTTTTAGTTGACTTTGTTGTACCGTGATCGTTACCCCCTCCTACGGTTTTAGGACGCGGCCATCATGTACCCAATATCAGTATGCTTCCCACCCGCACCTGATGAGCCCACCATGGCCTCTTCTATGGAAGACGAATTAGGGGACGATCATCATGGAACATACGGAAGCCAACTCGTGTGGTGGAGCTCATGGATGCGAGTTGCCTCGCCATGACCATCGGGCTTTGTCTCTTTTGTCCGCTTGTTTGTCCTAACCACCTCATATGCTTGTGCCACTTTGACCATAGCGTTCCTTCGGATCTAGCGATGATAACCGCATCACTACGAACCTTGGGAATTGCAAAGTGCCATTCTAGTTGCACATAGGTCATGGTGCCCTACGAGTGGGTTTGGATCTTGGAGTCGTGACTCCTTTCTTCCAACCTTCGTCCGTTCCATGACGTGTTGGTCGAAGGAGTGCGGATTCCATTCTTTCTTCCTCTCTTGTTCTCAATCCCCATCGATCTAGTAAGATGTGGGTTGAGCCCTTCGTTTCTTGGGTGTTTATTGCTTTCTTGATTCCATTCCTTTGATTCTTGTCATTGCTATGGCGAGTGGATCAAAAGGAGGTGAATCCCGTGTCGTTTTTTGTCATCTGGCTCTTTCATGCTCGAGCACTTGAAGGCTAAGACTTAAGCTTATGCTTAATAAACCACCACCTATGTTTCTTGGCCCAGGGATTGGATATCCGCTGAGAGGGCTAAGTCATCTTCTTCTTTTGTTCTTTCAGTGTCCCCCCTTTTGAGTCTTGCCTTTTTTGAGAGTATTGATTGATTCTCTTGCCTTGTGTGACGCTCTCGCGAGGTAACGTGGATAGGACCGGGACCCATTGGAGGAAGAGAAAGCAGAGGATAGCAGGACCCGTGGAGTGGAGTTGGCCTGGGAGATGGAAACCCATACCGATCGACTACACCACCTGATAGAGACTTGTACCTCTCCTACCTCGGCGTCGCAGGTGTCATGGCAGCACCTTACCTTATAGAATCCTATTAGGCATGCTAAAATGTAGATGCTAGTGCTTTACTTTTATGCAAATAAACTATGATAGGTTGCATGGTAGATTGCTTGTGAGCCATTACCTTGTCGCAACCTATTCCCCTACACACCCGTTATTAGGCTAGACGCTTGCTTACTACTTACTGCTTTACTCTTACTCGCATTATATCTGTGATGTGATGCTGGTGAGTGAGAGGTGTAACGAGATAAGGCACGAGGTGCCGTGAACTTGGTGATAACTGGATAATGAACTTGGGGAGATCTTGGCATGCGTCTTGGGTGTGTGATGAGGGTCGAGTTGACCGAGCAGGATCTACGACGAGTCATGAGGACAAGTCTTGCTGGGGGATGCTACCTTGGCATTTCCCATGAGAGGGGTACCTGTGGTAGGTACATGTGACCGGGAGAGGTCCTAGGGTGGAGTGCCTTCGTGGCACGAAGCCCTAGGACGGGAGGTGCTATTTTAGCGTGGGTCGTCGGATGTCCCGTCGAGCGGGCCATCGATTCAACCCCTTTGAGAAGATATCCTGCTTAGTCACCCTAAGGACTGATATGTTCTGTGGACCGGGTCTTAGGAAGGCTAACACTCCCACTTGCTTTATATGGGTACGAGACGAATGTACGACCTGCTGGTGCGGTGCCACTACTATTGGGAGGTTAGCGGATAGTGTAGGGAGGTACGGGCACGAGGACCCACACCCTCCTAAGATAGCGTAGTACCCTGGGGCCTAGTACTACGCCTCACAGTCTCAGCGTGTCGATGGTACTCCGACACGGCCCCAATTCTGAGTGATAGGGTGGTACCGTATCTGGTTGGAAGGCAGCCCGAAATCAACCTAGACGAGCCGGTTCATCGATGATGGTGATCTTGTGGGTAGTGTAAACCTCTGCAGAGTTTCTGGTTGATCGAACGATATATATGATGACTTGTCAGCTATGGACCTTTCCTGAGTACAGCTTTACTTGACTAGAGAGAGGAGTCCTTCTACCTTCCCTGGGTTTCAGTGTGTTGATCTGGCTTTGGCTGTTGAGACATGGACGAGAGGGAGTCGTCCATGCCGATAGGAGAGTGAGATGAGCTGATATGAGATGTGATGAGATATGTGGTGGTATGGGAGAACGTGTGGATGAGATGGGTTAAAACTTGATGAACTATTATTATATATTTATTAATGAACATGCATTATAGGAAGCCCACAACCAAATTATTAGGGTCGCCAGATCCTTTTTCTCTTTTCCCCCAAAGGTCATCGGTACTGACCATGGCCTGCACATATTTGGCGGTGTGTAGATTTTCTGACTTGCAGTAACAACAAAGTTAGAAGGGTTCGGTGGTCTTGTTCCCTACGCTCAAGTTTGGTTATGAAGATGGAGTCTATGCCCGTTGGTAGTCTACACCAACTCTGATGATTACCTGTGAAGGAGGAGCCTTCACCCCGATGATGCACCATGACGAGTCTGATGAAGAGTGTGTGCGTTTCCGCTAGGTTAAATGATGTAATAGGTGTGTTAACTAATGTTGTAAAGCCTTGTAATTTGTAAATTCTACGATGTATGACTATGATATCAACTGATAATTGATAATGAAATGGTTTGCTCTCGTGATCTACTATGTTATAAGTCGTATATGTGGAAATGGATTGCTCTCGTGATCTACTATATTATAAGTCATATCTGTTATATAGTAGATCACGAGAGCAATCCGATCGTTTCACATATGCTTCTTTTTGGTATCATTTTATCATCTCTAGTGCTTCGTTATCAAGACAAAAGCTAAATAGGTAAATATGGCTATATTACATGGAAATTAGGTATGTAATTTGTAGCTTTATCTAGTAAGATTCCCGTCCGCCCACACAGGGTTGCCCTGAGGTCTAGAATGCTGGAGTTCACACTATCTGAACTCTAAACTATAAGATGCTTATATTAGAGCATCTCCAAGAGTTTGGCATATAAGTTTGGCATCCTAAAATTTTTGACAAAATGAGAAAAATACTTCTCCAATAGTTTGGTATCTGGGTTTGGCATCTTTGGCAAGTTGGCAAATCTCGGTCGATTGCGCGCATATATGCGCGGGGCACCAGCCACGCATAGTAGTTTCCTCGTACTTAGCGGGGCTCTTCATTCGCTTAACGGGGCTCTTCGTTCGCTTAACGTGGCTCTTCGTTCGCTTAGCGGGTCTTTTCGTTTCGTTAGCGGATTTTTGGATTTTTGGAAACAAAATTTGTCAAACTGTTGGAGATGAGATCTTTTTTTTCTCCCCATATTATTTTGGGAGTTGGCAAACAACGAGATTTGGAAAACAAAATTTTCCAAATTGTTGGAGATGCTCTTATTGGTGGAGAGGTCATCGGTGTAGACACACACAAGTTGCGACAATGACCAGAAGATTTAACTATTCGAAAAGGGATGTCTTTTCTATATTCTACCAAGCATGGGACGCTAGAGCTAAGAAAGCAAATTACAACATTGTCAGCCATCACCTCCCTTTGATTGACATTTTCAAGGAACCTGGACTGTATCAACTGTAAACTGAACATTTTCTAATTTAAGGCACGGAACATCACCAAAACGTAGGTAAAGGGTATTGTAGAGCGAAACATATTTGCCTAAGAGGAGGTCCAGGACCTTTGGAGCAGCACCGTGAAGAATCCAATAGGTCCGATCCTCAGCCATAGCACACATGGTGTAACAGTAGTCAAGCATGATAACACCAAACTCAATACCATAGGAGTAATGGGAGTAGTGGAGGCATTTCTTCTAGTAGCTATGAAGCAACAGAGGCACCTGCATCGCAAAGTAATGAGGCTGTTATAATTTATAAACCATACAAGACCTAAAATCGAGGGGAATATAGCGCGTATAGCTACTCCGGCTGGTAGTCTACACACGCGACGTCCAGGGAGTCCCGCGTGCTGATGACGTCGTTACACCCGTAGTTTGATCGTGGTACCAGTTTCTTATTAACGGGTTAAAAAAAGTGGATCCATTTATCCAACCATATAAATAACTCTAACCCTAGTCATCCCTCTCCTCTTCATCTGCATCACATATGGAGGTGGTGGAGACAGCCCCCACCGCGCTCCACCTCGGCCCCTTCCCATCGGCGCACCACAGGCAGGTAGGCAGCCAGCTCCGTCTGGTGGATCCCTCCCGGTGGCGGCAGCATCGAGCCATCCCCACTCCAAGCAGCGCCGGCGGCAGCCCCTCCCGCTCCCTCGGTGGCGGCGTCCCCTCCCATCTCCGGCAGCACCGATAGCGGCGGCGGTGCAGTCCAGGTACAGTAGATTGAAACCCACGTCCTCGTTCCAAATATGATCGATTTGTTTATTATCCCTAATTCTTCTCGTAGCATGCAGATTGAGAGACGGCATCATCGTGATATCTGACTGCCGCTTCATCAAATCCTCTGCTCCAGAGATGGCGTTCCTCACATCGATCTGCGCACCTGGAAGACGGAGGCTGCACGCACGGATTCAACATTCAGGGTGGACGTCGTGACGTATGCTTCCAAGGTCCCGCAGCTCTGCTGCAACTCCGCCGGGCCGGACACGCTGGCTCTCCTCGTCACCTCCTCCTCATCCAGGTCTACGAGTACAGCTTGCTTCCCATCGGACCCGGCACTGAAGGCTAGCAAGAGGTCCGATGGCTGCGAGCGGTGGCCATGTACGCCGGCGTGGCGGCGTGGAGGTAGGTGAAGGTCTTGGTGGCTGTGGCGTGGTCACCTTCGTTTTGCAGATGGGTGGCCTGCTGGCCTTCTTCGTCACGGCTCCCTCCGGCGGTGGCCTTCGTCACAAACAGCTATTGATTTCAGTAGGCAAAATCAATTTGTTTTCTAATGATCCGATCAGTTTTAAGTGCGATGCATGACCATGATCTATTGAAGTATCGATCAGTTTTTCTTTTCTCTGTCAAATAGTAGTCCATGTTCTCTTGCAACATGTATATGTATTCATACTTTCTATAAACACTATGTATTCATACTACGTATGTCGGTATGTGCCCATACTCCTTTGAGAGGTATACTATATACTCTCATTTTATACTCGTGTCACAAAGTATGTCCACATACTAGCAAACTACTCTAGTAAAATTAATATATTATTCAATTTCCTTTAACATGTATGTGTGCATACTCTTCTTGATAAACATGTACGTACTCATACGCCTAGGACAATATAATATGTATGTCTGCATACTCCTCTTACCCATGTATATGTAGACATACTCCCATTCCACACGTATGCACACGTACTCCTACAAACTTTGTATGCACACATACTCCCACAAACCACGTACATACACATACTCCTTTCATGCGAAATTTCAAATACTAGCACAAGTTTGAAAAGCGGGTACGTAGTAACCAACAGATAAGCCAGCCAACCGCAAATAATGGGTAACGCGCGCACGGAAAATTATTTATTAATTGATCAACAAGTATGTGCATACTCTACTTTGGTATATCGAGTAACTATGCGTACTTATACATCACGTATACCTATAGGGAAAGTATGATGTCAGCAATTCAAAGAATCAGGGGGTGTTTGGTTCGAGGAGTTAAAAGTTTAACAAACACTGTAGTACTTTCGTCTTATTTGACAAAAAAGTTTTTAATCTTGGACTAATTAGGCTTAATAGATTCGTCTCGTAAATTACTCCTAATCTATACCGACATGCATACAATTAGTCTACATTTAATACTACATGCATTTAAGGGAACATTGATGTGATGGGAGTTAAACTTTAACAAAATGAAACCAAACATGCCCTTAATCAGGCCCGTCCCTGGGCACGTGCCAGCTGTGCGACCGCACAGGCCCCCAAATGCAAGGGCCCCTAAATTAATCTCTATATTAGTTACTTCATTAATGCTAGTACTTGCTTGGCTAGAAAACGGAACAAGCCAAGGTTCTATAGTGAAAAATTTTGGGATGACAGGATGACTCAATCTCTCCCTTCTTGGAGCAGCTCTACTATTTTTTTATTATATTATTAACAAGAAACCTACATGCTTGCCTCTCTTGATCCTTTTCACGATCCCCCTCTCCTCACTAATAGGTGACTTCACAAAAGGGTGGGAAAAATCACGTTGGAGACCGTCTAGCACCTCGTCCCCTGATCGCATTTAGGCCTCTTTTTTTTCTTTGGTGTTTGAGCTCTTGCTACAATTGCTAAACAAACTAGAACTAATGAGGCCAAAAAGGTTGCTTCATTAGTTCCCACATCATTTTGTGACAAGACAAAAAAACTTGTGTTTGGAAAGAAAGAAAGATATATTTTCAAGCAATATGTGTGTATTAGCAGTATACTCTGTGTCTTATGGATAAGTTTAGAACCTAATATTAGATTTGGCACAGGGCCTCCAAAATTCCCGGGACGGCCCTGCCCTTAATTAATCTCGACAGATACGCACCACGCATTGTAACACCCAAATTTTGAGATAACAAAATTGGAATAATGTAGATAATAAATAATGGCCAATTTAAAATAATAGTAAAATAAATTTTGTGTTGCATTCATGCTGTTGCATATATTTTTATTGTTATTGTGTGGTGTGGATTTGTTTTATTTTATTTTGGATTAGAATGTATTTTAAATACTTTTGAAAACAAGTAAATAAAAAAAACAAAGGAAAGAAGAAGGGGCTTACCTGCTGTGGCGGCCTGGTAGCCACCGACCGGCCCGTTCAGCCGAGCCAGTCAGCCCAGTTCGCGACGGCCTGCTCTTTTGCGCCGGACCGGCCCAGCGACACCGCTCGCACGGCCCAAGTCGGCCCAGTGCCGAAGCAGCCGTTCTCTTTTCTCTTGAGATGCTGACCGACGGACCCCACCTGTCGGTTTTCTCCTACCTCCAGACGTGACCGAGCCGGACTCGAAGTTGTTCGTTCAACCGACTTTGATCGCGAATCTTTGGTTTCCTAGCAAGATAGGGAATGTGGTCTTATAAAAGGGTAGCCGGGTACCTCTAGTTTCCGTTTTTCAACTAAAAAGCTAGGGTTGCCACGGGAGAATCGAGCTTTAGGGTTTGAGTTCGTTGGAGGCCGGCGGTAGATTGGGGAGGGAGCTTTCGGGAGGAATCGGGGCCGATTTCTTTACTTGGGTGAGCTTATTTTCTTCTCCTCTTGCTTTCCACGCTTTCAATTGAGGTTTTGGTGAGGTGAATCAAGGTATTGGAGCTCACCGTCGGGTCGGCCATGGAGCCGCCGCCCCCTTGTTGTCGCGTGTTGCGTTCGGGTGACCGTAGATAGTTTGTTTTCGGGTAGATGAGATCGCGTGGAGCTTCTCCACCGATTGGAGTTGGTAGGGGGTTGAGTGGTGGTCGGAATTTGCGGGGCCGATGAACTCCGGCGAGCCGGCCATGGCGGGTATGGCGGCCGGTGGCCGGATGGGAGGAAGAAAGGTCGGAGTTGTAACTGTGGAGATGCAGGTGATTGTGAGCCGTTCGATTTGAAATCAACACCAGAGATTAGAACTTACCCTTTCGATGGCAATCTTGTTAAAGAGCCCCTGCGTTTTCTAGTAATCAACCCGCGGTCCCAAGGCGTAAAGCTGAGATTACGTTTTTGTATTTTGAAAGCGTATTTTCATCCGGTTAAATCAAAAATACGTTTTCAGCAATTTACAGTTTTGCCACTAGAATTGTTTTAGTCATAAAATCTTCGTTTTAACTCCGATTTGATCCGTTCAAATTGCGTTAGGTTCGTATTTGCGAACTCTACATGTTAGTATAGTTTTACAGTTAGTTTTGATAATTTATTTTTCGAGTTTATAATTAAGTATTTATTTATCTATAGGAAATCTTAGAAAATTCATAACTTTTACGTTTTAACTCCGATTTTGGTGATCTTTGCGTCTGTGTGATCGTAGAAACGTGTAGAAGAGTTTTATAAACTTTTATTACTGTTTTGTTACTGTTGGTGTACTGTTCTAATTATATCTATTTGTTTGCTTCGTGTATGTTTGATTGGATGCATGTATGTTGTTGATTGATGATCGAGTATAGAAGGTGAGCAGTACTTGGACGATTCGGAGTATTACTTTGAGCCAAGTCAGCAGTATCATTTGGAGAGCTTTGATCAAGGCAAGTATAACACAGGACTATCCTTGCTACCTATTCATCAAAATGATCATACATATGCATGTGCTTACCTTGACAACCTTAGAGATTATAACTTAGTGCTTGATGTCTTGATTCCTTGTCAACCCTGGGTATGCATATGGGTAGCTATGGCTAGTGCTTAAACTAAGAACAATGATCTTGCAATATGATTAATGGATCAAGCAACCAATTATTAAGATGATTTAATTTTTGTTAAAAGGGGGCTAGAGCATGTGTATTATTTTTGATGCTCTAGTTACTCTCCGTAAGGACTTATCTGTACGTGATCATCCGGGATATACAGTACAGCTGTGAGGGCTATATGGCTCTGGCTCTAGTTGTTCAAGAGACCTTTTCTAGCTTGTTAGTGGTTACCTTAAATGGCGTAAGAATGGCTTGACACTTTGGGTGTAGTGCGAGCCCCTGGCCTAGTGTGTATAGGCTGCGGTTGTTGTGCCACATGGAAGGGGGGTTCTACATCTGCCTGCCGAGTGAAATCTAATGGCCCTAACTTGTTAGATGAACTTTTGAGTGGCTTTATATGGTTCTCGGGTGTTTGGGCTTGATCTCCCCACACATTTGGAAATCATGACTTACAGTGAAAGTGTACACCTCTGCGCAGAGTTAAAAACTGGTATACTAGCCGTGCTCACGGATACGAGCGGCCTTGGAACATTTACAGATAGATGATCACCATTGTTATATCATGTTTAATTACTGTTGTTATTATTATGCTCTTATTAATGTTATTCGTTATCATTATTGCAATTGATCATTGGTTCTTTAATGGGAAGTGGTTTATCTTGATGCTACTCAATTGCTAATATATGATTAAAAAGCTAAGCGCAGTTAAACAGTGTCTAGCCTTTTTGAGCCTCATGAACCCTGTGTTATATTTGTGGAGTTCGACATGGACTCACCCTTGCTATTTCCACCATAACAGATGAAGATAATGAGGAAGATTATCGGAATGAGTACTAGTCTTGATGTCAACCAGTCAACCGTGTCCCTGTGTGGAGTTTCCGCTGAAGAATTATTATTAGTTATTATTACCTATTGTTCAAGACTATGTCTTAAATACTTATTCGTTATGTAATAAGCACTGTGATGATACTTTGTAATTTGTCAACTTATGTGTGCGACTGTTTCCTGGGGTGCACATGAGTCTTTTATACATCCTATTTTTGTCCTTAAAAATGGGTGTGACAGATTGGTATCGGAGCCAGGTTGACTGTAGGACGCAAGCCTAGTTAGAATGGTCGTTAATAGCATCCATACTCCATTTAATTCATGTTTCCTCTTTTCACCTTGTTAATTACTAAAGTTTTATGCTTCCTCTACTTTATTCTATTGCGAAAATACATTGATTCTATCTAATCTATGCCTAAATCTTGTAGATGCCTCCTCATCCCCGTTTGTCAGCTGCACAATATGTTGCCCGTTTCAAACCTCAGGAGCCAAAGGAAGAGGGCGATCAAGAGCTATCCGATGCTGAATCAAGAGTTGGTGATACACCTATGGAGGATGTAGTTATGGGGTGGACTATGAAGTTTCATATCATGGTTCCTAAGGCTGATGCTTTCTTCCATGATATGTTGACAAGAACCTTGGATAACTACTACTACGACTGGGAGGCTACTTTAGAGTATCGCAGTGCAGAGTATAGTCATCCATGGATGGATTCCTATTGGAAGACGGAATTATGGGTCAAGAAAAGGGATCCTACCACTAAGGAGCCTAAGGTGGAGTCAAAGTTCATTACCAGAGTGAGCCGGGCAACTGTGGAGACAAGCATGGAGGATGTCGCTTTCAATGCATTTGTTTACTACCATGGTCTACGCTCGGACAAGACGTTAAAGGGTGCACTCCGGCATTTTCCTTGTTTCATACATGACAAGGGTATTTGGACCGTGCCGCCTGCAGATGATTCCTCCTTGACTTTACAAGCTACGGTGGGATTAGCTTGTGAATTGGCTCTCCATGAGGTGGATTTGAAGGATGAGTTGTTGAAGGAAAAAGAACTTAAGGAGCAAGCTTATAAGGAGATTGACCAATTAAGGGCGGAGTTAGGTCGTCCCAAGATTTATGAGAAGCTTAATTAGGCAATAGGGAAAATCCCTATGTAATAAGAACGATAGTAGTTGCGAGTTAATTTCGAGTTTGGATTGTTTTAAGAGTCAGTTTGTGGTGTGAACAATTGTGTGATTGATGGATTGTTATTATGATAATGTGTGATTTGGATCTTTGTAATGTGTGCTGGAGTTTTGTAGAGATTCCTACAAGTTCTATGGTTAAGAATATTAAGTTTGATCAAGATATATTAGTTGAATATGAGGTTAATTTAGTTCTGTCCTTTGCTGATTTTTGGATCAGTCTGGGATGTTTTAGAAATAACTTAAAATCCGTTCATGAGAAATTTAAGAAATTTTACTGGGAATAATTAGACTTCTATATCTTTCCAACCCCACAAGAATCACTTTAATATCTATTATAAGCTAAGAGATATACCTGTTTCAAGTTGGAGTTACTGCACAGTCTGGAAATCTGGAACAGTTTCTGTTAAGTTCAGTTTTTGACCAATTTATTGACAGAATCAGAAAAAGTGTTGTGAATACGAGTTGTAGATAATTTTATAAGCTTTCCAACCATGTAAAGATCATCTGATTTGGACATCTGTAGCTCGAGATATGACAGTTTTACTGAGTTGCTGAAATTGGAGTTCGCCCAGAAAATCAGATTTTGTTTATCTATTGTATACATCATCTCGGATTGTACTGAATTCCATCTTCTGTGTTTTGGAAACAGATGTCAGGCAGAGGTCGTGGCAGAGGTCGTGGGGGTGCTAATCCACCCGTTACTATGGAGGAACTCATGCAAACCCAGAATCAGCTGATGCAGATGTTTATGCAGCATATGCAGAACAATCCCCCTGTTGGAGGACCACCACCTGTTCAAGTAAGGGATAAGCGTGGAGAATTTTTGAAGGGACGCCCTCCAGTGTTTTCTCATGCTGCTGATCCTTTAGAAGCAGATGATTAGGTAAGGGCAGTGGAGAAACAGCTGAATATAGCCCAATGCAATGATATGGAGAAGGTGTTATATGCATCTGGTCAGTTACAGGGGACAGCTCAGACTTGGTGGGAGTCGTACCAGGCTGCACGCCCTGACAATGCTCCTCCTATCACTTGGAATGAGTTTGTTAGAGATTTTCGAGCTCGTCATATTCCTGAAGGTATAATTGAGCTGAAGCAGGAAGAATTCAGAAACCTGAGGATGGGACAGATGAGTGTGAGTGAATATCATGACAGGTTTACCCAGTTGGCTCGCTATGCTCCCAATGAAGTTAGGGAAGATGCAGACAAGCAGCGTCTTTTCTTGAAGGGAATATATTATGATCTTCGCTTGCAGCTGAAGGGGAATAACTATGCTAGTTTTCAAGAGCTGGTGAACAAAGCGATTGTGCTGGATAATGAGCGTAGGGAGATGGATAGAAAGAGGAAGATGAAGGTACAAAGCTCAGGAAGTAACAACCGTCAGCGCACTAATTCTCAGCATGGTTTTCATCAGAAGTTTCAGGGACCGGTTAGCCAGTGGAATCGCAATTCAAATCAGAGGTGGTCCCAAAATTGGCAAAACAATCAGTCGCAACAGCGTTCATCTTATCCACAGCGTCAACAGTATCAGCAGACTGGGCAACAGACTCCTCGCACTAGAAATCCCAATGCTACCCCCATAAAGAATAGTACTCCCAGCACTCCTATTAGATGCTTTGTCTGTGGTAAAGAGGGTCATTTGTCTTATAATTGTCCTGAGAAGCAGAACCAACAGACTCCTCAGAGCCAGAAGAGCAACCAGAGGCAATCCGGTGCTGGAAGGGTGAATCACGTGTCTTCTGATACAGCTCATAATGCACCAGAAGTTATGATTGGTACGTTCAATGTACATTCCACTTCCGCAACTGTTCTTTTTGACTCTGGAGCATCTCATACATTCATATCCAACATTTTTGTTAAAATGCATAGTATACCCATGTTAGCTATGAAAGAATCTCTCTTAGTAAATTCACCTGGAGGTACCATGCAAACCAGTAATCGTTGTCTTCCAATTAGTATGGTATTAAGGGGGGTAGAGTTTAAGATAACTCCTATAGTGTTGAGAACATCTGGGATTGATGTGATATTGGGTATGGACTGGATGATGCAAAATCAGGCAGAGATTCAGTGTCAGCAGAAAGTGGTAGTTGTGACTGCGCCTATGGAGATAAAATCAATGTGGATGTAGCAATGCAGAAGCAACCAACCGCGGTGGTGAATCAGATTGAAGATACTATTAAGGAGAATTCAGTGATTGAGGAATTTCCGGATGTCTTCCCTGATGAATTGCCAGGTATGTCACCTGACCGAGACATTGAATTTCTTATTGAATTATTACCTGGAACTGCACCTATAGCCAAACGACCATATAGGATGGGAGTAGATGAATTAGAAGAACTTAAGAAACAAATTAAAGAATTACAAGAAAAAGGTTTTATTCGACCTAGTTCATCACCTTGGGGAGCACCAGTTATTTTTGTTGATAAGAAAGATGGCGGTCAGAGGATGTGTGTTGATTATAGGTCATTAAATGAGGTAACTATCAAGAATAAGTATCCTTTGCCCAGGATTGATGACTTGTTTGATCAGTTGAGAGGTGCTTGTGTGTTCTCTAAGATTGATTTACGTTCTGGATATCATCAGTTGAAGATTCGTGTTTCTGATATTCCAAAGACAGCTTTTACTACAAGGTATGGATTGTATGAGTATACTGTTATGTCGTTTGGATTGACCAATGCACCTGCATACTTTATGTACATGATGAATAAGGTGTTCATGGAATACTTGGATAAGTTTGTGGTAGTGTTTATTGATGATATACTGGTATTTTCCAAGACAGAGGCAGAGCATGCTGAACATTTGAGGTTGGTATTGCAGAAACTTAGAGAGCATAAACTGTATGCGAAGCGAAGTAAATGTGAGTTTTGGTTGAAGGAAGTTTCTTTCCTTGGTCATATTGTTTCTAATGGAGGGATATCAGTGGATCCAGGTAAAGTAAAGGATGTATTAAATTGGAAACCACCTATTGATGTTAGTGAGATTCGTAGTTTCTTGGGATTAGCTGGATATTACAGACGGTTCATTGAAGGGTTTTCTAAACTTGCTAAACCTATGACATCTCTGTTAGAGAAGAATGCCAAGTTTGTGTGGTCAGATAAATGTCAAGCTAGTTTTGAGGAGTTGAAAAAGAGGTTGACTACAGCGCCTGTTTTGGTTTTACCAGATTTGAGTAAGAAGTTTTCTATTTATTGTGATGCTTCTCGTCAAGGTTTGGGATGTGTTCTTATGCAAGAAGGCAGAGTTGTGGCATATGCATCTAGACAGTTGAGAAAGCATGAGTTGAATTATCCTACACATGATTTGGAGTTAGCAGCTGTCGTTCATGCTTTAAAGATTTGGAGACATTATTTGATTGGACATAAGAGTGATATATACACTGATCATAAGAGTTTGAAGTATATTTTCACTCAGTCAGATCTGAATTTGAGGCAACGCAGATGGTTGGAGTTGATTAAGGATTATGATATTGAGATACACTATCATCCTGGTAAGGCTAATGTAGTAGCTGATGCTCTTAGTAGGAAGAGTTATGCCAATGAGATAAGAACATTGTCTATGGCTAGTGAGTTATGTGCTGAATTTGAATATTTGAACTTGGGAATTGTTACTAATGCAATGGAATTAGTAATAGAGCCTACTTTAGAGCAAGAGATCTATAAGGGTCAATTGAAGGATGAGAAACTAAAGAAGATAGCGGAGGATATAGTGATTGGTAAGTCACCAGGCTTTAGAATGGATGATAATGGAATTTTGTGGTTTGGAAAGAGGCTGTGTGTACCTGAGGATCAAGCTATGAGACAGGCAATTCTTCGCGAAGCTCATGAGTCAGCTTATTCTATTCATCCTGGTAGTACTAAGATGTATTTGGATCTTAAACAGAAATATTGGTGGGTTGGATTAAAGCGAGATGTGGCTGAGTATGTGGCTTTGTGTGATACTTGTCAGAGGGTGAAAGCAGAGCATCAGAGACCTGCTGGATTGTTGCAACCAATGAAGATCCCTGAATGGAAGTGGGAGGAAGTTGGTATGGACTTTATAGTGGGGTTACCGCGTACTCAGAGAGGTTATGATTCTATTTGGGTGATAGTGGATAGGTTGACTAAAGTTGCTCATTTTATTCCAGTCAAGACTAATTACACGGGAGTACAATTAGCTATCTTGTATATGGAAAGGATAGTATGTTTGCATGGAGTACCAAAGAAAATTGTGTCTGATCGGGGTACGCAGTTTACATCGCACTTTTGGCAAGCTGTGCATGAATCTTTAGGAACTAAATTGAACTTTAGTACAGCATATCATCCACAGACAGATGGACAGACTGAAAGGACCAACCAGGTATTAGAGGATATGTTGAGAGCCTGTGCATTGCAATATGGAACTAGTTGGGATAAGAGTTTGCCTTATGCAGAATTTTCTTACAATAATAGTTATCAACAGAGTCTTAAGATGGCACCGTTTGAAGCTTTGTATGGACGAAAGTGTAGAACTCCATTGTTTTGGGATCATACAGGTGAATCTCAGGTGTTTGGTACAGATGTTCTTAGAAACGCAGAAGATCAAGTGCGAGTGATTCGTGAGAATTTGAGAGTGGCACAGTCTCGTCAGAAGAGTTATGCTGATAATAGGAGAAGGGATCTAGTTTTTGAGGTAGGTGATTATGTCTATTTGAAGGTGTCACCTATGAGAAGTGTGAAGAGATTTAACATGAAAGGTAAACTAGCACCAAGGTATGTTGGACCATTTAAAGTTATTGCTAGACGTGGGGAAGTTGCTTACCAATTAGAGTTGCCTGAGAACTTATCTGGAGTACATGATGTGTTCCATGTTTCACAACTTAAGAAGTGTTTGCGTGTGCCTGAGGAGCAGATACCTTTAGAAGAGTTGACTGTTAAGGAAGATCTTACATATGAAGAGTTTCCGATCAAGATTTTAGAAACGGCTGAGAGAGTTACTCGAAGTCGGATTATTAAGATGTGCAAAGTGCAGTGGAATCGATATTCAGAGGCAGAGGCAACTTGGGAAAGAGAGGATGAATTGAGGAAATCATATCCGCAGTTGTTTGAGTAAGCAATCCAATCTCGAGGATGAGATTCCTTTAAGGGGGTAGAATTTGTAACACCCAAATTTTGAGATAACAAAATTGGAATAATGTAGATAATAAATAATGGCCAATTTAAAATAATAGTAAAATAAATTTTGTGTTGCATTCATGCTGTTGCATATATTTTTATTGTTATTGTGTGGTGTGGATTTGTTTTATTTTATTTTGGATTAGAATGTATTTTAAATACTTTTGAAAACAAGTAAATAAAAAAAACAAAGGAAAGAAGAAGGGGCTTACCTGCTGTGGCGGCCTGGTAGCCACCGACCGGCCCGTTCAGCCGAGCCAGTCAGCCCAGTTCGCGACGGCCTGCTCTTTTGCGCCGGACCGGCCCAGCGACACCGCTCGCACGGCCCAAGTCGGCCCAGTGCCGAAGCAGCCGTTCTCTTTTCTCTTGAGATGCTGACCGACGGACCCCACCTGTCGGTTTTCTCCTACCTCCAGACGTGACCGAGCCGGACTCGAAGTTGTTCGTTCAACCGACTTTGATCGCGAATCTTTGGTTTCCTAGCAAGATAGGGAATGTGGTCTTATAAAAGGGTAGCCGGGTACCTCTAGTTTCCGTTTTTCAACTAAAAAGCTAGGGTTGCCACGGGAGAATCGAGCTTTAGGGTTTGAGTTCGTTGGAGGCCGGCGGTAGATTGGGGAGGGAGCTTTCGGGAGGAATCGGGGCCGATTTCTTTACTTGGGTGAGCTTATTTTCTTCTCCTCTTGCTTTCCACGCTTTCAATTGAGGTTTTGGTGAGGTGAATCAAGGTATTGGAGCTCACCGTCGGGTCGGCCATGGAGCCGCCGCCCCCTTGTTGTCGCGTGTTGCGTTCGGGTGACCGTAGATAGTTTGTTTTCGGGTAGATGAGATCGCGTGGAGCTTCTCCACCGATTGGAGTTGGTAGGGGGTTGAGTGGTGGTCGGAATTTGCGGGGCCGATGAACTCCGGCGAGCCGGCCATGGTGGGTATGGCGGCCGGTGGCCGGATGGGAGGAAGAAAGGTCGGAGTTGTAACTGTGGAGATGCAGGTGATTGTGAGCCGTTCGATTTGAAATCAACACCAGAGATTAGAACTTACCCTTTCGATGGCAATCTTGTTAAAGAGCCCCTGCGTTTTCTAGTAATCAACCCGCGGTCCCAAGGCGTAAAGCTGAGATTACGTTTTTGTATTTTGAAAGCGTATTTTCATCCGGTTAAATCAAAAATACGTTTTCAGCAATTTACAGTTTTGCCACTAGAATTGTTTTAGTCATAAAATCTTCGTTTTAACTCCGATTTGATCCGTTCAAATTGCGTTAGGTTCGTATTTGCGAACTCTACATGTTAGTATAGTTTTACAGTTAGTTTTGATAATTTATTTTTCGAGTTTATAATTAAGTATTTATTTATCTATAGGAAATCTTAGAAAATTCATAACTTTTACGTTTTAACTCCGATTTTGGTGATCTTTGCGTCTGTGTGATCGTAGAAACGTGTAGAAGAGTTTTATAAACTTTTATTACTGTTTTGTTACTGTTGGTGTACTGTTCTAATTATATCTATTTGTTTGCTTCGTGTATGTTTGATTGGATGCATGTATGTTGTTGATTGATGATCGAGTATAGAAGGTGAGCAGTACTTGGACGATTCGGAGTATTACTTTGAGCCAAGTCAGCAGTATCATTTGGAGAGCTTTGATCAAGGCAAGTATAACACAGGACTATCCTTGCTACCTATTCATCAAAATGATCATACATATGCATGTGCTTACCTTGACAACCTTAGAGATTATAACTTAGTGCTTGATGTCTTGATTCCTTGTCAACCCTGGGTATGCATATGGGTAGCTATGGCTAGTGCTTAAACTAAGAACAATGATCTTGCAATATGATTAATGGATCAAGCAACCAATTATTAAGATGATTTAATTTTTGTTAAAAGGGGGCTAGAGCATGTGTATTATTTTTGATGCTCTAGTTACTCTCCGTAAGGACTTATCTGTACGTGATCATCCGGGATATACAGTACAGCTGTGAGGGCTATATGGCTCTGGCTCTAGTTGTTCAAGAGACCTTTTCTAGCTTGTTAGTGGTTACCTTAAATGGCGTAAGAATGGCTTGACACTTTGGGTGTAGTGCGAGCCCCTGGCCTAGTGTGTATAGGCTGCGGTTGTTGTGCCACATGGAAGGGGGGTTCTACATCTGCCTGCCGAGTGAAATCTAATGGCCCTAACTTGTTAGACGAACTTTTGAGTGGCTTTATATGGTTCTCGGGTGTTTGGGCTTGATCTCCCCACTCATTTGGAAAATCATGACTTACAGTGAAAGTGTACACCTCTGCGCAGAGTTAAAAACTGATATACTAGCCGTGCTCACGGATACGAGCGGCCTTGGAACATTTACAGATAGATGATCACCATTGTTATATCATGTTTAATTACTGTTGTTATTATTATGCTCTTATTAATGTTATTCGTTATCATTATTGCAATTGATCATTGGTTCTTTAATGGGAAGTGGTTTATCTTGATGCTACTCAATTGCTAATATATGATTAAAAAGCTAAGCGCAGTTAAACAGTGTCTAGCCTTTTTGAGCCTCATGAACCCTGTGTTATATTTGTGGAGTTCGACATGGACTCACCCTTGCTATTTCCACCATAACAGATGAAGATAATGAGGAAGATTATCGGAATGAGTACTAGTCTTGATGTCAACCAGTCAACCGTGTCCCTGTGTGGAGTTTCCGCTGAAGAATTATTATTAGTTATTATTACCTATTGTTCAAGACTATGTCTTAAATACTTATTCGTTATGTAATAAGCACTGTGATGATACTTTGTAATTTGTCAACTTATGTGTGCGACTGTTTCCTGGGGTGCACATGAGTCTTTTATACATCCTATTTTTGTCCTTAAAAATGGGTGTGACACGCATGCATGTACGTACTCTAAGATACAATTCATGGATCTCCACAGCGTCTTCATCCATAATGGCACGAACTGAAACGCAACGAATCAACTCTGGATCCCCTTTCTTCAACAGTTCCCTACATACGCGCGGCCTCCGCATACTCACGTCAGATACAATCGGATTCTTTATCCAAACCCGTTTGCACAGCTAACGGGCCGCACCTCCTACGCCCCTGGCCGTTACCTACTTCCGCAAACCAGACGTCTCCGTTACATACGTCCACGCGATTGGATGATGGATGGACTGGCGCGCGTATACTTTCAGGAGCGAGTAACTGCTCGTTATATATATAGAGAGAGAGAGGTATTCTATATTGTACTCTGTGTACTGAATAATAATCAGTACCCGAGTCTAATCACCGAGCCAACCACGGTCGCTTCCCCGCGCCACTCCCCCTGCTCCCATCTCCGACCCGCGCCGGTTCCGCCCGCTCACAGGCCCGGCGAGTCCGCCCCACCCCCCACCCACTCATGAGCTCGAGATGCCTCCGAAGCTCCCCACCCACGATTTCTTTACGGTTTCTATTTCCTCACCCCGTCTCTCCTCATTCCCTTCCTCCGCCGGCACCGCCTGTCCGACCCCTCTCCCTACCACCGCTGCTGCGTCGCTGGCTACTTCTCCGTCGTGCGGCAGCGCGCCGTCCGGCCAGGCGTTCTCGTCCGGCGTTCCCCAGCGCCCCACCCCGCCGCGGCGCCGCCCAGCGTTGTGCGGGCGCAGACGCATCGCGTCGCCCGTCCTGGCATTCTCGGCCGGCATGCCCCAGCCTCCGGACCGGCCGAGGGCTAGAGCCCAGCTTCCCCTGCCCTGGCGGATTCAGCGCCTCGTACCAGCGCTCCTGGCGCCGCCGGCTCGGCTAGGGTACCGGCGCCCTCCACGGCCCCCTGCGGCGGCGGTCCCTGGCCGCAGCGTCCCTTCCCCTCCGCCGGTGGATCAGATCGCGACTCGCCTTCCCATGCCCCTTGGTGGTGGCCGCGGCAGCAGGGCCCCTCCCCTGCATCCGGCCACGGCATGGCCATCCCACGCGACGACAGTGGCCGCGACCCATCTCCCCTTCATCAATAGCGGCGTCGCCCCATCTCCGTTTCACCGGTGTGGTTGTGCCCTAGAGGGGTCTCGGCGGCACCCACCAAGTTGCGATCTCCATCCCCGTGGTGGCGGCGCCTCCGGGTGTGGCGCATCACCATGAGCACAACGCCGTCACGCCCCATGGCCTCGTCGACGGCGAAGGGCCTTGCCAGGCCTTCCGAAGGTTCATTTCATACATGGATTTGTTCTGATTTTTCTGAGGTATAAACCATCTCACACGCATGCAGCTTGCCATTATTAGGACCATGCAGGAGGGCATGGGAGAATCGACATCCAATCCATGAACATGCACAACTGATTTGAAGGTTCTCTAGGTTAATTAGTCCACACTTGCTACAGCCAAATCAGAATGCATCAAATGTGCTCTTGCTTTTCAAGTGTTAGGCTCGTGGATTATTTCTTTGTTATCATGCTCGAGCCATGTGTTTTTTATTTGGTTTGACATAGATTTAGCAACAATATGGCATTTTTCAGATCTATGATGACAGGCATAGAAATAGATCAAGGAGACCATTTTGATCTTGTCACTTTATTTGCGGTCTTATGTACTTATGAGCTTGTTGAACTGGTCGTAATAATGAATCACACCTAAGGAGACACTCACCTAAGAAACTATCATGCATTTGATTCCTAGTAATTATTTTTGGTAGAACACATATTTTCACATTTGAAAAATTACCTAATCAGTGTGGTGTGTCATTTGTGCTAGTTAGATCAAGTTTATGGTAAACAAGCATAAATTATTTTTCTTAACCTCAGTTCCCTGCAACTGAACTGAATCTTCTTAGCTTAAGGAATATATCAGTTTTTTTTTATCTCAGAAGAGCTAAAATGTTTGTTGCTAAGACCTAATCAGCTACACAATGCAATATTCAAATGTCATCAAGAAAATTTTATATGACAATTTGCTTTCACGTAAACTCTCAGCTTATAAAATAATGTTTGTCTGGATGTAATCTCAGATGGGAAGCTATATTGCAATATCTATTATTCTTCATCTGATGTTTTGTTTTAAATTTCTTGTCAGGGTCCGGAGGCCGGAGTTTCCTAACGGTAAACTTCCTTTGCTTACCATTTCCTTTTCAGCATGATATATGTTCAGTTTAGATAACTTTTGTCAGCATGTAGATGCCGCAGAATTGCATATCAGTTTGCATCTACATTATAGATAGAGTTACTGCAATCAACTGGAGAATGCTTGCTTATGTAAATGGACCAGTTTCATGAAATTAGAAGTGAGTATATATGTGCACAGCAAAGGGAGTATATACTTTTACTCCCTTGTAAGAAGATGTACAGATGCTCCTCAAAATTGTATACACCATACATAATCTTTTTATAAAGTAGTATGTATACATACTCTTTTCAGAAGTATGTACTAATACTAGCTCGTCAAAAAGTATGCACGCATACTTGCATATATACATTTTAAGATTGTAGTAATGTTACAACTGTGATTCTGTATTATGATGCACTACAGATATAATGGTTTACAACAACTGAGCCTTTTACTCTCCGTTCAATGTTTTAAATAAACAATTCTCTTCACCCTTGGATCAAATTTTTTAGGTATGCTCCCCCAAATTTACTGACTCAATGGCAAATATGTATTCTAGAAATCTTGGTTGGTGCCTTTTAATATTCTTATATACTAGGATAATGAAAAGCATCCATCCCTGCACAAAATTATGTCAGCCTCAGTGCCTAAAAAAATTTTAGGCCTATTATCCTACCTTAATAACAAAATGGATGGCTGGACCACCAAGTTCTAGTTCTACAATCCTCTTTTTCCTAAAATATATTTTGCAGTTTATTGCATTGAAATTGAATTTGTGCTTATGCTAAACTGCACCTCCACGAAGATACTAACAAATAGTATGGTAGTGAAAAGTTAACTTATCAAGTTTCCATTTGTTTTCCCTCAACACTTGATTTCCTTCAACCGTGTCATATGATGTATTTGCTTTTTTTTTGTGTGTATGAAAGTTTGGCCACACAGAAAATCCCTTTGGGAATGGATTTAATTCAATCTTCCTGTTTTTGGGTATGCTTGGTTGACTTCCAAAATTTGCCATGCCAAAGATTTTGCATGGATAGGTTGCTTTGAATGTGCTTCTACTACCGGCTAGGCTGTGCTTCTATCATTTGTTTTCCCTCTACACTTGATTTCCCTTAACCGTGTCATATGATGCAATTGCTTTTTTTTTGGTATGAAAGTTTGGCCACACAAAAAATCCCTTTGGGAGTGGATTTAATTCAACCTTCCTGTTTTTGGGCCTGCTTGGTTGACTTCCAAAATTTGCCATGCCAAAGATTTTGCATGGATAGGTTGCTTTGAATGTGCTTCTATTACCGGCTACGCTCTGCTTCTATATTTGTTTTGATCCTGTTGTTCCTCACATGTATTCTTTGGCTTTAGTTTTATAGCATGTGTACAAATGATTTGCCATCAAATTTGGATGTTTTATATAGGTTTACTAGGTGAATTCCTCATGCGTTGCTGCAGGAATTTCAGAAATAATGATAAAAGCATTAAGTACTAGAATCTTGCGTAAATTAGGAGAGTTTGAGAGATTAAGGTACGATGGTAAAAAAGTTAGATTAGTAACCTGATGGACACACGTAATGCCATGCTGCCCCGTGTCAGAATATCCTAATGATATTTAGTCAAAATCTCAATTCTCAAAGAATACGCCTAGGGCATCAAAGAAAGTAAGTAGAGAAAGAGATTATTGCTATCTCAATAAAGCAGGATCATATGCCATTATTCTTTTCAGAAATATCATTAGCTTTTATCAACTGAGAACTTGGGCTAACAAAGAAAATAGAAAGCAAGAGCTGAGAGAATGATAAAAAATGAGACATGTTTTGACATACAGATCAATTGAGCGTCTGTTATGTCTGTAGTTTTACTTCTCATGGAAAAGTCACCTAGCATTGACAAATCATCAAGGAAAAATGTAAGTTTATAGGGACTCATGTATTCATCAGATAGCAAAGGACAAAAGTAGTGACTGGGGAATACCTTCTTATTGTTGGTTGTCGGACATATTTAAGTAACATTATAGAATTACAAATCATATCATCGGAAGTACAATGCTGAAAGCAATAATTAGCTAGAAACCTAATGACTAATCAATTAGAGTGATAGACACCTAATGACAGAAGAAAGATGCAGCAGAAATGAAAACAAAAGAACCAGGAGAAGGCTATGTCGCTATGATGACAAACTGAGTAGTGACAGTATCGGCTGCCACATAGAGGACAGCGTGGTAATCGATGCCTACGTATCGGCTGCATTAGTAATGGATTGCCTATTCCTTGCAA
Source organism: Saccharum hybrid cultivar R570 (assembly GCA_038087645.1). Taxonomy (NCBI): domain Eukaryota; kingdom Viridiplantae; phylum Streptophyta; class Magnoliopsida; order Poales; family Poaceae; genus Saccharum; species Saccharum hybrid cultivar. Next base: position 4,456,492 of record JAQSUU010000357.1, read on the forward strand.
AAGAAACAGAGGCCTCCTTCCTGCTGAAGAATTCGAGGTACCAAGCTGAGAGCACTGGCAAGTGTCAACAGTAGAGAGGATGTGGGCGGAGGACGGATGTGCCTTGCAAGTAGCTAGGCCAAACCGCCCAAATGGTTTCTCCAAACCTGATGGGATATGAGTCTGTGAACAATCAAACACGAACTGATGGTGATTTATATGAACAATCAGATTTGGGAACCGTTAGGCAATGAATTGATTTGATGGAAACTGAATTTAAAGGAAAGTGTGGGAACCATGCATGTAGAGTAGATTGAGGAGCCGTTTCTCATGCTTGAGTATTGAGCAGTTCTTTGATTGCCGGTTCGCCTCCTTGGCAACGTGAAGATACTGCAGGTATGCAGCATACACAGCAATGCATGATGGGGGCGTCAGAAGCTGAAGCGAGGGAGTCCCATAGGCAGGGGCTGCTGGGTGGAGCCGTGGAGGTGGTGCGGGGCCAGTGTGTGCTCGATAGAAGCTGAAGGGAGGGAGTCGCAGGGTTGGGGCTGCTGGTTGGAGGTGTGTGCGTGGAGAGCGCCGCAGGAGGGAGATGTTTTTAGGTACAGATCGAACGGCTGAAAAAGAGGAGTGACGTGGAAGCACGGGAGCTGAGCTTTAACTATACTTATTGCTTAGTGGGTATGAACGATATAGATATATTAGATTAGTTGTAGTTTTGCCTCGAAGGGCGGGCCTGGTGCAAGCGGTAGAGTCTTCCGCCTGTGACCGGAAGGTCCTGGGTTTGAGTCGCGGTCTCCTCGCGTTGCACAAGCGAGGGTAAGGCTTGCCACTGACACCCTTCCCAAGACCCCGCATAGAGCGGGAGTTCTCTGCACTGGGTACGCCCTTCCGTTGTAGTTTTGCCTCATTGTTTGAGTTTTGTACAAATTAAAGGCCTTATATCTAGATTTCTGTTTTATGTATGCTGGGGATTTGTGGCAGCTATATTTTACCTTAGCTGCTCAGCAGTGTACCTGTGGTGGCTAATCTTCTACTTTGACTTGCAGGAAAGGAGGATATCTTTGGTGTGAACTGCTGGGCGAAGCTTGACATTGTGGGTGACTTCTGTTGCGTTTGTTTGCAGCGTCCTACAACTGTAGGTTTTGTTCCCTGTCTGCTACAGGCCCTGCTTTTACGATGGTTATGTGCTTCAGAAGTAGTGTCATTCCTTGTTTGATCCATTGCATGTTGATTAGAAGGCCCTATGTATTATACAGTATTATTCTTTTGGTTTGTTGCATTGATGTTTTCATTTTTTACAAATTTATAAGCCAGATTCTATTTAACATACATTGTAGGAGCCTTTCTTTAATCGGAATATACCTTTTGAAAAAAGGGATATGTTAGTATGTACACGATTATCTTCATGGAATTGCTGGGCTTCCTCGGGACCTTGATCTTAGTCTTGCATCGCAAACAGAATGTGTTCATTCCATTAAGATATGTTGTGATTGACTCTTTGCATATGCTGTGTGATTCTGTTAAGTCATCGTCTCCTGGTAGAAGTCACTATCTTAGTTCACAAAATTGATCACTGCAGGTCAAGGAAGACAAGAACTCCTCCAAGCTCCAACCATGCACCCTGCTTTTCTTGATTTCTCCGCTCACTGCTGTTTATTTTATTCCGTGTGCACTGATTCGCCGGTTTGATCACTGCAGGTGAAGGAAGACCAGAACTCCTCCAGTGATGCATTCCTCTCACCAACCGGGTCACGTTCACCAGAGAAGCCAAGCAAGCCGGTAAAGCCTTCGTTTTACTGTTTGGTGATTCTTTGAATTCGACGAAAAGAACAAAATTTGGATGACTTGACTGAATATAATCTCCAATTGTTTTTTGTGTTCCAAACGTAGTGTATTCATTCGGAGATGCCTCCCAAGGGATGTCGCTGCGCAGCCCTTGGCCTCCTACACTTGAGGTAAGGCTAGCCTTCAGTCCTTGTTATTGTAATTGTGCATGGATTTACTGACCGAGCGAGGAAGCTTGTCAATTCTAATCCATTTAGAGAGAGCTGGTGGACGGTGGTATATTACCACTGATTTGTTAGCTGAGGGACATCAGTTCCAGTAGCTACATATTTATGTTCTATTTTTTAAGGAATCGATTACTTTTATCTGTGAAGACGAGTACCTGTTCAGATATGCAAATGGTATATTTCGGAGATGATCACTGTTGATGCAAATTATTTATGTGTAGGAAATCATCACTTGATGCTAGAGTGCATAGCATTTAACTTTTTGTGGTCACGCATGACAGTATTTTGTGGTCAGGCCACATTGGTTGCAAATAATAGAGTTTTTTTTTCAGTTAACGACATAATCAGCATAATATAAGTTTTTAAAGTCCCATACAACATTATTGCAAATAATAGAGTTTTTTTTTCAGTTGACGACATAATCAGCATAATTTAAGTTTTTAAAGTCCCATACAACATTATTTCCTATCAGATTATATGCTATGAATTATATGTTTCATGGTTCGCTGGACTACCCCAACTTTATCAACTATGCGTTTGCAGTCTGATAAGATTTTTGCACTCACATGTGGAAACACAACATGATCTTCCTTTTCTATTTCCTTTTGGGCTGATTAGTTCACACATGTTGGGACAGATTTGTTGATGCCTTGTGACAGTCCATTCAAAGTTTTGAAGATTTTTTCTTGCTATTTACCACTAGTTTGTCTTGTAATGGTGAAATTGCTACCTGACATGAACCGCAATCAAGATGACTTAAACTGATGTTCACATCCATACTATGAATGAATCCAGTATCCAAATTTCAAAACATGGATGAATGGCTGTCCAATTGGTGATTACTTTGGCTTCCAATTCTAATTTTTTTTCTATCATAATTTTCATTGTTCTTGAACAATACAGACAGATTCCTGATTGTTGTTATTATGATCTTCTTTAGTCACAATTGTACTTTTTTTTACATTTTCAGAGGTTTAAAGAAGCCATCAATGGGCCTGCTGATGCCGAATGGTCTCTGATTGAAGCTGGAGTGGACGATGTTTGTATCTCTGTTAACCCATCCCTGATTAAAGTGATCAATTGCAGTGCAACTTTCAATAATGGATTACCTTTAGTCAGTAGCAGTGTACTCTATACAAAGGCATCAAAGCTGTTGCATATTAGTTTCACCTTACATTTAGAATTTGTTGGAGAAACACTAAAATTTATCTCCTATGCGCCTACCCCATTAGTATTTTCATTGCAAGCATCTTTGAAACAGGGCTCATAATACTTGCCCTTTTGTTTTGTTTCTAGTTTTTGAAACTCACTAATGTTGGTTTCAGACTTCCAGTTGATCCATTTAGAGTAGTATAAGTACAATACCTTAATTTGGTAACTATGTTTATCTTTAACCATTTTCTAGAGTATCTATAATGTATCCTTGGCTTACTGAATTATTTTTGCATACTTATTTCCCATTTGTGCTAGCTTGAAGGTCCTATAGTCAGTATCATATTTGGATGGTTAGTGGATGTCATCCCCTTCATGTACTATGTATTCAGCAATGGATTATAAGTCAGAAAAACTATTTCTGCTATATCAGATAATTCAAACAAATATTAGATTTATTTTGTCATTTTCACAATAGAAAATAATTTTATTGTGTTCAGCACTGTTGTTCGAGTAATATACAGGTATATTGCTTTTTGTCAGTTAGAACTGAACTTGTATCTGCTCCCATTCTTAGAATAGAACATATGGGTACAATCTTATCAAATTTATGGTTCTTTAATTAATATATAATATCTCTGCACTTGTCTCAAATAACCATGTGCATAGAAACAACTTAGAAAGAATTATAAGTTGAAAGAATTACAAAAGCTCCATTTTTACAATCATAGTTATTTTTCTTGTTTTTGATTTGCTCCACAATTTCTTATGTCCAAAGTTATATGTAACCATATACTTTCATTTCAAAACTACAACTATTGTTTCCTCTAAAAGATCTGCAAATCGTATGCATGGCTTACTGTGTTATTAATCATGAAATTCTTTTCTAATGTTTTCTTTTGTTCCGGTTCTTTTGACAGGTGAATCAATTGGCAGCCATTAAGAGGGGCAAGAGAAGAGTGGGATGTGTTACTTTTGTTTTTTTTTGATAAAAAAGTAATATAATTTGGCATATGGGTTGTTGGAACCAATATTTATGATCTCAATGAAGGTTATTTAGCTGCCATAAGTTGTATGTGATTTTGTGGAATAACTCAGACAGAGACACATAACCATGTGTATTCAAGCTGCATAGTGTATTGCAATCTTCTTTGTTAATTCATTTGCCTGAAAAATTATGTCCTGACAGAAAAAACATGGATTGAAATACGGTTTGTTTGATTCATTTGTCGTTAAAACCCAAGTTTTATGATCAGTACAAATCACGTGTTTACGTTCCAGTTGGAGACTTTTTTTTGTTGCCTCACCTATTTCAATATTAAATAAATCTACCTTCTAGAAATAATGAAACAATAAACGTTTTCTTGGACGTTCACCCGTCCAAAAAAATCCATCGCCCGGCTAAAAGCAAAACCGACCACGAGATGGAGAAAAAAGGGGGAAAATCGGCCAGAGAAAAAGGAAAAAAATCGGCCAAAGGAAAAACGAAAAAATCGGCCAGAGGAAAAAGGGAAAAAAATCGGCCAAAGGAAAAACGAAAAAAATCGGCCAGAGGAAAAAGGGAAAAAAAATCGGCCAAAGGCAGAGGAAAAAGGGATAAAAATCATTCAAAGGAAAAAAAACCGGCCTCAAGAGTTGACCACGTGAAGTAAAGAAAAACGAAAAAGCTACGGAGAAACGTCGGGCAGGCGTGGGGACTCGGGTACTGATTAATATTCAGTACCCTGGGTACTATTTAGTGCAGTCATATATATATATATATATATATATATATATATATATATATATATATATATATATATATATATATATATATATATATATATATATATATATATATATATATATATATATATATATTTTCTATTTTCAGGGAATAGTTACTCCCATGTTTATATCTCATTTAAAGTATATATGACCTAATGAAGTATATGTATATGAAGTATATGATCATACTAGACCATGTATGTAAGTATGCAGGTGTACGTAAAGTATATGGTTATACTTATTTTCACTGTTCGCCTAAACGGTCGTTTAGCCCGTTTAAACACCATGTAAACGCTACACGGTGGTATGCCGTTTTCGTTTAATCTCTCGTTTAGCCCGTTTAATTGGCCGTGTAGCCCATTTAATAGTCCATTTTGCCCGAATAATGGCTAAACGGTAGGTGACTGACTGTTTACCGTTTAGCATTTAGAAAAACATTGTTTATTTTATATACTACAGTAGTGGCATTTTAGTAATATATTAAAAAGTATGAGCTCTGCTAATTTTTTTTTACGTAGTAAGATTTAGAATATCTTAAAATAAGTATTTAAACATACCCAAGGTGATAAATGAGTATATATCCATACAGAATGTGGTTTTTTGAAGATATGAGTAACTACTTTAGGGAGTATAGAAAACTCATATATATATATATATATATATATATAGTCAAAGAAGGTAACGCAAGTCTATTGACCAAACTTAAGGAAATTCTAGGCTGCTGAAATGTCAAGGGCATGGAGAAGCATACATCGAAAAATGAAGTTTCCCTCAGGCCATGTTTAGATCAAAAACACCCAAAAAATTTTGTATAGTACCTGTCACATCGAATTTTTAGACGCATGCATGGAGCATTAAATGTAGATAAAAAATAACTAATTGCACAGTTTGTCTGTAAATGTCGAGACGAATCTTTTGAGGCTAGTTAGTCCATGGTTAGACAAATTTTACCAAATAACAACGAAAGTGCTACAGGAATTTTTCCCCAAAAAAATTGTCATCTGAACACGCCCTCACTATCTCCATGCTCCAATCCATTCCTTTCAACATTAACAGCAGCCACCATCACATATCAGTATACAAAAATGTTGGCCATACATAGGAATTGTGGTGACAATAAAATTCATTGGTAGCTAATTCAAAGAAAAAGAAGAAAAGGACACACCTAAATATCTTGCTGACCTAAATGTACACAGATTGCGACAAACAATTCTATATGGACACCTTAAGTTATATTAGCCAAGTACAATGAGAATCAACATGTAAATGCAAATTAATAGAGAGAAGCACACACCTTCCATTTGAGGATTTTCATTTTGGTGCTGTGAAATTCTCCACCATCATCCTGTTTTGGAAAGCCAGAACCAGCACATAGGAATCTTACTTCTGAAAGTTAACCAAGGCAACAGAAGAAGAGAGCAGGGACCAATGAGCATGAGACCTCACGGACTGAGGTTCTAGATACTCCAATCGAGTTGAAAGAACACCAGCGCACATAATTGCACCGAAAACTCAAAGAAACAGGAGAACCAAAAGCCTGACAACGTAATCGTTGGGAGTAGGGCATGTGCTCAGAGCTAATAGTATATAATTTGTCGTCACAAGCAACGATGATAGACAATGATCACAAGGCCAAAATTCAGAATAATATATCTATCACTTCACAGCCAGTAAACACAAGCTCAGAGTACACAGTCATGTGTTTATTGGCATTATAGACAATGATCATAAGCAAGTGAAACAAAAGGAGATCAGCAGAGCACACAAAGGAGAAAATTATGACATGCAACGTCATGGGAAGGTGCATAATTAAGAGGTAATTGCAGCCGCATAGTCCGTGACTGAATAGGCAATAAATATAACCTCTCATTGGTATCTCAAAACTTAGGATAGATAAGAAGAGACGCCCAAAAAAGGAACAACCAATTGACCACGACCATCGCCCCAACTATGATGGAACAGGTACGATGACAAAAATAGAATTTAGCAGCTCATGATCATCGCCTCAGCTATGGACACATTAGAGATGTAAAACAAAGGAGGACTCATCATAGCTCATGAGCATTGCCTCATACGTCATGTAAAAAAAGGAAGACAAATCATTTCATCAAACACTAAACATAATTTATCACAGCAGCAGCACATTCCCTCAAAGTAAAATGTAGCATGAAGAGAAAAGTGTATTCATCATTGCAGGTGACCAAAAATGCAAACAATAGACCAGGAATCATCAGGAATGCAGTGTAGATAGCTTCTTTTTTTATCGTACACTAAGACCTGAAACAAACAGCATCAACATCATCACGTGCTCAGATCCATGGCACAACAGTTGCCTTCTCTCAAGATTCAGCGGAACCGAGCAGGCCACTCCCTACACAACGCAAAACAATTTGTAGTAACATATCGTTTGCTAAGAGAAGGAGAACAACAATAGATCTAGGGTGAAGCTGACCTTGCCTTGCAAGGGTGGGCGCACTTGCTTTCTACCGGCTTGGATTCGGTTCGCCATAGGAAGTTAGGCACCTCTGCAAAGGCAGGATCAGCTGTGCAACGGACGGAGAAACAACAACGGCGAGTTGGCGAGAGAAGGTGGAGGTAGAGGACGGAGAACCGGCAAGCGCCTCATGACAACAGACAGGTGAGGGTAACCAGCCCTAGGGCACGGCACGGCGGCAGCGCAGGCGCAGGTGGACAGCCCGGACGGGGGGCACCCGCGCCTGCAGCCATTTGCTGGGGAAGTCCAGTGCCGGGGCCGTTAGAGCCGCCGCCGTGCACCCCGGAGGCGCCGCTGCCCCGGTCGCACGCATCGTGGGGAGGCAGGCACGCTTGGGCCCTGCCGCTGCGCTGCCACATCAAGAGAGAGAGAAAGGGGAGGCGAAGGCGGGAGCGAGGGTGGGGGCGGGAGCGGCGGAGGCGCCGGCGCTGCCCGTGCCTTCCTGCGACAGCGGCGCCTAGTAAAGCAAACTCGATTAATAAAGAATAGAAGCCATTCTTGCAGAGACCCAGATAAAATACTAAGCATGGGAGCTTTCAATAAACTTTGGACACTCGTTCTTTTCTCCAATTTTTGTGTGGTCTCTTTAATCAGGACCTACTAAACCAAGCCTGATTAGTAGATAAGAGAGGCCGATGTTGCAGGAAACCCTAGGAGATCCAAATCAAACCATAACATATGGCTACGCGGTGTGTTTTTTTCGAGAAAAAAGCGGTCATTCCAAGTTAAACCTCAGGTGAAAATGGCATGCATCATGTACATAGAAATTTTTAATTTGAAGAAAACAAGGAACCGTACCTCGCAAATTGGGCAGAAACTAGGAGAGCACAAAGAAGCCAAATCTGCATATTGCAGTATTAAAGAGGTAGTTATTAAGTGCCTCACATATATTCCCAAGCTCCTCCAAAACAATACTTATAGGAGGATGAAAAGGTAACCACCAGTTATAACATACACATTTGAGCAGAAGCTGAAGTTTGTTTAGCTAATTTTCATTGAATAAAGGCAAGAATGGATATCATTTGAAATTAGAGGGGCCGCTGACCATGTCTGTCATGTTTACTTTTGAGTAATAGTTATGTAGACTTAGTGCATATTGTGTCTGAGTCATAAAGCTGTAAATTTCATGTGTGTAATAAGATCTTAAATACATGGGAAATAGCTCTGTCTAGTCGGGGAAATTGTGGGCTAGATATCTTGTTTAGTGCAAAAATAAGGGAGCAAAAGAGACTGTTCCACAAGAATTTGAAGATATTCTCATATATAGGATGGTAACCGGTGACCTTTTTTTTTGTCATTGATAATAATGGTTATCATGGAAGGATTAGACAGCAAAAAAAGAAAGAATATATTGTACTAAATATGCTTCTCAAAGTTGAAGCCATGGAAATAGGTGTCACACCCGGTTTTCTAAAGAACAAAACCAGGCTATTCATATGTGTGCCCAGGAAGTCCACACATATGCCAGAATGAAAAAAATATCAGAAACAATGTTATTATATAACGTATACATAGCTATATTAACACTTACATCAGAGTATCACGGAACGGTGACTAAACTTCAGGCTCCATTCTTCTCAGGGACGGCTGACTGGGGGTAACATATGCCTAGCACTTCTACTAATCTTCTGGAAACTCCACTACACCTTTGTTCTTCTTCCGAGTAGCATCTTATTACACACTGGAGTGTTGGGGAAATAGCAAGAGTGAGTCCATGTCGAACTCAACAAGTACAACACAGGGTTCATGAGGCTCAAAAAGGCTAGACAATGTTTGACTGCATTTAGCTTTTATTCATTATATTATTAGCAATTGAGTAGCATCAAGGCATTCCAATTCCCATTAATGAATCAATGATCAATTGTAATAAGGATAATGAATAGCATTAACATGAGCATAATAATAATCAACAATAATTAAGCATGATATAACAATGGTGATCATCTATCTGTAAATGTTCCAAGGCCGCTCGTATCCGTGAGCACGGCTAGTATACCAGTTTTTAAACTCTGCGCAGAGGTGTACACTTTCACTGTGAGTCATGATTTCCAAATGCATGGGTTTGCAAGGCCCAGAACATTGAAAACCATATAAAGCCACTCAAGAGTTCGTCTAACAAGTTAGGGCCATTAGATTCACTCGGCAGGCAGATGTAGAACCCCCCTTCCCTGTGGCACAACAACCGCAGCCTATACACACTAGGCCAGGGGCTCGCACTACACCCAAAGTGTCAAGCCATTCTTACGCCATTTAAGGTAACCACTAACAAGCTAGAAAAGGTCTCTTGAACAACTAAAGCCAGAGCCATATAGCCCTCACAGCTGTACTGTATGTCCCGGATGATCACGTACAGATAAGTCCTTATGGAGAGAAACCAGAGCAACAATATAACCCCTTGCTCTAGCCCCCTTTCAACAGTAATAAAATCATCTTAATGGTTGATTGCATAGTCCATTAGTCAAATTACAAGATCATTGTTCATAATTAAGCACTAGCAGTAGCTACCCAAATGCACAACCCATAGGTGACAAGGAAAAGATATCAATAGCTAAGTTATAATCTCTATGGTTGTCAAGGAAGACACATGCATATGTATGATAATTTCAGTGAATAGGACAACAAGGATGGTCCCATGTTATACTTGCCTTGATCAAATTCTCCGATAGATACTGCTGGTCCGGCTCAAAATAATACTCCTAATCGTCGTAGTACTGCTCACCGTCTAAATTCGATCACCAAGCATCAACATACAAACATTCCGAGCAAACATACACGAAGCAAACAAAAGATACAATTAGAACAGTACACCAACAGTAGAAAAACAGTATAAAAAGTTTGTAAAACTCTTCTACTCGTTACTACTATCACACAGACGTAAAGATCACGAAAATCGGACTTAAAACGTGAAAGTTATGAATTTTCTAAGATTTCCTATAGATAAATAATTACTTTAATATAAACTCGAAAATTAAACTTTTTAAACCTACTGTACAGCTACACTAACATATAGGGCTTGCAAATATGAACCTAACACAATTTGAACGGGTCAAATCGGAGTCAAAACGGAGAAGATATGGCCTAATCAAGATAGTATGTATATACGTATTTCTATCGTATTTCGGGATTTGTTTTACTAAAGAAAAACGGCCATAAATCATATTTTAATTGAAAGTCAAGTTCAAACTAGTCATATTTTTTTTTATTTATAAATGAACATGTCTCATATTATTTAATTCATTAAACTTTATTTGACAAAAATAAATAAACATGTGAGAGCATCTACTCTAATTATATGGGACACGTGTTAAAGCTAAGCATATTATAAATTCGAAACTACTTCTGTTGCGGTTAATCAAGTTAACAGTGGATATAGTAAAGGCGAATCGTTAAACCATGTGTTGCTTTTAGTTAGAAAATATTTACATGCACATTAATCAAGTTATCAGTGGTGCATAAAAGGACGAATGTTAATCTCTATGTTGTTTTTAATTTGGAAAGCAGTTTGCACAATCATTAATCTAATTAGCATTCAAGTTAATAAATTCGTGGTCAAGTGACATGAAAAACATTAATACTAACTAAATTATAATCATAAACACACATGTTAACATGAATTAAATTAATATTTATTTATGAAACCGTGGTTATATAGTGTAACACCCTAAAATTTTGAAAGAGATAAAAATAGGAAAAATATGATTTTTGTATATTTTTGTGAGCATGCAAATTTAGAATAAGAATAATTTTTTTTATAAATTTAAAATCAAATATAAGTGTAGAAACATGATTGAGCATTCATGCTGCTGCATTTGAAGTTTTGTATTGAGTGGTTTAAATCAAATTCAAATTTGATTTGAAAATCATTTGAAAAATGGATTTGAAAAATTAGAAAAAGAAAAAGAAAAAGAATTTACTTTCTTACCGGGCCGCCTTCCTTTCTTAGCCAGAGCTCGGCCCGCCAGCGGCGGCCCAGCTCTTCTTCCCCCGCGCGCCCGCATTCCTTTTGGGCCGAGCCCGGCCAGCGGCCTGCTAAGCCCGACTCGCACGCGCGCGGCCGTTTTCCGCACTGTGTCGCTGACGCGTGGGTCCCACTGGTCAGTGACCCGTTTTCACTTTCCTTTCTTCTTCCTCCGGCTGACGCCGCCTTCCCTCTCTCCCGATCCGATTTGGATCTTCGAATCTCGCCTTTTCCTTAGTTAGCGACCCCTCCGGACTATAAAAACGGAACCGTAGCCCCTCCCCGCTCCACATCCAACCCTAAACCGCAGCTATAACACCTCGGGGCGGCTACACCCGAAGCACCGCCTCCACCGTCCGCCCCTTCGAGCCGTGCGAGCTCATTGCTTCATCTCCGACCACGAGTTTGCCCTAGGTAAGATCGCGTTGAAGTTATCTACCGAACGGTACTCTTGCTTCGCGATTTCGTGTACCGTGGCGAGTTTTGGCATGATCCGGCCATGGCGCCGCCGCGAGGGTCGCCGTCGGGCCCTATTCCGGCCGGAGCACCGCCTGTCTCCTCCCCCGATCGATCTGGACCGTCCGATCTAAAACCGACGGCTCATATTAGAAAGATAACGGTTCGCTGGTGTTTTTGTTAAAGAGCCCCTGGAGTTTTCAATTATCTAACCCGCGGTCCAAAGCGTAAACCGGGAAAATACGTTTTGATTAATTGAAAACGTAATTCGTTTCGGAAAAAGAAAAATACGCTTTCTCATATTTACAGATTTGCCACTCAGATTGTTTTAGCCGTAGAATCTTCGTTTTAACTCCGATTTGATCCATTCAAATTGCGTTAGATTCATATTTGCGAGCTCTATCTAATGATGCAACTGTACAGTAGGTTTAGATTAATTTATTTTCGAGTTTTAATTAAAGTATTTGTTTTTCTATAGGAAATCTTTGGAAATTCGTAACTTTGTCGTTTTAGCTCCGTTTTTCGTGATCTTTATGTCTATGTGATCGTAGTAACGTGTAGAAGAGTTTTACAAACTTGTTATACTGTTAGTGTTACTGTTGGTTAGGTTTTCTATCTTCAAGTTCCGATGTGAGATTTAATCTATTACTTTAATAAAGTAGATCTTGTTTAAATCATATCTTCTATGTTTTAGATCCGTTTTAGTTCATTCGAGTTGCGTTAGATTCATAGCAACGAGATCTACGTGTTAGTGACAGTGTTTACCATATTACTAATTCTAAAATTTTATGGTCTAAATCATATCTTGATTAATAATTATGCAACTGGGTTTTGTAAATAAAATATGATTTATTTTACTTTAGTTTCATAATTTGAATCTAAATTTGACTTAATTCCATATATAGTATTTATAAAATATTTTATATATAAAACACATGAAGTTAAATAGTTTTATATTTTCTCCTATGAGCAAATTTTTCGGTAGATGTATCTTTTCAACCGTAGCTCCGATTAGCGTGTTTTTCGCGCCTGTGTGTTCGTAGCAATGCGTAGAACATCTTTAAAACCTGTTCATATATTGTTTCATATGTTTGGTGTACTGTTCTAATTATTATTCCTTGTTTGCTTCGTGTATAATTGCTCGATGTGTGTGTGGTGATTTATTGATCAAGTCCAGTCGGTGAGATTTACGTGGAGATTCAAGAAGCTATTAATTGAAGATTTGGATCAGAGAAAGGATCTCAATTTAAGGCAAGTATAGCATGGGATCATCCTTGTTTCCTATTCACCTTTAATATACTTAATTCATGTGCATGTGTCTACCTTGTTACCACTAAGGATATCCTAGTTTTTGTATCTTGTACCTTGACACCTATGGGACATTGCATTGGGTAGTGTTGCTAGTGCTCTTTTTGAATAACCATGATCTATAACTTGACTAATGATATATGCAATAAACGTTTAAATGATGCTTTAAAGCAATATGGCTCAAGAGGGCTAGAGCATGGGGTATTTTTGGTGCTCTAGTTTCTCTCCATAAGGACTTATCTGTAAGCGAACATCCGGGACTTACAGTACAACTGTGAGGGCTATATGGCTCTGGCTTTAGCTCAGTATGAGGACTTTTTCTAGCTTGTTAGAGGTTACCCTTGTGGCGCAAATGGGGTAGAGCAGACTGTGGATCCCTGCGTGGTGTATCACACGGACTGACTCCGGAAACCTAGCGGCCCTAACTTGTTAGACGAACCTTTGAAAGGCTTCATAGTGAACCCTGCCTGCTCACCTTGGGAGTGTTTTGGGGATTGGCCGCCTCGGGCATATGGGTAATCACGACTCACAGTGAAAGTGTACAACCTCTGCAGAGTGTAAAACTGTTATAACAGCCGTGCTCACGGTCACGAGTGGCCTTGGACCCTTACAGAATAAATGATGAACGCTGATGATAATGATAATACTGATGATATTGATGCTCACTAATGATTATTGTTTCTTGCTATACATTATTCTCGTTTACATGATCATGAGGTTATTTGGGATTATGTTAAACTTGTTGCTACGCAATTGCTAAAAGATGACTCACTAAAAGCTATTGCAGTAAACCGTGTCAAACTTTTGAGCCTCATGAACCCCATGTTATATTTGTTGAGTTCGACATGGACTCACTCTTGCTATCTCCCCACATCTCAGGAAGGGTACCAGACTGTTAGATTCTGGAATTGTTAGGCTTGTGATCAACCAGTTAGTTTGATCCTGGAGTGAAGGTTGCACCCGGTGTTCGGAGTTGTCTTTCCGCTGTGTTACTCTTTAAGGTATATTTTATACTATTGTGTTATGTATATTAAGCATTTGTCTTTTGATATTCCACTTATCTGTGGCTATATGTGAGATTTGTCTTCTTTATTTCACATATAGTGTATGTCTGGTTTTGTCCTTAAAACCGGGTGTGACAGATTGGTATCAGAGCAATGCTGACTGTAGGACGCAAGCCTAGTTAGAACTGGACGTTTAGCATGTTTCCATTTTGCCTATTTCTTGCTTCTCTTTAACTTTGTTATTTTCTCAAAGTTATGCTTAATTCTATCCCCGTTCTATTATAAAAAAAAACCTTGTCTCTATTTTGAACCTTTTCTCCTTGTCTATTAGACGGCTCGTGACGAGAAGACTATGGATTTCAGAGGTTAAGAGGACTGAATTGTGTCGCTCTTGCTCACTTTTGACAAGAAACCATTAGCGATGCAAAACCAATTACTAGAAGAAATGGCTCAACATGGGAATTGTCAACGATGCTTATCTCAAGGTCAAGCCAACATATCCAAGGGGTCAGAGAAGATACAAGTAGCAGAAGTTTGGAAGAATATGAAATCCAATAAAGATGTTGATAATAAGGCATTTGGAGAGCAGGAACAATGTCACTGCTGTAAGCATTATGGTTTTCCCTGTCTTCGAAATGAGTCTAATAAGGGGAAAGTCAAGGTGGATCCAAATTTTGAGAACAACATGGATAAGAAGAGAAAGGCAATCTCATTAGAACCACTAGTGGAAAGCAATGAGCAAGCGAGTTATACTACATTGTCACATGCAGCCCTGATTCCCTGTCAAACAAATCCAAACCTTGAAGAGTTAGAAGCCCCTCCCGCTAAAACTACTCCCCATGAAGTAGTCATAGATGGATGGACAATTACCTATAAGGAGTATCAACCCCGAAAGGCCAAACAAGCTAGGAAACAAGCCAAAGGGACGAAGGTGAACTTTTATGGCCAGCAAGATAGCAGCATACCAAACAACAGTTCCTTGGAGTATGACATCACAAAAGATCCAGCTAAGAGAAAGTGTTATCATTGCCAGCAGGAAGGACATTATGTCAAATCTTGCCCGCAGAAGAATCAACAACAGCAAGACCCAGGGCAGGACGTCCAAAAGGATCATGTGCAGGGAAATAAATTAAAGAGAAATTACATCCATGGAAGGTTGAAACATGTGGATATTTCCACCATTCCTGGAGCTAAGGAGGTCGTGTTTGGATCGATTCCAGTAAGTTCAGGAAATGCCAAGGTTTTGTTTGACCCTAGTGCCTCACATTCGTTCATATCTAGACAATATGCAAAAGATCATAACATACTTATGCTTCCAAGGGGGAAAACAGTTATGGTTGAAACTCCAAGAGGTGAAATAAAGGCAGACCGCGTATGCCCAAAAGTTGGTCTGGACATAAATGGGGTAAATTTTAAGGTAAACCTCATTGTTTTGGAATTAAGGGACATTGATGTTATCCTTGGAATGGACTGGTTATCTACTTGTAAAGGAGTAATTGAGTATGCCCAATGTTCAGTGTTTCTAACTACACTTTCAGGAGAAAGGATTGAGTATGAGGGTATTAAATCTATACCTGAGGGATACCAGGTTGACCCATCTTAAGGTATGAGTTATAAGAATGGTAAAGAGGGATGCCGAGATTCAGATGTCCATATAAAGCAATAAGGAATGTAAGAGACGTTATCTACTCCGGATACTGCTGCAATCACACCATGATTAAGAAATAGGAGTTATGTCCCGTGTAATAAAACCGTTAGTAGCCAAGTTGAGTTGTCTTAATGTGTGGCTAATGAACATTTAAGTGTTTAGTTGCTTTGTGCTTATGTTTATGCTTGAGTTGGAATTTTGTAATGAGTGGAATGATCTCGTGGGTTTTGACCATGATTTCATTTAGTTTATATGTATAAGGTATAAGGATTAATGAAATAAATAGCTGGGTTTTGGTTATCTCCTGCTTTCTATATCTTGTCTTTCGGAGCAGCCTGTCTTTATCAACTTATATATCTGTTCTTGAAAGACCAAAAATCATGAGAAAATTCTGGACCAAGAGTGGACTTCAACATCTATCTCTAAATGCAAGAACCACCCTCATAGCTGTTGTGGTTTGGGAGATACAAAAAGCATAAGGTAATGTATCTGTGCTGTCTGAAACCTGGAACAGAATCTGTTATGTGTTGTTTTCGGTCAAGATAGCTGCAGAATCTGGAAGTATGTTCTATAAGAAAGTTGTAGAGAATTTTATAAGCTTTCCATCGGTGTTAACTACAGCTTCATTGGATTAACAGAATGAGAGTTACAGCTGTTTTACTGCACTGCTGATTTACTGCTCGCGAGAAATTTCAGATTTCTTGTTCTTACCCATACATAAGAGTATCATTGGGATGTCAGAACACTATTTAGCTCATCTAGAAAAGGGTTCAAGCTACCCTATTTAGTGTCTCTTATTTTAAGGGGGGTAGTCAATGTAAAGAAGGTTTATTAAGTTTGAACTCTTTATTTGGAAGTATTGGTTAGTCTCCATGATTGAGTTGTCACTCTCAAGCAAAAATGTCCTGTATACAAGGTTGACAATTTTGGATCCATGGAGACGAGAGTTGTCCCTTTAGATAGCTCATGATCATCTATAATTGTTCGCGTTGCTGATGTTGGTCACTTGATGACAGGAAGTGTAGTGTCTCATGACTCAGGAGCCCTATATGATGTCTCACACTAATATGTGGAAAAAGACTGATGTTTCTGCTATTGAAGAATGTTATGGGTATGATGAAGCTAAGCACTATCAAAACAACAATGTTGAAAAGCAAGTTGGGAGTGAACTAAGTCAGAATCCACAACAACGAAAGCGAAAAAGGAAAGCCCATAAGAAGCCTGTTCAAGGAAGCAAAGCGCAGCAAAACTATGTCAATGGAAGACTGAGCAATGTGGATATGGATAAAATTCATGGAGTTACCAAAGTAGTGGGAGGTTATATTCAAGTAAGCTCAGTACAAGTTTTTGCTTTATTTGACCCTAGTGCTTCGCATTCTTTCATTTCCGCCGACATGGTAGAGACGTGCAAGATGGTGAAGTGTCCAATGAGGAGGCCTTTGCTAGTTCAAACCCCAGTGGGAGAAATGCAGGCAGATCAGATATGCCCGAATGTCAGTCTTGTCATAAACAAGGAAAACTTCACCGCAACACTCATTGTGTTGGAGTCACTTAAAATTTGCATGGTTCTTGGTAATGGATGGCTCTGTGCACACAAAGGAGTGATTCATGGTACTCGGTGCACAATGCTCTTAACAACACCGTCAGGGAAAAGAATTGAGTATCAAGGTGGTCGACTCTTACCTGAGGAAGACGAGAATGATCAATTAGAAGATAGGTACACCGAGAATAGCAAAGTGGACCATGAGTTTACTGAAGTCATAGCAGAGGAACAAATAACTTTGGAGGAGCTCAACAGAAGAGATGATTATGCTTAGGCAGATTAGTTAGTCAGGATATGAGAAACTGTCTTATGATTCTGAACGAAAGAGTAATTTGAAAAAATGAGGATCAAATAAAGACAAAGTGTCATTATCTCTTTTATCATCCTCTTCCGAATCTCGGGACGAGATTCATCTTAAGGGGGGTAGAATTGTAACACCCTAAAATTTTGAAAGAGATAAAAATAGGAAAAATATGATTTTTGTATATTTTTGTGAGCATGCAAATTTAGAATAAGAATAATTTTTTTTATAAATTTAAAATCAAATATAAGTGTAGAAACATGATTGAGCATTCATGCTGCTGCATTTGAAGTTTTGTATTGAGTGGTTTAAATCAAATTCAAATTTGATTTGAAAATCATTTGAAAAATGGATTTGAAAAATTAGAAAAAGAAAAAGAAAAAGAATTTACTTTCTTACCGGGCCGCCTTCCTTTCTTAGCCAGAGCTCGGCCCGCCAGCGGCGGCCCAGCTCTTCTTCCCCCGCGCGCCCGCATTCCTTTTGGGCCGAGCCCGGCCAGCGGCCTGCTAAGCCCGACTCGCACGCGCGCGGCCGTTTTCCGCACTGTGTCGCTGACGCGTGAGTCCCACTGGTCAGTGACCCGTTTTCACTTTCCTTTCTTCTTCCTCCGGCTGACGCCGCCTTCCCTCTCTCCCGATCCGATTTGGATCTTTGAATCTCGCCTTTTCCTTAGTTAGCGACCCCTCCGGACTATAAAAACGGAACCGTAGCCCCTCCCCGCTCCACATCCAACCCTAAACCGCAGCTATAACACCTCGGGGCGGCTACACCCGAAGCACCGCCTCCACCGTCCGCCCCTTCGAGCCGTGCGAGCTCATTGCTTCATCTCCGACCACGAGTTTGCCCTAGGTAAGATCGCGTTGAAGTTATCTACCGAACGGTACTCTTGCTTCGCGATTTCGTGTACCGTGGCGAGTTTTGGCATGATCCGGCCATGGCGCCGCCGCGAGGGTCGCCGTCGGGCCCTATTCCGGCCGGAGCACCGCCTGTCTCCTCCCCCGATCGATCTGGACCGTCCGATCTAAAACCGACGGCTCATATTAGAAGATAACGGTTCGCTGGTGTTTTTGTTAAAGAGCCCCTGGAGTTTTCAATTATCTAACCCGCGGTCCAAAGCGTAAACCGGGAAAATACGTTTTGATTAATTGAAAACGTAATTCGTTTCGGAAAAAGAAAAATACGCTTTCTCATATTTACAGATTTGCCACTCAGATTGTTTTAGCCGTAGAATCTTCGTTTTAACTCCGATTTGATCCATTCAAATTGCGTTAGATTCATATTTGCGAGCTCTATCTAATGATGCAACTGTACAGTAGGTTTAGATTAATTTATTTTCGAGTTTTAATTAAAGTATTTGTTTTTCTATAGGAAATCTTTGGAAATTCGTAACTTTGTCGTTTTAGCTCCGTTTTTCGTGATCTTTATGTCTATGTGATCGTAGTAACGTGTAGAAGAGTTTTACAAACTTGTTATACTGTTAGTGTTACTGTTGGTTAGGTTTTCTATCTTCAAGTTCCGATGTGAGATTTAATCTATTACTTTAATAAAGTAGATCTTGTTTAAATCATATCTTCTATGTTTTAGATCCGTTTTAGTTCATTCGAGTTGCGTTAGATTCATAGCAACGAGATCTACGTGTTAGTGACAGTGTTTACCATATTACTAATTCTAAAATTTTATGGTCTAAATCATATCTTGATTAATAATTATGCAACTGGGTTTTGTAAATAAAATATGATTTATTTTACTTTAGTTTCATAATTTGAATCTAAATTTGACTTAATTCCATATATAGTATTTATAAAATATTTTATATATAAAACACATGAAGTTAAATAGTTTTATATTTTCTCCTATGAGCAAATTTTTCGGTAGATGTATCTTTTCAACCGTAGCTCCGATTAGCGTGTTTTTCGCGCCTGTGTGTTCGTAGCAATGCGTAGAACATCTTTAAAACCTGTTCATATATTGTTTCATATGTTTGGTGTACTGTTCTAATTATTATTCCTTGCTTGCTTCGTGTATAATTGCTCGATGTGTGTGTGGTGATTTATTGATCAAGTCCAGTCGGTGAGATTTACGTGGAGATTCAAGAAGCTATTAATTGAAGATTTGGATCAGAGAAAGGATCTCAATTTAAGGCAAGTATAGCATGGGATCATCCTTGTTTCCTATTCACCTTTAATATACTTAATTCATGTGCATGTGTCTACCTTGTTACCACTAAGGATATCCTAGTTTTTGTATCTTGTACCTTGACACCTATGGGACATTGCATTGGGTAGTGTTGCTAGTGCTCTTTTTGAATAACCATGATCTATAACTTGACTAATGATATATGCAATAAACGTTTAAATGATGCTTTAAAGCAATATGGCTCAAGAGGGCTAGAGCATGGGGTATTTTTGGTGCTCTAGTTTCTCTCCATAAGGACTTATCTGTAAGCGAACATCCGGGACTTACAGTACAACTGTGAGGGCTATATGGCTCTGGCTTTAGCTCAGTATGAGGACTTTTTCTAGCTTGTTAGAGGTTACCCTTGTGGCGCAAATGGGGTAGAGCAGACTGTGGATCCCTGCGTGGTGTATCACACGGACTGACTCCGGAAACCTAGCGGCCCTAACTTGTTAGACGAACCTTTGAAAGGCTTCATAGTGAACCCTGCCTGCTCACCTTGGGAGTGTTTTGGGGATTGGCCGCCTCGGGCATATGGGTAATCACGACTCACAGTGAAAGTGTACAACCTCTGCAGAGTGTAAAACTGTTATAACAGCCGTGCTCACGGTCACGAGTGGCCTTGGACCCTTATAGAATAAATGATGAACGCTGATGATAATGATAATACTGATGATATTGATGCTCACTAATGATTATTGTTTCTTGCTATACATTATTCTCGTTTACATGATCATGAGGTTATTTGGGATTATGTTAAACTTGTTGCTACGCAATTGCTAAAAGATGACTCACTAAAAGCTATTGCAGTAAACCGTGTCAAACTTTTGAGCCTCATGAACCCCATGTTATATTTGTTGAGTTCGACATGGACTCACTCTTGCTATCTCCCCACATCTCAGGAAGGGTACCAGACTGTTAGATTCTGGAATTGTTAGGCTTGTGATCAACCAGTTAGTTTGATCCTGGAGTGAAGGTTGCACCCGGTGTTCGGAGTTGTCTTTCCGCTGTGTTACTCTTTAAGGTATATTTTATACTATTGTGTTATGTATATTAAGCATTTGTCTTTTGATATTCCACTTATCTGTGGCTATATGTGAGATTTGTCTTCTTTATTTCACATATAGTGTATGTCTGGTTTTGTCCTTAAAACCGGGTGTGACATATAGTCTAAATTGCTTTTAATTATAAAGCTAGTACAAACCTATTAATCAATATAATATTTAGCGATATATAGAAAAACACGTGACATAAAAACTTTGGTACTATCGCGTAGAGCTCGACGGCACGAATCTAACGCGACAAGAACTACTCAAATCGGATTTAAAACGACTAAACAGTGGAGATTAAATGATTGAGTGGCGATTCTGTAATTACAGCATCTTGTACCTTGGGTTGTCACGTTCATAAACGTGACCATGAAGGTGCTGCTGGTGCACATCGCGGGGAGAAGGGCTTGGCCAGCGAGGAGGGGCCTGGCCGTGAAAGTCACGGACCTGATCCACGCCACCGTGCTCATGTTCGTCGTCGGCATCATTAAGTACGCGGAGCGCACCTACTCGCTCTACTCCGGCAGCGTCGACGGCTTCCGCAACAAGATCCTGGACCCGCCGGAGCCCGGGACCAACTACGCCAAGCTGATGACGGAGTTCGACTCCAAGAAGAAGGCCGGCCTGGTCGTCGAGATCGACATAGCCAATGGCCAGGCCGAACAGGCACACAAGGAGATGGAGAAGCAGGAGACGACGCGGACATGCACGGCTGGGTCCTCCGCTGTAGCTTCTTCTTCCTCGACAAGCCCGGCCACCAGATCCTGCCCGTCGACGTCGGCATCACGTACGCGCTGCTGCTGGGCGGGCTGGCGCTCGACGCGTCGGCGCTGCTCATGATCTTCTTCTCCAACCGCGCCAAGGTGTACCTGGAGACCAAGACCCGGCAGCAAGCTGCGCACAAGCGGGTCGACGCGTGGTGGCTGCAGCGAATTTGCGGCGACGGCGCGAGAGCTCTGGCTGCTGTGGCTGCTACAGTCTAGGGCTTGGACGGCGGCACGTTGATGCAAACCGAGTCGGCGGCGGGCGGCGACAGCGGCGGCAGCGGCAATAGCGGCGGCGGCGACAACAGCGGCGGCGGCGGAAAATAGGGCTAGCAGGCAGGCCGGACATATATATAGGGAGGAAGACTCTCCACCTTCACGTCAACTAGCGATATGGTGCTAATTGACGCTGCACCCTCCATCTTTACTAATAGGCCTAATTAATTATTAAAGCCCATTAGTAAATAAATGAATAGACATTTAGGATTATTGCACACAAGCTTTGATGGAAAATAAGATATTTATTATTTTCGGAATTAATTTCGTGGATAAAATAATTCTAGAAAAGTCCAGAATTATTATTTAAGCCGCGAAAAATACTCCGAAAACTCCGAAAATTCGAGGGAATTTTCTAGAGACATTATGGAACATGAGGAACCCAAATAAAGTATTTGGAGCTTATGAAAAGATGGATGAAGAGATCAAGGAAAAAGATTAAGCTCACGGAAAAATAGAATTTTGGATCCAGAAAATACCAAAGAGTTTTCCGATGAGAAGTAAACGTCGTCCTACGGTATTTTGAAAATAATAGCACTCACCAACACCAAAGACAAGCATCACACAAACACCACATTATTAAATTAATATAAAAAAAAATTTAAAACCACAATTTTCTATATTTAAATTAGCAACAACTTAACTTATCTAATAAATTTATTCAAACATTGAAATCGTTTATTTTATTTAGTATTTTTCATGCACAACCCAAAATAGAAAATTTTGGGTGTGACAAATCTACCCCACTTAACAGGAATCTCGTCCCGAGATTCGGAGAGACTAGGGAGAAAGATAAAGTTGATTTTGCAAATCTTCACTCTTCTCTGATCAACTCTTATCCAATGATAATGCCACAAGATCATAACCAACTTTGTAAAGGTATCCTTTAGGCCCTTACGATTCTTGTAGATGGTTCTAACAGGTTACCAACCCTGAGAAGAGATACCTACGCTCGATAATGACTTTGCAACCATGTAGATAGATGTTGCTTCCAGATGACGAAAATAGAACGTATAAATCCTCCATCATGTATCGTCTTTTAGTTCGGCAAACCCCTTAAGAAGAGATCAATCGGAGAACACCAATGGATAGATTGCATTTGTTTCTGAGTGATAACTACTATTGTGTCCTTCTGGCATCAAAGAGATTCATGAGCATATGCAAGAACAAGTAATCCTGCACTTCCTCGCGAGCAGAAAAATGGCAGTGCAGAAATACAGTTATAACTCAAGTCCTATGAATCCAATGATATTATAGCTTATACCGTTGGAAAGCTTATCAAATTTACTACAACTTTCTTATAGAACACTTCTCCAGATTCTGCAGTTAAGGTAGTCAAAAACTGTGCACAACAGATACTATTCCAGGTTGCTGACAGCACAAATGCGTCGCCTTGTGATTTTCATAACTCCCAAATCATAATAGCTATCAGGGTGGTTCTTACGGTCAGAGAAAGATATTGAAGTCTACTATTGTCCAGAATTTATCCATGATTTTTGGGCATCCAAAAATAGAGATATAAGCTATGGAAGACAGACTGCTCTAAAAAGACAGGATAAGATAAAAATGAGATTCAAAGAGATTAGAGAGATAGATAACACTAATCTTCAAGTCTTCATGCTTCTTTGCTTTGCGTTGATGAGATATAAGACATAGATCAAGGATAGCCAAAAGATGACAAGAAAGATAAGGTTTGATCTTCAGTTCTTCGTACCTCGTCGCTTGAGATTGTTGATGGTAGCAGACACTACCCCACTTAACAAAGATTTTGTTCCACCTAGCAATGTCATTGAAGGCAACACTTTGCAATTCATAAAAATCTTGATCAGGATCAAACTGATAATGATACCATAGGTTCAAAACCAACGTATCGAAGATATCCCTCAGATTCTTGTGATCCACGTAGATGTTGCTCTTATAATCCCAATAAATGCCACACTTACAGCCTTAAGAGCTTTCCACATTCAACTCTCTTGAGCTCTTCTTCATAGTAACTCCACTAGAGAATACCTATCCAAGTAGAAAACTCACTTCACTTAAAACTTACTAAACATACTTGATATGGGGGTGATGTCATCTAAGTTTCCAGGAAACTAACTATAGACTTCCAACATCTCCTTCCTATGTCGTCCATGCTAACTTGTATAGAGTATGTTGAATTGAATGTTAAACTTCCAACTGATGATAGCTTAAAGTGAAGACTAGTCCTGACGAATACTCGAGCTTCTTGTAGACGATCCAACAAAGCACTGATCCCAAGCAAACAACACTAGCACTTGAGTAAACTTCCAATCATAAAGCTAACCACTTCTTCCAAGTGAAGCACTAGGACATACGAAACATTCATCTTGCAACACTCACAACTTTGCTACCCCATTAAGAAAAAGAAACTAGGGGACACCAAAGTAACTTGCATCTCCTTTTATACTAGATAACCATAATCATCTCTAATGTAAGATTCCAAGGCAAATCAATGAGATTCAAAGATATCCAATGATATATTCACTTATACAAGATAAGGAAGTAATGCAGAAAATTTCTGGGCGAATTCCAATTTTAGCAGTTCAGTAAATCTGGCATAACTCGAGCTACAAAGATCCAAATGAAGTGATCTTTACATGGTTGGAAAGCTTATGAAATTATCTACAACTTTTATTAATAACACTTTTCCAGGTTCTGTCCATAAGTTAGTCAAAAACTGAACTTAACCGAAACTGTTTTAGGATTCTAGACTGCGCAGTGACCCCAACTTAGAACAGGTATATCTCTTAGCTCATAATAGATAATAAGGTAAGTCCAGTGGGTTTGGAAAGATACAGAAGTCTAGTTATTCCCAGTAAAATTTTATAAATTTCTCATGTCCATATCTTGAGATATAATAGAAACATTGCAGACTGCTATAGAAATCAGCATGCGGAGTATTACGTAAAACCTACCCCACTTAGCATAGATCAAGCTACTCCTCAAGACTTATACCTTCCGATCCACCTTTGAAATATGAGAACAAGGATAACACACAAGCAATACATCAAGCAAAACAAGCACACATCACATCATCGGTACTACACGTGCTTCTTCAACAATGGTGGTCATCCTAAGAGAAAAGTATGAATGATGAAAAGCCATCGAATCTTTGAACCAGGTAAGATCAGAAAACTTTTAGTAAAAACAACATAAAACAAAATTCAAGGGAGTAAGAAATAATAGCTCAAAGGAAGCTATCAAGGAGAGGATACAACAAGACAAGGAAGAGAAAATAGTCAAAATCAATGAGTCAAGGTATGACAAATTTGTTTTATAGAAAAATAAGTTTTAGAATACGTCCAGTGCTACTTGGCATACGTCCTACAGTCAACACCGCTCTGATACCACTCTGTCACACCCGGTTTTCTAAAGAACAAAACCAGGCTATTCATATGTGTGCCCAGGAAGTCCACACATATGCCAGAATGAAAAAAATATCAGAAACAATGTTATTATATAACGTATACATAGCTATATTAACACTTACATCAGAGTATCGCGGAACGGTGACTAAACTTCAGGCTCCATTCTTCTCAGGGACGGCTGACTGGGGGTAACATATGCCTAGCACTTCTACTAATCTTCTGGAAACTCCACTACACCTTTGTTCTTCTTCCGAGTAGCATCTTATTACACACTGGAGTGTTGGGGAAATAGCAAGAGTGAGTCCATGTCGAACTCAACAAGTACAACACAGGGTTCATGAGGCTCAAAAAGGCTAGACAATGTTTGACTGCATTTAGCTTTTATTCATTATATTATTAGCAATTGAGTAGCATCAAGGCATTCCAATTCCCATTAATGAATCAATGATCAATTGTAATAAGGATAATGAATAGCATTAACATGAGCATAATAATAATCAACAATAATTAAGCATGATATAACAATGGTGATCATCTATCTGTAAATGTTCCAAGGCCGCTCGTATCCGTGAGCACGGCTAGTATACCAGTTTTTAAACTCTGCGCAGAGGTGTACACTTTCACTGTGAGTCATGATTTCCAAATGCATGGGTTTGCAAGGCCCAGAACATTGAAAACCATATAAAGCCACTCAAGAGTTCGTCTAACAAGTTAGGGCCATTAGATTCACTCGGCAGGCAGATGTAGAACCCCCCTTCCCTGTGGCACAACAACCGCAGCCTATACACACTAGGCCAGGGGCTCGCACTACACCCAAAGTGTCAAGCCATTCTTACGCCATTTAAGGTAACCACTAACAAGCTAGAAAAGGTCTCTTGAACAACTAAAGCCAGAGCCATATAGCCCTCACAGCTGTACTGTATGTCCCGGATGATCACGTACAGATAAGTCCTTATGGAGAGAAACCAGAGCAACAATATAACCCCTTGCTCTAGCCCCCTTTCAACAGTAATAAAATCATCTTAATGGTTGATTGCATAGTCCATTAGTCAAATTACAAGATCATTGTTCATAATTAAGCACTAGCAGTAGCTACCCAAATGCACAACCCATAGGTGACAAGGAAAAGATATCAATAGCTAAGTTATAATCTCTATGGTTGTCAAGGAAGACACATGCATATGTATGATAATTTCAGTGAATAGGACAACAAGGATGGTCCCATGTTATACTTGCCTTGATCAAATTCTCCGATAGATACTGCTGGTCCGGCTCAAAATAATACTCCTAATCGTCGTAGTACTGCTCACCGTCTAAATTCGATCACCAAGCATCAACATACAAACATTCCGAGCAAACATACACGAAGCAAACAAAAGATACAATTAGAACAGTACACCAACAGTAGAAAAACAGTATAAAAAGTTTGTAAAACTCTTCTACTCGTTACTACTATCACACAGACGTAAAGATCACGAAAATCGGACTTAAAACGTGAAAGTTATGAATTTTCTAAGATTTCCTATAGATAAATAATTACTTTAATATAAACTCGAAAATTAAACTTTTTAAACCTACTGTACAGCTACACTAACATATAGGGCTTGCAAATATGAACCTAACACAATTTGAACGGGTCAAATCGGAGTCAAAACGGAGAAGATATGGCCTAATCAAGATAGTATGTATATACGTATTTCTATCGTATTTCGGGATTTGTTTTACTAAAGAAAAACGGCCATAAATCATATTTTAATTGAAAGTCAAGTTCAAACTAGTCATATTTTTTTTTATTTATAAATGAACATGTCTCATATTATTTAATTCATTAAACTTTATTTGACAAAAATAAATAAACATGTGAGAGCATCTACTCTAATTATATGGGACACGTGTTAAAGCTAAGCATATTATAAATTCGAAACTACTTCTGTTGCGGTTAATCAAGTTAACAGTGGATATAGTAAAGGCGAATCGTTAAACCATGTGTTGCTTTTAGTTAGAAAATATTTACATGCACATTAATCAAGTTATCAGTGGTGCATAAAAGGACGAATGTTAATCTCTATGTTGTTTTTAATTTGGAAAGCAGTTTGCACAATCATTAATCTAATTAGCATTCAAGTTAATAAATTCGTGGTCAAGTGACATGAAAAACATTAATACTAACTAAATTATAATCATAAACACACATGTTAACATGAATTAAATTAATATTTATTTATGAAACCGTGGTTATATAGTCTAAATTGCTTTTAATTATAAAGCTAGTACAAACCTATTAATCAATATAATATTTAGCGATATATAGAAAAACACGTGACATAAAAACTTTGGTACTATCGCGTAGAGCTCGACGGCACGAATCTAACGCGACAAGAACTACTCAAATCGGATTTAAAACGACTAAACAGTGGAGATTAGATGATTGAGTGGCGATTCTGTAATTACAGCATCTTGTACCTTGGGTTGTCACGTTCATAAACGTGACCATGAAGGTGCTGCTGGTGCACATCGCGGGGAGAAGGGCTTGGCCAGCGAGGAGGGGCCTGGCCGTGAAAGTCACGGACCTGATCCACGCCACCGTGCTCATGTTCGTCGTCGGCATCATTAAGTACGCGGAGCGCACCTACTCGCTCTACTCCGGCAGCGTCGACGGCTTCCGCAACAAGATCCTGGACCCGCCGGAGCCCGGGACCAACTACGCCAAGCTGATGACGGAGTTCGACTCCAAGAAGAAGGCCGGCCTGGTCGTCGAGATCGACATAGCCAATGGCCAGGCCGAACAGGCACACAAGGAGATGGAGAAGCAGGAGACGACGCGGACATGCACGGCTGGGTCCTCCGCTGTAGCTTCTTCTTCCTCGACAAGCCCGGCCACCAGATCCTGCCCGTCGACGTCGGCATCACGTACGCGCTGCTGCTGGGCGGGCTGGCGCTCGACGCGTCGGCGCTGCTCATGATCTTCTTCTCCAACCGCGCCAAGGTGTACCTGGAGACCAAGACCCGGCAGCAAGCTGCGCACAAGCGGGTCGACGCGTGGTGGCTGCAGCGAATTTGCGGCGACGGCGCGAGAGCTCTGGCTGCTGTGGCTGCTACAGTCTAGGGCTTGGACGGCGGCACGTTGATGCAAACCGAGTCGGCGGCGGGCGGCGACAGCGGCGGCGGCGGCAATAGCGGCGGCGGCGACAACAGCGGCGGCGGCGGAAAATAGGGCTAGCAGGCAGGCCGGACATATATATAGGGAGGAAGACTCTCCACCTTCACGTCAACTAGCGATATGGTGCTAATTGACGCTGCACCCTCCATCTTTACTAATAGGCCTAATTAATTATTAAAGCCCATTAGTAAATAAATGAATAGACATTTAGGATTATTGCACACAAGCTTTGATGGAAAATAAGATATTTATTATTTTCGGAATTAATTTCGTGGATAAAATAATTCTAGAAAAGTCCAGAATTATTATTTAAGCCGCGAAAAATACTCCGAAAACTCCGAAAATTCGAGGGAATTTTCTAGAGACATTATGGAACATGAGGAACCCAAATAAAGTATTTGGAGCTTATGAAAAGATGGATGAAGAGATCAAGGAAAAAGATTAAGCTCACGGAAAAATAGAATTTTGGATCCAGAAAATACCAAAGAGTTTTCCGATGAGAAGTAAACGTCGTCCTACGGTATTTTGAAAATAATAGCACTCACCAACACCAAAGACAAGCATCACACAAACACCACATTATTAAATTAATATAAAAAAAAATTTAAAACCACAATTTTCTATATTTAAATTAGCAACAACTTAACTTATCTAATAAATTTATTCAAACATTGAAATCGTTTATTTTATTTAGTATTTTTCATGCACAACCCAAAATAGAAAATTTTGGGTGTGACAATAGGACCACCAGTAAGAACAAAAAAAGTTTTTTTTTCTTTTGTAGCCACGGGTATACCATACACCTAATGCTATATCAAGCAATAGTAGTAACTGAATCAAAGCAAATGGGAGTAATCTGAGGTGCTAGCATAGGCGGAACCAAATGAGCATGAACAAAATACATACGCCGCGCATTGCCCCTGGGGACACCAGAGCAGTAAGTGGGTATTCATAATATATATCCTTGCATGTTCGTAATATTTTTATTAACTGATTTGTGAAAAGTATGAAAGTAGATACTTTATTTAAACGAAAAGGCATGTACCTATTATATGTACATACAGAGGAAACAGAACGAAATCTATAATGACATACTTTTAATTTTAGAAAGCGTATGAAATATGAAGACATTAATCAGTAACTTTGCACTCTTTTATGGCTTTGTTAAACTGTAGTTTGAACTATCAGTTTGATTCCATATAAGCGTTAGGATTCAAGATGGCAAAGCGGTAACACGATCAGGCGAAGTAGAAAAATCATTTCATGCAGTATGACATATGAATATATATGATTATTGATTAACCGAAATACAAAGTAGACATCATAAGCCATTTGCCGTAAATCATTTATCATGCACATCATTCTCATACAGCACGAACCTAGGCCTGTGATTTAATTAGAAGAAAACAAAAGGATCCAATGTAAAGCAACAATGAATAGAGGTACATGGATTTATGGTGGTGGCAATAGTAGAATCTTGGTGACA
Organism: Saccharum hybrid cultivar R570; assembly: GCA_038087645.1. Taxonomy (NCBI): domain Eukaryota; kingdom Viridiplantae; phylum Streptophyta; class Magnoliopsida; order Poales; family Poaceae; genus Saccharum; species Saccharum hybrid cultivar. The sequence continues at coordinate 4,486,416 of JAQSUU010000357.1, forward strand.
CTATTTAGGTAGGCAAAGTTGAAATCATGGTGACACCAGAAACGCACATCAATGGTCATTGTCAGGTGATCGGTGCAAATTATTGCTGAAACTTCAGACAACCCACATAATATTAAAGGCCTCATGCAGATCAATTACTTGTCAGGTGCTTAGTGCAAAGTATAGTTGAAACCTCAGAAGGCCCACATAATATTAAAGGGCTCATGCAGATGGCTTGCTAAATATCACCTGAGTCACCGTCATGTGTAAATACTTAGGAAATTTGGATGGCTCAATCACTATGGGAAAAAGAAGCCGGTCAATTAGAATGGTTGCATAACAAAATTAAAAAGTATTCATTCTGCTGAGTCAATGAGTTCGAGATTTTTTTTTCCCGGGTCATAATGGACCAGGACGATGATCTGGATCGTCCCAACTGAAATGGAAATGTTTGTCCTGCATCAGTTGTCATCTACTTCGGCAAACAATAGTGATATAAAGAATCGGTACCATTACTCTCCAAACAGTATCCGTAGAAAGAGTTGCCATCAAAGCAAAACTGTGTGCGCCGTCCAAGCAGATCAATTAATCATGTGCAAAAGGATAAACTGAGTCAGCAGTTCAGTGTCAACTGTCAAGAGAAATTGCAGGAAAAAAACTATAAGAACTGTGGACATTAATAATCATATGGGAAAGATATATAAGCAGACTGATTAGATCAGTGTGAAGAGAAATAGCAGGGAAAAAGGCTAAACTTAAAGAGCTGTGGACAGTTTTTATGCATAATTCATCTTGTAGGACGATAGAAATATCTGGTCATGTCATATTTATGTACACTTCTTTTTTAAAAAAATGGTAAGATGCATAAGAGGTGCTGACCTGTGACGCTACCTTCTCTGAATCGAGACACACATACTTCGGATTTTATTTCGTACAATCCCACATGAGTGAAATAGTAAAAAGTAACAGCCTGAACTTGATGAGATTAAGGTATAATATGTTCAGTCATACCCAGTTCAATTAGCAAACTAATAAAGAATATGGATGTAGTATAAAACCAAAAAAAAAGTGACCAGATTAGGCAAACAGTTCGTCATCCGTGAATACTATGAGATGAAAGCTGATTTCAAAAACTAATCCCTATATATTGAGGCAAGAGCAGATGGCTCTATGGTCGGTCCACATCATCTGTTTTGCGCAAGAGACATATATAGCTATCATTGCGTCAACTATGCAAGGACTCACTTCAATCACAAATTCATAATGTATAGCCACTCTTTAGATAACCAAAGGGCAGCAGAGTAAGGTAATGGAATCTGATCATGGTTAGTTCAACAGGCTGGGCAGCATGGGTGATAGAGACTAAACAGGAAATGTTTAAAAAAAATAGATGAAAGTAAGTGAATTGGAGGCACTAATTAGGACCCACCGGTGATATATCTGCTTGAGCTCTAGAAGGTTTCGGTGGCTGTAAGAGGCATCAAGAGGGACCTGGAGGCTTCGCACCAGTAACAACAGTGGATTCTATATCTATGGAAGTAAGTAGTGTTATGCTGAAATCATGCATTTTGGTGCTTGTTAATTCATAATCTTATTGTGTAGAAGGCAGAAAGGTTCATTAATTGAGCTATGCAGACTATAGAGTTAAGGAGCTAAATCTGGTTCAATCTTTTGGAGTGCTACGAAAGGACTATATTTTTTTACTGTCAAAGGAAGAGTTGTCAAAGCAGTAGCTCACCATGGCAGGGTACTCCTAATTTTCTTCAGAAGCGGTTTGATATATATTCGAAAATTAGGCAAAGACAAAGCAACAAGAGATGCAAGAAAGGAATGGTGCTAATACCTTCAGCTCAATAGTAATCTGTAAATTTAACCTTATAGCCTGTAGATCCATACCTTCAGTTCAATTGTAACACACTAAAATTTGCATCATTTTAAAATAGGAGAACTTGATTTATTTACGCAATTTTGTGAGCATTTTAACCTAGTGAAATAATATCTTGTTTAAAATAAAATCAAATATAAGGTTAAAATGAGTGTTTGTGCATACATGCCGTTGCATATTTTTTAATTGTTTTGATTGGTTTAATTCTAGAAGTAAATTATTTTAGAAATCATTTGAAAATGCATTTGATATATTAGAAAGAAAGAAAAAGAGATAGAAATTTACTTTCTACGGTTTTGGCCCGAAGGCCCAGCCTGGCCTCCCTCTCTTTCAGGCCGCTGGCCTTTTTCCCTGCAGTCGCGCGAGTGGGCCGAGCCCAGCTCGCCGAGGCCTGTCATGCCGGGCCCACGCCACAGCGGCTTCTTCTACCTCGTGTTTGAGCCGGACTCAAACATGGAGTCCGACGCTGCTCCGACTCCCCTCCCCTCTGCCTTGGCCCGCACGTCTAGCCGGCCATAAATAGTAGCCGCGGTCTGCACCACCCCTCCCAAGCTCAAACCCGGAGCCACCGACCGTGAGGTTAGCCGCTTAAGCGTCGTTCGTGTTGGAGAAGATCCGCCGCCGACATTGGAGCCGCCCGTCGACACGTCTTCGTCCCCGGCCCCGTTTTTCTCCTTCGGTGAGTGCGGATGAAGCTTCTCTTACTTCCCGTGATGTTTTTGAGTCGAATCGTGGTCTCTAGTGCCCTCACCGGGTGCGCCGGTGAGAAACCTCGCCGCCGGCCATGGCCTCCACCGCGCCGGTCACTGTAGCCGGCCGGAACCTCCTTTCTTCTTCCCTTTATTCAATCTCAGCCGTCCAAATCTAATCCAACGGCTTAGATCGCGAGGTACCCCTTCGATTGCCACTTTTGCTAAAGAGACCCTGGACTTTCTTAAGTCTTAACCCGCGGTCCATAGGCGTACAGACCGATTACGCTTTATCCTTTGGAAAGCGTAAACCTCGTCGGTTTAGATGAAAATACGTTTTCAGGTATTTACAGATTTGCCACTAGATTTGTTTTGGTCATAAAATCTATGTTTTAACTCCGATTTGACCCGTTCAAGTTGCGTTAGGTTCATAATTTCATACTCTACATGTTAGTACTACTGTTTAGTAGGTTTTCCACTTTTAAATTTTGAGGTTAGATTTAATCTATTACTTTAATAAAGAAAAGCTTGTTTAAATCATATCTTTTTCGTTTTAGCTCCGATTTGCGTGAAATTCGCGTCTGTGTGATCCTAGAGCGATGTAGATTTGTTTTAAAAACTTTTCATCTTATTTTTCTACTGTTGGTGTACTGTTCTAATTGTAGCTTTGTTTGCTTTGCATGATTGCTCTTAGATGATTGTTGTTGATGTGCTAATCGAGAAAAGACGGTGATCAGTTCGTTGGTGATCAGGAATATTATTGCGAACCAGGTCAACAGGATCAGCTAGATCAAGGCAAGTATAGCATGGGACTATCCTTGTTACCTATTCACTTTAATTCACCTAAATCATTATGCATGTGTTTCCTTGTTAAGGATGCCTTAGTATTGATCTTGTTCCTTGAATCCTATGGTTATAGCATTGGGTAGTTTGCTAGTGCTCACATAAACAATGATCTTGTAATTTGATTAATGATATATACAATAACACTAAAAGGTAATTTTTAGCAACAAGGAATAAGAGGGCTAGAGTTTTCTCTAGATTCCTCTCTATAAGGACTTATCTGTAAGCGAACATCCGGGACTTACAGTACAGCTATGAGGACTACATGGCTCTGGCTTTAGTCATATAAGAGGACCTTTTCTAGCTTGTTAGTGGTTACCTTTATGGCGCAAGAGGGGTGTGTTCCGGGTTGGGTGTAGTGCGGCCTCTGTCCCTATGTGTATAGGCTGCGTGTTATTGTGCCATACGGAAGGGGGGCTCTACATTTGCAGGCCACGAAACCTAGCGGCCCTAACTTGTTAGACGAACCTTGGAAAGACTTCATAGTGAAACTTATCTGTCCAATGGGGAGTCAAGACCTCGAACTTTTGGGGATCACGACTCATAGTGAAAGTGTACAACCTCTGCAGAGTGTAAAACTGGTATATCAGCCGTGCTCACGGTCACGAGCGGCCTTGGACCCTTATGGAATAGAGATCACTATTAATTTACTTGTTCTTGCTATTCATTATTCTCATTACATGATCATATGTTTATTAAGGGAATATTACCTACTTATTGCTACTCAATTGCTTAAAACATGATCAACTAAAAGCTACATGCAGTTAAACCAGTGTCTACCCTAATTGAGCTTCATGAACCCCATGTTATATTTGTTGAGTACTTTTGTGCTCACTCTTGCATTCCCCACACCCCAGGCTGGACTCCTGAATGTGCAAATAGTGACTACTACTTCTACTTCCCTGAAGAATACTAGACTTGTGGTCAACCAGTTGACGTGCCTGTGATATGGAGCTAGCTACCACAAGAATTATATTATGTTTCCGCTTAGTTACGTGAAGACTCTGTGATATTGTTCGTTATGTAATAAACATCTGTGATGATACTATTTATATTTGTCATCTTATGTGTGATTGATCTCTGGGCGCACGTAAGATTATGCATTCCATTTGTTCCTTAAAAATGGGTGTGACAGATTGGTATCAGAGCCATGTTGACTGTAGGACGCAAGCCTAGTTAGTAATGGTCGTGATTAGTTCCCTTTTCTTTCATTGTTTCATGCTTATCACCTTACACTTGATAATTGCTAAATTTTTATGCTCCTTTCGTCCTATTCTATTATGAAAATATTGCCTCTATTTTAACTTACCTTTGGACTAAATTCTTAGATGTCTCGTGCCCGTAAGACTGCCCGTATCACCACTGGAGGTTACTTTCCACCTCGTTCCCTGTATGAATCAATGGAGCTTAGGGAAGAATCAGAAGACACTGCACCAACCCTGCTACCTTCATCAGATCAAGCGCCGGAACCAGATATGCCTCAAGAAGAACTTGAACCAAAGGAGGAGGTTGTCTACTTGAGTGATGGTGAAGAATCGTCGATTGAAAGCATAGTTTTAAATCTCCCGCTATAGCTGCCGCTATAGCCCGCTATAGCCTTTTGAGGCAGGGTGCCGCTATTTGTGTTCATGTACAATTTAGCCGCTATATCCCGCTATAGCCCGATATAGCTCCGCTATTAGCTGTTTTAGAGATATACCGCTAAACACCTTAGCCCGCTATTTAAAACATTGGTTGAAAGCCTTGGTTAAAGCCTTGGGGAAAGACGTCAAGAGGTATCAAGAGGTGATAGATGGTCTAAGGATTGATCAAGGCATGGAGATGATCTATGACTATCATGAACATCAAGCCCGTCCTTAGGAGTTGGAATACCATCTATGTAATAATACGATAGTACGAATAGTATCGAGTTAAGTTGAGTTTTGTGGTGTCGTGTGAACTCTGTGTGGTTAGTTGAGTTATTATTGTGCTTATGTGTGAGTTGGTTTTTCCATGTAATGAGTGCTGGAGCTCTGTGGGCTTGCCTACAAGAGTTCCTAGTTAAATATACTAAGTTTAAGTATGAAAAATAAATAGTTTAGTTGGGATAACCTTTTCTCTCTGTTCTGTCCTTTCTGGAGCAGTCTGCCTTTCCTTTTATTCTCGGAATTAACTGTTCAGCGAAAAATTCTAAAATTTTTATGAGAGTAACTAGAACCACGTAACTTTCCAATGTCTCTGGAATCACCTTATTATCTGTTCTGGATCTTGAGATATAGTCGTGACAAGATGAAGTTTCTGTGCAGTCTGGAAACCAGAAACAGTTTCTGTTAGGTCCTGTTTTTGGTTAACTTCATGACAGAATTTGGATTTGTGAGTTAAAGAAAAGATGTAGATAATTTCATAAGTTTTCCAACCATGTAAAGTACACCTCTACTGGATATCTATAACTCGAGATAGGTCTGTTTTACCGAACTACTAAAAATTGAAATATGTCCAGAAAGTTATCAGATTCCGTTCGCTATCTCTAGGACTGTCTAATATGAGATAATCTCTAAGATTTGATATTGTGTTGGATAACAGATGTCTGGAAGAGGACGAGGTCAAGGCCGTGATCGTGGAGTTGGTCCACCACCTACTATTCATGAGCTTTTGGCAATATAGACCCAGTTGATGGAAGCTCTGGTGAACAATCAGCAAAACCAGCCAGTTGGAGGAGCACCTGCGCGAGATAAGCGTGGTGAATTTTTGAAGGGTCATCCCCCGGTGTTCACCCATGCCACTGATCCATTGGAAGCTGATGATTGGCTTCGTGCGGTGGAGAAGCAGCTCAACATTGCTCAGTGCAATGATCAATAGAAGATGTTGTTTGCTTCAGGACAACTTCAAGGAGCAGCTCAAGACTGGTGGGATTCATATCAGTATGGCCGTCCTGTCAATGCTCCCGTCGTTACTTGGCAAGAATTTACAGAGAGTTTCAGATCCTATCATATACCTGAGGGAGTGATGGCGCTGAAGGCCAAAGAATTCCGCAACTTAACACAGGGATCTATGCCTGTAGCAGAATATCGAGACAAGTTTGCTCAGTTGTCACGTTATGCGCCGAATGAGGTGGCTAATGATGCCGATAAGCAGCAACTTTTCCTGAAGGGTCTACATGATGGTCTTCAATTGCAGCTGATGTCCAATGCTTATCCAGATTATCAAACATTAGTGAATCGCGCTATTGTAGTGGATAACAAGCGCAAGGAGATGGATGCCAAAAGAAAGAGGCTTCAGGGACAAGTATCTGGAAACAACGCTCGCCAGCGCACTGGTTTCCAACAAGGCTATCAGCAGAGGTATCTACCTAATCAATGGAATCGTGGTCAACTTCCTCCACGTAGTCAGTTTCTGCAACGTCCTCCTTATCAGCCGCAGAATGGCAATAACCGTCCTCCGCAGCAGAATGGGAACCAGAATCAGCGTTAGAGTACCCCTAACAACACTCCAATGAAGACTAGTGCTCCTAATACTCCCACCAAGTGTTTTCGTTGTGGAAAGGAAGGTCACCTATCTTATAATTGTCCTGAGAAGGTCAATCAGCAAACCCCCCAGAAGCAGAACAGTAATCAGAAGGTACCATACTACGGAAAAGTGACTCATGTGTCTGAAGATACCGCGATGGCGGAACCTGAAGTTATGCTCGGTACGTTCGATGTTCACTCCATTCCTGCTACTGTTCTTTTTTATTCTGGAGCTTCGCATTCATTCATATCTCAATTATTTGTTAAGACACATAGCATCCCTTTATGTGCCATGAGAAACCCCATATTAGTCAATTCACCTGGGGGAAGTATGCAAGCTTCCTACCAATGCCTCCCTGTTAGTTTAATTTTAAGGGGGGTAGAATTCAAAGTGAGTCCTATAGTGTTGAGAACAGCTGGGATAGATCTTATTCTGGGACTAGATTGGATGAAGCAAAATCAGGCAGTAATTCAGTGTAAGGAAAAGGCAGTAGCCCTAACAACCCCGAAGGGAGATCGAATTAGTGTGGAGATCGTAGTGCAGAAGCCGCAGACAGCCATAGTGAATCGACTTGATGATAATGTCAATCAAGAGGATCCAGTTGTGGAGGAATTCCCGGATGTGTTCCCCGATGACTTGTCAGGTATGCCACCCGACCGCGACATTGAGTTTATTATTGAATTATTGCCTGGAACTGCACCTATAGCTAAGCGACCGTATAGAATGGGGGTTAATGAATTAGAGGAACTTAAGAAACAAATAAAAGAATTGCAAGAGAAAGGTTTTATTCGTCCTAGCTCATCATCGTGGGGAGCTCTCGTGATCTTTGTTGATAAGAAGGATGGTTCTCAAAGGATGTGTATTGATTATCGGTCACTTAACGAGGTAACTATTAAGAATAAGTATCCACTGCCTAGGATTGATGACTTGTTTGATCAGTTGAGAGGTGCTTGTGTGTTTTCAAAGATTGATCTTCGTTCCGGTTATCATCAGTTGAAGATTCGTGCTACTGATATACCAAAGACAACATTTACAACACGGTATGGTTTGTATGAGTATACAATAATGTCTTTTGGCTTGACTAATGCTCCTGCGTACTTTATGTACCTGATGAATAAGGTATTTATGGAGTATCTCGATAAGTTTGTAGTTGTGTTTATTGATGACATATTGGTATATTCCAAGACTAAGAAAGAATATGCCCAACATTTAAAGATGGTCCTGCAAAAGCTCAGAGAGCATAAGCTCTACGCTAAACGTAGTAAGTGTGAGTTCTGGTTGAAGGAAGTTGCCTTTTTGGGTCATGTGGTCTCTAAGGGTGGAATATCAGTGGATCCTAGCAAGGTAAAGGATGTGTTGAATTGGAAGCCACCAACCGATGTGGGAGAAATCCGTAGTTTCTTGGGATTGGCTGGATATTATAGAAGATTTATTGAGGGGTTTTCCAAGCTTGCTAAGCCAATGACAGCATTGTTAGAAAAGAATGCTAAGTTTGTGTGGTCTGATAAGTGTCGGGTTAACTTTGAGGAATTAAAGAAAAGATTAACAACAGCCCCGGTGTTAGTTTTGCCAGATTTGAGTAAGCATTTCTCTATCTACTGTGATGCATCTCGTTTGGGTCTTGGTTGTGTGCTTATGCAAGAAGGCAAAGTAGTGGCCTATGCATCGCGACAGTTGAGGAAGCATGAGTTAAATTACCCTACTCATGACTTGGAATTAGCAGCAGTGGTACATGCTTTGAAAATATGGAGGCATTATCTGATTGGACATAAGAGTGATATTTATACAGATCATAAGAGTTTGAAGTATATTTTCACCCAATCAGATCTAAACTTGAGACAACGTCGATGGTTAGAGTTGATTAAGGATTATGATTTGGAGGTACATTATCATCCGGGCAAGGCCAATGTTGTTGCAGATGCTCTTAGTAGGAAGAACTATGTTAATGAGGTACAAGTAGTGCCTATGTCGAATGAGTTGTGTGCTGAGATTGAACATTTGAACTTGGGTATTGCCATCAATGTGGTGGAATTGGTGATAGAGCCTGTACTGGAGCAGGAAATACGTAAGGGTCAGTTGATAGATGACAGGATAAAGGAGATAGTTGGGAATATACCGAAAGGTAAGGCATCTGGATTCTATTTGGATGATAAAGGAACTCTATGGTTTGGAAAAAGATTATGTGTGCCTGAGGACAAAGCTATAAGAGAAGTAATTCTACGTGAAGCACATGAGTCTGCTTACTCTATTCATCCTAGAAGTACCAAGATGTATATTGTAACAGAACCGTCCAAATTATAAGAGCACAAGTATAAAAACAATCACCGAAGTGATCAAATTCTCATACTTGAGCCCATATAACTCCGGTAGTCCAATGAACTCACAAGGGATTTCAAATCAACCAACATACAAGCCAAGATCGTAGTGATTCAACATAACAAGTCACATGTTACAACCATTTCGCAAGTAATTCAATATACATCGGAGTTCAACATAGTTATTACAACTTAAGTTTAAAAGTAGCGGAAGCAAAGTAATTTGAAACTAACATAAATCTTATTTCAAATACATGCCAGTACCCCGGTCGACTTCCAACAAAAGCATTAGAGATAAGGTAAATAAGAAGGATCATGCCCATAATCACACTCCGCCACTACGGTAGGAGCCAACCAACTCTTGCAGCCGCCATGATACATCACAACCTGCAACAAGTGGGGATAAAACCCTGAGTATGACAAAGTACTCAGCTAGACTTACCCGTCAGAAACCAGAAATAAGGTGACACCAAGGATCATGCAAGGCTGATATAAAGTGGGCTAGCTTGACAACATTTTGCATAAAAGCTTAATATGGATAAGTAGTCATTAATGCTTAAGCATCAAGTTAATTATCATTAACCTGTCCTCTATATTAGAACCTATACTAGAGCACTCACTTTATTAGGAGCAAACAATATTAACCATAGCAGGTATAAATTGAGGCAACCTTTCCATCGTGATCCAATTAACCATCTGTTCAATTTAATGGAATCTACGTTGCCGCTGCTCAAGTCAAGTGCTCACTAACCGGGAGCGACGGCGATTCGAATCGAATTCCTATCCAGCTGGAGGGGTATTTCTAACACTCACCGTGCAGACCCCTGCCAGGGTCGCACAGGCCACCTTTTCATATGATTCAGGAATCACAGGTCCGAATGATGTCGCGACCCCAAGGGCGACACTCTGCCAGGTGATAGGGACTCTAACCCCCCCTTGGTCTCACGCCAATGTCCCCAAGCACATCCTTTCTCTCCTCCAAGAAGCAACCTACCATTCGATTCCCGGCCTGAACCACATTACTCGGCTTCGCGGTCGGAACGGCTTATCCGGCCAACTAAGTGTTAGACTGCGTTCAACATGACTCAAGGACGTACAGCGAATCGGTCCTTAAATGACTCAGACAGGGATAGATCCACACCTAAGACCTCCATGCCTTGTCGCTTCACTATCATCATCCCGTCCGGTCTCATTTCATTTTATTAACACATTGTTCCATTCCACGATAGCAAATATAGCCAACCGTGCCATATATGAATATCCCTATATCTCGCAGGTGACAGGAAATCACCTGACTTCTACTGCTTAAAGCAGGGCTAAGCATCTACTCGATCCTAGTCTATGTAGGATTCAAGGATTCATATATCTGGACAAGGAATGATATAATGCAGCAAGAGTTTCCAACCAACTCCTATCACTTAATGCAACAATACTTATAACATATATAGAATTAATTGCTTTGAAGATAGGAGGCTTATAATGCTCCGGGGCTTGCCTGGGATCCGACTCAAGTTAGAGTATGTCAGATGAGTTCGCTTGGCGAGCATCTTCAAATCTACCACTTGTCCGGTCCTTCGATCTTCGGGATGGATCCACCAACTCCATCTTCGGGTTTGGCTCCACCTTAGGTCCTTCACGTGCTTCAGCTAACGTACCTAAATGAGGTGCAACAATGCATATGTATGAATGCATAGAAGTGCAATAAACAAAGTAATCAAACAAGCATACCAAAGTTCTCCTAAACACCTAGATCTAATTAACTTAATCCTCACTAGGGCATAACATAGAAGATTGCAAACACATCAATCAAGAAACAAGCCTCACAAGATCACAGGGTACCACCCAAGTATCATCAAAGATATGAGTCACACTTCAATACCCAAGCACGATAAAGTTAATTAAAGTACTAGAACTAGAAATTGCTACCTTCTGGACATCAGACCAATAGCTGAGTAATTTAATCATAACTGGAGATCTACAACTCCAAATGACTTACAAGAAGACATTATGGAAAGCTTATGAAATTATCTAAATTTCATTTATAATCATCTAAACCTGATTCTAAAATTTACTAGGTCGAAATACAGAAGGTACAGAATCTGTCCTGAAAGGACAGAGAGCAACCTAAATCTGAACCCAACTTAGAACAGCTGTAGTTTCTAAACCATATGTCCAATTGCCACCAAAATTTAGCAGTAGCTAGATCATGAAATTCACAACAACTTTGTTATAGCACACAAGACATGAAAACATCATTTGCATAGGGTAATTAACAATATTCTTAAATCTGTTCAGAAACCTCATTTGCAAGAAATAATTATTAACTTATGTTGCAAACATATACTTGGACAAAACTAACTTTACCAACATGTCACACATGACTAATGAACACCAGAAAACATAATGTCCATTCCTAAATAAATTCTTTTAATGCATTTTCTTAATTTATTTAGATAATTAGGTGGAATTATGAACACATATCCAAGGTGCACAATAAATTCTACCAAAATTACAGTGGCCTACACATGCTCCCAAAAGTCTACTATCCAAATTTGAAACCATTTGGACATGTATAACAACCTCTATGAAAAAGACAAATGGCTATAGCAATAAATCATGTGAGAGCAAGTTAAACTTAACACTCAATATTTTCTGTGAACACAAGGCCATATTATGAATCAATATGATAGAGACACATCATACTAAGGTAATGGAACAACATTTTCTATTTTATCATTTATATATTATTTATAAGCTATTTATCAAGCTATAAACAAGTTAAATCAATAACTTGATCATGCAGTAAGCAATGACCATGAAAGTTATACCACAGTACATTTATAGCATGGAAAGACTACCATAAAATTTTCACATCATTTGGAGTAACACAGCTCAAGATATAAAGATGACAAGCAATATAATGTAGATTTCCTTATTTATCAAGGTCATTTCAAAACCCTAAGAAAATAGTGAACAACTAGGGTGTTTAATATTTTTCCTAGCAAGTACATGTCACCACAAAATTAGCAAAACAAGAATCACTATTTTTGGAGTTCTAAAACTCCAGATCTTGCTCTGGTTAAGTTTAAAGGCATTTTTAGAGTATTTTTAAAACTTAAATAAAGACATTAGAAAATACCTACAAACATGTAACATATTATGACTCCACTGCATAGATCTCTTCTCAAGGTTTCCAAAAAGTCCACATTTGCTATTTTTGGACTTACCTAGCAAGAGATATGAATTTTAGATGATTTAATCCAATTCTGAAATTCAAAAACAAAACCAACTACTCCACCCTAGATCTGCTAGGCGCACCCGATTTCCCACCCCAGATCTGTCACTACTAAAACCGACATGTGGGACCCGCTGCTCAGCCGGGCCCACCTATCATGCTCACCACGAGAGACAGAGAGAGGCGTCGGCCTTCATTCCCCCCGGCACCGGAAACAGGGGAGGCGCCCGGTGGCTTGCCGGCCGGCCATTCTCCGGCGATGGAGTCACCGGCGGCGGTGGCCAAGGGCGGCACGAGCACCAGCTTGCCCACCCGCAACCAAGGGAGGTGGAATCACGACTGGAGGTGGACCGTGGCCTCCTGGCCACGTGCACGGGCGGCCTAGTGGTGGCCGCGCCGGCGGTGGCGGTGAACCGGAGGCGAACGACGGCGGGGAAAGGCAGCTCGGGCACCGCCGTGCCAGACCACATCCGTAGGTGGCCGAATCATGACCGGAGATGAACCACAGCCTCCTGGCCACGCGAGCCGGACGCCCGGCGACGGCTTCGCCGCGGCGGCAGCGCGGAGGCGCGACCCGGCGAGCACCGGCGGCGGCCGAGGAATGGGGAAGCCCAAGTGCGTTTGCACGCACCCGCAGCGTCGCTCGGCCGAGCTCAGGGCGGCCCGAGGCGGTTTGGCCACGTGCGCGGGCGGCATGCCGCGTCGGCGGCCGGTCACGATGATGACGGCCTTGGCAACGGCGGCCAACAACAAAGGCGGAGTGGCGGGGAAGACACCACGGGCTTGTGGGCACACGTAGGGCTGCACTGCTCGGCTGGAGGGGCACTAGAAGGGAGAGATGACCGCGGCATCGTGGCGTCGGCCATGGCGATGTCGAGCTCGGAGCTTGACCAAGGGGAGCGCGGCAGCGACGGTGAGCAAGGGGAAGGGTCAGGGCGGCACGAGAGGGAGTGGGGAGCGCCAGGGGTAGGCTGGCATCCACACCGACGCAAGGAGAAGGGAGGGTACGTGTCGGGGTGGTGAGGTTCCCAGCTCGTGCATGGGTGACACGCACAGGCCGCGCGGCGCCCTCTGGTGCATTTCGACGAGCACGTGGTAGACAACGGTGTACCTGACGTGGGAGATGATTTGGGCCGGCTATGGGCCGATTCTGGACATGGGCCAATTGTCAAAGTTGTTCACCTCGGTATACTCTACAAATTTCCTTTAAGCACTATGGTCATAAGACCCACATATTAGGAGATAATCAGTCCCCAAATCACCAGTGTCAACGAGTTAAGCTAGGGCTCGGTTTTGGGATTTTGAAATGCCAAACTTGGTCAAATCGATCCCAACTTTTTACATGATGTTCTCCAACAAATTGTTTCCAACATTCATTTTTGGGCCAATTGAAGTTACTTAGTAAAAACTCGAGAACGTGGGATGTCAATGTCGAAGACACTGAAATCGGGGTTTTAAAATTGTTTAAGTGTTGGAAACAGTCCCAATTCTGACTTGTGGGCCCTATTTGAGCATGTTACACACATTTTCATGACTTGACTCTTAAACAAAGTTTGTTCCTTATAACATTCTCTATGACTTTGTCAAAGGGTGCATAGTCATGCAAAGCTCCTAAGTCACACTTTTGAAATGGTCAAACCAAAGGGCTCCAGGGTCCATACATGGTCAACCACCAATTAGAAGCATATTTAGGCCAAATGATCAACATGAACATTGTTCCATTAAGTGTCCTAAGTGTAGTTAAGGTCTTGTAGAGTTCATCTAGAGTCATTTGGACAAGTTTGCAAGGTTTGGTTGATGATCTATAGTTCCATTAACTTAATGGGACAAATTCCAATAGGAATGGAACTTATCATTTCATGTGACTTTTTGATTCCAAACTTCATGAAACTTTTCCAGGGATCAATATAGATAGTTATTGATGTGAAGATACTTTGATAACAACACCCAAGCATATATCTTTTAATTGAGCCTATATGTAAGCAAGGGTGCAACATCCAAGTTTAGATTAGGGTTTATTTCCATAGGTTTGACTTGGCATCGTCATCTACACTAATTTATCATGTTTGAGCTTAAACCCACTACTTAATTGGTGATCAACACCTGGGGTGTTACAGCCCTCCCCCCTTAAAAGAATCGTGTCCCGAGATTCGGAATGGAAGATCTTTTAAGGAAGAGAGACACGTTATCTAGTTCCCAACATCTGCTATAGCATGCAGCTATAAAGCATCAACATCGGCGAACAATTTGGTCAAAGGCACTTTCTGATACTTACTCTTTATGGAAAAATTCGTCTAAAGAATTTCCTTCATTGACTTCCATGAAGCATTGTTACTTTGGGAGGAATCCAAGATAGCACGTACTGCATTCTCAGTGTACGGAGATCATTTGGTCCATGAGTGAACCACTCACAAGTATCTGATTCTTTAGTGAACACAACATAGTCCGTATGAACTTTACACTAGACCGAACTCTTCAGAAGTATACTCGTTGAAATGACTCTATGTTCACAAAGTTTGAAAAGTAGCCCTCTACCAGAATGGCTTGAGCGCAACCTTCCAAATGGGGTGAGATCATAGATGACAAACATCCTCTGAGGTTATAGGATACTGATTAACCAATAGACAGGGTCTATGTTGGTCGTAAATGTTCAATCCTTCTGATATCAACTAATGAAAAACTACTTAAGGTTCCATGTGTGCAGTTCTCTTTCTCTGATGACAACACTGTATTATCTAAGTCTGTTGATGGGTTAGTGAATGTGATAGCTGACTCTGTCGGCTTCGTATTCCTGCCAACAGTTATTTAATAAGATTCTTTGATCCAAAGACAACAGTTATCTGGGTTGAAGCAGATGCAACCTCTTGGGTAAAAACATTTATAAGGTACTAAAGTATGTCATCATTGGATAATCATTACTAAAGAATGATGTTGCGAGGCCTTAAGGACAACAAAAGTTGTAATATTTACTAAACCGCGGGGAGTAGTCTACCACCAAGCGATTGAGTAAAATTTTCCTTGGTGACTTAGTTGTATTGTAAGTTGAGCTGACTTGCAGCATAACAACTTTGTCAGGCCAACTTTCACCTTGAGGCTTCCTTTTTCGGATCAAATAGCAGCTCTAAGATGGGAAATTTGTTGTTTGACACTTTTCAAATTGCTTTTGATTCACGATGGTATAAATTGATTTGCAGAAACCAAGGCTACTCGTACATTGGGGATATGAGAAACCAAAAGCAAATGAAAGAGTGTAAACTAGTATCTGTGAGACCTCAAAAGGACCATCCAACAGCAGATCTCGACTATTAATTTACATACCAATCCGAGGATGCACACGCTTTGAACTTGCAGGTTACTTTTGCAGGGCAAAACACATATTCTGCCTGGAGAACATTCCTACAAGGATAAGGAACCGCTTCTGAATATTCCTTGACACTTCGTCCAATAAAGTTATGGACAAACCATTTGTGGCACC
Organism: Saccharum hybrid cultivar R570; assembly: GCA_038087645.1. Taxonomy (NCBI): domain Eukaryota; kingdom Viridiplantae; phylum Streptophyta; class Magnoliopsida; order Poales; family Poaceae; genus Saccharum; species Saccharum hybrid cultivar. Next base: position 4,502,323 of record JAQSUU010000357.1, read on the forward strand.
TATGGGCACAAGGATGCTAATTGAAACTAGGTCATGCTTTCTCTAATTCTTCGCTTTAGCTGATAGAACACCTTGCACTATCTGTGTGATTGTCCAAGATGGAATTGACTTGGTCGTAATGACTCTGGGCGACAGAGTATCACTCCAGTTATTGGCTAGTTGATTAACTTCTTGTTGGTTATTGCTCTGTAAGACCTAGCCTTCGTAGCTACCAAAGAGTCATTACCTAACTGGAGATTAACCTTCCTATTGGTAACTAATTAGTTGTCTCTCAACACTAAAAAGTTCCAATTCTTCATTCTCGACCACAACAACTATGGTTGATGCAGAACAGATGGTTGCCATCGAAGTCAGTGGATAAGGAGTCACACCAAAGATGGTTGATTTCGACGGTATGGCCATTATGCATACAAAGGTTAAAACTTGTATATTGTAACGATCGAGTCTTATCCAGCGGATGACTTGTCCAACATTAAGTGTCGTGTGTCCTTTTTATCCAATAGAGATGAGATACTTGCTTACTAGATGACGTTCGTCAAGTCTGACAACTAAGTAGAGTCACTTGTCTACCACCTATTGCAGTCTGTTAATGTTTATGTCAGTAACCTGTTCTTCAAAGGTTATCCTCTTAGTAACTTCAGGAGGAAGTGTTACTACTTTTAGTTCAATATAAGGGTCTTTTGATAAGATATGGGAAAACAACCAAGGAAGAAGGTCACATGAACATCACATCAGCGTTGTTCTGCAATGGATTATGATTAGAAATCATGATACCAGCGCGTGCCGAGCAGCACAACCTTGTGTGTGCACCCACAGGAGGCTCTCGGTTTCGTCGCGGCACCATTAGTTGCTACTCACAACATCATTACTGAACATGCACCCGATGAGGAATTTCAAATGGCATAGATTGGGTTGTCGAGGTAGATGAATGAATTTGCAAGCACACGATTTAGAGGCCATAGCAGAGAGACGTTGCGTCACACTAGCTAACCTTTGGGAGAGGCACCCGGAAGGTTCAACATGGATTTGGGTACGATCTCCACAACTGGCAATGTACGAACCATGGTCAAAGGCTAGCGTTGATGGAAATTAACTTGGTAGGTCAGTCGGCAAGGGTTTTCACAAAAAGGGTTGGAAAACATCCACGGCTTATACAACAAATAGGAGAACTAAACTTTGGGCTTTCGGTCAAGCAAGGGCATGGATACAAACATTCAAGGACTAACCACTAAGTCTATATGCTCAGACTCCTAAGATAGAGAACCTAATGGAAGACAACAACCATACAATTACATATGTGAACTTTGTTCTAGGATAAAGCTATGTGACCCTCGTATGCTCACCGAGGACAAACGAGGTGACAACTAGAGCACTACCTAGAGACAAACACACATACAACACCATAGTCAAGCAGACATTGGAGAAAATTCAAACGAATGGGCTTAAGCAAACAATCCAAAGCACAAGACTCACCTAAAATAAGCATTCATCTCAAGCACGAACTAACTACAAGTTTAGCTCAAAACAAACGCTAGCTAAGGTGACTAACTTAACATGTGCACAGAATCTAGACAGCAGCATATTAACTACTTGTTTCAACCATAACTGAGGTTGTAGACCTTCTATAAAGGTGATCCTAGCCTTTCTAGACATCTTAAGAATATGACTACACTTTAGTTATTCATACCAACAGCTAATTCATCGATTAACATGACCAAAAATGCTAATGTTTCAGATCTGTACCAATATGGACAGAAAACTGACAAGAACTTCAAAAATGCATAACTGGAGTTCTAGGGACACAACAAGGCTGAGCCTTAACTTTATGTAAAGTTTATTAATTTGTCTATAACTTTCTTTTTATCATATTAAGATGATTCTATAGCTAACAAGGCTAAACAAGACAAAGAAGACATCTCTGCCCAGATGTGGACAGATTCTGTCATTCCACTTGGCAAGCTCATAAGTAGAAATTTCGACCACCAAAATTAGTGCTATAGGGCACTTTGGAAAGCTTAGAAAAAGTACTACACTTCTTCTATTATCTCCAAGACATGATTCCATATGCACATAGGTCAAACAAACCAAACATTCAGATCTATTCAGAGCATAAGCAAAACCTGACAGTAAACTTCTAAAATTCATAACTCTCAAACCATAAGACCTAGGGTCATGAAATTTTAGGACAAGCTATATAATTAAGTTAGCTACAACTTTGGTATTCTTCATAACTACAGAAGACACCATTATGAGCACGAAAGCATCACTACAACAGAAATCGTTATAGCAGCCAACGTCCTAAAAGCAAAACAAAGCTTGCCTTTGTTCTACTTAACAAGAGAGTACACAAACATGTTATTATAATAGCTATAAATTTTGTTACCTTAGACCAACACCAATTTAATTCATTCATAAGAATCCATAATTACTTAAGTGAGGTCTAAAGCATTGACAAACACTTAGGGGGGCAACATAAAGGCATTCTTGTTTAGCTTCACACAAGAAAGATAGTGTAACACATTGATCACAAGTTACACACTATAGAACAAGGGTGAGAAGAGTATAGCCATGCATAAAGCAACAATCATGAAGATGCATGCTTCGTCCTATTCGTCCTCAAAAGATTGCCAACCTAAGGTGGCGATCACGTTCTATGTCGGTGGCATAACACGCACTCTCTCGATATATAGCTAGTCGACAGCTACATTTGACTTACGCATTCGTGGTTAGCGTACCTGCAGAAAAGTTTCATTGCAGCCCAACAATTCCCCAATATAAGGCACACAATGAAAGCAGTAAGTAAAATTTTTAAGTACTCCCATATACATATACCCCTGTATATATACATGTAGCACCAAAACTACCCGAATCATTCGATCACCCACAATTAAGTACCTTCATATATACATGTGTGTAACATATAAATAATCCAGTAACCAAACTAGCTCTCCCCTAGACCGAGGGTTGGACGGTCATGCTCTCACAACTCACACTTACCTGAGCGTAGGTGCGACGTTGTATAAAAGTAAACTTAGCAACATATATGGCTATTTCATATACGAAGGCTACCTCTAATCTAACACACCGGATAGTATAGTGTGGGAGAGTCATCACACATGCATACCTTGGCCTGGGCGTAGATGCATAAATGAAAAACCCCCCAAGTTAGTACTTATATAAGCCACCTAATAATCCTTATATGGGCATAAGGAAATTGACCACTGGCATACTTAGGTTTAAAATTCAGTTTTCACATACCTATATATAGCTATAAATTGATAAAAACTGATTTTATAAAACAAAACATTTGTTTTAAATACACATACGACAAGTTTAATGTTGAATCTTGCTCCAATGCCAGCTGTAACAGAACCATCCAAATTATAAGAGCACAAGTATAAAAACAATCACCGAAGTGATCAAATTCTCACACTTGAGCCCATATAACTCCGGTAGTCCAATGAACTCACGAGGGATTTTAAATCAACCAACATACAAGCCAAGATCGTAGTGATTCAACATAACAAGTCACATGTTACAACCATTTCGCAAGTAATTCAATATACATCAGAGTTCAACATAGTTATTACAACTTAAGTTTAAAAGTAGCGGAAGCAAAGTAATTTGAAACCAACATAAATCTTATTTCAAATACATGCCAGTACCCCGGTCGACTTCCAACAAAAGCATTAGAGATAAGGTAAATAAGAAGGATCATGCCCATAATCACACTCCGCCACTACGGCAGGAGCCAACCAACTCTTGCAGCCGCCATGATACATCACAACCTGCAACAAGTGGGGATAAAACCCTGAGTACGACAAAGTACTCAGCTAGACTTACCCGTCAGAAACCAGAAATAAGGTGACACCAAGGATCATGCAAGGCTGATATAAAGTGGGCTAGCTTGACAACATTTTGCATAAAAGCTTAATATGGATAAGTAGTCATTAATGCTTAAGCATCAAGTTAATTATCATTAACCTGTCCTCTATATTAGAACCTATACTAGAGCACTCACTTTATTAGGAGCAAACAATATTAATCATAGCAGGTATAAATTGAGGCAACCTTTCCATCGTGATCCAATTAACCATCCGTTCAATTTAATGGAATCTACGTTGCCGCTGCTCAAGTCAAGTGCTCACTAACCGGGAGCGACGGCGATTCGAATCGAATTCCTATCCAGCTGGAGGGGTATTTCTAACACTCACCGTGCAGACCCCTGCCAGGGTCGCACAGGCCACCTTTTCATATGATATAGGAATCACGGGTCCGAATGATGTCGCGACCCCAAGGGCGACACTCTGCCAGGTGATAGGGACTCTAACCCCCCCTTGGTCTCACGCCAATGTCCCCAAGCACATCCTTTCTCTCCTCCAAGAAGCAACCTACCATTCGATTCCCGGCCTGAACCACATTACTCGGCTTCGCGGTCGGAACGGCTTATCCGGCCAACTAAGTGTTAGACTGCGTTCAACATGACTCAAGGACGTACAGCGAATCGGTCCTTAAACGACTCAGACGGGGATAGATCCACACCCAAGACCTCCATGCCTTGTCGCTTCACTATCATCATCCCGTCCGGTCTCATTTCATTTTATTAACACATGGTTCCATTCCACGATAGCAAATATAGCCAACCGTGCCATATATGAATATCCCTATATCTCGCAGGTGACAGGAAATCACCTGACTTCTACCGCTTAAAGCAGGGCTAAGCATCTACTCGATCCTAGTCTATGTAGGATTCAAGGATTCATATATCTGGACAAGGAATGATATAATGCAGCAAGAGTTTCCAACCAACTCCTATCACTTAATGCAACAATACTTATAACATATATAGAATTAATTGCTTTGAAGATAGGAGGCTTATAATGCTCCGGGGCTTGCCTGGGATCCGACTCAAGTTAGAGTATGTCAGATGAGTTCGCTTGGCGAGCATCTTCAAATCTACCACTTGTCCGGTCCTTCGATCTTCGGGATGGATCCACCAACTCCATCTTCGGGTTTGGCTCCACCTTAGGTCCTTCACGTGCTTCAGCTAACGTACCTAAATGAGGTGCAACAATGCATATGTATGAATGCATAGAAGTGCAATAAACAAAGTGATATGACCACGACAACCAACAACATGTTACAACCTCCAAGTCAAGTTATACCATCACCAGTCCAAGTCTTTGATGGACCAATTACACGTAGTCGAGCCAAGAAGCTACAACAAGAGGTGCACGCGCTACTTTCTGAAAATCATTTTAATGTTAATGAGAATTATATACTGCCTAAGTCGTGCACATTGCTATTGCTTAGGTGCACCACGGAGGATGACAAGAAGACACCAAGGGTGAACCAAAGAGGAGGATCACGTTCGAGCCAGTCCCGTGTGACAGAACCATCAGAAAGAATCAGTCACAACGTTTTGCTCGCAAAAGCTATGAAGGCCCATGAGGACTTGTTGGAAAGCTTATCAAGTCTAGTTTCAAGCCCAAGTTCTCTCACTTGATTTGGATTCTCCAATGTTGAGATTCGACTAATTTAGTATAGACTGGTCAGCTAGTCAGCAGTCAGCCTGATGTCCAAGTTCCCATGCAAAACTATACCAATCTACAATATTTTGTGGTACATGCTGCACATGGTGTGAAAGGTTATCAAGTTAACTTTCCAACCCAACAAACCGCATGTCATTTGGAGTTTCCAAGATAGAGTTATTGCCAAAACACTGAAGACTGCGCTGAAGACCAGCAGCCACGCGAAAACTCTCCAAGAAGGCATCTCGAGGAGGCCCGTTCACATAGTGCGTCTTATATTTTTTCTTTTCGAGTTTCCACCTATCTAGCAGGGCTGTTGCTAGTATAAATACCTCCTAGACTCATTGTAATCGCAGACTTTTGATAATAGAATACAAACCCCCCTTTTGTTCAGCTGTGTGCTAACAAATATTGAGAGAGATCTCTACCCCTTTGCTCTTGTGATTTCCTTTGCGAGATTTACAGAAGCGGCGGCTTCATCCGCTCCCAATTGGTGCTCCTACTCCCTTCGAGGTTTCCTCGATTGATTGTAGGCTGTGTTGGTTGGTTCTTTGAGAGTGTGGTTGGGCAAATCCTCGATTCAGGTTGCCGGTTAAAGACGGTGGTTGGCTTCGAGTTTTATTTGCCAGGTTGCACTAGTTATCGCTGCCTGCAGCAAGTTATCCGGCTGTTCTTCAGCTAGTTATCGGTGATCATCCTACGTCGTGAAGATCGGGACCCCCTGAGCGTATCATCTGGTATCAAAGCTTTCGTTACCACGGTAGGATTTCTTTCCCTTAGCTACTTATATATTTTGTTTCGTCCTATCCACCAAAAAGCCTAAAAAATACATTGCTTTAGCCCTTTGTTTCAATCTGTTATTTTAGTGAGTTTTGTTAAGTTTCAGTTCATTAGAGTCTTTGTTTTAGTTGCTGATCATTATCCTTTGCGTGTCCTTTGAGCCTCTTTATATATCTGAAAATCCCTACAAAAAAAATCTGAAAACTCATATCATGTCCTTCGCGTAAACTTTGATCCTATTATAGCTACCGGTTGTGTTTTGTTCTTATCTTAATTGTGCAAGTGTCTTAATCTGGTCTTTGTGTTTAGTTATAAAAAAAAAAGTGTGTCAAAAAAAAAGATAAGAAAGAAAAATAAAAAAAAGAATAGAGAAAAACTGAGAAAGAAAGGTTGAAAGATCAGTAGGTTTATGTGCACAAGTGCTGAAAGTTTTCATATCAAGTAGTGCAACCAGTGTGCTATCCTTGTTTAGGTGCAAAATTTTGGTTGGGTTTGATTGCAACACTTGCATCCCAATCATACTCCTTGTTTGCATCAAATCTGAAATTTCCTTGCGTGTGTGTGTGATCGATTTACATCTCATTCATATTCTGTGATCAGCACTAGGCAGAGAACTTCTAGTTTGGATTGTTACTTAATATTACAATAACTAGAATTTAGATTGCATTCCTTGTTTTATTCTCCACCAAGCTCCACATAAAAACCACCATAATCTGTACTCTCTAGTCTTGTATTCGCCACGCCATCACTTTCAGTTACCACCACACATTTGTTTCTCTGTAATCCGCGGCAGGGAATTCATAAGAGCTTTGGTTGGTAAGAGAGGTGAGGTTGTGAGAGTTCTACATATTTTCCTATACCACATATAAGCTTGCTATTTTGCATATGCAATAACCATGACAGGCCGAAGATATACCAATCTTCCATTCTATGGAAGTAATGATCCGGAAGAATTTCTCATTTGGGCAGAAGAAATGGAGATTGAACTTGAGGTTCAAGATTTTTCAGAAGCCAAGGAGATATCACGAGTTGTGCTTGAATTTGAAGATTATGCTCATGATTGGTGGAAACAATATCCACATAAGCATCTCATCAAGAATTGGGAAGATTTGAAGAAGGCCATGAGAAAAGAATTTGTTCCAAGGGAATATCGGCTAATTTTTCTTCGTCGTTTGCAACGTGTGAAGCAAGGTAGTAAATCTGTCCAAGCATATTATGATAAGCTGAATTCTTCCTTGCATCGTGCAAATGTTGTTGATGACATGAATGCAATGGAATATTTCGAGAGAGGTCTTAATGATAACATTGCTACTGCACTTGAGGGCAAATATTTTAGAAGTATGCAAGATCTTCTAAGTTGTGCAATTAGAGAGGAAAAGAAAGTTATAAAGGTGCAGCAAGGCAAGGTCACCCAGAACATTAGTTTGTGCCAAGATAAAAGTGTTAAGTTGCAGCCCAATATGTCCTCCATTGTTGGAAAGAAGCAATCATCAAGTCCATGCAAGAAGAGAGGACATGTTGTCCCAAAAGTTTCTTTAGTTGATTCTAGTACCAAGAGAAGTGAACATCAACAATTCAACTCCAAGAAGAACTTTGTTGTGCAGCAAGAAGAAGGCTCTATGTCCCAAATTGATATGGAAAATGGTGAGGTGTGTGACATTACAATGGATCATAGTGTTACACCATCTCTTGATGTTGTTGCTATCCCAAAGTGCCATTTACAATCTGAGGTTGATGAGAATCAAGTTACAAATGTTCCCATCAATGTTTGTCTTAGTTTTGAGCAAGATCAAGAAGAAAATTCAGCTGCACATGACACACAAAGTGAGGTAGCAGAAGCCACTATGCAAGTTGTGGAAGATCATCAGTTGAGTTGTGAAACTAGAGAAGGTACTTCTCTGATCGAGGCTGATCCTTTGTGTGTTGAGTTGAGGGAACATGCTACAGTCCATGCCATGGAAATCTAAAAAATTTTCATCAAGAAGCACTACCACCATGTCTGAACACAAGTGCTGCAGATCTTAAAAGTTCTAAGCCTTGTTCTAGTGCTAAAAGTGAAGAAGTTATATGCTCCTATGACCAAGAGGTTGACAACACTCTGATTTTTGAAGGTGAATCTAATCTGAATTTGAAGGCCAATCAATGTTTCAGTTTGAGAGCTGAATGTGAGCACAAAGATGATGCTATTGTGCCGTCTATTGCTAGTAATAAATTTGTCCAAGATGAAGTTCATCATGATCTAATGGATCTGAAGTTTCAAACCAACATGGTTCCAAGCACAAATGTGGTGTCAAGATGTGTTGTACCATCAGCTGCATTATGTGATGAATTATTGGACAGTGGTGCTGAAATTTTGTGCTCCCCCATGTCACAGAGTGTTGAGATTATTGAAGGAAAGATTAGTGCACATGATTCCACTTATACTAATGCCAGTCCAGCATCTTTGGAGGAGGTCAAAGATGATTATTTGGTTGCATCTATTGCTATTCCAATGCCACAGAAAGTTCAGATTGAAGGCAATATTAGTGGAGATGAATCCACATTAGCAATTGAGAGATCATCATTGTTTGAAGAGGATAGACCTGATGGTGTTGCTGCCACCATTACTGCCCCAATGGCAATCGATTACGTCATGACTGATGGAAGATATTCATATGTTGCTCTAGAAGACATTGAAGATATTATGCATCAAATCCCTTGTGAGAATGAGTGCCACATAGCCAAATTGAGTGAGAGTGAAAACAAAAGTGAGTTGTGTGATTCCACCAAATGTGAGATTGAGAGTATCCACAGTTGAGTGTGAGGGATACACCACACAGAAAGAGAGAGCTTTATTGCAAGGCATGCACGGATGATTTTAACACTAACCCACTAATGTCTACTCTTAGTGTTGTTTCTCCTAACATGCAGGTCTATAAAGAAGATTCGGTGGAGATGGCTGCTCAAAAGACCCCCAAACTTGGCCAGAGAAATGCGAGGGTTGCCATTATTGAGAACCAACTCTATGCTGTGCAAAACCTGAACCATGACAAGGAAAAAGGTAAAAGTTCAGAGATACAATGCATCATTCATGCACCATCACAAAATCTGAAAGGTAATGCAAACAATTTAGAACTGAATCTGCAACATATATTGACCAGTAATTGTGATGACAAATTTGCTTCAACTAAAATTGAGTATACACGAAATCTTTATGCTGATTTGATTGATCCACATGTTGATACAAGTGCTGAAATTTGGAAAGTTGACAAACATTGTTCAATCATGCATGACCATTGCTATACTTTGACTGAAATATATGATAATTTACATGTCGATAATGTGGGCCGTGTGAAATTGATTAGTCATGCTGAATTCTTTAGAAGAATATCTCCTGCTGAATGTATGTTCTATGTCAAGCTTGATGAATTTGTTAATATTAATAAAATGGTTGAAAGTGTTCTTGATATATCATCTATGAAATCTTTGAATAGTGCCTACAGCTGCAAGTTTACATTTAACATCATTGGACACTACATTATAAATAAATTTTATGTTTGTGCTCTTTGCATAACATGTCACAACATTGCTGAATTGAAGTTGAATAAAATAAGTTGTACATCTTGTGAACCATACTTTTCTTTATTTGAGATAAAAAGGTTGTTTAGAGCTTGTTGTTCAGAACAATCAGTGTTATTTTCTTGTTCATATTCTTCACTGAAACAAAGAAATCTTGTGCAAATGTGTTTGGTTCATTCACCCAAAGTCTTTCTATATACATGTGGAACCATTGAGTATGAAAGGTACATTACTAAACCTTTGCATGAGTTGAGCATCAAGAATTATTGGAATACCAGACATGCTTCGTTCACATCTGTTGAAATGTTTGATTTTGCAAAGATAAAACATGATAACCTGAATCAAATGAGTGGTTTAAAAGAAATTTTTGTGCCTCCATTTTCAAAGTTAATTTCAGGTTCACAAAATCTGAGAAACTATTCATCTCATCGAAAAGGAAATAATGTGCATATGAATTATAAAGAAGATAATGAACAATCTTCAACAAGTAATCATAGCAATTGGCATATGCATCCACTCTATTTTCTTTAGACTGTTTTCAGGAGAGCAAAAGCAGAGGACAAGTTTTTTTGAAGAGAGGAATGATGATAGGATCATACCAAGGATATCAACATTCACTCTTAATTCTAAGGATCCATTCAAGGTGAAAGCTAAACTTGATTCTAAATCCTTTTGGTTTCCACCTATAAGACTACTACTTGGTTTATATGATTACAAATTCAAACACATTGCTGTGATGGAAGAAGGAGATTGCAATAGAAACATAGCATCTACCCCTGTTGGCCTAGCACAATTTTTGGACTTCGATGGATTAGAGTCGAGGATGACTCTTTTTCAAGGGGGGGAGGATGATATGACCACGACAATCAACAACATGTTACAACCTCCAAGTCAAGTTATACCATCACCAGTCCAAGTCTTTGATGGACCAATTACACGTAGTCGAGCCAAGAAGCTACAACAAGAGGTGCACGCGCTACTTTCTGAAAATCATTTTAATGTTAATGAGAATTATATACTGCCTAAGTCGTGCACATTGCTATTGCTTAGGTGCACCACGGAGGATGACAAGAAGACACCAAGGGTGAACCAAAGAGGAGGATCACGTTCGAGCCAGTCCCGTGTGACAGAACCATCAGAAAGAATCAGTCACAACGTTTTGCTCGCAAAAGCTATGAAGGCCCATGAGGACTTGTTGGAAAGCTTATCAAGTCTAGTTTCAAGCCCAAGTTCTCTCACTTGATTTGGATTCTCCAATGTTGAGATTCGACTGATTTAGTACAGACTAGTCAGCTAGTCAGCAGTCAGCCTGATGTCCAAGTTCCCATGCAAAACTATACCAATCTACAATATTTCGTGGTACATGTTGCACATGGTGTGAAAGGTTATCAAGTTAACTTTCCAACCCAACAAACCGCATATCATTTGGAGTTTCCAAGATAGAGTTATTGCCAAAACACTGAAGACTGCGCTGAAGACCAGCAGCCACGCGAAAACTCTCCAGGAAGGCATCTCGAGGAGGCCCGTTCACATAGTGCGTCTTATATTTTTTCTTTTCGAGTTTCCACCTATCTAGCAGGGCTGTTGCTAGTATAAATACCTCCTAGACTCATTGTAATCGCAGACTTTTGATAATAGAATACAAACCCCCCTTTTTGTTCAGTTGTGTGCTAATAAATATTGAGAGAGATCTCTACCCCTTTGCTCTTGTGATTTCCTTTGCGAGATTTACAGAAGCGGCGGCTTCATCCGCTCCCAATTGGTGCTCCTACTCCCTTTGAGGTTTCCTCGATTGATTGTAGGCTGTGTTGGTTGGTTCTTTGAGAGTGTGGTTGGGCGAATCCTCGATTCAGGTTGCCGGTTAAAGACGGTGGTTGGCTTCGAGTTTTATTTGCCAGGTTGCACTAGTTATCGCTGCCTGCAGCAAGTTATCCGGCTGTTCTTCAGCAAGTTATCGGTGATCATCCTACGTCGTGAAGATCGGGACCCCCTGAGCGTATCACAAAGTAATCAAACAAGCATACCAAAGTTCTTCTAAACACCTAGATCTAATTAACTTAATCCTCATTAAGGCATAACATAGAAGATTGCAAACACATCAATCAAGAAACAAGCCTCACAAGATCACAGGGTACCACCCAAGTATCATCAAAGATATGAGTCACACTTCAATACCCAAGCACGACAAAGTTAATTAAAGTACTAGAACTAGAAATTGCTACCTTCTGGACATCAGACCAATAGCTGAGTAATTTAATCATAACTGGAGATCTACAACTCCAAATTACTTACAAGAAGACATTATGGAAAGCTTATGAAATTATCTAAATTTCATTTATAATCATCTAAACCTGATTCTAACATTTACTAGGTCGAAATACAGAAGGTACAGAATCTGTCCTGAAAGGACAGAGAGCAACCTAAATCTGAACCCAACTTAGAACAGCTGTAGTTTCTAAACCATATGTCCAATTGCCACCAAAATTTAGCAGTAGCTAGATCATGAAATTCACAACAACTTTGTTATAGCACACAAGACATGAAAACATCATTTGCATAGGGTAATTAACAATATTCTTAAATCTGTTCAGAAACCTCATTTGCAAGAAATAATTATTAACTTATGTTGCAAACATATACTTGGACAAAACTAACTTTACCAACATGTCACACATGACTAATGAACACCAGAAAACATAATGTCCATTCCTAAATAAATTCTTTTAATGCATTTTCTTAATTTATTTAAATAATTAGGTGGAATTATGAACACATATCCAAGGTGCACAATAAATTCTACCAAAATTACAGTGGCCTACACATGCTCCCAAAAGTCTACTATCCAAATTTGAAACCATTTGGACATGTATAACAACCTCTATGAAAAAGACAAATGGCTATAGCAATAAATCATGTGAGAGCAAGTTAAACTTAACACTCAATATTTTCTGTGAACATAAGGCCATATTATGAATCAATATGATAGAGAAACATCATACTAAGGTAATGGAACAACATTTTCTATTTTATCATTTATATATTATTTATAAGCTATTTATCAAGCTATAAACAAGTTAAATCAATAACTTGATCATGCAGTAAGCAATGACCATGAAAGTTATACCACAGTACATTTATAGCATGGAAAGACTACCATAAAACTTTCACATCATTTGGAGTAACACAGCTCAAGATATAAAGATGACAAGCAATATAATGTAGATTTCCTTATTTATCAAGGTCATTTCAAAACCCTAAGAAAATAGTGAACAACTAGGGTGTTTAATATTTTTCCTAGCAAGTACATGTCACCACAAAATTAACAAAACAAGAATCACTATTTTTGGAGTTCTAAAACTCTAGATCTTGCTCTGGTTAAGTTTAAAGGCATTTTTAGAGTATTTTTAAAACTTAAATAAAGACATTAGAAAATACCTACAAACATGTAACATATTATGACTCCACTGCATAGATCTCTTCTCAAGGTTTCCAAAAAGTCCACATTTGCTATTTTTGGACTTACCTAGCAAGAGATATGAATTTTAGATGATTTAATCCAATTCTGAAATTCAAAAACAAAACCAACTACTCCACCCTAGATTTGCTAGGCGCACCCGATTTCCCACCCCAGATCTGTCACTACTAAAACCGACATGTGGGACCCGCTGCTCAGCCGGGCCCACCTGTCATGCTCACCACGAGAGACAGAGAGAGGCGTCGGCCTTCATTCCCCGCCCCCCGGCACCGGAAACAGGGGAGGCGCCCGGTGGCTTGCCGGCCGGCCATTCTCCGGCGATGGAGTCGCCGGTGGCGGTGGCCAAGGGCGGCACGAGCACCAGCTTGCCCACCCGCAACCAAGGGAGGTGGAATCACGACCGGAGGTGGACCGTGGCCTCCTGGCCACGTGCACGGGCGACCTAGTGGTGGCCGCGCCGGCGGTGGCGGTGAACCGGAGGCGAACAACGGCGGGGAAAGGCAGCTCGGGCACCGCCGTGCTAGACCACATCCATAGGTGGCCGAATCATGACCGGAGATGAACCACAGCCTCCTGGCCACGCGAGCCGGACGCCCGGCGACGGCTTCGCCGCGGCGGCAGCGCGGAGGCGCGACCCGGCGAGCACCGGCGGCGGCCGAGGAATGGGGAAGCCCAAGTGGGTTTGCACGCACCCGCAGCGTCGCTCGGCCGAGCTCAGGGTGGCCCGAGGCGGTTTGGCCACGTGCGCGGGCGGCATGCCGCGTCGGCGGCCGGTCACGACGATGACGGCCTTGGCAACGGTGGCCAACAACAAAGGCGGAGTGGCGGGGAAGACACCACGGGCTTGTGGGCACACGTAGGGCTGCACTGCTCGGCTAGAGGGGCACTAGAAGGGAGAGATGACCGTGGCATCATGGCGTCGGCCATGGCGATGTCAAGCTCGGAGCTTGACCAAGGGGAGCGCGGCAGCGACGGTGAGCAAGGGGAAGGGTCAGGGCGGCACGAGAGGGAGTGGGGAGCACCAGGGGTAGGCTGGCATCCACACCAACGCAAGGAGAAGGGAGGGTACGCGTCGGGGCGGTGAGGTTCCCAGCTCGTGCATGGGTGACACGCACAGGCCGCGCGGCGCCCTCTAGTGCATTTCGACGAGCACGTGGCATACAACGGTGTACCTGACGTGGGAGATGATTTGGGCCGGCTATGGGCCGATTCTGGACATGGGCCAATTGTCAAAGTTGTTCACCTCAGTATACTCTACAAATTTCCTTTAAGCACTATGGTCATAAGACCCACAGATTAGGAGATAATCAGTCCCCAAATCACCAGTGTCAACGAGTTAAGCTAGGGCTCGGTTTTGGGATTTTGAAATGCCAAACTTGGTCAAATCGATCCCAACTTTTTACATGATGTTCTCCAACAAATTGTTTCCAACATTCATTTTTGGGCCAATTGAAGTTACTTAGTAAAAACTCGAGAACGTGGGATGTCAATGTCGAAGACACTGAAATCGGGGTTTTAAAATTGTTTAAGTGTTGGAAACAGTCCCAATTCTGACTTGTGGGCCCTATTTGAGCATGTTACACACATTTTCATGACTTGACTCTTAAACAAAGTTTGTTCCTTATAACATTCTCTATGACTTTGTCAAAGGGTGCATAGTCATGCAAAGCTCCTAAGTCACACTTTTGAAATGGTCAAACCAAAGGGCTCCAGGGTCCATACATGGTCAACCACCAATTAGAAGCATATTTAGGCCAAATGATCAACATGAACATTGTTCCATTAAGTGTCCTAAGTGTAGTTAAGGTCTTGTAGAGTTCATCTAGAGTCATTTGGACAAGTTTGCAAGGTTTGGTTGATGATCTATAGTTCCATTAACTTAATGGGACAGATTCCAATAGGAATGGAACTTATCATTTCATGTGACTTTTTGATTCCAAACTTCATGAAACTTTTCCAGGGATCAATATAGATAGTTATTGATGTGAAGATACTTTCATAACAACACCCAAGCATATATCTTTTAATTGAGCCTATATGTAAGCAAGGGTGCAACATCCAAGTTTAGATTAGGGTTTATTTCCATAGGTTTGACTTGGCATCGTCATCTACACTAATTTATCATGTTTGAGCTTAAACCCACTACTTAATTGGTGATCAACACCTGGGGTGTTACATATATGGATTTGAAAGAGAAGTATTGGTGGTATGGTTTGAAAAGAGATGTTGCAGAGTATGTTGCATTATGCGATACGTGTCAGAGAGTTAAAGCTGAACATCAAAGACCAGCAGGATTGTTGCAACTGATGCAGATACCTGAGTGGAAGTGGGAAGAAGTTGGTATGGATTTCATAGTAGGATTACCTCGCACTCAGAGAGGTTTTGATTCAATATGGGTCATAGTGGATCATTTGACCAAAGTTGCCCACTTTATACCAGTCAGAACAACATATTCTAGTGCAAAGTTGGCTGAACTGTATATGGAAAGGATAGTAAGTTTGCACGGTGTTCCAAAGAAGATAGTGTCAGATCGAGGCACTCAATTCACATCATATTACTGGCAGAAAGTTCAAGAGTCATTAGGGACTAAGCTGAATTTTAGCACAGCATATCATCCTCAGACAGATGGGCAGACTGAAAGGATTAATTAGATATTAGAGGATATGTTGAGAGCTTGTGCTTTGTAGTATGGTACTAGTTGGGATAAGAGTTTGCCATATGCAGAGTTTTCCTACAATAATAGTTATCAGAAAAGTCTACAGATGGCACCTTTTGAAGCTTTGTATGGTAGAAAGTGTAGAACTCCGTTGTTCTAGAATCAGACAGGAGAAAGTCAAGTGTTTGGTCCCGATGTGCTTAAGAATGCTGAGAAACAAGTAAGAATGATTAGAAACAATTTGAAAGCAGCTCAGTCACGACAGAAAAGTTATGCTGATACTCGACGGAGAGAATTGATTTTTGAAGTAGGAGATTATGTCTATCTAAAAGTGTCACCTATGAGAGGTGTGAAGAGGTCTAACCGGAAAGGAAAGTTAGCACCGAGTTATGTCGGTCCTTTTAAGATTTTAGAAAGACGTGGCGAAGTGGCATATCAGTTGGAATTGCCTGAGAGTTTAGCAGGTGTGCATGATGTGTTCCATGTGTCACAGTTAAAGAAATATTTGTGTGTGCCAGAAGAACAAATACCATTGGAAGAACTCACTGTTAAGGAAAATCTTACTTATGAAGAGTATCCCGTGAAAATTTTGGAGTCAGCGGAAAGAGTTACCAGGAGCCGAGTTATAAAGATGTGTAAAGTTCAGTGTAGCCGATATTCAGAAGCAGAGGCTACGTGGGAAAGAGAGAAAGATTTAAGAAAAGCATACCCACAATTGTTTGAGTAAGCATCGTCCGAATCTCGGGACGAGATTCATTCAAGGGGGGTAGAATTGTAACACCCTAAAATTTGCATCATTTTAAAATAGGAGAACTTGATTTATTTATGCAATTTTGTGAGCATTTTAACCTAGTGAAATAATATCTTGTTTAAAATAAAATCAAATATAAGGTTAAAATGAGTGTTTGTGCATACATGCCGTTGCATATTTTTTAATTGTTTTGATTGGTTTAATTCTAGAAGTAAATTATTTTAGAAATCATTTGAAAATGCATTTGATATATTAGAAAGAAAGAAAAAGAGATAGAAATTTACCTTTCTATGGTTTTGGCCCGAAGGCCCAGCCTGGCCTCCCTCTCTTTCAGGCCGCTGGCCTTTTTCCCCGTAGTCGCGCGAGTGGGCCGAGCCCAGCTCGCCGAGGCCTGTCATGCCGGGCCCATGCCACAGCGGCTTCTTCTACCTCGTGTTCGAGCCGGACTCAAACATGGAGTCCGACGCTGCTCCGACTCCCCTCCCCTCTGCCTTGGCCCGCACGTCTAGCCGGCCATAAATAGTAGCCGCGGTCTGCACCACCCCTCCCAAGCTCAAACCCGGAGCCACCGACCGTGAGGTTAGCCGCTTAAGCGTCGTTCGTGTTGGAGAAGATCCGCCGCCGACATTGGAGCCGCCCGTCGACACGTCTTCGTCCCCGGCCCCGTTTTTCTCCTTCGGTGAGTGCGGATGGAGCTTCTCTTACTTCCCGTGATGTTTTTGAGTCGAATCGTGGTCTCTAGTGCCCTCACCGGGTGCGCCGGTGAGAAACCTCGCCGCCGGCCATGGCCTCCACCGCGCCGGTCACTGTAGCCGGCCGGAACCTCCTTTCTTCTTCCCTTTATTCAATCTCAGCCGTCCAAATCTAATCCAACGGCTTAGATCGCGAGGTACCCCTTCGATTGCCACTTTTGCTAAAGAGACCCTGGACTTTCTTAAGTCTTAACCCGCGGTCCATAGGCGTACAAACCGATTACGCTTTATCCTTTGGAAACCGTAAACCTCGTCGGTTTAGATGAAAATACGTTTTCAGGTATTTACAGATTTGCCACTAGATTTGTTTTGGTCATAAAATCTCTGTTTTAACTCCGATTTGACCCGTTCAAGTTGCGTTAGGTTCATAATTTCATACTCTACATGTTAGTACTACTGTTTAGTAGGTTTTCCACTTTTAAATTTTGAGGTTAGATTTAATCTATTACTTTAATAAAGAAAAGCTTGTTTAAATCATATCTTTTTCGTTTTAGCTCCGATTTGCGTGAAATTCGCGTCTGTGTGATCCTAGAGCGATGTAGATTTGTTTTAAAACTTTTCATCTTATTTTTCTACTATTGGTGTACTGTTCTAATTGTAGTTTTGTTTGCTTTGCATGATTGCTCTTGGATGATTGTTGTTGATGTGCTAATCGAGAAAAGACGGTGATCAGTTCGTTGGTGATCAGGAATATTATTGCAAACCAGGTCAACAGGATCAGCTAGATCAAGGCAAGTATAGCATGGGACTATCCTTGTTACCTATTCACTTTAATTCACCTAAATCATTATGCATGTGTTTCCTTGTTAAGGATGCCTTAGTATTGATCTTGTTCCTTGAATCCTATGGTTATAGCATTGGGTAGTTTGCTAGTGTTCACATAAACAATGATCTTGTAATTTGATTAATGATATATGCAATAACACTAAAAGATAATTTTTAGCAACAAGGAACAAGAGGGCTAGAGTTTTCTCTAGATTCCTCTCCATAAGGACTTATCTGTAAGCGAACATCCGGGACTTACAGTACAGCTATGAGAGCTACATGGCTCTGGCTTTAGTCATATAAGAGGACCTTTTCTAGCTTGTTAGTGGTTACCTTTATGGCGCAAGAGGGGTGTGTTCCGGGTTGGGTGTAGTGCGGCCTCTGTCCCTATGTGTATAGGCTGCGTGTTATTGTGCCATACGGAAGGGGGGCTCTACATTTGCAGGCCATGAAACCTAGCGGCCCTAACTTGTTAGACGAACCTTGGAAAGACTTCATAGTGAAACTTATCTGTCCAATAGGGAGTCATGACCTCGGACTTTTGGGGATCACGACTCATAGTGAAAGTGTACAACCTCTGCAGAGTGTAAAACTGGTATATCAGCCGTGCTCACGGTCACAAGCGGCCTTGGACCCTTATGGAATAGAGATCACTATTAATTTACTTGTTCTTGCTATTCATTATTCTCATTACATGATCATATGTTTATTAAGGGAATATTACCTACTTGTTGCTACTCAATTGCTTAAAACATGATTAACTAAAAGCTACATGCAGTTAAACCAGTGTCTACCCTAATTGAGCTTCATGAACCCCATGTTATATTTGTTGAGTACTTTTGTGCTCACCCTTGCATTCCCCACACCCCAGGCTGGACTTCTAAATGTGCAAATAGTGACTACTACTTCTACTTCCCTGAAGAATACTAGACTTGTGGTCAACCAGTTGACGTGCCTGTGATATGGAGCTAGCTACCACAAGAATTATATTATGTTTCCGCTTAGTTACGTGAAGACTCTGTGATATTGTTCGTTATGTAATAAACTTCTGTGATGATACTATTTATATTTGTCATCTTATGTGTGATTGATCTCTGGGCGCACGTAAGATTATGCATTCCATTTGTTCCTTAAAAATGGGTGTGACATCAATAGAGGAAGAAAATGCATCTAGTTATTAGCACCCACCTTGCAAAATTAAACAAAGACAAAAGGCAACATTAGTTTTCTTTGGTGTAAACCTGAGTTCAATAGTATTTTCCTTCTAAACGAATTTTTCATTTCAACCTGTACCATGATGCCAACTGTAACACACCATTGCTACAAAAGATGGAGACAAAGTTAATAAAAGTGAAATAGACACCATAGGAACTCAAGTTTGATTCAAGTTTTATTCCTTTAAGTTTCAAGTTTGATTATTATAAGGTGTAATAAGGAGATTAAAGGTTACTGCGAAGTCTTGGCACCACCACACACAACAGATTTAAGGTGGACACACCCTTCCTTCTACAGCTTCCTGCCACATAACAAAGGTAGTAATTATGGTAGAGCAGTAAGGATTTGGGAATTCCACCTCCTGAAGTGTATACGTTGCTACAGCTGATTGTTGCACGTACTTCCAACTCTGAATTAACTGAAGAAACTTAGAAATTAGGAAGCTGGCCGTCACGTGGAGGCTGCTCCTGGGCGGACACGTTTTTTATATATGCAAAGCAGACAAGGCGCTGTTGGTGAAGTGAACCAAATTATATACATCCTCATGATATATCTACAACAATGCAGTGAAGCATGTTGCTTCTAAAACACTGAATCAACAGATGAAAGGAGGAAATAAATACATCAACGGCAATGGGGCATGCTCAGCAATAGAACAATAACCATAATAAATTACGCGAAGTAAAGACATCATTGACAATGGACCTATGCCCAGCGACAAATACAGAAAAATATACCAACTAATGGAATCAGAACGACACACGCGGAAGAGAATTGGTAAGATAATCACATTACCATCACAAAACCAATGCAATTAGCAAGACTGATGGAATAATGAAATAATTATAATCATCATTGCACGATTTCATTGTGTCAGTCTAAAAACAGTTGACCATTGCACTGCCTCCATTGTCTCAGTATATAACATGAATGAAGATGAAATAAGTAATCACACTGTATAGTGGAGGATATCAGTTCTGCACAGCGGCGGGCCAGGATTTGAGGGCTGGGTATTCAAAATATATATAGAAGTACTAAAAAAATTTTAACAACCAAATGGTTAATATTCAGCATGTATAATGCCATATAGTTAAATATAGGAAATATATTACACGTAATTGAACACAAGTTCATATATTTAAGAATTTGAGCGTAAATCGAAATTGTTCAACATAAAAAGGTACCTCAGCTTGTGACTGCTTCTTCTTTGCAGCAGCCCGTTACAGGAAACTCCTCATATCTGTGGTATTACTCTTTTTTCTCTTTATATGAGACCTAAAATTAAATCAAGAGACTGACTAAGTAATTTGGGGACAAATTTCTATCCTTAACAAGTAACAAATTGAACAGGAATTTGGGATTTGGGAAGACTGAATTCAACTTACAGGCAGTTCAGTAGTTCACTGCTTCTGTACCAGCAGCCGGCAGCCTGCCCCTGGCCCCTGCCCTGCCTGCGCCAGCGCATCGCAGGCCGCTGCGGCCCTGCCTGCGCCGCTGGCCCGCTGCGGTGGCACCCCTGCCTGCCTGCGGCGCTGTGCGCTACGCCTAGCGCCGGGCCGACGTCGTGGCCCGTGCGGCCAGCCGGCCATGCCTCCAGTCTGTCACCGCTTCCCACCGCCCATCGCCCACCACCCGCCGCCGGCCGCTCGCCAGTCGCAATTAGGGTTCGGGGAATCGGGGGAAAGAGGAGGAGCCAGCGACTGAGTGAGCCTCCTGCGTGCAAGACCGAGACAGGGGAAAGAGGAGGACCTCGATTTTGGGCCTGCGCAGTGAAAATGGGCCACTCAGCCTCGTTGGGCCATCGGTGGGAGAGAAAAAGAGTGAGAATTTGGCCTATTTGTCTGTACAGCTACTCAGATTGTTGTATTTTTGTTTTTTTCCATATACAGACTTGTATATGCACTATATGTACAAAACTTTTTGCCAAAAAATTTTGAGTATTCAACTGAATACCATTGAATCATGGTGGGCCCGCCATTGGTTCTGCATATGCTGTGCACATAAGAGAGGACCAGGAGGAAACAAAGTTTAGGGTTTGGGCCATCATCCCCGCTGCAATGAAGAGGGGGGTACGGGGGCAAGATCATCGCAATGAGAAAAGGGAGCTGAGAGAAGGGGAGGGGGAGAAGGGGTGATAGCACATGCCAGAGTTTAGGGTTTGGCCCATCCGGCATGGAAGCGGGGCGGCGATGCCTGTAGCACCACAACAGAGCGGAGGGAGGCGGAGCACCAGTAGCACACGCGCAGGAGGCCACGGCCACTCCTAGGTCGCCCACGGTGCGCCGCCGCCAGCGAGCCGCGCAGAGAGCGATAGAGAGAGAGAGCGGAAGGGGAGGGTACAAACCTACCGCGCCAAGGACGCCGCTCATAGGGGCTCCCACTCCCACCCAGCCCGTGCGGCGGGGGGGCATGGAAGAGGAGGAGGAGGGCTAGCACCGCGCCGAGGGCCAGGCACCGCCGGGGGCTGCCTGTGCTGCCGCCCTATCCGCTTCTGGAGAGATCGGGAAAAGAAAGAGGGAGAGGAAGAGAAGAGACGAGAGAAAGAGAGGAGATATTTTTACCGGTGTGAGGGGAATAAGCGGCTATGTTTTTTTGTTTTTCCCCCACCGCAACAGTAACCGGTGATGACGTGGATGGCCTGAGGTGCCGGGGAACGACACCGGATTGAAGGGGAGAATTTGAGCTAGGCCTACTCAGCGCTAGCTAATATGCAGGCTCTGGCGTGTCGACACGCGTCCCCCTATGCTGCCACGAGACGCTACATATATGATGTGATGTGTGGACCCTGACGCGGACGGCAGGAAGGAGACGGGACGCCGGGGGCCTGCTGCCTGCAATCAGTACGCCGGAAGATCTCAAGTCTCTACCGACGACGCCCTACAAGTGTGCCGCCCGGCAGCTGTTGCCCGCCCGTACGTCGCTGTTCCTTGTTCAATTTCCTCCGACCCATCGCTCCCAGTGAGTCCCTGCAGCTAGCCGCCCATCCTCGTCGCCGTTGACACGCCCATCTATGATTTACTCTAAGGGCTTGTTCACTTCCCCATCCCAACCCAAAATATTTCCTCTTCCACCTATCACATCAAATCTTTCGACGTATGCATGGAGCATTAAATATAGGTAAAAAAGATAACTAATTGCATAGTTTGTTTGTAAATGTCGGGACGAATCTTTTGAGGCTAGTTAGTTCATAATTGAAAAAATTTTGCCAAATAACAACGAAAGATGCTACAGTAACTTTTCAGCTACTTTTCGCGAAGTGAACCCACCTAATTTGTGTACCTCAAAAAGTCTTCCCTCAAGTCACGTCGCCGGTTACTGTAGCGCGCTACACTGTTCCGTACACTTTTCACATTATTTTTTCCCCCAAAATACTGGATGCCATGTCGTTTTCCCTCTTGTTTTTTTCTGTGCTTTTTCCCCTGCGCAACGCGCGGGGTTCTTGCTGGTTATTGTTGTTGTCGTACTCCAGATTCACATTTGTTGCCGTCGTCCGTTTTCATCCGATGCCATTATTTTTGCTTCCTGTGGTGTGCTAATTTTGGTAGCACACTAGCTAGCTAGGGCCTAGTTGAAGGCTAAAGTTAAAAAAATTTTACTCTCTTCATTACATCGAATCTTTAAACGCATGCATGGAGAACTAAATATAGGTAAAAGAAATAACTAATTGCATAGTTTAGTTATAAATCACGAGACGAATCTTTTGAGCCTAGTTAGTCTATAATTAGACACTAATTATCAAATACAAACGAAAAATGTTACAGTTAGAAAAATTCTAACTTTTCATCATCTAAACAAGGCCTAGCACTCGAAAGGTGGTTGCGAGCGTTGGGCCCTGCTGATGGAGCCTGAAGACGCACGCCACGAGACAGCGGCGTCAGTCTGGCCATTTCTGCGAACGAACGCATGGCTCAGTGATAGCGCTGGCAGTGGCCAGGCTGCCCACCCACGTTCGAATCCCAGTCTGGGCGAACGGTGGGTGTCGCATAGGGGAATCTCCCCAGAGGGGCTGTAGGCCTGTGTGCCTCCCTAGACGCGTTCTGATAATTCTTAGACAGTCTCAGCTGCGCTTGAGCGTGTGATCCAGCGTAGTTGTCCATTTACGAGTCTTACATGATAAGCCAGCGCTCGTGTCAAGTTTCAAAAAAAAAGTCTGGCCATTTCTCATTTATGCTCAAAACAATCAAATTTTGTGTGTTATTACATTACATCTACTAGGCGCACTAGCCATTTGCAGCTCCGACTCATATGCTTTTTCTTCTCCTTTTTTGAAATACAATTTGGCCGATGCTTTCACCAGGACTCCTGGGAATAGTAGCTACAGCTTACCTCGTTAGTCCACAGTGCGCTCCCCTCAGTGGCCATTGGCCAGAAAACGACGTGGCATCACTTAACAGGGACTCCATATAAAAGAAGGTTCTCCAATTAAAAGTATATATGGAATCAAGCTAAGACAGATGTTTTCCATATATACTTTTAATTAGCGAACCTTCTTTTATACATTTTTATATTTCAAAAAAGGGCAAGATCTATGTCGACATTTCAATTGCCAAGATAACCTTTGTTGCCCAGAGTCATTCATTACCATTTCTCTTCTTATTCTTCTCCTTCGTCCTCCTCCTCCTCCTCACGTACGTGACGTCATAGAAAGCATACGAGCATACGAGGTGTGTACATTGAATCCATGCTAATAAAGATGTGTATTTTTTAACAAATGAGAAGTCTTTATATGGGGATGAAAGATGGGATCAATATATTGACATGATCTGACTCTGGCAATGTCAAGTATGGGCACTCTAATGTTAAGATGGACCCAATTTGAAAATGGAATATGGATGGGTGGCTACGCTAATAAATGGTGCTCAGAGGCAGGACAATAAGGCATGAGGTGATATGATTGCAATACTTAACGTGTTGTCTTGCACATTGAATGTAAATGGCCTAGGGTACGGTCTAAACTTCTCAGATCCACTCCATGCATTTGGTGGACCACATACTCATATCAACTCGTCATAGAGTCTAAATTGTTAGGATCCACTCTACACATTCCAGTGGATCACACAGTTCCACCAACCCACTTACGTTTTATTACTCTCGCTTCACGTAAATTGATTATGAGGTTGGTGAGATGGGCTCTAGTAAATTTATATATTAGTCTACATTGATTAGAAGGGGTGGGATTAAACTCGAGCAATCTCACATGTGCACACACATGGGCCACGATGGTCGTAATCCAAACTGAGTTGGATGTGATATATGTTCTACTCTAAGGGATAGGCATATACCTCTAATTAAGTTTGACACGTTGCCTATCAATGTATCAAAGTATATTGAATTTGTCCATTGGAAGAATGTACCATTAAATTCTCTTATTGAACTTCTTCTTTTATTCAACATAGTTGTAGCATTTTAGGCAAGTGAGCTTTACTAGCGACTAACGTTTATGACATGTGTGACTGTACAATTGAATTTATTGCATCTCAAACTGAAGATATTTTTTGAATGAAACTTATATTAGTTTCCAACACACATCACATTTGATTAATTCCCTAACACTACACATCTAATTAACTATATGTCTAAAGCAATTCTGGCCAAGCCCTAAAACTTAAGCCCCTATAAGGACCCCATCTCTATTCTCTTATTAGCAACTCAAACGACTTATCATATATTTGCCTCTCTTTACTCTTCACCTCTATTTGAGCCTATAAACATGTTTGTTAGTATTTGGGACAAACAATACTCAACAAAGGGAGACACAGAAAGTGGCATCACTGGTCTTTTCACTCACATATATGTCATGATGCACAATGTTGTATGGTAGAAAAATGACCATATTTGTGATCCCAAGAATAGGTCAATACTGCAGAAAAGATCTTTAGAGGTGCTTCTAACGTTTTTAGAGTCTATGCTACGTGGGAGATAGGTGACATAGAGGGTGGATCGATCATGAATATATGATGATGTAGTGGGGACAACTTGAATGTGAGCGGCTGGTAAGATGACGAGTGGCTCTCAAGGTATGAATAAAAGGTCTGTTGGAAGCTACTTCTTTCACCTTGAATTTAGTCCTAAAATTGTGTGTGCGTGTATAGAGATAATACAAGATGAGTAGTAGCGGACCGGACCAAACCTACTCCTTAATGCAGGATAGGTGATGATCTAGGAGGAGCGGCCTCCATATGTGAGGGGCCAGTGAGATGATGTGTGTGAGAGAGAAGAATACACAATGAGCAATAGCAGATGGGACCAAACCTACTCCTCAATGCATACAACAATATTTAATCTCACTACATTGTCATCAACAAAAAGTCTAACTGGGACCTGATGTTGGTGGGGCTGCTGGCCCAGCACCCTACTTCCGTCCGTACGATGTGCGAGCTTATAGTGGGTAGTGACATGCGCTCTAGTTAAAAAAGGAAACACTCAGCAAGCCTTTAATTGTAAGATTGCCTAGCTTTGAAATGTCAGCGCAACACATATTATACATATAGTGTGTGTGTGTGAGAGAGAGAGAGAGAGAAAAAAAAATATGAAACTTAGCAAGTGCTTAGCAAGCTGCAGCCTTTGATCAGCGTGGTACAAGTTGGTAAATATGAAACACCTGCTATATGTATATATGTAGTGTATGTAAGGATGAAAACGGTCGGAAACGGTCGAAAACGGACTTACGATATAGAAAAACGAAAACGGTCGGTTCGGGATATTTCTACATTTAGCAATTAAAGAGTACAAAAAATGGTTGAAAATGGTTGTGAAACCGATTGAAACTGACAATTTTTCATGTTAAAAAACGGTTCATAATATAGAAAACGAAAACGGTCAATTCGGAATATTTCTGTTCCGTTTTCATCCCTAAGTGTATGTATAGGTAGGGCTTTATTTCGTCGTTGTTGGCACACGCCCATTATTGTTTTGTCGTACTCGAGATTCACATCTGTTGATCATCGTCCGTTTTCATCCGATCCCATTATATTCGGCTCCTGTGTGCTCATTTTGGTAGCACTAAGTAGCACTCAAGGTGCGGTCGCGAGCGTTGAGCCCTCCTACTGAGTACTGGACTCTGGAGCCTGGACGACCCACGCCACAAGACAGCGTCGTCGCGGTAGAGATGAAAACGGATGGAAGAACAAATATTACATTTGTTCCAAGCTAACAAACGCCCGCTGTCATGGAGTGGGCCACTGGA
This sequence comes from Saccharum hybrid cultivar R570, assembly GCA_038087645.1. Taxonomy (NCBI): domain Eukaryota; kingdom Viridiplantae; phylum Streptophyta; class Magnoliopsida; order Poales; family Poaceae; genus Saccharum; species Saccharum hybrid cultivar. The sequence continues at coordinate 4,528,992 of JAQSUU010000357.1, forward strand.
TGGACTTCCAAGCTGGGCCGTTGCATGGGCTTCCGAGATGCGTTCGCTGGGACACGAGCAGAGGAATAAAGGACCACGCGGCCATCATGAAAGGCATTGAACAAGAACCGGCAATTTTTTTAATTTTAATCCTTTTAAAATAAATATTTTAAAATTAACCGCTCTAAAAAAAGTTATTACATCTTACGGCCTCTTTTGTCGTGCCAGCGTGGCTAGCGTGACAGTAGCACTTTGTCGCGCCACATGCGCTGGCGCGATAAGGGGAGACACGCTGGCACCGTGTTTGACTAGTGCTGGCGTAGCGGGCCGTGGGCCCCACCTTGTCGCGCCACTGTCTACGGTGCAACAGGCTTGACGCGCCAAGATGGCTGGCGCGACAGAGCAGAATAAATTAGCGACCCCAACTCCTTTTCGTCCCTCTCTCTCTTATGTCTTCCCCATTTGGTGAGCGAGGCTCTACTCTCTGTTTCCTGTGGTTGAGTTCTCTCCCTCCCATCCTCAATCTCTCTTTGATAAAGTTTGTACTAGGATTTTGGGTTGCATCCGAGCAAGAGGTATGAGTCCTGCACTCTGTGTTATTTTTTGGTTCATAGTTCTTGTTTGTATACTACTATTGTTTATACTGCTGTGTGCAATACTAGCTTTTGTTAGGTTTATTTGAACTTTGTATGGGTTACCACTTGTAATATATAATGATTATGTTGTAGTTGTAAGGCTGTTGCAGTGATTCAGATTTGTTATACTTGGCAGTGTTGTAGGGTTTGACTCAAATGGTTTGCAAAAGTGTCTTGGTTGGACTGAATGATGTGTAGTTTGGGATTTGGGGTTCATATGTATTTATTAGATGTTTGGATGGGATGAATCATGTATGCATAAAGATGGGTACTCAATAAGGACGTTTCTAGGGTTTCAGTTCATGGATTTTCATGGTTATAGAGAAAAAGATGATTTCCATGTTTGTACTGACTACGTTTATGGTTTTAGTGTGCATGTATGGAGATGATTTTGATGGATCAAATTTGTATACTTGGTTTGCATGTTGATAAGTTCAAGCATATTGTGAAATTTTTGTGTAACAGTAGTGATTGATGATTTTGGCAGGTACAATGGCGTTTTCAAAGAACAAGCTGTTCTTGCACTATCCGAAGGATCATGGTGCCTACGGTCCTTTTCTACTAGCACTACCTACACTGTTGTGTGACTGTGGGTTACCGGCCTTTGTGAGCCAGTCAAGGCATCTGAACTCAGCTGGGCATGCTTTCTACGTGTGTCAACTTAAGCGTCCCCCGAGACTTGATTCTTATCTAAACGCATGCAACTTCTTCAGGTGGATCAATGGCCATGAGATGTTTGATCCACTCATTAGGTTGTTTCCTTACGACCCATGGAAGAGCTGGTCGTATGATGAGTTTGTTCGTTGGGTACCGCCGACACCAAACCCTCCAGAAATGACAGAGGGAGAGAAGGTTGACGCAGCTTTGTACTGACTAGCCAATCCTCCTCGTTGCCACACTTAGAGTGTTAGCGATTCTGACAACTCCTAGATAGTGGAATGCCTTCACTCCCTTGTACCGTTGTGGCTTGCCTGATTATGTAAGTGTGCTAATAAAATAAATCTATTTTGATAGGTGTTACTGCTGTGCTCATTATAACATTTCACTTGCAACATTTTCTTTTCGCAGAGAGGGTTCCCATCTTGTGACTTTGAGGAGTACAACTATAGACCCAAATCGCACTGGCCTTCTGAGTATGAATTTACGGAGTTTGAAGCAGGCATCAAGCCATGGCCATGCACAAAGATGTCTGACCATAAGTGCAAGTGTGGCATCAAGGCTCACGAAGGAGTTGTTCCATCCGAGCTAGGATACGGATACTACTGTGGCAATGCTTACGGAGGGCCGTCTGAGGAATGGGTGAGTTGACTGAATCGGTGAAGTTACTAAATCAACAAAGGCAACCGGTTTGTTTGCTCATTGGTTTGTGTTTGTTTAGGTGGGGAGGACTTCCTTGGTTGTGGAGACTTAATAGAGAGCCTGAAGGTCCGTTCGCCTCTCGAAAGAGACAGGAAGACTTTGTTCTAGCAGGAGAAGAAGATGGAGGTGAGGAGGAAGTATAGTGTATAGATCCCAACATGGAAGACATGGAACAAGCTTCTTGAGGACTTTCCTTGAATGACTGGTAAGAAGTTGAATTTGGTCTATCACAAAGATGAGTTGATGTCCTTCTAGCGACAAAACAAGGAGGCCTACGACCATAGGGAGGCCAAGGAAGCAAGGGAGATTGCCTTTTTCCATAGAAGGGCACAAGACGGCTCTAGGCCTTTGAATTGTTGCTTATGTGAGTACTTCATTTCGAAATTGTTGAGACATGTGCATCTTGTTACATTTGTTGCTGATGAGACATTGTTTCAAGATGAAGGATGATGAATCCATCCCGGAGATGTTCTATAGGCTCCAAGTCATTGTCAATGATCTCAAGGGGCTTGGGGAGAAGGTTGAGGACAAGGACTTCTCACATAAGTTCTTGATGTGTTTACCCAAGAAGTTTGCTACCTTGAGAAGAATGATCTTTAGAGAGGGATTGGACAAAGTCAAACCAACCGATGTGCTTGGAGATATAATGACCGATGCCCAATACAATGATGATGAAGATGAGATAGAAGAGAAGGAGACCAAGGTCAAGCAAGAGAAGTCCATTGCATTCAAGGCTTCATCTTCTAAGGGCAAGAGCAAGGTGGAGAGCGATGATGATGATCCATTCGATGATGAGACCATGGCCCTCCTAGTGCACAAGATGGGGAGGTTCATGAAGAAGAAAGGATATGGTGCAAGAAAGAGAAGGAACTTTATGAAGGCAAAGGAGGTGCTTTGCTACAATTGCAATAGCCCCGATCATGTAGTGGCAAAGTGCCCCTATGAAGACAAAAGATATCATGATGGGGAGTTGAAGTTGAAGAAGAACAAGAAGGACAAGAAGGAGAAGAAAGAGAAGAAGAGCTTCACTATCAACAAGAAGAAGAAGGGTGGTGGCTATGTGGTCACTTGGGATAGTGATAACTCTAATAGTGATGATGATAGCTCTAGTGATGATGAGAGGACCACTCGGCGAGCTATTGCAAGCATCACCCTCTCCAACAAGCCATCCATCTTCGACACTACATCGACATGCCTTATGGCCAAGCCTACCAAGGTAAAACATGATGATAGTGATGATGATTCTTGTGCTAGTGATGATTGTAGGAGTGATGATGAGGAGGTTGAGGACTACTCCAAGGATGATCTATTAGGCATAATAGATCAAATGAGCAAGGGCTACAAGAGGACAACCAAGAAGTGTAAGATCTTAGAGCAAGAGCTCATTGCCAAGAGCAATGAAAATGATGCCTTGATGGAGAAGCTTGTTGCTCTCAAAAAGAGTAAGGAGTGCAAAGGAATTGAACAAGAGCTCAAAGCTCTTAGAAAATCATTTGATGAGCTAGAGGCCTCTCGTGAGTGTCTAAAGGAAGACCACGAGGATCTTGAAGTTGCTCACACTAGGCTTAAGGAAGCCCACTCCACTCTACTTGAGCTCATCAAGGAAAAGGACCTCAAGTTGGAGAAGCTCATGAAGGAAGCTAAGGAGGAGCAAGTGATTGTCACTTGTGATATTGGACTAACATGTGATATTATTGATGATTCTTTATTTGTTGGTCCTACTAATGCTTCATGTAGCTCATCATCATCCACCACAACCAACTCTACCTCTACTACTAGTGATTCATCACTTGTGGTTGAGAATAAGACTCTCAAGAGAGAGGTGGATGATCTCACCCGCGCAGTAGGCAATGCCTATGGTGGGGATGCCCGCTTTCTAAAATGCTTGGGTAGCCAAAGGTTCTCTCTTAACAAAGAGGGTTTGGGCTATACTCCCAAAAAGGGCAAGGCGGCCTTTGCTACTCCAAAGTCTCGCTTTGTAAAGAGCAATGATCGTTATTGCAATAGATGCAAGTAAGTTGGGCATCTAGAGAGTAATTGTAATAAAATGAACAAGAACAACAACAAGTTTCATGCTAAAATAGATTACATTCCTTTTGACTCTTGTTATGTTCTTACCAAAGGTGAGAAGGGTGTGCAAGCTAAGTTTGTTGGTACACCAATTGTGGGTCCAAAGAAGAAGGCCATTTGGGTACCAAAGAGCTTAGTGACTAACCTCCAAGGACCCAAGCAAGTATGGGTACCTAAAAGACATTAAATTGTTTTGTAGGTAAATTACAAGGCCGGAGGAAGGCATTGGGTGCTTAATAGTGGGTGCTCTCAACATATGACCGGTGATTCAAGAATGTTCAACTCTCTCAAATCAAATGATAGTGGCATTGATAGCATCACATTTGGTGATAATAGCAAGGGTGATGAAAGGCTCTTGGAAGGATTGCAATCTCTAATGATCATAGCATTTCTAATGTGCTCTTAGTTGAAAAGTTAAACTTCAATCTTCTCTCGGTTGCTCAATTATGTGATCTCGGTTTCAAGTGCATATTTGGTGTTGATGATGTGGAGATAGTTGGTGTTGATGGCTCTAACTTAATCTTCAAAGGCTTTAGATATGAGAATCTATACTTGGTTGATTTCAATGCTAGTGACACTCAACTTTCAACATGCTTGCTCACCAGATCAAGTATGGGTTGGTTATGGCATAGAAGACTTGGTCATGTTGGCATGAAGCAATTGAACAAGTTAGTGAAGCATGACTTAGTTAGCGGCTTGAAGGATGTCACATTTGAGAAGGATAAGCTATGTAGTGCATGTCAAGCCGGAAAGCAAGTGGGCAACACTCATCCATTGAAGAGCATTATGAGTACTTCCAAGGCATTTGAGTTGTTACACATGGATCTATTTGGGCCAACTACATACACAAGCATTGGTGGCAACAAATATGGTTTTATGATTGTGGATGATTTCACTAGATATACATGGGTATTCTTTCTTGGGGACAAAAGTGATGTATTTGACATATTCAAGAAGTTCATCAAGAGAGTGCAAAATGAGTTTGAAACCACAATCAAGAAAGTGAGAAGTGACAATGGAAGTGAGTTTAGAAACACAAGAGTTGATGAGCTATGTGATGAGCTTAGAATCAAGCATCAATTCTCAGCCAAGTATACACCTCAATCAAATGGCCTAGTTGAGAGGAAGAATAGAACCTTAATTGATATGGCAAGATCAATGTTGAATGAGTATAATGCGAGTCATTCATTTTGGGCCGAAGCAATCAACACGACTTGCTTCTATAGCAACCGCCTCTATTGCCACAAGTTCCTAGAGAAGACACCATATGAGATCTTAAATGGAAGAAAGCCCAACATTGCATACTTTTGGGTATTTGGTTGCAAATGCTACATCTTAAAGAAGGGCACTTGATTGAGCAAGTTTGAGAAGAAATGTGATGAAGGCTTCCTACTTGGTTACTCAATTACTAGCAAAGCTTATAGAGTTTGGAATTTGGCTAGTGGTTTACTTGAAGAAGTGCATGATGTTGAGTTTGATGAAACAAATGGTTCTCAAGATGAGGAAGATAACTTGGATGATGTGAGAGGAACTCAATTGACCAATGCTATGAAAGAAATGGACATTGGTGATATTAGACCAAAGCACGTGATTGATGTGGATGACAACAAAGATCAAGTGCTCCCAAGTCCAATCACTCAAGCTAGTGGTTCTCTAATGCAAAATCAAGCTAGTACATCATCTCAAGTGCAACAAGATCAACAAGTGGCTAGTTCATCATCTCCAACTCATGATCAACATCAACATCCAAGCAATCAAGTCCAAGTGCTTCAACCAACTAACATTGCAAGAGACCATCCATTGGATTCCATCATTGGTGACATACAAAGGGGAGTTTAAACTAGATCAAGATTGGCATCATTTTGTGCTCACTCGTCTTTTGTGTCAATGGAAAAACCTAAGGACATTGATAAAGCATTGAGAGATCCGGATTGGGTAAATGCAATGCATGAAGAGCTCAACAACTTCAAGAGAAATGAAGTATGGGAATTAGTTGAGAGGCCTAAGGATCACAATGTCATTGGAACAAGATGGGTCTTTCGCAACAAGCAAAATCAAGATGGGATAGTAGTAAGGAATAAAGCAAGACTTATGGCTCAAGGTTACACACAAATAGAGGGTCTTGACTTTGGTGAAACTTATGCCCCGATTGCAAGATTGGAAGCAATTAGGATCTTACTTGCCTATGCTTGTGCTCATAATATCAAGCTATATCAAATGGATGTGAAGAGTGTATTTCTCAATGGGTATATCCAAGAGTAGGTGTATGTGGAGCAACCTCCAGGTTTTGAAGATGATAAGAAACCCAATCATGTCTACAAATTGAGAAAAGCTTTGTATGGATTGAAGCAAGCACCTAGAGCATGGTATGAAAGATTGAGGGACTTCTTGCTATCCAAAGGATTTGTCATGGGCAAAGTAGATACTACTCTTTTCACCAAGAAGATTGGGAAAGACTTGTTTGTGTTATAAATATATGTTGATGATATCATATTCAGTTCAACCAATCAAGAGTATTATGATGAGTTTGGGAAAATGATGGCAAATGAATTTAAAATGTCAATGATTGGTGAACTTAGTTTCTTTCTTGGACTTCAAATCAAACAAATGAAGGAAGGAACATTTGTAAGCCAAACCAAATATATAAAGGATATGCTAAAGAAGTTTGGTATGGAAGATGCAAAAGGAATCACTACTCCAATGAGAACTAGTGGAAGCTTAGATAGTGACAAGAGTGGCAACATGGTGGATCAAAAGTTATATAGATCAATGATTGGTAGCCTACTCTATATGACGGCATCAAGGCCCGATGTAATGTTTAGTGTATGCATGTGTGCAAGATTTCAAGCTTCACCAAGAGAAAGTCATTTGAAGGCAACAAAGAGAATATTGAGGTACTTAAAGCATACACAAGATGTTGGATTATGGTATCCCAAAGGTGCAAGTTTTGAGCTAGTTGGATATTTGGATTCCGACTATACCGGTGTCAAAGTTGAGAGAAAGAGCACTTCCGGGACTTGTCAATTATTGGGAAGATCACTTGTCTCATGGTCATCCAAGAAGCAAAATAGTATTGCACTATCTACCGCCGAGGCCGAATATATCGCCACGGGTAGTTGTTGTGCACAAATCTTGTGGATGAAGGCCACATTAAAAGATTTTGGAATCAATTTCAAGAATGTGCCATTGCTATGTGACAATCAAAGTGCCGTGAAGCTAACCAATAATTTGGTTCAACATCAAAGAACAAAGCATATTGATGTTCGTCATCATTTCATTAGAGATCATCAACAAAAGGGTGACATTGCTATTGAGAGTGTGGGCACCGAAGATCAATTAGCCGATCTATTCACCAAGCCACTTGATGAGAAGAGATTTCACAAGCTAAAGAATGAGTTGAACATACTTGACTTCTTCAACATGAGTTGATGCACCCCATATATGGCATGACTCTCCTTCAAGCCCCAAGGTACAATTGGTTGACATGTCATACATTCTATGCTAAGGACTTGTTTAGTGCATCTAGTCATAATTTACATGTTCTAGGCTCATTCTTGAAAATCAAATGAATTTGAAGTTTATATGGTGCCACTATTGTTTTCATGACTTGTATGATCTAGTGGTAGCATATAACTTGCTTCATGTTTTTCAAAGTGGTACTAGAGCCTTGCTTATAATGTTGATCACACGAGGTTTCTAGTTATGTTTGTGCTTTTCCAAGTGGTATCTAACTACACAAGGTACTAAGATGGTGTTTATCGCTACTCCGATGGTATCACCTTCAAAGGTCTATAATCTTAAACACTTAGCACCTATTGGTAGTCAATGCTCCTATACTTTCCTTTCTAACATGTATGCTTCCAAAATCCAAACATATAGCATACATGTAGGGGGAGCTATTGCTATCAATTTGAATTCATAATCATATGTCCATAATTCTTACACATGGTAATATACTTGGACAATGTGACATGGGTTCAATCAAAATTTTATCATAATATCTTTGTGAAAGGTTTGTCACCAATTACCAACAAGGGGGAGATTGAAAGTCCTATGTTTGGTGTTGGTAATTAGTGACAATGCCTAAGTACTAATCATATGCCTAAGTTGTATGTAGCATATGAGGATTAGTACATTCCAAGGTTGGTGGCAAGATGGACATGGTGATCATGATGGCCACACTTGGATTTGGACGCAACCCTACGTGATCAAGGCAAAGGTATATGCTTAAGGGTTGTGTTTTAGTAACCAAGACACCTAGTGGGTGTGGTTACATTATAGGATAGATAGTCGTACTATAAATAGGGGAATGATGCGGCTATTGAACTCCTAAGTGCCTCTAGGTGTGCATTTCATAATCATATGCATTTGGATAGAACTAATAACACCTCGAAAAATGATTGTGAAAATGCTAACACACTCACACATGACGAGATCACTTGGTGGTGTTAGCACGTTTTGCGAAGGCGGTGGAGTTTGAGCCGTAGAGAGGGTTTGGGGTCCTCTCTCCCTCCCGCCGAGCTTGCGAGGCGGGATTCAGGCATTTTCGAGGAGTTGAAATGACTATTTTCCACTACGCCGGAAGTCGGAATAGAAACAGAGGCGAACGGAGGTCACACAGGTGACCGGACGCTAGACCGGACGCGGTCTCTGTTTGACCGGACGCGTCCGGTCAGTGTTCAGCGTCTGCGCGTGTTTCAGTTTGATGATCGGACGCACAGCGCGTCCGGTCACTATCGACCGGACATGTCCGGTCGTTCAGGGAGCTTACTGGACTCCAACCGGACGCTGGCACTGTGGCATCCGGTCAGTTCTACAGCGCGTCTGGTCACTGTTTCATTGTGCGCTGCTCAGGCTTGACCAGCGCATCCGGTCAGTCACGAGACCAGCGCGTCCGGTCAATCCTAGCGCGTTCGGTCTGCACGACGAGCGCGTCCGGTCGGTGCTTCGCGACTTAGCCGTTGTGCGACCGGCGCGTCCGGTCAGTTGGACCAGCGTGTCCGGTCAGCGCGATTTCGGCTGTTTCAAGTTTCTAACGGCTCTATTCGAAGGGGTACGTCTATAAATACTCGTTGGCCGGCTCAAGGCTCCCACTCTTGAACATTTGACATACTTGTGAGCACTTTGAGCTAAGCAACTCCCCTCCCACTCATCTCTCTTGCTTCTTTGCATATTCGAAGTGAGATTGAGTGATCCAAGTGCATTTGCATTGTGAGATTGCATCTAGTTGGCACTTGGTGGTTGATTTGCTATGAGATTCTTGTTTCTCTTGGTGGTTGCCGCCACCTAGATGGCTTAGAGCAGCTTGGAGGCGTTGGCAAGAGTTGGTGATTGTTCTTGGCCACCTCCGGTGATTGTGAGGGGTTTGTGCCTACCTCGGCGAAGCGCCAAAGGCAACATTAGTAAATTGCTCGTGTCATTGCAACCTTTTGCCATTTGGTAGGTTCTTGTGGCTCCTTTTGAGAGACTCGGTGTGTGACCGATTAGCCACCGAACCACGTGGTAAAGAGGGACACAATTGGGACTAGCGTGCCGGCAAGCACGTGAACCTCGAGATAAATCTTTGTGTTATCACTTTCATATTGTGATTGATTGATCCTGGTGTTCGGTTGTCTTGGTATTCATTGTTGATAATATTAGTTGGCTCATTACTTCACTCCTCGGTGAAACTTTCCTAACTCAACTCCGCATTACTTTATTAGTTATCTTTGCTAGCTAGTTAGCTTTGCTTTTGTAGCTCCTTTATGTAGCTTGCTAGTTATAGTTGTAGTTACCTTCTCGATTTGTCTTGTCCGGTTGGGTGCAAATACTAGAATTGTGAATTGGTTAGGTGGTTTGCAAACACCCCGTAGGCTAAGCAAAACTCGCATCTCGCTATTTGTTATATTGATAAACTTGTTTAGCTTGTCTTTGTAGAAAATTTTAAAAGGATATTCATCCCCCCCTCTAGCCATCAAGACCTTTCACATGGCATGGTTCATACTTTGTGAAGATAAATGAAAGGAACGATCGATGCTACAATGAACCTGATTCGTAGTTAGGACATCCAAATCATTGAAGTACTGAACGTAGCGCCATTGTGGCTGACCCTGAACCAACTTGATGCCCATCCAAAGGTAGCAGACGGGGGGACGATAGTCACCTTGTGTCCAATTCTAAAATAGAGAAGAATTGTAAGCATTCACATATTCAATGCATGAAATTAAAGACATTTAGCAAATAGATGCAAGGTACTTACCGAAACTATCCCTCTATGCACCCGTCCGATGGGAATGTGCAGCCACCTAAGTTTGAATTAGGTTGAGCCCTCCTACAAGTCTCACAGAGCTACCGATACAACCAAGCAAGAGTTGTAGACCCCCAACTATACTAAGCGATGTTCTCCCATGGCTCACGAAGCTAGGGAAGGACCATCCATGACACAGTGTTCCCAGAAGCGTCTGGAAACAAAAATTGTGCCACCATGTGCCACAGCCACACACGAGCGTACCTCTCAATGGTGTCATTCACTGAAGTCTTCTCCTTCTTCCCTTCTTCAAGGTCGAGTGGCCGATAGGTGGTAACCTGCTCCACCATATCCATCTAGTTCAGTGGGTCTACCATGCCTGTCACTACCGGACCGTCCAAACGAAGGCCCAAAATGTTCCTGACGTCTTTTAGGACCATAGACATCTCTCTAGAGGATAGGTGGAAGGTATGGGTCTTTGGACACCATCTGTCGATGAAGGTGGTGAGGAGGGGACCATCCGTGTCTAGGAGACCGGCATTGATAGCTCTAGCCAAGCCCAAAAAATTGGCTCTTGCGAGGTAGGGGGCGTAGCGCTCGTCCCACTCTAGCGGTCGGTGAGTTCAGGGACACAACAGGCCCAAAGCCTATGAAACAACAACATTACAATGAATAATGTTACAGTAACAAAATATATGTGGAAATGAAAGACAATTTTCTTAAACATGACATATGTTAGGAAGCAAGGAAGAGTACTTCAGCTAATTAAAAGGCATGGCGAAGTGAAGGCATAATGTTCATGCATAATTAGGAAACCAAGGAGTACACAAACATAGAAGTACAGATGAATGAACCATATAAACTTTGTTTTCTCAAGTACAACGAAACATGTAAAGTAAATAAATTCATCGACATTAACTAATTGTATGAATAATGGCATGACTGATAAAATAGTTTGATGACTTGTGCTTCTTAGTAATGGCAACAAATATTCTCCTGCTTATGGGATGTGGGCTAACATCTCATTACTGGCATAGATATCATTGCAGCTTTCACTAGTGATTTAAACTACTAGTGTTGCATAACATAAGTATGGTGCATAATTCGGAAGCTTGGCTATCTTATGGAAAAAAGGCCAAAAAAAGAAAGTATCACTTACATTACCCTTGTCGACCATCAAGTGTGCTTGGTGGTCTTTGTTATAGTAGGTCTCAAGAAGGGGGAACTGTGGGTGCGCCATGCTGCAATTGTGAAAACAATAAGACAATGTTACAATATACAACATATAAATGAAACATGTTATGCTTAAAAAAATAAGGAACAAAGGCATGAATTATATAATGAAGACCTATTGGAACCTATGTACCTTTATACGTTTTGAAGCACTAGTACTTCCATTTTGTGTAGCTAATTTGGTTACCTTCTTATGTTTGTCATGAGTGGCAGCGGTGTGACCGGTTTTGTGGCATTTTGAGCAACGGACCTGACCTGGTGCCTCATCAAAGTCTCCAAATCCATATATATCTTCACCATACCCATTCAATTTGTCCATAACTCCTCAGAGCCTCTTTTTCTTCCTTCTACCCTTCTTTGTCCTTACAAGCTCTAGATTGGGAACATAATCCAACCCATAGTACGGAGGCCACTGTGTCGGATCTAGGTAGGGCTCGAAGCTAGACTCCCACACTTTGAGAGTGTTTGACATGAGATAGAATGGAGACATGAACTTCACATTTTCTTGGTCTAGTCCCCTGCATTTACACGCAGTGATGACATGCGAGCAAGGCACATGAAACAGTTATGGAATGTTACAAGAGCATTCCTCTTTGTCAAGGTGTGCCTCCTGCTGACCTTATATTGTACAGTAGCTTCGATGGTCCAAAAGCTTCTGCCACTTGGTTCGAAGCTATCGTCTCCGCAACATCCAAGTGTTTTCTACCCGCTGGACCCCATTTTTCTTTGGACACCTTGCCTATGTTCCATCGATTCATAAAGTATTCATTGCACTTCCTGAAAGAGTACTCCACAATACCTGACACGGGGACTGCACGGATACCCTTGAACACTTTGTTAAACAATGCTGAAGAATTAGTGGTCATCATGCCGTACCTAAGACCTCCGGCATCGAATGCTAGAGCCCACTTGTCCCTCTGAGGCATCTGATCCTCCAGCCACCTCTTCACCCTAGCATTGAGGACCTTTTGCAACTCAGCAAGCGTCTCTTCAAACTTCTCCTTGGTTCGACACCCACATAGTGACTTCAACTTCTGCACAACCTCCTTTTTCTTTTGATGTCGCCATATGTTGGCAGCAAAGTGCCTCATGCATGACCGATGCACAAGAGGAGGGCTTCCATCTACATGCTCTCTTGCAGCTGTGAGCAACCCATGATGCCTATCTAAGATCATGCAAATGTTGTGAGACGTACGGAGGACATTCTGCCTCACAAGCTTCATGAACCAACACCAACTGTCATCATTCTCACCCTCGGCCAAAGCAAATGCTAAAGGGACAAGTTGATTGTCCGGATCCACTCCAACTACAACCATCAGAACACCCCTATACTTGCCTATAAGGAAGGTGCCATCAACTAGTACTAAGGGCTGATAATGCTTGAACGCCTCCGCCGACTGCGAAAAACACCAAAACACTCTCTGTAGAACATGTTTTGGAACGCCATCCATGTCATCCACCATGCGGCCAGTAAGAGGATACCATCTTAGGCCTGGATTGAAGTGTTTTATGGCACTTAGAATCCTAGGGACTTGGTTGTATGCCTCTTGTAACAGTGAAGCCCCATATCATCTCTATAGCATGCTCTATAGCCTGCTGCTTTGCTCGCCATGCCTTTGAGTACTTTACTCTATAACAGTGAAGCCCCATATGTTCTTGATCATGGAAGAAACCGATGTGTCGCTATCGTCCCTAACAACGCCAATAACGCGACGACCAAGGTACTGAGCTGTGTTTTGGGCATGCACACCCTTCGGCTTCGAAGATCGACAGGAGTGAGGTTGCTTAACATTTCAAATCTTCCATGTGTTGTTTCTCTGCCTCTGAGCCCATACTCTCCAACCACATCCAAGCCTGCAGAGGACCGTGTACCTCTTGTTCTTGTCACAGTGGGTGACATTATAAGGCCTGTGAGACCTAACAGCGTAATCCATCAATAAATACTTCAGATGCTCCAATGTGTCAAACACCATTCCCTTATTAATCTTTGTCTCCTCACTCTCTGCCACCTCATCATCCAACAACGTCAAACCAGTGTCACATACTGCCTGGTCAACCATACTAATGTCCATGAAATTTGGAACCAAAGGTACCTCCACATGGACAGCCTTCAATTGCCTAAGTTTTGACTCATTGTACTCCATTCTCAATGACCCATCAACTGGGACTCGTAACGACTCAGTAAACCCGGCCTCACATGTATCGCTTTTGTCCTCGCTACTAGGCTCTGATTTGTACTCATCCTCCAACACCACATCATCCGAACTAGTTTGCCCTAAAGTCAAGTCATCTTCGTCCTCTGAGGCAACACCAACTTCATCATCCTCCGAACCTTGGGATATGTCGTCAATATCCCAATTTCCACCTCCTGTGCCATCGTCCTCCACAAACGCTTCTTCATCGAACCCATCATTCAAGGCATCAACTCCAATGCCCTATGAACTTCTCTACCGACAACCGCCTTCAACGCTTGCTCTTGGGTAAGGTTCTCAACGGGCTCAACATCAACATCATCATCAGCATCCACCACAAAATGACCCTTCTCCACAACAACTTCCAAACATCTAACGCTACTACTCTTCACAACTTCTATGTAGTTCTTCCATTCATCCTCACATGACAAAACCATCAACACATAGTGTGCTCTTTCCTTCCCGCAGTCAAATCCACCTCTCAACAATAGTGGCCACCCAAAATTATCTCGGCAATGACTAAGAACAGCATCATAGGTAGGAGGTATACTAAAGAAGTGAACTTCTTCATGCATACATTGAAACTCCCCATTTCCTTTCACTTTGCCACCATGAAAGAATTGCACTAAACGGTCCATCTACAAAATGCGAAACAACAAAACAACTAATGTCAACATCTACGCATTTTCAAACCAAAACATGTGCAATCACTACTACATTACCATAGCACCAACCAATCTAAATCCTACATGCATCAAGTACCTATGTCCATGCAACACCAAGTTCACGGTGAATCGACGGGCAGAGTATATCCTGAACCTATTGAACACATTACTATGTATCAGCAAACGCTACAAACATTCACAATCTCTCTAATTTGGCATATCCTAGACATGCAAAAAAATGAGGCAAGTAATGAAGAAATTGAAGGGGGAAAGAGGAGGGATACTACCTCAACGTCTACAAGGCTGGAGCCTCCTTGTAGTAGCAGCCGACGGTGGGGGAGGGAGCCGCCGCCGGCAAAGGCGGTGCACAGGCAGTAGCGGCGTGGGGCGGCGCCCAGGCAGTGGCGGCGCGACCTTCCTCTCACCCTTCCTCGGCCATGGAGGCGTGGGGGTGGCGTGGTGGCATGGGGAGCCGAGGGCCCAACAGCGTGGGGTGGCAGGGTGCTGCCGGGCATGCGGAGGAGGTGGCCTGGCGGTGGCGGCGGCTCCGAGAAGCTAGGGCACGGGCAGAGGAAGGAAATCAGTGAGAGAAAGAGAAAAATGGGCCGGCCTGTAGCCTATTTCGCCTTGTTGTGTCCGTGTCGCTCACGTGACGACGTGGGACCCACAGTCCACCACGCCAGCGCATGTGGCGCGACAGAGTGGTACTATTGCGCCAGGCGCGCTGGCACGACCAAAGGGGCTATGGGATGCAATATGTTTTCTCAAGCGATTAATATTAAAATATTTATTAAAAAAAGGATTAAAATTAAAAATTATCCAGAAGAACCAGAATCAATCGTCTTCCTCCTCCTACGCGAGAGTCCCTTGTAGCTCTTCTTGCTCCTCCTCTCCGATTCCTTCCTCCTCACTGACTAAAATCCCTCTGAGTCCTAGATATTGTATCAGTTACTCTTGTAACTGTGAATTGATAGTCAAGGTTCATAAATCATAACACCCGCGTGCATACGGCCGCCACCGGAATAATAGCTGTAGCTTACCTCATTGGTCCATTGCGCTCCCTATCGGTGGCTATGGGCTAGAAAACCACATGCCATCACTTAACAGGGACTCGATCAAGATGGACATTGAGTGGATCGTAGAGTCCCACCAACTTGCTTCATGTAAAAGGGTTACCACGTTGATGAGATGGACTCTAGTAGATTTATTATATAGCCTAATGCAACCTTGATTAGGAAGC
Source organism: Saccharum hybrid cultivar R570 (assembly GCA_038087645.1). Lineage (NCBI taxonomy): Eukaryota > Viridiplantae > Streptophyta > Magnoliopsida > Poales > Poaceae > Saccharum > Saccharum hybrid cultivar. The sequence goes on from JAQSUU010000357.1 coordinate 4,544,591, forward strand.
TAGGATTAATCTCGAACAATCTCACATGCACATGCACATGCACATAGGGCACCATGGTCCTAAACCAAACTGAGTTGGAGGTCACAGATGTTCTACTCTAAATGATAGGCATACATCTAATAAGGTTTGAGTTTTTTCCTATCAACAATTTCATTACCAAAGTTTTGATCATCTTGACCACTGCAAAAAAAGTACCATTAAATTTGCTTGTTGAGCTTCTTCTATTATTCAACATAGTTGTAACCTTTTAGCCATGTAAGCTTCGCTGGTGACTTATGTTTTGACATGTGTGATTGTGCATTTGAATTTATTGCATCTTATAGTATCAAACCAGGTATATTTGTTCGATCTAACATATACTCCATTCCGACACATCACATTTGATCAATTCCCTAACACCACGCATTTAATTAACTATATGTCTAAAGCAATTCTGACCAAGCCCCAAAACTTAAGCCTTTATTCTTACAGTACAAAAAATAGGAGGATCCCTATTAGGATCTCACCTCGATTCTCTTTGCAACATAGTGTGACTTATCGTATTTGCTTCCCTATACTCTTTACCTTTCTTTGAGCCTACAACCACGTTTGTTGGTATTTTGGGACAGCCTAAAGAACAGTGGGAGACACAGAAAGTGGCATCACTGGTAGGTACTTTTTGCTCATCACATATGTCATGATGCACAATGATGTGTGGTAGGAGGATCACCATAATTGATATCCTAGGAATAGATCATCAATATCAATGAAAAGATTGCCTTCAAAAATATCAATGAAAAGATTTTTAGAGGTGCTTCTAACTTTTTTATAGTGAAACTGCACACGAGAAATAGGGTGAGTGCCATAGAAGATGGATCGACCGATGGATAGATGATGATCTAGTGGGGGCCACCTACACGTGAGAGGCTAGTGAGATGAAAAGTGGTTCTCAAAATATGAATAAAAGGTTTATTGGAGCTAGTTCTTTCACCTTTACTCCTAAAAGTATGTGTATAGAGAGAGAATACAAGATAAGCAATAGTAGACCAGACCATATCTACTCCTCAATGATGCTGGATATGTGATGGTCTAGTAGGGGCAACCTGCATGTGAAGGGTCCGTGAGATGATGATGGAGCTCTATAATATGAATAATATAATAATTCGGTTGGAAGCTAGTTCTATCACGTTCAGCTCTAAAAGTGTGTATCGATAGAGAGAATACAAGACGATCAATAGCAAACCATATCAGACCGAACCTACTCCTCAATGCATATACTGAGATATATAATCTCATTAGTGGATCGTCATCAACAAAAAGTCAGATCTAGAGTCTGGATCTGATGTTGGTGGGGCTGGCCCACCATGTGTGAGCAATTTAGCATGTAGGTTCTCCATGTCTCTTCTCTCTGGCCTGATCCAAGCAGGCAAGGTTTCTCGTCGGCTTGTGCTGCCGTTGTTTCAGTCCGTACAAATGGTGCAGAGAAGCCTGTTTCCGTCTGTACGACGTGTACGTAGTGTGGTGGCTTGGTGGGTAGTGACATGGACACGTGCACCCCCGTCCAAAAGGGAACAATCAGCAAAGCTTAATTGTTGCCTATCTTTGAAATGTCAAAGAGAGACAAGTAGGAACCGTTAACCACTCGCCAAATGGTACAAAAATGGAGATGGACACCAACATGGATCATCATATTAGTAATGTATAGTGTACAGTATCAATCAATTATATGAACGCTAGCTGGTAGGCCGTAGGCATGCACATCATGCAACAGCCAACAAAACAGCAACATCTATCACTGGCTAGCCTCAGCTCAAACAAGCCACAGAGAAGTAAGTACGCACGCTCATCGATCCTCATCGTTCGACCGCTAAGCTAGAGCCTCAGCTCGAGATTGGGCTCCTGGCTGCCCCTGCCGGCGGAGGTGCCCGCCGTCGCCTGTGCGGGGCGCCAGATGCGTGCTCCGGGTCCAGTTGAGCACGTCGCCATCGACCAGGCCGGCGCCGCGGTCGTGGTCCGCGCCGACGTCCACGACCGCCGGCGCATGGGCGTGGCCACCAGCCCACCTCTCCAGCTCCAAGCACAGCGCGGCGGCGGCGGAACTGTACGCCTCTCCAGCTCTGGCGCCAACTGTGAGAGTCCCAGTGCAGTGCGGACCGCCTGCCACGAGCGGCGTCGTCGACGCGGCGCCGGGACGAAGTGCAGCACGGGCCGCGAGTGCGTTGAGCTCGAGCGTGGCGGCGTACGAGTTGCCAGCCGGAAGGGTTCCAGCGGTCCTTCTTGTGCGCGTTCTAGTGCCCGCCCAGCGCCTGTGACTTGAGGAACGTCTTGTTGCAGAAGAGGCATGCAAACTGCCGCGCAGATGCACCGCCGCCGCCACTTGCGGCGGAAGAAGATGGATCACGATGAGAGGGCTCCTTGCAGGCATGCAATGCCCGGTTCCCAACAGCTGCGGCTACTTACTCCATAGAGGCCTAAACACTACAGTCTGTAGTACCACGGAGTTTGTTGACACTCCCCTATTTGATGTGGTGGCTTTGCCATGTTTTGAGTGGAAAATCAGATAATTGAATCTGGAAACTTTGGAATATCGAAATGGAAAAAGAGATCGACAGGACACATTGTAGTGCGATTGTACTGATGAGCACCACTGTAAGTACTATTTATAGAAGGAAATGCCGCAAATGTTATTAGAGAGAGCACTAACATATGTGAACATATATAGTGCTGTGAAACACGTCATGAGCGGTTGAATTGATCCTCACCCTCTCTCATCTCACATAATAGACAGAAACACATTACTGCTGTTTAGCTGCACTCCAATCCTCGCTCCTCAATCCATATAGGCGGTTGGCATGCTGACTACCAACATAATGTCACGGCATTAGCTACAATCCAAGCACAAGATGGCGTCAAGCCACAGCACACATAGCAGGACCAAGGTTCTGGGATTCGACCGAATTAGTCCGAATTTCGGCAAAATTCATCCATTTCGGTGAGGTCCAATACACAAACAGCTTGAGCAAAAGAAAAAGAAGAAGAAAAGAAAAATAAAGAGCTCAACCAAATGACCAAAAGCCAAAGAAAAACCGAAACGGGGTCATTTGAAATGAGCAAAACTTGGTCCCCAAAGACATGGGCAACGGCTCGACGCAACCAAGTAAAACACAGCTAGTCCTCAAGAAGAGGCAATGGGCTCAACACCACTAGCAAAGGTCGAAAAACCGAACAACTGCTAGACCCTCCAGAAGAGGCAAAGGCTCAACACATCTAGCAAAAACAGCTCAAATGCAATTCCCCTAAACAAATGCAATCTCACTCAAATGAGTGCATATCTCTCAACTTTGGGTGGAATCGTGAAATTGGAAACTTCTCCCCCTTGTTGGCAACATGAGTGATTGTGACATTGTGAGTGTGGAAACTTCTCCCCCTTGTTGGCAACATGAGTGCATATCTCCGATTTTTGTGCTCAACAACACCGTTCTACTAAGGGACATAAGGCGAGGAGAACTGGTGCTCAAGACCTAAAGAAGAACAAAAGGAATCGAACTGAGAGTTCTTGAATTATGTGCTATAGTCACTGCGTATAGCTCTCATGGCATTTTCGGCAACTCAGTCTGTAACCGAAGAATCAAATCTCGAGCATGAGAAAAAGTCTCATCCTTACCCTCCATGAAGAACACCCAAGAGTAGCGAGAAAAATCATCCACGATCACTAGAACGTACCACTTCCCTCCCTCAGACCGAGCCCGAGCCGGACCAACAGTGTCCATATGGAGTAGCTCACTGGGTCCCTTGGTCAAGACCTGAGTCACAGGAGGGTGAGAAGCGACAACCATCTTCCCGTGACGACAAGGGTGGCAAACCAAATCCTTTTTAAATTTTAACTTGGACAATCCTCGGATTAAGTCAAGTGAGCTCAACCTAGCTAGTAAGTCAAAACTCAAGTGACCCAGTCTTCTATGACACTTCCAAAGCTCAGAGGAGGATCCGGCCACCAAACATCGAAAAGAGCCAAAGGAATGAGAAAAATCAGCTTAAAAGACACGGCCAAAACGTACAATCTGGCAAACAAGATTTCCCTGAGAATCAAGAACTCGAGACAAACCGGTCTTAAAGCGCACTTCAAAGCCATCCTGAAGAAGTTACGAAACTGAAAGCAAATTGAAATACAAATTCAAAATCAAAGCAACATCCTTCAAGATAAAACTCTTGTTGACCCGAATGGTTCCACGAGAAAGCACCTTACCTTTGCTATTGTCCCCGAATGTGATGTAATCCTTACATTGCATGGGGTCGAGGCTAGAGAACCATTTTAAACTTCTGGTCATGTGGCGCGAACAGCCGGAATCAATGAGCCACGTGCTCTCTAGACCTCCGTCCTGCATCAATAGAAAGACATGGGATGAGTAAATGGCGCAACCCTAGGGTTAGTAAACTGTGAAGGATACCAGTGTTGGCTCATTTGCCCTGGAAAAGTGTTAGGAAAAACACCAAACATGTCATGTCCCATTTGAGGAAAGCGGGCACCACGTGGGGGAAAACGTGGTCCGCTAGAACTATAGGACTTAAAGCCACTGCCATGAGGTCCAAAGTCATATTGATCATGACCTGAACCACGCCGGGCATGACCACCACGACCACTGCGTGGTCTCGCAACCTGAGGCCTAGCACCTTGAGGCATTGCCCCTCGAGGCCTAGCATTGCGCCTCTAAACAGGCGGCACATGTACACCATGGGGCGGGTGGTACATGTTCCGGTTGTTTAACTCGTACTCTCACCGCTCATCTCTCTTCCTCTTAAAGCAAAACTCAACAAGATGATCATCCCTATGGCAATAGTCACAGTGATACCTCACCTTTCTCTTGGGTGGTTGTTGGCACACTTTCTTGTGGGTATGTGTCACTCTTGGTAGCTTTTTGGCTTTAGAAAGGGGATCCTCAGAGATGTTCGGTAGAGTGTCAAGTGGGTTCCTAAGATGGTTCGGTTTTGGAACCCAAACTTGTTTCTGGGGTGGAGCTCTTGGAGGCTCTTCAAACACTCCATCTTTCACAGTGGGTTCGGTAGGCTTAGGTGGATTGATCTTGATCAATTTGGAAGCAGTGGAAGGTTTCTCACTTGGGTTCAAACCACTAAACTCACCAACTTTGTCATAAACATGTTCACCCTTCCCACCTAGAGCAAAGCCTACTCCCGATGTCCTAGTCCCCTGCCTGAATTGGCTCATCATCATGCCCAACTGCGGCTCACTACAAGACACCCAATTCAAGATGGACCGAAGGTATGTGTTGTCTTCCTCGGATCTCATCTTGTCATGACTGCAAGACTCAAGCTCCAACACTAAGCTCTCACAACGTGCACACTCAACAACCATACTATCTGAACTGGCCTTCTCAAGAACAAGGATCTTGGCATTCTTCTATGTCAGCTCAGATTGCAAGCCCGAACAAGACTTGCATGCACCCAACAAGCTAGACCTAGCCTTCAGCTCATTGTTCTCATCTAACAAGACAGCATACTTAGATTGCAACTCAGAAAAGTTGGTCATATGAACAGCACATTCATTACACTCAACCTCGTTAGACACATGAACGACAAGCTTCTTAGCTTTCTCAAGCTCTTTCTCCTCAACTTCTAGCTTGTCCATAAACTCTTTCCTCTCACGAGTAGCACATTTCAGCAGCTTATCTTAACTCATCAAAGTACCGGTCATGATATCAAGTTCGGCAATAAGAGCGTCGATGGAGGGTTTTACCTCAGTAGAGTCGTCATCGCCGGGAAGCACGTCCTTGTTGGGCTTCACCACTTCATCCACGGCCATGGTGCAGTAGCCTCCGTGGATGGACTTGGCAACGAAGCAAAGCCCGGTCAACTTGTCCTCATGCCTCTTCTCGGACTCATCATTGCTCGAGGGAGAAGAAGACCGGTCGTCATCGATGTCGTTGTTGAGGTCGCTGAGAGAGGCAAGGAAGGCGCGCTTTTGGGTCTTGGCCTTCTTGAAGTACTTCTTTAGTGCCTCCTTATCAAATCCTCTCTTTGACTTGTGCTTGGAGGTGTACTCACGCTTGTTCTTGCGCTTGCTGGAGTCGTACTTGTCGGAGAAGTGCTTGTTCTTCTTGGGACAATGGGCAACGAAGTGGTCGAGATCTCCACAGCCGTAGCATCCTTCCTTCGGACCACCACCACGCCGGTGATTCAAATGGTTGTTGTGAAACCGCGAGAACGGGCTGATGATCAACGACAGCTTGTCGTCCCCAAGACTCTCCATCTGCTCCTCTATGACAGACACCAAAGAAGACAAGGCAAAAGATACCTGTAAAGAGTTAGCCAAATAACTTGAGCCGTTACCTAAGACCAAAGCTATAGTCGGTGCAGAGGGATTATTGAGCTTGGCTTGGGTCTGATAGTCGATCTCGGTTGACTTGAACTTGCTAAAAAGCTCATCCACGGTGAGGGTCTTATACCCCGAATACTCAATGATGGCAGTCACCTTCACATCCCATACCTTCCGATCTAGGGCATATAGAAGCTTGAGTGCCCTCTCATGATCGTCATAAGGTAACTGTGCCTTGTTTGCTCGCATCTTGTTGACGATGGTCTGAAAGCGAGAAAACATGGCATCGATGGACTCGCTATCAAGCTGGGTGAAGTTCTCGTACTCCCTCTTGTACGTCTCGTAGAGTCTGGTTTTGACCTGTGCGGTCCCTTCATGATAGCTCTGAAGCCTCACCCAGATCTCCCGAGCAGTAGTACAATTGGAGACTCTCGAACTCCTGAAGCGAAAGACTCAAGAAAAGAACTATGCGAGCTCTGCTATTAGCGTTGTGCTGATCTTTTTGATCTTGCGTGACACGATCATGGGGTTCAAGCACAACGTAAGTAGCATCCTCGCAAATTTCCCAAACAAGCCAATCAATCCCCTGGAGATACGCCGACATGCGAATCTTCCAATAGGGATAATTTGTTCCATCGAAGAACGGTGGTTTACCAAAACCACGTTCCATGTCACCTTCGTAGATCACGGACCAATTAAGGTGGAATGATCCTTAACCTGGCTCCGATACCAATTGAAGGACTGAAAACAGCGAACAGAGGGGGTGAATAGGAGCCGAAAATTTCTTTCAAAAATAATTGGCTATTGTCCCAAAATCACCACCGAAAGTACAAACAAAACACCATAATGTCCACGACCCAACTAGTGAGTGGATGTTCCCTAGGAACATACCGGGACACCACAAACGAGCACGGAACAAGAACTAAACCGAGGGTCAGAAAAAGAGATACTCAACTTCTATGGAGAGGAAGTGAGTTCTCGACCCAGAGTACCCATACCAACTGGTGACAAGAGTGCTTAGAAAATGTTCCTTGAGATGCTAGAAAGACAAAGCAAAAGACGGATCTCAAAACGAGCACTCGGAGAGCCCAAACACAAATTTTCAGCAGCAGGTCCAGAGGCTCCGCGTCCCGGAGGTTCCGCGTTTTTTCCCGGAGGCTCCGCGCTGTCCAGAAATAGGAGCACGAACCGAGGAAGAACGGGTCAAAACTCGATCAAAACAACTCGGATTGACTTGAAACTTTATAGGTAGGTTCTTGGGAGTGTTGCGAAGATATCTTCAAGACATCAACACCCAATTTCAAGCTTGTCATGAGAAATCAAAGACGAACGAAAAAACACCAGTTCTTGAGATCTAAACCAAGAAATCGACCGATCTGCGAGCTCATGAGGAATTGGTTGATTTCCTTCGGTGGAAAGGCTCAACTCACGTCATAACTCAAATCAAGGCAACAAGAACAAACCAAAATGGTCTAGAAATGAAGAATCGGCTCAAGAACGAGAGGGGGAAGAAAAAAGAACACGAAGAACACATCAAGAATACACGAATTGATTCAAACTCTGAACTCCGGAGGACACAAGGTGGTTAGGGCCACCATTTCCTCAAAGATTCATGGTTCCTACACTAATCGGTGGATTAGTGGACCTCTCTCACAAGCAGCTATAGGAGGGGAAACCCTAAAGGAGAAAATGAAAATGGAGGAGGTGAGGGAGATGGGGGCTCCCTTATCCTATTTAACAGGGCTATTACACAATCCCAGTTTTGCCCCTAGATACAAATGAGTCAAACCACTTAGCCAAGGGCATTTTGGTCCAACCCGGTGTCATCTTCATCCGACGGCCACCGCGCCTCCTCATCAGTAGCTTCGCCTCGACGCAAACTCCCTGATGCCACCACGTGTCGTCCGTTCCTCCTCAGAACCTCCACCCGGGTTTTGAGGCCCAAATCCATAAACCCGCCACCGATGGTTTTGAGCCCCAAACCACCAAACCCACTCACGAGTAGCGTACTCCATACGCGTCCCCCACCGCTCGACACGTGTCACCGCCGTCCTTGACCGGCCGACACGCCAAGTCCTCTGAGCCCCGCTCGACTTGCACGTCCTCCGTCTTGACTCGGTCAACACGGTCACTCACATGTACACTTGCTTTTGTCGATGTCCCAGGTGTCAGCCACCGCGGCTAGTCACTCGGCCTCCTGGTCCCTTGATCCAAGCCTCACGTCCGTCCTTCACCACTCCCGGTCCGTCTGCACGGCACGTCCTCCTTGACCTTCACCTCGCCGTCGACCACCGCCTCTGAGCTTCACACCTACACAACACAAGCCAAGAGACATGTTGCACACATAGCTTTCGCCATGGTAAGGTTAGTCACCACTCAACCTTCTTCGTGGATCACATTAACAATCACTCATCACAAAACGAGCACACAAGGGAACTTGTCAACCTTGTGTTCACATGTTGTTGTGTTTGAACTAATTATAATGCATGCATGCAGTGCAAATGTAATTAGCCTGTGATGACTCTATGAAGAAACCCAGACTTGCAGTAACACGTCTGTGATATAAGGAATGTCAGCGACATGTTCTAAAAGAACCTCGTCCCTGATGTAAGGATATTACAGGCAAGCAGAAAAAGGTGAACCGCCTAAGCTGTTTTTAATCTTGGACGGGAAACTTAACCACTGCATCTCTGATAGAAGACATCAGTGATAGTGTCTTAATGAAAATATTTCTAAAATATTATTTCTCAGACGTGTATAAAGTCATATGTCTCTCTAACAATTTGTTTTAACATCCGCGTCTATGATATGTTAATATTAGAGATGGGTTCTTCCTTAGTAGTCGACACTTTTAAGCATATAACAGAGATGGGGAATAATACGTCACTAATGTTGTCCACATCATATACTTAAGTTTAGAGACGCTTCTTTCCCGTAACTATATATAACTTGAATCGTCATTAATGTAAAGGCACATGTTTCTATAGGTATTGTACTCTATCGGACGCCGTATCAAAGAGTTATAATTTTTCAAAGTTTTAGCCTTGTCACATCACTCCCGATGGCACGACAGAACAATACTGTCACGCCAGCGGGAGCGGCATGACAGGGTTTTCCACATAAGAAACGATGTCTAACGTGGCAGATGTTGCCGCGCCAATGTATGTGGTGCGACGATGTTATTTGATCGTGCCAGTGGCACTGACACGACCAAAAGAGTCAAATCCGTAAAATTTTTAGGAGCGATTATTATTAATATATTAAATAAAAAAATTAAAAATGAAAAGATCCATGATACAATGCATGAATAACATTAACGTCATAGAAGCTAAATCCATTGCGAGCTGTGCGAGAGCCTTTAGCCTATGCCTAGAGCTCACCTCATTTAAAATGTTCTCAGGCCACTCGTTGGACGAACATATGTGTAGTACCTTTGGCCTGTGTCCACAAAATTAAAGAATATAATATTAGGTGCGTTCTTGGTTAAAGTTTCTAAAGTTTGACCAAACTTAGAGGTGAAAATATTATTGTTTATGACACCAAATGAGCATACTATGAAAATACTATATCACATCAAAAATCTAATAATACTTATTTGATATTATAAATTTTAGTGTTTTTATATATTAATCAAACACAAGATATTTTAATTTGATATTATACTAGAATTGTATTTTTTTCATGAAACACACGTCATGTCAGGAATCCAACAGGCAGCCACTATCACCACCTATCTATTAACGTTGGATGTTGTCCAAATCACACACCAGCAAGGGCATTGGATGTCCGGGCCGCCACGGACCGAAGAACGCAGCGATGATATCACTCTTACGTGGTGAAGCACGGAGAGGTTTACAAACAAACCACCAAAGAATAACGAACGTGCTTGCGTGATGAAGAACCGGCTAGTTTCCAAGCAAACTAGCAAAGAAACCGCCAAAGCTCTCGCCTAGGAGGGACCCGTCAGGGCAAGGACGTCGCCGGGTTGCTCTAGGTCGGCCGGCGAGCCTAGGGCGCCATGCTTGGTCGTAGATCAAGGGATGAACGGCATGGAGGTTGAAGGAGATAAGAAAAGGGGTAAAAAGAGTAGATTGATTTGTTTGTATGTCGATTGGATAGATGGGAACTCAATCGGTCATGATCCTCTTATATATAGAGAGGGGGTGGTCTTATCCCAGTAGGAAACATCTCCAAGGCTTATTTTCTAAGTTTCCCACGTCCAAAAAACGATCTAGAGACAAATCGATTCGAGATTTGAAAGTCAGATTCGGAATAAACACCTACCGGTACTTCCGGTCAGACTCCATCGGTAGTACCGATCCCCACCGGAAGTTCCGGTCTCGGACCGGAAGTACCGGTAGTTCATTTTCGCGCAAAATAGCGCCTTCCTCCGTCAGCCACCGAAAGTTACGGTCTCGGACCGGAAGTACCGGTGGTTCATTTTCGCGCCAACTAGTCTCGGACCGGAAGTAGGGACTGGAAGTACCGATAATCCAGACAGATATTTTCTCGGAGACATAACTCTCTCATCCGGACCCTCAAATTGAATGTTTCATATATGTTTTTTTGGATCATCTCGACGAGAAGAACGCAATGGTGAAATCCGTTACATATTTTGACAACTTTACAAAATAGACATTTTTGGTTGTCGACGCTATCTCTATCTAGTCCCTAGCTGCAGGCACGCACAGAGCACGCACTTCTTCATGGCTTCATCCCCGATGTGCTGTGAGTGCCTACGTGACGCCATCTGTCCTGGAAATGGACGTGCTTGCTTGTGACCAATCCAAGGAAAAGTCAGCGCAACACAGGAGCGTATATATATATATGAGGCAGTAGCTATCTGTGTAGCTGAAAGCTGACTGGCCAGTATCCAGTTCAGCGTTTCCCACACCGCTGCTGCCATCTACTTGAAGCAACAAGAGCATATCGGTACGGTGTGTGTGTGTGTGTGTATATATATATATATATATATATATATATATATATATATATATATATATATATATATATATATATATATATATATATATGGTAAATTTTTCCTACTTGCTTAGAGTAGTTACTCCCTCGTCTACATCACATACATCAGAAGCGTGCTAGCGGAGCTAACGGGTTTAGAAATTTCCTGGCCAAACCCACACCAGTCACCCCATCCGAATAAAACAACCAACGGGACATGTGTTCACCCAAACCCTATTTTATATTCCTTTTTGTCCCGAACACCTCCTCACCGCCGCCGCCCTCGACCTCCACAGACCTCGTGCCTCCCATGGCTCCGAGATTGCGAGATCAGCGAAGCGGGAACGTGTGCTGCACACCTGGGAGATGGAGGCCGCACACATTGATTCGGCATTCAATGTCGACGCCGTGATGTACGCTTCCGAGGTCCCGCACCTCTGCTACAACTCCGCCGGGCCAGACACGCTAGGCTCTCCTCGTCGCCTCCTCCTCATCCAGGTACCCGTACCTCCTACATCCACTTCCCCATATCGTCCATGCTGCTTGTTGCCCCGTCCCTTTCCAGGTCAAGATCGATCTGTGTCTACAAGTGCTGGTAGCTTCCCATCGGACGCGGCACTGAAGGCTAGCAGATCGGTGGATTCAAAGATGCTTCTGTTGCCTTTTCCTTCCTCTCCCTCCTACCCAGATCTGATGCCTTGGTTTCCTTTTTATAGGAGTAACACTTGATACAGCAGATACTAATGACTAGAGTATCACTCGGTACTTTTTCAATATTTATTTAGGCTGTGTTTAGTCTCTAATGGAATGCAAAATGCAAAATGTTAACTACTTTGGAATGATGAAATGCAAAATGCCAAAATTTTTATGGGTGTGTTTAGTTCCATCCAAAATGCCAAATTTTTCATAGGGTGAGTGAGAGTTTTTTTTGGCTTTTTGCTTTTTTTACCTCTTGAGGCCAAAATTCAAAATAGAGAATTGATATATTTTTACCAAAAAATTTTGCATGGTGTTTAGTTCTATTCTGCAAAATGATAGACCAAAACCCAAAATTTTTTAGGTGAAATGGCGAACTAAACACACTCTTAATATTACTTAACATCCAAAAAAAATTTCAGATTGGAGTAGGTATCACTTGATACTAGATTGGCGACTTCTAGAAGCATCCACCTCTACGATCTAGGTCTATTAGTGGTGCTCTTGCATTGTGCTAAAATGAATCACGAGGAAATACGTCGAGACGACGCTGCAGGCAAGATGGCCCATGCTGCCTGTTCTGATGCACCACCGCCGCCCCCTGCCATCTAGATGATGGTTAAGACAGCAGCTGAAAACCTGAAGAAGTGAACTTGCCAAGTAGTATGGCTACATACTCAGAGTATCAAGTATGTGTACATACTTACTCAGAGTATGAACTATGTGTACGTACTTGCAGTATAAAATATGTGTGCTTGTTTTCTGAAGCAGTATTTGTTCATACTATTTTTAAGTATTGGTCCATACTAATACGTTGAACTAGTATTTGTTTATACTACTTTTAACTAAAAGCATGTGTGCGATATTTTCGTCGAAATATGCTAATGACGTCGCTAACCAAACCTGGTCAGCTTGTTGTTTAGATTAAACAAAGTATGAATACATCATCATTGCCGCAAGAAGTATCCATGCATACTTTAAAAAATTAGGTATATACACATAGAGACATACTACTATTTAATGCACACATACTCCTTTGATAATGTGTATGTACTCATACTTCTTCCATAATGTGTATGTACTCATACTCCTTCCGACGTATATCAGTATATGAACATACTCGGTAAAAGTCATGTACACGCATGTATGAATTCATACTACCAGTGTATGGCACTATTCCTAATTAAGAATATGTGTATTCAGTACTAGTTATGAACACATTTTTAAAGTACGTACACGTACGTACGCAGATCTGTAGTCAATACTTGTTATGAACACATTTTTAAAGTACCTACACGTACGTAGGCAGATCCGATCTGCTACACAGATTTTTGTTGGTTGGTGGCAGTCAAACGTTGCCTTCCACGCATATAGCCGAGAATCCAGTTGCGCAACAGTCCATCCTCCGTATTGGATTTTAGTTCTCAACCCGTTAGCTTCTCAGAACTGGCTGGATCCCCACGCTGTGCATACTGTCGGTGGGGAGTAATTACTCTCAGTATATATATATTGTTGAAAAATATTTTAACAAATTGCCAGACACTCCAGAAGGCTCCCTCCGCTCTTTAAAAGCAGAAGCTCGACGCCTGCATTCGACACCACGAAGAAACACCATGAAGAACCACCACCTCTCACCACCAACAACCACACACAACACCATCGACAGCATCACCATGAAGACATGATCTCAGAGACTCTCTGAGCTCATCCACCACCGCCTGTAATTAGCCACCTAATTAGTACTACTCCACCAGTGTTGTAAATTAGAGAATAAGGGAAGGTCACGTGATCTTCCTGAGCTTGTAAGGTAATCTCTAAGGTTTGTGGTAAGTGCTTGGGGTTTCTCGAAAGGGAAAACCGTATGTAAGCTTGCTCTGTGGTAATGAATTAAGCTTTCCTGTTTTAATCCCTGTTTTCCTTTAAGCTCGTTCATATGGGGCGATGTCTCTATGCTAGGGACCCTAGAGGAGAAACCTCTGCGTGTGTTGTTCTCGTGTTAGCCCTGGTAGTGGCGTTTGTAGAGAACCTTGTTTGCGCAGAGAAGTGTTCCCTTTGGGTGGAACTGCCTGGGGAGACGATAGAGCCTGAGTCCTGTGTGATCGTGGCTGGGGATAGCGAGGGAGAAGAACTGGTAGGCCCGGTTCTGAAATGAGCTAGTGATGCATACGGTGAGTACCGAGTAGGACTGACACAAGCATAGTCTCACCACCGGCTGAATCTTTGGTCTCGCCAGCCTGCACAAGATCCTGAGAATATTTACTTCCGCATACTGCATATTCGCTAATCACGCACGAATTCATTCAGTCACTCATCCATCCGCCATCCACGAAGTGCTCCGCATAGTGTCTCGAATAGTGCCGAATAGTAGGCTGAATAATAAAGCATTTGGGTGCCTGAGCCACTCGGGTGAAGTGCTCGTGCACTGTTCATATTTCGAATTATATATATATATATATATATATATATATATATATATATATATATATATATAGCGTCACGTGGGCACTCACAGCACGTCGCGGATGAAGCCATGAAGGAGTGCATGCTCTGTGCGTGCCTGCACACTACAAGAGATAAGTTGGTTTATGTCGTTTTGTTGATGTCACAATATCTGTAATTTATATCATAGGTTAATATTTGTGACGCTAGATTGATGAAAAGTTTGCGTCAAAAACCATACGCCTTAAACCATGTTTTATGTCGTTTAAACGATGTTGCCATAAATGTATGGCATTGTTGTAATGTCACGAAATTTTATGACATTGGGTTTTAAGTCATAGTTCCTTACACCAATTGTGTCCTGTTAAAGCCCAAAAGCCCACATAACAAGCAGCCTTGGGCGAAGCCCATTGTTGAGTCTGAATTTGGCCTAGCCCATTTCTTGTTTTGAAGATTTATTTGGGCCATATCTAAATTTTATTGATTCTGGCCCAACCTAAGTTGTTTAGGCTGAGCCCACACAAGGATTTTTGGGCCAGCATAGTTTTGTTTTTGCTGCTGTTTTGGGTCCACCAGTTCTAAAGTTCGCATTTCCTATTTAATTGGGAAAGCCCATTTCTTTTCAGTAGCCCACATGCTTCACATTCTGACAGCCCAGCACATAAATGTTAACCATACCAGATAAGTCGCAGTTTAAAATATAAGCCCATATATAAATATATAGGGAAACTATTTCCTACTCCCAGAGAGTAGTTACTCCCATGTTTATATCTCTAGATTTAGAGTATATATGACTTAACGAAGTATATGTACACGAAGTATATGATCATACTAGACCATCTATGGTAGTATGTATGTAAAGTATGCAAGTATACGTAGAGTATATGGTTATACTTATTTTATATGCTGCAGTAGTGACATTTTAGTAATATATTAAAAAAGTATGGGCTCTGCTAAATTTTTTTACGTAGTAAGATTTAGAGTATCTTAAAATAAGTATGTAAACATACTCAAGGTGATAAATGAGTATGCATCCATACACAATCATACACAATGTGGTTTTTTAAAGATGGGAGTAACTACTCCCGAGAGTATAGAAAACTCACCCGATATATATATATATATATATATATATATATATATATATATATATATATATATATATATATATATATATATATATATATATATATATATATATATGAGAATCGTTATCTGATAAGTATATATGAGAACCGGAGCTGTGTGGATTTGATTTTTAGAACATGCTACAGAACTTGTTAAACAAGAAAGGCAATACGACTCCAAAGATAATTTAGGAATAAAAAAATGTGGGTTAAAAAAATCGCTTTGATATCAGGTAGAGAAAGAGATTTGGAATCCTATTCATTTTTGTATTAGGATTCCTATACCTATCAAGTTCCTTCAAGAATCCCGACATATATGTGTTACAAATAAAATAGATCGGTAGTTAGAGAGAGACGGATAAAAAAAATGGATCGATGAAAAAATAGCCAGAAATTTTGTATCTTTATTAGTAGGTATAGATATAGATATAGATATAGATTTGTACCTTCGGTATCATGACCTTGCAACCAGAAAATAAGCAGAGTTGCAACCGGATTCGGAAAGCGCTAGTTCTTTAGTAGTGTCACATATTACTTTAGTGGTGAGGACTTTCTTGTTCCATATATGTATGGGCTAGCGCTATATATGCATTCAGCAAATGGTGATGCACCTGTTATTATATAGTTGTCTTGGAGTAGCGCTAACTGTGCACTGAAAGGGAAAATGTAGGGACCCTGCCGATCAGCAGAAAACAACCAGTGACATCTAGGGTACGCCCACTGATAAGCATACCGACAAGATTATTGATCCTGATCGATACAGTTACAGTGACGGGAGATATCCAATAATAGGCACAGAGAAAAGTGTTGGCCAATCCTGAGATGTATGCCGACACGCATGTTGAGAAGTACAAAGGATATACCTGATCCAAATACACGGAGTGCTGTTAAACAAAAACAGATCGAAAAAAAAGAGAGGATGCAACAAGCTAGCAGCACATAGAACATTATTCACCATTTGTCGTGACGGGAAGAAAATTTACACCAACAGTAAAAATGTAACATCATTTGACTATATTAATGCACATATCTAGTGTCATTCATTCAAGCATTTGTTTCAATTTTTTTATGGGACAGGAGGGCCTCCCCCCTCACTGAAAATTGTATTAAAGTAAAGAGCAGGTTAATTACATATATTACAAGGATTCAAGCCAATTTACAATTTGTCAAAAAAAATCTACTCTTTGCTCTATGAATAACCATGGTGAAATCTTTATTGAAATTCAGTCTACAACTCTACACGAAGCCAAAGTTAGATGCTGATTGTTAAAGATCTTTCCATTCCTTGTAGTCAGAATGATCTAGCATATTAGTACTATGATTTCCAGGAAGAAAGGCATTTGAAGTTGCTGCCAAAAAGGTTCTAGAATTGGGAGTGATGATTGACTCCATTAATTAAAACATGATTGAAGAATTTATGCAGACCTTTCATTATAAGGACCTCATTTTGAATATTGAGATTAAGCGCCCCTAATCCACTACAAGAAATTCCCTTATACATGACAGTTTACTTTTGTCACAGACAAGCAAATATGCGTCACAGTTAACTCATGATGACGATCACGGAAAACGTCATGTATCCCGCGTCATACATTTGCAGGACCGAATTGAGCCGTCACAGATTGGCATTTTTGTTCGTCATGGAATAACTGGTCAACAACAATAGCTCTAGGCTATAGTGATGAAATAAAACGTCATGGAACAACTAGTTAATAGTAATAGCTCTAGGCTATGGCAATGAAGTGAAATGTCAATGCAATAACATGCATCACAGAACACACCAATCAGATAAACAAATATTGATTCATTCATGTATTAGCAAGTCAGATGTCTTTACATACATATAGCACATACATAGATAGTTCAATGTTCAACAAAAGGTATTGCATGTCTTTAAAACAAGCCATTTGATGACGATATATGTAGTAGCTATTGCATAACCATTCATCTCCAATCACTCTGCATAGATTTGTCAACCTAGTCTCTACAGAACCGTGCAAACATTCCATAATTGTCATCGTCTTCTGGATAATGCCTGCAAAATAGAAGGATTAGACACCATGGTATATCATCAACAGAAAATGATGCAAATCAAGCAATGAAATTCTCAAACTTCCAACATTTGGGGTGAACCATAAGAAATGACATGTATATATATGATACAAGGCAGCCATATTATCATCATCTGACAGAAAATGATGCAAATCAAGCAATGAAATTCTCGAACTTCCAACATTTGGAGTGAACCATAAAAAATGACATGTATATATATGATACAAGGCAGCCATACTATTGTGCTACAATTGACTAGAAGATGAGTTTGTACTAGCAAACAGCTAGTATCCAATACAGAAACACAGCTCCTGAATATGAATGCTTCAGTCATGCGAGAAAACTGAAGAATGAGAAAGGATATTCTCACCTAAGCAGATAGGGCACTGAACCTCCTTCCGTATCTCTTCTAATTTCACTAGCATACACCTGAGAGAGAGATAGAACAGTTCACTATAAGTTTCAAACCATGAAAGCACTGTGTATTTCTGTCAGACCTCACCATCATTAATTTATGCAACTCAAATAACTGATTCCGCTGCACCGAAATCATACAACACACAAAAGAAGATTATCCAGAGACTTGACTACACACACCATTAAAAAATTTGTTAATCTACAGAGCACATATAAATTATGGTTACACTTAAGAATATATACATTGTCTTTTAATCTATAGAGCACGAATATATACATAACTCTCTAAATCTCTATTCATTGATCGATTGTGACTTGACAGAAGTACAGGACTTAAGCAATGTATCTTATTACAGCACTGAAGTAATGTATAAGGGTTGGATTGGATGGATTGCATGAAACCTTGCCTTGGCATAGAGATTACTTAATGAAGGCTCTCCTGGACTCCCTGCAGATCAGCAAAGCCAAACTCTCCCTCTCTGGCTTAGCTTGTAGTTCACTAGAAAGGGCAAACAAAGCAAAGAAGTCAAGAAGCTTCGGTTCTTGTTGCAGTGGTTCAAGTTCAAACACACAGAATAAACAAACCATAAGAAATGAAGCGGATCAACTGCTTACTACTAGTACATAACAAGTTTGCAAAACAATCCTCCTAAGTGCAATCTTCACAATCGTGTACTACTAATACCTGTTAAACTAAGGGGGTGTTTGGTTTGGGGTGTTAAAGTTTAACAAACACTGTAGCATTTTCGTCTTATTTGACAAAAAGTTTTCAATTTTGGATTAATTAGGCTTAATAGATTCGTCTCGTAAATTACTCCTAACCTGTGCCGACATGCATGCAATTAGTCTACATTTAGTACTCCATGCATTCGAGGGAACATTGATGTGATGGGTGTTAAACTTTAACAAACCGTAACCAAACGGGGCCTAAGTTCCAGTAACTTATGAGTCTAGTAAGACAGTAACTATCCAGAAAACATAAATATGAAATAAGTATGTGCAGAACAGAAAAATATACTGTACTTTGTAATAGATAAAATGCTACGGGGATTGATCAAAGTATTTTATTATTTGATTACTACTGCGCGTGCAAACTGAAACCATGATGGGGCTAAATACTAATTTACCAACTAATATAGCAGAAGTCTGAGATTGTTTCGACTAATATGCCAGTAGCTGCTACAAGGCTTGGGTGCCAGTATTAGATGAGAAGACACCAGATGCAGCTGCCCTTTTACCTGTACTAATCAACAGCAGTAGTAGCGCAGTACAAAAAATCCTACGTTGCCAAACAGGACCTAAGCAAATCCAGGTATCCACAGCGTTAATATGTTGCTGGTCGAAGCAAATTACTGAAGTGTTAAAGCGGGAAAGGAAGAAGGAACTTGCTTGCCTGCTCTTGTTGGACATGGTCGCCAGCTCGCCACTCCCCAATCGAACCTGCTCGTCGCCCTCAGTCGCAGATCCAAGACGGCGCTTGCAAGTCACACTTGCTTGCCGGTGAACAGCAGCAGTCGCTACCACGCCGCTGCAGCCACGAGAACTTCTCTCGTTAAGAGCTGAGAAGCCCGCCGCCGCCGGTCGAAGCAACTCATCGCGTCAGGAGTCGGGACTCGGGATCGCCGCCGCCGGTCGAAGCAACACCTCGCGCCAGGACCGCCGCCGCCAGTCGAAGCAACCGCCTGCGGCCCGCCGGGGAATGGAGGAAGTCGCCGCCTGGGCAAGGCCATCTGCCGCCGTCAGCTGCTCGCACCCCCACAGCGCCACCGCTCGGCAAGGCCGTCCGCCGCCGCCAGCTCATCGATCTAGGGTTAGAGGATTGGGCAACGTACTGAAGAGAGGAGTAGAGAACGGGGTTGGAATCAGCTGGCCGCCTGTATTACGTGGCTTGGGAGTGGTTTCTTTTGGGCCTCGTGGCTACTGGGCCGGCCTTTGGGAGGGAGAGGGAAGCAAAAATGTTCTGCGACGTCCAACCATGACCAAAACTAAATGAGTCGTCATAGATAAATCACCTACAGAATAAACCGTCATAGACAATATGATTCTATGATGCTATGTTAGAACGTCACTAGTAAACCGTCATGTAAAGCCCTAATTCTTGTAATGTCTTTCGAAGTACAGACATTTTCCATGCTGCACATGGTGGCTGTTTTGCATTCAGGTCAGATCCACACAAAATAAGATCATTTCTGTATTTACCAAGGTGTTAAATGATGGTTCCATGGATCCTCCTAGTGTGTTCAGTATTTCAAATATAATTATCTCTTGATGTACTACCTCGGTGGATGTGCCTAAACTGTGACTTAGGGCTCTTGGTGGGTTTCAACTGTAGCCTACCCCAATTTGCTTGGGACTGACAGGCTTTGCTGTTGTTGTTGTATGTACTACCTCGGTCCCAGACCAGAATGCAACTCTAGGTGCATTCTTTTTTAGAGTTACTAACATTTAACCAAACATATAGGTAAAAAAGTTAACGTTGATCAGATAGGTATACAGTATACTATAAAAATATATCTCATTATAAATCTAACAATACTTATGATAAATCCATAAATGTTAACTGTACCAGATAAGTCGCAGTTATATATATATATATATATATATATATATATATATATATATATATATATATATATATATATATATATATATATATATATATATATACACACACACACACAGCAAATATATATGCACACACACAATGCATGCAATGCAATGAACCTCGATCAATGCCAGCAGACAAGCAAAGCAACTAGCTCGTACAGGAGTGCAGGAGCAGGACTGATCAATGATAAATCTGGGATCTGTTAGGTGCAAGTGGTGGAACACCATGAGAGGACTCCATGCAGGTCCCGCGTCAGAGATTCGCTGCTGCTTTTATTATGGACTACCAGTAGTCTGCCGTGCCACGGCGGAAATGCTAATGTTCTGCAAATGGAGAATTGGAGATGTTGGGGTTTCCTATATAGAAGATTTGGATGGAACAGCAGATAAATCTTGCTAGCATCAATTAGATACCAAATTTAAATGGACCAACAGAGGGAAGGGGCAGTGCGCGGGTTGACAGATGGTAAGCCACTTTACTATTTATAGGAGGGGAAAGGCCACACTCACAGCGAGACACTCGAAAAGACGGTGTCCTTCTTACCAAATACAAACGAAATGCTACAGGAATTCTGATACAGTGTTTTTCTCCTCAATTCACCGAACTAAACGAGGCCTTATTATTAGTGTCTCCATAAAAAAAACATCTTCTGCTAGCATCAATTATTAGCGTTCATGTGTCCGATAATGATAAGGAATATGATTTCAATACGTATTGAAACATGGTCGTCAAGGGCACTCTCAATACAGAAATTACTATTGTTTTTATGGACATTAATTGTACCGTCACCTAAGTGTGTTTAATAATGTGGTAAGGTAGTTATTGAAGAGAGAGAGCGAAAATCATAGAAGACTGCTTAGGAAAGTCAAAGTGGCAAGGTGTAAGGTTAGCAAGCTGATTTGAAAAGTCAGAATGGCACATATGAGATCAGCAGCAGCCCTAGTTATTGGGATCGGACTGGATCGGCGGTCCGACCGATAAAAGACCGAACCGGAGACTATAACGGTTCGGTTCACTTTAAAGACCATTTATATGATCGGACCGGTAAAAACTGGTTGAACCGGCTGGTTTTTTGAACCGGTGAATGGCCGGTTCCATCTGAACCGTTCCGGTTCGAAGCTGGTGGTGCGCGTGCGTTGTGCTGGCTGATGGCGTGCGGCGTTTCTCTGTCCTGAGTGGGCCCGCCTGGCTAGACGTTGCATGCGCCGATTGGCTGGTTACGCTGCTGCCTGCGGTTTTGGAATTTGGACAGGTTGAACCGGTGCACCACCTGCCGGGGTGGGCCAGGCCTGCTGGCTTGGATGCTGCGTGAAGCCGTTTAGCCTGGGAACTCGTGTGCATGCCTGTGTTGACTTTGTTTTTGTATTTCAAAATTTTATAACTATTTCATAAATATGAAGCACTCCATTTCAGTATTTAAGATTGTTTTGCAATAGTGAATATTCAATTACTATTTAAGTCTTTTTTGCACCAATTTGTAAGTGCTTCAATATTATTTTTTGTATGCTCGGTACATGTTGTGGAATTGTGGCTAGATCAGTTGAGAGCTAATTACATGATTTAGTTCTTTATCATCTTATTTGTATATGTGATCAACTATATGATGCTAGTTATTTATTGTAAATCATTATATTGCACCGGTTCGAAATATTTGTGGCCAGTTCGATTCATCCGGTCCAAAACTATCGAACCGACAGTTCAACCAGTTCTTAACGGTTGGACCAGTGAACTAGCGAACCGATGACCTCGCCGGTTCGATATCCGATCCGGTTCTAATAACTATAGCAACAGCAGTTATCTCTAGAGTTGACTGGTCACGATCCAGTTCTGTTCCCAGCCGGTGACAACATTAGAGCAACAAGCAAGTAATTAATAACAAGCTCTAGCTCCAGCTTGTGTGTGGGCACCTGACGTGCTTGTCCACAGTTGCAAGGAAAATTCAGCGGGTCTTGGTGTAAGGCTAGCAAGCTGCTTTGAAAAGTCAGAGTGGCACATATGAGATCAGCAGCAGCTATCTCTAGAGCTGACTGGTCACGATCCAGTTCTGTTCCCAGTCGATAACATTAGAGCAACAAGCTCCAGCTCTGTCCTATGCTAGCCTAACTGCAAGCTACTCTTCTCCACTTGAAGTAATGATGTTGTACTTAATGCACACATGATGTTTTGATATATACTTCTTATCATGTGTGAAATTTTTAGAAAGAGAAGTCTCTAAGCAGTTCCTATAAATTATTCTGGCTTTTTTATCCATAGCTTTTACTATATACTTAAATATATATTATGACTAGATACGTAATAAGAGTATCTTAAAAAGCCTAAATGAATTTGAAATGAGGGGATACTACAAAAGAAAATGTAGATGACATTATCATCATCATCATATTATATTAATAGTGTACAGTATCAAGAAAGCATACGGGCGGTACAAACATATATCATGCAACAGGAGTCAAGAAAACAACAGGAGTACAGGACCGACAACAGTGACTCAGTGAGTAACAACAACACTACTTCAGAGATGATAGACAACCACAACTTCAGGCTAGACTCTAGAGCCTCAGCTCGAGGTCGGGCTCTTCCGTCGTCCCCTTGGAGTTGGAGGCCTCCACCGGCGCCAGGGCACTCCTGGACCTGGTCCAGTAAAGCACGTCGACATCGACCACGCTGTCGCCGCGGTCCAGCTGGTGCGCCGGCGGCGCATGCTGGGCGGCGCTCCACCTCTCCATCTCCGAGCGCAGCGCCGCGGCAGCCAGAGCCCAGTGCGGCACATCCCGAGACATGCAGGCGCCACCTGCAACGGCGCCGCCACAGTGCGAGGAGCCTGCCACGAGCGTCGACGACGTCGCGGCGAGCGCGCTGCCGCCGGCGGCGTAGGAGCTGGCGTAGGGGTCCAAGCTGCCGACCACGCGCTCCTTCTTGTGCGCGTTCTGGTGCCCGCCCAGCGCCTGCGACTTGAGGAACGTCTTGTTGCAGAAGAGGCACGGGAACAGCCGGGCGCCGCCCTTGCCGTCGACGAGGACGCTGGCGCCGCCACCGCTTGCGTAGTCGGAAGAAGCAGGCGGAGCCGCACCACGAGAAGACTCCATCGTGGACATATGCTATACAAGCATTCCGCTGATTAATGGCAAGGTGCTACAAGCATTATTCCGCTATATTGGGACGGGGAAATCAGCTGGTACCATAGTGGAGGGGGACAGAAATGACGCCGCCGGTGTACCAAAGGACAGCTAGTATTGTATTTAAGATGAAAATGAAACAAAAATATCCCGAACCGAACCACGTTATTTTCTTCGTTTGACAAATTCATATTTTCAAACAAAATACTAAATACTAAATTCGAATTCAAAATACACCCGAGCGAATTCATATTTTCAAACAAAATACAAAACACTAAATTCGAATTCAAAATACAGAATACTAAATTTAAAATCAAAACAAATCCGGTTTAGACTTTTTTACCGATTTCTACTTTTCTATATTTTATTTGAAATCGCCTCAGCGTAACCCAGCTGCAGTGTGGTTGTGCCCTCCCTCACTGGTGTTGCGGCGTCATATATATAAGCAGCTTGCTCCTTTGTCGCTGGTTGGGACGTCGAGGTGGTACTAAAAAACTAGCATACTCACATACACTTAGTCTGAGTCCCCATCCGCACGGGCCCAATGTGGTTGGCCGAAGCCCATGAAGCATACAATAGCCGAGTTTGCTGCATGCTTGGTGCTAGGTCAAGTTTAATTATTTCATATTAACCACCACATTTTTTAAATTTTTTGTATGATTTTTTTATGTATAAGTTTAATATCTCGTGCTCAAAAAATATTGGCTTAGGTATGCATAATCTATGTAAGCTATGACAGTGCAACTCAACTTTAAAAAAAACAATGTGAATTGTATATGAACTATTGTTAATTGTTATGTACTTGGTACTACGCGCCGGTATTTCGTATTTATTTTTCGTATACCGACCGTGTTCGACATAATTCCACTCGAATTGGTTCTTTCTTAGAATACTCGATTTTCCGTAAGTTCACGTTCTTTTTCGTATCCGGCTTTACCGTTTTCGCTTTCGTTTTCGTATTCAAATGTAAAAGTAGAAAACAATTGAGGGGTTTTTCGACCGTTTTCATCCTTAATTGTATTAGCAGTACTCCACTAATGGAACTTGTGGCTTTTACTACATTAGGATGGAATCCCTGTTTCCAACATCCAAGAGGATGGGCGACAGTGGGAGAGAAGGACGCTGCGAGTAGATGGATTGGGTGGATGGGGAGATAATGGATAGCAGCTATAATTGGAACGGGAAAAACGTACCATTCTGAGACTGTTTTGGTTTTTTTTTTCTCTCCTGCTGGAATGGAAAATTATTCCTGCGCCGGCCTACCATTCTAGATTTGATCATAAAATTGTAAGATATAAGTAGTGGTACATACAGATAAGATATTTACGCATGACTTTATTCATAAATCTTACTAATACTAATAAAAGGCTCTGACTAGTACAGTGGCTCCCATTTCTAATACAGACGGACGACTAAGAAAACGGCTCGTGACTTTAGCGGGAAGCAATGTAGCTAACAAACCATTGCTGAAAATCAATTTCCAGGGATGGTTCTATTAAGAAAACCGTCAATGAAAATATACATATTTTCAAGCACGATCGGCTTAAAAGAACTAGTGCTGAAAATAAGATTTTTAAGGACGGTTGCTATGACAACTGTCTCTAAAAATGGGTGATTCATAGGGACGGTTTTGTTTAATCCTCCGTTCCTAAAAATCGACTTTCACGGGCGGTTGACTAACTCAATCGTCCTTCAAAATAATTGTAACACAAATAAATTCATAATTTTTTCAAATGAAGTCGGATGAAGAAAAAATTTATATCAAAATTCTAGAGCCCGACAAAATCTAAAACTTTGTATTTAATAAATTTTTTATTTGAGATCATTTAAGGTTCCAAATATATAAATTAAGTTCTTAGATTTTGAATTTTAATTTTTTGAATTTTTCAAATGACCTTGGATAGAGACACACTCTATATCAAAGTTGTAGTGCTCGATGAGATCTTAAAATTTGTAGTTCAAAATTCATCCTTTTAATATCATTTACGAGTTAAAATATTGATTACAAGATTAGTATAAATTAGTACAAATAGATAGCATCATATGAGTAGACACAAGTGACGAGTAGAACATGCGACCAGAGGACCGATTACAGCTCACAAGATTTAATTTTCGCTAGTTTTGAATAAGTGCTTCTGGCCACATTAAAACTAAATTTTCTTATTACTTCTAAATGATTTTTAAAAATTCTTGAAAATTATTTTTAGAGACACTTGACTTAAGTCAACCGATCCTAAAATTTGATTTTTTAAGAACGGTTGTCTTAAGAGAACCGTCCTTGCCTTGAAAAACACTTATTTTTATGGGTCCTGCTAGCGCCCGGACGTCCGGATCCGGGCGCTAGCGCCGGACGCCGCAGCGAGCAGTACCAGCTCCGCACCCCACGGAAAAAAAAAGAACGCGATCCCGCCCCCCGCTCCGCACGGACGCGACCTCCCTCCCCGCACGGAGAAGAAATGCGACCCCGCCCCCGCCGCGCACGGACGCGACCCCCCGCCCCGTCCCCGCACGGAGAAATGCGACCCCCTGCGCGCATAGGTCTACCCCCGCCCCAAACTCGCCGATCCCCATCACCTCCGTCCCCCGCCACCAGCTCACCACCATAGTCCACCCCCGCCCCCCAGCTGCAACAAAGGGAAAATGCTATTGCAACAACGAATGACACCCTAATGCAACAAAACAAAACAAAACTGGTGAAACAAACGAAAAAAGCTATTGAAACATCAAAAAACACTAATGCAACAAAACAAAACAAAATACGAATTGCAACACCAAAAAAAGTCTAATGCAACATTCAAACACATCCACTGCAACAGTGAGGTGAAACTACTACAACAAGGGAGAAAAAGATATTGCAACAAAGCAGAAGCGCTGCTAATGAAACAATGCAGAGGAGCTGCTGAAACTTCCAAAAAAATAGTAATGCATACATGTTGAAACAAAGTGACTTACTCGTTGAAACAACAAATCAAAATAACTAAAACAAACATAACAAAACTACTGCAACATCCGGGAAAGTGCTAATGCATACTTGTGCAACAGCAACCCAAAGCTACTGCAACAAACTACAATGCAAGAATGAAACATCAGCAAGAAACTAGTGAAACAAAAAAAAAGAAAAAAGCTTGTGCAATAGCAAAAAGACACTACTGCAACAACATAAACAGGCCTGGTGCAACAAAAAAATCGCCACAAACCCTAGCCCCACCACTGCGTCTCAGATCCAATGGAGGAGTGAAGGAGCAGGAGGAGGAAGACCAGATCCAGAGGAGGAGGCAGGAGACCTCAGATCTAGAGGATAACGGGGGGAGGAGGTGGGGATGGCTGTAACATCAGAGAATCATGCAAAAAACATTTCACGTCATCTGTTGCATGTAGATCTGAATCTCCACAAACCCTAGCCACCATCAAAACCATAGATCTAGAGAGGGAAGGGAGGAGGAGGAACAGGAAGAGGAGGGGGAGTAAGAGGAGGGAACAGATCGAGAATCAGAGGAGGAGGAGGAGGAGTGGTGCCTCAGATCTAGATCTAGCGGCGCATGAGGGCGATAGCACCAAGGAGGAAGGGGGAGGTGCGTGGGCTCACTGGATGCTGCCGCCGTCGCCCCCAACTCCGGTGGTGAGGAGGGCATGCATGTCGCAGCGGTGGGGAGGAAGAAGGGGAAAGGAAGGGAGGGGAGGGAGGAAGGGAGGGAGGAGGGGAGGGAGCACCAGACGCACGAGGGGGGAGGAGCGCTCCAGCGCGGCGCTGGAGGAGCGCGCACGGCGGTTGGGGGGAGCGACGGAGACGAAAAGAAGAGAGAAGGCGGAATGGATAATACGGGGAGGAGGCGAGCGAGTCTACGAGTGGAGGCAGGGAGGAGGCGAGCGAGTGAAGGCGGAGCGTCCGGCGCGGGTCGAACGCCCTGTATGTATCATTACCGTATTTTTATAGTTAGTGACATAGTAGCGGTTTTTTAAACCAACTCTGAATATCATTTTTGACCGTTGGTAAAAATGACTTCTATACTAGTGTCCATGTTAATCCGTATCAAACACGCTAATAAATCATAACCATTGGATCTATTATGTTTATAAAAATATTAGACACCTTTGCCATTATACAAAATATATTAAGTAACCGACCTAGTTTTATATTTAAATTACCCACATTTTCCACCATAAAAGATAATCTAAAATATGCCCAAATTTTCTATCTATATTATCCACCTTTATCATTATAAAAAGATAGTTTAATATAAAACCCAATAGTTATAAAATGATAGTTTAATATAAAACCCAATAGTTTTTTTTATAAATGACCCACATTTGCTATTATAAAAGATGAAAGCAAAGCAACCCCTAAGTTTTCATTCAAATTACCCATATATGTCATAATGAAAGAAAATATAAAGTAACATATTTTAATTTATATCTAAGTTATCCACGTAAGTTGTAATAAAAAATAAAAAATGTCTCTTAAATCTAAAATAAATACTAATTTAAGCCATCACAAAAATAACTCAATATCCATAAAGTATGTTATAAATTACACACATCTACAACTGCTAACTAAAAAGTAAGCATATTGTTATGCTCAATCATATATAAGAATTAAACATATATTTAGGATCAACATTTATTTTAATATCTTATCAAGCATGGAAATTTATTTCTTAACAAACCACATAGTAATGACATTGGTAATTCAGTTTAAGTTTTATTAGTACTCTACCATAATAGATTTCATAAGTTGTAATTATATATAAGTTTATACATTTTGATTGAAATTAACAAACCACATTGTAATTTAATTTTAAGCATTCTATATTTTATAAAACAATACTACTACACATATTCAATATTTTGAGTACCCAGATGGAAGTTAAAACGACAATATGCCATTGTAAGAACCAAGAGGATAACCTAGGACCTGCAATATTTAATTAAATAAAAAGTAAAATTTTTGATTCAAAGGTCCAGTAAACACTAGAGTTTTAACGTAACAAGTGGATAAAAAATTACAATAACTAGATCTAGTAAATCCTAGAAATTGTAAATAGATGTTCTTAACGGAGCCTCCATGTCAATCTTCGTGAGAACCGCTAGAAAAAATATAAATTCTAAAAATTCTCACAAAAGACAAAAGAATCTGGCCATCAATTCTAGTAACTCTGATCACCATTATTGATAACAATAAGCATTGGATCTATTCTATTTTCTATAAACACCCCAATTCTATGATCATGTAAATCAACAAAAGGTATCCCATGAATCTATATTTTAATTACCCATCCATGACATTAAGAAATATGATCTAAAGTAAACTAAAATTTGCAACTAATTAAACACTTAAATTTTTATCTAAACTACCACTTTTGTCATCACAACAATACTAAAATATCTTCTCAAATCTATAACTAAAAATGTTTAATAACCATAAAGCATATATATATATATAATTTTAAATAAAGTAAAAATGTACCATCATGCAGACCAAGTAAAACTGCATGTTTGAGAGGTAAATATATATGTTATGTTTCATCAATTATGAAAAATATTTCCCTAATGACTCATATGCTAATGATACTAAAAAAATATTTTAAATTATATTATAAGCAATGGCATAAATATATATAAATTATTATAAATTATTTATTATATATTTGTACATGTTAGCTAAAATCCTAGCCTTTTAAATTCTTTTTGGAGTAAATAGTCATTATTATAATAGTTAATTTTTAATATCATCTTTGAATTAGCACAGCTTCCCATCCTAGATGTTTTTAAAACTCTACTCCCTTCGTCCCAAAATAGATGACTTTTTAACTTTTAGATATCATGTTTAACCATTTGTCTTATTCAATTGTGCAAATAATAAAACAAATAAGTCATTGTTTAAAAATCTCTAATGATAAAATAAGTCATAACAAAATAAATAATATTTATACAAAAAATTGAATAAGACGAGCAGCCAAACAAGATGTCTAAAAGTAAAAAAAACGTCATCTATTTTGGGACAGAGGGAGTGCCTCTAATCTTTGTCAATAGGGAATTCAACATGGGGATCAACTCCCCATAATTGTCCTTGCGAGCATGAAACTTGACATGTCCCCACACTACAATAGAAATGTTTTTTCCTTACAACATTTTCACCTCTGGTTCTATTAAAACTGATGAGAAAATATATCACCACCGGTTTGTAATAGAACCGACAGTGAAATTCATTTTCATCACTGTTTATTGGCTTGAACCGGTGGTGCAGATCAGAACAGTTTTCATCACCGCCAGTTGAAGCCACAAACTAGCAATGAAAACCATCCCCAAATATATATATACAACAAACTCTAACCGGCTGGCCCTCTCTCTCCTCACTCACCCATACTCACTCCCCTCCTTCTCTCACATAGCCACCACTGCCCCGTCCTCCAACTACCCTATACCGGTGGTCGTCCTCCATCCTCCCCCATCAGCATCCGTCTTCCTCCTTCCTCACCGCCTCCTCCTCCTCCTCCTCCTTCTGCCCCGCCAGCAGTGTAGATTTGGGCTACCCCCTCCTCCTTCCCCTCGCTCGCGCCCATTTTCTTTCACTATCGCTGACTGTTCATAGGGCAAGGCACAACAATACTTCTTCCCAACCAATGTTCCCATCTCACCCGTGATGGTGGCTAGATCTACATTGGGCCCTTCTTCGCCTCGATGGTCGGCCTCGTCCTCCTCCTCCTCCAGTGTGGTTAGATCTACATGAGCCCTCCGTCCACCTGCCTGCACCCGTCCTTCTCCCACGACGTGGTTGGATCTGTGATGCGGCTTGACGGTGACGATGCGAGCTCGGCGGTTGCAAACAGTGGTAGGTGCAGATGGGTGGCAACATATGTGATCGTATTTTTGTTTTGAAATTGACAGTCGTGACATCACTGCCGACTATCACCATTGATTCACAAAACCGATGGCGATGGCGGTTTCTGAGCCGATGTTGATGAAATATGTGGAGTGGTGTCATCCCCATCTGTGTAGGAGTGGCGGCCCGTGCCCCCTGGCACCGGGTTACAAAAGCCCACCGCCTAATTCTAACAAACTCTCCACCACTGACTACAACACACAAGTCCAATGTAAGACTTTTATTTGGTACAATAAATTAAATTTTTGACACATTTATATGTGTATTAGGTAGCTTGTCCGTGCGTTTCTACGGGACAACTAAATTTTTATACTAAAAATACACGGATCGCACGATAAGATAATAATATTGTCAAATTA
The DNA here is from genome assembly GCA_038087645.1 of Saccharum hybrid cultivar R570. Classification (NCBI taxonomy): domain Eukaryota; kingdom Viridiplantae; phylum Streptophyta; class Magnoliopsida; order Poales; family Poaceae; genus Saccharum; species Saccharum hybrid cultivar. Next base: position 4,575,557 of record JAQSUU010000357.1, read on the forward strand.
AGGATATATTTGGTTCCGCACTGCACCAGATTTTGCAGCACCTCCGACGCCGCACTTCTTGCAGCTGTTTGGGGTGCCGCCACAACTTCTGAACTGCACGTAGGTCATTTTCCATGCCTGAACTCGCCAAAAGTCAGAAGACGAAATCAAACGCCGCGCTTTCGGCGCCGCCTCTGCTACGACTGGGCGCGCATAGGCACAGGCCAAATAGGGCCTAAATAACGACGTTAAAAATAACATTAATCAAAAAGCAAAATTTGTGAAATTAACACAGTCATAGAAAGCGTGGTATCGCATGCTCACAAATTCTTATGTATAGACATTTCCGTGATGCGGCTAAGATAATGTTTTATATCAAGTTCAAGTGTATATGTAAATATTAGTGCTATCACATGGGTGATACCGCGTGCCTTAAAAATATCTTATAAAACCTTAAAACAATGTATGTTATACTCAACGTATAAATATGTTGTCCACGCAAACATATACTGTAGATTAAGGAGGGAAACTTTATATAAAAATAAAACAAAAAATCAGATTCATTGAGATTGATGTCTTATATATTGTATAACCAAAAGTAGTTTTTAGCTTGTTCAAAATTCACAGCACCGTCAGCCTTGCTTTTGGGTGCGTGAGGAGCTATGACTTCTGTAAAAACTACTGCCAGTCTCTCCTGGTTACGAGTAGACCCTAAACGTACTGTCCCTCATCTAAGGTAGGAGTTGGACACTAGATGATCAATAGTTTTGACGCTTCTTTGGCCAGGTTGGACAGTTTGTAGAGCCCAGACCGCATTGATGGTGCCTCCCTTTCCTTCATCTTCAACTGCAGATGATATGCCGATAAAACACTAACAAAAACAAGCGAGTCAGTAGATTCCATAGATGATTCTAACTACTGAAGTATTGAGTAGATAACCTATCCTTTCGTGCTGACTAAAATCACTGAACTGTACTATATTGAAGTATTCTACGCCTTTTGAAATATTCCCTCAATCCCAAATTATAAGTCATTCCAAGAATCTTGGAGAGTGAAAGCATCTCAAGTTTGAACAAATTTATACGATAAGATAATAACATTTATGGTATCAACTAAGTATCATTAGGTTCTTTGTTAGTTATATTTTCATTATATATTTATTTGATGTCATAAGTCTTTGTAATTTTTTCTATAGTTTTGGTCAAACTTGAGATGCTTTGACTCTTCAAGATTCTTGGAATGACTTACAATTTGGGATAGAGAGAGTAGATGGATAGGAAGAGCACCTACACAACTAAAATAAATAGATACTGAAAGAGAAAGTATTTCACTTCTATACTTTTGTACACAAATAGCACTAAAAATATGCTAATATGCAGTACATGATTTATAGTCCCAACATTCAAAAATGTTATTCTAGTAGAATCTGCTGACCACCCAAACAATGTTAGGAAAAAAAGTGTTACGTTGATGCAACTCAAAAGGAATTGAAGTTTCATTCCTGCTGTTGATATCAGTTGATATCTAAGTATTGTGCTGTTGATATCAGTTAATATCTAAGGCTGAAAATTTCTCTGTATAATATTTTCCTTATTTTTCATACCTTAAGGATCCACGTTCACCACCTATGCGCGTGCTCGCGCAACGCCCGGACCGCCCTTGCCGAGCATGTCCTCGCCGAGCATGTCCTCGCCGCGCCGTCCTCAAAGCTCGATGCACTGTGAACATCTCATTCCTGCAGAAAAAGACGATGATATAGCAGTCGGGTGAAGAACCTTAATATAATTCATTAATTGACCAAGATCCAACTATCCAAGAACTATCGAGTCTACAGTCACCCTGAAAGCAAAATGCAGCTCACTTCCATCAGCTTGCTTAGGAACGTCCCCCTAAAAACAGCGTGCCTAAACTTCTATATAGTGCAGTGCGCAACACAAACTGAATTTAGGAACATATCAATAGCCTTAAAGAAAATTATACCACATACCTTGATTGCTGGTTCAACTTCTCTTAGCCTATGCTTGTCCAGATATTTCAATCACGTTATGCAACATCAAGTCTGTCACTGAGTGTTCTCATCTTGGCTTAAGTAACACCTGCAAGGTGCAAAAGTCTGTCACTGAGAATACTACCCCAAGTGTTGAAATTACATACAGTGGGAAATAAAGAACTACATATGAATAAAGTACTTTTGCTTTGATGATGAACCCATCAATGTAGTCTCCAAGCTCAAGTGCACCAACACTATGTCTTGATATTAGTGCTAGAGCACCTGTGATCAAACCATCAATATTGTGCACTGACCTGCCGTCCACCTCGACATGTTCCACCCTGATATATATACATAGACACACAGTAAAATGTACCAATAAGGTTTTTAGATAATGCAATATACACATCTAATGATTAGTCTCTGAACCATCAGCTACTGAGAATGTGGGAAAACTGAAAAATTCATCATGTACAGACTACAGACCTTTGAGTAGCCATTAGGCATTTCTTAGATAAGACATCCTGACAGGCGGCGCAGGCACTTGAGGACTGAGATGGAGCGCAGGCTGTCCAGCGAGACATCGACGACGGCCCATGTTCCATCAGCGTTCTGCTCACAGTACCTCCTGAAATTCTTTCCCTGGTCAGCACCAGTGGGGAAGGCACCTGAAACTCAACTGACATCTGCAAAATGCACACAATATTTGGCATTTGTAGCAAAAGCAATCGTCAGATGACATTAAACTACCTATGCATTCCAATTTTTTTCAGAACACGCACCACTTGCAATGCACCATTGTAGTTTCCAGCGACGCCAGTGGATAGCACCTCCAGTGTCACGGCTCTCGACACGATGCTCGAGAACACCGTCGCATAGTGATTCTGCGCATAGAGAAATTGAATTAAAATTCAGAAGTCCAGAGGTAGCAATCAGATCAAATATCCTAGTGTTTTAAGAACTATATGCAAGCAAAACATTGTACTTTGGACATCGATCACACGTACATACCACGTCCATGAGGATAATATGTTTATAATTTTCTTCAGGCTATTCAATTAACTTGAAGTGATGCATACAAGCAAAGATAGGAAGCAGTACCTGAACTTGCAATGCCTGATGAGCTGAATATCACAATGCAGAGTTAGTTTTGAATAATTCTGACCAACTATATTTTGGCAATGCAGACCAGAACAAATTATCTCCCAAAATATATATTCAGAGAACCTCCCAAAATACATTGTGGCCAAGATTTTTGAAAGTCAATGTGAGTTTGATCAGAAAAACAAGAATACTTTGCATGGACATAACCTTTTTTTCACGTCTCAAGCACCGGCTCCTGATTTCACGAGATGCATGAACCAAGCGTATCCTGTAAATCATTTTTGTTCATCTCAGTTTCAGTAGTGCGTCCTGTTCGATTCACACCTTCTGTCATCTTTTCTTCTCCTTGGGCTAACAAAAGAGATTCCAAAAATTGCTATCTCATTAAGAAATTGGAAGTCCTAGAAAGAATCCCCAATGCCCCAAGACACCAACATTCTAAATTTCTAATTCAAACCAAAATGCATCTAAATTTCTAATCCAATCCAAAACACAGTCAGATCGGGAATCCAATGTGGGTGCAGCGCATTGGTACCTGGATCGTCCCTCTGGGACCTGGATGAGGAGTAGGTGCGCGACTGCGCCTCCCGTGCGAGTCCACTAGTACAGGATTTCTTTTAGGTGGTGTTAGGCTTTTTTGATTAGAGGCGGGCACACTTTTTGCCCGCCTCCATTGTTGCCGGCCTAGCTAGCCTTAGCCGGCTCTCCAAGCGTCCGCCTCAGTTAAATATTAATGGAGGCCGGCGACGTAAAATGCCCACCTCCATTAATTCATATTAACGGAGACGGTTGCTGTAAGGCGCCCGCCTCCATTAAAGAATTAACGGAGGCGGGCACCTTAAGACAACCGCCTCAAAAAACAGCGGAAGCGGTCATTTTAAGGTGCCCGCCTTCATAAATCGATTTTCGGAGGCGGGCACACTATAAGGCCCGCCTCCAAAAAAGGCCAAGGCCCGACTGGCCCAAGCGAGGCCCGATAGCCGTCTCCATATAAATAGCGGTAAGTTAGGGTTTCTTCCTCCATCTCTCCCTCTGCCTCCTCAGCCAAGCCGCCCTCTTCTCCCAGCACAGAGGCGGCTCCTCCTCCTCCCTCCGCAGGCGCCTCTCCCTTCCTCCTCCTCCTCCTCCCTCCGCAGGAGGCACTCTCCGGCCTCCTCCCTCCCTCCCTCCTAGATCTGGTAGGTGGCGGGCTTCCCCCTCCCTCTAGCATCCGCTCAAGAGGCGCGGCTCCCTTCCTCCCCGTCAACGGTGGCGCAGGGGCAGCTCTCCCTCCCTCCCAGATCCGGTGGGCCACGGCTTCCCCCTCCCTTCCAGTGGCACAGGGAGCAGTAGTAGCGGCCAGTGAGCATAGGAGCAGTAGCAACGGTGGGCGGGCCGGCCGGCAACGTGGATCCGCCAACCCCTCTCCCTTCGGTGGCGCGACCGGAGAAGCTGGATCCGGCGCGAGCTCCTCCTCCTCTCCACCACGGCGGCGAGCACCCTCTTCCTCCCAAGGCGCGGATCCGGCGCGCATTCCTCCTTGAGACGAGACCAGCGCAGGAGCCACCGCCGCAGCGGCAGGCGGGCCGAGCAGCAACAGCTGCCGGTGAGCTCAGGAGCGGGCGGGCCAGCGGCATGGGGTGCCACCTCCTCCAGCGGCGCGGCGCCCTTGATCTAGTCCTCTAGCGATGCGCGGGGTCTGTCCGGCGGTGGATCGACCGGATCCAGCGGCAGCGGCGCTGCAGCCCTAGATGGGCTCGACGGGCCTGTCTAGGGTTTTTTCTCTTTTTTTTGTTTTTTTAAATTTATTAACCGTGACAGGCATGTGTAAAATGCCCGCCTCCGTTAATCCATTTTTGGAGGCGGGCAGGGCAACCGCCTCTATAAATCACGGATTAAGCGAGGCCTGTGAATGGAGGCGGTTGGGGTTGCCCACCTCTAAAAATCTAAAATGCCCGCCTCCAAAAGGATTTCTATAGTAGTGGTCGTGCCCATCGTGGGAGGAGTGGCACGGTCGTCGATTGAGAGCAGGTGGACCCTTTGGCGTGGCAGCATCCGGCGGAGACGACGCACGGCGACGGGCGCGGCTCCTCGCGACGGGTGCTGCTCAGCCGTGTTGGAGCAGGGGCAAGGCGAGGAAGTCCGCGCGATGCCTGAGCGATGGCTCAGGGAGGCCCTGAGGTTTCCTTTTGCATGGCGAGGAGCGAGGTTTCCTTTTGCGCGTGCGAGGTTTCCTTGTGCGTGTCCGCGCGATCGGGAGCGAGATGGGGGTGCGATTGCCGCAGGAGAAGGGTCGGGGGCGGAGGGAGCGCAGGCGCGATTGCCGCATGCTGCGCGTGGGATCGCAGGGGAAAGGATGGTGTTACATTTGCATCAGAAATCTTTTTTATTCTTTATTTTATTTTATACTCTTCCACCTCCACGTTTATATATTCTTTCTCTCTTGTATATTTGCATCAGGAATCCTTTCTTATTCTTTATTTTTTTTCGCAGCGTTCCACCTCCTACGCACGTTGAGTTAAACGATCACACGGGCGACGAAAGACAATTTTACATCAGGAATCCTTTTTTATTCTTTATTTTTTACACCCTTCCACCTCCATGTTTATATATTCTCTCTTGTACATTTACATCAGGAATTCTTTTTTATTCTTTATTTCTTTTCACACCCTTCCACGTGCTGTTACGATTCTTGCGGTATCGCAGGGACGGACGAAGTGACGATTGTCGCACGAAAAAATTTTAGTTGCAGGAGAAGTCGTATGTGCAAAACTAAAAAGAATACATGCAAGGAGAGTGATGTACGTGTGAGGTGTCTGACTGTGGGACGCAATTAGGTAAAGACAGCGTCGCACTACTTGTAGTAATTATTAACACAATGCTAACCACGCATGTACTCCTGTACTATTGTCTATAAGGATTTGAGGCTACTTAGCGCTAGCTAGCTACAGTAATATAGAGGCTCTGGCATGTCGACACGCGTCCTCCTTGTGCTGCCGCGAGACGCTACATGTTACGACGTTTGGACCCTGACGCGGACGGCAGGAAGGGGACGAGACGCCGGAGGGGCCTGATGCTTGCATCAGTAGGGCGGAAGACTCAACGACGACGCCCCGCAAGGGTGCCACCCGAGAGGCGGAACCAACAATTCTGATTATGGGGGCTGAACAAATGTGATCGTATTTTTTTAGTGTGATAAAATATACATAATTATATGTTTTAACAAATTTTCAAAAAAATCTACATATTTCTAACCAAAATCATCATATTTTAATAAAAAAATAAGTGAAATTAATATCTTTGTACTATATATATAAATATTTATATAGGTATTTAAATGAATCTATCGTGCTTGGGGGGCATGGCCCTGGCTAGCCCCCTGGTTCCGCCTCAGTGCCGTCCTGAAGCTGTTGCCCGTACGTCGCTGTTCCTTGTTCAATTCCTCCGATGACCCATCGCACGCTCCCAGTCCCAATCCGAGCCATATATATGTAGTGTAGGTGGAAAAAAAATTAAGTGGAATCTCGACTGTTCGCTTGACATTATCAGCCAAATCAATTAGCCAACCAGCAGCATTTTTTTCTCAAAACAAACCAGCGAGCAGTACTTTCAACCAGCTATATCAGCCCAAACAAACAGTCTTAAAATGCAGTCCAGCGTAAAAGGCAGTGGGCCACCGCACCACCTATCTCTGTGTGTTAAGTCCTTGAGTCCAGATTTCAAGGAGAAGCGTATGGTAGGGGTTCCAAGCCAACAAGGGCCTGCGTGCGTACGGTCGCCACAGGAATAGGAGCTGCAGCTTACCTCGGTCCAGTGCGCTCCCTAGCGGTGGGCATGGGCTAGAAAAGGACATGCCAACACTTAACAGGGACTCCATCAAGACCGATGTCTTCCATAAATAAAAATTATATATATATAATTTATTTCAAACAAGGGCGAGATCTATGTCGACATTTCAATTGCCAAGATTATATTGCCTTAATTCCATCCTCAGAGTCCTTTATAACGGTCTTCGTTTCTTATTCTTCTTCTTCCTCCTCCTCACGTCATGGGAGGCATTGGAGCATGTACAAGGTGTAGTAATATCCATGGTAATAACTACTCCCTCGGTCATGTAATATTGTACATTCTAACATTCAAAATTTGTCCTCAAATATAATACATTCTAGATGACAAAAACCAATTTTACATTAAACACTTTCTATTTATCAACCAATCACCATTAATCACGTTGATGATACCATCTGATTAAAAATGAAATGAGGGTATATGCGTCTTTTATGTTCTTTCTTAATTTGTCTCAAAATTCTTAGAATGCGCTATATTATCGGACAGAGTGAGTAATAAAGATGTGTTCTTTTTAATAAATGGAAGGTTTTTACGTGGGGATCAAAGGATGGGTTCAATATAATGGCATGACCTGACTTTGGCAATGTGAAGTGTGGGGTCCACATGGCACATGGAATATGGATGGGTGGGTGTTGTGAGGCAGGGCAACAAGGCATGATGAGGTGACTGCAAATATTTTAATCGTGCATGTATTGAATGTAAATGTCCTAGTATCTAATAAACTGTTAGATCCACTCCATTCATTCAGCGGTCCACGTACTCACATGAACTCCCTTACATTTTTGTCCTCATTTTACGTTAAAGGATTGACCTAGTGTTGGCGGTATGGACTCTAGAAACATTACATGTTGGTCGTCTTACCTACCTTCAACTAGTATGGTAGGTCCGAGCCCCAAATAATCTTATATTAACACACTTATATATGGTCATCATGCATGGGCTTAATTCAATTGTGCTAGAATATCAAATACAAAAAATGACCTAACATTCTCATCGGCTCAACTACCAACAACCAGGCAAACAATGACTTAGAGTGTTCCTTCTTGGCATATGTCCATGCATCGGACACATGTGCCTTGCCTTGCGCCACACCAGGGCCACACAACACAATGCACGTGTCTGCACCTGTGACCCGCATATGACTGTGTCTGTAAAGGTTGGCTCTGATATCCATAGAGTCCAAATTGTTAGGATCCACACACTACACGTACATTGAGTGGATCATAGAGTCCCACTAACTCGCTTATAATTTAGTACTCACTTCATGTAAAAGGGTTATCGAGTTGATGAGATGGACTCTAGTAGATTTATTATATAGCCTAATGCACCCTTGATTAGAAAAGCTAGGATTAAACTCGAACAATCTCACATGTGCACACGCACATAGGGAACCATTGTCCTAACCCAAACTGAGTTGGAGATCACAAATGTCCTACTCTAAATGATAGGCATACCTCTAATAAGGTTTGACATGTTGCTTATCAACAATTTCATTACCAAAGTATTGATTGTCTTGACCATTGCAAAACATACCATTAAATTTGCTTGTTGAGCTGCTTCTATTATTCAACATAGTTGTAACCTTACAGGCATGTAAGCTTCGCTGGCGACTTATGTTGTGACATGTGTGACTGTATATTTGAATTTATTGCACCTTATAGCATCAAACCAAGTATATTTGTTCAATCTAACATATATTCCATTCAGGACGCATCACCTTTGATCAATTCCCTAACACCAAACAATTCTGACCAAGCCCCAAAACTTGAGCCTACAGCCACGTTTGTCGTTGGTCATCAGTGGTACTTTTCACTCATATGCCTTGATGCACAATGATGTGTGGTAGGAGGATCACCATAATTGAGATCCTAGGAATAGATCGTCAATATTGCTAAAAAGATATTTAGAGATGCTTCTAACTTTTTTGGAGTGAGACTGCACAGGAAACATGGTGAGTGCCATAGAAGATGGATCGACCGATGGATAGATGATGATCTAGTTGTGGCAACCTCCATGTGAGGGGCTAGTGAGATGATAAGTGGTTCTCAAAATATAAAGAAATTAAAAGGCTTGTTGGATAGCTAGAAGTATGTGTATAGAGAGAGAATACAAGATGAGCAATAGCAGACCAGACCAAACGTACTCCTCAATGATGCTAGATAGGTGATGATCTAGTAGGGGCAACCTGCATGTGAGGGTTCGTGAGATAATGAGGGGCTCTATAATATGAATAATATAATAATTCGGTTGGAAGCATTCTATCACCTTCAGCTCTAAAAGTGTGTAGAGATATAGAGAGAATACAGGACGAGCAATAGCGGACTGGATGAGAACGAACCTACTCCTCAATGCATATATTGAGACATATAATCTCATCAGTGGATCGTCATCAACAAAAAGTCGATCTGGAGTCTGGATTTGATGTTGGTGGGGCTGGCCTGCCATGTGTGAGCAATTTAGCATGCAGCATCTCCATGTCTCTCGTCTCTGGCCGTACAAAATGAAGATGGACACTAACATCGATCATCGTCATATGAGTAGTTTTTTCGCGACCGGGGGATGTATAGTGTACAGTATCAATCAATTATATGAAAGCTGGTAGGCCGTAGGCATGCACATCATGCCGCAATCAAAGCCATGGGCTCATGGAAGACAGAATGGACCCAGGGTCCACTGTATTTTTTTTTCCAACAAAAAAGCAACATCTATCACTGACTCACAACGGTTCGGTGGGCGACTGTACGTACAAGACGGTGACTGAGCGGAAGTGAGCCTCAACTCAAACAAGCAACAGAGTAAGTACGCACGCTCATCAGCTCATGGATCCTCACCGATCGAAAGCTAAGCTAGAGCCTCAGCTCGAGATCGGGCTCCTCGCTGCTCCTGGCGGCGAGGAGCCTGCCGTCGCCTGTCTAGGGGCCTGCTGCGTGCTCCGGGTCCAGTTCAGCACGTCGCCATCGACTAGGCCGGCGCCGCGGTCGTGGTCCGCGCCGTCGTTGACGGCCACCGGCGCGTGGGCGTCGCCCCCAGCCCACCTCTCCAGCTTCAAGCGCAGCGCGGCGGCGGCGGAACTGTACGCCTCTCCAGCCCTGGCCCTGGCGCCACCTGTGACTGTGAGAGTCCCAGCGCAGTGCGGGAGCGCCTGCCACGAGCGGCGGCGTCGACGCGGCGGGACGAAGTGCAGCACGGGCCGCGAGCGCGTCGAGCTCGAGCGTTGCGGCGTACGAGTTGCCGGAAGGGTTCCAGCGGTCCTTCTTGTGCGCGTTCTGGTAGGTGCCCGCCCAGCGCCTGTGACTTGAGGAACGTCTTGTTGCAGGAGAGGCATGGAAACTGCCGCGCAGGCGCGCCGCCGCCACCGCTTGCGCCGGAAGAAGGTGGATCACGACGAGAGGGCTCCATATATGCAGGCAGTGTCCGGTTCCCGCGTCAACGATTTGATCTACAGCTGCGGCTACTTACTCTCTTACTCCATGTTGCGAGACCAGCTGCAAGCCCCATAGGCCCACCATACAAACATCCGGTGACATAGATGGTGGGCCGAAAACCAGGCATGCCGATTAATCCCCTGCTGTTTGTAACATTCATCTGTGTCAACCGTATGCTGCTGTTGGTCAATTATTAGCTAGTACACGTTGAACGTTTTGCTTGTGAACTACAGTATGCATGCACAAACGTTGAACTTTTTAGTGGTTCTCTGAACCATGGTGTCCTATAAGATATTACTATGTTACTATACTTATGAGTAATGGATGAACTATTAGTGGTCGTTGTGTGTGAACTAATTATAATGCATGCCTTCCATGCAAATGTAATTAGCCTGTGATGACTCTATGAAGAAACCTAGACTTGCAGTAACACATGTCAGCGACACGTTCTAAAAGAACCTCGTCCCTGATGTAAGGATATTACAGACAAACAGAAAAAGGTGAACCTTCTATGCTGTCTTTAATCTCGGACGGGCAACTTAACTACTGCGTCTCTGATAGAAGACATCAGTGATAGTATCTTAATGAAAACATGTCTAAAATATTATTTCTCAGACGCGTATATAGGGTCAAATCCATAAATTTTTTTAGGAACGATTATTATTAAAATATTAAATAAAAAAGAATTAAAAATAAAAAGATCCACGACACAATGCATGAATAACGTCAACGTCATAGAAGCTAAAGCCATTGCGCGCTGTGCGAGAGCCTTTAGCCTATGCCTAGAGCTCACCTCACTTAGGGCAGCCGTAGTGGTGGGTCGACCCATCCATGCCACGTGACAATCGTTTGAGTCGAGTCACAATTCTCCAGCGGTACTCGACCCTTCGAGTGGGCCATTCACAGAATTTTTTTTTTGTTCTCCTCACCCAGCCCACTCGCGTGACGCCCTGGAACTTTCCGACTTCATCCTGTTCCTCCCTATCCCCTTCTTTCTTCAACTCAAGCGGAGGCAGAGGCGGCGCATCTAGGTGTCGGGGCTCACTGCAGCGCCTGTACTCGCTCCTGGTGGCACGAGCCGCATCCGACACACCGCAGACCTCATCTGCCCGCACCGCCTCCTCCCCAGCTCTCTACACGGCGTTGGGCGGGCAACAACTTTGGGGCTCGATGCGCGGAGAATCTGTCAGCGACGGCGGCACGAGGGGCGGGCTTCAAGGCAGGCAAAGATGGAGGGGTCTGCAATCGAGGTGAGCTGCTATCTCGATCTGTTTCGGATTTTGGTGGGCAAGCATTGGGAGCGAAGCACTCAGAGCTGATGCGCTTCTGTGTTCGGAGGATGGGTTGGAAGATTTTGCTTTCTAGCATTGTGTAGGTTGTATGTATTGATTTATTCCGCTAGATCCGAAATATGCATGCGTGCCCACCCTTTGCTTTATTTTGTATCAATCATGGATTATTTGTTTGTTTTCCCAAATATTTGATCCGATCTAATCTTGGGTACCGGAAAAGAACGATAATGGAAATCAAATAGGCCAGTACCCTTTTTTTGCATCTTAGGAACATTCGTACACAATGCGATTGAGAAACACTAAACTGGTATTACAAAAAAAAAATTGATAAAACATGCCATACATAAACATAGATTATTCTAAGACAGACTTGTCTGTATCCTGATATTGATTGCTTCCAAATCTTTGCCATATGTGCTCTGTCAAGTCAGCCTTCAAGTGACGATGCATAGACCTGTCATGAATAGCTGTGTTTATCTCGAGCATCGCAGCAAACTCGTTAATGGGCCCGTGACGGTAATTGACCAAGGCAGTGGAGTTGGTTTGATCATAGTTGTGATCATTGCGAGCCCCATAAGAATCCCGTTCATCCTCTATGATCATGTTGTGCAATATAATGCAAGCATACATGATCTGAGATAGTGCTTCCCTAGTCCACATATGAGCTGGGTTACGTACAATAGCAAAACGAGCTGGTAAGACTCCAAATGCACATTCCACATCTTTTCTTACTTCTGCCTGTTTGATGGCAAAAACTTTATCCTTCTCACTTAAAGGCTTAGGTACTGATTTCACAAATGTCGCCCACTCAGGATAAATTCCATCGGTTAGGTAATAGCCCATGTTGTACTCATTGCCATTAACCATAAACTGAACTTATGGAGCTCTCCCTTGCAAAACTTTTGTGAATATTGTTGACTGATTCAACACATTAATATCATTGTTTGATCCTGCAGTACCAAAAAAGGCATGCCATATCCAGAGGTCATGCGGAGCAACATCTTCTAGCATGACGGTGGCCTTTTTATAATCACCACGAGTGAATTGCCCCTTCCATGCCACTGGGCAATTCTTCCACTACCCATGCATACAATCAAGGCTTTCTAACATTCCCGGAAAACCTCGAGCTTACCCCACTTGAAGCAACCTCTGAATGTCATCGATATTAGGCCTTCTAAGATATTTCTCAGCATATATGGCTATCACTCCTTCACAGAATTTATTCAAGCATTCAATGATTGTAGTTTCAGCAATTCTCAAATTTTTATCCCACATGTCTGCATAAGTTCCATATGCCAACATCCGCATAGCAACTGTGCATTTATGCAAAGGTGAGAAGCCTAACTTACCAGTAGCATCATTTCTTTGCTGAAAGTAAGGTGACCAATCACTGAGCGCTTGCACAATTTGAAGGAACAGATGGCGTCTCATTCGGTACCTCCGCCTAAACTGCTCATCAGTATACACTGGATTGGTGGAGAAGTAGTCTCTAATCAACCGATTCTGACCAGCTTCACGATCTCTCACAATGTACCTTCGAGAAAGCCTTTGATGTTGACTCGATTCACCTCTCTATTGCTTTTCTATTTGAGCTGCAATCTGTGCTGCAATCTTTTCTTTGATTGGATCATTGATAAATTCCCAAACGGACTCAATAGGGGGAATATGGGGAAGAGCATGAGTAAGGCTAGATGACTCTTCAGAAGAGTTGGAATGAGAATCTGAATCTGAGTCCATTTGTGTGGCTGAATGTTGGTGCAGGGTGGGGTGGGCTGGGATGAGGCACTTGTGTCTAGTAGAGGTAGCATGTATCTTTTATAGTGGTACAGAGCACAACAACTAGTAACAGAAGCAAGTCCAACGGCTAGTTTTTAACAGATACTTCTCAACGGCTAGTTTTTAACAACTACTTTCCAACAACTAGTTTTTAATAGCTACTTCACACCTTTCTAGACAATAAAAGCTTGGCTGACACCTGACATTTTTTTTCTGCAGGGCATTGTGTGCTTCATGTCTTGTGTTTTTAACAGTCCACAGAATAGAGGTAAACAAACTGTCATTACTTTAAATTAGAGAAGATACAATGGCACAATGCCATAACTAATAACTAGACAAGATACATTAACTAATAATTAGAGAAGATACAATGACACAATGCCATAACTAATAAGTAGACAATATACAATACAGAAGATACATGCATAACTACTAGGAAAACTACAGAGTTCATCTAAGATTCATCTGTAGGAAATAATTCCTTAGTTAAGCGCTTCAACATAATGTCATGTCCAGCCTTTTGTTCAGCACTAAAAATTGTAGTATCGATAGTGACTAGCTTTAGGTATTTGTTCAATTTCTTGTCCTTTGTCTTCTCTTCATTTGCTGCAGCTTACTTAGCAATGGCTTTAGCATGCTCACTTGTTGCTTCAGCCATTTTTTCAATTGCTTGTAACTTCTTCAGCTGGAAATCATTAAAAGAGTTCACTATATCATTTGACAGGTAGCCTTCTGAACAATGTGATGATACTTTCCCTTTCCCCTTTTTTTGTGCTTTTGCTGCCTTCTGGCCAATAGGGCGACGATGTACTTCAGCACTAGCTTCGTCTGTATCTTGATTTGAAGAAGAGGTGTAAGCTCCAGATGCATTTTACTTTATCCTTTTATTCTCTATTAATGGGTACACTCTCTCCCATTTAGGCTGCCTCTTCACTTCTCTCCACCAATATTCCAATAGGAATTGCTTGTCTGAATTTTCATTGCTGAAAACTGCATGAGCTCTCACCATTATTTGATCATCTGATTCACCACTAGCATGTGCATTTTTCATTATATTCCAACAATGATTGAACTTCATCACTATAGGATGATATCTATTCCAGTGATTTTCAACACGGCCGCTGACCTTCGCTCTTCTTTAGGTGAATGCTTGTTGTATTATTTGGCGACATCTTTCCAGCAGTGATCATATTTCTTGTCAACGCCTTGTATTGGATCATTGGAGTTGTTGAGCCATGCACGAACTAGCCTTAGGTTCATAGGCTTAGTCCACAATCTGCGCCCAGATTTTTTATTTTCTTCCTCTGGACTGCTCTCACTTTGCTCTTCATTAATAACAGGAACCCCATGTGATGGCTGTGGAACAGAAATGGGAGACTCAGATTCATCAGCACGTGAACCACTACCACCAATGCCTCCAAACAAGCCACCTGATCCAGTCGAAGATGATGGATCACCGACCATAGCAGCTTTGAAACTTCCTTGCTGGAACTGCATCAAACCTTCATGGTAAGGAGTACCATGGTAGCTTGATGTGCCACGAAACTGTTGAAATCCTAGTTGAACCCGAAAAGGATTGAAATGATGTGGATAATGGGGCTGCTGAATGGGTCCATATGGTGGTGGTCGGAAATCATGGCCAAATTGAGGTGGAGGGAAGTTTGGATACTGCTGGTTGTAGCCACTTTGTGGTCCTTGAAATTCTGGGCTTGAGGTTGAGGAGTTCAACAAACTTGTGAAGCTACCGGTTGAAGATGAGTCCATACTTGTGTTCTCTCAAATGGAGAGGAGAGCTGATTTGTGTATCTGATTGTGTTTTGTAAAATGTGGAGGGTCAGCAATTTTCCTATTGCTTGTGTTTTATGAACCGGAGAGGAGGGAACATTTGTATCTACTTGTATGTTGTTGAACACTCGTGCAGGTTCATATATAGAGCAGAAACAATGGCTAGTTGGGTCATATAACTGTTTGGTGGTTGGCTGAGTGGGCGGGTGGCCATTGTTGCACTGTATCAAAATACTTTTTAATCTCCATGAATCGGCTCAACATTTTGAATCGGTTCCTGACACCTTCCATGAGTCGGTGCTTGTCCAGTGGGTATGAGTCGACTCACAGGGTGCCACCTCATCCCATTGAGTCGGTTTTCAACTGCCACTGGAGAAGCCCTTAAAATGTTCTCAGGCCACTCGTTGGACGGACATATGTGTAGTACCTTTGGCCTGTGTCCACAAAATTAAAGAATGTAATGTTAGGGACGTTCTTGGTAAAGTTTCTAAGGTTTGACCAAACGTAAAGTTGAAAATGGCCGTGTTTAGATCGGCTGAATTGGGAGACGCTGATTTTGCATAGTGCAAGATTCTATACTGTAGCATTTCGTTTGTATTTGTAAAATTTTGTCCAAACATTGATTAATTAGGCTCAAAATATTCGTCTCGTAAAGTACAACAAAACTGTGCAATTAGTTTTTTATTTCATCTATATTTAGTACTTCATGCATGTGCCGGCATTTTGATGTGACGAGGAATCTTCTTTTTGCATAGGGGAATTTGGGGTGAAATTTGGTATCTAAACATGCCCAATATTAATGTTTATGACATCAAATGAGTACACTATGAAAATACTATATCGCATAAAAAATCTAATGATACTTATTTGATATTATAAATTTTGGTGTTTTTTATATATTAGTTAAACACAAAATATTTTAATTTGATACTATATTAGAATTGTATTTTTTTTCATGAAACACACGTCATGTCAGGAATCCATCAGGCAGCCACTATCACCACCTGTCTCTGTCACACACTCGATGGCTTCATCTGCGATGTGCTGTGAGTGCCCACGTGACGCCATCTGTCCTCAAAATGGACGTGCTTGCTTGTCACCAATCCAAGGAAAGGTCAGCGCAACACAGGAGCGTATATATATGAGGCAGTAGCTATCTGTGTCGCTGAAAGCTGACGGGCCAGTATCCAGTTCAGCATTTTCCCACACCGCGGCTGCCATCTACTAAGCAATAAGAGCATATCAACCTGAAAGCAATGTTTAGTTGAGGGGCGGTAAAGTTTTTAAGGTACTGTAGCACATGTGTAACTATAGCAATTAGTGTTAATCATAGACTAATTAGTCTTAAAAGATTCATCTCGTAAAATACATGTAAACTGTGCAATTAGTTATTTTTTATCTATATTTAATGCTTCATTCATATCTTCAAACATTCAATGGCATATGGTGTAAAGTTTTTGGGCGGAAACTAAACATCCCATATATGCACACACACAGTGCATGCAATGCAATGAACCTCGATCAATGCCAGCAGACAAGCAAAGCAACTAGCTCGTACAGGAGTGCGGGAGCAGGACTGATCAATGATAAATCTGGGATCTGGGTAGCCACCATACAATAATTTAGTGCTTATTTGAAACGCAGAAATTTCATACCATATAATAATTTAGTGCTTATTTGAAACGCAGAAATTTCATATGTAGCATATAACGATCAATCGGTTTATTTTCACATGAAAGAAAAAAAAGAAGGGAAAAGTTGTGAGATGAAGCCGACGGGCGGTTAAATGAGCGAGCAACACTCACTCGTAGCTCAGGATGGCAACGGGGCGGCTTCGGATCGGGTGGAGTCTTCACGGACCCGAAACCGATCCGAACACGGTTTCGGGTGATAATCCAAACCCGATACTAAATCCGGTGGATATCCGAAACCCGAATGGTTAACCGAAACCCAAAACCGCCTACTATAAGCAATAAGAAAAATAATAAGTAAAGAATTTTTAGCAACATATATATGACATATATTACATATTCAAATGTATAAACAAGAGGCGATAAACAACATACAATTTCATGACTCAACTTAGAACAAATTTAATAGCTTACATAAACAAATTATTAATAAAAACACTTGAGTTTTATTCAAAATGTTGTATTTCGGATATCCATTGGGTATCCGCGGGTGAAAATGGAACCCCGATAAGTTTAGGGTATCCGAACCCGAAAACCGTGGGTGAAAAATCAAATCCGAACCCGAAACCCGCGGATATCCACCCGAACCCACCCCGCTGCCATCTTTACTCGTAGCCACCGTCGTCGAGCCGCTGGCTAGTGGCTACAGCTACAACCTCAGCTCGAGGTCGGGCTCCTCTTCGGTCGTCGCCTTCTTGGGTGCCTCCGCGCGTGCCAGCATACCCCTAGTCCAGTTGATCACGTCAACATCGATCAGGCTGTCGCCTCACTCATGGTCCGCGCTGCCGCGCACGGTCGGCGCCGCATGATGGCCGGTCCACATCTCAAGCTTCAAGCGCGGCGTCGTCGTCGCCGCCGCGGCACCGGTGGCAGTGGAACTGCAGTACGCCTCCTAAGCTCTGGAGCCGCCACGCGCGAGGACGTCAGTCCCAGCGCAGTGCTAGGCACCTGCCACCAGCGTGGACGTGGGGGGAACCGCGCCGCCGCCGGCCGCGCGCGCTACCTCGAGCTCGAGCACAGCGGCGTAGGAGGTGCCGTAGGGGTTCCAGCGCCTGGCGACGCGCTCTTTCTTGTGCGCGTTCTGGTGGCGCCCCAGCACCTGCGACTTGAGGAAAGTCTTGCTGCAGAAGAGGCACGGGAACAGCCGTGCACTGTTGTCGCCGTCGACGAGGCTGCCCCTCGAGTCGACGACGGCGGAATTAGGTGCAAGTGTGTTGGATATATTATATATAGGCTTGGCGGCTTGGTCCATATAATATTTAATAAATCAAATAAATTTTATGACTTGTAATAATACGCGATACATGGTTTAATACCCTACAGGATTTTAACTGGACTTTGAATCGATTTATATGATTGGATATTATCCATATGTATTGAGAAGCTGAGAAAAGAACGTAGGTGTGCCACATGCACGTGCGAGTTGCCACCGCCGTCGGCGGCGTGGGCGTGGCTGGCGACGAGCGAGCGGATGGGACAGGAGTGGTTTTACTACTCAATCCACATAATTACGGGAGTTACCCTCTTTTATGCTACTGGTGGCGGCTTCATGGCGGAAGTCATCTTTTCCTGCGCCCATCGCCACCCTGGCTGCGAGCATATAATCTTGGCTCCTCCGTCAGTCATCTTTTCGCTTCCGAGACAACCACATATTCAGTTGTTCTCCGGAGCGCCTGTCGTCTTCGGGTTTACCTGCTCGGGTGAAGGGCGGCAATCACGTTTTTGAGGAGTGTCACGGCTTTCTGTAGGATCGCTGGTGATCGGTACAGCTTCTCTTCTGCACTACATCGCATGGGATGACTACACTGACAGGTACTATATTGATTAGCGCATCCGGCTTTGCCGCTCTCAGTTCTTCTTTATCCAGTAAGATGTTTTATAAATAACTTGCTCGTTAGTATCATATACATGTTGCTCATGCTTAGAACACACAAGCACATATGTGATGTCACAAACCTTTTGATTATTGCTATTTTCTGGATTAAATTGCTACTAAAATTGCCTAAATTTCTAATAATCCAAAAACATGATAGGCAATTCTTGGTAGTTGGATTTGCTGTATGCTGAAACCAAATGTCTTTGAGGGCACTCATTACAAGAGGTGGCGGTAGAGGTGCATTTTGTGGTTGACTGCTATGCACTGCAGTTTGTTGCTGAACCAAGGTCGGTTGAGCCGCATACTTTTGATGAGGAGCATACGTTCCAACATGCGGACATGACGTTCAAAGCAGCAATACTTAGCGTGCTAGGAGACTCCATTGTGGATGCATATGTGCCACTACATACTGGTAAAGAGATGTGGAATGCACTTGAGGCCAAATATGAGGTTTCTGATGCTGGTAGCGAGTTATATGTCATGGAGCAGTTTCATGACTACAGGATGGTTGATGATCGTTCTGTAGTGGAACAAGCTTATGAGATACAAACACTGGCAGGCCAGGTGTGCTCCGGTACCCGAAGCAAGTATATAGTGGCAAAACTATCTTAACTTAGGATCTCTATCCCTAGAAAGCCTCACTACCCGAACTATCTTTCTTCTTGTTACCCTAGGTGAACTAGCTAAGAGACTCTTACACATCCGTTCCTCATGAAAATACGATACCCTGAATACTTTCGGGTGAAATGCTACAATGGTAATTCCGTGTGCTTGCCGACTATTTCTGTATGCGTTAAGAAATACCAACAACTGTGTCATTGCAAGGCTGCCACAGGTTTGGATAGATTTTGCTACTTCTCTGAAACATAAGAGACAGGAGTTTGTCATCACCGGTCTCATTGGATCTTTGGATGTTGAACAGAAGATGAGAGCAAAAGACGTTCATGGCAAGAAAACTATTGAGGGAGGTTCTAGTGCCCATGTGGTGTAGAAAAATCCTCAACAGCCCCACAAGAAGAAATTTCAACAAGAACTGAAACAAAAGAACACTACATCTTTTAAGAAGAAGAACAAGGAGAATAAAAATTGCTTCACTTGTGGTAAGCCCGGGCATTATGTTAAGGATTGCCCAGATGCCAAGTGGAAGCCCAAGAAGAAATCTGCAAATATGATTGAGGCTGATGGAGGAACATCAGGGTATGATAATTTATTACCTACAATTCTTTTAGTTTTTCATTTACCTGATTGGTGGGTTGATACAGGAGCTAATATTCATGTGCGTGTTGATATTTCTTTGTTTTCTTCTTATCAGGTTGGGCGGACTTCCTCCTTGTTGATGGGGAACGGGGCACATGCGGCTATACGTGGTGTTGGTACGGTCGATCTGAAGCTTACCTTAGGAAAGACCGTGCAGCATGTCCCCTTAATAAGGAGGAATTTGATTATTGGTTCTTTATTATGTCATGATGGTTATAAACTTGTGTTTGAGTCTAATAAGTGTGTACTCTCTAAGTATGGAATATTTGTTGGAAAAGGCTATGAGAGTGGAGGCTTGTTTCGCTTGTCTTTAAATGATGCACGTGTTAAGTCTGTGAACCATGTGAGTCAGGATAATGAGACAAATGTTTGGCATTCGCGTATATGTCATATTAATTTTGGTTGTATGACTCGCTTAGCTGGTTTAAATTTAATCCCAAAATTTAATTTGGTCAAAAGTTCTAAATGCCATGTATGTGTTGAATCGAAACAACCTCACAAGCCTCACAAGGCTGTTGCGGCGAGAAACTTGGCACCGTTAGAACTAATTCATTCTGATATATACGAAATGAATGGTGAATTGACCAAAGGTGGAAAAAGGTATTTCTTGACGTTTATAGATGATTGTACTAGATTTGCCATGTGTATTTACTAAAATCAAAAGATGAAGCGTTGAATTATTTTAAGGTCTATAAAGCTAAAGCACAAAACCAACTTGAGAAGAGAATTAAACGGTTGTGTTGTGATCATAGGGGAGAATATTTCTCAAATGAGTTTTCTGAGTTTTGTGCTGAGCATGACATTATTCATGAGAGGACACCGCCATACTCACCACAGTCCAATAGTATTGCAGAGAGAAAGAACCGCACTCTGACTGAGTTGGTTAACGCCATGTTAGAGATAGCGGGACTATCTAAGGAATGGTAGGGTGAGGCGATATTGATAGCTTGTCATGTCCTGAATAGGGTGCCTACTAAAAACAAAGAAATTATACCATTTAAGGAATGAGAGAAGAAGATATTAAATCTCTCTTACCTATGAATATGGGGTTGTTTGGCAAAGGTAAATGTGCCAATTAACAAGAAGCGAAAGCTTAGCCCAAAAACCATTGATTATGTTTTTCTTGGTTATGCTATTCATAACGTGGGTTATATATTTTTAATAATAAACTCGAAAGTACCTGATATGATTGAAGGTACAATTATAGAATCAAGAGACGCTACATTTTTTAGAGTGAGTTTCCTATAAAAAATACACTAAGCACTTCTAGTCATGAATCTATTCTTCCTGAGATACATGAACCGGTAATTCAAGCTGATGTTGAAACCCATGTGAAAAATCCAGAGAAGGATAATAATATAGTCACTCAAAAGAGTAAGAGACGAAGGGTTGCCAAATCCTTTGGTGATGACTATCTTATATACCTTGTGGATGACACTCCTAAAACCATAGAAGAGGCATATTCATCTCTTGATGCTGACTTATGGAAGGAAGCGGTTCAGAGTGAGATGGAATCTATTATGTCTAATGGAACATGGGAGGTGGTTGATCGTCCCTATGGGTGCAAACCTGTGGGATGTAAATGGGTGTTCAAGAAAAAGCTTAGTCCTGATGGTACTATTGAGAAGTACAAGGCAAGGCTTGTGGCAAAGGGCTATACATAGAAAGAAGGTGAATATTATTTTGATACTTATTCACTAGTTGTCCGTCTAACAATTATATGGATGCTACTTTCCTTGGCTGCCTCACATGGTCTTCTCGTTCATCAGATGGACGTTAAGAAAGCTTTCTTGAATGGAGAGCTTGAGGAAGAGATCTATATGGATCAGCTAGATGGATTTCTAGCAAATGGTCAAGAGGGAAAGGTTTGTAAGTTATTGAAA
Organism: Saccharum hybrid cultivar R570; assembly: GCA_038087645.1. Taxonomy (NCBI): domain Eukaryota; kingdom Viridiplantae; phylum Streptophyta; class Magnoliopsida; order Poales; family Poaceae; genus Saccharum; species Saccharum hybrid cultivar. Next base: position 4,597,443 of record JAQSUU010000357.1, read on the forward strand.
TCTTTATATGGCCTAAAGCAAGCACTTAAGCAGTGGCACGAGAAGTTCAACAAAACTTTAACACCAGCTAGCTTTGTTGTGAATGAAGCTGATAAATGTGGTTATTACCGATATGTTGGAGGAGAAGGTGTGATTTTGTGCTTGTATGTAGATGATATTTTAATCTTTGGAAGTAACATTAATATGATCAAGGAAGTGAAAGACTTTTTGTCAAGTAATTTTGAGATGAAAGACTTATGTGAGGCTGATGTTATTCTTAACATAAAGCTACTGAGAGAAGGAAATGATGGGGTAACACTTGTGCAATCCCACCATGTGAAAAAGGTGCTGAGTCGCTTTGGATATAGTGACTACACACCTGCTCCAACTCCTTATGACCCAAGTGTGCTATTAAGGAAGAATCGTAGAATAGCACAGGATCAATTGAGATATTCTCAAATTATTGGCTTACTTATGTATTTAGCTAGTGCAATGAGGCTTGACATCTCATTTGCTATGAGCAAACTCAACCGGTTTGTCTTAAGTCCTGGAGATGATCACTGGCGTGCTTTTGAGAGAGTGTTGCACTATCTAAAAGGGACTATGAGCTACGACATTCACTATACCGGGTATCCAGGGGTACTGGAAGGGTATAGTAATTCTAATGGGATATTTGATGTTGATGAGTTGAAAGCCACAAGTGGATATGCGTTCTCACTTGGAGGTGGCGCTGTTTTCCAGAAGTCTTGCAAGCAAACCATCATTACGAGGTCAACAATGGAAGCAAAACTAGCTGCATTAGATACCACTACTGTTGAGGCTGAGTGGCTTCGTGAATTCCTTATGGATTTGCTGATGGTTGAAAAACCTATCTCTGCAATTTCTATGAACTGTGACAATCAAACGGTGATAGTCAAGGTGAATAGTTCTAAGGACAATATGAAGACAACTAGGCATGTGAAGCGGCGGTTGAAATCTGTCAGAAAACTGAGAAACTCCAGAGTAATGGCGTTGGACTATGTCCATACATCTAAGAATCTGGCAGATCAGTTTACTAAGGGTCTGTCACGCAATGTGATATAAGGTGCATCGAGGGAGTTGGTCCTGAGACCCACTTGAGGTCATTCTATAGTGGTAACTTGTCCTATGTGATCGGAGATCCCGTGAAGTAGGATGGTGAAACAAGCTAGTAGTTGACTGATGGAGAGACCCCTTATTTTAAGGACCAAATCATTTGAGATGCACTGTTTCTCTTATGCTGTATGGCAGGTTGGTTAATTCCTTAATGTGATATGAGTGGCTTATTTAAGCAGGGATGTTATCCTACAGAACATCTAGAAGGAATACACCTATATGAGTCCGACTACTAGTCACATTTTATGGGATATGGGTAGTCTCTAAATACTCATTAAAGGCCACGAAGTGTGACTTACATGCTTCAAATAGAGGGGATGCTTGTAGCAGCCTAGTACCATGATAAGGACTTTGGTGAAACTCAATTCGCACAAAACTGTCAATTCAAGGCATAGTTCATTGCTTAGTTGTGAATGAGCCTAACCCTTGTTCTAGATGGATGTTAGCCTTAACAGTCTTCCTTGAAACTCTGGTACATCAAAGAAACGTGGTTTTGAGACTATTTTACTATGAACCCTAGAGTTTGGTGGGGATTGTTGGATATATTATGGGCTTGGCCCATATAATATTTAATAAATCAAATAAACTCTATGGCTTGTAATAATACGCGATATATGGTTTAATACCGTACGAGATTTTGACAGGGCGTTGACTCGGTTTATATGGTTGGATATTGTCCATCTATATTGAGAAGCTAAGAAAAGGACGTAGGTGTGCCACACGCGCGCGCGCCGCCGCCGTCGCTGACCGGGCCTTGGGCGTGGGCATGTCGAGGCGAGGCTGGCGGTGAGCAAGCAGATGGACGGGACGGGAGTGGTTTTGCCACTCAATCCACATAATTATGAGAGTTACTCTCTTTTATGTTGGTGGCGGCTTCAGGGCGGAAGTTTTGCCAAAGTTACTACCGTCTGCATCTGCACGTCTCCTCGGTCCTCTGATGCCTCCTGCGTGCCATCGCCTTCCTGGCCACGAGCATATAATCTCGGCTCCTCCGTCAGTCATCTTCTTTGCTTCAGAGACAACCACATATTCAACTGTTCTCTGGTTCTCTCCGTCCCAGTTTCTGCGCGCACAAGAACTAGGAGAGTAGGCCTCCGGAACACCTGCCGTCTTTGGGTTTGCCTGCTTGGGTGACGGGCGGCAATCACGTTTTTGGGGAGTGTCACAGCATGACTACTCACTTCATCCTCTACTTTCTGGAGGATCGGTGGTGATCGGCATAGCTTCTCTTCTGCACTGCATTGCGTGGGGTGACTACACCGACAGACACTATGTTGACTAGTGCATCCGGCTCTGCCGCTGGGTATGTCTCTTTTCTTCACTATCTAGTAAGATGTATAAATAACTTGTTGATTAGTATCATCTACATGTTGCTCATGCTTAGAACACACAAGTACATATACGATGTCACAAACCTTTTGATTATTGCTATTTTTCTGGATAAAATTGCTACTAAAATTGCGTAAATTTCTAACAAAGTGGTGGAACACCATGAGAGTACTCCATGCAGGTCCCGCGTCAGAGATTCGCTGCTGCTTTTATTATGGACTACCTGTAGTGTGCCACGGTGGAAATGCTAATGTTTCTGCAAATGGAGAATCAGAGATGGTGGGGTTTCCGATATAGATTTGGATGGAACAGCAAATAAATCTTGCTAGCATCAATTACATACCAAATTTAAATGGACCTAGAGAGGGAAGGGCAGTGCGCGGGTTGACAGATGGTAAGCCACTTTACTATTTATAGGAGGGAAATGCCACACTCACAGCGAGACACTCGAAAAGACGGTGTCCTTCTTATTATTAGTGTCTCAAAAAAACATCTTCTGCTAGCATCAATTAGTAGCGTTCATCTGCTAGCATCAATTAGTAGCGTTCATGTGTCCGAGGATGATAAGGAATCTGATTCCAATACGTATTCAAACATTGTTGCTAAGGGCACTCTCAATATAGAAATCACCATAGTTTCTATGAACATTAATTGTACTAAGCGTTTTGATAATGTGACAAGACAGTTATTGAAGAGGGAGCAAAAATCATAGAAAACTACTTTGACAAGTCAGTGGCAAAGGTGTAAGGCTAGCAAGCTGCTTTGAAAAGTTAGATTGACACATATGACATCAGCAGCATCAGCATTCTCTAGAGCTGACTGGTCACGATCCAGTTTTGTTCCTAGCCGGTGACAACATTAGAGCAACAAGCAAATAATTAATAACAAGCTCTAGCTCCAACCTGTGTGCGGCCACCTGACGTGCTTGTCCACGGTTGCAAGAAAAATTCAGCGGGTCTTGGTGTAAGGCTACCAAGCTGCTTTGAAAAGTCAGAGTGGCACATATGAGATCAGCAGCAGCTATCTCTAGAGCTGACTGGTCACGATCCAGTTCTGTTCCCAAGCTGTGACAACATTAGAGCAACAAGCTCCAGCTCTGTCCTGTGCTGGCCTAACTGCAAGCTACTCTTCTCCACTTGAAGCAATGATGTTGTACTTAATGCACATGGTGTTTTGATATATACTTCTTATCATGTGTGCAATTTTTAGAAACAGGAGTCCCTAAGCATTTTTTTCTTTTTGTGAGGAGTCCCTAAGTAGTTCCTATAAATTATTCTAGCTTTTTGAAATCCATAACTTTTGCTATGTACTTAAATATATATTATGACTAGATACATAATAAGAGTATCTAGAAAAACCTAAATGGATTTGAAATGAGGGAATACTACAAAAGAAAAAGCAGGTAGTCAGGTAGATGAGATTATCCTCATCATCATATTATATTAATAGTGTACAGTATCAAGAAAGCATACGCCCCCTACAAGCATATACTCCCTCTGTCCCTAAAGATTTGTCGTTTGCGCTTCCCGAAAAACAACTTTGAGTAAATATGTATTAAAAATATTAATATTTATAGTATATAATTAGTATCATTGGAAAGATCTTTGAATCTAGTTTTTTAATAAATTTATTTGGAGATGCAAATGTTGCATGCTTTCATAGAGCGAGCATAACTCTACCTCAATTGCGGCTTTCTATTTGTCCCAATCTGAGGGCTTCCGGCACTCTGTTATGGACTTTGGTTCTAGATCCGGATCCATTGAGCCATCAATTTTTAGGCAAAATATTTGTCAACAATAGTGGTCTTTCAATCATATGACTCTCTAGATTCTACATTGTTAGTGGCGATCTCATCATGCATATACACTAGCTCATCGTGATTTCCCATAACGACCGAGCTAGGCCGTTCCGATCTTCCCATGCGATATTATACGCGCGACACAATGGGATTTCCATCTTTAGGGACCATCTCAACTTCAGGTTGAGTTGCCACTTCAGGGGCTCCGCCTTCAGGGCGGTGTCCTTCAGGGACGTTCTCAACTGCAGGTTGAGCTTCTTCAACTGGATCCTTAAGTGATGCAAGTGGCTCAGACTTGTCTACGCAGACATCTCTGCGGAACCTTGCCTCGAGCACCCGAAGGTCTCCACCTCTTCCAGGATCAGAGAAGACAATAGAGTTGATAACCTTCTGGGTTACCTATACTCTCTCTAACGCATTTACTATAGGTAAATGCGACCTTGTCACTCTTTTGTCATCAGTGAAGGCATTTGGCAACGAATTTGCAAGACTTCACAAATGTATAATCCTTTGAACTTTGGGTTCAAATTTACTAGTGCGTGGGTCTAAGGAATGCATCCCAGTTGCATTCCTGTAAGTGCAATCAAGCCCTAATGTGGGTTTTGGTGTTGAGACCACCTAATTAGAGAACTAATGAGATTTATTAAGATGACAAGCAAGGAGTTTATTATAGAGGATGTTACATGGAAAGGAGGAGCCCCCAATTACTTGTGTGGACGGTATCTAGCTTAAGGAGGTTTACTTTCATTTTATGTTTTGAATTTGAGTATAGGAAAAGCCGTATTATAAAGGGAGACACTACAACTGGTTAAAAGTGTGCAACCAGGTGCTCAATCTTTACACAAAACATCCTCACACCTTAGCCAAGACAACCAACTCAACAACTCCTTCACCTTTGTCGTCTTGCTGGGTGCGGCAGTGCCGCACCTACAGAGAGGCACTACCGCACTTAAGTGACCATTGGAAGATAGAGGGTATTTGTACTTTTCCCTATCCTTCCCCAACATCTCTCTTCTTCCACCTCTGCTTAGTTCGACAGAACAGATCTAGTGCTCATCTCCTCTCTCTCCTCCATTTGCAACCTTGAGCTCCTAAGCTTTCCCTTTGATTTCCACATCAACCCTTGAGAGAAAAGGTGTCAAAAGTGATTAGAGAGTAGATCCATTGATTTCCAAAGCCTAGAGAGCACTTGGTTCACGTTTTTGCCGGTAGTTGTGTTTGTTACTCTTGAGCTTGGCTCCTAGCCAGCTAGAGCATTGCCCGGTGAGCTTGCTAAGCTTGTGGCAGTTCCGGGTGGTTTGTAACCATCTCTTGCAGCGAGTAAAATCACCCCTCATCTCAAGAGTTGAGTCTCTTGACTTGAGGACGAGGTAGGGTTGCAAAGCCCTGAGCCTTAGTGGCATACCTCAATAACGTGGACTTAGACAAGCCTTGGTAGTGAGCTGAACCACAGGATAAATCCTTGTGTCATCTTGTGCTTGTGCTACCACACTTGTGTTCTTGTTGTTGTTGAGGTGACTTCTAGGGTTTGAGGTTGATCTACTTGTGTGTGGTGTTCCCACCAGTTTCAGCTGTCGATCTGTGATCTACTAACCTGTAGGAAGCTAAGAAATTTACCTGATCTAAATTTTGTTGGGTAGATTTTGAACTGTGAACTAATCTCTCCTGCAGGTACGGCAGTGCTGCAGGTGAATTTGACTTCAGTTTGAGTTGAATTTTTATAGGCCTATTCAACGCTCCTCTAAGCACTCTAGTGATCCTACAAGTGGTATCAGAGCAGGTTACCTCGTGTACGCTTCATCACATGAGGTATAGAGCCCGGAGGAGGAACTAGCAGCGTGAAGCCGATGGATGTTGATTCGGAATGAGTTGAGCTGCATGACACCCACAATAGTGAGCTCAGCACCTCTACAACGAGCAACTCCACGCTCCCGTAGCTAGAGGCAATCGATGCCGAAAAAGCTCAAAATGAAGAAGAAAGAAAGAAGAAGAAGAAAGGCACCTAGAAAAGAGAAAAGGGAAGCAAGAGAAAAGAAGAAGAAGGAGCAACATCGATTAGAAGAGAAGAAGCAAAAAGAAGAAGAAAGAAAGCTCAAGAGAGAAGCAAGGAGAAAGAGAAGAGAAGCAAGAAAGAAAAAAGAAGATGAAGCTAGAGCAACAAATGCACCATCTAGCGAGCTATCTAGCAGCTCCGAAGATGGTGATGACGATGAGTCCTATCAAGTAATCAAGCATAGAAAGAAGGACAAGAAAGAAAAGGGAAGGAAGGACAACAACAACAACAAATATGCCGTTGTATCCTTTGACTATTCTTCTATGTCTATGACTAACCATGATCGCAAGTCTTTCATCAATGTGCCTGTGGGCAAGTTACCTCATTTCGATGGGACTAACTTTGCTAAGTGAAAGCACTTGATGAGAGCCTATCTTATAGGTCTTCATCCCAGCATTTGGAAGGTTATTTGCAATGGACTTGAGCCACCGGTTGATCCTAAGAATCCAACCATGGAGGAAATGAGAATCATCTACCTTAACGGTCAAGCCACTACCCACTAGTGTGCTACTTAGTGCCTTAGATGGTGATGAGTACAATAGAGTGATTGGTGTTGATGTTGCCAAGCAAAAATGGGACACTTTGCATCTTGCACATGAAGGGGTTGACAAAGTGAGGAAGGCAAGGATTGATTTGATGATGTCAAAGCTCAACCAGTTTGTTATCTTGGATGGAGAAGGGCCACAAGAGATGTTTTATAGGTTGATAACCATGGTGATGAGCTAGATGATCACAAGGTTGTCAAGATCATGTTGGAAGCTTATTCACCAACGAATGAAACCGCAGTGACTCTAATTAGAGATAAGAAGAAGTTTGAGTACTTCACTCCAAATGATGTACTTGGGAGGATCTTGACCTTTGACATGCAAAGAGAAGAAGCAAATGAGATAAAGAAGCTTGGAGAGTTGCAAGCAAAGCTAGAAGGCATCAAGATGAACAAAGATGTAGCTCTCAAGGCCAATAAATCAAGCAAGCACGCTTCAACTAGCAAGCCCAAAGTAACCAACCAAGTTCAAGAGATAGTAGAGACCACATCATCCTCAAGTGAGAGTGAAAATGCTGATGATTAATATGAGAAAGTGGATGATGTTGCTCTCTTTATGAAGAGGTATCACAATAGGTTGAAGAAGCTAGGGTATAAGGTAGTGAAGAGGAAGTTTCCCAACAAGAAGAAGAGGACATGCTACAATTGTGGGAGCACCGAGCACTTCATTGCCAAGTGCCCATATGAGATCAAGGACCACAAGCACAAGAAAGAGAGGAAGGAGGACAAGGCCGACCATAAAAAGAGCAAGAAAAGTTTGGGAGAGGCATACATTGGGCATGAGTGGGACTCAACCATTGAAAGCTCAAGTGAAGAAGATGAGAAAGTTGCAACCATTGCTATCAACATGCCATCTTCTCCACCAAGGCTCTTCACCAACTTGCCCAATGATAACTACTACTCCCCTCATATTTGTCTTATGGCAAAGGGTGGGATGGTAAAATCTAAACCCAAGGCCTCCACCTCCACCTCCTAGTGACATCTCTAGTAGTGATCTTAGTGATAGCTCTAGTGATGATGAATCTAGTGATGAAGAGACCAAATTATTCATCACTAAACTAATGGAGGATTTAGAGAGCGTTCAAGCTGAGCTAGAATCTAGAGAGGAAACTCTTATCCAACAAGAGGATCTCTATATTGCTAGCAAGGAAGCTCTTACATTAGAGAGAAGTGAGGTGGAATCCTTGTGCAAGGCCTTGGCCAAAGAGCATGGGGACCATGCTATCACAAAGAAAGAGAATATTGCTCTCAAGAAAAGGTATTGTGACTTGGATGAATAGCACAAAGAACTTGAGCTGCAATATAATGTTCTTTGGGATAGCAACTCACATCCTTCTAAGGCAAAGGACACCTCTACTCCCTCCACTAGTCAGGGTTGTGGAAAATGTTATAATCTTGATTTGAAATTTTATTCCACTAACCTTGCAAACATGGAGGCCATGAGAAAGGAGATTGCTAGGCTCAATGAAATCATTGTTAAGGGCTGCTTGGGTGGGGAGGCTCAAGTGAGTGACAAGAAGGCAAATGATTCAAAAGGGCCTCAATTCAAGCAAGAGAGACACGAAAGGAGCCAAGACAAATGGGAGAAAGATTGTGAATGGCTATGAGTGTGTGCAGTTTGAAAGGAAGGACAGAATTGGTACAAATCAGCCTACACAGATAGTGGCAGTGCCGGACACCAGAGCGGTAGTACCGCTCCCCACAAAAATGGGAAGGCTACCAATTCTGCTCCTGATCAGACTAAGCCCAATAACAAGGTGTCCTAGCAGAAACAGGTTCAGCAGAAGCCAAATGAATTAGTGTGGGGCACTATGAACAAGTATGCCTACCAACCAAAGTTTCAACCACCTCGACAAAGCTTGACTTCTTGTTTTGTTTTGAGGAACAATAGCAGTGGAAAAGTGGTTGCAAAACATGTTGGAAAGGAAGCCAACATATATAGGAATACTTCTATTTGGGTTCCTAAATTTCTTGTGATTAACATGCAAGGCCCCAAGTCTAATTGGGGACTGTTGATATTTGTTAATGCACACAGAAAAGGATCAGCAAGCGCACGGATATCGGTGAGCATTTCACCCGGGAGATATTTCTAGAGTATCGTATTTGTTTATCCGCAAGGAGAAAGCGTGCGATGACTAACCTAAATCTATACTTAACCCATGGGTCGCACTACAAGGTAGCGAAGATATAAGCAATTAGAGAAGACTACGACGATAGTTTGGTTCCAACCTATGGTAAGCTATGAAACTATTGGTCTATGGGGACATACCGATGGAAAAGAGACACCACAGAGGATGCTTGACTAGGGCACTTAATCCTACCAATCCTTCTGATGAGAGGAGGCTCCAAAGGTAACAATGGGACTGTCACTTCCCACGCTACTACACACCGATCCGGCCAGACAGAGGATATCTATGAGTATCTCTAGCCTAAGCACCACACTTATGCTACAGACGATTACCCTACCCTCTACCATGGAAGAGAATAAAGTAAACTCGTAAACCATAGAACAATAATAACAACGTACTTACTTAGTATTGGAAGTTGAATTACCGAAGAATCCTAGAACCAAGCCTTGGGTTAGGAGACTTGATCCCGCAGGTACAAGCCGGAGAGGAGACACCGACATGCCAGGCTTCCTCCAACTCTCCCTCCACTCTAACTCTCTCAATCTAGAAGAAGAACTCTAATCTCACATGGAGACTACAAAGCTAATCTCTCTTATATGTGCCCTAAGAGAGATCTATTCAAGGGACCCCTCCCTGCTGATCCTCATAGGAAATAATGAATTAGGGTTTCAAGGAATGCCTCCTCCAAGGGCTAGGGGCCTTGATTATATAGCCCTCTAGGAAGCACCACAGCCCTCGCCTTGATCTACGATTATTATTCATCCTCAAAGGTGGTGGAGGCAGGATCCGTGAGGTGGAGCCTAATTGGCCATTTGGGTGGGGCGGCTGCCCCTAGGGCTGGGCGCCCACCCCTGTCACAGTGATAGGTGGGTCCTATCTCCCAGGGTTTGGCTTCCCGAACCTTCTATATTACACTTTTTCCATCCGTGGCCCTTTCTCTCTATGTAAACCTGACATGTGGGCCTTCCTTGGTTCTTTTCAACTGACACCCTGCAGAAACAGACATTCACCAAAACTCGTGGAATTATGTCAGTAAACCCACTATATCTAAGTGGTAATTATTGTTTAGTCCTTTTTCATGCTATGTTGACGGTTAAAAAATGATACTTATCTACCATCAACAAACTTCCCCAAGCTTACCCTTTGCTCGTCCCTGAGCAAAGATAAACTCAGTGATGGATTAAGAGTTGCTACAATGCTTTCACACCTCAAAAGTACACATGCGTTCAAACAAGAACTCTCCTCCAGATTAGAACGAACTATCCTGACTTCAAACTTACCCATATTATCTTTTATCATGGGGCTTGTAGCCATCACTTGGGTCTTGAGCAGTTGAAAGACAGAACGGTCAAGTCAAGCGCTATGTCTCAAGCTCTTTGATCAACCATTATTCTGGAGTTTTGCAGGGTTTTCAAATAAAACTCAGAGATTCCTGTGTATGACCCTTTCATGTCTCTCCTTTATGGTACTTCTGGATCCTCACCAAGGCATTTATGGTGTATGCCTTTTCTCTTCTCTTAAGATATGTGGTATTTTTGGCATAAGGCATAGTAACATTATACCTTCTCTCTCTTACCCTACTTCTAGTAGGTCTATCTAGAGCTCATAGGTGGGAGACAAGGAATCCATACTTACAAACATTTATTGCATACTTAGACACATAGATCCAGAGGGACAAGTCTGGCCATAGAGTCAAGTTAAGATGTGCATGTGTGTGATCCTAAATATAGGCTGAGTGGATATGTATATAGTGGTAATGATGGTGGATGTAAGTGGAAATGAAGGGGTAGAGGAAAAATAGTGAATATCTATTTCTACTTTTGCTCCTTGAAAGAAATTTATACCTCTCTTAAACTTTGAAGAACTTGCTAAGAACTTGGGTTGCTGAAAAATCTCTCATAATTAGGAACCTTATCCTTTTATTCTCTCTTTATTTTATTTTTTTTATTTAAAGAACTAAATATGATAGAATAATTCCCAAGTATCTTTTTGGAAACATAGATAAGAGATAGCAATAGAAATGTTGAAGCTTATAACAAAAGGGCTAGCAATGGAAGTTCACTCCCAGTATAGGAACAGAACAACTTGTTGTGTTGTGTCTAATGGAAAATATTTAAATGCATACCTCCTGGGTAGAAGCAGCATAAGTAGGTGGAGTGCACGTGAATCTTGATTTTAACCGCATGACTAATCCCCTAGGGTCAACACAGACTGACCACACTCAATGCTTACAAGCAGCTAAGCTAACAAGTGAAAGTCTTTTCTAATCTAGTAAGCATGTATATATGGCTGTGGTAGGAATTAAACTCTCGTCATACAGGAACTCATCATGCAGGATTTTTAATTTTCAAAGATAAATTCTCTAGAACTCTAGTATCTCTAAGAGTATGATAAATAGCAGTTCAAAACCTTCCCATATCATATCCGCCAACTATCTAGACTTAGATCAAGCATTCGCTACCCACGAGTTTTAGGTTTAGAGCAAATCTTAGATCAAAATAGTCGTGTATAAAACTCAGGAGAGTTCGAGATTAAAAACTAGGTACTTGAAAGGAATTACGGCAGAGCAAGTATTCATCATTTCCATGCAAGAGATTATTCAAGATTCTTCTTTTATTAACAACTTCTTTAAGAACAAAGACAAGCAAAATAGACACACCCTTTTTATTTTGTTTCTATTATTTTAGAAAATTATTATTACTAAATAAGAAAACTCATAAAGAATAAGGTAAAACTGAGAGAAGAAAATACTTATCTGGATACATGGGGGTGCTTTCCCCCAAGCTGGATGTTAACGTAGTCATTCAATCTTATGAAGTAGCAGACTGACAGCGGGGATGTTCTTCCTCCTCTAGTGGGGCATTAATTGATGTTGATGATTGTTGAGATAGTGCTCCACTAGTGGATAGAACATCCACTTGCTTGTTGGCTCTTCTTGGTCCTTCAAATCCTGTGGAACTCAAATAGACAATAAAACTTATGGAATAGATTAAGCGTTAGTGGTTGGCCACTCAAGCCTTAATTGTCCAGAGTTTTTAAGATTGTTCTCGATTCTTTTAAGCAGAGTTTCAATAGGATTTCTCTCAAATACTTTTTATATTTTTATAATACAGAGAAAGTCTAACAAGATGAATGCATATTTATTTTTATTTTATGCCACCACAGTGAATATTCCTATGGGTCCTTACATGCCACAAAAATTATTCACATGGGGCTTATAATTTATGATGCAGCAAAGCAACATATATTTATTTTTTTCTAATGCAATGCTAATGCAGAAAAGTAAAAATGCTAAAAGGAGAATGATTATGCATCTGCTGGAAAGTAACTATGTGAAAAGAGAAACTGATGAAATACTAAAAAAGGATAAATATGGATAACTACCGATTTTACCTTTCGGAAAGGGTTCAATGTTTTTAGGTCCTCTGAACAGTACCTCTTACCATGTTCATTCTGTAGGTGCACCATCTGGTCCCATAGTAGAGACCTTGATAGCTTGCACCTCTTGAGATGGTGTCACCCATGTTCCTTGCTCTTCCAGCAGCTTGAAGTGAAGTACTAGTTGTGGAAACTGACAACATCTTGCTCATTGTACATGTTCGTAGGTCCAAGATCTTCACTTGTATGATTCTTGGGGAGTTGACAAGCTCCTCTACTGTTGTGTTCAAAGTGGGTCCTGCTCATAGAGACAAGGCAGAGATCAAGTGCATGGGCTTTGTTGGTGGAAAAACACAAACATAACCAAAAGTTTATTTTCTCTAACCTTAGGCATATTGAGCAAGATAAAGTTGATGTTTATATGTTTTGCTTGAACTTGACATGGGTGATAGGATCAAACAATGAGCATGAATGTAGCATTAAATCAATGAGCAGATCAAATTTCTTAACCTTATAGAAGGATAGTCTATCTATGCATATTGTGTAATGATTTCATGATTATGACTATCAACTTCCAAAGAAAAGACATGTAATCATTTCAGATCATTGAGTTAAGATTATAAGATCAAGAAAGTGATGACAGGAACAAAGATTAGAGAACTAAGCATGTTGAGTTAATTAGGTTGGGTCAAATGAGGTTGTAACTCAAACATGGTGGGTTCTCTATTTATGTGTATACCAGCATTAAGGAAAAGATTTTAATGTGATGATCACTAACCTTAGGATGTTACCTTTAATGTTGGAGTGTGCTGGCACTATAACACCTTGTGGAAGTTTTCCTTCGTTGGCATTCTTGTTCTTTTGTTCATGTGCCAATGTCTTCTCTGTTGTCCTCCTTCTTTCTTACATTTAGTAATGCCATGTTTCGTTCGCTCTTTAATTTGTGCTTGGACCATTAGCTCTTCTTATTGTTTCATTCCTGTGAATCATTAGTGGACACACATACCCAAAGGAGTATACAAGTAATGATAGGGGCATTGTTGTCACAAAGCTAAGGGTCAGTTTCTATGCTATAGAAGAATTTATTTGAACATATTAGCACAGAAACATTCACTATTACTTCTTTTCTAGAGGATTGATTTTATCTTATATTTGATTATCATATATAGGCATTATGAAATAATTCAAACTTATAGAAATAAAGCAATAGTTAATTGGGAGATTGCAAACCAGCGTGTAGAGCGATGAGAGCATGATATGAGGAAGGTCATGGTGGGATCATCTAAAGGAGTTGGCCTTCCTTCCTCATGCATCAGCTTCTCAATCTAGTGAGGGTGCAGAAAGTTGCATGCTCTCCTCTTGTCAATCTTTCTTGATTCTCGATGATTAATAATTGACAAGAGAATGCAATTGCAACTTGAAATCCTCCACGATGGTCTTTGTCTTCAAGTGGCATGACGGAGATTTGTTCACTTGCTTCCATGGAGTGAGTGTTTTGATTATGGATCATGCATTTTGGCACTCTTCTTCTTTCTCTTTGGCTATGAATGAGTTGTGTCTCCCTTGTGCAAGATTATTCTGTCTCTCTTCATCTTTAGTATGAGTTCATCTCAGAACTTTCCTATTTTGAATTTTAGAGTTTCTCTACAGGGGTTAGTCTAACAAAATATACCATTGTCTTTACTAGCAATTTTTAGTTCAATAACCAAACTAGACTCCATGTCTAATCAGATTAAGGAAGGTTGTTTAACCTAAGCACCATGCTTAATTTAAAAGCCAATAGAAGCATGTACACTACTTCTAAACTAACACTTACTAGGGTAGACAAGGGTAGCATGAAAGCATTATAGAGATTTACTCAAATAGTGACGAAAGAGCATGATTGTTGTTTAGCAAATTGAGCATGTCTTAAAGGTAGGGACAACGACGATAATGTAGCAACATGGCAAGAAATGTATTTATGGAAGTCTATCCCCCAAGCTTGAATTTTGCAAAAATTAAGATTGGATGAATGTAATTCAATGTTGCATAATGATTGGTTGGACATACCTTGCATTTGTTGTTCCTTCAATCTTTTTGCTCCAACCTGGAATGGTTAGCGATAAGAATACCCGAAGGAATATTTTTACAATTATAACTCTATGCTCATTTCACAAGGGCAGCGTAGCAGAAAGGTGAATACTCATGTCATGGTCTGAACAGTGCTTGTTTTAGGACACTAAGCTTGTCCTTGGGAAACCTTCAAGATATGAATTGGCAAAGTGATTTCCCCTCTAGCACTAATTTATGTGTACTAATCTCAAGATTCAACACAACGAGATCTGCAATGTTTATGATAAACATATGTGTCTTCAACCACCCTTTCAAAATCTTTGGGAACAGGGAGCATAAGGGGGTTGAAGATTTCGTGTGGGGCAATGTTAGAGAGACTAAGTGAATCAGGAGATTTCTTATACGAGCAAGGACTTGATAGGGTTTTTATAAAGTAGCTTCCTTGTTCATTGAAGTCTCCATCATTTTCAACTTCCAAGGGTGATTTGGCATAAATGTCCAAAATTTCCCTTGTATTGCCTCTCGAGTAGGTCTCATATAAGAACTCGCCTACACATTCAATGGAAATAGCACATAGGTTTTTAATGCTCTTTTGCCATTGATGTTGCTATTCTTGATCCTCCTTATGGTCTTGATGAATCCTATGCTTTAGATGACTCGGTGGATTTCTAGGATTGCTCAGGAGAAAGAGCATAGGAAGATTCATAGGGATCAAGGATGGGTTTAAAGATGGGTTCGAATTTCATATCTAATGTGGGCATAGAAAGGGAGAAGATAGGAGGGGGTTCTAGATGGCTTTGCTCTCCTTCTGTGGCATCACTTGACATGCCATCCTTGAGTCTTTCTAAATGTCCTTCAAAGGGATTGGATTTGAAAAGCTTCCAAAGAGATCCCTTCTTGAGAAGATTCAAACTATATGTACTAAATGGTCTCTTATGAAGCAGGAAGTTTATGCTCCTCCCAAAATAATTGGAAAAGATTTCCAAGGGTAGAATTACTTCTTCCCTCAAATGATTTTGGAGTACAACTGGTTTGGGATGGATAGCTAAATCGTGGGATTGGAAAGTTTATAATGTGGCTATAAAAACTTCCTCTTCTAGTTTGGGGGATGATTCCTTCTTTACCTCTAGGAGTCTATCATTATCGGGTACCTAAATTAGGGGTACCCAAAACCAACGATTAAAGGGAGTAAAACCCCAAGGAATCCATGCCCTGAAACCTCCTAAAGAAAAAGAGATCGGGTTAAGGCTCCATGTATACACCGATCCAAGCCACGCGCGTGTGCATACGAGGCACCCTCGACCATGTTCCGATTCGTACGAGGCTCGTTTGACGGGAAACCTCGACCCCAAAAATTCACCGACTCGCACGACCTAGGGTCGAGTTGGTCGACCCTCCCCCCACCTTTTTACCTACTCACTGACAAGGCATTTAATGTGACCACTTCCATCAACGTGGGAGCAGCGCCACCAATATGGGAGCAGCACCACCGGCGTGGGAGCAGCGCCGACATCTAATCACACTTTTTACTACCCATCCCGGGATGGGCGGTGAAAAAGTTGCCACTATTCACACACGTGGAGCACTGTTCTTTAATCGACACGCCCTCGACTCACAAAATGATATACGCCACGCCCAGGATTCCTGGGGCTCGGCCTTATCCATTCCTCAAACAACCCCCGTGGCCACGACCCGACTTGGCCTCGACCACCGCTGGTCAACAAAGGAATGACGCCTGCACATCGACCACAGGAAAATTGCACGTCCTCTACAGTGCTAGGGTGTCTCGCTGTCCCATCGTCTACATCGCCATGACACCTAGGATGGCCCGCACGCACCAGGGCATGTCACCATAGCAGCACCTACCGTGCCCATCCTACCTTCTTCTCCAAGACACCCCTAGGGTTTGTTGTAAACCTAGGCCCTCTTCTTGTGTCTATAAAAGGAGAGGGCTAGGAGCCCTCAGGGAAGGAAAAAAAGGAACACAAGACCAGTTTTTTTTCACCCTAGCGATCAACATCTCAAGCAACATGCTGCCTTTCTCTTCTTTGAGACTTGGGACCGGTTCCCTCTCTCACAACTTGTAATCCCTACGCAAGCACTCTGGTGCAAGGAAATACAAAACTCTCCTTCCCCGGCTGGATGTAGGGCCTTCTTTGCCTGAACCAGGATAAACCCCCGTGTATTCTCCTCGCATCACCATCCGGATTAGGGAGGACGCGGCACAAATTTACTTATCGATCTAGGGCCCTCCCGGTACTGAACACCGACAGTTGGCGCACCAGGTAGGGGACGCCGCGTGCCAACATCGTTTTCCCACCATTCTTCCGGATAGTGGACCTCGAACGTCCACTTCCACTGGCTACGGTGATCTGGTTTGGGAGCTTAGAGTTCATGTCTCTTGGCTACGGCTACAACATAGTCCTCCTCCCGCCCTAACACCCAGCCGATCGTGACTACGAGCTCTCCCAGTGTGGGGGAGCGTTGCGCCGGTATCACCATTCTCGCTGAGCTCGGACGGCCGGGCAACGACATGACCTGCGTAGCCCTCATCATCATCCCATGGAGAGCGACACGATGATTCGTCCTGGCGCCCCTTGGCCAGACGTTCACGCGACATCTCTCCTCGAGAACCTGCATAGAATGAGCTTGGCCACAGGAGGGATGCCGGTAGGATATCTCGTCGCTCCGCCGACCGGTGCAGCTCCTCCGATCGGAGAAAGATTAGTTTCCCTGATGGCAGAAACAATGCCGCCACAGACATTACCCTATGGGCTGAACATGGTTGCCCAGTAGTACACTTCTTCCGTAAGCACTGACATGGGCGCTTATGAGGAACTCCCTGGGCACCATCTACGTCCGCCCTCGACCTTGTAGCATCCGCACCAGCTTCCGAATACTGGGACTCTACGGAGACCCCTAATCTAGAGCCACGTGTGATCGCTTCCTGCCGCTACGACCCTAGGGATCGTCGACCACACATGCATCCATCAAATTATTATTTTGGTGCCCCGGACTCTGACTCCGTCGATGACAGCTACGATCCGACTCGCGAATGCTTCCACATCGATGGGGCTATCGCATCAGACTCTAAAGCCGAGGCAGCCATCGAAGGAAGAAATGCCATGCCACCTCACATTGAGCTCTCTAATGCACAACACGGAGCCCTATTCCTCGGTGCGGCCCATGGAGCACAACTTGAGCAGGTTCAAGAACTGCAAGCCAAGCTCGATGAGGAATGAGAGAACTTGCGCCTACTTCAGCAGACCCTCGAGCAAGAGCGCGCGGCACGTGCACGTGGAGGAGGGGCTCGAGAGAGAGCCCATGATATTAATCATCGCATCATTGAGGATTGGGCGAGCGAAACCCCAGTCTTCAATCGAGCTAGCCAAAACATTGTCGCCGCCGCCATGCTTCTCCGCAATATGCCCGAGCCATCTACCCCCGAGGCCCGTTAGGCCCACAATGAAATTTGAGGTCTCCTCGAGGCTATGACTTTATAGCAGGCCGAAAGTTCTACCTCGAGGCACCGCAGGGCTACATCAGAATAGCATGCGGAGCCCTCTCGACAGGAGAAAGAGGCCTTAGTTCATCCTGAACCCATGCCACAAGGGAACAAGGCAGCCCCTGTCAGTGAACGCATCGCCGACAATCATTGGACCCGAGACGCCCGTAACAACATCAACGAGCGCCACGGGCGTAAAAGCGAGGACGGTGCATCCCGAGGCTACCACCTGCACAGGGGAGGATGATACGACATCTCAGAGGATCGTAGCCCATCGCCGGAGCCGCTGGGCCCTGGAGTCTTCAGCAAAACTATCTGTAGGACCTAGCTCCCAATCTGGTTTTGCCCCCCGACGACTCTGACCAAGTATAACGGCAAGACCAAACCTGAACTTTGGCTTGCTGATTTCCGCTTGGCTTGTCAGTTGGGTGGAGCCACCGACGACCGCATCATCATCCGATAGCTTCCCCTGTTCCTATCAGACACTGCTTGAGCGTGACTCGAGGACCTCCCACCTGGATAGATCCACAACTGGAGTGACCTAGTGAGGGTGTTAGATGGGAACTTCAAGGGGACCTATCTGCGCCCCGATAACTCTTGGGACCTTAGGAGTTGTAAGCAGAAGCCAAGCGAGTCCCTCCGTGACTATATCTGGTGTTTCTCCAAACAATGCACCAAGCTTCCCAATATCATTGACTCCGACATCATCATGGCTTTCATCTCGGGCAGCACCTGTAAAGAGTTGGTCCGAGAGTTAGGCCGCAATACCCCATCACCGCCAACGAATTGATGGACATTGTCACCAACTACGCCACCGACAAGGAGGCAGTTGGTGCCATCTTTGGGGGTGACCAAGGTAACAGGAAGTGCAAGGATGAGGAACCCGAGGGCTCCAACCGGAGCGCTAAGAGGAACAACTATAAGAAGAAGAATAATCAACAAGGCAAACGCGAAGCCACGGCTGACGACCTTGTCACTGCCGCTAACCGCAAGAAGCCCCAAGGACCCCCTGGCGGGGGCATTTTCAACAAAATGCTCAAAGAATAGTGTCCCTACCATAAGGGACCCACAAACCACAACCTTGAGGACTGCCACATGTTGCGTAGGTACTTCGAAGGATTAGGCATCAAGAAGGATTACAAGAAAGAGGACCCCAAGGAGAAAGATGACGACAAAGATGAGGGGTTTCCCGAGATCCATGACTGCTTCATGATTTATGGGGGACCCTCGATGCGTCTCTCCGTGCGCCATTGCAAGCGAGAGCGTCGAGAGGTCTTCTCCGTACAGCCGGCGACCCCCCTATCCTCGACTGGTCTGAAACAGCTATCACCTTCAACTGTGATGACCATCCGGACCACGTCCCTAACCCTAGAGTCTACCCGCTCATCGTCGATCCCGTCATCACCAATACGCGCCTCACTAAAGTACTCATGGACAGTGGCAACATCCTCAACATTATCTACGCCCAGACCCTCGACCTCCTACGGATCGGGAGGACATAGCTCCAACCCAGCGTCAGGGGCTTTCATGGAGTTGTGCCGAGGAAATGAGCATAACCATCGGGCGGATTGACCTGCCCGTCTACTTTGGCACCCCTCCAACTTTAGGAAAGAAACCCTAACTTTCGAGGTAGTTGGGTTCCGTGGGACCTACCACGCCATCCTTGGGCACCCTTGCTACACCAAATTCATGGCAGTTCTCAACTACACTTACCTTAAGCTCAAAATGCTGGGCCCCAAGGGTGTCACCATCGGGCCCTCCTATGAGCATGCCTACGAGTGTGACGTAGAGTGCGTCGAGCACGGAGAAGCCATCTTGGAGTCGATAGCCTTGGCGGTAGACCTCGACGGTTTGGCCAAGGAGATCCCCGACCCCAAGCGCCACACCAACATTTTTGAGCCTGCAGAAGACATCAAGCTTGTACCCCTCGACCCTGCCAGCCCGGACAGAAGGACATTGAAGGTCAGCACCACCCTTGATCCCAAATAGGAAGCAGTGCTCGTCAACTTTCTCCACGCGAATGTCGACATATTCGCGTGTAGTCCCTCAGATATGCCGGGCATACCCAGGGAAGTCACCGAGCATGCCTTGGAGATCCGTGTTGGCTCCAAACCATTGAAGCAACATTGCACCGCTTCGATGAGGAGAAGCGCAAGGTCATCGGCAAGGAAATCCACAACCTTTTGGAGGCCGGATTCATCAAGGAGGTTCATCATCCCGAGTGGTTAGCCAACCCTGTATTAGTTAAGAAAAAGAGTGGGAAGTGGAGGATGTGAGTAGACTATACTGGTTTAAATATAGCATGTCTGAAAGTCCCTTTCCCGTTACCACACATTGATCAAATCGTTGATTCTACTGTGGATGTGAAACTCTATCGTTCTTAGATGCGTATTCCGGCTACCACTAGATTAAAATGAAGGAATTCGACCAGCTCATGACTTCATTCATCACCCCATTCGGCATGTATTGCTACGTTACTATGCCCTTCGATCTCCGGAATGTGGGGGCTACGTACCAGCGATGCATGCAACACATTTTCGAGGAACACATCGAGCCAACCATAGAAGCCTACGTTGATGACATCGTAGTCAAATCCAAAAGGGTCAACAATCTGGTAGGTGACCTCAGTGTCGCGTTCGAATGCCTCAAAGCAAAAAACATCAAGCTCAACCCCGAGAAGTGTGACTTTGGCGTTCCTCGAGGCATGCTCTTGGGGTTCATCATTTCTGAGCTAGGCATCGAAGCCAACCCAGAAAAAATCACAGCGATCATCAAAATGAGCCCTATCCAAGATCTGAAGGGCGTACAGAGGGTCATAGGCTGCCTTGCGGCCCTCAGTCGTTTTATCTCACACCTCGGCGAGAAGGCGCTCCCTCTGTATCGTCTCCTAAAGAAGTTAGAGCACTTTTCATGGACCCCCGAAGCTAAAGAAGCTCATAACAAACTCAAGGCAACATTGTCCAAACCGCCGATACTCATTCCTCCGGCTATAGGAGAATCTCTCTTGCTCTACGTCGCAGCGACAATGCAGGTGGTCAGCACGGCTGTAGTTGTCGAGAGAGTAGAAGAAGGTCACACATTGCCCATCCAGAGACTAGTATACTTCATTAGTGAAGTACTTTCGGACACCATGGTGTGCTACCCACAGATCTAGAAGTTGCTATACGCCATCGTGTTGACACGTCGCAAGCTCCGACACTACTTCGAATGCCACCCGGTGACCGTGGCCTCTTCTTTCCCTCTAGGGGAGATAGTCCATAACCGGGAAGCCTCGGGAAGGATAGCTAAGTGGGTGCTCGAGCTCATGGGCAAAACCCTCTCTTATGCGCCACGCAAAGCAATCAAGTCCCAAGTGCTGGCAGATTTTCTAGGAGAATGGACCAACACCCAACTGCCTCCCGTTCATATCAAGGCCGAACTATGGACCATGTATTTTGATGGATCATTAATGAAGACGGGAGCAGGCCCAGGATTGCTCTTCATCTTGCCCCTCGGAACTCACATGCACTATGTGATTCGACTCCACTTCGCTTCCTCCAACAATGTAGCCGAGTATGAGGCCCTCGTTAATGGTCTGTGCATCGCTATCGAGCTCGGAGCTCGACACCTCGATGTTCGTGGTGATTCATAGCTCGTGATTGACCAAGTCATGAAGGACTCAAGCTGCCATGATCCTAAGATGGAAGCCTACTACAAGGAGGTACAACTCCTCGAGGACAAGTTCCATGGCCTTGAGCTCAATCACGTCACACGCAGACACAATGAGGTTGCCAATGAACTCATGAAAATCACGTCTAATCGAACCACGGTTCCTCCTGACGTCTTCTCAAGGGATCTCTATAAACCTTCTGTCGACCTCAGAATGATAGAAGGGGTCGACGGCCTACCGCTCGACCCCCCCAACTCAGGCAGAAGCCCCTTCGACTGGGGTTGACGTCATGCAGACAGAAGGCTCGACCCAGCCAGCTAGTCTCAAGCCCGACTGGCACACTCCGTACCTCGACGGATTGCTCGTCGGGCCAAGACCTTTGTGATATACGGTGATGACAAGGAGCTTTATCGACGCAGCCCTACAGGCATCCTACAGCGCTGTATCGCAATCCAGGAAGGCAAAAACCTACTCAAGGACCTACATTCGGGGGCTTGCGGTCACCACGCGGCACCCCGAACCCTCGTTGGAAATGCATTCTGGTAGGGTTTCTATTGGCCAACCGTGGTCTCCGACGCTATCAAACTAGTACGCTCCTGCAAAGGATGCTAGTACTATGCAAAGCAAACCCATCTCCCGGCTCATGCCCTGCAAACCATCCCCATCACATGGTCGTTTGCCGTTCGGGGCTTAACTTGGTCGGACCCCTGAAGAGAACAACCGGAGGCTTCACCCATTTGCTCGTCGCCGTCGACAAGTTTTCCAAATGGATCGAGGCCCGTCCCATTACTAACATCAGGTCAGAGCAAGTCACGCTATTCTTCACCGATATCATCCATCGCTTTAGGGTTCCCAACTGCATCATCACGGACAATGGCACCTAGTTCACCGGCAGGAGGTTCTTGGAGTTGTACGACGACCATCACATCCGTGTGCTCTGGTCGGCCGTAGCTCACCCAAAGACGAATGGCCAAGTAGAACGTGCCAATGGCATGGTCCTACAAGGCCTAAAGCCAAGAATCTTCGACAAATTGAACAAACACGGCAAGAAATGGACCGCCGAGCTCCCCTCGGTCTTATAGAGCCTAAGAACAATGCCGAGTCGAGCCACGGGGTTCACCCCGTTCTTCTTAGTCTATGAGGCCGAGGCTGTGCTCCCAACTAATTTGGAATATGGGTCCCTGAGGCTGAAAGCCTACAACAAACAGAGCAACGATACTGCAAGAGAAAATGCCCTCGACTAGCTCAAGGAAGCTCGTGATAAAGCTCTACTACACTCTGCAGGATATCAGCAGAATCTCTGGCGCTACCATGACAAACACGTTCACAGATGGGACCTCCACATTGGTGACCTGGTGCTTCGACGGTACCAGAACAACAAGAGAAGACATAAGCTCACCCCACCATGGGAAGGACCATACATCGTCACAGAAGTGTTGAAGCCTAGCACCTACAAGCTTTCAAATGAGAAGGGCGAGATCTTCACCAACGCGTGGAACATCGAATAGGTACATCGCTTTTACCCCTAGAGCCTCAAGGCTTTGTACCTTTGTTATCAGTCACATGAATAAACAAAGAGCACATCCATGTTCAAAATGGTTTTTGAAAACAAGTAGGCTTGACCCTGCTCCCGCAGAGTTGAACCTCCCTTAGGGGCTAGACAGCGGGGAAACCCCTTGTAAAACTCGCATTTTTTTCAAAAACTTTTTACATAGTCATCAAGGCCGCAAGAGTTCCTAAGGCTTCAGGGCTATCAAGCCATGAGATCGACCACGCCTCTAGGCAACGGCACCTCCACTCACTCCCCCGCGCTAAGGGATGCAACTACGTGCTAAGAAGACTTAGTAAAAGATTCACGATTTCAAAAAAATCAATGTCTAATGTTCCTATACGCCTCGATACGAGTCCTTACGTAGTCGACGAGGCCGCGAGGCCATCCTAAGGATGAGGGGCTGCTGAGCTGTGAGACCACCTAAGCCACCAGGCTATGGTATCTCCACTTACACCCGACGCCGAGGGGTGTGACCGCACACCAAGAAAACCGCGTAAGAACACGATTCGAACAAAAAAGGAATGAAAGATTCGAACAAAATGAAACATTTAGTACACATTTATATCTAAGTCTTTTAAGGCCCTCGTGACCACGACAGTGCAAGTCACAAACAATAGCTAACTTGATTACATGGACCTCCATGCCTAGTTTTGGCTCACAGGCCCTCGTCGTCGGCAGGAGGAAGCACCTCATCTTTGAACAACCTCGTGAGTCGACCCTCGGGCTCTTCTGCAGCCTCAATCAACCCTAGGCAGACCGCCTCATTCTCCTCTTCAGTCTTGTCCGGATTCAAGGTGAAGCCATCAGCAATGAGGCCCATGTCATACTCGAACCTAGAACAGATGATCGCCATGGCCCTCTTCACGCCATAATGCAGCGCGCCTCGTATCTTCTCACGAACAAGGCCACCAAGCGCCATCATCCGGTGCACGAACGACTTCCCTGGCTTGTTCTCTTCGGTATAAGCATCGGGCTCGACCTCCAGACCATCGCACACGAAGATGATCGTGCCCTAGAGCAGTTGGTTCTGTCCGACCTCAGCCTCAAGGAGGGCTTGAAATGAGGTGGCCATCACCTAGGCCTCGCGTTGTTGGTTCTCCAGCTCTGAACCATAAAGATCAAGTCAGCAAAAAACACTTACAAGAAACCCAAGATAAGATCAAGGTTGGGTGGAAATTTACCCTCAGCATAGGTCTGCCAGCCCACGATCTAATCACGCAGCTCATCGTGCGCCTTCTGGGCCGCTTGAAGAGCCTCGTCCCGGTCATGGACAATTGCCCTCAACGTCTCGATCTTGCAACCGGTGCTCGAAAGAGCCTCATCCCTCGCTCGGATAGTCACCTTTAGCATAACGACCTCGCCCTACAGGGACTCAAGGCGAGCGGACACCAGTCCAATCTGAACGTTGAGGGCATCATGTTGGCCGCTGACAAGGGTGACATCCTCTTCAAGCTCCTTCACACGCGCCAATAGCGGCGCACGGTCTTCACAGGCCTTCGCCGCCTCCTCTCGGGCCTTGGTCGCATCCTCACACACCTTGACCATAGCCTCCCGAGCCTGTGCTGCATCCTCCCTAAGCGCCACCTAGGCGATGCGAAGCTTGTCTGCTTCGGCACTCTTATTGGATAGCCGCTTGTTGGCTTCCTTGACCAGAGCCCGGTGACGAGGGAGCGTCGCCCACACTCCGCTTTCATGATGAATGAAAAGTGACTTGTGACGTGGTCGCTCTTTGAGCTCCTGCCCACAGATAGATCTAGGAGTCAGAACTGAGAAAAGAAAGAAAGGGGAGCTGCGAGCTAAGTGAAATGTTAAAACAAGCATGACTCACCTCAAAGGCCCCTTACATCTAACGCACCAGGGTGTCCATGACCATTCGTAGAGACCGCACGGAGTTCTTGCGGAACCTGTAAGGTCCTAGATGGCTAGAGGGGGGGTGAATAGCCTATTAAAAATTCTACACAAGCCACTAAGCAAACTTGTTAGAATAACAAACGGCGTAAAGCGAGTTTTGCTTAGCCAAGGGTTGTGATGCAAGCCTCCTATCCACAAGTCTAGTAGATTATGATCTCTAGTTCACACAAGAGCTATGTCACTATTTATACACTAGTGAGCAAGCTAACAACTACTAGTAAAGGCTACTACTAGAGCTACACAAGATAATCTAGTAAAAGTAAATGCAAGAGATAGGATTGTGTATCTTATACCAACGGTGGAGTGAAGATGTTGCCAATCACCAAGATGATATACAATCAATCAATATTGACAACAACACAATATGGAGACCAATCACCGGGAGACAAGAGACACAATATTTTTATTCACCCGGTGTTCACTTGTGCACCGACAAGCTACGTCACCGGTTGTGTCGACCAACACTTAGATGGTTCCTCGGTGCGACCCTCAAGTCACTTGCCCCTCAAGGCACGCCCCGCAAGGCACCGCAAGACACCACTCTCAAGTGAGGTAACTCAATGACACGCGCAATGTAATAGAGTTGCTTTTGGCATCCCGCCGAGGAAAGCACAAGAACCTCTTACAAACAACCGGAGGTGGCCAAGAACAATCACCTTCTCTTGCCAACGCCTCCAACAATCTCCAAGCCGGCTAGGAGCGGTACTCTCCAAGAGTAACAAGAAATCCACCGGCTAAACCACCCACAAGTGCCACTAGATGCCCTCAAGCTATGCAATGCACTTTGGGATCACTCAATCTCACTTTTGATTTGCAATCAAGCAAGAGAGATGAGTGGGAGGAGTAGCTCTAGCTCAAAGGATGCACAAGAGTGTTAGAAATGCCAAGAGACCTCCCCAAGGGCCGGCCAATGAGTATTTATAAGCACCCCAAACAAATAGAGCCGTTGCCACTCCACTGACCGTTTTTTCGGGACGACCGGGCGCGCCGGTCGAAACTGACCGGACGCGCTCAACCGCGTCCGGTCGCCCTGCGACGTCCACGTGTCCCTCAAATTTCAAATGCGACCGTTAGATCCTCCAACGGTCACTGCGCGCCAACGGTCAAACGCTATGACCGGACGCGCTGCTCAACCGACCGGACGCGCTGCTTAACCGACCGGACGCGCCGGTCGCACAGCACCGCGCGCGTGAAGCAACGACCGGATGCGCTCCTCGCAACGACCGGACGCGCCGATCCGCACAGCACCCGCGCCCACGAAACAACGACCGGACGCGCTCCTCGCAACGACCGGACGCGACAGCGCCCCGCGTCCGATCGTCCTTGCGAACCGCAGTTCCTTCTGGGCACTTGACCGGACGCGCCGGTCCCGCGAGTGACCGGACGCGCCGGTTGCAAACCCTAGCCCGCGCGCCCGATACCGCGCTGTACTGACCGAACGCGTCCGGTCACACCGTGACCGCGTCCGGTGCAGCGTCCGGTCACCTCAGTGACCCCGTTCGCCTCCGTTTCTTTTCCGACTTTCGGCGTAGTGGAAAATAGGCATTTCATTTCCCCGAAATCGCCTGAATCCCGCGCTCACACGCTCGGTGGGAGGGAGAGAGGAACCCAAACCCCTCTCTACCCACAAACCACAGCGCGACCAACGCCACCTTTGCAAATGTGCCAACACCATCAAGTGTACATCTCCATGTGCTTGTGTGTTAGCTTTTTCTCAATCATTTTCAAAGGTTTTCCAATTAGCTCACTAG
This sequence comes from Saccharum hybrid cultivar R570, assembly GCA_038087645.1. Taxonomy (NCBI): domain Eukaryota; kingdom Viridiplantae; phylum Streptophyta; class Magnoliopsida; order Poales; family Poaceae; genus Saccharum; species Saccharum hybrid cultivar. Next base: position 4,624,207 of record JAQSUU010000357.1, read on the forward strand.
GCCCTACATGCAATGCACTTCATGAATTCACCTAGTGGCACCCATGCATCGAATAACCGATAAGACTTCCCCTCTTAATAGTTCGGCTATTGATCCTAAACCACTCACACCCTCTATGGTGTCTTGAGTGTAAAACAAAATGGCCCTATGGTTATACCTTTGCCTTGAGCCCATTTTGTTTCTCCAAATGATACGATCCACTTCATATCATCACATGACTGTCTCGATCCATCGACCTTGACTTCACTTGCTCTTCACCGTTGCATCGGTCCGTCGGCGCTAAGTCTTGCTCAAGCTTCACCATCGCATGGTCCTTCGCTTCGAAGCCTCGACTTGCCCTTCACCTTCACAACCGGTCCATCGAGCCAAGCCTCATCTTGGTCTTCACCATCTTGGTCATATGAGTCAATGTCATGTCTCATATGCAATGACCACCTTTATCTAAATCATCCACTTAGATACAAAGGTTAGTCCTAGGTTTCATCAATTAGCCAAAACCAAACTAGAGACTTTCAGAACCCCTCGACATACTCCTAGTGTTGTACTTCATCTTTGTCATTGAGGGCGAAGAAGGGCTCAGCGTCGGGGTTTGTCGCGTCCCTAAACTCGAGGGTTGACTGACCCCAGCGCGGGAGCTCTTCCTCCGCTGGCACAAGTGCCAGCTCCGCAAAGTCGGGCCACCCGCTCGATGTCCCCACTACATCATCATCTAGCGCCGCAAAGGTCCCGGGCCGATCCGAGGTGTCAACCATCTCGACCTCCGCCTTTCGCTTCCCTTTGTCGAAAGGGGAGTCGTCGAACGTGAGGTCGATCATGGCCGGTGTCGACCATAGGGGTGGGAGTGCCCCCCCCGCTAGCCAGCACCCCCGCTTGAGCGTCGAGCGACGAGACGGTAGCCACTCGCTCTACCTTAGTCACCGGCCCCTCCGACTGACATAGCTCTCGTTGCTCCACTTCCTGCTACGGCCGCTCTAACTGCCGTTGCTGCTACGGCTGTCGTTGCAGCTGCTCCTGCTCCTTCTGTGGTTCCGACAGTTCCTCCTCCTGCCCCACATCTCGTGGGGTCTCCCCCATGTTCCTTGTTTCTACCACATCCGCCTGCCCTACGTCACGGGCAGATGTGGTGGCCTCTTCGGCCTCGATGGCCTCCAGGGTCCCCACAGTCGACCCCTGCTCGTGACCGTCACCCCCGAACCGGCCAAGTCTAGAAGCGCCTGGGGCAGCCTCGACCAACTCAGGCCGCCGAGCGGCTTCCTCGGTTCCAATGTCCTCCTCGACGCTCGCACCAGCCTGAATGGAGGACCCCATTAACTTGAGTCGCTCCGTCACCGCCCGGTACCTTGTGATCCAGGCAGCATCGTCAGCCGGTGTCCGCATCCTCAACGCGGCGCTGGCCTTAAGCACATTAGCAGGCATCAAGGCCGTTAGCTCCGCCTTGCGCTTGAGGCTACACAAGTGAACCAGAACATGAGAATAAGGAACAAAATAGACTTGTCTAAAAAAACAAAGTAAAACACTCACCCGGACATGGGAATCAGGGGTTTAGTCCTTGGCTTCCCCAAACCAACTAAGGCCCTCTGCGATGGCCCTTCTGCCGGGCCTCTGGTTGGCCCGAAACTCTCTCGAGCCTGGGCCGACAAAGTCTCCGAGATCCGCTGCGTCATTAAGGCCGCCTAGCCTCAGGTCCTGACACCTGATGACGCCGCCCCGACCTTAGGCATCGACACCATAGTCCCACCCACCGAAAAGGCGCGCGGCGCTCGGGCGCGCGTCCTCAGCACAGCCGATGACACATGAAGAACCTTTGGCTTGGCAGATCTCCTTTCCGAGGTTCCCTCACGGGCCCTCTCTTCTGGTTGCTCCTTCTTCCCTTCAACCGGTGCCGAGGCCTCCCTCGATGCCTGGGAAGTCGACCCCCCACCGTCTGGTCCTTGCAGGGACCGCATGTCAGGGAGGTGCGTGAGGAAAGTCACGGTGTCATACCATGACCCAGCGTCGTCGTCACCACTATTGTCGCTTTCCCCCTCTGAGACCGACTCAGAGGGGGACACCTCCTCAGGGAGACCCTCGAGCCGTTGCTGGCGATGACACCTCAGCAACGCCTCGCGCTCCTAGGCCTTCCGATCACATCGTGTTTTCGCAGCATCCTTCTCCTCCTTCTCTCGGGCCGTGGAAAGACGTCTCACCTCTCGAGCGACGTGATCTTCCGAGACCGGTGGCGGCGAGTCCTCGACCGCCGTCAGATCCTGCATGACAAACTTGACGAGTTTTAGATCTACCAGACCTAGGGAAGAAGGGGAACGCAGTACTGGGAAGATGATACTTACCAGGGGCTCAAATCCTTGATTAGGCCACATCGGGACTCTGTCGATGTCCTCCTGCCTAAAGCCGCCCAACATCCACCGCGTGCGCTGGGCAACCTCGTCGAGGGGGAGTGTCTCATGCGACATCTGACTCCCCTCCAACGAGATGCTCGGTGTCATCTCATCGAGTTGAAGTTGGCACTGCATCAATGGCAACACTCTCCGCCGGTGGAACGTGGCGGCCACCATCCCCACGGTCAGTCCGTGCAGACGGAGCCTCCTCAGCGTGTCGAGGAGCAGCTGTAGTTTCAGCTTATCATCCTCGATGATGCCGTATGACCAGTTGTCCTTGCATGACATCAGGACCAGGCCGGAGAACTTCGGTAGGCGGTCGTCGTCGTTGCGTAGAAAAAACCAGCCGTCGTGCCATCCGCTGTTCGATGAGATGAGCTACGCCGGGATGTAGAGCTCGCCTCGACCCACCCGCACTTGAAGGGTGCAGCTACTGGCATGCACCGCCCGCCACACCCCCCTCTCGCCCACCTTCTTAGCGAAGTGCTTTGCCTTGAAGAGGTGGAGCCACAGCTTCTAGTAGGGCTCCATCCCCAAGTACCCCTCGTAGACAGCCGCAAAGATGGCGTCCTGCGAGACGGAGTTGGGGGTGAGATGATGGAGGCCCACCCCATAGTAATGCAGGACCGCCCGCATAAACCGGCTCGGTGGCATCCCAAGCCCCCTCTCGTGGAAGGCGACAAAGCTCACCACGTAGCCCTCCGGGGCGCCGGCTCCTAGTGGTTGGTCGGCGGCACCCTCCACTCCGGTTGGCCTTGACTCGTCTTCGGTTGCAAAAGACCGTCGCGGACCAGCTCCTCCAGCCTCCTCTCCGTTACCGAAGAACGGACCCATGTGTCCACAGGGAGGACTTGGCTCTTTCCTGCCATGAGCATTGAGGTCGGGTTGAGGCGGCAGCGGGGGAAAGGATGACGGTAGTGGCAGAGAGCGGTTGATGAGGGCAATGGGAGGAAAAGGCAATTGCAAAAGATGGGTGGGGGGCACGCTGAACCCTGGGCTCTGTACTTATACCCTTGTAGAAGGTAGACGGACGCATCTGACAAAAAGGTAGGTATAGTTTCTGCATTCAATGCTCCTACCTAACCGCTCCCTCAAAACCCGCGTACAAGGACACGTGTCCACCGCTCGTTTTGCAACTGTCGCACCACGCCGTCCACTACCACGCCGTTCTCGCTCCTCTCCTAAAAAGATGTGCCCCAATGGGCCAGAAGGGAGACCTATAGATGGACACTTCTAGGTAAAGGAACAACGGGCCCCAAGCCTGATATAAACCTCAAGGGTTTGAAAGTTGGGCTTCGACGAAGGGTTCGATAGCTGCCCTCGAGTAAACAGTGTAAGGGACGTCTGAGAGCGGGCCCGTACAAAGCCTGGGCTCGAGCCACATCCTCGAGGCACCCTCATATGTATTTGAGGCTAAAGGAGAGGTCATGATGGAATCTCCTTGGGGGGAGGCATCGAGCCCTCGGATCCTACCGAACGGAGCCGAGATCCATGCGACAACTCCTTGGCATTTTGGAGAGCGCCTCCGCTGCCACCAGCCGACCCCTATCGAACGAGGCACGGGCTCCCACTCGAATCCCTCGCTAACAGCTCACCTAGGGACATCGGAACTCGCCCACCGAGGGTAGTACAACGTTCTCACCCCTCCTCCTTGCCCAAAGGATGCATGAGGGTCAAATGACAAAGACGGGCAAAGCCATCACGCAAAGGTTCGGGGGCTTGCCCGTAACTAAGTCGACTCTGACGGAAGGGAACCAAACGCGCTTCGGGGACTAACTAAACAATGTCCCATGATACGACGTACTAAAGCCCTCAAAGGAGTCACACATTCCTCCAACGCCTTGGAGGCTACACCTGGCGGGTGCGCTCGCACGCACCCACCGGAGAGCGACGACGCCACGACTCTAGTTCATAGCTCACTCAAGCCTCTGTGAGAGTGTCCTCACTCACGCAAAGGCTCAGGGGCTACTGTCGGGTACCTAAATTAGGGGTACCCAAAACTAACGATTAAAGGGAGTAAAACCCCAAGGAACTCGTGCCCTAAAACCTCCTAAAGAAAAAGAGACTGAGTTAAGGCTCCACGTATACACCGATCCCAGCCACGCGCGTGTGCATATGGGGCACCCTCGACCATGTTTTGATTCGTATGAGGCTCGCTCAACGAGAAACCTCGACCTCAGAAATTCTCCGACTCGCACAACCTAGGGTCGAGTTGGTCGACCCTCCGCCCACCTTTTTACCTACTCACTGACAAGGCATTTAATGCGACCACTTCCACCAACGTGAGAGCAGCGCCACCGATGTGGGAGCAGCACCACCGGCATGGGAGCAGTGCCTATGTCTAATCGCACTTTTTACTACCCATCCCGAGATGGGCGGTGAAAAAGTTGCCACTATTCACACACATCGAGCACTGTTCTTTAATCGACGCGCCCTCGACTCACAAAACGATATACGTCGCGCCCGGGTTTCCTAGAGCTTGGCCTTATCCATTCCTCAAACAACCCCTATGTCCATGACCTGACCCGAGCTCTACCACAGCCGGTCAACAAAGGAATGACGCTTGCACGTCGACCATAGGAAATCGCATGTCCTCTACAGTGCTAGGGTGTCTCATCGTCCCATCATCTACATCGCCACGACACCTAGGGATGGCCCGCACGAACTAGGGCACGTCGCCATAGCAGCACCAACCGTGCCCATCCTGCCTTCTTCTCCAAGACACCCCTAGGGTTTGGTTGTAAGCCTAGGCCCTCTCCTTATGTCTATAAAAGGAGAGGGCCAGGAGCCCTCAGGGAAGGAGAAGAAAAAAAAGGAACACAAGACCAGTTTTTTTTCACCCTTGCGATCAACACCTCAAGCAACACGCCGCCTTTCTCTTCTTTGAGACTTGGGATCGGTTCCCTCCCTCACACCTTGTAACCCCTATGTGAGCACTCCGGTGCAAGTAAATACAAAACTCTCCTTCCCTGAATGGACGTAGGGCCTTCTTTGCTTGAACCAGGATAAACCCCGGGGAATTCTCCTTGTATCACTATCTGGATTAGGGAGCACGTGGCACAAATTTACTCGTCGGTCTAGGGCCCTCCCGGTACTGAACACCGATAATCATAAAGGCTAGGGCAAGGAGTGTGTCTACTAATAAGGACAAACCTTGCTCCACTAATGGATAAAGAAAGGAAAACTCCTCCAAAGGCGATATTATTAAGACCCGTATAAAGATATTGAAGAAGAATAGGGTCTTATAAGGCTAGGTCTAAACCTAAATTTATAAGACGCTTGAAAGATTCCCTTGATCAGAACATAGGACCTTTGGTTCATGACCTTCTTGATTAGAAGATAGGACCTTGGCTGTAGGAAAGGGTTGGTTTTGACCTATTGCAACCAAACATGGGTGTAGCTCATAGCTAGATGTGAGAATCATGGGTTCTGGTGGCTCTAAGCTTTGGTTCATGGGTGTAGGATATTGATACATAGGCGTGAAATTTGGGTTATCCATAAGGATAGAAAAGAAAAGGCAAAAGGAAAAGAGAAAAAGATAAAAGTATAATACAAGGTTAAGCAAGACTTGATGTTAACTCAGCTGACGTCTTTCTCCCCGGCAACGGCGCTAGAAATGCTTGTTGATATTTGTTAACGCACACAGAAAAGGATCGGCAAGCGCATGGATATCGGTGAGCATTTCACCCGGGAGATATTTCTAGAGTATCGTATTTGTTTATCCGCAAGGAGAAAGCGTGCGATGACTAATCTAAATCTATACTTAACCCCTGGGCCGCACTACAAGGTAGCGAAGATATAAGCAATTAGAGAAGACTACAATGATATTCTGGTTCCAACCTATGGTAAGCTATGAAACTATTGGTGTATGGGGACACCCTGATGGAAAAGAGACACCACAGAGGATGCTTGACTAGGGCTTAATCCTACCAATCCTTCTGACGGGAGGAGGCTCCAAAGTTAACAATAGGACTGTCACTTCCCACGCTACTACACACCGATCCGGCCAGATAGGGGATATCTATGAGTATCTCTAGCCTAAGCACCACGCTTATGCTACAGACGATTACCCTATCCTCTACCATGGAAGAGAATAAAGTAAACTCGTAAACCATAGAACAATAATAACAACGTACTTACTTAGTATTGGAAGTTGAATTACCAAAGAATCCTAGAACCAAGCCTCAGGTTAGGAGACTTGATCCCGCAGGTACAAGTCGGAGAGGAGACACTGACATGCCAGGCTTCCTCCAACTCTCCCTCCACTCTAACTCTCTCAATCTAGAAGAAGAACTCTAATCTCACATGGAGACTACAAAGCTAATCTCTCTTATATGTGCCCTAAGAGAGAGATCCATTCAAGGGACCCCTCCCTGCTAATCCTCACAGGCAATAATGAATTAGGGTTTTAAGGGATGCCTCCTCTAGGGGCTAGGGGCCTTGCTTATATAGCCCTCTAGGAAGCACCACAGCCCTCGCCTTGATCTATGATTATTATTCATCCTCAAAGGTGGTGGAGGCAGGATCCGCGAGGTGGAGCCTAATTGGCCACCTGGGTGGGGCAGCCACCCCTAGGGCTAGGCACCCACCCCTGTCACAGTGACAGGTGGGTCCCACCTCCTAGGGTTTGGCTTCCCGAACCTTCTAGATTACACATTTTCCATCTGTGGTCCTTTCTCTCTATGTAAACCTGACATGTGGGCCTTCCTTGGTTGTTTTCAGCTAACACCCTGCCGAAATAGAAATTCACCAAAACTCATGGAATTATGTCAGTAAACCCCCTATATCTAAGTGGTAATTATTGTTTAGTCCTTTTTCATGCTATGTTGATGGTTAAAAAATGATACTTATCTACCGTCAATAGGGACCCAAATCTAGAAATTAAATTTGTTTTGTAGGCATATTCCTCCGGGGGATCAAGTGGGTGCTTGATAGTGGATGTAGAAATCATATGATCGGAGAAAGGAGTATGTTCTCATCATATACCCCGAAGATGGACTCAAATGAAAATATTGTATTTGGAGACAATTCTAAAGGGGATGTGATTGGTCTCGGTAAAGTTGCTATAACTCTTGAGCATTCAATTACAAATGTTTTGCATGTTGACTCATTGAGTTACAACTTGTTGTTCGTTTCTCAATTATGTGAGATGGGCTACAATTGTCCCTTTACGGATAAGGATGCGGAAGTCTTTATAAGAGTGGATTCCTCTATTATGTTTATGGGTTGTTTGAAGAATAAGCTTTACCTAGTTGATTTCAACAAGGGTGTAGGGTCACTCCTGGCCTTTCACCCTTGCTAGGAGATGTGGGGAGAGGCCGAGGGTTTCCCACGGTCATTAAGGCAGAAAGAGTGGTGATGGTTTCAAGGGGTAAAGAATGTGGATTAAATGCCCATTGATTCTTATGGGAGAAAATCCTCATCCTCCTTACATGGTCCGTCCAGATATATATAGTGCATACCTAGATGGTAAAATTACACAAGGGCAAAGCCCTTTTATAGGGTCACATCGAACGTAGTGGGGGCACGATCATCATCTTCATCTCCTGACTTCAACAACTCCCTAGTCCCTGCTCTTCTGATAACCAGATTTCCTTTGTCGGCGTAGCGTTCCCTCCTTCGTAGGAGGCGGACCTCCACGCATCCAAATCATGAGAAGGTTCGCTCCTCAACCTATGTCGGGGGTTGGCCTCGCCGCATGGATAGCTACGCGGCACATGTAAGAACGCATCACGTAGAGCAAGGGTCCGGTTAGGGCAGACCAACAGGGCGAAAGTCAGGCAATGAGCTAGGCTAAGGGTCTCCTCTAATAGTAGCTCTTCGAGGCTCGGGCCTAGTGTGATGGGTCAGAGCAATGCCAACTTTAGGGGAGGGTAGCGAGGCAGTGTAGCGCGAGCGGCTCGTGGCCTGGCCCAGCGACGCCCTTGTTGCTTCGATCTGCTGGGCTTTTTGTTTGGCTTAGGGGTGCTAGATAAGTGAGATTACTCCATTTTTCTCAGGGTTTGCTGTGATTGCACTGTTCCTGTTTATATCAAGATTCGGGTCTGTTAGTTGCCTCGGGTGTGGGTGACTGCGCCTATATTTATCTGTGGTGGTTTTAGGATTTTTCTTTACTACGTCTGTGTTTGCTATCGATTTGCTGTCGCCATTTTTGCTATTCGAGGGTTCACTTTTCTGCGAGGGTTGCATTTTTGCTAGGCTCGCTTCTTCAGTGGTGGTTCTTGTTGGTGCTCCGATCGCTAATGTATTTTTGTTCTTTTCTATTTTTCTAGGGTTCTTTTGTGGGGGTTTGTTTTTCTCACAAGCTCCGCTTGGATTCTTGTTTTGCAGGTCTATGGCTCGCACGAAGAAGATTGCGAGGGCTATTGATGAGGTGGAGGTTGCTGCTGGCGAGGTGAGCTTCGATTTCAAGGTGTCGAGGGTGACTCCCAAGGATTTGGAAGATTATGCGAAGTATAAGTGGTTTTCGAGGGGAGCTGCTAGACATTGTGAAGGGGAGTCTGTTCCTCAAACTCATGCTGATGAGGTTGTTTTTTATATGAGTTTTTTATGCTAGTTTGAGGTTTCTGCCCCATCCCCTCATTGTCGGTGCTTTGAAGAGATTTAACCTCAAGTTTCACCAATTGAATCCTTCGAGCTTTGTGGAGATGAGCGTCTATGTCTAGGGTTGTAGGTCCTAGGTTGTTGAGCCAGATTTGGAGGGCTTTATTTGTCTTCATCGTGTTCATCCTTAGCCTCGCATGTTGACTATTGGTGAGAGAACCCTGTTTTGTCAGATTGGGGTTTGTACCTTCAATTATCGACATGGGGTGGAGGTTGTAGTTCAGGCTTAGAAAAATAAGTGGGCCTTGCCATGGACAGAGAACTGGTTTTACTTGAAGTTGGAGGACGAGCCTGGGTTATGTGGGGGCCTATCAAGGATTGATTATATTGCTGCTGATTATGTGGTCATGGATGGTTGTTCTACTGCAGTTGATGCTCTTTGAGTGCTATCGTGCCAGCAGTGCGTGTGTGACTTGGTTGTGGAGTTTGTGTGTGCGAAGTTCGTTCCTCTATGGAGGAGTCTTGTCTGGTTTGATGTTCAGGATGAGGAGTGGTATGGCTCATGAGGCCTGAAAGGTTTTGGAATCAATTTGCAAGAGGCTTGGAGGAAAGTTATTGAGAAGTGTGGCTCTTTGTCTAATGGTATTAAGGCCATGTATGAGTGTGTGGTAGAGCAAGTTGAGGATCTCGTGGGGCCTCTCATGCTCCTAGAGACTGAGGCTATCAGGAAGGCGCTTGGTGGACATTGTCGTGTTAACTGGTGCTTTGATATTCTAGGCTTGGGGTATCCTGATTGGCCTACCATGGATCCATCCGGAGGTGAGGTTGGAGGGAAGAGGAAGCAGGGTATGGCTGGTGGTAAGAAGGTTGGTACGTCCAAGCGAGGCCGGCGTGGTCGTAGGCGGGGGTCGAGTGTTGAGAGATCTGTTGTGGCGAAGGTTTTGGCTTCGATAGCTACTGTTCTAAGGCCTAGGCCTATGGCACCGGTCATGACTCGGTCGGGTGCTGCCGGGTAGCCTCTTCTCGCCCGTACGGTGCCAGGCCTCAGTAACATACTGATACTGGATATCATGTCTGATGATGTAGAAGACAAGGAGATGGAGAAGTTTGGAAGTGATGAAGAGGAAGAAGAGAAGGCTGATGGGTCGGGTTCTGATAGCAGTGGTAGTGGCGAAGGTGACGATGATGATGGCGATGATGATGGGGGACGAAGGAGACCTGGAAGAGATGTCCAGCCATCGGCACGACGAGTCAGAGGAGCTTGGCTTGGAAGGAGGAGGTGTTGGTGGAGGTTGGGAGGATGTTTCTTGGCTGGCTGCTTCTAGTTCAGGGTTCAAGCGCTGCCAGGTTCATATCATGCCCGAGGGTGAGGAGCTTGCAACAGAGGATGCTGAGCCGAATCTTGGTGTCGGGAAACATGCCCTCGGTGACGCTAGTCATAGTGGTTTGCGCCACTATGCAATGAAGTGTGGGACTGATGAGCCAGAGATTGATTTTTACACCAGTCCTGACCTCCGTGGTTGTAATCTTGTTGGTACTGAGGAAGAGCGTTGGTTCTTGGTGGGTACCTTCTGGCGGATTAGCATTTTGGAGGCTGAGCTTGTGCTGTCAAATGAGTCGATGGATGACTTGATAAAGGATGCTGAGGTGTCTGCTGTTAAGGCTATTGTGCTGGCGCGTGCTGTGCGGCTTCGCCATGGTCATATTGAGACAGAGCTGCGAGAAAAGTTGCTGGTCTAGAGAAGGTTGAGTCAGATTTGAAGAAGCAGAACCGTGCACTATCTAAGCAGGTTGAATCGCTTGAGGCGACGGTTGTGAAGAATAGGAAAGTTGTTGAAGATGCGGAGCAGTGTTTACACCATAATATAGACCTTCATTCTGACCTGACCAAGAAAAATGAGGAGTTGGAGAGGGTTGAGAAGTCTCGTCAAGAGGCGGTGGCCTTGGCGGAGGCCAGGGCGAAGGAATTGGAGGCTAGAAAGCTACTTTGCTAGATTGTATGAAGGAGGTGAAGGTTTTAATCGATGCTACTTTCAAAAAGGGTGCCACTGCTCCAAGTGAGGCCTTGCCTGATGCTGACCCATAGGCGTTTTCTGAGTGGCTTTGTATGGAGGTTTATCAGTTTGCGAGGCTTCTCTTGGCGGTTATCAACCTTGGGGCTTATGGTGCTACCCTCGACCTTGCTCGTACTTTCTAGGTGGCTAGTTGTGACCATCTAAAGGTGCTTGGGAAGCCGCCCCACAAATTTTTGAGTGTTGATGACGTTCGCGGGGCTGTTAAAGATCCTTTGTGCAAGAACGTGGTTTCTTGCTTTTTGAAGCGATTTCAGGCAAAGGGCGGCTGGGCTATTGCTTCCGACATGGATGCAGCTGGCACTCAGGAGGTAACCTTTGGGGCTTTTGCTTTTGTTTTGGTTTGTTCAGTCTTGTTTTGTTTGTTGATAATCTTTTGATAGCTGTCGCAGCTGTGGGACGGGATGACCTCCACAACCGGGACTTCTTCTAGTGGAACGAGGGTTGACATGCTTGGCGCCACTGCTAGGGCATCTGCGAGTGCAGCCGCGCCAACCGTTGTTAGTGAGGGTTTAGAGATGGGTCGAGCCGCTATGGAGGGCCAGGTTGCTGGGACAGGTCCTGATGCTGAAGCCATGCATGTCGAATACATAGAGCAGGTTTGACGCGTGCGTGCGTCAGGGTTGATAGAAACATTTTAAGTAGAGCTTTTGGGGGCCCTTGCAAGGGTTAATTTTGTGAATGACAATTGCCTTCATTGCGTAGGTTCCTAAGGGGCCTGCGCATGAAGTGTTGGAAGTGGTACCCCTGATGATGAATCATCAGTATACGTTTATCGCAAGCGCCACTGGGCGCGTTTAAAGTCTAAGTTCTCTAGGTTAACTTTTGATCGGTTTTGGTGGACGAAGGATAGTTTATATGATAAGAGAAATCAAGAGGCATGTAAGTTTTGGCGGGACGCAAATCTCACTGATCGCCAAGCAGAGTGAATGTTGTTTGGTTCTAGGAGTGCTTCTTTGGCTATGGACGATATAGAGGACGAAGATGCTCTAGATTTCTTTTTTGGTCGGGGACATTTTACTTTGGATGAGGGTGGGGCTCTAACGGTTCTGAAGCCTAAGCCACTGGAAATAGGCGAGAATGACCAGTGCCGCATGTATCGGACGAGGGTTTTAGAGGGTGATTTACCTTTGGTTCTGTTTGGCCCCATTCTTTGAGGGCCGATTGTAGAGGGCAGTGTCCTTGAGGAGGGTGAGGGCATTTCCAGTGGTTTACAGGTCATTGATGATGGTATGGAGGTGTTTGTGGAGGGCGTGATGAGGGAGCTGGTAGATGGAATTCTTGCAGATGTTGTTGTCAGCGTTGCGGAGGAAGTTGCTTGCGAGGTTTGCTTCGAGGAAGATGTTCTTGATATTTGGGAGCTTTAGCGCCGTGATTTGGTTTGATGAGCTACTTTGTTTGTTACTGTGAGGGTGTATTTTTTGGTGTTGAGGTTATTTGTCTGCTTTCTTCTACGGGGTTGTATGTGTGGTATTTGTACTGTCAACTTGCTTTGTAGAGTGGGATTCACTATTTTGAGAAAAAGAAAAAAAATTCATGCTTTTTGACCAGCTGTCCCATTCTGGATTGTTTTGTGGCTTTTCGTTTGAGGACTAGGAGCTAGCGTGCATCGACGCCCCCATCCTTTTTAGCGACGCCCGCTTTTTTTATGAAAAACCTAGCGCGCGGCGATGCCCCCTTTCTTTCTAGTGAGGCTCATGTTTTTGTGAGAATTTGGCGCGCAGCGACACCCCCTTCCTTTCTAGTGAGGCTCACATTTTTGTGAGAATTTGGCACGCAGTGACGCCCCCTCCCTTTTTAGTGAGGCTCGCGTGTTTGTGAGGATTTGGTGAGCAGTGACGCCCCCTTCCTTTCTAGCGAGGCTTGCATTTTTGTGAGAATTTGGCGCGCAATGATGCCCCCTTCCTTTCTAGCGACGCTCGCGTTTTTGTGAGTATTTGGCGCGCAGCGGTGCCCCCTTTCTTTCTAGCAAGGCTTGCGTTTTTGTGAGAACTCGGCATGTAGCGATGCCCCCTTTCTTGCTATCGAGGAACACATTTTTGTGTTGTAGTGACGACATTTTTTATAATTGGAGAATTTGTGTCTCTTTATTATCATTGTCGGAGTTTACATGGTTTATATGGCGAGGGTTAGTTAGACTTGTTGCTATCTAGAGCCGGATGGATGCTTTTGGTGACTGCCGACCTTTGTCCGGTCAGTGGAATATGATGTGGTCCTCTATGTCTTGCTTGCCAATCGATGATGAACCTTGGTGGGCATTTGATAGTTCTTGGTGGGGGCATTGAAGGAGGTCCCTGTCGATGCTGGCTTGTTAGGGCGCGAGGGTCTCAAGTCTCCTACTGGTGGAGCTTGGACCCGACGGATGTGTCGATGAACTTGAGCTTGATCTCCTCCAGAGCCACCTTCATGTTCTAGCTCCTAGCGAAGCTTTGTTGGATGCGACTGATTGCCTACTTGCGGGAGCAAGTCTTGGAAACCTCACTGGTCGATCTTTGAATGGGTGGTGCCGAAGCTCTGGCCGACGTGCCTTTCTTTTAACCCTCGCCAGGGTGTTGCTAATGTATTGCGTGCTTTGAGGCTTGCACCTCTCGGTGAGGGTGTCGGCGCACATGCACCAGCTTCTAGAGGTGGTGGTGGTGCTCCCTTCATGTTGGGGCTTAAGATCGGCAGCGAGGGTGCACCCAGGGGGATGTTACATTTTTTCTTGTAGTATCCCCTGGGTGCTTTTTGGTTTGGGACTGCTTTGAGGAGGTTAGCAGATGAGATTGGTTGAGCTATCCCTGGGTTTACATTTGTTCCTGTGGTATTTTCGCTAGGGTTGTCAGAGGTTTTATCTGATGGTCTTTGGACAGAGGCTCTATTTTTGGGGGGTTTTGTTTTTTGGGTGGCATTTAGCCGATTTGGGGCTTGGGGAGTTTAGCTGGCGCTAATGGTTTCTTATTGCCATTTGGGTTGGGTTGGGGTCGTATTTATAGGGTGAGGTTGGGGTGGTTGACGAATGGGCGCATTAAATGCGTAATTGAATAGTGCCTTTGTTGGTGGGTGTTGTAAATGCTATTTTTTCTACGAGTTGGGTAGATAGAGGGATGGTGCTTTGACTGTGTTTTAGTGTGCTCATTTATTCTGATTAAATAGTTGATCAGACTTGTGGGCCCTCCTTGGTATGGGTGTTTTGCGAGGGTTCGAGAAGTTTTGATTAAGGGTTCTTGAAGCTGTTGAATTTATGTACCTTTGATTTTATGTACACCTCTGCTCCCGTCTTAAACTTTAAGAGCGGGGGGTTTGCTTTTTTGAGCCCCTGGCGTTGTTGCGAGCGTGCTCGATTTTATGTATACCTTCGCTCCCGTCTTGAACTTTTAAGAGTGGGTGGGGTTTGCTTTTTCGAGCCCCTGGCATCGTTAAGAGGGTGCTCAATTCTATGTATACCTCCGATATCGTCTTGAACTTTTAAGAGCGGGTGGGGTTTGCTTTTTTCGAGCCCCTGGCGTTGTTGAGAGGGTGCTCGATTTTATGTATACCTCCGCTCCCGTCTTAAACTTTTAAGAGCAGGTGGGGTTTGCTTTTTTGAACCCCTGGCGTCGTTGCAAGAGTGTTTGATTTTGTGTAGACCTCTGCTCACGTCTTAAACTTTAAGAGCGAGTGGGGTTTGCTTTTTCGAGCCCATGGCGTTGTTGCGAGGGTGCTCGATTTTATGTATACCTCCACTCCCATCCTAAACTTTAAGTGCGGGTGGGGTTTGCTTTTTTTGAGCCTTTGGCATCGTTGTGAGGGTACTTGATTTTAAGTATACCTCCGCTCCTGTCTTAAACTTTAAGAGCGGGTGGGGCTTGCTTTTTTTAGCATTTTAATTAATGTTTTGTCTCAAGCAAGGTTTATGGTAGAGAGCCTTGTTTGAGGCAAATTTTTACCTATAGTTGCGGCGATGAGGGTGGTTCAGCCCTAGGCCACCCATTTCGGCGAGGGTTGATTTTTGCGAGGCAGGGTAAATTTTATTGTAGGGAGAAGCTACTGCCTCGTTAAAAAACCTTACACCCCTTTGTAAGGAAAAAGAGTGCAGCGCTAAGTTTTTTACATCACGGTGGTGAAAGGAATAAAAGGAAAGTTACATAGTGCGAGCACGCTCTAAGGCGTTGCTAAGGGTACAACATGCGGAGGTCATCTATATTCTAGGTGTGTGGTAGTTTGTTGCCCTCGCTATCTTGCAGAGTGAATGGCTCTTGTCTGGTTGTTTGGGTGGCGAGGTACGGGCCGAGCCATTTTTGTTGAAGCTTGCCTGCCATTTTTCCATTTTGCTTTCTGATTAGGACCATGTCACCTATGATGATTTGGTGGGGTTCACCTTTTTTTCCTCCATCTGATCGTTTCATCTTGATATAAGTGGAGGTTGTTCACTGGTTGGCATCTAACTTCTTCTATCAGGTCCTTTGTCAGTTGCTCGTCCACTTGGGCTTCGTCTTTGTTGCTGGCGAGGGTGACTCTTGGTGATTTGTGGGTGAGTTCCTCCGGGAGGACTGCTTCTTCTCTGAAGAGTAACTTGAATGGAGTGAATTTAGTGGCTCTGGATTCAGAGGTATTGTGGGACCAAATGACGGAGGTCAACTCTTTGGCCCATTTGCCCTTAGGTCTACCGTGTGATCTTTTTGAGATGCCTTGGAGGATTATGCCATTTGCTCTTTTGATGAGGCCATTTGACTAGGGGTGCCTTACAGAGGCGAAGCGAATCTTGGTTCCTATTTGCATGAAGAATTCTTTGAATGCCTCGCTGTTAAACTAGGTTCCATTGTCCATTGTCAGCTCCATTGGTACTCCGAAGAGGCATATGATTTGTTGCCAGAAGAACTTTTTGACTGATTGCGAGGTTATTGTGGCTAGCGGCTTTGCTTCTATCCATTTTGTGAAGTATTCGATGGCAACAACTGCATAGCAGAGGTTTCCTAGGGCTGTTGGTAGCGGGCCGACTAGGTCCATTGCCCATCATTGGAGGGGCCATGTCGGGCATATTAGGGTTGTTGGAGCCCCTGGCCTGTTGGAGTGCGAGGCAAAGAGTTGGCAGCCCTCGAATTTTTGTACCAACGAAGTTCGTCTTTTACTACTATTGGCCAGTAGAACCCCTGCCTGAATGCTTTCCCTACGAGGGCTCTAGGTCCGTTGTGGGAACCGCATTGACCTTAGTGGATTTCCATCAATAACGGTTTTCCTTCGCTGGAGGTAATGCATTTTAGGAGAGGTGCTGTTATGCTGGCTTTTTATAGCTCATCGTTTATTATATTGTACCCTCGTGTTCTCTGCTGCATTCTCTTCTCATCTTCTTTGTTTTTCGGTTTGAGGTAGCCCTTGAAGTGCGCTACGATTGGCGCTCTCCAATCTTCGCTGTGCACTGTGTTGATTAATTTTGGTACCTTGAGGTTTTCTTCTACCAAAGGTTGGGTTATGACTTCGTAGAAGACATCCGAGGGTAGGGTGCTACCCTGGGCTACTGCTTTAGCTAGCTCATCTGCTTCGCTATTTTGTTATCTTGGTATCGGTTTTGTTGTTATGCCTAGGAAGAAACCCTCGATCTTGTGGATTGTGTGAAGGTACTATTGGAGCTATGGTTCTCTTGCTCTAAAACTTTTCTCAATGTGACCTGAGATGACCTGGGAGTCTGTTTTGATGACTGCCCTTCTGGCTGATAGTGCACGAAGCTTGGAAAGGGCCAGGATGAATGCTTCGTAATCTGCGCTATTGTTTGTGCACTGGACCTCGGGTCTTGCTGCATATCCTAGCTTTATGCCGGATGGCAAGCTTAGGATGGCTGCTATCCCTGCTCCTATTGTGCCCCATGCTCTGTCTGTATTGACGGTCCAGATTGGCTCTGAGACCTCCGCTATGTTGTGAGTGTCAGGGGTCCAATTGGCTACAAAATTGGCAAGGGCCTAGGATTTGATTGTGTGTCTTCCAACGAACTCGATAGCAAAGTTGTTGATTTTTGTTGCCCATTTGCCGATGCGCCCTATGGCTTCAAGGTTCTTGAAGATGTTGTCGAGTGGGAAGCTTGAAGGTACGATAATTTTATGATCTTGGAAATAGTGTTTTAGTTTTTTGGATGCCATGACGATTGCGTATGCAACCTTCTCCATTTTAGTGTAGAATTTTTTAGCACTATCAAGGGTCTCGGATATGTAGTACATTGACAACTGCCTCTTTGCATGCTCTTCTTGCTTTTCTGTTACTAGGACTGCGCTGATTGTGTGTGGCGAAGCTGCAACACACAGTAGTAGCGGTTCTTTTGGCTGTGGACTTGCGAGGGTTGTGAGATTGTGTAGGTATGTTTTGAGTTCATCGAAGGCTTTTTGCTGTGTTCCTGAGAACCTCAAAGAATGGTAAGCCTCGCTCTTCGGACCTTGATATGAATTTGTTTAGTGCAACCAATCTTTCGGTAAGCCTTTGCGCTAGTTTGTGCAATGTCGGAGGTTCCATGTTAATGATGGCTTCAATTTTCTCTAGGTTAGCTTCGATTCTGCTTGCTGAGACAAGGTAGCTGAGAATTTTTCCTTTGCTTACGCTAAATATGCATTTCTCTAGGTTCAGTTTGAGCCCAGCATTACGGAGGTTGGTGAATGCTCTTTTGAGGTCTTGGATGTGGTTTTCTTTGTGCTTGCTCTGTACTACAATGTCATCTACATAAGCGGAGATTGATTTGTCTTCTTTGAACATCTTTGATGTCATGCGATCGAAGGTTGATCCCGTGTTTTGGAGGCTTTTAGCCATTCTTCTTAAGCAATAGGTTCCAAAGGGTGTGATGAAGCTTGTCTTTTCCTCATCTTCTTAGTTCATCCAAATTAGTGGTAGCCTAAGAAGCAATCGAGGAGCGATAAAAGCTCACAGCCAGTTGTTGAATCGATGAGGGTACTTGATTCTGGGCAGTGGGAAGTCATCCTTCGGGCAGGCTTTGTTTAGACTTGTGAAGTCGACACACATTCTCCACTTGCCATTTTTCTTCTTGACTAGAACCACATTTGATAGCCAGGTTGGGTATTTTAGTGGATGGATGACTCCCGCATCTAGCAGGCACTGGACCTCTGCCTTTGCTGCTTGTTTTCTTTCTTCAAACATTTTTTGGAGCTTTTGCTTGACTGGTTGGTAGCCTTGCTTTACATCTAGGACATGTTCAATTACTGATCTGTCTACTCCATGATTGTCCTCTACAGACCATGTGAAAATATCACTGTTGTCATGAAGGAACTGTATGAGCTCGGCTTCTATTTTAGGGTCTAGTAAGGCAGAGACAATGACTTGTTTGCTTTTGTTACCCTCGAATAGGGTTACTGTCTTTGTTTCCTCGGCAGGTTTGCTCTAGGCTACTGTTCTAGCTCGTCTTGCATAGCTTCTTTTTCTTTTGGTTTTTTGTTCTTGAGGCCATGCACATTTTTCTACTTGGGTGCAGTGGATTCTTCTACTATCCGGGCAAGGTCTTGGTCGCCGTATATGGCAATACCGCCTTTAGCGGAGGGTAGCTTCATGCAGAGATAACCTGGGTGAAGGATTGCGCTAAATACATTGGTGACCCCTTGGCCAAAAATTGCATTGTAGTTGTACAACATGTCGTCTACATCGAAGGTTATGTGTTCTGTTATGCTATTTTGCTGATCTCTGAAGGTTACTGGTAGAGTGATTTTGCCTATGGCTTTAACTTGCTTGCCTCCAAAAACGTATAGCGGTCTACCTGCTGGTTGGAGAAGGTTTCTGTCTAACTTCATATTGTCGAAGGTTGATGCAAATAAGATGTCTGCGGAGCTGCCCATATCAACTAGGATTCTTGTTACTGCCCATCCGACTAAGTTTGTTTCAATGACCATCGCGTCTGTGTGGGGGTAATCTTTGAGTTTTAGGTCAAAGCTATCGAAGGTTATTGGGATGTGGGACCATTGTGAGTTTCTATGGGGCCCCTCTGTGGTGACGTGATGTACTCTTCTCATGTGTTCTTTACACTACCTTTTGTTTATGTGGTCCTCATTGGATCCTCCACTGATTGCCAGGATGACGCCGAAGGTCACGATTGGGTTGTTGATTGTTGTTTGATTGGCTTGTTTTATGGGTTCGGCTTTTACTTGCAATTGTTGTGGTTGTGCGAGTGGTCGTGGGGGTGGTGGTGGCAAAGCTTGATGCCGGGGTTGAATTTGTGGCAGGGTGGGGGGATGAGTGACTGTGTATGGCTGGTTGTTCGATCGAGTGTTGTTGGTGTATGATGGGTGGTTGTTGTCGAAGGTGTTCCAGTGGTGGTAAGGTTGGTTGTAGCCTGTGAAGGTTTGAAATTGGGGGTGGGTGTGTTGCGAGGGTATGCTTTAGTTAACGGGGGTGTAGTGATACACACTTGCTATGGGGATCGGTTGTCTTCTAGTGCAATTGACTAGCTTCGGTGGCCCCACTACTGTGGCTTGATGTGCTTCTTGATATTCTTTTCCTTTCACAAAGCAGACACATTGCTTGGTTGGTTGTGTGTCCTTGTTCTGATTGCTACTTCTATTGTCACTCTGTCCTATCATGGGGCCCATTGCGGTCTCTGGTTCTACTGTTGCCTTGTCTATTGCGGGGGTGTGGATTCTATCGCGTTCACGCTTACTGCTTCATTTTGGGGGTACTGATTTCTTTTGCTATGGCCTTGGTGGTGAGCGAGCTTGTGATCGCAAGGCGTTGGTTTTGTTGCAGTGGACTGTGTTTGATATGATGTATTTCTCCATAACCTCGTGTAGTTTTGTGATGGTTTTTGGTGGCTTTCTAGCGAGTCTGGTGGAGCATGGTCCTACTTTGACTCCATTGGTTGCTACTAGGATCACTAAGTCATCTATGATGTTAGGGGTTCTAGCTCTAAGTTGTACAAACCTCTGCTAGAAGTCTCGGAGAGGCTCACGTTCGGCTTGGATGCATGTGAATAACTCCATTGGATTGGTGGATGATGGGTTGACACCTTTGAAGTGGTTGCACAATTTTTCATGGAGGTTGCCCCAAGAGTCTATAGAGCTTGGGGGAGGTTACTGTACCATGCTTGGGCTATGTCTCGAGTGATGATTATGAAAGACTTTGCATTGGTGAACTCATCTCCGCCTGCCGCTGCGACTGCGGCCTCGTACCTCATCATGAACTGGCGAGGGTCTACGCAGCCATCGTGTCTTGGTAGGTTCTATGGTTTTGTATTCAAGTGGCCAGCCTTTGGTTTGGAGGATTTGGGTTAGTGGAGATTTTGGGTCGTAGGCCATTGGCGGGGGTTGGTTTCTACGCTACGGCTGAGCGATGGGTTGGATGTATTCTGGGTAGACTTGGTGGAATCAAGGTGGGGGTGGTGGTGGTGGGGCCGGGGGGTTTGGATGAGGTGAGGGTGGGTTTGGTTGAGGCGGAGGTGGGAGATTGTTTGGTTCTGACATGTAGTTGGGGTCATCCTCGATGGCGGCCAAGTAATCATCCATCTTCCTGAGTTGTTCTCTAGCTTGATCTGCTTTCTGCCTTACAACTTGCGGGCAAACATGTCTCTAGTGGGCCTCGACTCGGTGCCTCTTCTCTTCGAGTTCATCCTGCATCTGGTTTAGGGCCTCGAGGCCTCTCACCTCTACGTCTTCCTCGTCTTCCGACGGTAGCTGGACACCCTCTTCCGCTCTGCTGGGACTGGCCTGAGGATTAAGTTGTGCTCTGCCTGGTGGCATTTCTTTTGGGTTGAGTCGGTCTGCCGCAGCTTGGATGGTGGGCTGAAGCACCAGGGTTGTGCTACCTCTGGCCACGGAGGTGCCCACGCCCGCCACGGTCCCTCGCGACTACTGTGAGTCCCGGTAGGTGTTTCTTCTGGTTGTTGCCATGACTTTGAGAAGTGGTGGACTAGGGTCCCCACAAACAGTGCCAACTATGGGGTCACTCCTGGCCTCTCACCCTCACCAGGAGACACGGGGAGAGACCGAGGGTTTCCCACATTCGTTAAGGCGAAAAGAGTGGCGAGGGTATCAAGCGGTAAAGAATGTGGATTAGATGGCCACTGATTCTTATGGGAGAAAATCCTCATCCTCCTTACATGGACCGTCCAGATATTTATAGTGCACAAGCTAGTTTCACAAGTTTACTATCACTTTGGTATTCACAAGACTCCCAGCAAACACGTTTATCAAGGTCTAAACCCAGAAATGCTACCAGCTATCCAGAGAACCTAAAAATGTGAAAATTAAATATTTACTTATGTGCCAATTTCACTTTTTGACCAAACCAAAAGCACTACTAGTTCACACATGAGCTAATCATTTATTTTAATCCTTTTCTTAATTTAATTGATTAATTAAGTGAAAAAATAAACCCATATGCAAACTGCTCATAAAATTCTACAAAAATTACACAGGACCATATACCCTGCCAGGAGGCTAGTGTAAACATTTGATCCAAAGTTCCCTATAGGAACTCCCTACACAAAATTCACAATCCAGCAAGGCTGATTTTTGCCTAATTAATAAATCCTATTGAAAAGTGTCAAACAACAGAAACAATATTTTTCCTAGACATCCTAATGTACCAGGACACTCTCTACAAAATTTCATGATCGTTGGACATATAGAAAATTATGAAAATTCATTCAAGTATCTCCTAATATAAAATGACAAAGCCATAACTTGAAAACTACTCAAGCAATAGCATCCAAATTTTTACCAGAGCTAGCATATACATAAAATAGCACACCCACCAAATCTCACAATTTTTGGAGCTCTAGAACTGAAGTTACAAAATTAACAAGTTTGACTTTATTTTGAAACACATTTCAAATATCTATTTAATTCTTCCAGAATTTAAATAACACATATACATTTTATATTTTTCCTAAATACTAATCTCCACACAAATCCTAACAAACTTTGAATCACCTCAATTGGATCTACCAAATATGAGATATGGAATTTACAACATAGCATACAAATATGTGAAATCAATAAAAGAAAAACACAAAATCACAACCCTATCAAACTACCGGGCTGGCTCACCCACGCGCGGCCCGCTAACCCACGCGCGGCTCACCAGGCTAACGTGGCCCACTAACCCACACGACCCGCGATGGAAATCTGCTTGCGCCAGCTGACTGCCCGCGTGGCCCGCTCGGCCAATGCGGCCCAATCGAACATGCGGCCCACGTTGAACTCCTGCCCGCGCTTGCTGATAGGCGAGACCCGCGTGTTGGTGACACAAGGAAGGGAAGGCAGAAGCAGCGCTCCTTTGTCCGGCGAAAACTCGCCACCGGCGAGGACTCCGGCGACACCCCAACCACCAACGTGACCACCTTGACAAGCCAAGTCGATTCACGTAGAAAATGGACCCCACTTCCTAACCCTAACCTCACCGACATCGAGAGCAGCGGTGGTGGCACAAAGCACAGTGACTCTCCGATGACGGCGATGCCGCATTGCCTCGTCTGAGCTCGGTATGAGCTCCTAGGGCTCGCGGGGAAGCTGAGGAAAGGAAGAGAAGGGAGTGAGAGGGTTCCGGTGATAGCTGGCCACGGTGAGCCCCAACTCTGGTGAGACTCGGTCATGGCAAGCGTGGCAGAATCGGTGATTACGCCCTCACCTTGGCTTAGTTGGCTCAACGGAGAAGCCCACGGCGTAGTGAAGTGGATGGCAGGGCGACTGGCTGGCTGGCTTAGGCAATGGCGTAGCGGTGGTGGAACTAGGCGGTGGCGAAGCTCTCAGTGGCACTATGGTGAGCAGAGGAGGAAGAGAGGCGAGGCTAGAGGGAGGAGGAGAGAGTGAGCAAGCTCGAGGGGAGACCGAGGACGCACGGCTCCTTCAGCGTTGCGAGCACGGGCGCGACATCGACACACGGCAGCCACGCGGTGCCCTGTTCCTGTGCGCGGTCGGCCATGACCAAACTAAAATTCTAGTTTCAGGTGTCAAAGGGGGTGACTGACAGGGCGATTTCGTCATTGATTATCTCCTAAACAGTGCCCAGTCGAACCAGAGTGTAATTGACAAAGTTGAAGTATCAACTGAGTTCTACAACTTCTTCAATAGGAGCATGAGCTGGTTTGGCATGGTTTGAGAGTTATAGTGTCCCAAAGAAGGCAACCTTGCAATTTCAAATGTCACATAAGTCAAAACAAACAAAGCAAATATTTCCACCAAAATGTTGCACTACCATGTTGCATATGTTTCAAGCCCTTGTTGCAACAATTAAACTTATCATGGTATACTAACAACATTGTCATGTTTCAAAGTATGAGACACACATGTTTCATCTACATGTTGCACCACTCACATTTCATAAGCTAATCAATTATGAGACAAGCATATGGGAGTATGTTGCATACTCATGTTGCAAGAAAAACAAGACATAAATGAGATGAATGATGCTCATGCTTATGAAATGCAAATGCAAATATGGGAGCCAAACACCTGGGGTGTTACACCATGCTCATGAGGACATTCCTGAGCCTTCCCGCTCTAGGTCTCGTAGAGGAAGCAAGATGAATAAATTTGGCAAGTGGTTGATGGCAATCTTCGGCAAGTGTACCTATGCAGCTGACAAAGCGTATGAGACATAGCTTGAGCAGCGTCAGCAGCGTGGACAGGACCTTCCACCACTGCCTCCTATTCCACCTCCGCCTTAGTTTGACCAACCTAGCCTGTCTGACACAGATTCAGATGATGAGGATGATGATGAGGAGGAGGAGCAGGGACGAGCAGCAGGATTGGGAGGAGACCCTAGAGGGCAACCGTCAAAGACAGGAGCTGAGGCATTCCACCCGTTCCACTCGCTACACTGCCACTACTCACGATAGGGTCACGCCCGTATCGGCTTCGATGACGACAACGACGGTGGTGCCGGGATAGTCGCAGGTGGCAGCGGGGCTGCTAGAGGTGAGGACATTGACTAGGATGACGTCTAGGGGGCGATGACTGAGTTCGTTGATTTCTCTTCTTTTCTCGCTTTGTGGTGCATGTTGCCAAAGGGGGAGAAAACTAGAGGGGTCAACCAATTTTTTTGACGCCATGTGTTCGCTCCAGGAGGCTTCATGTCTTATCCGACGAGAGTAGTCTTCGCTAGGTGGAGAGCAGTCGCTCAAAACTCTAATTTGTGTGTTAATGCTACTATTTAACTCTATTTGTATCGGATATGGACATGTATCACTTGTGTGGATTAGATGTCATCTTATTGTGCTAGGTTGCATTTTTTTACTTGAGCTAGATGTGTGGTGCTTGACCCTGTCTTGCTGGTACAATAGGTGCGGCAGTGCCACACTCCCTGTGCAGCAGTGCTGCACTCAGCTGCAACAACAAGACCTTGAGTGCATAAATTATCATTTGCATCACGTACATATCCTTGACACTATGTGCAGCACCCCACAAGAGCACAGATATAGGGGGAGCCCCACTTTCGCTTCACTAAAATGTGAATCTTGGCCTCTTATGTCAAATTGAGAATTCAAGTCTCTATTCACATATTTAGGGGGAGGCTCTACACCCATGCTCAAAAAATCTTAGTTATTAATTTCATATCTTTTGTAAGCTCTCATTGGGTTGTCATCAATCACCAAAAATGAAAAGATTGTAAGTGCAATCAAGCCCTAATGTGGGTTTTGGTGTTGATGACCACATAATTAGAGAACTAATGAGATTTATTAAGATGACAAGCAGGAAATTCATTATAGAGGATGTTACATGGAAAGGAGGAGCCCCAAATTACTTGTGTGGACAGTATCTCACTCAAGGAGGTTTAATTTCATTTTATCTTTTGAATTTCAGTATAAGAAAAGTCGTACTATAAAGGGGGACACTACAACTGGTTAAAAGTGTACAACCAAGTGTTCAATCGTTACACAAAACATCCTCACCTCAGCCAAGACAACCAGCTCAACAACTCCTTCACTTTTGCTATCTTGCTGGGTGCGGCAGTGCCACACCTAGAGAGAGGCACTACCGCACTTAAGTGACTGTTGGAAGACACGGGGGTATTTTCCCTATCCTTCCCCAACGTCTCTCTTCTTCCACCTCTGCTCAGTTCGACAGAACAGATCTGGTGCTCATCTCCTCTCTCTCTCCTCCATTGGCAACCTTGAGCTCCAAGCTTTCCCTTTGATTTTCAAATCAATCCTTGAGAGAAAAAAGGTGTCAAAAGTGATTAGAGAGTAGATCCACTGATTCCAAAGCCTAAAGAGCACTTGGTTCATGTTTTGGCTGACGGTTGTGTTTGTTACTCTTGGAGCTTGGCTCCTAGACGGCTAGAGCGTCGTCCGATGAGCTTGACAAGCTTGTGGTAGTCCCGGGAGATTTGTAAGTATCGACGAAATGTGGTCGGCAGTCCATCGAGGGATATGCCCGTGATGGTAGATTAGTTGGTAGACAGGTGCGCAAGACACGAACCAGATGGTAACAGGACACAAGACACAAGATTTATACAGGTTCGGCCGCCATTATGGCGTAATACCTACATCATGTGTCCCGTTATTTTGTATTGATTGAGGATGAGACAGATTCCTCTCTGGGGTTTTATGAGATGTATGACATGTCCTCTAGGGGACCCCTTCCTCTCCTTATATACTCTAGAGAAGGAGGGATACAAGTAAAGTATCTGATTTGGTACTATTACAATGTCTAGTACACCTTATAGCCTTGCGGTGCACGCCTTGATCTTGTGGGCCAGGGCACCTCGGATGGTGAGGCACATGTATAGCCATGAGGGTATCTTGGGGTATATCCCCCATAGTAACCATCTCTTGCAGCGAGTAAAATCGCCCCTCATCTCAAGAGTTGAGTCTCTTGACTTAAGAACGAGATAGGATTGCAAAGCCCTAAGCCTTAGTGGCATACCTCAACAATGTGGACTTAGGCAAGCCTTGGTGGCGAGCTGAACCTCGAGATAAATCCGTGTGTCATCTTGTGCTTGCGCTGCTACACTTGTGTTCTTATTGTTGTTGAGGTGATTTCTAGGGTTTAAGGCCGATCTACTTGTGTGTGGTGTTCCCACCACTTTCAGCTGTCGATCTATGATCTACTACCCTACAGGAAGCTAAGAAATTTACTGATCTAAATTTCGTTAGGTAGATTTTGAACTGTGAACTAATCTCTCCTGCAGGTGCGGTAGTGCCGCGCTCACAGAACGGTAGTGCCATAGGTGAATTTGACTTCGGTTTGAGTTGAATTTTTATAGGCCTATTCACCCCCCTCTAGGCGCTCCAGTGATCCTAAAATTCCACATAATTTCTCGGCATTCTTCTGGATGTCTATCTCCCCCTGGGAAATGTAATCACCGTACCAAGCCATATGAAGATCCCAGTCATAGGCTCTAAATATGAGGTCTCATAGCCAACATATATCCCCAGCTTCCGGTGAGGTCCCATTGATGTATGCTGAGGAGGCGCTACTGGCACATATACCACACAACTAAATATAAGCAGATGGGAAATACTTAGTTCTTTCCCATGCACTTAGCTACTAGGGGGGACGTGCAGTTGGCCTGAGTTGGGTCAGTGTTGCAATGTGCAGCACTGCATGGCCCCAACAGCTGGCTGGCAACCAACAATTCTGCAGTAATGGCCGTGCAATCCACTCGAACCTGTGATCAAGGATTCAGCCCATTTTATGTGGCTCATCCCTAATCTTCAGGAGGGATGACCTAGTCACTACCTTCCCCTTTGCACACGTGGTGCAAATAAAATCTTTAGGATTAGCGAAGTCTCTATGGCCAGCAAAATTATTGTTGATAGTTCCTCTCATGATACCCAATCAGGATAACCCAATTGGTCATGCCATATTTCTCTGGATATGGCTTTCATAGCAACATATCTCTTGGTGGGTTTTATGTAATACAAACCTAGCTCCCACGAGGTATGATAATTTGGGGATTTAGCATATACTGTGAAGGGAAAAACCAACACATTCATAACTTTAGGGCTGTAAATGCACTTCAAAAGTAGGCCTGGCCATTCAACATGTTAAAAATGTTCTTCAAGAGCTTGTATGGCCAAACTCTACATGCGGACATTGCTCTACGACTGTCATTACATCTTAGGGATTACTGGAGGTCCCTAAATATATCAAAGTCATCATCAAGAAGGTCATCCTCACTTTCATCCATTTGGACATCTTCACTATTTCTTTTTGCATCGACAAGCATGTCGTTGCGTTCCTAAGCTTCAGGCTCAATGATGAAGTGGGACTTATGTTGAGTCTCCTTGTTCTTGCTTCTGGAAGAACTTTGGTAGAGCTCAACTAGGTGTTTCAGGGCACGACAATTGTGGGACCAATGCCCCGTGCCTCCACATCTATAGCAATTATCTTGTTGCTTAGATGTTTCACCTATGACTTTTCTGGGTTCACTTTTACCCCTAGGCCTTCCCTTACCTTTGAAAAGGGTGCCTCTTTTCCCCTCGCCTTTTTTTCCTTTCCACGATCTCTTTTGTGGTTGCGAGAAATCTCAGCAATATCGACATGTGCTCAGATGTATCATATCAGCATCAGTGGTCTTCTGGCCACATACAGGCAGTCTCGACATATTCCTTTGTAAAGCAGAGTTGTACGCTGCCAGAGACATACAGTCTTGGAAGCGTAAGGTGATCTAGTCCTGTTGTGCTCTGGAGAGTACAACTGACTTTTGTTGGTTGAGGTGGTCCTTCAGGGACTGCCATAAAACCAATGGATCGTCCTCATTCATATACTCATACTTCAGGGCTAGGTGTAAATAGTGTTACAAAAAGTGCAACGCCTCTGCTTCATCAGGTTATGTGCGCTCATCCTTGCCAGCTTCAGGCTGAGCAATAGTATGATTGAGGCACGTGCCATTGAGCTTGATCTCGACGTCAATGACCCAAGTAAGGTAGTTGTTGCCATCCACGACAAGCTCATCAAATTCCTTCTTCACAATGTACAGGATCAGTGATTGTCGGCGCAATCTTCAGGATCACGACTAGGTGTAATCTTTAGGATCACACGATCGTGTATAGTCTCCGGGACTTCCCCAAAATATCTCATGCATATAATCTTCAAGATCATATGCGACTCATATATTAAGAAATATAAACTTGCAATAAAATAAATCTACAGGATTTAAATAAATAAATGCAAGAAAGTAAACTGCAGTAAGTAAATAAAAGTAATAAATACGCAATAACTTAAAGTAATATAGTGGACTTCGGGCCACTATTATTTTTCACGAACCTCGGGTCGTGTCATTCGTATGTGCGACTACTTATCGCTGTTTATTTATACAGACTTCGAGCTGTGTGACGCAGCAGGCTTCAGGCCACTGTTGTTTACATATGTGACTTCTGGCCACTGATGCGTGCCTGGCAAACTATAGGAATAATATGCGTGACTTCTGGTCAGGAATATGCAGACTAAGGGGACGTTTGGTTTGCCCCGTTAAAGTTTAATGGGTACTGTAACACTTTCGTCTTATTTGATAATTAGTGTCTAATCATGGATTAATTAGGTTTAATAGATTTGTCTCGTAAATTACTCTTAATTCGTGCCGACCTGTATGTAATTAGTATATATTTAATACTTCATGCATGTGCCGTAATATTCGATGTGATGTGTGTTAAAAAAAACAAATGCAACCAAACGGGGCCTAAATGGCTTCAGGCCATTATTTTGTATTCGCGCAGGCGTGTGTATATGACTGCAGGTCGTATTTTTGTTCACTCTGCAAAAGACCTATCATTTGCTACAGCCCCCAGCTGTATCGGTCCTTACAGCATGTCAAGAGTACCTTATTTTCTTTATCAATCCTTAAATTTTAGCAAGACGAGAAAAAGCATATCTCCAACAACTCTTAATCCATGCTCCTAAAATTTACGCACTTAGTAAATCCTCCCGCGTCGCGCGTAACTTTACGCGTAGTAGCGGTCGCACGGATCCCGTGTGTATCGATCAATCTAAAGGTGGAAGGGTATAGAAAAGAATAAGAAGTAGGAAAGGGTTCCTGATGTAAATGTACGAGAGAGAAAGAATATATAAAAGTTGTTACGATAATTTAGAAATATTATAGGATTTCTAATGTAAAATTATCTTGTATATATTATAGGAGTGAATTATTAGAAACTCATAGGAATGTTCTTCTTTCTTCCCACCAATATCTTTTTAGAAGTTACGAAACTATACGTTTCTAGAGGAAAAAATAGGGGGCAGGGTCGTTGGCCGCCCGGGCCACGCGTGGCCCTTCTCGCGTCGCTCACGCCCGCAGCCTCGGTGGTGAGCTGGGAAGGTCAGACGTTTGCGCGCTCGCATCCCAGTGAGGCTAGGCTGCTGGCGTAAGCCGCGCCTTGCGTGTGGCCAGAGGCTGAGGCTAGCGGCCGGTCGGACGGTGACCTGCAGGGCCAACTCACCTCGCGCCCGTTGACGGCCGGGTGGCTGCGGCGGCGGCCCGTCGGGCCTGCTCGTCCGCGTTCCTGGTGGGGCTCGCGGCTCCCACGCAGTCGCTCGCGGCGGCCGTGCCTGTTGCCAGCGGCTGCCCCTGCTGGGGGTAGCTTCGATCTGTGTGCACGTCTTCCGGACAGTGGTGGTTCGATCTGCACGCACGTCTTCGGGACGGCGGCCATGAGTTCCATGGTGCGAGGATCCGCGACCATGCTTCTACTCTCAGCTCTTCAGGGCCGGCAGGTTCGTCTCCGACATTTGGACGGCAACGGCGTCAGTGCCGCCTTCGTGTTGCCGGGCGTTGCTGAAACGCTGACGAGCATATTTATTTGGTTCAACAGAGTTAATCTCGGCTTGCTTCAGGCAAGCCATGCTCTAACTGCCGTGGTGCTTGTATGCATATCCACAGGTGAGGAGCCTGTTCGTGCACCTGTACGAGGAGAATCGAACTTTTTATTTTCACTGAGTTACAGAGGAGATGCGGTTGTCTCCTATTTATAGAGCCAGCCAGCAGGCCGACGGACAGGCAACGCTGCTCATCGGATTCATTCCGCTAGTTATTCTCCCGTACGCTGTCTTATATATTTTGTCATATTAGAGCTCTGTCATATTAGCGCTTTGTCATATATGATTAACCCACATCCATACTTCACGTTTCACAACAGATGGGGAGATAATGGATGGCAGCCATAATTGGAACGGGAAAAACATACCATTCTGATTTGATCATAAAATTGGACGGAGTAAGATATAAGTATAGGTACATACCGATAAGATATTTACGTATGACTTTCTTCATAAATCTTACTATTACTAATAAGAGGCCGATCTATAATCCTTATCAAACATGCTAAAAAATTATTATCGAAAACATTTAACATTTATTTTGTAGACTCTAATCATTATCATAATAAATAATAACCATTGGATCTACTATGTTTATAAAAAGATTACACACCTCTGCTATTATACAAAATATATTAAGTAACCCACCCAGTTTTATATTCAAATTACCCACCTCTTCCACTATAAAAGATAATCCAAAATATGCCCAAACTTTCTATCTAAATTATCCACCTTTGTCATTAATTATAAAAGATAGTTTAAATAAATAGCCCCAATAATTTTTATAAACGACCCACTCACCCACATTTGCTACTATAAAAGATAAAAGCAAAGCACCCCCTAAGTTTTCATTCAAATTATATGTCATTATGAAAGAAAATATAAAGTAACAATTTTTAATTTATATCTAAGTTATCCACCTAAGTTGTAATAAAGAAATAAAAAATATCTCTCAAATCTAAAATAAATACTAATTTAAGCTATCACAAAATAACTCAATATCCATAAAGTATGTTATAATTTACACACATCTACAACTGCTAAGTAAAAAGTAAGCATATTGTTATGTTCAACCATATATATAAGAAGTAAACATATATTTAGGATCAGTGTTTATTTTAGTATCTTATCAAGCATGGATTTATTTCTTAACAAACCACATAGAAATGACACTAATAATTCAGTTTAAGTTTTATTAGTACTCTATGATAATAGATTTCATAAGTAGTAATTATATATAAGTTTATAGATTTTGATTGAAACTAATAATATTTGTAATTTAATTTTAAGCACCCTATATTTTATAAAATAATACTACTACACATATAATTCTATGATATAACAAATTCAATGTATTGAGTACCCTGATGGAAGTTAAAACAACACTATGCCATTGTAAGAACCAATTGGATAACCTAGGACCTACAATATTTAATTAAACAAAAAGTAAAATTTTCAAATCAAAGATCTAGTAAACACTAGCCTTTTAACAAGTGGATAAAAAATTACAAGAACTAGATTATATATTGAAAAATAAATTATAGATTCACAATGTTAGAAAAAGGGTTGCAACAAAAGCTTAAATAACCTGGTATAAACAAAATACATATCACACTAGAAAAAAATATAAATACTAGAAATTGTAAATAGATGTTCTTAATGGAGCCTCCATGTTAATCTTCATGAGACCCGCTAGAAAAAGGATAAATTCTAAAAATTCTCACAAAAGACAAAAGAATCTTAGCCACCAATTCAGTTGACTCTAATCACCATGATTGATTACAGTAGGCATCGGATCTATTCTATTTACTATAAATACCCCACTTCTATGATCATGTAAATCAACAAAAGGTAACCCATGAATCTATACTTTAATTACCCATCTATGACATTAAGGAATATGATCTAAAGTAAACTTAAATTTGGAACTAATTAAACACCTGATATTATGATAGATAGTCGAGGTAACCCTTTAAATTTTTATCTAAACTACCACTTTCTTCATTACTAAAAATACTAAAACATCATCTCAAATCTATAACTAAAAAATTTATAACTAAAAAGTAAACATGTACCATCATGCAGACCAAGTGAACTTGCATGTTCGAAAGGTAAATATATATGTTATGTTTCATCAATTATGAAAATATTTCCTTAATGACTCATATACTAATAATACTAACAAACTATTTTAAATTATATTATAAACAATGATATAAAATTTATATAAATTAGAAATTATTTATTTATATTTTTATACATGTTAACTAAAATCTTAGCCTTTTTAATTCTTTTTGGAGTAAATAGTCATTATTATAATAGTTAAATTTTAATATCATCTTTGAATTAACACATCTACTAATCCTAAATCTTTTTTAAAACTCTACCTCTAATCTTTGCAAATAGAGAATTCCAACCGAGGATCAACTCCCCATTACCGTCCCCACGAGCATGAAACTTGTCATGTCCCCACACTACTATAGAAATGTTTTTTCCTTACAACATTTTCACCTATGGTTCTATTAAAATAGGTGTGAAAATATATCACCACTGATTTGTAATAGAACCAGCAGTGAAATTCATTTTCATCACTATTTATTGGGTTGAACAGGCGGTGAAGATTAGAATAGTTTCCATCACCGCCAATTGAATCCGCAAAGCAGCATTGAAAACCATCCCACATAGCCGGTCGTCTCTCTCTCCTCACTCACCCACACTCACACCTGAAAGGTCCTAATGGCTAGAGGAGGGTGAATAGCCTATAAAAATTTCTACAACAACACTAAGCAAAGTGGTTAGACAAATATGAGGCGAAGCGAATGTTGCACTAGCCTACTAAAAATGCAAGTCACCTATCATAATTCTAGTTGCTATTGTCTCTAAGCACATAAGTCTATGTCACTACACTAAGTTAGTGAGCTCTCAAAAACTAACTAAAGAGTCTCACTAACCACCAGACATGACTCTTGCTTGCCCTTAAAGCTAGCTACACTAAAGAGCCAAGCTACAATAAGGAATGTAAATTCACGGGAAGGATGGAGTGTTATACCGCCGTGTAGAGGCGTGAACCAATCACCAATGGAGTCAATCAATCACAAAGAATGAATGTCAATGAAGATCAATCACCTCGGAATCAAATGATGACACAATAATTTTATACCAAGGTTCACTTGCTTGCCGGCAAGCTAGTACTCATTGTGGCGATTCACTCACTTGGGGGTTGACGCACTAATTGGCATCACACACCAAACCCTTAATAGAGTGTCGTACAACCAACACAAGATGATGATCCACAAGGCACGCGCAATCCACAAGATGATGATCTCCCATGGGGAAGGCTCAAGAATCCCTCACAATCACCATGATCTGAGCCGGAGACAAGCACCTTCCTCCGCTCGATGATCCTCACTGCACCAAGCCATCTAGATAACAGCAACCACCAAAAGTAATAAGCAAATCCCGCAAGCGAAATATGAACGCAAAGTGCCTCTAGATGCAATCACTCAAGCAATGCACTTGGGTTCACTCCCAATCTCATAAAGATGATGAATCAATGATGGAGATGAGTGGGAGGGCTTTGACTAAGTTCACAAGGTTGCTTTTTTTAGATAAAGAGCTCACAAGGTTGCTATGTTAATGCAAATGGCCAAGAGAGTGAGCTTGAGCCGGCCATGGGGCTTAAATAAAAGTCACATGAAATAGAGCTGATGGCTCCACTATCCACTGAAATTTGAGGTGACCGGACGCATAGGTCTGACTGACCGGACGCAGCCAGCCCTTGCGTCCGGTCACACGATCAACGCCACATGTCCATGCCTTCAAACCTTTGTCGCTGATCTCCAATGGCCGAGTTCTCGTGTAGTTAATTTATGATCGGACACGCCACAGTCCAAGACCGTATGCGTCAGTGCTCACTTCAGCCTGTGCGCGTGCCCAAGCCTTCACGCTGTGACCGGACGCGCAGCTCATCACCACTGTGTAGCATCAGGTCGACTCCGGAGAGCTCCCCGAGCGGCAAAACAACGACCGGACACGCCACTGCGTCAGGTCTTCCTTCTACTCACAGCGTGCCACCATGTCACCATACGTCCTCCTCGACCGGACACAGAGGCTGCGCGTCATATCACCACAAGCACCAGCGTCCGGTCAACCGCCCGAGATCGAGCCACTTTACCAACACTGACTGGACGCACAGGTCCAGTGTTCGGTCACACCAGTGGCCTTCTCAACTTCCTAAACTTCACCACCCTTACTCGAATGTGCCAACCACCAAGTGTATCACCTTGTGCACGTGTGTTATCATATTTTCATAAACATTTTCAAGGGTGTTAGCACTCCACTAGATCCTAAATGCGTATACAATGAGTTAGAACATCTAGTGACACTTTGATAACCGTATTTCGATACGAGTTTTACCGCTCTTAATAGTACGACTATCAATCCTAAATGTGATCACACTCACTGAGTGTCTCGATCACCAAACCAAAAAGCTCATATCAAAAATCACCTTTGCCTTGAGTTTTTTGTTTTTCTCTTTCTTATTTTTCAAGCCGAGCACTTGATCACCATGGTCACCACACCATCATCATGATCTTCACCATTGCTCCACCACTTGGAATGTGCCACCTATCTCATAATCACTTTGAAAAACTAGGTTAGCACATAGGGTTTCCTCAATTCACCAAAACTAAACTAGAGCCTTCAACACCCCTCCTTTGAACACATAGCCACCACCAACCCGTCCTACAACTACCCTATACCGGTGCCCGTCGTCCTTCCTCCCCCATCGGTGTCCGTCTTCCTCCTTCCTCACCGCCTCCTCCTCCTTCTACCCCGTCAGCAGTGTAGATTCAGGCCGCCCCCCTCCTCCCCCCTCGCCTGTTCCCATTTTCTTCCACTATCGCTGAAAGTCCCTAGGGCAAGGCACAACAACACTTCTTCCCAACCAATGTTCCCATCTCACCCGCAATGGTGGCTAGATCTATGCCGGGTCCTTCTTCCCATCGATGGTCAGCCTCCTCCTCCGATCCTCCTCCTCCTCCTCCTCTAGTGTGGCTAGATTTGCATGGGCCCTCCATCCACCTGCATGCACCCATCCTTCTCCCTCGATGTGTGGCTGGATCTATGATGCGGCTTGACAGTGAAGATGCGAGCTCAGTGGCTGCAAATGGCAGCAGGTGCAGATGTGTGGCAACATATGAGGTCATATGTTTGTTTCAAAACCGTCAGTGGTGAGGATGCACATCACCGCCCACTATCACCACTGATTCACGAAACCGGTGGTGATGGCGGTTTCTGAGCCGATGTTGATGAGATATGTGGAGTGGTTTTTTTTAGCAAAGATATGTGGAGTGGTGTCATCCCCATCTGTTTAGCAGTGGCGGCCCATGCCTCTGGTGCCGGGTTACAAAAGCCCAGCGCCTAATTCTAACTCACTCTCCACTAGTGATTGCAACACAAGTCCAATGTAACACTTTTATTTGGTATACAAATAAATTAATTTTTTGACACATTCATATCAGTATAAGTCGTATGTGCAAAATTAAAAAGGATACATGCAAGGGGAGTGATGCTAGTGTGACGTGTCTCACTGTGGGATGCAATTAGAGGTAAGCTGGCATAGGCAATGGTGGTAATTAACACAATGCTAACCATATATATACTCCTGTACTATTGATGAGGGTTTGAGCTAGGCCTACTTAGCGCTAGCTAATATGCAGGCTCTGGCGTGTCGACACGCGTCCCCCGTGCTGCCGCGAGACACGGCCATATTCATTCGGCTTATAATCCGTATTTTTCTTCTTGTTTCTTCTGGTGGAACAGCGTTTTTCTCTCACCATAAATCAGCGAATAGTATTTTTTAGTCGGCTTATCAGCACAGCCGAACGGGACCATAATCCTATGATGTATATGATGTATGGACCCTGGCGCGGACGGCAGGAATGAGACGGGACGGCGGGGGCCTACTGCCTACAAGTGTGCCGCCCGGCAGCTGTTGCCCGCCCGTACGTTGCGGTTCCTTGTTCAATTCCTCCGACGACCCATCGCTCCGAGTGAGTCCCTGCTGCCGCTAGCCACCTATCCTCGTCGTTGTCACGCCCATTATTGTTGTTGTCGTACTCCAGATTCACAATTTCACATCTGTCACCGTCGTCGTCCGTTTTCATCCGATCCATTATATTCGGTTCCTGTGGTGTACTGATTTTGGTCGAGAAGGTGGTCGCGTATGTAAGGCCATGCTGATGGAGCCTGGAGACGCACGCCACGAGACAGCGGCGTCAGTCTGGCCATTTCTTATTTCTGCTCAAAACAAGCAAATTCCATGTGTTTAGTGTTCGGGTCAAGGACTAAAGTTTAGACCCCATCACATCAGACAATCGGATACTAAATAGATGGATTAAATATAGGCTAATTACAAAACTAATTGTACAAATGGAGACTAATTTGCGAGACGAATCTATTAAGCCTAATTAATCTATCATTAGCACATGTTACTGTAGTACCTGTTGTCAAATTATGGACTAATTAGGTTTAGTAGATTCATCTCGTAAATTAGTTTCCATCTATGCAATTAGTTTTGTAATTAGTCTATGTTTAATACCATAATAAATTAATGTCCAAACATTCGAGGTGACACAAACTAAAGTTTAGTGTGGGTATCCTACTAGTGCACCAGCCATTTCTAGCTCCGACTCAAATGCTTTTTCTTCTTTTTTTTTTATTAATTAAATAAAATTGGCCGATGCTTTCACCCGGACTCCGGGAAGGTAGCTACGGCTTACCGCCCTGTTCGTTTGGACTTATCAGCAGAATCAGCAGCCATCCAGCAGTGTTTTTCTCTCACAACAAACCAGCGAACAGTGTTTTCAGCACAATAAACCAGCGAAACGAACAGGCTGTACCTCGTTGGTCCTCGGTGGCCTCGATTAAGACGGTTGTTATCCGTATATACTTTTAATTAGCGAACCTTCTTTTATTCATTTTTATATTTCAAAAAAGGGCGAGATCTATGTCGACATTTCAATTGTCAAGATAACCTTTCTTGGTCAGAGTCATTCATTACCATTTCTCTTCTTATTCTTCACCTTCCTCGTCCTCATCCTCCTCCTCCTCCTCACTTGACGTCATATGAACCATACGAGCAAACGAGGTGTGTACACACTGAATCCATGCTAATAAAGATGTGTTTTTTTATTCAGCAAAACGAACAGGGCTAAGGATGAAAGATCGGATCGATATATTAACATGAACTGACTCAGGCAATGTCAAGGGCGGGCACTCTAGCTAATGTTAAGATGGACATGCATTGTAGATGGAATATGAGGCCTTGTTTAGTTCCCTCAATTTTCCCTCAAATTCCACTATGCAAAAAGAAGATTCCCCGTCACATCAAAATGTCGGCAAATGCATGAAGTACTAAATGTTGATGAAATCAAAAACTAATTGCGCAGTTTTGTTGTACTTTGCGAGACGAACATTTTAAGTTTAGTTAGTCAAAATTTGGATAATTTTTATCAAATACAAACGAAATGCTACAGGAATTCTGATACAGTGTTTTTCTCCCCTATTATGTGAACTAAACGAGGGCTGAGTGGTTGGCTACACCGTGGTGTTCAGAGACAGGACAATAATGCATGAGGTGATATGACTGCAATACTTCACCTGTTGTCTTGCATATTGAATGTAAATGCCCTAGGGTACGGTCTAAACTTCTCAGATCCACTTCGGCTGTGTTCAGTTCCTCAAAAACAGTACTATGCGAAAAAAAGATTCCCCGCCACATCAAACTTGCGATACATGCATGGAGTACTAAATGTAGATGAAATCAAAAACTAATTGTACAGCTTAGTTGTACTTTGCGAGATGAACGTTTTGAACCTAATTAGTCAACGGTTGAACACTATTTGTCAAATAAAACCAAAACGTGCTACAGTACTTTTTTTACCCCTTTTCAGGGATCTAAACACAGCCTTCATACATTTGGTGGACCACATTCTCACGTCAACTCGTAGAGTCTAAACTGTTACTCTATTAGGATCCACTTTACACATTGAGTAGACCACGTACTTCCACCAACTCACTTACATTTTAGTAATCTCACTTTACGTAAAAGGGTTATCAGGTTGATGAGATGGGCTCTAATAAATTTATATTTTAGTCTAATCCACCATTGATTAGGAATGAAGGTGTAATTAAATTAAAGCAATCTTACATGCGCACACATGGGCCACCATGGTCCTCTAATGAACACATCACATTTGATTGACACATTTAACGAACTATGTCTAAAGTATTCTGGCATAGCCCCAAAAATTAAGCCTTTATTTTTACAAATAGGGGCACCCCTATCAGGATCCCATCTCGATCTATGACTCTATATTCTCTTACCAACTCAAACGACTTATCATATTTGCCTCTCTCTTTACTCTTCACCTCTATTTGAGCCTACAGACCTGTTAGTTTTTGGGACAAGGAGTAATCAACAAAGGGAGACATAGAAAGTGGCATCACTAGTCTTTTCACTCACTTATATATGTTGTGATGCACAATGGTGTATGGCACATGTTTAGGAGGGGCTGTCGTGGAAGATTGAGGACGATGGAGTTTAGGAGGGGCCGCCCGCTTCCGCCGCAGCGAGGAGGAGCTCGGCGTTGGCTTCGGCGCGCTAGCTCGGCACCAGCCTCTGGGAGCACGGCGGCGGAGAACTGGACCAGGTGAGGGTTTCCGTTCACTCTAACCTTCTCCCACGTCTCATACGAATTAGATTACGATGGATCGCTGTGGATTCTGTGCCTTGTTCTGTTCTTCTGAATTTTGAAAGCAAATTCACATTATATTAGCAGACGCCACAAGTTCAAACTTGACACAAATTGGAATTTAATCCTCTGCCACAGCATGTAACACCCCCAGAGTCCAAACGGCTCAGATCCACTCTGCACGCTGAATGAATCATACCTCCCACTATCCCACTTACGTTTTCATCCTCGCTTCGTGTAAAAGGATTAACCCGAGGATGGTGAGATGGACTCTAGAAGCCTTATATGTTGGTCTATCCCACTCTAAACAACTAAGGTAGGATTAAACTCTCCACAATATCTCATAACATTCACATGGGCCACTATGGACCAAATTCTAAATTGGGCCGGGTGTGATATACACCCCCCTCAAAGAACTCGACGTCCTCGTCGGGCCCAACATACCCACAATAAGGCAAACGATAACCAGGAACGTTCCCTCTTAGCACACGCGACCGTGCGCCCAGTGCCGACACATGTGCCACGCCGTGCACTCCACAGAGCCTACACGCGCAATGAACTCCATGTCCAGCCCCTGGCCCGCACGCGCCCGTGGCCGCGAAGGTCGGCTCTGATACGATTTTGTAACACCCCAGAGTCCAAACGGCTCAGATCCACTCTGCACGCTGAATGAACCACACATTCCACTATCCCACTTATGTTTTTGTCCTCGCTTCGCGTAAAAGGATTAATCTGGGGATGGTGAGATGGACTCTAGAAGCCTTATATGTTGGTCTATCCCACTCTAAACAACCAAGGTAGGACTAAACTCTCCACAATATCTCATAACATTCACATGGAACACTATGGACCAAATTCTAAATTGGGTCGGGTGTGACATAATAACACCCTAAAATTTGCTTCTTTGTAAATAGAGTTAAAATGATTTAATTATGTATTTTTGTGCTCATGAAAACATAGGAAAAT
The DNA here is from genome assembly GCA_038087645.1 of Saccharum hybrid cultivar R570. NCBI lineage: Eukaryota > Viridiplantae > Streptophyta > Magnoliopsida > Poales > Poaceae > Saccharum > Saccharum hybrid cultivar. The sequence goes on from JAQSUU010000357.1 coordinate 4,663,617, forward strand.
AATATTTTTCATTAAATTAAAATATATCAGAAGGTTTAGCAACATTGTTGTGCATACATGCTGATGCATTTGTATTTTTGTATTGCTTGGTTTTGACCAAAGATCAAAATGAATTCAATTTGTTCTTTCAAAATGCGTTTAGGTCGATTTTCCTTCTCCGATATACATATATCATTTTTCTACAATCAAATTCCTTGTTTCTCATCCGTCAATCAACCTTTACAAACTTCTCGGGAATTTTTCCGACCTTTTCTGTAGCTTGTTTCTACTTGTCTGTGAGCATAATCTAATATTTAGATGCTCCAAATTATCTTATCATAAGCTCCAAATACTTTATTTGGGTTTCTCATGTTCCCTAATGTCTCTGGGAATTTTTCCCGAATTTTCGGAGCTTTCGGAGTATTTTTCGCGGCTTAAATAATAATTCTGGACTTTTCTAGAGTTATTTTATCCACGAAAATAATTAATTCCGAAAATAATAAATTTCTCATTTTTCCCGACGCTCAAAGCCCATGTGCAATAATCTTAATAAATCTCAAATGCCCATACATTTATTTACTAATGGGCTTAAACGATTACTTAGGCCTATTAGCGGAGGTGAATGGTGCAACGTCAATTAGCACCATATCGCTAGTTGATATGGAGGTGGAGATTTTTCCTCCATATATATACGTACCTACCCCTTGGGTAAAAGCACACCAAAACTACTGTAAGAGAAGCCCCTAGTTTGGAAAATCTCTCGTGTAGTAAATTATATTTTTCTCCTCTTTCTCTCGCCGTCACCGTCGCCGTCGCCGCCGTGCTGCCTAGCCCGGCCATACTCTCCTCGGCAACAAGTAAGTCCGCCGCCGTCCTTGTATTCTTGAAAAATAAACCCGCAGTCCAAAACATGTTTACAGGTTTTGTTTTCTTCATTTGAAAGCGTATTTTGTTTCGGTTAAGAATAAATTACGTTTTCAGCTATTTACAGAATTGCCACTGATTTTGTTTTAGCCATAACTTCTCTGTTTTAACTCCGAATTGACCCGTTCAAATCGTGTTAGGTTTGTATTTGCGAGCTCTACATATTGGTACTACTGTTCAGTAGGTTTTCAACTTTTAAAATTCGTGATTAGATCTAATCTATTATTTTAATAGAGGAAATCTTGTTTATTTCATATCTTCTACGTTTCAACTCCGTTTTGAGCCATTCAAATTGCGTTAGATTCATAGCAATGAGATCTACGCATTTGTAACAGTGTTTATCATGTCACTAATATTGGAATTTCATCATATCTTAAATAACAATTATGCAACTGGGTTTTATAGATAAAATATGATTTGTTTTACTTTAGTTTTATAATTCGAATCTAAATTTGACTTAAATTATAATCTCTATAAAATATCTTATATATGTTTTTATACCATTAAGATACATGAAGCTAATAGTTTTATGGATAAATCTATCGGTAGTTGTATCTTTTCAACAGTAGCTCCGATTAGCGTGCTTTTCACGACTTTGTGTTCGTAGCAATGTGTAGAATCGTGTTTCAAACTCTTTTACTTATTTTTGTATGATTGGTGTACTGTTCTAATATAGATCTATTGTTTGCTTCGTGTATGATTGTATGGATGCTTATGTGGTGCTATATGGTTCAGTCAATCGGTGAGGTTTACGTGGTGATTAAGAAGTTATTCTCTGAAGACTAGAAGTTGAGAATTGGAAGCAGAAGATTGAAAGTTGAATACTAAAGGCTTTTCGAGCGTATTGCTTTGGGGGAAAAGCAAGTTAAGGCAAGTATAGCATGGAATCATCCTTGTTTCCTATTCACCTTTAATATACTTAATTCATGTGCATGTGTCTATCTTGTTACCACTAAGGATATCCTAGCTTTTGTATCTTGTACCTTGACACCCATGGGACATTGCATTGGGTAGTATTTATGCTAGTGCTCAAGATAAATAACCATGATCTGTAACTTGACTAAGGGTATATGCAATAAACATTTAAAAGACGTTTTAAAGCAACAGGCTCAAGAGGGCTAGAGCATATTGGGTTGTTTTTATGGTGCTCTAGTTTCTCTCCTTAACGACTTATCTGTAAGCGAACATCCGGGACTTACAGTACAACTGTGAGGGCTATATGGCTCTGGCTTTAGCTCAGTATGAGGACCTTTTCTAGCTTCTTAGAGGTTACCCTTGTGGTGCAAATAGGAAAAAGCAGACTGTGGATCCTTGGGACTGGTTGTATCACACAAACTAACTTTGAAAACCTAGCGGCCCTAACTTGTTAGACGAACCTTTGAAAGGCTTCATAGTGAACCCTGCCTGCTCACCTTGGGAGTGTTTTGGGGATTGGCCGCCCCGAGCATATGGGTAATCACGACTCACAGTAAAAGTGTACAACCTCTGCAGAGTGTAAAACTGTTATAACAGCCATGCTCACGGTCACGAGTGGCCTTGGACCCTTACAGAATAAATGATGAATACTGATGATAATGATAATGATATTAATGCTCACTAATGATTATTGTTTCTTGCTATACATTATTCTTGTTTACATGATCATGAGGTTATTTGGGCTTATGATAACTTGTTGCTACTCAATTGCTAAAAAGATGACTCACTAAAAGCTAATCGCAGTAAACTAGTGTTGACTTTTGAGCCTCATGAACCCTATGATATATTTGCTGAGTTTGACATGGACTCACTCTTGCTATTTCTCACATATCAGGAAGGGTACCAGACTGCTAGATTCTGGAATTTTTAGGTTTGTGATCAACCAGTCAGTTTGTTCCTGGAGTGAAGTCTGCACCCGGTGTTCGGAGTTGCCTTTCCGCTGTGTTGCTCTCTAAGGTTATATCTTATACTATTGCATTATGTTTAATAAGCATTTGTCTTTTGATATTACACTTATCTGCAGTTATACGTGAGATTTGACCTCTTTGTTTCACATATAGTGTATATCTGGTTTTGTCCTTAAAACCGGGTGTGACAGAGTGGTATCAGAGCAATGCTAACTATAGGACGCAAGCCTAGTTAGAAATTGATCATGTTAAGGTTTTGAAACGGCTATAACAATCCTTGTTCTATAAACCTTGGTATTTTCTTTCATACTGTATCCTTGCCCTTGATATTATCCCCGCCTTGTTGCTTATTTTAAAAGTCTTTGTTCTCATCTTCACTCCTTAATTTGGTATGCTTTTAGAACCTCATCTTACCATCTTCTTGCGTTATCAGAAGAGGAGCATTAGGATGTTTGCCTTTAATATGAAGGAAACGATAGCACCGCAAGTTGAGTCAATGCGTGATGTGTGAACCAATGTGTTAGTTGGATTGTCATTATACTTGTGCTTGTTTTGGATCTTTGTAGTGACTGCAATGATTCTATGGAGTATGTTCATAAATTCATTTAGTTTATAGGCCTAAGGCATAAGGATTAATACAATAATTAGTCGGGTTTGGTTTTTCCTGTTTCTTCCGTCCGGTCTTTTTCGGAGCAACCTACACTCTTTGGTTTAAATCTCTATTCTTGGACGATCAAAAATCATGAGAACATTCTGGACAACGGTAAACATCAATATCTTTCATTGACCCCTCGAATCACCTTGGTAGCTATTATGGTTTGGGAGATACAAAAATCATAAGATGATGCAACTGTGCTGTCTGAAACCTGGAACAGAATCTGTTATGTGTTGTTTTCGGTTAAGTTAGCTGTAGAATCTGAAAAAGTGTTCTATAAGTAAGTTGTAGAGAATTTGATAAGCTTTCCAACCGTATAAGATGCAACTTAATTGGATTAACGAAACTCGAGTTATAGCTGTTTTTCTATACTGCTGTTTTTTCTTCTCGCAAGGAATTTCAGATTACTTGTTCTTGTTTATGCACATGAGTTTTTATTGGATATCAGAAGGTCATCATGATAGTAAACTTACTTAGAAGAAGGTTTAGGCTACTCATTCGTTCCCCTAGTTGATCTTTTCTTAAGGGGGGTAGCCGAGTTAAAGAAGATGCAAGTTGTTCAAACATTCCAGCGCTTCACTTGGAAGAATCGGTTATCTCCACGGTGGAGAAGTTACTATCAAGTGCAGACATCTTTTCTCAGGATTGATGACTAGTTGGATCGTCTACAAGGAGCTCGGGTAATCGTCAAGATGGGTCTTTGTCTTCACTCTGATCTATCATCAGTTGGGAGTCTAATCTTACTCAAGATAAGTTGGCATCGAGATTGGACATCTACAATTGATTCCACGAAGGTTCAGAGGATGTCGACATTATGACTAGTTTAGCAAGTGAGCTATGAGGGAAGGGAGTCCTCTATGTGGATAGTTATCTCTAGTGGTGAAAAAGAGCTCAAGAAAGTTGGTGACGGGGAATTCACCTAGGGATGTAAGAGTGACTCAGAGTTTCTTTTAAAAATGATGACATTTAGTTAGCAGATGAAGAGAGGTTTATCCAAGACTATCAAGATATTACTACTAGAGAAGATATTAAGTATATTTGGACTCGTAAACCTCAGGAAAATTATAAAGACATTAAAGAAGTAAAACTTATGAGTTAGATCTGCCAGATCAAGACAAGAATGTCCCAACTATCGTGATGCACCACGGGTGAGGGATGTGTCCTTATGCAAGAAGGAAAATATAATAGTTTGAGCATTAGGGATGCATGGGAAACATGAGTTGAACTACCTGACATAAGGAAGTGGAGATATCAGTTTATGCTCTGAAGGTTTTGGAGATATTATCCTATTAGACACAAGTGTGGTATTTACACGGTTTATAGGAGTGACATCTACATGGATTGCAAGAATATAAAGGACATCATTACTAGGTTATGGCGGAGCTAGTGACATTGTCAATGGAACAAAAATTGATTATATATGACTTCAAAAAATGCTATCACTGGGAGGAGCAAAAGTCGTTGCCGATGTCTTTAACAAAGGAGAGTTTTGCTAAGAAGATTCAGATGACGCCATGGACTAAGAATTATGTTTAGGAGTTGAGCAACCCAACCTAAGCATATAGTAATTAATGTTATGAAGTCAGTGGTAATGCCTACGTTGGAATAAGAGATTCACAAAGATCTTTGAAAAAAGGAGATAGTTATGATTATCATGGATGGAAATGTACCAGGTTTTAAAGGGACAAACAAAGAACATTATGGTTTGGAAAGATAAGTGGCTTAATAAATAGGGCTACTTTAAGGTTTGTTCAGAGTCCCTATCAACATCTTGGAAATGATTGAGCGAGTTACTTGGAGTAAGGTTATGAAGGTATGAAAAAGGAGCTACTCAAGCAAGAGAAGATCTAAAGACAAAGTATCCATCGCTCTTGGATCACCATCTTTCGAATCTCGGGACGAGATTCATCTTAAGGGGGTAGAATTGTAACACCATAAAATTTGCTTCTTTGTAAATAGAGTTAAAATGATTTAATTATGTATTTTTGTGCTCATGAAAACATAGGAAAATAATATTTTTCATTAAATTAAAATCTATCAGAAGGTTTATCAACATTGTTGTGCATACATGCTGATGCATTTGTATTTTTGTATTGCTTGGTTTTGACAAAAAATCAAAATGAATTTAAGTTGTTCTTTCAAAATGCGTTTAGGTCGATTTTCCTTCTCCGATATACATATATCATTTTTCTACAATCAAATTCCTTGTTTCTCATCCGTCAATCAACCTCTACAAACTTCTCGGGAATTTTTCTGACTTTTTCTGTAGCTTGTTTCCACTTGTCTACGAGCATAATCAAATTTTTAGATGCTCCAAATTATCTTATAATGAGCTCCAAATACTTTATTTGGGTTTCTCATGTTCCATAATGTCTCTGGAATTTTTCCCGAATTTTCGGAGCTTTCGAAGTATTTTTCGCGGCTTAAATAATAATTCTGGACTTTTCTAGAGTTATTTTATCTACGAAAATAATTAATTCCGAAAATAATAAATTTCTCATTTTCCCCGACGCTCAAAGCCCATGTGCAATAATCTTAATAAATCTCAAAGGCCCATACATTTATTTACTAATGAGTTTAAATGATTACTTAGGCCTATTAGTGGAGGTGGATGATGCAACGTCAATTAGCACCATATCGCTAGTTGACATGAAGGTGGAGAGTTTTCCTCCCTATATATACATACCTACCCCTTGATTAAAAGTACACCAAAACTACTGTAAGAGGATCTCCTAGTTTGAGAAATCTCTCGTGTAGTAAATTATATTTTTTCTCTTCTTTCTCTCGCCGTCGCCGTCGCCGTCGCCGCCGCGCTGCCTAGCCCGGCCATACTCTCCTCGGCAACAAGTAAGTCCGCTGCCGTCCCTGTATTCTTAGAAAATAAACCCGCAGTCCAAAACATGTTTACAGATTTTGTTTTCTTCATTTGAAAGCGTATTTTGTTTCGGTTAAGAATAAATTACGTTTTCAGCTATTTACAGAATTGCCACTGATTTTATTTTAACCATAACTTCTCTGTTTTAACTCTGATTTGACCCGTTCAAATCGCGTTAGGTTCGTATTTGTGAGCTCTACATATTGGTACTACTGTTTAGTAGGTTTTCAACTTTTAAAATTCATGATTAGATCTAATCCATTATTTTAGTAGAGAAAATCTTGTTTATTTCATATCTTCTACGTTTCAACTCCGTTTTGAGCCATTCAAGTTGCGTTAGATTCATAGCAACAAGATCTACGCATTTGTAACAGTGTTTATCATGTCACTAATATTGGAATTTCATCATATCTTAAATAACAATTATGCAACTGGGTTTTGTAGATAAAATATGATTTGTTTTACTTTAGTTTTATAATTCGAATCTAAATTTGACTTAAATTATAATCTCTATAAAATATCTTATATATGTTTTTATACCATTAAGATACATGAAGCTAATATTTTTATAGATAAATCTATCGGCAGTTGTATCTATTCAATAGTAGCTCCGATTAGCGTGCTTTTCGCGACTTTATGTTCGTAGCGATGTGTAGAATCATGTTTCAAACTCTTTTACTTATTTTTGTATGATTGGTGTACTGTTCTAATATAGATCTATTGTTTGCTTCGTGTATGATTGTATGGATGCTTATGTGGTGCTATATGTTTCAGTCAATCGGTGAGGTTTACGTGGTGATTAAGAAGTTATTCTCTGAAGACTAGAAGTTGAGAATTGGAAGCAGAAGATTGAAAGTTGAATACTAAAGGCTTTCGAGCGTATTGCTTTGGGGGAAAAGCAAGTTAAGGCAAGTATAGCATGGGATCATCCTTATTTCCTATTCACCTTTAATATACTTAATTCATGTGCATGTGTCTATCTTGTTACCACTAAGGATATCCTAGCTTTTGTATCTTGTACCTTGACACCCATGGGACATTGCATTGGGTAGTATTTATGCTAGTGCTCAAGATAAATAACCATGATCTGTAACTTGACTAAGGGTATATGCAATAAACATTTAAAAGACGTTTTAAAGCAACATGGCTCAAGAGGCTAGAGCATATTGGGTTGTTTTTATGGTGCTCTAGTTTTTTTTCCTTAAGGACTTATCTGTAAGCGAACATCCGGGACTTACAGTACAACTGTGAGGGCTATATGGCTCTGACTTTAGCTCAGTATGAGGACCTTTTCTAGCTTCTTAGAGGTTACCCTTGTGGCGCAAATGGGAAAAAGTAGACTGTGGATCCCTGGGACTGGTTGTATCACACAGACTGACTTTGGAAACCTAGCGGCCCTAACTTGTTAGACAAACATTTGAAAGGCTTCATAGTGAACCCTGCCTGCTCACCTTGGGAGTGTTTTGGGGATTGGCCATCCCGGGCATATGGGTAATCACGACTCACAGTGAAAGTGTACAACCTCTGTAGAGTGTAAAACTGTTATAACAGTTGTGCTCACGGTCACGAGTGGCCTTGGACCCTTACAGAATAAATGATGAACACTGATGATAATGATAATGATATTGATGCTCACTAATGATTATTGTTTCTTGCTATACATTATTCTTGTTTACATGATCATGAGGTTATTTGGGCTTATGATAACTTGTTGCTGCTCAATTGCTAAAAAGATGACTCACTATAAGCTAATCGCAGTAAACCAGTGTTGACTTTTGAGCCTCATGAACCCTATGATATATTTGCTGAGTTTGACATGGACTCACTCTTGCTATTTTCCACATATCAGGAAGGGTACCAGACTGCTAGATTCTGAAATTTTTACGTTTGTGGTCAACCAGTCAGTTTGTTCCTAGAGTGAAGTCTGCACCCGGTGTTCGGAGTTGCCTTTCCGTTGTGTTGCTCTCTAAGGTTATATCTTATACTATTGCGTTATGTTTAATAAACATTTGTTTTTTGATATTACACTTATCTGCAGCTATATGTGAGATTTAGCCTCTTTATTTCACATATAGTGTATATCTGGTTTTATCCTTAAAACCAGGTGTGACACAGCAGAACTGTGTAGGTGGTAGAAGCAAGATACAGTAGTGTTTATTATGCATGCGTATGTGAGGATCCAATTTTTAGGTCGCTGCCTGGTGCAGAAAAAAGAATCTATGGTTGTTGCATGTGGATCTATACAAGCTTTTAGTAATAGAAAAGTAGAACCTAAAATGTTTCTGTTATCACAACAGTCAGCCAAACTGCTCAGCTCATGTTTCTGTTGCTTCCTGCTAGGATTAAGTACTGTACTCGTGCCGGATGATTTTTATTTTCAGTTAGCAACATTGTTACAACTACATTGCAACCATAGCAAGCTCTTCCGATCAAAGCCGTTTCTTTTGAAGAATGCTAACACAGACTGTGCATATGCAAATATTTTCTACAATAGAACTTGCTGATTAAGATATAATGTCAAAGATATTGTTTTTCTTGTTCTATCTTTGATCTGTCACTGTTGGCAAATGGAATGTTTGTTGTAAATCTGAGTCTATACTTGTTTTTTCATTCAGGTATGTGAGACAAACAGATTCACTGGAGAATCTGATTCATGTGAGTTCAGGTCTTACAACTTAGTTTGTAATATCTGATTTTTTTAATGGAAGGTTAGGCTCTGATCTCCAAGTTTATTAGCCTTGAAAGCTATCAAATATGTTGTTAGGTGTTTTTCTGTGTGCTATTGTTAAAAAGAATTTAGCTATCATTGATAGGTCTACGCTAAATTGCTAACTGACAATAATATCTGGTTATGTGCGTAAAAGAAACTCTGATTTTGTGTTCTAAATTCTGTTCACCTTGAATAGTACTGCGCCTAGATTATGTTGCTCTAAATTCTGATGAGAATGAGCTAGCTACTGCTGGTGCAGCGGCTGTCTGTTCACCTTGAATAGTCTTGCATATCTCCTGATCATGTGCTCTAAATACTGATGAGAGCTGCTGTGAGCTAGGTGCTGCTGGTGCAGTTGCTGTGCAGCCACAGCTACCACGCAACCATAGATTGTGCATGTGCATATGTTCTGGATTTATTGTTTTGTAAGTTCTAATGCAGAAGCTTTTATACTAAGTTAACTGAACTGTTGTATAGTAAGACTAGCATACTAAAATAAAAATTGTCCTTGGTGCAGCTAAGATTCAGGAGGAATTCCATCATCGATCCAATCAACCAAACATCCATGGGGACTTCAAATCAGTAAAGAAAAGCAGGGACTTCCAATTTAAATATTTTGAATTTGGGTTTGCTACAATTGTCCAACTTGGGATGGGCTTACTACAAATAGCATCTAGACATGTGGGAATGAATTTTGGGATATGCTCTTGGAGCTCGTTACTACAACAAAATTTATTGTAATCTTTTTTACTAGCAGCACTTAACTGTTTACCCTTTGTAATTGTTTAATCCTCATTGGAGGATGACTGCAATGAAATACGGTAAATGTAATGAATGAATATGTTATGTAGTTTATTTGTATTAATAATTTTATTGTCTCTGTGGGCTTAATGTTGTGTGTGGTATAATAATGGGCTCATTGGCTGAAACAATAAATTGAAAAATGGGCTGAAAACAGATTGCAAGTGGGCTGAAAGCTGGCTAAAAAATGCCCCATCTTTGATGCTGGGCTGTTAATAAATGGGCTGGGATGCCCACGTCATCATCCATGTAAGCATCCATGATGATGTGGCAATCAATCCGTGATGGTTATTTTTCGTCACAGGAAATGGATTTGGGCTGGGCTAACTAGACCTCGGGCTTTATCATGACGGTTTAAAACCATCACTGATTTTGTTAATCCGTGACGGTTTTCAGTAAACTGTAACGGGGTTAATCCATGACGCTCAATCCATAACGTTCTCTGAAATCATCACAAATGCTGTATAATGACGGTTTTTTGGTGATCCGTGACGAAAATTTTTCATCATGGATTAACAAGTTTCTTGTAGTGTTGTGAGCCTTTTCGGTTGTCTTGCGGAGGCACGCGAGCACACTCGCTGGGTGTAGCCCCCGAGGCCCTAGCCGATCAAGGGAATCGGTCAAGGGGTTAATCGCACTATTATGACGCTAATCTAGGGGTTTATGTAACCTCGTTGTAAGGTAGTCAACTGTTCCCTCTTAGCTAGCTGTAATACCCCGCATCTAAAATCTTCTTATAGTCTGGCTCCTCATGTGGAATGGACTTGCATACACATAGCACATCTCTCTTACAGTTTTCTCCTTGGTTCATGTGAAAAGGTTAACTTTGATGGAGCGACAAGGACTATAAGCGGGCTCTCACTCTCTTAAACTTTCAACGTGGTACTAAACTCAGCAACCACAACCACATTATTGGCTACATGTGCCAACTAGTACAGACAACGTACAAACATCAAGGGTTGATGCTCTAAATACTATTTGTAATGCCCCCCATCCAAAATTTGCTTATGTGCACCGTAAGCTTATGGCATGATCTTAAGGGTACCCTCAAGAATAGAGTCAACTTGTTAGGTCATATGAACTTAAAAAATATAAAAATATTACCCAACACGTTAGTGTAGAAAAAAATTATAGGCATAGACACATGAATCATAGGAAAGTGTAGCCTTTGATGGAGAGCTAACTTATCATTCTTTCTCCTTCTTACTCAATAAAATATTATATGAGCTAGCTCTTGCTCCCTCTCACTCTATCTCATGCGTAGGCATATTATACCTAGTGGGACATAGCTTTAATGCTTCCCGCAGACATATCCATTGCGAAACTTATATTAGTTATATTGCTACCAGCAGGTACAAGGTCCCAAGTTTATTGCCCATTGAGCTACAAGCATTGCCCTTCCCTTGAGCCTTCTTTGGCACATGTTGTATTGGTTTCGGCTTCTTCACTTTTCAGCACTGTAGCAACAACTTCCATATGAGCCGGTGATGCTACTTTGGAGTGGTTCACTGACTTCTAGTTTTGGGGGAGAAAACAAATCAATGAATAGTGATGCTACCGTGCATGAATAATGCCAGCATTATAGAAGCTAAAGCCATTGCGAGCTATGCCAAAGAGGGTCTTAGTTTAGCTTATGCCTAGAGCTCACCTCACTTAAGGTGTTCTGACGCCACTCGTTGGACGAACATACATGTGCTCCTTTTGACCTGTGTCCACAATAGAATGTAATCTTAGGTATATTCTTGGTTAAAGTTCCTAAAGTTTGACCAAATATATAGACAAAAATGTTAATGTTTATGACACCATATGAGTATACTATGAAAATATATGGCAGGAAAAATCTAACGATACATACTTGATATCATAAATTTTGATATTTTTTATATATTAGTCAAACACAAGATATTTTAATTTAATACTTGTCGGCGTTCTAGAACGGGGGCGTGTCTAGAGACGGGACAAGTGAATGATGCTGTGCGTCGGAGCCTCCGATGGTGTGCAAGACGGACACAAGGTTTATACTGGTTCGGGCTGAACGTCCCTACTTCCAGTGCTCGCTGCTGCTCATGTTACTTTGCACCGAAGTGCTTGTAGTAGGGGATACAAGCTAGCCGAGAGAGGGATCGCTACCAAGTCTCTGTCTGTGTGTGTTCGAGTGTTCGAGTGTATGCTTAGTACATTTCCATTATTGGACGTTATCCAACGTGTCTTGTCGAGGGTCCCTCCCTCCCCTTTTATAGTATGCAAAGGGAGGGGTCGGATACAGTATCTGGATATACAAAAATAGAAAGAAAAGACCCCAAGGTGCTCCCTATTCCTAGCTTTCCTCTCAGTTCGTGCATTTGCACAGTCATCGTAGTGGTGGTGGCATGCCGTGGCTGTAGATGTCTCATAGTTGACGTGGCGAGGCCATACCTTGACACGGTGTCATGATGAAGAAGATTTCGTGGCCCAGAAGCTGCGCCGGCAATAAGGTGGGGGGCCTGGATGGTCGTTGCTCCCTGTCCCATTGAGGTGGACATGGTAGGGTGTGGCGTAGCGTAGCTTCTCCCTGTTACTACCGTGGGGGGCGAGAAAGAACCGTGGAAGCCTTGACTGGATCATGCATCAGGTGTTACAAGTTCTCAGGCAATATTGCATGACGCGGCGAGTTCCTGTTCCTTAGCAGGAAAAGGTAGGGGGTCGTGCGTGCCCGTGGCAGTGTGTTATAGTAGGGGGTCAAGCGAAGCAGTAGCTGTGCAAAGGGGTAGAGCGCCTTAATGACGTCACAGGGCTCGGGCGCCTGGATAACGTCATGGGGGTCAGACGAGACGGAGAAGGGTCGGACGAAGTGGAGGAGCGCTGGGGGCCTCGAGCACTTGTTCTTTGGCTTTGGTTTTGAGCGGAGTAAGGCCTAGGCCGGCTGTAATGGGCCGTGGGCTGTAATATTTGTCTTGGTGTGGGTGGTTTTGCGATGAAAATGGGGTACCCTATTTTGCTGGTACCCGACAGTAGCCCCCGAGCCTTTGGAGGAATAAGTTTTATTCTTCTAGAGGCTTAGAGATGAGTGAGCGATTTGTTTCGTGTTCTCAAGAATTTTTCCGGTGGGTGCGAGCGCACCCACCGGGTGTAGCCCTCGAGGCCTTGGAGGGGTAGTGTACCCCTTCGAGGGCTGAGATTCGAGTGCATGATCATAGAGTTGTGGGCAACCTTAGCCGTTCGCTAGGCTGGCAAGGTGGGGTCAGCCCCCGAGCCCTTACTCTATGAAAGTTGGAATATTTCAGAGAACGGGCGTCCTTGACCAACCGTTGGCTGGTCACGGTGGGGTCCGCCCCCAAGCCTCTTCTCTTTGCAATGGTTCTTCATGCCAAGTCCTTCGATTTTCTCCGCGGGCCTCTGAAACTTGGCTTGAAGTATGCAGGCTATCTCAATCACCGTCCACCGACTCTTGGTACAGTTTTTGTGTATTCTATTGGGCCCAAAGAAGGCCTTTCTGGGTGAGTCTTGGGAAAGGTGTTTTCCATTTACCACAGCCCATGGTCAGTCCACAGACGCGCTGGTGATCAGTTGTGTGGGAAGGAAGGTGAAAACGTGCAGTGGTGGTTTTTGTCAGAGGTAATTGAGTGTGGTTTTGACGCGTCGTGGCTTGGTTGGTGGAGAAAGTGGGCGACGGTTTCATGATTTGGAACGTCATGGTCTTGGTGAGAGGAGAGGATGGCGGTTTGTGAATTGAGACCACATTGATTGTCCCGGGAGGCCGTGGAACCGAATGGTTGCTTGGGGTCTATTTATACCCAGCTCAGAGCCCGACCCTTTCACTATCCTTGCCTTCCTTCTCCTATTTCCTCTCCCACTTAGCTCAATCTTGATGGAGCACGGTGACTCGTTGAGGGGGTCTCGGGCCTCCAAGGAGGTGGACGGCCCCCCGGAGGTGCAGCGTCGCAATACTGATGACCAGGCCTTCACCGGGTCAGGCCGCGTGCTGAACACCGATGGCCTTTCCGCCGGCGGCCCCTTTCGCATCGCCGCCATGGCCCAAGCTAGCCCGTCGGTGGTGAAGGAGGCGGAGGAGTGGGCATCGACTGGCGCCATGGCCGCGGATGCCCTCATCAAGCAGCTTGAGGACGCCAATCGCCATGGCATTCGTACGTTCTCTATTCCTCCTCTTGTTTCTAGTTTCTTTTGTGCTTTCGTCTGATAGAAATGGGGTTTTTTCATCAGAGGCGACGACAGAGCTAGAGCACCTCCGTGTGGCAGGGGACTCTTTCCTCAACTTCTTGGGGGTTGTGCCAGGCACCTGGGAGGAGCACCTCTGGAATGCGTGCCACCGTGTCCTTGACGCCATCGAGAGTAGCGTCCGTCGTGGCGCTAGGGTTGCCCTGGCCATGGCGGAGGTGTCGGTGGAGGTAGACCTCACCGGAGTCAGTGGCTTCCCCGCGAGGGAGGAGCTACGCTACCATGAGGACCTGGTAGCGCGCTACGACCCGGCGAGGGAGGCGGTGGCCACCCATGTCTCTGCTGCACAGGTGCTGGCAAGGCTCCCCCTCATTAGGGTTTGTGTTTTGCTTTGCTTGTGGTGCACCGACGCCTTTCATTTTGTAACGGACCTTTTATGATGTGAATTAATCGGTGTTTAGTTTTATCGCTTTTGTTTACATTTTTGGGTTAGCATGTGGTTAGTATAAAACATCATCGGAGCATCACCGGCAGTGAGTTTGGCGGGGTTCCCTGTGAGGAAGGAACCACTCCTGGGTGCGCATAGCATATTAGGGTCCATGTGACTACTGCCATTGCCGCGTCTCGAGATGGGGTCGGTGTCCCTTAATGCCGACACATGAAAGGGACAACCACTAGCCAGACTTTTTTGCCCTCGGGCGCTTCTGGACTCTGGGTGATAGCCCGGATAGACATCGTACCTACATATGGGCCTTGATGGGCCTTTGAAATGAGAAAGTAGTTATGCGTATGAATCTGGGCCTCCAATAATCTTCGCCCGTGCGTCGATCAGGCCAGGAGGCCCAATGCATTCCCCTCGCGCTTCTTCTCTGCAAAGAAGGAGGGGTTGAATAACGGCACGTCATCCCTCTCGCCTAGATTTGAAACGTGGTGCCCGTTTGAGTTGCTAACGGGTTTTTTAGTTCGAGCGGGGCCCCGGTTCCCATTCGATAGGGATCCAACGGAGGTAGTTAGTGACCGATCCCAAACTCTTGACGACTGGTTTAGCAGGGTAACTAGTGTCGTTCAACCGTCTCCGGTGGCTCGTTGCCTTTTGAAAGCATCTAGGCCTCGGGAGTTGGTTTCGATAATTGATGACAACGCATTATTACCATGACTAACGTGTGTTTTGCAGAAACGTTGATAAGTTAGATCATGGGGTTGATAACTGCTTTGGGCACTATGGTATTCATGCCCCTTGATGGAAATCGTTTCGGTTTTCAAAGGATCAACGACAAGATTAAGGATGGTTAGTTCCGGATGTCAAGGTGTTGAGTTACATCCGGAATAGTCGTTAGGATCTTCGCTTCTTTCCTTTGGCCGTACTATAAAGGGGGGCATGAGCGAGTAGCTTGACCTAGGTGAGTCTTTTGTTTAGGTGTGGTGCACACTTGTTAGACTTAGCACAGGTAGCTCAGGTAAAGCTCAAAGTTTAGTTGGAAGCAACTCGGTTCGAGTTGCGTCGTGTTTCGAAGTCGTTTGAGCGGTTTACCCTTGACCAGACACGGTCTCTGTCTCGACCGGATGCGTCTGGTCAGTACTAACAGTCACTGCCTTTTCAACCTGGTTGACCGAACACGGTCCCTATGAGGACTGGACGCATTGATCAGTTTGACATGTGTCTCAGAGGGTAAAACATCTAATCTAACGCGACTAGGAAGTGATCGGACGCGTCCGGTCACGTTCCAGTAAGGTACTTTGCTGACCTAACGCGTCCGGTCATCACTGATCGGACGTGAGCGAGAGTCAGGTCAAAGTACAGTAAGGTTCTTCCACGACCGGACGCGTCCGGTCACCCCTGATCGGTGTGTCCGGTCACTTAGCAATGTCGTTCAGTTTTTCGACCGTTACGTTCAACCGGCGCGTCCGGTCACGTTGACCGGCACGTCCGGTCAGTGCGTATTTTGCTGAGTTGGCAAGTAACGGTTGGATTTGACTATGGGGTGTATAAATACATCCCCTCCACCTCTTTTAGAGGTCTCTTGCTCATTTGTTCAGCTGAGAAACACCTTTCAAGTGCAAGGAAGTACAAGAGCTCTAGTGAGGGTAGTGATTTGAGAATCAAAGTTTGAGAATCCCTCATTAGTGACTAGGGAGTAGCAAGTGTGTATCCATCTTCTCATTAGGCTTGTTGTGGTCAAGTGAGAGTTCTAGCTTGTTACTCTTGGTGATCGTCATCACCTAGAAGGCTTGGTGGTGATTGGGAGTTTGGTGATCATCCGGCGAGCTTGTGGATGACCCAACTCATCTTGTGAGCGGTTTTGGGTGATTCACCGTGACGGAGTGTCTGAATCAGCCCGTAGTGAGCACTTGATCCTTGCGTGGATCAAGACAGAGCTACACCCTTGCGCAGGTGCTCCAACGAGGACTAGTGGGGAGTGGCGACTCTCCGATACCTCAGGAAAACATTGCCGTGTCCCTAACCCTTACTTTCAAGCATTTACTTTTGTGTATTACTTTCATTGCTTGGTTTACTTTTCTAGAATTGTCATGCTAGACTAGGATTAGAACTTAGGGTGCAAAACCTTTTACCGATAGAATCACAAGGAACACTAGTAGGCACTAGGGGTGAACTTTGGCTTGTATGATTTAATTCTTGCAATTAATTTTTAGAGAAACCCAATTCACCCCCTCCTCTTGGGCATCTTGATCCTTTCAATTGGTATTAGAGCCGAGTTGATCCTAATTTAGGCTTCACCGCCTAGAGCAAGATGTCTAATGGGGAAGGACCACCTCCCATCTTTGAGGGAGACGATTTTCCATATTAGAAAATTCATATGGAGGCGTACCTCAAAGCCATAGATGTTGGGTGCCTTAGAGCCATAACCGAAGGGCTTTCCGCTATCAAGGATCCTGCCAACCCAAGTGGTGACGAGGAGAAGTACGACCGGTGGAATGCAAAGGCAAAAAATGCACTCTACCGGGGCCTAGGCAAGGATATCTTCAATCATGTGCGTAATGCCAAAAACGCTCATGAATTGTGGGAGAACCTTTGTGCTCTCTATGAGGGAACTAAGAGTGAGCGTGAGGAACACTATCACATTGCTTTGAAGAAAATTAATTCTTTTGAGATGCTTCCCAAAGAAAGTGCTAATGACATGTACACTCGATTGAATGTTCTTGTAGAGGATCTCAATGCTCTCGAGCTCACTCAAATGAGTCAATCGGATGTTACAAGGAGGATCTTGAGTGTTCTTCCTGTTGAGAAGTATGGTCACATTGTCACCGTGCTTCACCAAAGTGATCTCTCCACCACAACACCGACACAAGTATTGGGAAAGATCAATGCACATGAGATGTACATGCACATCACTCCGGAAGAGGGCTCATCATCTTCCAAGAAGAAGGACTTGGCCTTCAAAGCGAGTCATGACAAGAAAAAGAAGAAGAGCCAAGCCAAGATGGTGCAAGAAAGCTCAAGTGAAAGTGATATTGATGATGCATCACTTGCACTCATGGTGAGAAAGACCACCAAGATGCTTAAGAAGCTTAACAAGAGTGGCATCAAGTTCGATCGCAAGAAGAAGAATGACGAATACTAGCCTGATCTTTCGAGAGGTAACCGGTAAGTTCGATTTGTGGAGATCTCGACGTTGGCGATCCGGCTTCAAATCAGACACGATTCGAACCCTGCAACCGTTACACCACTGCTCCATTGGTTATCAACAAAGCACAACTTGATTGACCTCGCCAAGAAAGCTTTTCCTGCAAGCGAAACGAAGAACACAAGCAAGAAGGTAAAAACACGCAATCTGAAATTGCAAATATGAATGTTGCGAATATCAATAGAGGGTTCAAGAACTTGGTTCCAAAGGACTAATCGACACAGTGGAGGAGATCAAGAACGGGGGCCCTGGATCACTGTAAAAGGATTTGTCACCATAGTTACAATAAACGATTCAGTTTCTCGATGGAAAACTAAACTCTAAACAAAACCCAATTGTCTAACAGCGGCGGCGGCTGTGTTTATAGTCTAAGACTCAACCTAGGGTTAGGAACGGCCAGGGGTTGGGTGCCCACAACTTGGGCTTAAGGCCCGACACGATACATGGCCAATCGGCCTAAAAGACGGCGACACAGCGCCCTGACAGATTCTGGATGGTGACTTGTTTCGATGATTCCCGTTGATTCCGAACATATTTTGACGTAGGACCACTTGGGTTGGCTTCCTTATCAAATAAGCTTTCCATCCATATATGGATCATCAAAAACAGAGTCCGTACGCGTCCTGGGTGACCAGTTCAAGGTAGACTGGTTCTGGATTCCGAGGTGGACTCAAACTCGATTTGGGCCTCCACCTTGGTGACTCAAACCGGATAAGTTTTGGGCCTCCTTCTCGATTTGGATGCCCTTGCTGATCTCCTCAGCCTCCATGTAATTCTCCAAGCATGGTCATGACCTCATCAAAGAAGTTCTTCACAAGTAGCAAAAGGAATCCTATATCCGAGATGGATTGCTACAATTGTGGTGAACTTGGCCACTTAGCTCATCAATGCCCTAAGCCTCCAAAAGACAAGTACAAGAACAAGAACAAGGACAAGAAAAATGATTCAAGTGATGAAGAAGATGAGAAGAAGAAGAACAAGCCATACAAAAAGAAGGATGGCAAGAGGAAAGAGTTTCACAAGAAGAAGAAGGGAGGCAAAGCTTACATTGTTGGTGATTGGCTCACCGACATTGAGTCATCATGTGAGTCCTCTGGTGACGAGAGTGACGATGAGAAAGAGAAGGTCTCTGCATTTGTGATTGGGCCATCATCATCTTTAATGACATCTTCATCACCACCTTTACCGCCACCTTCACCATCATCGTCCACTTCTCACCTATGCCTTATGGCCAAGGGTGAACAAAAGGTACAAAACAATGAGAGTGATGATGATGATAGTGATAGTGATGATGAATATGATGCACCTTCTTATGATGAACTTGTAAAATTGTTGAACAAATACTCTAAAATCATAAGAAGAACTAGAAATGAAAATGATGAGCTACAAAATGAAAATGACTCACTCTCATCTAAGCTTGAGAATGCACAAAAGACTAGTGATGAGCTCAAAGATCAAAATTAAATTATGTCTTCTACTCTCAAGGAGCTCAAAACTTCTAACAAAGAGCTTAGAGATGAACATGATAAACTTGAGAAGAAGCATGCTGAGCTCAACACTAGGAACAACTTACTAAAGGACAAATATACTACATTGAAAATTAATTATGATAGTCTTGTTGTTGGTAATGAGCTTTCTCTTGAGACACATGATGCTACTAACCAAGTTGTTAAGATTGATATAGCTACATCATGTGATGACTTGATTATTGAGAGCATTGAGCAAGGCTCTAGTGGCAAAGGCAAGAATGTGGTTAAGTCTGATAACTATGATGATTATGTCAAGCTCAAGAGTGAAAATGAGATGCTTAGAAATGAGAACAAGAAGCTAAAAGAGTTGATGGCTCTTGAAAAGCAAACATCAAATGAGTCACTTATTGAAGAGAACAAAAAGCTCAAGCAAGAGAAAGAGCATCTCAAGACCGACCTAAGCAAGTTCACAAGAGGCAAACATTTGCAAAGTGAGCTACTCATGAACACCGTCATGAAGATGGATAGAATTGGCATTGGTTACTTGGCAAATCAAGAGAAGAAGGCTAAAGCTCAACAACAACAAAGTAAGTCAAAGCCCAAGCCAAAGAGATGTGTTGAGTGTGGACAAGAGGTTTATTTTGCTCATGAGTGCAAAACTCCACCACCACAACCCTTGCCCAAGCATGCTAGACCCTTTGCTTTCAATGCTCATTACATGCTTAGAAAAGATTCAAGTGGAAAAATGAAAGTCATGTTCTTGGGTCCTCCAAACAAGAATAGTCCTAAGAAAATATGGGTTGCCAAGTCACTAGTTAAGAAAGTCAAGGGTCCCTCTCAAGTTTGGGTTCCTAAAAAAAAGCTTGATCTCTTGTGTGTAGGTGAACTACAAGACCGGTGGATCTCATTGGGTTATTGATAGTGGTTACACTCAACATATGACCGGTGACCCTCATATGTTCACCTTACTTGAAGAGAATGGGGTATGTCAAGAGAAGATCACATTTGGGGACAATTCAAAGAGCAAAGTCAAGGGTATAGGCAAGATTGCAATATCAAATGATCACTCTCTTTCAAATGTGCTCTATGTTGCTTCATTGAGTTTCAACTTACTATCCGTTGGGCAACTTTGTGACCTTGGCTACCAATGCTTATTCACTCCTAATGAAGTGGTAGTTACAAAGACAGATGATAAGCAAATGATTTTCAAAAGCTTTAGATACAACAATCTTTATCTTGTTGATTTCACCTCCGAAGATGCAAACTTGATGACATGTTTGTTCACCAAAACTACACTTGGATGGCTTTGGCATAGGAGGCTTGCTCATGTTGGAATGAACACTCTCAACAAGCTATTGAAGAAAGAATTAGTAAGAGGCTTGAAGGATGTTAAGTTTGAGAAGGACAAACCTTATAGTGCATGTCAAGCCGGCAAACAAGTTGCAAATACTCATCCAACCAAAGCTTACATGTCAACATCAAGAGTATTAGAACTTCTCTATTGTTTGGTCCTACAACTTACAAGAGCTTGGGTGGAAATCTCTATTGTCTTGTGATTGTGGATGACTACTCAAGATACCCTCATGACAAATCTGAAGTGGCCAATTGCTTCAAGAAGTTTGCAAAGAGAGCTCAAAATGAATTTGAAGTCAAGATAAAGAAGATTAGAAGTGACAATGGCAAAGAGTTTGACAACACGAACATTGAATCTTATTGTGATGAGATTGGAATCAAGCATGAAGTTTCATCAACCTACACTCCTCAACAAAATGGTGTAGTTGAGAGAAAGAAATGGACATTGATTACCCTTGCAAGAACAATGCTAGATGAGTACAATACACCAGAAAAATTGTGGCCGAGACAATCAACACCGCATGCTATGCTTCAAATCGCCACTTCCTACAAAAGTTTCTTGGCAAGACCCCCTATGAGTTGCTAAATGGGAAGAAGTCAGACATCTCATTCTTCTGGGTGTTTGGTTGCAAATGCTACATCTACAAAAAGCGTCAACACCTTGGGAAGTTTCAAAGACGTTGTGATATTGGCTTTCTAGTTGGTTACTCATCAAAGTCCAAAACATATAGAGTATTTAACCATGCCACCGGTTTGGTTGAAGAAACATATAATGTGGAATTTGATGAATCTAATGGCTCCCAAGGAGCAATTAAGAATTGTGATGATGTAGGTGATGAACCATTGAGGGAGGCAATGAAGAACATGCCGGTGGGAGACATCAAGCCTAAAGATGATGAAGACGATGTACAAATTGTCAATCCACCATCTTCATCACATGTGCCTCAAGATGATGATAAGAATGAGAGAGTTGAAAATGAAGACACTCATGTCTCTCATGAACAAGCTGAGGCACAAGCTCAAGATGTTGATGCTCCCCAACCCTCTCCTCAAGTGGTTGAAAGAAGAAACTCACCTCTACTTCAAGCACATCCACAAGATCTCATCATAGGAAGTCCTACAAAGGGTGTAATGACTCGATCTCAAAAGCTTGCTTCATTTGTTGAACATCACTCTTTTGTCTCTTGTCTTGAACCTAAGAATGTAGAAGAAGCTCTTCAAGATCCGGATTGGGTGAATGCTATGCACAAAGAATTGAACAACTTCACCCGCAATCAAGTTTGGACACTTGAAGAGCATCCAAAAGGTGCAAGAGTCATTGGAACCAAGTGGGTGTTCCGCAACAAGCAAGATGACCAAGGCGTAGTAGTGAGGAACAAGGCAAGACTAGTTGCAAAGAGGTTCTCTCAAGTTGAAGGTCTTGATTTTGGAGAGACCTTTGCACCTGTTGCAAGACTTGAAGCCATTCATATCCTTCTTGCATATGCATCACATCATGAAATGATACTATATCAGATGGATGTGAAAAGTGCTTTTTTAAATGGCTTCATAAATGAACTAGTCTATGTTGAACAACCTCCCAGGTTTGAAGACCCTAGATATCCTAATCATGTTTATAAGTTGTCCAAGGCTCTATATGGGCTCAAGCAAGCCCCTAGAGCGTGGTATGAGCGCCTCTGGGACTTCCTTATTGAGAAGGGCTTCACTATTGGGAAGGTCGACACCACACTATTCACCAAGAAGCTTAATGGGGAGATCTTCATTTGTCGAGTCTATGTTGATGACATCATCTTCGGATCAACAAATGAAGATTATTGCAAGGAATTTGGTGAATTGGTGTCAAAGGAGTTCGAGATGTCTATGATTGGTGAGCTAACATTCTTCCTTGGTTTTCAAGTCAAGCAAATGAGAAAAGGGATTTTCATCTCTCAAGAAAAGTATACCAAGGATCTTCTCAAGAGATTCAAGATGGAAGAGTGTAAGTCAATCAAGACCCCAATGCCATCTAATGGACATCTCGACCTAGATGAGGGAGGTAAACTGGTTGATCAAACTCTCTACTGTTCTATGATTGGTAGCTTGTTGTACCTTACCACATCTAGGCCCGACATCATGTTTAGTGTGTGCATGTGTGCTCGCTTTCAAGCGTGCCCTAAAGAACCTCACCTAAGTGCCGTAAAAAGAATCTTAAGATATCTTAAGCACACCCAAGCATTGGTCTTTGGTACCCCAAAGGAGCTAGATTCCAACTAGTTGGCTATTCCGATTCGGATTATGCCGGTTGTAAAATTGATAGAAAAAGCACATCCAGAGGATGCCATTTGTTTGGGAGGTCTTTAGTATCTTGGTCATCTAAAAAGCAAAATAGTGTGGCTTTGTCCACCGTCGAGGCGGAATACATTGCCGCGGGGGCTTATTGTGCACAAATCTTATACATGAAACAAACCCTTGTAGACTATGGAGTTGTTCTTGATAAGGTTCCACTTTTATGTGACAATGAATGTGCCGTTAAAATTGCTAATAATCCGGTACAACACTCACGCACCAAGCACATTGATATCCGCCACCACTTTCTAAGAGATCATGTTGCTAAAAATGATATATCACTAGAAGGTGTAAGAAGTGAAAATCAATTAGCGGATATCTTCACTAAACCTTTGGATAAGGCTACCTTTTGTAGGTTGAGAAGTGAACTAAATGTGCTTGATTCTAGTAACTTTAAAAAATGAGCTTGTGTTGTCCCTTGCATTGCATTGCATTGTATTATTTGTCATGTTTAAATTTCTGCAATGCTTCTAGGACTTGTCTAACACGGTTACGATAACCCTCCTTTGGAGGAGTGAAGAAGCCTAACCGTGGATCAAACTTGACAAGCAACCTAGTCTTTCTTTCTCGCTTTGCATTGCATTTGCATGGTTGTTGCTTTGTCGTTTCTTTTTGGTTTTGCTTTGAGCAACCTCTGTGTTCGTCCATGAATAGAGAGAGCATTTGACGCTCCCAAGGGTTCATAAACTCTATTGCATGGCCATATGTTGCTCCTCGGGTGTTTATCATATATTTTCTTAAAAATAATACTAGCCTAAGGCAAAATATTTTAAAAAACTTGAGGGTTTGAGTGAGGTCACTCATATCAGGTTCCAATTGGTGTTTATTTGAGTCTTTTTGTTTTGGAACTTGATTGGGAGAAGTCGCGTCGAAGATCGGATTGAAGAAAGGCATTTTACAGCGACCGGACGCTAGACCGGATGTTGGACCGGACGCGATGCTACTTCATCACTACGTTCAGTCCTGGCGACCACCAGCGCGTCCGGTCATCCCGAAGACTATCTCAAGGATCTATGACCGGACGCTAGACCGGACGCGACGTTGTGACCACTGTGTCCGGTCCCGAACCCCACCACCGCGTTCGGTCGAGAGTGTTGAGTTCCCCAGATGATCTCTGACCGGACTCTGTCAGCGTCCGATCATCTCTAACCGAACACGTCCGGTCACGTCAGGAGCTTACTGGACTCTGACCGGACACTGCTCCATCGCGTTCGGTCAGTCGACCAGCGCGTCCGGTCATCACGTTAAAAGTGGATCTCCCCCTCTTTTAACCGTACGTTTAGATCTAGTTTCTTCGGCCGTCTTCTTTTTCAATCCGCCGCCGCCGCCTTTCCTCCGTGCCCTAGCCTTGCTCGCCGTCTCATGCCGTGCCTCCTCCCGTGTCGTCGTGCCTACTCCCTCCTCCCGCGCCACCGTCGACCGCCGCAGTCGCGCCGCCACAGCCGCTGCTCCTCCTCAACCGCAGCCGCCTCGCCGTAGCCGCACCGCCACAGCTACTGCTCCTCCTCAGCCGCGCCGCGCCGCCGTGCCTTAGCCTCCGGCAGCCGCAGCCGCGCCACCGTCCGTGCACGCCACCACCATCGTGATTGCCGCAGCCACGTGCACCGCCACCAGGCAAGCCTCGCCACCCGGACCGCCTTCGACCGACCATCACACCCGTTGCTTCTCCTTTAAACAACTTCAAGACCTAACCCTAATCCGTTGCGACGGTTTACGACTTCACTTCGACCGTTCTTCGTCGAGGTCTCTTTGCGCGATTTCATCTCTGCGAGGTGATTTCACAGTGCCTTGATCTTCCAATTAGGGTTTGCCAATGACGTTCCGTTGAAATTCTAATTCATCATTTGTTTGTCTCGGCACTTCAGCGCTCATCCTGTGTTTCCGTGGAACTCGCGCGCATCAAGGTCCCTTATCTTTTCACCGGAATCTCGCCTATCCGAGGTAGCTATCGTGATCTATTCTTTTCTTATATCGTATGCTTGCTTTCATAAGGACCTCGCTCATCTGGTAGTTAAAATATAATGCTTAATACTAGCTCTATCTATTCCATCTTTACAGAGAGTCTTGTCGGTGCTCTGTGTGTGACAGTTGATCAGATTTGAATCCAAGGCCAAGCCTGTGGATACGGATTGAGGCCAAGCCTCACGAGTGTCAGTACACTATCTTTCACTATCAGGGTTTTCTTAGTCCCAGAGGTTGGTCAGTATGGTTCGCTACAAGAATGTTGGTGGTGGACCGAGTGACGGGACGAAAGTCCTCCTAGGTTGACAGAGGTAGCCCATGGCAAGTGCAAGAAGATAGCCACCAAGAAGAGAAAGAGGACACCCACTGAGGCAGAGATAGCACAGGTAGTCGCTGATGTAGCAGAGCTTGCAGAGAGAGGTGACAGAAGCAGTGGGATTCACATTGGCGAGCGTCGCTTTCATCTTGAAGGTCGACAGCTCGGTACTAAAGCCACAGAGGGGATAGAGGACCCACCTGCAAAGCAGCCCACAGAGGACATAGAGGAGATATAGGAGCAGACCATTCATACTTCACCGCGTCGTCGCTCAGGACATACGCGAGCTCAGGTGACTCCTAGGCCAGAGGGCCAGCGACGTGGAGGTCGTCCACCTCCTAGGGCTCGAGGTCATACCCCAGTCGAACACTTTGACTTGAGGGGAGCTACAACACGCTAGGTACAGGCTCTTCGTTTTGTTGAGGTTGGTCGGTGGTTCCTACCTCAGCGGGACCCCTGAGCTTCAGAGGGCTTCTACACACCTCTGCATGAGGATTTCTACAGAGCCTATGTTGACAGCGGGATTGCATTCAGACCTCAGAGGGTTTGTCAACTCGAGGCTTTAGTTGAGGTTGTTGGTGAGCAGCTCCGTCCACACTTGTCCTTTCTACCTGGTTTGTCAGACTTTCTGGGACGGACTGGAGCTTACTGTGGGACTTGGGTCAGAGAGTTCTACTCTTCACTTTGGATTGACCCTCTCATGAGTTTATACACTTTGCATTCCAAGGCCGTGACCGTAGACTATACAGCACCAGGGTATGGGAGATACTCAGACTCTCTGCTTCAGAGACGAAGATTCACCAGTTGTGCTTTGGATAGACTTCACCACCGAGACATCCTCACGAAGGTATAGTACCACCCATAAATATGATCAGACCTTGCTTCCATGAGCCGTTTGGCGAGGGGTCCAGATGTACACCTGCCAGCTTGACACCCCTTGCTAGAGTGCTTGATGCCATTGTGAGGCGGACTCTTCTTCCGAGACTAGGATACAGAGAGGGCCTAACACATATGCAGCTATGGGTTGTTCATCACCTCATCTCTCAGACACCGTTTGATATTTGGGATCTGATGCTATGTGAGATGGAGGACACTTTGGCAGAGGGCTTCAAGGGTCATCGGCAGTTACCATATGCGCACTGGATTTGCTTTATTATTCGTTCTGCGTGTGACCTGCCTGTAGAAATTAGGGCTGAGATATCTGATACCACTACTACATTCCTAGAGTATGATATTCGACGGTTGTGGGCTTCAGTGACTAGAAAGCAGGCACCTAGGCCGAGACAGCGTCAGAGGCCAGAGGTTCTAGAGACAGTAGCTGAGCAGGACGAGACCGTTGAGGGTCTTGCTGAGGCCGAGCTTGTAGATCTTGATACTCAGCCAGCTGATCTAGTTGAGGATGACGCCACTAACAGCACAGATGAGGACTACCAGCCTATTCCTCGGTACTGCTCTCCTCGATCTCATGACCATGAGGCCAGTGGTTCAGGATCAGCCTTTCGCTCAGACCTAGGCATGGTGGCTATTCTTGAGAGGCTGACCCAGGCCCAGGAGAGGCAGGAGGTTCAGATGCAGCGACAGGCTCAGGACACAGCAGCTGCATTTGCTTAGATCCAGGCTCGTCAAGACGAGTTCTAGAGGCAGCAGCTGGAGTTTCAAAGGCAGCAGTTTGAGATGCAGAGGCAGCAGACAGCCACCCAGCAGCAGTATCTTGAGCTCATGTGACACCTCGTCACTGTTGGGGTTCCTCCACCACCGTCTGTCCTTACTCTAGCACTTCAGTCCAGTGGACCTCAGAGTCAGGGACAGCCGAGCTTTCAGTTTACCTCTCCCCAGCAGTAGGTTCCTCAGACCTTTCAATCGCCGAGCTACACTCCTATTCAGACGGGGTTCACTCCACCAGCTTAGCCTAGACCTCACCTTCTGTCGGGCACTCCTTTCACTGACTTGAGTGCCTCCTACAGTGAGTTGACTGGTCAGCTGATACCCTCGCACACCACTGTTGTGATCTCTTCAGGGATGTTGGCTTCCGAGACTGTGGCTCTTCTAGTGTCAGGGACCAGGACTATAGAGACAGTGCCGTCATCAGTTGCCTCGATAGATCCTCCCACAATTGGTGTTTTCCAGGCTTAGGTGACAGAGACTGCTCCTATTGTTGCTACTACGTCTTCAGTTCCTGCACCTGCTCTACAGACCCAGACTGCTTCACTGCCACATGTATCTACAGAGGGTCAGCGTGACAGCTCAGAGTCTGAGAAGGATACTTCATAGTTTGTGATCACTCCACGCTCCTTAGCACCCGACACGACAACTTCTGTTCCCCTGTCGGATCCTTAGTTTTGTTTTTGGCGTTTGATGCCAAAGGGGGAGAGAGAGTAGATTCAGGGGGAGTGTTGATAGAGGGTTTCGTTTTTTGTGTGCTACTTTCATGCATCATGTTTACTTTTCTAGCCCTGCATTGTGTGACATGTGTGCTTGTGAGATCTTTGTTATATATCATGTCACTTAATTGGTTCTAGCTCATAAGGTTGTGCTTCTGTGCCTTACTCCGATTTCATATGAGCTATGTTTTATGTGTACTAACTCTACATGTTTTATCTTGTGAGTACACTCAGTTGGCTTGGAACACATAAGCAATTCCTAACTCCTTGTGCTTATTGCTTTTTGCTTATGTGAACCAAGCATGTTCAAAAACCTCAACTCTTAAATCTTGTGAATCTAAGTGTTGTCATCAATCACCAAAAAGGGGGAGATTGAAAGCATCTAGGCCCCGGGAGTTGGTTTCGGCAATTGATGGAAACGCATTATTACCATGACTAACGTGTGTTTTGCAGAAACGTTGATAAGTTAGGTCATGGGGTTGATAACTACTTTGGGCACTATGGTATTCATGCCCCTTGATGGAAATCATTTCGGTTTTCAAAGGATCAACGACAAGATTAAGGATGGTTAGTTCCGAATGTCAATATGTTGAGTTACATCCGGAATAGTCGTTAGGATCTTCGCTTCTTTCCTTTGGCCGTACTATAAAGGGGGGCATGAGCGAGTAGCTTGACCTAGGTGAGTCTTTTGTTTAGGTGTGGTGCACACTTGTCAAACTTAGCACTAGGTAGCTCAGGTAAAGCTCAAAGTTCAGTTAGAAGCAACTCGGTTCGAGTTGCGTCGCGTTTCGAAGTCATTTGAGCCGTTTACCCTTGACCGGACGCGGTCTCTGTCTTGACCGGATGCATCTGGTCAGTACTAACAGTCACTGCGTTTTCAACCTGGTTGACCGGACGCGGTCCCTGTGAAGACCGGACGTGTTGATCAGTTTGACACGTGTCTCAGAGGGTAAAACATCTAATCGGATGCGACTAGGAAGTGATCGGACGTGTCCGGTCACGTTCCAGTAAGGTACTTTGCTGACCTGACGTGTCCGATCATCACTGATCGGACGCGAGCGAGCGTCAGGTCAAAGTATAGTAAGGTTCTTCCATGACCGGACGCGTCCGGTCACCCCTGATCGGTGCGTCCGGTCAATCAGCAATGTCGTTTAGTTTTTGGATCGTTACGTTCGACCGGCGCGTCTGGTCATGTCGACCGGCGCATCCGGTCAGTGCGTATTTTGCTGAGTTGGTAAGTAACGGTTGGATTTGACTATGGGGTGTATAAATACATCCCCTCCACCTCTTTTAGAGGTCTCTTGCTCATTTGTTCAGCTAAGAAACACCTTTCAAGTGCAAGGAAGTGCAAGAGCTCTAGTGAGGGTAGTGATTTGAGAATCAAAGTTTGAGAATCCCTCATTAATGACTAGGGAGTAGCAAGTGTGCATCCATCTTCTCATTAGGCTTGTTGTGGTCAAGTGAGAGTTCTAGCTTGTTACTCTTGGTGATCGCCATCACCTAGACGGCTTGGTGGTGATTGGGAGTTTTGTGATCATCCGGCGAGCTTGTGGATGACCCAACTCATCTTGTGAGAGGTTTTGGGCGATTCATCGCGACGGAGTGTCAAAGAATTAGCCCGTAGTGAGCACTTGATCCTTGCGCGGATCAAGGGGGAGCTACACACTTGCGCGGGTGCTCCAACGAGGACTAGTGGGCAGTGGCGACTCTCTGATACCTCGGGAAAACATCACCGTGTTTCTAACCCTTACTTTTAAGCATTTACTTTTGTGTATTACTTTTCTTGCTTGGTTTACTTTCCTAGAATTGCCATGCTAGACTAGGATTGGAACTTATGGTGCAAAACCTTTTACCGGTAGAATCACAAGGAACACTAGTAGGCACTAGGGGTAAACTTTGGCTTGTAGGATTTAATTCTTGCAATTAATTTTTAGAGAAGCCCAATTCACCCCCCCTCTTGGGCATCTTGATCCTTTCACCTTTTTTGATAAAATACCCTGGACCGGTGTTCATCAAGACTCGAACATGGATCAAAGAGTCCCATATGGTGCTCGGTGCAACCGGGTACTGGCCGCTAGTGTGCCACTCCTCATTCCATCCCTCACTCTGTTGGCTTGGAGCGACTGTTGAAACCCCTCCGCAGGGCTAGCCAATGAACTCTAGAGCCGGATTCGGATCGTGCGCAAATGATGCAGCATGATGCATGTATGACCATGATGCATATAATGACTTTGTATATACAGTATTGCAAGGGATATGAAGAAAAACTTAAAGGAAGATTTTTAAGAGTAGCTTAATAGCAGTATTAATAATGAAAATAACAGGAGGTGGCTCGGTGATTGTTTTACCAACTTCTGTCTAGGGACCTAGTCCTTCCCCTTATGCCCCTGAAAGCTCGTGGTCGTCGAAGCGATCAATAAAGTCATCATTGCATGGCTCGTCGTTGAGGAGGTAGTTGTTGATGCGTAAAAAGTGTTGCATCTCTCGAAGCCTGGTGAAGTCGGTGCCGCCTTTGTCGTCGTTGTCGGAGTCGGAGTCGAGGAAGTCGGAGTTGGAGCTTGTCTCGGCCAATGCCAGGACGTCGGCAATGGAGCGCACGAGCTGTTGGGGTAGATCCTCCAGTACCTCTCCTGTCTCTAGATTGAGATGATAGATATTTGTTAACGATTTACAAACCTTCTTGTCGTGGCAGGGTTGGCCGACTCGTGGTACGTTGGGGTAGCTAAACTTGTCAGGCTATGTGCCCTTCAATTCGTCAGAGTGGAGTCGTAGGTTGGCCGTCGGCTCGGAGAAGCTGGCAGGCTCGTCGGTCAGTGGAAGGAGGTCAAGGTCGTAGCCCTCCCCGACGACGACGAACTCAAGGCTCCCAAACCAGATGTGGGAGCCCGGAGCAAAGCTGATATCGTTTTTGGCCATCGGAGACTTGGAGTAGAACGTGACGCACTGAGCTCCCCTACCTGGCGCGCCAACTGTCGGCGTTCTAGAACGGGGGTGTCTAGAGACGGGACAAGTGAATGATGCTGCGCGTCGGAGCATCCGATGGTGTGCAAGGCAGACACAAGGTTTATACTGGTTCGGGCCGAACGTCCCTACTTCCAGTGCTCACTGCTGCTCGTGTTGCTTTGCACCGAAGTACTTGTAGTAGGAGGATACAAGCTGGGCGAGAGAGGGATAGCTCCCAAGTGTGTGTGTGTGTGTGTTCGAGTGTTTGAGTGTATGCTTAGTACATTGCCATTGTTGGACGTTATCGAACGTGTCTTGTCGAGGGTCTCTCCCTCCTCTTTTATAGTATGCAAAGGAAGGGGTCAGGTTACAGTATCTAGATGTACGAAAATAGAAAGAAAAGGCCCTAAGGTGCTCTCTATTCCTAGCTTTCCTCTCAGTTCGTGCATTCGCACAGTCGTCGTGGTGGTGGTGGCATGCCGTGGCTGTAGATGTATCACAGTTGACGCGGCGAGGCCATACCCTGACACGGTGTCATGATGAAGAAGATTTCATGGCCCTAAAGCTGCGCCGGCGAAAAGGTGGGGGGCCTGAACGGCCGTTGCTCCTTGTCCCGTTGAGGTGGACATGATAGGGTGCGGCATAGCGTAGCTTCTCCCTGTTACTGCCGTGGGGGGCGAGAAAGAACCATGAAAGCCTTGACCGGATGATGAATCAGGTGTTACACGTTCCCAGGCAATCTTACACGACGCGGCGAGTTCCTGTTCTTTAGCAGGAAAAGGTAGAGACCAGTGCGTATCCGTGGCAGTGTGTTACAGTAGGGGGTAGAGCAAAGCAGTAGCTGTGCAAAGGGGTCGAGCGCATTGATGACGTTACAGGGCTTGGGCGCTTGAATGACGTCACAGGGGTCAGATGAGATAGAGAGGGGTCGGACGAAGTGGAGGAGCGCTGGGGGCTCGGGCGCTTGTCCTTTGGCTTTGGTTTTGAGCGGAGAAAGGTCTGAGCCGGCTGTGATGAGCCATGGGCCGTAATATTTATCTTGGTGGGTGCTTTTCTGATAAAAATGGGGTACCTTATTTTGCTGGTACCCGACAATACTATACTGGAATTGTATTTTTTTCTTGAAACACACGTCATGTCAGGAATCCTACTGGCAGCCACTATCACCACCTATCTCTATCTGGTCCCTAGCTGCAGGCACGCAGAGACGCACGCACTCCTTCATCCGCCATGTGCTGTGAGTGCCCACGTGACGCCATCTATCCTGGAAGTGCCTGCTTGTCGCCAATCCAAGGTCTTTTTTAGTTCGGTTGAAAAGTAAAAAACTTTTCAAGATTTTCTATCATATCAACTCTTTGCACGTATGTATAAAGTATTAAATATAGGTAAAAAAATTAATTATATAGTTTGTTTGTAACTTAGGAGACGAATCTTTTGAACTTACTTAGATCATGGTAACACAATAATTACCTACTACAAACGAAAGTGTTATAGAACTTTTCAAGCAAATTTTTTACCATCTAAACAAGGCCTAAGGAAAAGTCAGCAGCTCTTAGTGTATCCAGTTCAGCATAATATATACGATCGGAAACACAGGAGCGTATATATGAATATGATCGGCAGTAGCTATCTGTGTAGCTGAAAGCTGACGGGCCAGTATCCAGTTCAGCATTTTCCCACACCGCTGCTGCCATCTACTTGAAGCAACAAGAGCAATAAGTGATGAATGAGCTCAAGCCTTGATCTGAGCTGGTTTAACTGCACTGTCAGGTTAATATATATAAAACCGATAAATCCAAATTTTCAGTTTAAGATAGGCCCCGATACAAAACCGATAACGGCTAAAAATTTCATTGATTTGAGTTCAGCACGATAGAATTTTATCCCACAAGCTCGTGTCAGTCCAAAACCGAGTAGGTAAAATTCTATTCTATTTTTTTTTCCAACCTTCATCATCCCAGCAGCCGCATTTTCAGGGCTCGTCTCCTGGCCCCGCATGCCCTGAAAGTGTAATATCATCTCATTTCTATACTATTTTGTGTTGTTTTTTGGACTCAAATGGTTACGAGATATTCTGTATAATTTTCTACACAAATTAAGACTTTTCTTTTAAATGTTGGGTGAATTTTTTCTATCACCATAGATTTTCGATATTTCCGATATTTTCAGTTCTCAGTTGCCACTAATATTTTTCAAATATCGATAATTAATAATGTAAATATATGCACACACACAATGCATGCACCTCGATCATGCATGCCAGCAGACAAGCAAAGCAACTAACTCGATCGTACAGGAGTGCAGGAGCAGGACTGATTAATGATAACTCTCTGGGTAGCCACCATACAATGCACCGATGGAAGGTTGGGCCTTGGGCGAGCATTGAGCAACGCTCGCTCAGTGGCTCGTCGCCATCGTCCAACCGCCGGCTACAGCCTCAGCTCGAGGTCGGGCTCCTCTTCGGTCGTCGCCTTGCTGGGTGCCTCCACGCGCGCCAGCAGTATACCCCTGGTCCAGTTGATCACGTCGACATCTGTCATCTCAAGCTCCAAGCGCGGCGTCGTCGCCGCGGGGGCAGCGGAACTGTAGTACGGCTCCCCAGCTCTGGCGCCACGCGCGACGACGTCTGTCCCAGCGCAGTGCTGGGCACCTGCCACCAGCGTGGACGTGGGGGGAACCGCACCGCCGCCGGCCGCGCGCGCCACCTCGAGCTCGAGCGCGGCGGCGTAGGAGGTGCCGTAGGGGTTCCAGCGCCCGGTGACGCGCTCTTTCTTGTGCGCGTTCTGGTGGCCCCCGAGCGCCTGCGACTTGAGGAACTTCTTGCTGCAGAAGAGGCACGGGAACAGCCGCGCGCCGTTGCCGTCGACGAGGCCGCCGCTCGAGTCGACGACGGAGGAATTAGGTGGAAGTGGTGGAACACCATGAGAGGACTCCATGCAGGTCCCGCGTCAGAGATTCGCTGCTGCTTTTATTATGGACTACCAGTAGTGTGCCGTGTCACGGCGGAAATGCTTATGTTCTGCAAATGGAGATGGTGGGGTTTCCTATATAGATTTGGATGGAACAGCAGATAAATCTTCCTAGCATCAATTACATACCAAATTTAAATGGACCAAGAGAGGGAAGGGCAGTGCGCGGGTTGACAGATGGTAAGCCACTTTACTATTTATAGGAGGGAAAGGCCACACTCACAGCGAGACACTCGAAAAGACGGTGTCCTTATTTGTTTAGTGTCTCCATAGAACAAAACATCTTCTGCTAGCATCAATTATTAGCGTTCATGCGTCCAATGATGATAAGGAACCTGATTCAAATAATACGTATTGAAATAGATAATGCAAACATTATATAAATGTCTGAACTATAAATAGTTAAGGTGACTATGCGATAAGGTGTACTTCCTCCATCCCACGATAAATAAGTTCCGAGAAATTTTCAGACAAATTAAGGAAGTTGGCAAAAGACGCATGCACCTTCATGGAATATCTCTTGAATTTGACAGTTATCTTTTGCACGCATCCATTATTATCTTCCGTATTAGGAGGCAGTGTTCCATGTTTGTGTAGAATGTTATTTGTTTTGGAACAAATTTAAAACTTAGAAAGTTATTTATTTTAGAGAGTATGTTCCGCTACAAGCTTATCACGGCCGGATTTTAAAAATAACAAGTAGTGATGGTTAATTATCAATGTCGGGTGGCAATACAATCCGGTAGTGGTACCATCACTACCAGTTTGTAGTACTAACCGGCAGTTATTCATTTCCCAGACCTGAAAATTTGTTTCAACATGCTCAAGTCCGCAGTCTATGTCTGCTCCACTCCCCCCTTTATATTCTTTCTCCCTCTCACGGTCGGCCTCCATCCTTGGTCCTCCTCCTCCTCCTCCTACTACCACTACTACACACAGGGGCATGGGCGGGCGGCCTCCCTAGCCAGCACATGGAAAGTGTTGGTGGAGCTACCGAGCAGGCGATGGACGTGGTGGTGTGGATGAATCGATGATGTGTATAGTGCCCCTTTGTCTCTAATGTGTTGAAACTCTCTCAATATATAATTTGATTAATCTCTCCCTTTCTCTCTATGATGTGATGAATCAATATATATGTTGTGTTAATCCCTCTATCTCTGTGATAAATCGATCTGGTGATGTGTTCAATCTCCCCCCTCTCTGTGTGTTGGGCACGGGTGGTAGATTCGGTGGCCCGGCATGGTATAGTGGCGGCCCTAGCGGCGTGGGACGCGGGCACAGGTGGGTGCACCACAAGATATGTGTCATTTATGACGTTTATGCCATGGCATCCGATGAAAAGGTCACTAAATCAAAAGGTGAAAATATTTCAATAAATATCTCTAGGTTTGTCATTAACCTATCACTACAAAATCATTTTTAGAGCACGTCCATTTTAGTGCAAAGACGGATCTATCGAAACCTGTCTCTAAAAATATTTTCTGAGTTGTCTTGCCACTGGAAATCATTTTTAAGAGATGGCTGAAAAGGGCCAGTAGCCTCTAAAATGCCCTCTGTTTTTGGAGGCAGGTGGAAAGTCGATCTGTCACTAAAGATGTTATTTCTATTGAAGGTTATGCTTTCCAACTGCCTCTAGAAATGGAGGCATTTGTAGAGGTGGGTAGAAATTCGACCTGTCTTTAGAAAATAGATTATAGAGATGGGTTAGCAATAGCAATTTGGTCTGGCTCTGAAAATAAGTATAGAATAGTAAAATTCATATTTTTGTCAACTCAAGTCAGATGAATAAAAATTTATATTGAAGTCATAGTACTTGAAGAAATCTACAACTTATATTCTTAGAACATTCTTAGAACAACTTTCAGTAACCAAAATTATGTTCTAAGAATTAATTTTTCTTGAATTTTTAATGACCTCGGTTGATGAAACAACCTAAACCAGAGTTGTAGTACTTGAAGAGAATTAAATTAATTCAAATTTCATCATTTGAAATTATTTATAGCTCAGAAAATTTGTTTTAATTTTTTAGGTTCTGAAATTTATTTTTTTTAATTTTTCAAATGATCTCGGATGGAGAATTGACTTAAACCAGAGTTGTAGTGCTCGAAGAGATCTAAAACATTTTAATTTACACTTTTTCATTTAAAGTCATCTATGGCCCAAAAATTTTGTTCTAATTTTCCATATTTTGAAATTTGTTTTTTTTAATATTTTCATATGATCCTGGATGGATAAATGACATAAAACCATAGTTGTAGTTGAAGATATCTAAAATTTGTCAGTTCAAACTTCTTTCATTTAAATTTATTTAGAGTCTCCAATATTCCTTACATATTCGCTAAAGTAA
This sequence comes from Saccharum hybrid cultivar R570, assembly GCA_038087645.1. Lineage (NCBI taxonomy): Eukaryota > Viridiplantae > Streptophyta > Magnoliopsida > Poales > Poaceae > Saccharum > Saccharum hybrid cultivar. The sequence goes on from JAQSUU010000357.1 coordinate 4,699,308, forward strand.
ATAAAAAAGGATTGTATCAGCTACTCACGAGTGACTTCTCGTGACTCTAAGGTAGTGTTTGGTTGGGCGTCAAGGTGGAGTGGGATGGTACCGTCTCTAATTTGTGGGATGAAAGGACTCCATTTGTGTTTGGTTGAGTAAAGATAGGACATACCCGTTTTCTGTTTAGTTTAGAGACATTAAAAATGGAATGATAAGTGAATAACTGGTGTTGCCCATTTGCTAGTTTTCTATTTATTTTCCCTCTCTTTTTCTCACCATATCCCTTCAGCCGCAAGCTTCTTCCACGCAACATCCCGCGACTCCTCCGCGCGACCGCACAACAGGGTCGGCTTGCCTGCCGGCGACCTACAGCAAGGCTGCCCCATGCCTCCTCCACCACAGCCCGGACACGCACCGCCCAACGCTTCCTCCGTGCGGCACCCTAAGCCTCCTCCACCAGTGGGGTTGGAGCTCTTGCGGCGACAGCAAGACCGGCCCCAAGAGCTGGCCCCACGCGCCGTTGGGCCGCCGCTCGTCCGCTCGGTGCCGTGGCCGGAGCTCGCCCGCGCACCAGTGAGGTCGCAACTCGTCCACCCCGCGGTGAGGTCAGAGCTTGCCCTCGCGGTGGCGGCGCGCACAGCTCGCATGTGCGGTGGCGATGGCGAGGCTCTCCCAAGCATCCACGCCCAGTGCGTCTCCTCTTCTTCCTTACCTATGCCCATCACCCGCCTCCTCTTCTTCATTGTGAGCTTGTCCCACCTGGGGCGACCCCGTCCGTAAAATTTTTACGGACGGGGTCGTCCCGAATATGTACAGAATATTTGGACCTGGATGTCCCTGCACCCATTGTACTCCCAACCAAGCAGTTCTGATCCTAGAGCCATCCCATCCCTACTGGTCCTCGCATCCAAATGCTACTGTAGTGCTAAGGAAGGTGTCTTGAGTTTGGTCTCCGCATGGTCACACGCACATGTAGTTTCCTAGGGAAAGGCTAGCGTCGGAACGTCCAGACGAGGGCTAGTATTTGGACGCCCACGCCGCACACCTACGCTGCTTCACATGGGGGCTTGCGCCGCTCCATCTCCCGCGCCTGCTCCATGTCCCGCGCCATCCCGTCTCGATCTACGCCCGCACGGTATGGCGCTCGCGCCCCCTCCACACCCACGCGCATGGAGGCAGGCCCAACAGCTGCAGCAAGCAACTCCTATAGATGGGTCCCACTATAACATGTGCAATGCTAGATCTACTTATGCAACATCTATATGATACATTTGCAACATACATCCAAAACAGTTGAAACACTTGCGAAACACCAGGAAAAAAACTTGAAAAGCACGTGTGTAGCCATTGCAAACATTCAGATGAAACCACTTGCAATATACATATAAAAACATTTAAAACATTTGTATATACATGCAATATCCGGAACTACTTTTGAAACACCCAGATAAAACACTTACAACATATGTCTGAAACAGATGAAACATTTGGAACCTACACTTGAAACATACACGTATATGCAACATGTGCAACATGTGGATCTACTTTTGCAACATCGATGTGAAACACTTGAAGCACACCTTTGAAACATCTGAAACACTTGAAACATGTGCTTGCAACATGGGCTTTCCAACGCAATATCACTTTGCTGCTTGGACCAATGGAGGCTCATCATTATGAAGCTCAACGCCGGTGCGGAGGTCGGTGACGGCGCATCGAGCTTGCGGGAGCCCCAGCAGAGGCACTACGCTGGGCGAGCACCCACGCGAGGCCGCGAGAGCAGCGCTGGGCGAGCACCTGCGCGAGGAGCAACTGGCGAGCACGGCGGCATGCTTAGCGAGCATCCCCTGCAGCACCTCTAGCGAGTAGTCAGCAGCCGACGAACACCCCCTACCTGGCGAGCACCCCCTGCCTGGCGAGCATGGGAGTTCGGAATGGGGAGGAGAGTCACAGGCTCCACGATGGAGAGACGGAGGAGAGAGAGAGGAGATGGAATCGGAAAGGATAAGTCTGGCTGGCTGACGGGAGTAGATATTTATATGGTGGGAAAATACATGGACAATGTGAAGGCACATAGCATCTGTTCGTCCAGGCGCGGAACGGACGCCCGCGGTGGAGCATTTCCGGTTTTCCTAAGGTTATTTTTCTTCTATTTTTTGACCCTAGCAAATCCTAAAAATAATTTCTGGTTCCAATCAACCCCTAAAAATCGATCTCCAGTGACGGCTAGTTGTTAGCTCACCTCTAAAAATCGATTTCTAAAAATGGTTGGATAGTTGGCTCTAAAAATCGTTGATTCGTGGAGACGTCAGGCCAATTAGCTGGCCGCATGTACAAATTCATTTTAGCCACATCTGAAATTGCACGAAGGATGAATGCACGCTGATCAAGGGCGAGGTAGCGGAAGTGGAGAGGTGTATTAACCATGCATGTTGACGCAAGCTGCTGTGGCATGCATATATATCCCGACAGGTCTCCCACAGTCGCCGGTCGGTGTCGTGCGCCGGGCCATGGAGGTGCGAAGCTGCAGGATGCTGGTACGAACAGGCCCGGCCCTTGGGGGGGGGAGGGGGGGGGGTGCGCGGGAGGGGCGGCCGTTCTGGGTCCAGAAATTGGATGGCCCCCAGGTATGTATAAGTAGTAATAGGTATTGTACGCGAGACATGAAACGCCATGCCAACTCCGCGTGATTACGCGCCGCGAGTTCACGACCGGTGACCTTCCACTTTCCTTCTTGCGTGCGCGAGTCCTTCCAGTTTCCTTTCTTGCGTGCGCGTGACGTGAAGAGCGGAGCCGCGGAGGGGCCTGGCAGCGTGCCGTCCGTCGAGCGGAGAAGTGACATCGTGAGAAGGTCAGGCCCCTAGACGGAGTTCCTTGTGTGCTTATCGGCTGATCGCCTGATGCCCTGATCGGCTGATCCCCAAATTCCCTCATCTCTGTTGGGCTTTGCAGCAGGCAGTAGTTCCAGCAGGCTGCAGAAAGGTACGAATCTAGATTCTTAAATTTATTAGTTACTAATTATTTCTCACGTGATCTCTATTTTATGAAATTATAGTTACTAATTGTTTCTCAATTTTAACAGTACCATGCCGTCAAGAAAATATCCTTCCGGGCATGACAAAAGAATGAAGAAAAAGCGAATAGATGCTTTGGTAGAATCACAGAGAGGGGCCTTTCATAAATTTCTTAAGAGAAATACAAGCACTTCAAGTGATCCAGATGCATTGGCGATAGTTGATGTGGAGGAACCAGCTAATGCTAATCCAGAAGATGAGGACCATATGGAAGACAATGTTGACATCGACATGGATGAACATAATGTGAGTGATCATGAGCACGCATCAGCTGAAAGAAGCTTCTCAAAATTAAAATTGTTAAAGAACTATTTGAGATCTACCATGTCACAAGAGAGGTTGAAAGGATTGGCAACATTATGCATTGAGAAGCTATTGTTGGATGAGATTGATATTGAAACCATCATCAATGACTTTGCTTCAAGGAATGTTATAAGAAATTTTTAAGGTAATTTAATATGTATACAAAATATTTTATATGAATATTACTTTTGCATCTAGTTTACTGCTTATTAATAACATTTTGTATATGTGTGTGTATATAGTACCAATAGATAGTACTAGTAGTATTATCATATTTATATAAAAGGGTCCAAAATTCTAGGTTCGTTTCAGGTCCAAAATTACATAGGACCGGCCCTGGGTACGAAAGAGTGCACGACGACGACGACGGCAGCGGCCCTGCTCGCAATGAGGACTCCAACTCAAGACTCGCCGGAGGCCGACACCGCAGGTGCCACGGCATGTGCTGCCGCTGTCGCCTGTACGCACGACGCTGTTCCTTGCTTGTTCGCCGCCGTTCCCATTCCCCTCCGATAGATGCCGACCAGCCACCATGGGCGGCGTCCCGATCCCCCACCGTCTCGCTCCGCTCGACAGGCCACACAAGGACAGTTGTCGCTAGCACCTAGCACTGGCAGCAGCGCGCACTGCACGGGTTATTCTTATTCGTCGCTACAAAATCTAGTGTACCTAAGCTAGACACCGGCGAGAGCTTGTTCAAAAGCTGTGGACTTTATACCACTGATGACAAGGGAAGAACAATCTGTTTCAATGATGATCCTCGTCGTACCAATAGAGCTGAGGTTGCCTCCATAGCTATCCGGCAAGTCACTATCTCGGCACACTGGGCATCATATACATCTATTGATCTAGCGCCAGCCATGACCACTGAGCCTTCACGATCACGAGAAATAAAACCCCAACTGCGCTCTTCTTCTGATTGGTAAGAAAAACACCATTAATTTTTATTTAGATTATCTATGGCATTGATGGTCAGCCTGGGCATTCGGTTAATCGAAACCAATCGGTTCGGTTCCACGGTTCTTCGTGAAATTCGGTTATCAGAGAACAGAGTACCGACCGGTTAGTTAGAAAGTTTGGAACCGACGAATTTCGGTATCGGTTAGTTAACCGATCCGAGATTACACAGCAGCGAAGCACAAGGGAAAAATGAAAAAATGAAAAAAAAAAAAATAGGGCAGCAGTCGCTCCTCGCTCCAGATCCGGTCCTCCTCTGCCCTTGCCGGCAGTAGAGGCGGAGGGCTCCAGTCTAGGCCCGGCGGCATCTTCCCAGCTCGCCACCTCGCCTCCACACAGTCCACGCCGCCGGCCACCTCACCTCCACGCCACCGGCTGGGACTGGGTTCGGGTGCCGCCGCTTCGGATGGGGAAGAAGGGCGTCGAGCACCACTGGCCCACTGCTGTAGGAAGGGAAGGAGGCAAGGAGCAGCCAAGCAGGGGCGCCAAGCATCGTCGCGTCGGCTGCCAGATTGGGAAGAAGCGGAGGTGTCACGTGTGGGGGAGGAGAGAAGGAGGAGCCGTCGCTTGAGCAGTTGAGCATGGTCACGGTGGGGGTTGGGGACTCGAGCTGAATGGCTGCGGTGGGAAGTGGGATGAGATGAGATGACTGGCTTATATATGTAGGGTTTCACTATGGGCTATTGGGCTGAATATCTGTTCATGAGCTTCTTTCAATATTTCGGGTATTTCAGTTAACCGAGGGGAGGAACCGAATTGACCTGGTAAAATTCGGTTACCTGGAAGTCGAAATCGAATTAGGAACCGAATTTTTAGGTTTTGGTTTTTTTGGTTTCGGTTCCGGTTCTTTCAGTTCGGTTCTCGGTTCTCGGTTAATTCTGCCCATGCTGAATTGGTGGTATTCACTAAAGCATAGTGTCAGCCGCATTCACTTTGTTTCGGACTTCGGCATCAGTACACTAGCAGCAGGACCGATCACTACACTAAAATGCCTGGACTGAACACCTGCCTGTATTGGTTCGTTTCGTTAGGACCCTGGAAAATCTGCCTGCCGTGAGCTGCCTGTCACAGCTGCCTGGGAGCCAGGCGTAGGAATTCGGTCGCCTGGGCTCCTGTCTGACTTGCCTGGGCATTAAGCAGCCCCACGTAAGCCACTTTCCCCTTTCTCCAGAACTCTCTCCTTTTCCCTCAGCTCTCTCTCTCTCTCATTTGCTCATCCATGGACAAAGGTAAAAATCACGACCAGATTGATGAGGGCGCAGGATGAGGGCGCTTGTTTGTGTATCTGATGGCCGGCTGGCTTCTCCGAGCTGAAAGTTGCAGGCAACATTTGCTTCTTTTCCCTTTCAATTGATTTTTTGGATTTTTTTCCTACTGATTCTACCCATGATTTCTCTCCTTTTACACGATTTGAGGTCTTGACCCTTTGGATTTTATTTTTCTCTGTATATGGATCACCATCCTGGTGGCCGCACCTTCAGATTTTTGGATCGAGATTTCTGTTTACCTTTTGTCCCTGTAGCTTGCTTTCTACAGACCGCATACAATTTCTTTGCTTTTTTATTGACTTGCAGATAGGAAAAGCCTTCATCTTATTTTCCAAGCTTTTCCCCTTTTTGATCGATCTAATTTTATGTGGTGCAGGTAGTCACTAATCACCATAGAACTTCATAGGAAAAAGTCTAAATAACCCCTGAACTAGGAACCTGGAACACATAACCCAATGAACTATGAAACGGTCTAATTTATCTTCTGAACTATCCAAAACCGTCTATTTTACCCTTTGGGCGGTTTTCGACGGCGGGTTTGCTACAGTAACAGTGGGTTTGCTGCAGTAATAGCGGTTTTGTCTTTTTTATTTATTTTTGCTGAATATTTGAAAAATCATAGTAAATCACAGAAAAATCATAAAATAGAAAATCTAATTTTGTTAGACTCCACATGAGTAGAACTACACAGTGAACATATAATACGGTACGCTTTAGTACAAAATTTTTGCTATAACTTTAGTTTAAATTGGATTTTCCAATTAATCTAAAGGTACAGCAAAAACTTTGTACTAAAGCGTACCGTATTATATATTCACTGTATAGATCTACTCATGTGGAGTCCAACAAAATTAGATTTTTCTATTTTAGGATTTTTCTGTGATTTACTATGATTTTTCAAATATTCAGCGAAAATAAATAAAAAAGAAAAACCGCTCTTACTGTAGCAAACCGCCGTCGAAAACCGTTCAGAGGGTAAAATAGACGATTTTGGATTGTTCTGGGGGTAAATTAGATTGTTTCATAGTGCAGTGGGTTATATGTTCCAGGGTCCATAGTTCAGGGGGGTTATTTAGACTTTTTCCGAACTTCATAATTTGTATATATCATACTTACTGGATTTATAAAATATTTGCAACATTTTGTTCCTACTATAACTTTTTTTGCAAGTGTTTCTGCACGACACCTTTAATCAAAAGGTAAACACAGGCAGCTCGTCAAGCAAACGCTGCCCCACCCCTTTCATCCTCTCAGGCATAGCTCCAGGACTACAAGCAAACAAGGACATGAAAAACACACTTACCTGACCAGGCAATTTTGTTATCAGTTACAGGCAAGTCTCGGGAAGCTCAAACACCCAGGCAACTCATCCAGGGTTCCATCCAAACGTGCCCCTAATGCCTCGAGGACGACTGCTCACGCGGGTGGGCTGGGTGTGTCCGCCGCGCTGGGCCACATCCGCCCGCATGCTGTTAGAAGCGACGAGCGGCCCACTTTAATTTGCCTGTCGTCCAATTTGGTCAACAGCTCGGTGGGCCGAAGACCACGGCAATGTGCGACTGTACTGTACTCAGTAAGACTACATAGGAATATACATACACGTATATTTAGTTCCCCTCTCTCTCTCAAAAAGGACTACAAATACATGTATAATAATTCATTTCGGTTTTTCTCAATTTGATTGAGAATGGTGCAAGGATGCCTGGGAGCACATCCACAATCACACTATACTCCTTCTGTCCCACAATACTCGACGTTTTAGCTCCTGTGCCTATACCCAGTACTGCAAGTCCATCCATCCATCACGTCGCTGTCTCCCACTACCTAAATAAAAAAAATAAGAAAAGGATGGTGGGAAGGCTTATCCTCTCGGAGTCTTTTACCAGCGAAGAGAGACGGAATATCGTGGGGGTATGGAGGGAGAGAGAACTGGGCACTGGATAGGGGCGTACAGGTCTTTTACCCGCGCTCTCGGTAGCTACGTCCGATCCCAGAACGACAGCTATTCTGAGACAGAGGGAGTACTGTCGAGATTATTGTCATGTTTATTTTTTTTCGCGAACGCGCTAGGTAGCACGTATTTCATTAAGAGGAATTAGATAACACCCAAATTCGAAGAACACTAGGAAACCAAAGGTTGCCTAGAAACAAAGACAAAGTCGGAGAGAAACAAGAAACGACAACAAAGCGAAAAGGGGCCTCCAGCCGAGGCCGGACAAATCCACCCGAGGGCAAATTACGTTAACGACTGAAGCGACGACAAGCATGAGATGCCCGAGCGTATCCATAGCTCTGCCTCTTGAACGATCTTGACAGCCACATCCCTGGATACAGTTGACAAGTTGTTGAACGTCCTTGCATTACGCTCTTTCCAGAGCATCCAGCAAGTCGGCATGACGAAGGAGTCGAACCCTTTCCTACAAACGCGCGGCACCCATCGCCTGGACCGCGACCACCAGAGGAAGATGTCCATGTCGCCGGTGATGACCAACTGAGCGAGCCCAATTCTTGACAGTAGACGCTCCCATACCTCGCGGCTGAAAACACAACCCAACAGGATATAGTCGAGAGTTTCCATCACCTGGAGACACATAATACAGTTCTCATCACCTGAAGCCCGTGTCTCCTCCGGCGCTCCGCAGTCCAGCAACGCCGATGTAGAGCGAGCCAGAAGAACAATCTGACCCTCGCCGGAGCTCTCGAGTTCCAAATCAGGGACGCACCGAAGGGCTTCACAGAGCCTAAGAACATCGCGCCATAGGCCGACGCCGCTGAGTATTTGCAATCAGACGACCATCGCCACACGACGGAATCCGGCGTTCCCGGCACAAGTTGTACCGAGAGCACCCGTTCCCACAGCTCCAGATACTGCAGGACAACCTGTACCGCAGGCGCTCCGGCGATGTCTGACACCCAGGCACGGTTGGTCAGGCCGGATGCCACCGTTCTTGAGCGCGCCTTCGCAGTGGGAACCGCGGCGAAGACCGCTGGCGCAATCTGCTGGATAGAGAGGCCATGTATCCATTGATCACGCCAGAAGAGCGTCCTGGAACCGTCGCCGAGCACCGGTAACGTGGACGCGCGAAAGAGGGCCTGCGAGACCTTGTCAGTAGATGAGGGGAGGTTCACCCAGGTCCGGGATGGGTCGTATTTGCGCAGCCAGTCCCACCGTAACCTCAGCGCCACGCCGAGCCTCCGCAAGTCGATGATGCCTAGACCGCCGAGGTCCTTAGGCCTGCATACCAGTTCCCACGCAACACGACACTTGCCAGCGCCCACGGTGTCCGAGCCGGACCAGATGAACGCGCGGCGCAACTTGTCAATGCGTTGGATGGCCCATGGCGACAAGCAGACCGCTATGGAGAGGTGGACCGGGATAGCCGAGAGGGTGGACTGGACGAGAGTGACCCTGCCCGCGGTGTTCAGTAAGTTCCCTTTCCACAGCGGAATGCGGGCGGCGACCGCATCGATGATGAACTGTTCTTCACTGCGACGGAGCTTGCGGGTGGATAGCGGAATGCCCAGGTACTTGCACGGGAAGCTTCCAATCGCGCATGAAAGCGAGACAGCGACCAGCTCTAACTCCTCCGTGGAGCAGGCAATGGGAGTAGCTACACTTTTCTCCAGATTCGTGTATAGGCCAGAAGCATCGCCAAAGATCCTGAGGATGGATTTGCAGGCCGCAAGGTCACGTTGCTTAGGCATGATGAACAAGACCACGTCGTCGGCGTACAGCGATACCCTGGAACGCACGGCTGAGCATCCGATCGGGGATAGCAGCGTCTGCTCATCAGCCCAGCGAATGAGGCCGCCGAGCACCTCCATGGCAATGACGAACAACATGGGCGACAAGGGGTCTCCTTGCCGCAGACCCCGTGCGTGGCAAATGCGATCCCCCGGCCTGCCGTTCAGGAGGATCCTGGTACTGGCGGAGCTGAGAAGGATGGAAATCCAGTTTCTCCAGTGCTGACTGAACCCGAGCTGGCGGAGGACCTCAAGAAGGAAAGGCCAACTCACAGAATCGAAGGCTTTGGCTATGTCGATCTTGAGAAGTAGACAGCTTCTTTTCTTCTGATGTAGTGCCTTGCACGTAAGGTGGACGGCTCGGAAATTATCATGTATGGACCTTCCCTGGATGAAGGCACTCTGGCACGGGTGCACCAACTCGTTCAGCACGAGGGCCAGACGACGAGCTAGACATTTGGCAACGAGTTTGCCAAAGCTGTGCATTAGACTGATTGGGCGATAGTCCTTGATTTCCTGGGCTTCGCTCTTTTTTCTGAGGATCATGAAGGCCTCGTTGATTAGATGGAAGCTGCGGCCATCCAGCGACCAGAACGCATTAAACGCGTTGACGACGTCGTGCTTGATTATCTGCCATGCATGCAACCTTATAGAAGAGACCAGTGAAGCCATCCGGCCCCGGTGCTTTGTCCGACGGCAGCTCAGAGATTGTTGCCCAGATTTTGAACTCAGAGAAGCAGATGTCGAGCATGGAGAGATCATGCTGCACGAGGCCGAGAGCGCCGAGGTTGATGGATGTCGCTCGCTGGAACGGAGTGCCTAGCAGCTTATTGAAATGCACGTACAGTCATACACAGCCTCCGCCATCTCCTCGTTAAGGACCACATCGGCCCCCTGGACCCTTAGCGAGGCGATGTGCCCCTTGCGGCTGCGGTGACACGCCTGGAGATGAAAAAATCTCGTTTTGGCGTCCCCCTCGGCCAGGAACATCATCCTGGACCGCTGTCTGGCGATGGTACGAGCTAGCGATGCAAGTCCCAGGCATTTGCACTTCATTTCTTTGCGTAGCACGACTTCTTCGGGCGACAACGATCGCCTTTCCTGCGCACAGTCAAGGCGCAGTATGATCTCTCTCGCAACAGCAAGCTGCAGCCGAACGCTCCCGATGTTGCGCATGCTCCAGCTCTTGAGCGCGCCTGCAACGTTCCTGAACTTGAAATCTAGGGTGCGGAAGGCGTCGGCGTGCACAAGCATAGGCACCCAGGCCGCGGCGACGACGTCAAGAAAGCCTGGCAGCTTAGTCCAGAACGATTCGAACCGGAACCTTTTGCGCGCCCATGGGACCACGTCGGTGCGGAGCAGCAGCGGGGCGTGGTCTGAACATTCCGAGGACAACGCCCGCATATGATGGTTAGGGTGTATCTCCAGCCAATCGACCGAGGCGAAGGCTCGATCGATGCGTTCCAGCGTCGGATGCAACCGCTCGTTGCTCCACGTGAATAAGCGACCAGCGAGGTGCAACTCCTCCACTGCCACCGTGCCGAGGAAGCGGCCAAAGCGGCGCATGCAACGACGATCTAAACGATCGTTGTTCTTGTCGGCCGCACGGTAGATCATGTTGAAGTCTCCGCAAAGGAGCCACGGGCCCACCAACGACAAACGCAGGGCCGTGAGCTCGGCTAGGAAGGACTGCTGCGCCGGCGCATCCAGGGGCCCATAAACGACGGTGATCCACCAGGAAGATCTGGGATCAATGCGACTGGTCAGCCTGGCCGTCAAGGAGTGAGATTGCAGCGAGATGTTCGTACCCGACCAGGCGTCGGTCCTCCAGCATAATCAAAGGTGTTCCCTAGGCATTCATTCGCAAGACGATTACAAACATCAGAGAGCTTGGTCTCCTGTAGACACACCAGCGACACCCTTTCCTAGATGATAAGTTCTCTAACGACGTTGCGACGGTCACGGCCATTAAGGCCACGGACGTTCCAGATCAAGATGTTGTCGTTCGACATTGACAAGGCTTTGGCGACCAATGAAGCGGAGGTTCAGACCTCGTCCTCAACCCCCTCGACGACCTGGATGCCGTCTATCGCGCAGCCAGCAGGAAACAAAGTCTGGATCGCCTCCAGCTTGGACTCGGAGAGGGGGGCATCAAATAGTGCTAGGTAGTCGTCGTAGTCGTCCATCTCCATCTGCGCCCTGGCCTACCGAGGCTGCGCGCCCCACTTTGCCCTCAAAACATTTTGGGCCTGCACCGTGGGGTTGGCAGCTCTGCGCCTGCTCTTGGCGGCTAGCCTTCCGCTACGTCATGGCGGCGATAGCGCGTCATCGGCCGTACGCCGTCTTCTTGGGGCACGTAGATGTGGTTGCTCGGCGAGGATCGGCACCGTGAAGGCGGTGCACAGCTGCTCCTCGATGTGCTTGGTGACGACCGAGGGCGACTCCGGGATTACGTCCGTGGGCGCTTCCAGGGTTACGTCCGTGGCAGCCGGTGCGGGGCGGCTACCAGAGGAGGCGAGGTCACGACACGATCCGAGCAGTCGCTGTGGATCGCCGCTAAAGTCGGAGCATCGGCAGCGTTGTCATCGGCGGCGTCATCAGCCTCCAGGTCGTTCTCATCGTTTCCTTCAACGTCAGAGGAGGGTGGGTTGGATGAGGCTAGAAATTCGAGCACCATGACATCGAAGGCCGCTGCATCAGCGTGTTGGACCAGTGCACCCTTTTCCTGGGCAGTGAGCTCCAAGATCGCAGCGCCACGAATACGTGGGCTTGCCTCAAACAATGCAGCGACCATCCCAGGTTCTGCATCGATATGGGCTGAACGGTCTGGTGCCAGGTCGGGCGAGGCAAGGCCCAGCAGCGGGTGAGGCGATGCTGCCAGGTGCACCCCTACCAGCAGAGCCTCGAACTGCATCGGATCCGAATCGAATCTGAACGCAGGCGAAGTGTCGACATCCCGTGCACCCAGGTCAACAACGTAGGCCTGCGGCTGTATGCCACATCGCGTTGGCGTAGCCTGCTCCCCTGACACCGGCACAGGGGGGGTGATCGGGAGGTCAGTTCCTTGATCTTGCCGCCACGGCGCCTGGTACATGGAAAGGCGCTTTTCTTGAACTTGCATCCGCTGTGATTGGACATCCGGGATCACGCGCACCCGAGGCCCATGCCCGAAGCGACGTGTTCCAGTCCAGGACCATGCCCTGCCATCCAGGTGGCAACAACCTTCATGCACCATCTCGTACGTATTGGGGGACCACCGTACGGCAATCTTCTCTTGTTCCCCAACCGGACGCCGCCTCGGCTGGAATGTGGGGCCGAAGCCTCGCCCCAACGACGGACCACCGCAACCGCCAGGACGGAAGGTGGCCGGACCAAAACGACGTGAACGCGAAGGCCCATCATCGAGGCCGGGGTGGTAGCCATTGTAGTTGCTATCCCCACTGTCGTCGGAGTCGAATCTGCCGGGGAAGCCATCATCGTCATCGGATGAGCTCGACGACGGTTCCCAGTCTTGATATTCAACAACACGCATCTGGGCGAGGTAATGCAGTATCGGCAGATGTGATCGTATGATCTCGTACTCCCTCAGGAACCCGGAGCCGGGCACATGCGGTTGTGGCGGCTCCGGAATGACAAGGAGCTTCTGCTCAGGAACCAGCAGAGGGTGGAGGCACCACGCAGCGACAAAGAGCTCGCGGCCATCATCGGCGTCGACCCCGTCGTCGTCAGAAGATGCAAGCTCGACGTGGGCACAAGAGGAGCCAAGGAGCTACTGAGCGACGGCCGCGCTGAGGGCGTGGGCAGGGACGCCCATAATCCCAACGAGAACCCTGTAGGTGAAAGACGCCGCGACGGCCCGGGACAACCTAGTCCACCGCCTCCAAGTCAGCATGAACGGCGCAGCCGGGTCCGGCGGTGCGGCAAGAACGCGCTCAAGGTCGTCACGACGACTGAAGCGTACCAGGAAGTCCTCCGGAGCATGGCGTACGATCAACATGTGGTCGTCATCGACCCCAAAACGTAGGCGCAGAAGCTCCCGAACCATCAGCGGCGAGACCGGGGGTCTGGTGCCACCGACCAGAGCAACCAGAGCGAGCGATAAGGCGTCCTCCGCCGCCTGAATCTCCGCCGAACGAGGCACGACGACGACTTCGACGGAAGGGCGGTCCGTCTCACTTAGGCGCCGGTGACGGTGACGCCGTAACTGAAGCAGAGGGCGCGACGAGGGGTCGCCAGCAGACAGGCGCACGGGCGCCGTCGGCGGCGTCACCGCATGGCCGCCAACCTCCAGGGCAGCGACGTCCAGCACAGTTGGCCGGGCATCCACGTGGAGAGCTGCGTCTGGCGCGGCCTGCACGACAAGCCCCTGGCCAGGCTGAGACGCAGCATCCGGGCTCGGGGCACAGCAGCGTGGGACGGAGGGTGACCGGCCAGTAGAGGCGGAGCGCGCGGACACCGTGTCGTCGCAGGCGGCGCACCAGCGTTCAGGGGAGGCACGGCGTCGCAGCGTGCCGCGACGCCTCCCACCTCCAGAGGGCGAACGGTCACGCTTGGCACCAGCCCACAGTGCCCCGGCATCAGGGCAGTTACGAGCCCGGTGCCCCTCAAGCCGGCAGGAGCGACATCTCGACGGGAAGCGACAGTCCGCCTTAACGTGGTCGTCGCGGAGGCAATTGAAACATAGCCCAACCAGGTCAGCCGGCACAGGGCGTGACGGCACCGGAGAAGGCTTGCGACGCCAGCGCCGGCGACTGTGATCCTCGCGGAAACCATCGGAGTCCGGCTCCGCGGAGAACCTGGCCGGATGAGCGAGAAGTGAGCGCAGCCTACCTGGCGGTGGAGGGGGGCGGGGGGGAACGGCGCGCATCCGCCATGACCCCCCCGGGCGGACCAGGACGACGGTTGCGGCGACGACGGCACGGCCTCCTGCGAAAGGGGCCAGCATCCACCACCAACTTGCCCCGGTCCGAGGCCGGCGGGCTCAGGTCAGAGCCGAAGGAGGCCTCGGAGTCAGTGAAGGACAGCCTCTCAATGCGGCCGAACCCGGAACCGGCCGGCGAGAAGGGCTCCGCATCTGGGTTGAGAACGAGGCAGCTCCTCGGCCCCCTCAACCTCCTCCGCCCAGGTAGAGCGAGAGGAGGAGCCGCGCTCCATCGGCATGCGTTTCATCTCAGATGAAACATTTTCGCGGTGTCAGCTTTCGTCGTCAGTCTCTTCCAGCGGCTACAGTTGGAGAGTGATGGGGGAATCTGACCTTCCGTCATGTTTATTTTCACCCAGCAAACTGCACACCTAAGTAGAGAGTAGAGACAACGACAAAAAAAAAAGGCCTCCCGTGCTTGCGTCCGTGGCTCTTGTCATGTCATTCATGCCAACGAAAATGAAAGCCATAATCACCTACAGCTAGCTACAGCTGCAGGCTCACTACTCGTCTCACCCACCGTTCTTCGTCTTCCCGAACGAACTCGTGGTCCTACGAATGGTTCGTCTGATGGTTTTTTTTTCCGGCTGATAAGGAGGTTGATGCTATTTTGTTGTGAGAGAAAAACACTGTGCCATGTTCGTCTGATGATTTTTTCGGCTAATAAGCCGGTTAATACTATTTTGCTGTGAGAGAAAAATACTATACCATTACTGATAAACCAGGCTGATAAGTCTGTGGATATCCTAGACAGTGGCGGAGGGAGGGAGCGGCCGAGGGGGGCCTGGCACCCCAATACAAAACAAAGCAACATTAAACACTTGGATGCAACATACGTTAGACATAGATGAAACATTTGAAATATATTATTTTAACATATGTGTGAAACATATGCAACATCTAGATAAAATATTTGTAACATGTGTGTCAAATATATGCAACGTCTAAATAAAACACTTGCAACATGTCTATGAAACATATGCATGCCAACGTATGGCATCATTATGTATATACCTAAATGCTAGTAGCTAATAGATCGAGGAGAGGTTACGTGTGTTACTGGTAGCAACATGTACTCCTATATGTTGGCAACGGCAACATTCCAATGCAAAACAAAACACTGCAAAAAGAAGCGGCACCCAACGAAGGCCCGAAACATCCAACATCCAACGGCGGATGCCGACAGCAACTGACTGTTGATTTCAATCAATCGGTCAAACCGTCAAAGTGGGAGCTGCCCCGCCGGCCGCCCTCGCTCGCTCGCGCCGTCAAGCCACTCGATGGCACTCACCACCCCAGCACGCGCGGCGCGCTCCAACCTACGACGGCCAACCACGTATGTGTATGTACGTGCCACAAGTTTTCCTTTTTCTACTACACTGCAACTTACGTGGCTGTTTGATTTTGTTTTCAACTATAAACAACGAAATAGATAATGTGCTCTCTCAACTTGTGTCACACTCTAATTAAAGGACAATATAGAGTGCATACATCTTATGTGCGCTCTAGGAATAGTCGCACACATAAGCCGACAAATTAACAGAAGTATTATCACTGTGTACATACATCACGATATTACATCACGTAGTTCTTAACATAACAAGTGGAAAAGTAAATAACAACTCTCAAACGAAGTATCTGCTCCACAGGGAAGGCCGACTGGTTGACCCAAACCTAGTAATCTTCAGGGAAATCCTCGTAGAAACTGTCATATGTTACCCATCTGGGATTTTTATCTAAAAACAAAATAATAACAAGTGTGAGTACACTCGTACTCCGCAAGTATAGTATGAGGATTTATGAGGCTCAAAGAGGATAGACACGGTTGACTGCAGTTAGCACTTTTAGTAGATCAATATTTTATTATTAATTAATATCAAGTTATGCTTAAATTCCCATTTAAATCACATGATCACCTACTAGAATTAAGGAGAGAAATTGATCATCAATATAATCTCACCATCATCGTCATAAGTCATCCTCATGTCAAGTAACCTTTTATTCTGTGAGTTTTTCGGGCCGCTCGTGACCGTAGCATGGCTGTTATAACAGTTTTAACACTCTGCAGAGGTTGTGCATCTTTACCCGTGAGTCGTGTTGCCCATATGCCCAGGGCCCGTCGACCCCCTAACACTCCCAAGGTGAGCAGGCAGGGTACACTATGAAGCCTTTTATAGGCCTCTTCTAACAAGTTAGGGCCGCGAGGTTTCCTCGGCAGGCAGATATAGAGAACCCCTTTCGATGGCATAATTCCCACAGGCTATACACATCAGAACAGAGGCAGTTCTATACCCAACGTGGCAAGCCCCTCTTGCGCCCTTTCGGGTAACCTCTAACAAGCTAGAAAAGATCCTATTACTGAGCTAAAGTCAGAGGCATATAACTCTCACGGTTGCACTGTATGTCCCAACTTTTGCCATACAGATAAGTCCTTACGGAGGGTTTAGGGTAACATGATCAACATCATTTGCACCATCACCCTATAGTTCCACTGTTACCATCATGTTTATTCGTTGGTTCCATTAGTCATAGTGTAGATCATGTTTAATTAGAGCACTAGCATTCTACCCATATGCAAATAACCCCATAGGAATCAAGGTACATGTCATCAATTAGCTAGGAAGTCCTTATAGTCGAGCAATATTAGACACATGCATAATGAGTATATTATATAATGAATAGGACATCAAGGTAGGCCCATGCTATACTTGCCTTGGTTCACGAACTGCTGCTGGTCCTGCTGCTCCTCGTATGTGTCTGGATTCCCGAAGTACTCCTCACCGTCTGAACTCAAACGACACGAAGTACAACACGCATTCCAGAACAGACATACAAGCAAAACATGACTATGATTAGAACAATACACCAACAATAAATAAAACTATATAAAAATGTTTACCAAAATCATCTATGTCTCTCTACGATCACAACGACGCGAATTGCACGAAAAACAGAGCTACAACGCAAAAGTTACGAGCTAATTAAGGTTCCAAGAGCTAGCTATTAAAATAGACTTAATCAAGAAATTCAAAAACTTCTCACAGCACTAACAGTAGCACTAATGCGTAGATTACGAAATTATGAAACTAACGCAAGTTGAATGGATCAAATCGGAGCTAAAACGACGATTTTACAAACGTTTTACTATAGTGGCAAATCTGTAATTAATCTGAAAACATATTTTTCAATTAAACCGAAGAACTTCATTTTCAAAATGGGAAAGCACATTCTGAGAGTACGCCAAGGACGGTGGGTTCAAAAAGATGAAAACCGGAGGTCTCTTTAGCAAAAATGGGCCCCGAAGGGGTACCCTTCTTTCACAGCCGTTGGATTCAGATTGGGCGGCCGAAATTAGATGGGAGGGGGAGAGAGAGAAGCAGCCGCCGGAGGGAAGGAAGGACGCGGCGGCGCGCCATGAACGACGGTGGAAAGGTCGCCGGCATGACTGGTTAGGGCCCTATGGGCCATGGTTTTGATCACCGACACCACAGGGACGATGCGAGGAAGAAGGCGAACTCGCCCCGGAACAAATCGCGGCCACGGGGTGGCCCGCGCGGCGTGCTCGCCATGGCCGGCGACAGAAGGCTCGCTAGAGCTCACGGAAACTGCCCTAGAGGCCATGATTCTCAAAATTGAGAGTACGGGGAGGGAGAGGAGATCAAGGGAAAGCTCACCGCGTAGAATAATTGAATGGAAACGAGGCGAAGACGGCGAACCGCCGAGAGTGGCAGACGTAGGCTCCCTGCATCGTTTTCGACGGGAGAGGTGAGTAGCAAATGACAAACTCCTAGAAAGCTTTATTATGAATCGGAGAAGACGGATGGGTGCCGAATCGCTGCCTCAGGGCGATGGCACGGCGTTTCCCGATGAGGGCGTCTCTGACGAAGTGCTGCTATGGTTGCTGCCTTGCGAGTGCGAGTGAGGAGAGGAACTGGGCAAGGAAAGGGGCGAAGACGGGGTCTGCACGCTTCTATACGAAGGGTGAGGAGCGGGGCGCGGAGACGCTCCCACGCACGGAGATCGTGGGTGCGGAAGGTTGTAGCTCGAGTGCGAGCGAAGCGAGAGGGAGCGGCTGGAGGTTGGGGGCGACACTGACGTGCGGGCCCGAGCAGGCAGCCGCTGAGAAAGGGAGAGCGCGGGTGCGGCAGCGGCGGTTGCTGCCTCTGACTGGGCCGACCCAGCAAGGGAAAGAGGGAAGAGGGGGGAGGTGAGCGGGCCAAAAGGAAACGGGCCAACGGGTCGAAATGGAGGAAGAGAGGGAGAGTGAATAGAATTTCCTTTTTATTTCCTAAATTGATTTTCCATATCCAATTTCAAATGATTTTTAAACCTTTTAGCATTGGAATAAAAAGCAGCCATCACAATAAATAGAATGCATCGGCATGAGTGCATCATCATGTAACTAACCTTATGATAAATTTTAATTTCACAAAAATTTATTATCTCCTATATTTGAATGCACACTCAAAAATACATAAGTAAATCATATTTGGCTATTTTAAAATAATGAAAATTTTTGGGATGTTACAATTCTACCCCCTTAAAAGAATCTCGTCCTCGAGATTGGGTGATGCTTACTCAAACAGTTGTGGATAAGATTTTCTCAGATCTTCTTCTCTTTCCCAAGTAGCCTCATCTTCTGAATATCGATTCCATTGTACTTTGCACATCTTTATAGTGCGGCTCCTAGTAACTCTTTCTGCAGTTTCAAGAATCTTTATCGGATATTCTTCGTATGTGAGATCTTCTTTAACAACAAGCTCTTCCAAGGGAATCTGCTCTTCTAGTACCCGCAAACACTTTTCAACTGAGAAACATGGAACACATCATGCACACCTGATAAACTTTCTGGCAGTTTCAATTGATAGGCCACTTCTCCACGTCTCTCCATAATCTTGAAAGGTCCCACATATCTCGGTGCTAACTTGCCCTTTATATTGAATCTTCTCATATTTCTCATTGGTGACACTTTTAAATACACATAGTCACCTACTTTGAAACTCAACTCTCTTCTCCGGGTATCAGCATAACTCTTTTGTCTGGACTGTGCTACTCTCAAATTGTCCCTAATCATTCTCGCTTGTTCCTCTACATTACGTAGAACATCTGGTCCGAACACTTGAGTTTCACCTGTCTGATTCCAGAATAGAGGTGTTCTACACTTACGTCCATATAAAGCTTTGAATGGCGCCATTTTGAGACTTTTCTGGTGACTATTGTTATATGAAAACTCAGCATATGGCAAACTCTTATCCCAACTAGTACCATACTGTAAAGCACAAGCTCTTAACATATCTTCCAAGATTTGATTGGTCCTTTCTGTCTGTCCATCGGTTTGGGGATGATATGCAGAACTGAAATTTAACTTTGTTCCCAAAGCACTATGTACCTTATGCCAAAAATGCGATGTAAACTGAGTTCCTCGGTCAGATACGATCTTCTTTGGAACTCCGTGTAGGCACACTATTCTCTCCATATACAACTCCGCTAGCTTTGCACCACTATAAGTGATTTTGACTGGCAAGAAGTGGGCTACCTTAGTAAGTTGATCTACTATTACCCAGATCGAATCATATCCGCGTTGAGTGTGGGGTAATCCAGTAATGAAGTCCATACCAACTTCTTCCCATTTTCACTCTGGTATTTTCATTGGTTGCAGCAATCCTGCAGGTCTTTGGTGTTCAGCTTTCACCCTTTGACAAGTATCACATATGGCCACATATTCAACCACATCTCTTTTCAAACCATGCCACCAATACTTTTCTTTAAGGTCTAAATACATCTTGGTGCTTCCAGGATGTATAGAATAAGTAGAATCATGTGCCACTCGCAGAATCGTATCACGGATAGCTTTCACTTTATGTACACATTCTTTTCCCAAACCAGAGTACCATTCTCATCCAACCTGAAGCTTGGTGCCTTTCCAACCACTACATGATCTGCAATCTCCTTTAGTTTCTCATCCTCCAATTGACCTTTGTGTATATCTCGCTCCAACGTAGGCTCTATGGCCAATTCCACTACATTATTGACAAAACCCAAATTGAGATGTTCTATTTCAACTCGCAACTCTGCTGGTATAAATAGAAACTGAAGTCCGTTGACATAGCTCTTCCTGCTAAGTGCATCGGCAACAACATTTGCCTTTCCAGGATGATAATGCACTTCCAGATCATAATCTTTAATCAATTCTAGCCAACGACGTTGCCTTAGGTTCAACTCTGACTGAGTAAAAATGTATTTTAAACTCTTGTGGTCAGTATAGATGTCACACTTCTGTCCGATCAAATAATGCCTCCAGATTTTCAGAGCATGGACAACTGTGGCTAATTCCAAATCATGTGTTGGGTAATTCAGTTCGTGTTTTCTCAACTGCCTGGATGCGTATGCCACAACCTTTCTTTCTTGCATAAGCACACATCCAAGGCCTAGGCGAGATGCATCACAATAAATAGAGAAGCTCTTACTTAAATCAGGTAAGGTCAACACTGGGGCTGTTGTCAACCTTCTCTTTAGCTCCTCAAAATTAGCCTGACATTTGTCTTACCATACAAATTTGGTATTCTTCTCTAATAGGGCTCTCATAGGCTTAGCTAGCTTAGAGAACCCTTCAATAAATCTTCTATAGTACCCAGCCAATCCCAAAAAGCTACGGATTTCACTAACATTGGCTGGGGCTTTCTAATTTAACACATCCTGCACTTTACTGGGATCTACGGCTATTCCACCATTAGAGACCACATGTCCTAGAAAAGATACTTCTTTCAGCCAGAACTTACATTTTCTCCTTTTAGCATACAATTTATGTTCCCTGAGTTTTTGTAAGACTAATCTTAAGTGTTCAGCATGTTCCTCTTTATTTTTAGAGAATATTAGGATATCATCTATGAATACCACTACAAACTTATCCAAGTACTCCATGAATACTTTGTTCATCTGATACATAAAGTATGCAGGTGCATTTGTCAGTCCAAAAGACATCATTGTATACTCATAAAGGCCATATCTTATGGTAAATGTTGTCTTAGGTATGTCAGATGCACGAATTTTTAGTTGATGATATCCAAAACGGAGGTCAATTTTTGAGAACACACAAGCACCTTTCAGCTGATCAAATAAATCATCGATTCTAGGGAGTGGGTACTTGTTCTTGATTGTTACTTCATTAAAGGACCGGTAATCGACACACATTCTTCATGTGCCATTTTTCTTATCAACAAATATAACAGGTGCTCCCCAAGGGGAAGAACTAGGATGAATAAAACCTTTCTCTTGCAATTCCTTAATTTGTTTCTTTAGTTCTTCTAATTCATCTACCCCCATTCTATATGGTCTCTTAGCTATGGGTGCAGTTCCAGGTAAAAGATCGATAAGGAATTCGATGTCGCGTATTGGGTGGCATACCTGGCAGTTCATCGGGGAACACATCTAGGAATTCATCCACCACCTGGTTCTCCTAGTTGTCAACATCGCTCAACTGGTTGACGGTGGCGGTAGGTTGAGCTTGCACTTCCACTTCGACACAGATTCTATCACCACTTGGAGATGTCACAACCACAGATTTCTCCTAACATTGTATCACTGCTCTATGCTGCTTCATCCAATCCATTCCTAGGATGAGATCAATTCCGGTGGTTCTCAGAACAATTGGGTTTACTTTTGAAGCTACCCCACTTAGGAATATACTAGTTGAAGGGCTCCAATAATTTGTTGGCATGCTACCCCCGGTGAATTTACTAACATGAGATCTTTCATAGCACATAGGGGTATGCTATGCATTCTAACAAAAGCTTGTGATATGAAAGAATGCGAGGCACCGGAATCGAAAAGTATGGTAGCGGAGATGGAGTTGACGCTAAACGTACCTAGCATAACCTCAGGCGCCTCCTGAGCTGATTCAGATGACACATGATTCACCTTGTCGGTGAACGGAGGTCGAGCGTTGGGCCTCTGGTTACTCTGCTGGTTGTGTGGGGCCTGCCGATTCTGCTTCTTTGGGCATTGGTACGAATAGTGACCCACCTCTCCCCAATTTGTAGCATGCATTGGGGTTGTTGTCTGGAGTGCCACTCTTGATTGGGGCATTGTTGGGCACTCCCTGACGTGGTTCCTAGTTGCTAGCTTGATGTTGCTCAGGGCGCTACTGATTTTGGTTGCCAAACTGCTATGGGTACTGAGGACGTTGCTGGTTCGGGTTCCTCTAGGGGTACTGGCCTTTGTTCCATTGGTTGGGTGACCCTTGGTTCCTCTGCAGAAAACCTTGATATGGGAAAGCTCGTGGGCGAGTGTTGCTACCCAACGCCTGTCCCTGGAGCTTCCTCTTCTTGAGGTCCATTTCCTTGCGCTTGTTATCTATCACAATGGCACGATCCACCAATTCTTGGAAATTGGCATACTTGTTGGACATCAGCTGCAGTTGGAATCCATCATACAGTCCCTTCAGGAAACGGCGCTGTTTGTTAGAATCCCTAACCACCTCAGCCGGGGCATATCGCGACAGTTTGGCAAACTTGTCGCGGTACTCCGCCACAGACATGGACCCTTGTTTGAGAGCCCGAAACTCTTCTTGCTTCAGTTCAATAAGTCCCTCAGGGATGTGATGGGACCTAAAGTTCTCCGTGAACTCCTTCCATGTGATCTCTGGAGCATTCTATGGACGTCCATACTGGAATGACTCCCACCAATCCTGAGCAGCTCCTTGGAGTTCGCCTGAGGCGTACAAGACTTTCTCCAGGTCGTTGCACTGTGCAATGTTTAGCTGCTTTTCAACAGCTCTCAACCAATCATCAGCCTCCATAGGGTCAGAGGCATGTGTGAACACAGGTGGGTGTCCTTTCAGAAACTCCCCACGTTTGTCATGGACCTGCACAGGTGGGGGTGCTCCTGCTGGTTGCTCACCAAGACGGTCCATCACTGTCTGCATCAACTGCGCTTGCATTGCCATCAATTGTTCAATCGTCACAGGTGGTGGTGGAGGTGGATCCACGAGAGCACCATGTCCACAACCACGTCCACGGCCTCAGCCTCGTCCTCCTCTGGCGGCCATCTGCTTCCAAGCAAATGTGCAAACTTTTAGAGATCTTCCAAAAATTTACAAATTATTTACAAAAGGTAAATAACATAGCTGAAAATTTCTAGACGGGTGTCAACAACAGCAGATCAGAAATTGAAGTGTAACTCAAGTTTCAGAGATCCAAAAGAGGCGTGACATACATATTTGGAAAGCTTAAGAAGTCTGCTACAACTTTTATATAGAACTTTTTCACAGATTCTGACGGCAACATTATCAAAAACTGAGCTAAACAATTTCTGTACTAAGTTACAGACTGCACAGACTTGCCAAATTGTAGCAGGCATATCTCTTAAACCAAAACTGATAATGAGGTGATTCTAGCGGGAAATGAAAGATACACAAGTCTAGTTCTTTCCACAAAAAATTCATAATTTTTGGGTGCAGAGATTTAGAGATATGAGATAAACATTGCAGACTGCTCTAAAAAATAGTACAACAGTGATACGAAATCTTAAACCCCAACTATGTAAAAGGACTAACTTAAGGTTTTGATAAAAAGAACATGTGGACAAGCCCACACTGTTCCAGCAATCACACAAACTCCAAATCAAACCAAGTTCATCAACACAACCAACAAGGCAACTAAAGGTTCACTTTGCACACATAAACTTAACATGACTCTCCATCCAGAATGCATTCATTTTGATGGGGCTGTAAGCATCTAAGGAGCACGATCCACCATGGTGAACTCCCTGGCCTTCTTGTACATGGTAGGCTATACTAGCTGAATGGTCATCTCATCTATCTGTTTCTGAAGGCACTTCTCAGACTTCTGCGCCGCACGAAGCTCTTCTTTGAGTGCTTCGTTGGCCTCCTGTATGGCGCTGAGGTGCCTCATTGTGGTGTCCATGGTTGGATTAGAAGCTGAGGGAGCCAACACCGCCCATGTCTTTTCCACCAGGTCATAGCGTGGAAGAAACTTGTAGCGATTATCCTGCATGGCCTCAAAGCGACGGCCATGGTAGTACAGGTACGCTTCTAGCGCAGCATCCTCCATGCTGTCGTAGGCGCTGGCACGCCTGGATCGGTGGCTGTGGGTAGTCTCGACATCATGGGATTGGTCAGTGTTGTTCTAGGCGGTGATGATCACATTGGTCTTCCAATATGTCGCCTCCACGGGGGTGCTTGTTCTCGGCGCAGTAGTACTTCACAGAAGCAGCAAGATTTGGGTAGTACTCGGCCAGCAAGGTGGTGAGGAGGTTGTGGTAATGAGAATCCTCGGAGATGTCCTTAAACTTGTTTCTGGTGGTCCACCCCATCTCTTCTGGTTCCTCTGGAGCAGCTGGGGAAGGCACTGGTGTTGGTGTAGAAGCGGACTGGGTAGCTGGTGGAGGTGTAGCAGCGGGGACTGGCGCATCCACTGGTGGGATGCGTACGGCCACGGGGGTCGAAGCGGGTCCATCTGATGTAGTAGCTGAATATGCCTCCACTTCCATAGGTTCCTCCTCCTCGTCGTCGGTGATGTGGACGACCTCTGGCACCACTGGTGGTACTGCTGGTGGTGCTGGTGGAGCAGGTGCTGCGGGAGTGAACTGAGCGACGTAGGCAGCTGCACTGAGGCGAGGCATCTATAGTTTTGACATAAAATATTATCAGAGTTAATATTTTATGTAATAGAATAAAGAATAGAGCATAAACTTTTTTAATAAAATACCAAGACTGAGATAGTAGCAAGTAAATAAGTAAAACCAAAATCGTAGAAACGACCATTTCTATCTAGGTTTGCGTCCTACAGTCGACATAGCTCTGATACTAATTTGTCATACTCCAATTAAAGGACAATATAGAGTGCATACATCTTATGTGTGCCCCAGAAATAGTCGCACACATAAGCCGACAAATTAACAGAAGTATCATCACTGTGTACATACATCACGATATTACATCACGTAGTTCATAACATAACAAGCGAAAAAGTAAATAACAACTCTCAAACGAAGTATCTGCTCCACAGGGAAGGCCGACTGGTTCACCCAAACCTAGTAATCTTCAGGGAAGGCCGACTGGTTGACCCAAACCTAGAAACTGTCATCTGTTACCCATTCGCGATTTTTGTCCAAAAACGAAATAATAACAAGTGTGAGTACACTCATACTCTACAAGTATAGTACGAGGATTCATGAGGCTCAAAGAGGATAGACACGATTGACTGTAGTTAGCACTTTTAGTAGATCAACATTTTATTATTAATTAATATCAAGTTATGCTTAAGTTCCCATTTAACCCACATGACCACCTACTAGAATTAAGGAGAGAAATTAATCATCAATATAATCTCACTATCATCGTCATAAGTCATCCTCATGTCAAGTAACCTTTTATTCTGTGAGTTTTCCGGGCCGCTCGTGACCGTGAGCACGACTGTTATAATAGTTTTAACACTCTATAGAGGTTGTGCATCTTTACCCGTAAGTCGTGTTGCTCATATGCTCAGGGCCCGTCGACCCCCTAACACTCCCAAGGTGAGCAGGTAGGATACACAATGAAGCCTTCCATAGGCCTCTTCTAACAAGTTAGGGCCACGAGGTTTCCTCGGCAGGTAGATATAGAGAACCCCCCTTTCGATGGCACAATTCCCGTAGGCTATACACATCAGAACAGAGGCAGTTCTATACCCAACGTGGCAAGCCCCTCTTGCGCCCTTTCGGGTAACCTCTAACAAGCTAGAAAAGATCATATTACTAAGCTAAAGTCAGAGCCATATAACTCTCACGGTTGCACTGTATGTCCCAGTTTTTGCCCTACAGATAAGTCCTTACGGAGGGTTTAGGGCAACATGATCAACATCATTTGCACCATCACCCTATAGTTCCACGGTTACCATCGTGTTTATCCGTTGGTTCCATTAGTCATAGTGTAGATCATGTTTAGTTAGAGCACTAGCATTCTACCCATATGCAACTAACCCCATAGGGATCAAGGTACAGGTCATCAATTAGCTAGGAAGTCCTTATAGTCGAGCAATATTAGACACATGCATAATGAGTATATTATATAATGAATAGGACATCAAGGTAGGCCCATGCTATACTTGCCTTGGTTCATGAACTGCTACTGGTCCTGCTGCTCCTCGTACGTGTCTAGATTCCCGAAGTACTCCTCACCGTCTAAACTCGAACGACACGAAGTACAACACGCATTCCAGAATAGACATACAAGCAAAACATGACTATGATTAGAATAATACACCAACAATAAATAAAACTATATAAAAATGTTTACCAAAATCATCTATGTCTCGCTACGATCACAATGACGCGAATTGCATGAAAAACGGAGCTACAACGCAAAAGTTACGAGCTAATTAAGGTTCCAAGAGCTAGCTATTAAACTAGACTTAATCAAGAAATTAAAAAGCTTATAATAGGACTAACAGTAGCACTAATGCGTAGATTACGAAATTATGAAACTAACGCAAGTTGAAAGGATCAAATCAGAGCTAAAACGATGATTTTACAAATGTTTTACTACAGTGGCAAATCTGTAATTAATCTGAAAACATATTTTTCAATTAAGCCGAAGAACTTTGTTTTCAAAATGGGAAAGCGCATTCTGAGAGTACGCCAAGGACGGCGGGTTGAAAAAGATGAAAATTGGAGGTCTCTTTAGCAAAAATGGCCCCGAAGGGGTACCCTTCTTTCACAGCCGTTGGATTCGGATTGGGCGGCCGAAATTAGACGGGAGGGGGAGAGAGAGAAGCAGCCGCCGGAGGGGAGGAAGGACGCGGCGGCGCGCCATGAACGACGGTGGAAAGGTCGCCGACATGACTGGTTAGGGCCCTACGAGCCATGGTTTTGATCACCGACACCACAGGGACGATGCGAGGAAGAAGGCGAACTCGCCCCGGAACAAATTGCGGCCACGGGGTGGCCCGCGCGGCGTGCTCGCCATGGCCGGTGGCGGAGGGCTCGCCGGAGCTCGCGAAAACTTCCCTAGAGGCCATGATTCTCAAAATTGAGAGTACGGGGAGGGAGAGGATATCAAGGGAAATCTCACCGCGAAGGATAATTGAACGAAAACGAGGCGAAGACGGCGAACCGCCGAGAGTGGCGGACGTAGGCCCCCTGCATCGTTTCCGACGGGAGAGGTGAGTAGCAAATGACTAACTCAACGAATTGAACTCCTAGAAAGCTTTCTTACGACTCGGAGAAGACGGATGGGAGCCGAATCGCTGCCTCAGGGCGATGGCACAACGTTTCCCGATGAGGGCGTCTCCAACGAAGTGCTGCTGTGGTTGCTGCCTTGCGAGTGCGAGTGAGGAGAGGAACTGGGCAAGGAAAGGGGCGAAGACGGGGTCTGCACGCTTCTATACGAAGGGCGAGAAGCGGGGCGCGGAGACGCTCCCACGCATGGAGATCGTGGGCGCGGATGGTTGTGGCTCGAGTGCGAGCGAAGCGGGAGGGAGCGGCTGGAGGTTGGGGGCGACAAAGACGTGCAGGCCCGAGCAGGCAGCTGCTGAGAAAGGGAGAGCGCAGGCGCAGTAGCGGCGGTTGCTGCCTCCGACTGGGCCGGCCCAGCAAGGGAAAGAGGGGAGAGGGGGAAGGTGAGCGGGCCAAAAGGAAACGGGCCAACGGGCCGAAATGGAGGGAGAGAGGGAGAGTGAATAGAATTTCCTTTTTATTTCCTAAATTAATTTTCCAAATCCAATTTCAAATGATTTTTAAACCTTTTAGCATTGGAATAAAAAAGCAGCCATCACAATAAATAGAATGCATCGACATGAGTGCATCATCATGTAACTAACCTTATGATAAATTTTAATTTCACAAAAATTTATTACCTCCTATATTTGAATGCACACTCAAAAATACATAAGTAAATCATATTTAGCTATTTTAAAATAATGAAAAATTTTGGGATGTTACAACTTGTTGGAACCAAACAAATTTAGCTCTTTAATAAGATTCATTCAAAGGCAGTTTTATATTTTCCAAAAATCATAAAAACCTATTATCATAACTAATTTATTTTAAATCAGATCTAGTAGTACAGTATTTTTTTCTCTGGGAAAATGTTATCTTTTCTGTTGGTGGTTTATTTTTAGAGCTATGTGGAACTTATTTACCTCTATTCATAAAAACTTTTTAAATATAGTTAGAGGACGATGGATTTTTGAATTTTAATTTGAATCTTAGAATTTCCAAATGAATTTGAATGTTGACATGGTCTATACCAATTAAAGTTGTAGTTCGTAAGACGATATAATACTTTGTAGTTTACAGGTTTTTTGTATCTAAAGTCATTTAGAGTCCCAAATTTGTTTCAAGTTCTTAGATTTTGTAATTCAAATTTTATAATTTTCAAATGACTTCGGATGTTGACATGGTCAATATACAAAGTTGTAGCGATCAACCCAATCAAGAACTTTCTAGTTTCGAAGTGTTTTAATTAAGATTGTTTAGGAGCCGAAATATTCAATAAAAGATTAAATTCCTATACAAAGAGATAGCATCATATGATCACTCATAAGTGATTGTGTAGTATGGTGGTAGGGATATGGTTGCATGCATGCAGCGAGAGATCACGTGTTCAAAACGAAGAAAAGCGTACACATGCACCAGACTACAATGTTAAGCCAGGGGTCCATGTCCCTAAGACTTGAAAACATGTTTCATGTTTTTCGGCCACTTTTTTATTTTTTCCCTAAAAATATCATCAACAGATGTTAGTCTTAACCTGTCCAGCTCTAAGTTACTGTAAGTTAACGCTCATGTGATGATTAAACTTTTGGTGCGACTAACTGTATGTTATAAGAGGAATTAGCGGTCAAAGTGTGATTTTGGAGACCACATCAAGTCAAATTACGTGGATATTTTGGAGGAAGAGAGTACTTTATGTTGATTGCATGCCTGTTTAGGTTATAGGGTTCAAACAAAACAGTGCCTCACACATCCTCCGTTTAACTAGTCATGTGACCAATATAATGTAGAGCACAAAACAAAATTTGAAGGAAAAAAGCATGATTACAAGTAATGAAGCACTAGAAATGTGAAGAATTAAATGAGATCCAAATAACTCCTAACAGAGCACTAATAGGATACATAACATTTAAAAAAAATAGCACTAGTTTCATACTTGTCTTATTTAAAACCATTGGTTATGAGTATTAGAGATTAAAACCGGATTTTAATTATTTTTAGAAAATATAAAGCCACCTTTGGAACCAATTAGTGGACTAAATCTATTTGGTTTCTGCCCAAAAGTTCGAGGACATCCGATACTTAGTTAACAAGTCTAGCTATTTATGAATGACCCTCGGTTACCTTATCTTGTGTTGATCAAGCACATCTTTCATTATCTTCATACTAGCACACTTGATATGATCTTGTTTTGCATCGGATGATCTGACTGGTCTCATTGTCTATACTGATGTTGATTGGGCCGATTGCCTCGACACAAAGGAATCCACGTTCCATTATGATGCCTTTCTTGATGATAATATGGTCTCCTGATCCTCTAAATGACAGCACATCATCCCTTGTTCTAGTGCTGAAGCTAAATATCGTGATGTGGCAAATGTCGCCCTTGAAGCAAGCTGCTTGGGACAATTATTGGATGAGCTTCATTCGATTCTCCCCTTTGTCATGCTACTCTTGTCTACTAATCCGGTCCTAAGCATGTGGAGATTATATTGATTTGCACGTTGTCCGAGAGTGGGCTGCCACATGTTACTGTTTTTTCATGTCCCCACAATAACTACTCCATGAGCGGACATGTTCATCAAAAGGCTGCTGATCGATATCAGTTTTCACAGGGTTGGGATAAATCGGGAACGTTTTTCGTCCTACCATTTCTACTGTGGGAAGTGTCGTTAGACGTACGAGTAGTGCAGGACACCATCAATATCTAAATCAATCCGTCAATCTATGGTCAATAGATCTGTGCACATGCGGAGATCCTAGAGTCATCAACTCACACGGCCCCTCTACGGATATAGAAAAGTAAACAAAATTAGTACTAGTACTGAATGAACATAGATACACACGCACATATATAAATACATAGACATACCATTTTAGCTTTATCATAAGTCCAATATTACTATCATTGACTATCAATTTCATATAGTTTGACATCATATGAATTATATATGTTTCAGATTCAACATGAGAAATGTTTTTGTAATTTACATTTTGTTAAGCTATAGAAAACTGCAGGCTGGGTGTATGAGGTCGCAGAGGCCGGAATTTTTCCATTTTCTTAAAAAAATAGAAACCGCAGGCTAGAAACAGAAATTGTATTGATTTGCACTTTGTCCGCGAGCAGGTTGCCACTGGTCTTTCGGTTTTTTCATGTCCCCGGCCGCAATAACTACTCCAAACTCCATGAGTGGAACATCTTCGATCGTGAAAGAGGCTGCTGACATGATGAGTTTCCACAAAGTTTGGATAAATCGTCAACGTTTTTCCTCCTACCATTTCTACTGTGGGGAAGTGGTAGACGTACGTACGAGTGGTGCAGGACACCATCATCAATCTCT
The DNA here is from genome assembly GCA_038087645.1 of Saccharum hybrid cultivar R570. Taxonomy (NCBI): domain Eukaryota; kingdom Viridiplantae; phylum Streptophyta; class Magnoliopsida; order Poales; family Poaceae; genus Saccharum; species Saccharum hybrid cultivar. The sequence continues at coordinate 4,730,110 of JAQSUU010000357.1, forward strand.
AAATCAATCCGTCAATCTGGTCAATAGATCCGTGCACACATGGGGAGATCCTAGAGTCATCAAGTCACCATGCCGCCCCTCCACGGATATTAATATAAAAAAGTAAAGGAAGTTAGTTCTTCCTCCGTCCACAAAAGAATATAATTATCGGATTGTGCCAGTCAAACTAGCTCAAATTTGAATAGGTTTATAACAAATAATATTAGCATTTATGTTTTCAAATAAATTTATTATGAAAATTTATTCTATAATTAATCTAATGGTACCTATTTAATGTTATTATAAAATTTAGTCAAATTTCAAACGGTTTGACTCTTTGAAAAGCGAGAAATTACATTCTTTTGTGGATAAGGGAGTACTAGTACTGAACAAAGATACACACACTACTAGAGACGGGTTCTATGCCGAGTGCCAAATGCTTTGCCGAGTGTCTTTTATCGGGCACTCGGCAAAGAGGCTCTTTGCCGAGCGCCGCTCTCGACAAAGTAAGACACTCGACAAAGATCGCTTTGCCGAATGCCGGGCTCTCGGCAAAGAAATGCACTCGGCAAACAAAGTCTTTGCCGAGAGCCCAGCTCCCAGCAAAGATTTACACTCGGCAAAGACGACCTCACCAACGGTAAGCACCCAACGGTGACCCTTTGCCGAGTGCCTGTTGTTAGGCACTTGGCAAAGTTTTTTTTTAATTACTTTGCTGAGTGTCAGGAATTTGACACTCGAGAAAGAATTTCTTTGCCGAGTGTCAGAATCCTGGCACTCGGCAAAGAATTTTAATTTTTTTCTTTTTGCACCTAAATTTTTTTGCAGCCCTACTACAATATTAGGAGCTAGATTTTAAAATTTGGTACATTTTTATATTTTTTGCTGCATTTAGTTAATTTGTATCATTTACTTGAATTTTTTCGTAAAAAACAAATTTGAACTGCAGGTGAATAGAATAATGGAATTTAGCCATTCAAAAAATGATATTCATGTTTTTGAGTGTATTATGAGGCGCTATCTAGGAACGCACCCGAAATTTCGAACATCGTGTTCACGAAACATGGCCACCGACTTGCGGGCGATTTGTTTTTAAATTCTATTAAATACAAACGAAGTCCGAAAATCACAAAAATTGTCAAGATGTCATGATATCGCATGTGGAGGCTATGATAAAAAATTAAGAATGTTTCGAGGAAGTTATGGTGTACGTTGCTTAAAACTCAGACATCTCCACATGTGTTATCACAATATCACAATATCACATGTGTTTCCACGCAGAGGGGCACTCGGCAAAGAATTTTCAAAAAAATAAAAATTTTCTTTGCCGAGTGCCACACATAGGAAAATTCTTTGCCGAGTGCCCAGCGGTGGGGCACTCGACAAAGTACCCGTTAACGTTATCTGCCCCGTCACGACAACTTTTCTTTGCCGAGTGCTGTCGTGGCACTTGGCAAAGCCTTTGCTGAGTGTCCGACAAAAAACACTCGGCAAAGAGGTTTTTGCCTACGAATTTTTTGCCGTGTACTCTTTGCCGAGTGCGGCACTCGGCAAAGCCTTTGCCGAGTGTATTTAGGGCTTTGCCGAGTGCCCTGGACACTCGGCAAAGCGCTTGATTCCCGTAGTGACACGCACATATATATTTACTGTAAATACATATATACATGCCATTTTAGATTTATTCTATATAAGTCCAACATTACTATCTTTAACCATCAATTTCTAAAAATCCATATAGCTTAACATCATACTTAGCCAGCAGTATATATGAATGATGTTTATAGATTCAACATGTATGAGAAAATCATTTCTTAATACGTGACTAGACATATGCCCGTGCATATAATTTTTTCGAATTGAACCCCAGTAATCGGGCGTGGACGTGTGGGCTCCGAGGACTACGTATCGGCACAGACACGTAGATCTGGTCTTCGTATCATAACCAGGTAGGACTCGGACATGAGAGCTCCGAGTGAAGTATAATTCGTATCGGACGCGGATAGATACATAGATTTTCAAGTTGTTAACCTACTGAAATATAGAAACTCAGAAATATTTGACTTACGGTAAATTAAAGCTAGAATGACAACGAATTAGAGAAAGAAGCATGAAAAGGTTTTACAATGCAAATGTGTATTTGCGTGCACGGTGCACGTGTATATATAGTCGTCGCATGCTGTTAGGTCTTGTTGGTATGTAGTCTAGCTTATTAAGAAACACAACCTTGATTAACCAAACTTATGGAACTTAACCACCTGCCTACCTGCCTGCCTTGAGAATCAATCTACTCCAGCTATCATATCTCCCGACACTAGATCTTGAAAGCGAGGATGGTCCACGACCCTTGTTCGCTTGAGCAATTTTTCAGCTATGGAACAATATTTTTCTCTTACAACATTTCAACATAAGCATCAGCATAAGCGAGGATGGTCTACTCCAACTATAATATATGTGCATGCATGTCGACAAGAACGCTCCACGCAAAGGGTGACGACAGTGAGACATACAAGCAAGCGCGCTTTGCTCGCCTACGCATAAAAAAACATCTACAAGCAACAGCCGGCCGCCTAACCTAGCTAGCTAGCTACACTTAAAAAATGTACAGTACTGTATGCTCGATCTAGTGTATGTAGTCGTCACTCTCACGTACGTACGTACAGTATGTAGTAGTGTATAGTCACGTATATGTATAGTGTTGTACACTAGCTAAAAGGTGAAATAAAGCTATGCTGCTAACAATTGACTACTTATTTCGCTAGCTCGCTCGTGTGTGTCCAAGTCGTCGTCAGGTAGCATTCCTAGCTAGGATGGAACAGGAAGCAAGGACGGTCTCATCCTCGTCCATGACCGACCAAACAACAAGGCGCAGCCAAGTCAAGGCAACGGGAGGGGGCGGCGAGCGGCTAAACTGAAACGTACGTGGACGCGGCAAAGCCGATCATTCCCGACACGGAGGAGGCTGGCGATGTGGACACGGTCGCTCTCGCTCCCCGATCGACCTCCCTTTGGACGACTCGGCCTGAGGCCCAGCGGCCAAGTGGACTACTACTACTACTGGGCACAGAGCGCAGCGCTTGCTAGCTAGGATATAATATAGGCGTGTTTCGAATCCAACAGCTAGCTCGTCGGCCATTTCCCTCGTCCTCATGCACAATTTCGCTCGATCATCGATCGATTTGATCGGTGTCAAAGGCAAAGCCATCCACCCGGCCCAGCTAGAGCCACATACACGACTGGTTGAAGCTAGCAACCTAGGACGGGTCAAACACAACGGGCTATAGCTAGGATGATGCCTACCGACGAATAATTATATTCAGGAACCAAACAAATTGATGATTTAGTGTTTTCTATGACCAGATAATGATGAATGATCTGATCATGGTATTAGTCAAAAGTACGTCACATGAAACTCAAAACACACATGTAGAAACGGAGTTATAGTTAGCAAACAAGGGGGGAAAAATCCGTTCAGCTGTTCTTTCTACACGTACAATCATCATTGATGTGTTTGGTCAACATCTCACGTACTACGCATAAATATTTTTTTCCTTCTTCTTTTTCAGCATACTACGCACACACATTTGAATCATCCAGTGGGTCATGCAATACAATATGCGTACTCCTATTAGATATGAATCATGCAAGCGTGAACATGCATGAGATAGATATATATAAGCTCACACACATCATCCCTTTGCACACGCAACGACCGAAATTCATCTGCGAAGATTCCATGCCAAAAACTAGCTAGCCGCATACTACTACCTTACTTGGGACGGAACGTGATGACCCACACGTTATGCTGAAATTTAGCTTATGCTGATACTTATGCTGATTTATTATGAAAGAAAAACACCGTTTGTTGGCTGACAAGTAGTTCAAACGAACAGGCCATAGTGTGCGGTCAGCCGTCCGGTCAGCACCGTCTATCAGTCCATCATCGTGATCGCGAGCCGCTGCAGCTGCTTTGATCGATCAGTCAGTCCATGGCAGACATACCCGCACGGCCAATATGCTGCTCTGTTTCCATCATACAGCTAGCTAGCCCGGCCGGCCGGCAGCCACGTGTCGTTGCTCTGCAGCTGACAGGTAGTATCTTTCTTTTTGGAGCCTAGCGGAGTACTGTAGCGGTGACGCGGAAGGATACATGTACCGCCCGACAACTCCCTGCACCTGTAACCATCCGTGTCCACCGTGTGCTCGTACGTAAGTATACTCCAAAAAACGTGCATTTCCTTCCTCGTCCAGCCAGACGTGCATTTCCGGCCGGCCGCACGTCACGTGCGCCAAAAAACATCACACGCAACTTTTTTTTTGAGCATGGCATCACACGCAACTAAAAGTAGGTTACCACCAGCTATGGCGATCAGTTAGGAGTGTATGTGGTGCACTGTGTGCTAGCGACAATTAAGGAGTGTACTCCGTACGTAAGGAACACTGGATGTTGCGCAGATTCTCAATCTCAGGAAATTATAGCGGAGCATGCACAGTATGCCCTCCCTCATCACCTGTGCCAAACTTTTTGGGTCGACGACCGACAGACATACGTACTTATTACACTTTTATTACTGTCTCATGCTAGCATACTCTCCCTGCCCCCCCCCCCCCCCCCCCCCCCCACCCCCAAAAAAATACAATTCCAATTCAAGTTTAACCAAATTTACATAAAATTGTACTAGTTATCTATAATGTCCAATAAGTATCACTATATTAACTATGAAATGTATTTTCATAGTAAACCTATTTTAAATATATATTAATATTATTTCGTATAAATTTGATCAAAATTAAAAAAAACTTTGATTTATCTCAAACCGAATATTTTTTCTTGAACGAAGGGAGTCCGTTTGGTTTCTGGCCAAACTTTGCCTCACCATATATCCGGCTGCCACAAAGAATTGGCTGCTGTTTGATTGATGCGTCAGTTAGGGAACCACATTTCTTTTTCTCAATTCATTTATGTGCTAACTTCCTCTATAGGTGTGGCACCCTCTTTCTTCGCCACATGTCTTCAGCGGCGCCACAGCCTAGTTAGCAACCAAACAACCTCTATGTTACTGAACATCTCTCTTCTGGCATTCTGATTATTTGTACCGCAACTTAGGATTTTCATCCCTAAAAGAATATACTATTTTTTATAATACGTATAATGGTTGAAGGTGCTACATTGTGGCCGCTGAGATATTTTATTTTAGTTTGTCAGGAATTTTCTGTTCTTTTAGAGAAAGTGGAAATTTCTAATTATTAGTACACTATTATTGTTGTCGGTAATTTGGCATTGTCGTAGGGCCTTCGTTCACCTGGAACTACCTGTACGTGTTTATTTGTTCATAGGAGTATTTGCATTTACACGTGCATCAATTTAAAACACAGTACATCGCATAACTGAAAAACATGCACACACCAACTTGTCAATCACACTATGTATGCAGCAGGACTGTGTCCCAGATAAATTACTATTCTGCAACACTCAGTACTTTTCGGCGAACAAACAACGTTTTTCTCTCACAATAAATCAGCATAAACATCAGCATAAGCCAAATTTCAGCGAAACGAACAGTGTTTTTCTCTCATAAACTTTCTTATCTCATCTACTACTACACATCTGTCTGCATCTCTGATGTAACATGAAATTAATATGTTGCGTGTATCATTGATTTTCACGGACGAGAGTGTGACGACCTTCCGAATATGAACCACTACAAGTGGCCGACACCCGACAGTGTAATACCTTTGCAATGATTCATTTTCTTTCAGAGCTCTCGTTAGGATCCGAGGCAATCTAATTAACTCAACTTTGACCAAGTTTATGGTAAATAATATTAACATTTATTTCTCTAAATAAATTTATTATTAATATATAATCTATAACTAATCTAATGATATTGATTTGTTATCATGAATGTTAGTACTTTTTTATATATAAATTTAGTCAAATTTCAAACTGTTTAACTTTTTAAAAAAACAAGAATTGCATTCTTTTGTGGATGGAGGAAGTACACCACTACACCAAATAATTTTTACGGACTTCTATTTTTTAAGGGTGGTTTACTCACAAACCATCTTTGATTAGATTGAGAAGCACTGTAACTTATGAACGGTCTCTGGAAATCTATTTCTAGGGATGTTTCTATTAAGCAAACAACACTTAAAAATGTATTCATAGGACGACTTAAAAACTGGCCACGGAAATATGATTTTCAAGGCCAATTGCTAGTATATAAACCATCTCTAAAAATGGGTGATTTCTAGAGAATGTGGACCTAGTCAACCATCATAAAAAATCGATTAATTCATAACTTTTTTAAGTGAAGCTAGATGAAGATAAAATTTGAATCAAAATTGCAGAGAGCTTGATGGGATCTAAAACTCTGTAGTTAACGAATTTTTTTATTTGTGAACATTTAGGGGGACAGATATATACTATTCTCGTATTTTGAAATTTAAAGTTATAAAAAATTGAACGATCTTGTATGGAGACAAGCTCTATATCAAAGTTGTAGTGCTCAATGAGATCTAGAACTTTGTAGTTGACACGCTTTACGTTTAAGATTGTTTAGGAGCCAAAAGATTCAATATAAGATTCATAGATGTAAATACAGAAGGATAGCATTTTTTGTTGTGGGAGGCAACGTGCACACAAGGTAAGAGATTGTGAGTTCAAATCCACGTGAATACACTTATGCCAAAAATATTCAAAAAATGTATCTTCCTGTGATTTTGCCAAATCACCTCGCATAGGATTTTTCATTTTTTACAATAAATGTTTTTTAATAAAATCATTTCTCGCATTGGGGTGGTTAACTTAACCATCTCTGAAAATCGCCTCTAAAATGTCTCATTCAATCATTTCTACAATCGATGGTATAGTGATGGTTTTAAAAGCCACATCTAAAAATTAATTTTGACTGTCTCTAAAAAGCTTCTCTGCGCTAGTGATACCTAATCACTATTAATTAATTTACTTTTACCATTTCAAATTGTGCATTACCAGTTATGTACAAGAAAATGGTAAAGATGAATTTAGCAGTAACCATTTGCAATGGCTATAACTTCCATTCTTATCTTCAAGACGCCAAGCGGTGCTTCTTCCACCGATATTGCGTGGACTTGTTAGAGACACAGATTGACGGCGAGGTCCTTGTCATTGGAAAAACAGAATGCCGTGCTTGGACAAGTTCAAATAAGGTAGTGCATGTACTAGCTCACCGACAAGACATTCCTTTTGTGCAAGTCAATGCTTCAGGCATACTTAACTGAACCAGATCCAATAATTACATTTCTAGTCAAAAAGCAAGGAGAACCTAATTGCTTGCATTGCCTGGATGCAAATCATATACATACACTACTTTGACTTGAAGTAGACTAACAACTCCAACATGCATGTGTGCATACTCCCTCCATACTCGATTTACATGTCGTCCTGGGCTCTAGGCCTATTTTCGAAAAGGATGTCGTCGCTTGGCCGTGGAGGCTCATTTGGACGCGATTGCCCCTGCCCTCGGCGCCCGTCCGGTCGCCAACTACTCGCCTTCACTCGCCATCAATCGCGTTGCCTCGGTTCCCCTGCTGGCCGCCCCGAGCGCCAATCCACGAGCCTGGCAAGCGCGAAGCCGAAAAACGCGAGCGCGAAACGCAGAACAGCGCGAAACAAATTCAAACGAACGCCTACGAGCGCAAACACGAGCGCGAATGGCAAAAAAAAAACGCGGACAAACGCGCCTACACGCGAGCAAATAGCGGCATGCAAGCAAGCTCAGTGCCATGCACTCGACCAGACGGCCCAGATGCGAGCAAACGCTCGCGAGCAAAGAAGGCAACACCCACACCCGCACAGTCCCATGCTGTCGCGCCAAAAAACGTGCAGCCATACAAAATCACGTGAAACAAAAAACTGCGTAGGCGAAGGGATTCGAACCCTGCTCGCCCTCCCCGCATGCCTCAGGACGCAGCCGAATGACCAATCCACCTAAGAAAGAATGTTGTCTAGGGAATACCCGCAGCCTTATTTAATAAGGGCAAATTGGGAAGATTATCCCCTAATTAATGACTCCTTGGTATGTACAATCATGTCCTAAACGTCCTCTAATACGAGTACGGAGGGAGTACATGTTGCTGCACATATGATCTTTGCATATTTAATACATCTATATAATCCTATGTAAATTTACAAAACCAAAGTGATATCTTATAGGCATAGGTGAATGGTAGATTGCTTCCCATGAGCTGCATGTTTATTACATGTTCATACATTAGCATGCACCTAGTTTACCATGTATGAAATCAACTACCATTAACTGTTACTTGTAGGGTATACTCAGTCATCCAATGCTTGCAAAATGAAGCTTCTGATTCTCACAATAGTGAAGGAAACTAAGTCATTGAGGACAACATTAAGCTGCAATGAATTGGGAGAAGGCTACTGTTGACATATTGTGTAGTTAGTAGTTATTAGCTCCTCTGAACCCAATATAGTAAGAGGTGGACCCTTTTGTGTAATATGTGTGGCCTCGGAGTATAAGAGCTGTTTATGTTGTATTCCTAGTGTCACAATCATTTCAGTCTGCATGATATATAAATGTAATGAATCAAATACTGATTGATCATGAGTTGGCATACAAGTTAATTAATTGTCTTGTGAGTGGTGGACCTATTGGTATTGTGACAAATATTTGGATAGGATTGCCAGGTTATATGGCTGGCTGTATATTAAAATATATTCTGGTGTATATCAGGTTCCTGACGGCATGGTAATTTTCTCCCGTCAGTCTTTATGTCAGGAATGACATTATAACTCATGTCGGTATCTTTCCTGACGGGTAATTCCTGTCGGTTTAGCTGACAGGAACAACTTTTTCACTGGTCATACATTAGCCGTCAGGAGCTGCCGTCAGGAATTATTTTCTGACAGCCGATCGTCAGGAAAGTATCATCTTTCCTGTCGTGTTGTTCCTGTCGGTTTGTTCCTAACGTCTGCCCGTCAGAAATAATATTCCTAACGGTTTTCGGGCGGAAAACCCCCGGGTCTGGTAGTGATTATATCTGGTCATCTAATTCATATGTGTATGGTCTAGCTAGCTAGAGTGTACTATACTAGCTTCGTTCATCATACATGTATAGTCCACGGTCCAGCAAATAATATACGTACAAAAGCTGTTGTTACTGTTATCCTGGAACATCTTTACTGAAATTAGGCAGGAAGAATTTATATATGTGGGGCTGTGGGGTGGGGTTGCCCGGAGTTTAGCGCAGGTACGGTGCATGGCATACGCTATGCATGCAATCAGATAACCCCACGTACTACCTCTCTCAAGCTATCTGTCCATGCATGCATGTATCCATCAATCCTGCACAATCCAACACTGCTTTGACATTCTTGTGCATCACACGTATGCACAGAGCCACACAGGGCTACCTATGTATGCTAGCTACTACGTACTATTTAATTACACACGAACGCATATACATCATATTATTATATAATAATAATGCATGGACGAAACAAAAAATAAATGGGTCAAAATGAGTGGACAACCATGCTGCAAAACAAAACATCGGTCACGAGCGAGCTGGAGAGGACACGTGGACGTGCACGTGTCGGCACGGCACTTATGTGCATTCGATTTTTCATATAAAGAGAATGAAAGGTGGTGAAGATAGGTAGTCTGGATTAGTCGGCGACCGATCACTACCTAGCTTAGGTTATCCATGCATGGTGATGGATGATGCACAGATATATATACCCTAATTGAGTGGAGTCCGTAGTGATCCCTGTGGTGATTTTGTTTACTTAGTCGGTGGATTAGATTTTCTATTACGTGTGTGCTAAACTAATATATTGAATCTTTTGGCTAATTAGCTTAAGGGAGTGATCATCAGGTGTCGTACCGTGCAAAACTCTATCTAGTTCTCCATGCGTGTGTGCTGCTCTGATGCGTAAGACGCCATCCTTTAAAGATATCCAAGATTTATCGATATCTGGTCTACCCTTTTTCCAACGTACCTTGGACCACACATTCATAGACACTGTATGACGACGGGAACTCGAGAAGTCATATGCCGCTCGGACTACGTACACTGCTAGAGAAAAGAGCCATTTTGAACTGGCACGATCAGTGTATAATAACCAACGAAATGATCGGAAAATTAAGGTAGTCCACCACTCAAGCAAAAATTAAAACCGGTATGATGATGAGAGGGACATGGCGGTAGCACGAGCAATTCCTCAGTGACAAGATGGAGATAGGTGCCTCTTATCTCCTCTGTTTGACCTGCATTGTGAAGAAATCTACATAGAGTGTGTTTGGTTCTCTTCCCAAAATAGCCTGGCTCACATTGAATGCAAGCTCTAGCTGGCCAGGCTCGGATGATGTAAGGGCTTCTCTTTGTTTGGTTGATATTGCTCTGGCCAGGAAGCAATAGGCTTTTAGTTTTTTAAAACCATATGCAAAATGTAGAGAAGGAAAATAGTATACACAACGGTTTCTTGTTAAGAGCTACCAAATTGCCCTAACATTATGTGCCATTGGGCCCCTAGCGATGAGGCGAGGCTAGGGAAATCACAAAGCTTGTCCCTGTCATTTGGGTGGTTAAGAGAGAGAGAGAGAGTTGGCATGGTCATGATAGTGATGACGACACTGTGGTTGTTGACGGTAGTTACCATCCATCATAAACCGCCAACATAACTTGAATAAATAAATAAAAAGGATCGCCAACATAGACTTAGAGATTTAACTGACAATTTTCATAAGTTTTGGTGAATTTATGTTTTTAGCAGGGTTTATCCAGAAAACCATCAAGAGGGATCAAGTTGTCAAATAAAATCACGCTTATCCGCGACGAAAACTACCCCAGAAGGTTCCAGAAGGATTGGGAAGACTCCACACCGAAGCGGGAGCCAGGTCACTAGTAGGTGGGGCTGGCCGGCCCCACCTAGAGGCCGCCTGGCCCCCCAGGGGCCCACCTGTCAGCTAGTTTTGTATATCGGTTCCCCACCGCCTTCCAGGATGTATTTACGTCATTCCTTAAGTCGGTTTGATCTAAGGGCTCACGTTGGACGCTCCGGCCTATATAACCAGCCCCTGCCCCCCCCCCCTCCATCAGCATTTGCCATAAGTCAAGAGTAGACCAGAAATTAGGGTTCTCAGAGAGAAGAGAGGAGAGCTCCAATTCTTCAAGTTTCTAGTATAGACTAGCTAGCAAGGTTCAAGTAGAGTTTGGGCTATCGCTCAGGATTCTGGATCTGTCATCTGGAGACTGGTATAGTCATTGTATCTCTATATTTATGACTTTGTGCTACTTCAGTATTATGTTGCTATTTATTATGTTCTTAGTTTGCTCTAGTTGTATGCTTGATATAGTTATGATTGATGATGAATATATGCATATGTTCACAAAGCGCTTAATTCAGTACTCGAGTGAATTAAGTGGTCGACATTATGTAAGCATGGTGCTTAGATATTGTTTGCCTGTGGATGCACTCTACACTCTGGGTCATGTGGTAGATCACGGATGTGACATTCCCGTTGAGTCCTTTGTAGTCCACTCCCCGTTTGTAGAACAAGTAGAACCCAGTTACGAAGAAAGACAAGTTATGTTCTCAATCTTCTTTAGTAATGTTCATTATGCATAAATTTAAAATTAGTTATAATATAGATGAGAGTGTATATACTTGAGTGTACAAAAGACTTAGTATTTAGGAATGACTTAGGAATCTTTTGCTCTTAACGAATCTCCTGTTTAACCATACTACATTTATGAGTTTCTATTTCTATCTCTGGAATGCCAATATTACTTTACAATTATTATTTACTCCCTTCGGTCCATTTTATCTGATGCACACGTATATCAAGATTCAAACTTTAAAAACTTTGACCAATAATTAGGCTAATAATTTTTAACTATTATAATACAAACTTTATATAATTAGATTTGTAAGGAATTATACTATTTAATGATTATAAGTTTATAAGCATAAATAATATAATATAAAGCAAATGAATGGTCAAAGTGTAATCTAGGAGACCGTGTCATTCTAATTTGCGCCAGATAAAATGGACCGGATGGAGTATTTATCACTTGACTTACCCCTGCTAAAGCATAAGAGTGGTTTTTATCATAAGTACGCATATTAGTCAATATCTCTATGCTAACTCAACTCCATTGCTCTTTCCTATGGATTAAATATAAATAACGATACCTGGCATACTCCCGGGTGAAATGCTACAATAGTATATTATCTGTGCGCTTACGAATACTTTACTTTTAATATTATTATCTCTGAGTTTACAAGTGTCAACAATAATTACCAACAATACATTTCTAACATCATGCTAAGGATGACAACTTAGTAAAGAGTGATGCTAAGAAATGTCAACACGGTGTTGGTCCCATCCATTAGTGGGAGAGAGGAGATATTGAGGCACGAGGCTTAGCTAGGCTTGGCCCAAGTTGGCTTGGCACATCAATCTATAGAGGAAAAGACAAGGTTGGGCTAGGGTGTGTTTTTTTGTGGGTTTTGGCAGTAGGGTAGTTTACTGCTGGCTACGATTCAGTTTATATTTTTTGTGTATGGATTTGAATTCACTACAAACTCAAATCAACACAGATTAAAGACCCAAATGAAATTTAATAATGACCCAAAACAATCAAGCAGCACATTATCGAATTTTTCACGATGCGCAATACAACTTACTAATTTAAATTTGAGAAGAAGTCAAAGCGTTCACTTAGGTATGCATATGGCCTACACCGCTACACGGTAACTTGATTTCACTCATTCAAAGATATTTGCAAAGCATATAGAACCATTTTCTGGTAGGTTACAATCACAGGCGCCGACCATTCTTGCAGGCTACAGAAAGCAACAGTGTTGGGCTCCGACGGTGACGACCCATTGTCTGGTAGTGTCAACCCATGTATAGATAGCCATGAGGCGTGTGCAAATTGCAATAAGCAACTGAAGGAGGACGTACCTTAATTAACTATGATGCTGATTACGGACTAAGCTAGCATATACAGTGCTCGTGCCGTGCGACCGATGGATGCGCGCACCGGCAAAAACAACGCGGCCAACTTCAATTGGAGGTGCGAATTCCACGTGTGAATTCTATTTTGACGTACGTGTGAGGCGACCGAGCCCCTGTTTAGTTCGCGAAATTTTTTAGAAAAAGATATTGTAGCACTTTCGTTATTATTTGATAATTAGTGTCTAATCATGATCTAATTAGGCTTAAAAGATTCGTCTCATGAATTTCATCTAAACTGTGTAATTAGTTTTATTTTTTATTCATATTTAATGCTTCATGCATGCGTCAAAGATTCGATGTGACGGAGAATGTTGAAAAATTTTGCAAAATTTTGGAAACTAAACGGCCCCAGATAAAACGGCCCCAAATAAAGGGCGATATTCACACAGTATGTATGCTGGCTTCTAGGAAGCTACCAGGTTCGTTTTGGTTGTCTCTGTTGGCGCTCCGACGCCGCGCGCTTGGCTGGATGCCAGGAGGCTGCAGCTCAGATGATAGCGCCACCTCACTGGGAGCAGGAGCGCCGGAGAAAGTCTCCACGTGTCCCATCACCTGATGGTCGTGGCTGTCAATCATGGCGTCACTCTGCTAGCTATTAGCTAATTGTATACGATCACCTGGATTAACCAAGATTCTCCACTATATTGCCTCTGAGAGCGAGCGAGGCGTGGTGACTAACGACGCAAGTCATTAGTCCTGACCTAACCACGGGGCTATTAAAAACACACGCGTAGTACCTTTGGTTCTACGACGACCAAGTCTTCCGCAACTGCTTTTCCTCAGACCCCACTATCAGCAGGTGTATTCTGTCCGGCTTAACCTGCATGTTAATGTAACCGTACACGCCTCTTGATCCCTAATGGAAATGCACAATCGGTAGAAAAGGCACACACACTGTTTCATTATTTTTTCACCAAACATGCATATATAGAAGTTGTGGCCATGCATGGTATATATGATATGATTGCCATGCTGTAGTCACTCATATCTGACCATGGGACCGTCATATGGTATGATTCCCTCCTTGCTCGGGACCGTCATATGGTATGGTTATTGGTTAACACTACTACATTTTTTTTTTTGGGGAGGCATTTTCAAATGGGCGTTAGAGGCGGTTGGGCCGGCGGCCCACCTCGGTTAATCGAGGCCGGGCTGCCAGCCTACCAACCGCCTCGGTTAATAGGTTAACGGAGGCGACCCACATAAGGTAACCGTCTCGGTTAATCATCCATTAACCGAGGCGGTTGACCTAATGCATCCGCCTCCGTTTATTGATTAACCGAGGCGGTTGGCAGTGTAACCCAACCGCCTTTGTTAATCTTTATTAACCGAGGCGGTTGTGTTAAGCCGCCCGCCTCGGTTAAATTTTAACCGAGACATTTGTCATAACGACAACCGCCTCGGTTAATACAAGATTAACCGAGGCGGTTACGTTATGTCGCCCACCTCGGTTAAGTCTGTACCTATATAAGCAGCCACACATCCCTTCTTCCCCGTGGCTGCTCCTCCATTTTTTAGGGTTTTGAGCTCAAAACCCTAAAATTGGCCATTTTAGAGGGGGTAGGTTTTGCCCTTGGATTTGATGAAGGGGAGCACCGCAAGATGTTGATTTCTTACTCTCCATCTCTCATCTTCTCTCTTGTACATGATTTAGGTGGTTTTTCTCTAGACCTAGATCTAGATCTAGATGGAGGAGAAAGAAAACTGGATATAGAGCTACTGGGATGTTTTTTTCTTATACTGCTCTATTCATATGACTTTATTCTCGCGGTGTGCGTGCAAGGTCGCGATCATGGATAGGGAAGAGTGGATGTACAAGTTTCAAAGGGTCGGCAACGATATGTCTTTCCTAGGTCATTGAAAAAGTTTATTGCCGCTGCGAAAAAGCATCGTCTGCGTCTGGGTCAGGAGCGCACCATTTGTCCATGCAATAGCTGCAAGAACAAGCTTCTCCAGGAAGATAACGTGATGCAATCTCACTTGATCCGGCATGGTTTTGTCAAAGATTACACCATTTGGAATTATCACGGCGAAGCAGATCCAAGTGCCACCAGTGCATCCGGAGGAAACTCGTCGACAACCTCGACGGTGAATGACGGAGGACAACAACCCTCTTCATCAACAGCAGCAGCGGGCGGCGACAGTGCGAATCATGATTACATCAACATTAATGATCTTCTCCAAGACATAGCAGACAACAATGGTGGTGGGGATGGTGAGCAGGGTGATGTGTTGGGGCCCGAAGATGCGGAGCTTTTTGAAAATCTTGCTAACCGTATGGACAAAGATGACGTTCTGTTTGGGAATCAGAAGTGGCTGGAGAATTTCAAAGAGATGAAGCAGGCGGTAATTGATCCACTACATAAGGACTGTCCAAAGCATTGGACGGCGTTGTGTTTTAACCCCCAGTTGCTAATGCTGAAGGCTCGCCATGGGTGGTCCGACACTAGCTTCAACGACCTGTTACGTATGCTTGCTGACACATACCCAGAGGGTAACAAGGTGCCCGCCAATACCTATTGAGCAAAGAAGATGATCCGGCCAGTGGCGATGAAGCTTAAAAAGTTCCATGCATGCCATAACCACCGTATCCTATATCGGGACAAGTACGATAACTTGCAGAGTTGTCCGCACTGCGGCGTGAGTCGCTACAAGAGGATGCCGGTTGTCACGCGAACATGGATGATGAGGGACCCAAGAGAGGGTAGAAGAAGAAGATGGCCAAGAAGCAAATCCCGTCTCCTAGGGATGAGGAAGAAGAGGGTTACATGCAGAGGAAAAATCCAGCACTGTCAGTGTGGTACCTGCCCGTGATCGATCGCCTGCGTGCGCTATTCGAAAACCTAGAGGATGCCCAACTGATGTCCTAGCATGCATCGACAGAACGCATGAAGGACAATGGCAAGCTGTGACACCCCTCCAATGGCAAGCAGTGGAAGCATTTCAACGCCAAGTTCCCGAAGGAGTTTGGTGACGAGGCGAGGAACGTTAGGTTCGCGCTGAGTACTGATGGCATAAATCCATTTGGTGACCTCAGTAGCTCTCACAGCACTTGGCCAGTCATCCTCACTATCTACAACCTACCTCCCTATCTATGTCTGAAGTGTAGGTATCTTTTACTAACCATGATTATTTCTAGACCGAGGCAGCCAGGCAATGATATAGATGTGTTCCTAGAGTCGCTCATGGAGGACATGAAGATACTATGGGAAGATGGGGTCAAGATGATGGATGTGTCCCTAAAGAAGGAGTTCACTCTAAAAGCCATCATCTTTGTCACCATCACCGATTACCCTACCTTTTTTCACTGTCAGGGCAGATCAAAGGTAAGTCAGGTTGTGTAGTTGCATTGATGGTACCTGCTACACTTATCTTAATGCATCCAAGAAGTTGGTGTACATGAGGCACAGGCGATTCCTTGACAAAAGCACAGGTACCGGCATCCTTCGATGAATCAGTTCTTTGACAACCAGGCCGAGCCCCAAACTGACGAGCCAAAAAAGACGAGTTATGGGCAAAAGGTGTTTGATATGGTGAAGGGCATAAATATCGAGTTCAGGAAGAAAAAGAAAGCTGGGGAAGATGGGACCAAAACAAGGAAGAAGAGGAAGCGGGATAAGATGGAGGAAGAAGAAGCAAAGCCTGTCACCCCTGTCGTTCCTTTCAAGAAGCAGTCATGTTTCTTCAAGTACCTGTCATTCTAGAAGGAGCTAGATACGCCCCATGCCATCGACTGCATGCATCTGGAGAGGAATGTCTTCGAGAGCACGATCGGGGTCCTGCTAGACATTAAGATTAAGACGAAGGATGGTCTGAAGTCACGTCTGGATCTTGTGAACTAGAACATCAGGACCAAAATTCATTCGACACCGACAGTGCAGAGTGGGAAAATGGACCTTCCAAGAGTGAGCTACAACCTCACGACAGATGAGAAGAGGGTCATGTGCTAGTGGCTTAGGGTTGTGAAGGTGCCGACGGTTTCTCTTCCAACATCAAGAGCCTGGTCTCGATGAAGGACCTCACACTCACCAGCTTCAACGCACATGACTACCACGTCATGCTCACGGTGTTCCTCCCAATTGTGATCAGGGCTATCGGTCCAGAGTATGTGAAGATGGTCATCACACTCCTTGGTTACTTCTTCAGCTTCATCACACAAAAGGCCATCGATGAAGCTGAGCTGCCAGGCCTAAAATAGTTCATCACAGAGACTCTTTGCTAGCTCGAGATGTGCTTCCCGCCGTCTTTCTTCGATATTATACCACACCTGATGATGCACATGGTTGATTAGATACATGAACTTGGGCCTGTCTACCTGCACTAGATGTGGACGTATGAGAGGTTCATGTCGATCCTGAACAGATACATCCATAACTGTGCTTACCCGGAGGGCTCTATGATCGAGGCATACACAACAGAGGAGGCCATTAATTGCTGCACCAAATACATCTGGGATGGAAATGTAATTGGGTTGCCCGTCCCTCTGCATGAAGGTAGAACCTCGAGGATGGGGTGCATGGGGAGGAAAGTATGCACCGATGTACAAGACGAAGTGGTGCAGAAGCTCATCACAATACCCTTAATCAGTTAGTGGTCATGGACACGTGGGTTGACTGGAGGAGATTTGCCATGCTCATGACGGACGCACGGAGGCATGGGTACAGAGATAGCATAGGATGAATTTCATGATGTGGATCAAACAGCAGGGCATACCTCCATATGGCGAAACTGATGAAGCAAGGCTCACGTCCGGCCCATCCACCCAAATCACCTCATGGCAAGGGTATGACATCAATGGATATAGGTTTCACACAAAAGAGAATGACAAGAAGAGCGCAGCACAGAACATCGGTGTTCGATATGAGGGCATCGACGAGGCCACTGGGGAGATAAAGACATACTATGGGCAGATTGAAGAGATATGGGAACTTGACTACAGTGGTGAACTATAGATACCCATCTTCCGGTGCCAGTGGGTCAAGCCAAAGGCATTTGTCGTGGACGAGTATGGGCTAACCACCGTGGAGCTCCAAAGTGTCGGCTACAAAGATGATCAGTGGGTACTAGCAAACCGCGTCACGTAGGTAGCCTGCTACACGAAGCCCAGAGACTCCAAGAGGCATGTGGTTGTGTCAGGAAAGCAAAGGATCGTGGGAGCAGATGGAGTCTAGAGTCCCGAAGAATACAACCACTATATGGAGTTCTCACTCTTTACTGATCATCCACGCAAGATCAAGCAAGTCGAGAACTACGTCAACATGAGTGGCATGAAGCCTTGGTTCTACTCCGACAGTCAGAAGAAGAGCATCATAGGATCGCTTCCAGCAAAATGATATGTATGCCACACATATATGTAATAACGTACTCGCTTATCGATTAACGAGAACTATTTGTGTTACTAACTTTTATGTAATGGAACCATATGTATATATGACTGTGGGAGATCATAATCTTTGCGTGTTGATTTTTTACAATTAATTGATATGTATGCCACACATATATATAATAAGTCAACTCCTACTCCTACTACTCCTCCTCCTCCTCCTACTACTACTACTACCCTACTACTAGTACTATCTTACTAGTACTCCTACTACTACTACCGTACTACTCCTACTACTACTACTACTACTACCGTACTACTCCTACTCTTCCTACTACTACTACTACTACTACTTACTCTTACATTACTACTTCTGCACTACTACCAGTTCTAATGATTTTGTGTTACATATATCATGCATGCAGTGTGCCAAGCAACCTGAAGGCTCATTCTTGTGTGGATACTATGCTTGTGAGTACCTCAGGGCTTGCGGGAGTTCCCACCACAGCTGGCGGCGGCTTAAGAAATCCCAAAATTAGTGGCAAAAGGAAAAGGTGGACAGTAAGAACATCACTCAAACAGTAGCCGACATTTGTAAGTTTGTCACGGACGAATGTTGTGAAGTTGGGGGAAAGTTCTTCAACGCCGAGAGCGAGCTAGGGAGGGAGAAGTTCGAGAAGCTATGCAACTGGAGAACCAGCGATCTAGACATGAACGACTACAAGTTGTTGGACATCTTCGAATAGGTGACCTTAGCTTCTCATGTGAACATTTGATGTGCTTTTGTGAACTATGTGAACATTATTGTAATATGAACTTAGTGTGTGACATGCTTGGATCGTGGAACGATAAGGACGACGACACATGAATGGATGTAATATATGTGTTTATCCTTCGTACGCGTGTTTTCTGCTTTGTATGTGTTTTAACCTGAGAAAATTCGGTTTTAAATTCAAATTCAAAATCAAAATCGAAATGAAATAAGCTTTTTTTATTCTAAAAATACTTAACGGAGGTGGACACATAACAAGAAACCACCTCGGTTAAACATTTAACGGAGGCGGTTGCCTTAAGCAAACCAACTCGGTTAAAAGATTAAAGGAGGCGGTCAAATTAAGGCAACCGCCTCCATTAATAAGTATTAACCGAGGCGGTTACCTTAAGGCGCCCGCCTCGGTTAAACTATTAACCAAGGCGGTTGGCCAACCGCCTCAGTAAAGGCCACGATTAACCGTGACCTTTGCTCCGAGGCGGTTAGCCTGCCCGCCTCGGTTAAGTGATTTGGCCCGCCTCCGTTCAGTTTATTGTAGTAGTGTAAGGCAGTAGATAACGCATGACCTGTCACGCTATAGGGGAGCGTACGACTGTTGGCCATCCCCACTGAAGGGTCGAGATGGCGGACTAGAGGGGGGGGGGTGAATAGTCCTTTCAAAAATTAATCGCGTCGGCAAACCGAAACAAATGCGGAATTAAAACTATCGGTCTAGCCAAGACTACACCCCTCTATCTAAGTTCACAAGTACCTCACAAAGATCCTAAATATGTAACTAAGGTGCTTTCCTTAGCAAGAGCTCTCCTAAATAATTCTAGAGCAAGGTCACACAAACCTATGCACTTGTACTTTAGCAAAGCCGGGGAGCTTCTACGCAATTCTAGTAAGCAAAAGCACGAAGCCACCTATGCTCACTAGCAATGCTCAATAGCAAGGCAACTAATGCCAAACTAGAGAGCACAAATTACTTAGCTACACAAACTAAGCAATATGACTAACAAGGTTACACAAACCAAATTAGCCACGCAACGGGAGCTACTTCTATGCTTACACAAGTAAGAAGGTAACTAGCTAACTACACAAGCAAACTAGTTACAAGAGCAACTACACAAGCAAAAGTATATGAATGTAAATACAAGCTTGTGAATCGAAAGCAAACCACCGAGAAGATGTACACAATGTTGACACGGCGGTTTTTCACCGAGGTTCACTTGGTTGCACCCAAGCTAGTCCCCGTTGTGGCGATACACCCACTTGATGGATCACGAGCTAATTGACTATCAAGAGTCAAACCCTCAGCGGGTGCCGCACATCCACTCTCAAGATGGGGATCCTCCAAGCCACGAGCTTTACTAGAGTTGCTCTTCGCGATCCCCGCGGGGTGAGCACAATCCCCCTCACAAATCCTCCTCCGGAGCCACGCACAATCTCCACGCGTGCTTCAACGGAGTCGCAAGCCACCAAGCCGTCTAGGAGGTGGCAACCTCCAAGAGTAACAAGCACCACCGGCTTGCAACACGATCACCTAGTGCCACTCGATGCAATCCTCTCGATGCAACGCACTAGAATCGCTCTCTCACTCGATCCGATGAACACTATCAAGCATGAGTGAGTTAGAGGGCTTCCAAGCACTACCACATAAGCCACCAAGGCCAAAGTGTGCTCAGCTACCGGCCACAGCCGGCCACAAGGTCTATTTATAACCCCACAGTCAAATAGAGCCGTTGCACACACTTGTCCGTTTTCTGCGGGAGCACCGGACGCGCCGGTCGTAACAGACCGGACGCGCTTCAACCGCGTCCGGTGCCCTAGCGATTTCAAATTCGTCCGTTAGAACCTCCAACGGTCACTGCGCGCCAACGGTCAAACGACACACCGGACGCGCTGTTGCGAACCACCGGACGCACCGGTGCGCACAGTTCCCGCGCGCGCGAAGACATCACCGGACGCGCTCCTCGCAACCACCGGACGCCACAGTACCCGCGTCCGGTGCGAGTCCAGTAAGCTCCCTGGACCACCGGACGCGTCCGATGGTGAGGGACCGGACGCGCACCGCGTCCGAAGACTTCGTGACTCGCTGTTCGCCAGACCGGACGCGCCGGTCCCGTGGGTCACCGGACGCGCCGGTGTCAAACCCTAGCCCGCGCGCCTGACCCGACGCTGCACTGACCGGACGCGCCGGTCGCACAGAGCCCGCGTCCGGTGCAGCGTCCGGTGCTGCGTCCGGTGCACCTCTGTGACCTCCGTTCTCCTCCGTTTCTTTTCCAACTTTCGGCGCAATAGAAAATAGGCGTTTCACTTTTCCAAAAAGCGCCGAATCCCGCCTCGCAAGCTCGGCGGGAGGGAGAGAGGAACCCAAACCCTCTCTACCGCTCAAACTCCACCGCCTTCGCAAATGTGCCAACACCAACAAGTGATCACCACCTTGTGCACGTGTGTTAGCATTTTCACAAACATTTTCTTCGAAGAAATTAGGCACTCAACTTGCCTCGCCACTCGATCCTAACTCGTATGCAAAGTTAGATCGCTCAAGTGGCACTAGATGACCGATATGCAAACAAGTTTGCCCCTCTTAATAGTACGGCCATCTATCCTAAACCCGGTCATCAACTTCTCTACACACCTATGACCGGTGAAATGGAAATGCCCTAGGTTATACCTTTGCCTTGCGCATTCCACTCCATCTCCTCCGACATTGATGCAACACATGCACCAACCATATCACAAATGATATGATCCACTTCATATCATCATATGACCTTGGTCCATCGATCTTGACCTCACTTGCTCTTCACCGTTGCGTCGGTCCATCGGCGCCAAGTCTTGCTCAAGCTTCACCGCCTCACGGTCCATCGCTCCAAAGCCTCCGACTTGCCCTTCACACTTGCAACCGGTCCGTCGAGCCAAGCCTCATCTTGATCTTTTGCCACCTTGGTCACATGACTCCATGTCATGTCTCATATGCAATGAGCTCCTACATGACACCATTACCTGTGGACTAATCTCCTGTGTATCTCACATAACCACATATTAGTCCACCTAAGTTGTCACTCAATTACCAAAACCAAACAAGGACCTTTCAATCTCCCCCTTTTTGGTAATTGATGACAACTCTACAAAGATATGGAAATTAAGCTTTTTCAAGCTAGCACTTCACACAAAGTGTAAATTGCTAACTTGTTTTGGATTTTATGCTACTTATCCAACATTTAAGCTCTATGTCAAGATTTGGATAAGCACCATAAAACCCGACTTGGTAGTGATAACTCCCCCTACATATGTGCTCAAATGGTTTGGTTTCAAGCTTGCACATATGCCTAAATATGAAATTTGTGGGAGGATTAGCACTACTAAGTGATGCTAAGGTGTATAGAATAAACCTTTGTAGTTCGAAACCATTTGATAGCTTGATACCATTTGAAAATCACAAGTTTGCCATCATCCTTAGCATCATGAGTAGCTAGACATCAAAAACACTAGAAACCCCGTGAGATCAACATTATAAGCAAGGTTCTAGTTTTTGCATGATAATCATAAGTCTAGCTAACAACCTATGCATGCTAGTTATCAAAGCATCAATCAAATTCTATAACTAGCATACACCACACAAGCATGCATATTAAAAATAAAACTTATGCAATGCTAGCAAGCACATGAATATGCATAAGTCAAATGCAACCAATCAATGTTCATGAGCTTGCTCCCCCTACTTGTGTGCTTCTTTTGTCCAAGAATTTTGATCCTTCTTATTTCTACAATGTTGCTCCCTCTTTGTCCATCTTCATATCCAAACTCATCTTCTCACGATATATCTTTGTTCAATCTCTTCCCAAACCTCTCACTTGGTGTATTGACATATCTTTGTTCCAACTTCTCCCCCTTTGTCATCAATTTCCATAAAAGGTGTTCTTCTCAATTGATACAAAGGCTAGCATTGGGGTTGATGGTTGAGACTTGAATATTGCATTTTTGATGGACATCACCACATATGTTGGAATGACATTACTAGTATGTTGCTCTTGAGATACCACTTAGGATCTTTTGACCTTGATACCATTTAGGTGGGGCTCCTCCCCCTATGTCATAGCATGGGTCATTCACTTGATAATCTTGAGCTCTTGTGTGTGAGGGAACTTTCTTCATTTGATGATCACTTAAAGTTGAGGATCACTTGTGGAACCACGGTCTTGTATAAATGATATCATGTGTAGAAATACCACGAATAAATGTGTGATACCAATTTGAAGAATCCTCTATCATGGAATCACTTGTAGGATTTGTCAATATGATCTTTTCTTGAACATTTGCTATCTTTATGAGCACCACTTGTAGGATATCACTTGTAGATCATGATCTAGACACCACTTGTAAATACTAATTGAAGAAATATTTTGAGTCTAGATACTATTTGAAACACCCTAGATATCCATTTGCATTGTTGTCTGTGCTTGTACCCATATCATTGTCATGAGCTTCTAGTATGACTTGAACTAAGTTGATTTGCCTAAGATTCTAAGTCCGGTTTGATCCAATGACAAGCTTCTTCACTTCTCATACTAAGGGTTATCTTGCCAATGTTGTACTTGTCACTTGTTAGCAATCCAAACTAGATCAAGTACTTGGGTTCACTAGCTCATGAACAAATTCATACACATACCACTAGATCATTTAAACAATTCAAGCAATAGTGGTAGGCTATGAATTTAAATATTTCATTTGTTATGCATGATCCTAGTAAGCATGTACTATATGCACTAATCGCATACTAGTAAGGGATGAAATGATCATGCATATTACAATGATACCTTTGTTATATTGGAGTAGAGGATAGTCACATAGATTCTAATTCATTACTCCAATAGCAATGTGAAGTCCAATTTATAAGCTTGGTGAAGACCAATCATTATAGAGAAATCCATTCTTCACCCATATGAAATGAGAACCACTAATAATCAAGTGCATTATCTCTTGTTGTGGTTGGCTTGATTTTTCTCTTTGATCAATGCTTGCATGAGAGAAGTACTTATGATACCAATTTTATAACCATGACTAGCTCTCTTTTGGATGTTGCTTGCTTTTCTTGATCAACCCTATTGATTGCTTCAATTAAGCATCTCAAATGTCCCTTGAATTCATCACTTCCATGTTAGCCTTCCAAGCCGGTGCTCGGTTTACCCACCCATGGGCGGCAAGCCCCCTCAGCAGGGAGAAGTGACCTCTCTCCAAAGAACCATCCTTGACACTTACTTGAATTGCCTTTGATTGATTGATCTATGGACTTAATCTTGATGAGTAACCTTGAATTATTCTTTAAGTCCTTTTCTTTCTACTAAATGATCTCCAATCATTACTAGAACTTGAACCTCATCTTCATCTTGAGTTAGATCTTCATTTTCAAATTTGAGTACCAAATTTGTACACTAGGTACATTCCACAATCAATGTCCTTGTACTCATTTTTTTTTTGTCATGCTTCTAGATCAAGTCAAAACCAAATTTAGGTGCCTCAAACACTTATAACTATGTTTCCAACTTGAGGACCTTTCACTTAAAGTGACTCTAGATCAATCCAATAATTGTCACATTTCTGGCAGATTCTGTACCCTTCAAGGAATAATTCATATCTCCCAATATATAGATCCAAATGCCATAAAATTTGGTGGAGATGTGATTCACTAAGTCATCTAGCAGCTGTAAAAATTTGAGATTCATTTGACATATATGTTGCTACCAGATTTCAAATCTTCCACCACTGCAACATGCTGAAAACTGCTGCACTATAGCTGACAAGATATACTCCAAAGCCGAAGCATCTCTTATCAAATTCTCATGAAATTTGTACAGCATCTTATAACATAAGTTTAGAGCATGCACACCAAAATTCATGCCAATCCAAGTAGATTTGATCATCCAAACTCAGACTTGATCACTGCTAGCTCAGATTTTCAACTTTGGACAGATTTCAATACATTGAGCAATACTTCATCAAATATGAATCAAACTTGAAACTAACTTGTTTGAATACTTTCACAAGACATATATCCATTCAATTCACTTACTAAATGTCATCTCATGAATTTATCCAACACAAATCAATCCAAATTTGATTGCTAGGCATTTAATCCATTCAATCATCTTATAGCAAGCAACATTGCATATATATCCAATTCAATCAACTCATATGCACCCAAGTGAAATGATCAACAAGAGATATACCTTGGTTGGCTCATGATCATCCAATAGCAAGCTTTTCAACTTGAATATTTGCAAGCCATCAAATATATCCAATAAATCACCACAATCTTTAATATTGCACTTGTATGTTGTAGCACTTGGACTTCACTTATTTTGACTTGGCATTGGGATTGGATATGCATTGAGCTTCATAACTTGACTCAATATATGATAAACAAAATGAAACCAATTGAATCAAGCCTCCAATGCCGATGGTACCTACAAACAATCATCCACTCTTTGATGGTACCCAAACAAGTTTGGGTCCTCTCAAGTTAGGTGCAACATACTTAGGCAAAGCCTTAGTATGGGTAGCGAGATGTTTTGCAATTCCAACCAATGAGGTACCATTGCCATCCTTTCTAAGCATGTTAGTATCATTAATTGAACTAGGCTTAGAATTATTACCTAGGGGACATGAATGAGCCATGTGTCCCCTTTTCCGGCATGAATAGCATCTTCTCTTTGGTTGAGCCTTTTCTTGCTTGCTCATGTGATGCTCTTCATTGCCTTGCCTCTCATGAGTTGCTTGAGCATTCTTCTCAAGCTTGGTAGGACACCCCGAGGCAAAGTGTCCCATATCTTCACACTTGAAGCACTTGATGTGAGCCAAATCTCTCTTCTTATCTTGAATCTTGCTCATCATCTTGGCATCTTGGATTTGCATTGGATGCCTTCCTCTTCCACCCCTTCTTGTTTTCTTCTTCTTCTTCATCAAGTCACCATCATCATCCTTGTGGTTGATCTTGACTTGAGATTGGGGTGTGGTTTCTTGCTCAACTTGTGGCTTTGGTTGAGACTCTTTTTGTTGCTTCACTAGTTTCTTGGTTGGGCACGTTGAGGTGAGATGACCCCAAGTGCGACACTTGAAGCACTTGACATGCTTGAGCCTCTCTTCTTCTTTCTTCAACTTGAGCTTTTCTTCATTAGGGCAACCAATTGCAAGATGTCCTATTTCATGGCATTTAAAGCACATAAAATGAGAGAGCTTCTCTTGTTCTTGTTTCTTCATCTCTCTTTCATATCTTCTCTTCCCCCATCTTTTGCCTTTGATATTGCTCTTGTTGAAGCCAATGCCGCTCATGTCACCGTAGCTTCTTTGAGTTTTCAACATATGCTCAAAGGTGACTTTTGAGTTGTAGCACCTCTCTAACTTGTTGCTCAATTTCTTCACTTCACTTTTGAGCTCATTGTTCTCCTTCAAAAGGTTAGTCTCACAAGACATAGAAGTAGAACAAGCATTTAAATGTGAAGAACATGGCATATCTAATAAATCATCACAAGAGGTGGATACATGCTTCTTGCCTACATCACAAGGGTTAGTAACATTTTGCAATTGATCATTTGATCCATGTGATGAGCTCTCATTAATTTTAATTTTCTTTAATAACATCTTAAAGAGAGAAGCATGTTCTTGTACCAAATTATCATGAGCAACACTAAGTTCCTCATGAGACAATTTTAGCTCCTCATGTGAACAAGTAGTAACATAAAGTAGATGCTTTTGTTGTTCACATGTGGTTTTTAGAAATGAGTTTTCATTTTCCAATTTCATGGTTTTAGCTTTCTCATTTTCTAAAGACATGTTCATGCTAGCAAGTCTACTAACAAGCTCATCATATGAATCAACATGATCAATCACATTATCATTTGATACCTTTGTGTCACCTAGTGACATGAAGCAATGTGATGTAGTGGATGGGCTTGTAGTAGCATCATCAAGGCCCGAGCATGAACCAACGTTATCACCATCAAGTGTGCTTGGGGTAGAAACATCACTTGCAACACTTGATGCATCATCACCATTCTTGTCAAGTGAACTTGTGGTAGATCGATCATCATCATCACTTGACCATGAGGTGGAGCAATCCTCCACAACCATCATGTTGTGGTCATGCTCAACATCATCATGTACAACCTCCTTGGGCTTGACATCATCGTCATCATCGGTGATAGCTCCATACTTTTCATTTAGATAGGCCCATATCTCATGAGCGGATTTGAGGTCCATGATCTTACCAAAGATGCTATCATCCAAAGATCTATACAAGATGTTAGTAGCTTGGATGTCAAGATCTAGGCATTTCTCTTGTGCTTGAGTTAGATTATCTTCATCCAACACATGAGAAAAGCCTACATCTACCATCCACCACATTTGAGGGCAAATAAACTTAAAATTGCATATCATCCAATTTTTCCACCGTGCAAAGTGTGTGCCATCAAACATATGAGGACAATCAACATCTAGTCCATATTCCGCCATCCTCTCGGGTCGGTGAAGACCACAAATGAGAGACCGAGCTCCGATACCAATTGAAGGGTCGAGATGGCGGACTAGAGGGGGGGGTGAATAGTCCTTTCTAAAATTAATCGCGTCGGCAAACCGAAACAAATGCGGAATTAAAACTATCGGTCTAGCCAAGACTACACCCCTCTATCTAAGTTCACAAGTACCTCACAAAGATCCTAAATATGTAACTAAGGTGCTTTCCTTAGCAAGAGCTCTCCTAAATAATTCTAGAGCAAGGTCACACAAACCTATGCACTTGTACTTTAGCAAAGCCGGGGAGCTTCTACGCAATTCTAGTAAGCAAAAGCACGAAGCCACCTATGCTCACTAGCAATGCTCAATAGCAAGGCAACTAATGCCAAACTAGAGAGCACAAATTACTTAGCTACACAAACTAAGCAATATGACTAACAAGGTTACACAAACCAAATTAGCCACGCAACGGGAGCTACTTCTATGCTTACACAAGCAAGAAGGTAACTAGCTAACTACACAAGCAAACTAGTTACAAGAGCAACTACACAAGCAAAAGTATATGAATGTAAATACAAGCTTGTGAATCGAAAGCAAACCACCGAGAAGATGTACACAATGTTGACACGGCGGTTTTTCACCGAGGTTCACTTGGTTGCACCCAAGCTAGTCCCCGTTGTGGCGATACACCCACTTGATGGATCACGAGCTAATTGACTATCAAGAGTCAAACCCTCAGCGGGTGCCGCACATCCACTCTCAAGATGGGGATCCTCCAAGCCACGAGCTTTACTAGAGTTGCTCTTCGCGATCCCCGCGGGGTGAGCACAATCCCCCTCACAAATCCTCCTCCGGAGCCACGCACAATCTCCACGCGTGCTTCAACGGAGTCGCAAGCCACCAAGCCGTCTAGGAGGTGGCAACCTCCAAGAGTAACAAGCACCACCGGCTTGCAACACGATCACCTAGTGCCACTCGATGCAATCCTCTCGATGCAACGCACTAGAATCGCTCTCTCACTCGATCCGATGAACACTATCAAGCATGAGTGAGTTAGAGGGCTTCCAAGCACTACCACATAAGCCACCAAGGCCAAAGTGTGCTCAGCTACCGGCCACAGCCGGCCACAAGGTCTATTTATAACCCCACAGTCAAATAGAGCCGTTGCACACACTTGTCCGTTTTCTGCGGGAGCACCGGACGCGCCGGTCGTAACAGACCGGACGCGCTTCAACCGCGTCCGGTGCCCTAGCGATTTCAAATTCGTCCGTTAGAACCTCCAACGGTCACTGCGCGCCAACGGTCAAACGACACACCGGACGCGCTGTTGCGAACCACCGGACGCACCGGTGCGCACAGTTCCCGCGCGCGCGAAGACATCACCGGACGCGCTCCTCGCAACCACCGGACGCCACAGTACCCGCGTCCGGTGCGAGTCCAGTAAGCTCCCTGGACCACCGGACGCGTCCGATAGTGAGGGACCGGACGCGCACCGCGTCCGAAGACTTCGTGACTCGCTGTTCGCCAGACCGGACGCGCCGGTCCCGTGGGTCACCGGACGCGCCGGTGTCAAACCCTAGCCCGCGCGCCTGACCCGACGCTGCACTGACCGGACGCGCCGGTCGCACAGAGCCCGCGTCCGGTGCAGCGTCCGGTGCTGCGTCCGGTGCTGCGTCCGGTGCACCTCTGTGACCTCCGTTCTCCTCCGTTTCTTTTCCAACTTTCGGCGCAATAGAAAATAGGCGTTTCACTTTTCCAAAAAGCGCCGAATCCCGCCTCGCAAGCTCGGCGGGAGGGAGAGAGGAACCCAAACCCTCTCTACCGCTCAAACTCCACCGCCTTCGCAAATGTGCCAACACCAACAAGTGATCACCACCTTGTGCACGTGTGTTAGCATTTTCACAAACATTTTCTTCGAAGAAATTAGGCACTCAACTTGCCTCGCCACTCGATCCTAACTCGTATGCAAAGTTAGATCGCTCAAGTGGCACTAGATGACCGATATGCAAACAAGTTTGCCCCTCTTAATAGTACGGCCATCTATCCTAAACCCGGTCATCAACTTCTCTACACACCTATGACCGGTGAAATGGAAATGCCCTAGGTTATACCTTTGCCTTGCGCATTCCACTCCATCTCCTCCGACATTGATGCAACACATGCACCAACCATATCACAAATGATATGATCCACTTCATATCATCATATGACCTTGGTCCATCGATCTTGACCTCACTTGCTCTTCACCGTTGCGTCGGTCCATCGGCGCCAAGTCTTGCTCAAGCTTCACCGCCTCACGGTCCATCGCTCCAAAGCCTCCGACTTGCCCTTCACACTTGCAACCGGTCCGTCGAGCCAAGCCTCATCTTGATCTTTTGCCACCTTGGTCACATGACTCCATGTCATGTCTCATATGCAATGAGCTCCTACATGACACCATTACCTGTGGACTAATCTCCTGTGTATCTCACATAACCACATATTAGTCCACCTAAGTTGTCACTCAATTACCAAAACCAAACAAGGACCTTTCACCCACCCTGTTCTTCTTCTCCATTGAATCACATTGGCCCGCTCCCTTCCCCCGGCCTCCACCACCGCCCTGGTCCAGCGGCTCCATCACGGCCGGCAGCCGCCCACCGTCGCTTGTTTGGCCGCCGCCCCAAGGCTCCCTCCCCTTCTAAGGCTGCTAGCAACAGGGCCGTGGGGTAATAGAGTTTGCAAACTGATTTTAACCGCCTCTAAAAAAATCTTTTCTATACTAGTGACAGTCGCGTGCTGCGAGCTCCGTGCGGCGGTCGCGCAATAGAGTTTGCAGTTGGTTAATAATACGGTGCTAATACTACTATTTAATTTGTGCTATACATTCAAATACTATCTATCGATCTTAATTAGGTATTCAGTTATATATACCCATCAGTTAATTTAACCTTACTTTGTAAAAAAATGATGCCAGCTAGCGCTAGTGACGACGGCCCTGTTCGGCTGTGCCGATAAGCCGACTGAAAAACACTGTTGGTTGATTTGTTATGAGAGAAAAAACACTATTTCAACTAAAAAACAAGCTGAAAAGTACGGATTATAAGCCGGATGAACCGGCCGACTTGTGCTCCGACACACCGTTTGGGGCAAAGCAAGCAATTGCAAGCAGCCACTGCATGCATGATGCATTGATGCAGGGGATAGGTGTCTACTTATCTATCACTCACACAATCTCCCGAGCTTAATTAATGTACTGATTAATAAATTAACAAAGGTACGGTGATGCATGACTGATGAGTGAGTGCAACGTCAGGATCATCGGAGCTTAGCAGCAGGGGCCTACTACTATATATCTAGTCTACTGGTACGAAATAAAAGGGGTGGTTATATTACTGCGAAAACGGCACGATTCCGCGTTGAAACGGTCGAGGATACGTTACACACAGGAGCGAAGGAGAAAAGCCTCTCGCTCTCTGCGGGCCGGCGGTGTGCGCGGTCGGTGTGTGTGCATGGAAGTGGTGCAACGCCGGACGCGCTGGGCCCGACACGTACCTGGACTACGTGGACGCCTCCCACTGGAGGGAACGGATGGGTGTCGATCTCTGTGTGCTACCACCCTCCCCGGCCAACCCTAGGTACCCACGGTGCACTACATACATATACAAAATGAGACAACAAGCAAGCAAGCCGCATGCAGGTGATGTGATCCTTGGACCAACTAAAGGTACGTACGTGTCCACCTGCTTGCTTTTGATGGGGTCAACACGGCTTCACTCAGGCCTAGCTAAGCTGAAGCCATCGATCGGTCTTGGAACTGAAAGCACCACAACACGTTGGCGAAGGAAGGAATTGAAGCAAAGCCAAGAGGCTCGCTCGCTCCAACATCCAAGTGTGGTGGGCCGGCCGGACCTCAGCTCTCTGCCCTAGCTAATGTTGGGCACAAAGGGGACGGACTTTGCACGCAAATCTTAGGCTGCGCTAAGCTTTTTGCCGTCCAAAGATTAACTTTCGTATCCCTCGACACAAATAACTACCCATTTTGTGCTTCATCTCTTGAGTTATGCAAGACCATTCATGCATGTATCATTGTGTGTAGATGCTTCCATTCCTAAAAGTAAGTTGCATTCTTTGTAAACATGGTGTGTTATATCCTATCCCATAACCACACACATAATCTGTTAACTTCATGAATGGCGCCCAAAGTTTCTACATGGTTGGATGAACTTGTGTTGATATGGTTTGCTTCATTGAGGGCCAAGAAATAGATGGACCACCAAACATAAATGAATATCGAATTTCTGAATGACCATTACCTGAATCAAATAAATGTCATGCATATGTAAAACATACTAGTTCTTCTTGAATTTGTTGGTAACATACAGATCCATTTCCTTTGTACCTTGAGGATAACGATGTATATGATCTATGTCATTCCAATTAATGATGTTTGGTAGGACAATATTTATATGTTCCAACTAAATTAACAATGAATGCAATAAGAGGTTACGAATGAGAGCACACATACTTCAGTGCTCCTAGCAGTTTAAATCCTTCAGGAAGCTTCAATATATAAGTATCTTATAACAATATCCATTAGTTGAAAGTTAAGATTCTCTTTGTCCTGTTTAATAGAGGTTACATACAACTTGCTTGATAATCAATAATAGTTGTCACTTTATAACAAGAATTAGGAGCAATCCTTAAGTAGTAACCTCTTGCCTAGAATCTACTGGTTTCTCTTTTCTCATTTTTTGTACAAGCACCTAGTTATCAAGCCAAAAAGCTTCTCTTTTGTGAGAGAATTCAAATATGCTTGAACCGACACTACTTGACCTTGGTAAGAATTTCTATGTTTGTATTCATCAATTGACTGGTGTTCTAAACCCTTATTTTCATTCATAATGGCATTAGATTACAAACAAATGCATCATTGAGTATAACCTTATCATGATACGTACTAGATTTTTTCCATACAAAACATAGTTTAGTACGATTTTCTATAGGATTAATTAGTTACCTTTATTTCATCTAGGTTCACGTGTTTTTTTTTTTGCTTTAGAAGATTTTTCGTGAAGTATTATTTCCTTGACTTGAGCATCTTGATTGCTTACTCATTTCCATTTTTGAGGATTCTTATATATATTTGAACCCAGTGATCTACCACATTTTCTGGTTGGATTTGATCCATTAGCAATAGATAATTGTCATTATTTGGCATTAATTCAAGAGCATCAAACAAGTAGAATGTATGACTTGGTTACTCTTTCGAAGCCTATAAAAGCATCTAGCAAATTGTTCACTAAACTTTGTAAATTAATTCTTCTTTTCCCTTTTTTGAGGGTCAAAGTGAGATAATGATAATTCATTTCAACTTATTTCTCTATTTAGCTGCTTATGCTCTCTCCCAATTGTTAGTAAAAATTGATTCATCAAAACTGTAATAAAAAACCTTTATATAAATATATCTCACATTGATGATTCAAGAACTTCGTTATGGATGGCTATTTATACCCTAACATATATTCCTTTGGCTTGGTGAATCTATGTCTGTGTGCGGAGTGGACTCGGTTAGTTTGGTTATAACAAGAACTGAACCGAAGAAACGAAACCGAATTTGATCGGTTCCCATTTTGGAAAAAAAAAACTGAACAGTTCTGTACTCTTGTGGAACAAATTTCTGCACCTAAAAGACTCTAACGTCATCACCTACCCAAGGATACCAAATCTCTATCCGTGTTCATGTGCCCTCGTTCGGTACGAATCATCCTCCACTCGGAGCTCAAATATGTTTCAATGTCCTACCAGGTTCTGATGCAAAGACCGGTCCATGTATCTGCGTCCGATATGAACTCCTTGGAGCTTATGCATCTGCATCTTATTACTGAGGTTCACTTCAAACAACAGAGAGACTAGCACCCGGACGTCCGGACGCGGCATTCATCCGAACGCCCGTGCCTGCTGCTAGCCCATTTTTGCCTACTGCTCGTCCATTTTCAATAATGATACCCTCAAGGCGCCTATGTATGCAGCTTCGTGCTCCACTTCGCCTCGTGCTCCACGGCCACTACCTGCCCATGGATGCAGCTTCGTGCTCCGCTTTGCCTCATGCATGCTCCGTGCTTGCTACCCGCCCATAGATGTAGCTTTGTGCTCCGTGCCTGTTGGCTACCATGCCCATGGATACAGCTTTGTGTCTCCATGCCTACTGTTGCGCGCACGGGGACCGCTATGCACGAGCGGACCACCTTCGCATGCGTCCCCTTGCCGTGCCTGCTCATGAAACACTCACAACATAAAGTATTTGCTGCAACATATATTCGAAACATATGAAACATTTACAACATTTGTTTACAACATATGTGTATGGCACTTCAACATATGCAACATCTAGATAAAACATTTGCAACATACGTTTGAAACAGCGAAAACATTTGAAACATACACTTGCAACATACGTGTATAGCCAGTGCAACATATGCAACATTTAGATAAAACACTTGCAACATATGTTGAAATAGCTGAAACATTTGAAACATACACTTGCAACATACGTGTATAGTTATTGCAACATATCAACTCTAGATCTACTTTTGCAACATCCAGATAAAACATATGCAACATACATATGAAACGTATGGTTGTAACATGTGCTCATCTAGTTGTTGCCCCACATTTGACGCTTGTTGATGCAGAGCTTGGTGCTGACACGGAGCTCGATGCCACAACGCGGAGGTCGGACCTCGGCTGTGCATAGTGCGTGTCTAGGCGGGTGGCACGAGGTGCGGCGGAGCACAGCGTGAGACGAGAGACGAGGCACGAGGCGCACGTGAGGCGCGGGGGCTGGCGGGTCCATTCCATCACCGTTCAAATAATTATGATTCT
The DNA here is from genome assembly GCA_038087645.1 of Saccharum hybrid cultivar R570. Taxonomy (NCBI): domain Eukaryota; kingdom Viridiplantae; phylum Streptophyta; class Magnoliopsida; order Poales; family Poaceae; genus Saccharum; species Saccharum hybrid cultivar. The sequence goes on from JAQSUU010000357.1 coordinate 4,764,572, forward strand.
GGTGTAACGTATTCGCATATGTTTACTATAAAAATCGAGGAACTAAACCGGTCGGTTTCGGTTTACCGAATACCCACCCCCTGTAATTCAATTTACACATTTCTTACTTTCAAATTAAACAACCGGTTGTTAGTGACTTACTTTCACACAGTGGCAGAGGCAGGCAGCGGACGGACGGCATGCAAGCATGGGGAAGAAGACTTGTGTGCGGCGCGCGGTGGCGGCACTAGCTCAGGATGCAAGCGGGCCGCTCTGCAGACGGCCCGCATGCCGCCGCTCTGGCCGCAACCCTGCTCAGCAGGCTTAGCAGGCATCCATTTACTAAAGCACTTAAACCCGCATGCTTCTGCAGGCTTTGCGGTGGAGCCTGCAAAGCCTAGCAGGACCCGCTTCTATTTGAAGCAAAGACGGGACCTATGGAATGGATAAGCAGAACGCGCAGGGAGGTGAGGGGCGTCATCAGCATTGAGAAAAGCGAGGAAATCGTACGCTTCCCTTTCCTTCTCTTTCCGGCGTTGGGGCCGGAAATCCCTCATCGACGTCATCGTACGCTTCCCTTTCCTTCTCTTGGCCCGCCGCGGAGCCGTCCTCCGACATGTCCTCCGAGTGCAGCGGGGAGCCCGGGAGCCCGTACGGTCCCTTGCCGTACCCGTGCTGGCCGGTGTGCACGCTTGCCACGAGGGCGCCCTTGGAGGAAGACAGCAACTTCTCGGCTGGCGCAGGGGCAAGGGCCTCGGTGGGCTTCTTCTCCATCGCCGTTGGCAGCGCTACAGCGGGCACCTCGGCCATGGACGCGGGTGGAGCAGCCATTGCCGAGAGTGGCGACGCCGACGGGAGCAAGTTTTGCGATACCTAGTGGAGGTGGCGGCGGCGGCGGCGGAGGTCGAGTCGCACGCTCTCGCAGTGGAGCGATAGTCGCAGGACTTAGCAGGATTTTGTGGGCTCTGCGAGTTGCCCACATGCACTAGCAGGCTCAGCTGCTCCAGCCCGCAACAGAAAAGTAAGCAACTCGTCGGTTGTCCAGCGGGCCTATTTTACGGGGCGGGCTAAGTGGGCTTGCGGGCAGGCCCGCACCGCTTGCATCCTGAGCACTAGCACTACTTACTGTGCAGGCTGGCACGCGGGGACAGCCGCAAGCATCTCGACCGAACCATCCATCTCTCTAGAACACCCGCCCAAGAAGACGACAGCCACGGTCACCGCTGCAGTGCGCGCGGCGCGTCCCCGTCCCGGCCTCAGCTCCCGCCACGTCGTCGACCTCCTCCCGCGTTTGACTGCACCACCCACTCCCCCTCCCAGCACCTCCTATAAATCCCGCCCCGAATCCGCCACACCGGAAACCCAACCCCAGCTGAGCTCCTCTCCCTCACTCCAAGTCTCGCCATCCTCATACACATCCACGGCGCGGCACGCCACAACCCTCTGCTCTGCTCGATCAGCTGGCTCCGTCGATCACAATCCTCAGCTCCTGACTGATTAGCTCCCGCTGCAATGGCGTCCTCCATCTCTGCTCCAGCTCCACCGGCGGCTCCGGCCACCGCGCCGGCGACGGACAGGCCCAAGAAGCCGTCCCAGCTCAACCCCAACACCGGCAAGACCAGGACCCCGGTCCCCGCGCGGCCAATGCGCGCCGCTCCAACTCCGGCGCGGCGCGAGGCGGCCGCCGCCGTGCCCAAGTGGAACCCGTTCCAGCGGCTCGCCGCGGCGGTGCTCGACGCGGTGGAGGAGGGGCTCGTGGCGAGCGTCCTGGAGCGCGCGCACCCGCTCCCGCGGACCGCCGACCCGGCCGTCCAGATCGCCGGCAACTACGCGCCCGTCGGGGAGCGCCCGCCCACCGGCGAGCTCCCGGTCTCCGGGCGCGTCCCGGCGTGCCTGGACGGCGTGTACGTCCGCAACGGCGCGAACCCGCTCCACGCGCCGCGCGCGGGGCACCACCTCTTCGACGGCGACGGCATGCTGCACGCCGTGCGGCTCCGCGGTGGCCGCGCCGAGTCGTACGCGTGCCGCTTCACGGAGACGGCGCGCCTCAGGCAGGAGCGCGCCATCGGGAGGCCCGTCTTCCCCAAGGCCATCGGCGAGCTCCACGGCCACTCGGGCGTGGCGCGCCTCCTCCTGTTTGGGGCGCGCTCCCTCTGCGGCGTGCTCGACGCGTCGCAGGGGATCGGGGTCGCCAACGCCGGGCTGGTGTTCCATAACAACCGCCTCCTCGCCATGTCCGAGGACGACCTCCCCTACCACGTGCGCGTCACCGCCGACGGCGACCTCGAGACCGTGGGGCGCTACGACTTCGGCGGGCAGCTCGACACCGCCATGATCGCGCACCCGAAGCTGGACCCGGCCACCGGCGAGCTCTTCGCGCTGAGCTACAATGTCGTGTCCAAGCCGTTCCTCAAGTACTTCTACTTCACCGCGGACGGCCGCAAGTCCCCCGACGTGGAGATCCCCGTGGACGCGCCCACCATGATGCACGACTTCGCGGTCACCGAGAACCACGCCATCATCCCGGACCAGCAGATCGTGTTCAAGCTCCAGGAGATGGTTCTGGGCGGCTCCCCCGTGGTGTACGACCGGAACAAGACCGCGCGGTTCGGGGTGCTGCCGAAGCGCGCCACCGACGCGTCGGGGCTGCGGTGGGTGGAGGTGCCGGACTGCTTCTGCTTCCACCTCTGGAACGCGTGGGAGGACGACGCCACGGGCGAGATCGTGGTGATCGGGTCCTGCATGACCCCCGCCGACGCCGTGTTCAACGAGTCCGGCGCCGGCGAGGAGAGCTTCCGCAGCGTGCTGTCGGAGATCCGGCTGGACCCGCGCACCGGCACGTCCTCACGGCGCGCGGTCCTGAGCGACGCCGACCAGGTGAACCTGGAGGCCGGCATGGTGAACCGGCAGCTGCTGGGCAGGAAGACGCGCTACGCCTACCTCGCCATCGCCGAGCCGTGGCCCAAGGTGTCGGGCTTCGCCAAGGTGGACCTCGAGGCCGGCACCGTCGAGAAGTTCATCTACGGCGAGGGACGGTACGGCGGCGAGCCCTGCTTCGTGCCGCGCCCGGACGCCCCCGCGGGCGCCGCGGAGGACGACGGGTACGTGCTGTGCTACGTGCACGACGAGGGCCGCGGCGGGTCGGAAATGCTCGTCGTCAACGCCCGCGACATGCGTGCCGAGGCCGCCGTGAAGCTGCCGGGCCGCGTGCCGTACGGGTTGCACAGCACCTTCATCGGCGGCGAGGGGCTGCAGCGGCAGGCCTAGAGATGCTGTGCTGTGCTGTGCTGGTGCTACCTCGTCGATCACGAACTCGACCACCTAACGTACATACGGAACAGAGACTACAGTAGCTAGCTGACAGTGACGTGGCAACTCAATTATTTACAGCTAGTGTTGCTTAGTACAGTAATTTGTTCATTAGTAGAGCAGTAGAGGGCCGTGTGGGACTGATTTTTGGGGCAGACGCCGGCCATACATGTATGTATATATACACACATAAATATAGGAATAAAAATTGTTGAATTTTTGTGCAGATATAAAAAAAAAGGAGTTTTGTACATAGCTAGTACAGTACTTGTCTTTATTTTTGTATGTATGTATATACGTAAAACCGTATATGTATACCTGTATGGCTACGTGTGTATATTATTTGCATGTATTATACATGTAGTCTACTCTACCGCACAATTTGCATCAAACTAGTATTTCTTTTTGCTGATGAGTTTGACTTGTCGGTCGCCGGGCGGCTAGCTTGTCGGAAAGAAACACAGTACAGTGTGAACCGAGTAAACGATTCTCTGTTGACAAAGGAGCGCACCGTGCGTGTTTAGTTCTAATATAACGGGATGCTCTGTCAAGGGCAGAGCAGCTACCTTAACAGAATCAAAGTCGTCATAAACAAAGTGCTAAAAGCGTCAACTTTAGAGATAAGGTTGATTAATCAAATAAACACTCCGTTTACAAGCAAGGCATTTGAAGGAAAGTTACCCCTGGACATACTCAGGGTGTGTTTAGTTTGCGAAAAAATTTTGGCTTTGGCTACTGTAGTACTTTCGTTTGTATTTATCAATTAGTGTCTAATCATAAACTAATTAGACTCAAAAGATTCGTCTCGTGGTTTTCTACCAAACTATGTAATTAGTTTTTTCCGTCTACATTTAATGCTCCATACATGTGTCCAAACATTCGATGTGACGAGAAATCTTGAAAATTTTTGGGAACTAAGGCCCTGTTCATCCGGCTTATAATCCGTCTTTTTCAGCTTGTTTTTTTCATCCGGAACAGTATTTTTCTCTCACAACAAATCAGCCAACAATGTTTTTCAGCCGGCTTATCAGCACAGCCGAACGGGGCCTAAACATGGCCTCACTCCTTTGAATAAGTGTATATTTTCTTTGGCTCTATCTTCAAAGTTATATATACTTTCAGCCATGTTTCTTTATTGTAGAATATATATTGTTTATAGCTACTTAGGCCCCGTTCGGCTGGAATTACTGAATAGTATTATTATATTGAAGGAAAGGAAAATATGTGCTAATCGTACTAAATATTTGTACTTTAAATAATTCTATATAAAGTTTACCTTTTAGGGGAAAAAGATAAAAGCCATGTTCACTTATCTTATAAGCCGTACTTTTTCTGCCAATAAACAGTATTTTTCTCTCACAACAAATCAACCAACAACGCTTTCGGCCGTCAAGCGAACAGGGCGAAAGTATTCATATAAACCAATGAAACGTGTTCACCACCTACTCCCTTCGGTCAAAAATATACTTGACGCATTTAATTTGACTGTGCAGTCTTTGATGTGAATTTTTTATATCTGAAAATACAAGTCTGTTTGAAACACTAAAAAATAGAGAAATGGAAAACGTCTTAACTGTGCAGTCATGCAGGTCGCGCATCTCAAACACTTTGGGCTTCTTCGTTGCACATTTCTTTTTTTTCCTTTATGTGAAGGGACTTGCTTTCATCCAGATGTCCAGAGTAGATGAGCGTGTCCGGACGCCCTGTGCATGTTGCTGTCCTAGCACGCCCGCCCGCGTCTGCCGCTGCGCCGTATCGCTGCTACACGCACACGTCCGTCCCCCGTTTGCCTCGCCTCGCTGCCGCTTGCCTCGGCCCGCCCCGCACGCGCACCCCAGCTGCGCCCTGCCACCCCTTTCCCCTGACCCCCTTCTTTCTCCGCGCTGGCTGGACCCGGGAGTCTGGATGAGAACGAGCACACCCTGACCGCAGGACCCTTGGCGCGTCGTGCACCCTATCTATAGGCCCCTGGCTCGTCGCACCTCTTCCCTCAGCGTCCGGGTTATGCTCCCATAACTCTCTGAATATACCTCTGAAATACGAAACACTTGCAACATGAACACTTGAATGCAACATAAGTTTAAAGCAGATGAAACATTTGAAACATACACTTGCAACATATGTGTGAAACATATGCAACATCCGGATAAAACACTTGCAACATGAAAATACTCACTGCAACATAAGAATCAAAAAGTTGAAACATTTAGAACGTACTCTTGCAACATATATGTGAGACATATGCAACATCTAGATCAAAACGCTTGCAACATATATCTGAAATTGATGAAATACTTTGAACAAACGCTTGCAACATACCTATGAAACACTTGCAGCATATGCAACATCCCGATCTACTTTTGCAACATCCATATGAAACAATTGCAATATACCTCTGAAACACTTGAAACATACATTTGCAACATGCGCTTTCAGCGCAACATCTCCTTGCTGCTTGGGAATGGTGGCTCGTCAACGCGTGGAGTTCACCGATGTAGAGCTCGCTGCTCCCGTGGAGAAGGCCACGGCAGGTCTCGTGGAGAAGGCTGCGGTAGGTCCGTGCGCTAGAGAAGCCCGCGGGGGGCGGTACGCGCGTTGGAGAGGGAGGAAGACGGGCTGCTGTGCTCTAGCACGGAGAAGATGCCGGCCGACAAAGCGGAGGCGCGATGGAGAGGGAGGCGCGGTGGAGAGGGAAGCGTGGTGGAGAGCGCCGTCACTGAGGCGGCGCGGCGGATTGGAGCGCCGTCGCCGAGAGCTATCGCGGTGCTACGATGAGGTGAATTTTTTTTCTTCTTTTTTTACAACAGTTGGATGAGCAGATAAGATGTTGTTGTTGGGCCCCACTGCGGCCCACCATCGGCACCGTCCAGGCGGACGAACACCCTATACCCAGCATTATCATTTTGTGAAACATCAGAACGAGGAGTTTTGCAAATTACGGGAAAATGTTTTGTTTTACAGAAAAAGGGAAAAAACGTTTAGAACAACTTTTTTCTTGAAAACAAGTATAGCACGTTGAGCAAAGAATAAAATTTATCAATTAGAAGAAGAACCTTGGGTTGTTACCATAAACTGTTTGACACAAGGTTATTTAATTTCCAGTTGCATATATACCATACAGCGTTCTCTCACAGGAGGGAACGACGGTCCGCACCAACCAAATGTGTATATATATATACACATTAATTCGTGTAGTCCTAAATTAATTTGAAAATCCCTGCATTTTTCGACTATAAATGAGGATGTCGTTTGAACGCAAGAAGCTTACGTTACTCGCTCCCGCGTTCTCAACTGACCATCCTCATCACTTGCATCTGCTCTCGGTCCAGCATGCCACATGCCAAACACGCAAATTTGTATGTGATGCTCAATCAAATTTGTATACGAACACACACTCGAAGCACGGGGCAGGGTCATGCACAGTAAACACGTGCTCCCTTGTTTCTAAATATGTATGTGATGCATGTTGCAAAAAAATAATTAATGCATTTTTTGAAAAAAAAAAGAAATTAATTAGCTTATGTTTAAATGGAGGTAACTAAATATTTAAATGGCGGTAACTATATTTAAACTAGCTTGTAACTAAACTAATTAGCCTATATCAATCAATTATGCTCCCAATGTATATATTTAGCTTATATTTAAATTAGCTTATATCAATCAATTATGCTCCCAATGTATATATTTAGCTTATATTTAAATTAGCTTATATCAATCAATTATTTATTTTTGAAAAAGAAAAATAATTGATGTAAATTATGCTCCCAATGTACTCCAATACATTTAAATGGCGGTAACTAAATCTTTAAACACTGAGGGACTATATTTAAAAACGGGACGAGTACGTATCATCATTTCCACGAATACGGTGATGACAGATACTGCTCCATAGGCGTGTGCGTACGTCTAGTTTACTCGCTGATACGATGAGAGTCCCGCAGGGCCGGGAATTAACCAGTCTAGTCGATCGACACGCTTGCCGCAGTACCGTGTGGAAATTATCCGTCCCATGATGACTAAGGTGCGTGAGATTAGCTTAATTAACTGGGTACGTGCACAGAAAGGCAGTGGCGCGCCTAATCACGTGTTACGGCCACGCACGCACGCTAATGATTAATTAATAAATTAATAACACCTCGTTACGTAACTAATGACGACATCGTCTCCGCGACTCCGCTTGCTTTTGGAATTGGAATTGGAATTGGAATTGGAAAGAAAAAGAGGACCCGTGCGACGCGACACGGTGGTCGAGTGGTCCCTGCGTTGCGTCGGTCGTCGTCCTCGTCCCCGTCGACCGTCGTCGTCATGCGTGGCATCTATCGCGACTCAAATGGACGGCCGGGCGGGCGGGTCGGTCGGAGAACCGAACGAAAACGGCATGATCTCAGCTGAGCTTTTTACCGACGGGTGCGGATCCTGGGTGTAAAGGTGACCTGGGCCACTTTACCTAGCCTTCGGTTGCTGGCTTGCTGCCTGTCGTCTATACGCACCCTGCCCGCAGGCTGCGTTACGTACGTAGATTCATTTTCAGCCACTGATGGAGTCAACGCCCAGTGGTAGTTGTACTACACTACAGTGTTTACAATTCTTGGTCCACTACTGAGCAGCAGCGCACTAACGGGATCGGATATTCCCACGCTGGGATCAACTCCTACGGCGATTTCCACACGTTGAGCTCTTTCTGTCCTCATAAAATTAATAAAATAAATCCCACACGCTGAGCTCTTTTTATCCTAATAAAAATAAATAAATTCCACACATTGAGACCTTTTAGTCCTTATAAAAAATAATAAATTCTCCGACATATCATCCCTAATAAAGTGCTAAAGTGGCTGTCCAAATACCACTTGTAGGGTTATTGCGTGGATAAGCTTTTACAAATTACAATTTTCCAAAATTTCAACCCCAATATACAGCCTGATTCATACAACCCACGTGTCAGTGCCTAATTTTATTCTTTCCTCCTTCATTATCCCTTTCTTCTCCATTGGATTTCCTCCTCTTCCATTGAGCTTTCTCTTTCTTCTCCACTGGTGCCAGCACCCATCGTTCCACCACCCGTCATGCTCCCCGACCTCCTAGACCGGCCTCCTCACCTACCTCAACCTCCAGAGTAACCTTGGCCATAGTGGAATATTTTGACAGGAGCAACACCAGGATTTGGCCATAGGGGGGTGGCGGGGGCGTTCAAACCAACAATGATCATGCATGAAAAAATACATACACATCAACAACCAAATAAATGTTTGTGTTACAATACGAAAGAAAACTGAAACTAAAAAGGAACATTGAATATTATAGATAAAAGGGGAACAAAATTAAATAGCATATGTCTCTAACCTTCACTCGATCATTCTAATTCTTAGGCTAGAAAAAGAATCACAGTAATAACATGAACAATGGAGATTAGGAAAATAATTGGAAGACTAATCCTAAATAATATAGATGTCATTGGGATCAATTGGAGAGAGCAAACAAGCAAAACACTAATTATAATTAACAAGCTAATTAGAGAGTGTATTGTGCAGATGAACTAGATGTTTAATAAAAAGCACAAATAGCGCCGCAAATCTTAAGATTGACGAGGCCAACACAGGCACCTCGCTGTCAATGGGCATGCCGCCTACCAATTAAAGAATAGCGTTGTTAGATCTTGGAACAGATCTAAAAAATACGAACACCCTTGTTAAGTCAAAGACTTGAATCTAGGAGAGGAGGGTAGGTTTTACCGTAAGGAACCTAATCAACTGAGCTAATAATAAATCTTGTTCCTATTATTTTGAACTTGTGCAAGACCATATGGTGTCCCCACAAGAAGTATATGCTCCAGATTGATACCCAAAATATAGGAGTAGTTAGAGTATACTTCAAGGCACACATGCAAGCTGACGACAGCGCTACAACTGTGGATCTTGTTAGCAATGGAGCATACGCATACGCGTGTAACCTCACAAGTATCCATGCATGGACATTTGGGGCAACACCAAGGGAAGGTCCCTGGCCCCTGGGGCAACACCAAGGGTCACCCGCCGCCGGCTCGCCGCACCCATGAAAGTACCCCTCCTGTTTTAGACTATGCGTATATTTATGTGATGTTCTCCTCCTCATGGTCCAGAGAGTTCAACGAGAGGCACCATATTTGACTCTTTATTACGTCTATATATTCTTTGAGTCCTGCACTGAAATCGATATCGATTTGGAGATCGAAACACAAGGATACCTCCACAGTTCTATGGTGGCAAGAGAGAGAGAGAGAGAGAGTATCAGACGCGAACACTCTGGTCCCGTCTAGACCATACCTTTACCTACTGTAACATATATATTCCGCATGCAAGCACAACATCTTTTAGAAAAATATAGTGGTCATATGGACGCTCACATAATGGAGACCCAGGCAAGTGAACTTGGGTTTAACATAGTCACCATAGGCACGTCACTTGCTACTCAATAAACAGCCTCATTTGGTGAGACGCACATGCCATGCCAAACATACAGTTTAACCCCTAGTAGATAGGGGTGGCATCCCCTCCGCTAACCGTCGAAACGATACTCTTCTCGCAAGTCATGGGTTATTTCACTACTACACAAACTTTTTCACCGTCGATAGCGTCGGTTTTTGCCGCACCCTTCATTAGTGAAAGTGGACGATAATTTTCATCATCACCACCGGCACGTATTACCAACCGGCGGTCATGATAATTTTCCAAATTTAAAAAAAGCTTGGGCAACTCGCCCACCGTTGAGCCTATTGTTGTCGAGAAGCTTCGATCTACAGGGGGAGAAGGCTCAAGGTGGGTAGACCCATGCTGGCGCTAGCACCTTGGTACGCAATGGGGCCGCCATGCCGCCAGGCCAAAGGCCCTCCGCGTTAAGAGCTGCTAAAGAGAGAGTAGGAGTAAATGAAGAAGAGGGAGGGAAAGTGGGTGTGTGACTAGTTGGGAGAAAAGTAAGCACATAGGGGGCTGATGAATCCATCGACCCCCTCCCCCAACCCACCCACCCACACCCACACACACATGGGTGGCGTCACAGGGCAACACGCAAGCAAGTGGGCCTAGCCTATCGGCCAGCCACCCTGAGGAGGCACAAGCAGGGACAGCGAGGCACACATTTTATCCACTAACACAAACCATTAGTGAAAATCAGCATCAACTGTTTCTCCAAAAACCAATGAAATACTGTTGGCAAAAAACATTTTTGTAGTAGCGTTTAGTGCGAAAATCGACCCTAATTTCACCAACGATTCATACAATCATACCCTCTGTGAAAATTATTACCAATGGTGAAAATACAGTTAGCAAAAATTATTTCAAAATTGTTTGCTGGATCACACACCAGAGGTTCCAGAAACGGTTGAGGCTCCTGCAAAAAAAAAAACTGTATCAACAGTCAGACTTCTACCTTTGGTTCTATAGCCACCTATGGTTAGCTTTGGAAAAAGAAATCCTGAAAAAAAAAAGGAAAGACAATATGTCAATGAGTAATGCGACCAACACTGTATATAACTGAAAGGTGCTAATCGTATGTGTAAGCGCTGCAGTGTCTGTAGGATGATGTACAAAGTGGGAGGGAACAAAAATAAGAGACTGTTGGGAGAGGACAAAGATGAACAGTGGCAAAAGAACAAAACCCTTTCCTCCCGTGGCTGTGATGATGTGATCTGTATTTGTGTTTTGTCTTGTGTGTCTTTGTCGTACCCATGCATGTCCTGCCATGCCGGTCGCTCGAGATTACCGGCGGAGGAAGGCCTGCAGCTGCACGGATCCCGAGGCAGGGGCCCATGTGGTTGGCGGCTTGGCGCATGGCCTCCACGCGCTTCGGTTCCATGTGGACAACCAAGAATGAGGTTTAGAATGTCACAGTGGTGTGCATCGGCGACTAAAACAACTCCTCATTCAGCATTGATCCTGGAATCCTACAATGTTTAGGAGGACGTTTAGATAGCAGAAACAGAAACATTCTGGATTCTTGTCTGAAACCCGAGAATCTATGTCAAAAAGAAACGTTTCAGACTAAACATTTCTGCATTCTCTCTCTAGGATCTACTATCAACTACATCGTAGTTTCGATGTGATTCAGTAGCGTTTCTTTTGTCTTCCTCCCCTGCTACCAATTGTATTTTATTCAGTTATAATTCTTTTTTCAATGCAATAAGTTAAAATGGGCAGCATTACATCGTTCTTTACCCAAAAAAAGATTGACGTTTTTGAAACATATTTTTATTTATATAATTTTTTTAAAAAAAAACTACTACAGACGGTATTTTTCTAATCGATCATTTCCGGGTTTCGGAGACGGGCAGGGCGTATCCATTGGTCACTTCATAGAATCGAATCCACGGCCTAACATTCAACTCTACCACTGCACTGCACATTCATTTGTGTCTATGTATAATATGCCATCTTTTTAGATGAACATTTCATAAGATTACATTGAATATTTTGGCTACTCAATGAACTCAAATGAAAAAACTAACTAAAAAGTTTTAAATTTTGTCAAGCACTACAACTTTGGTATAGGATGGATCTCCATCCGATATTGTTTGAAAAATTTTAAAAATTGAATCTCAAAATATAAGAATTTAAAACAAATATTTCAGACCCTAAAAACTTTAAATCAAAAACTTATCAACAGCAAACATATAGATCAGGTTGGCCACTACAGCTTTGGTATTAACCATGTGAACATTCAAGGTTGTTTAGGAATTCTAAATTTTAAAATTCAAAATTTATAAATTTAGGACACATATTTGGGAATCTAAATGATTTCAAATCAAATACTTTTCAAATACAAGTTGTAGATTGTATTGATACCTACAACTTTGGTTAAATTTCAAATTTCAAAATCTATGAACTTAGAACAATTTTTGGAGGCTCTAAACAGTTTCAAATAAAAAACTTTTCAACTACGAAGATGTAGATGGCATTGGGTTCATACGAAAAATCTATGAATTATTTTTGGATGCTACTATTTATAGAGATGGATATCTTAAGACGCCCACCTCCATAAATAAATTTTAGGAGACGGACGCTTAGAACAACCACCTCTAAAAAGCATTGATTAACGGAGGCATTCATCTTAAGGTGCCCGCCAGCACCCGCAGTGCTTCACATGATCGCAACGACGAGCGACACCCCAGCCATCGGCGTGTGTCACAAGGATCACGATGGCAAGAGAACCTGATGGTTAGGTACGTGTAATGTTGTTGGACCCTATCCAAAGGCCCACCAGAAACAAGTAACAACATCACTTAACCGTGGCAATAGTAACGTATTATTGCATCCATTTAGGATTCTAGTTGCATTAAGCATATAACAATTGCAACGCCATTGAAGATTATTACAACCCAACCAAACCATGGCAATAGGAAGATGTTATTACATCGATTGGAAATATTCGGTGCAACAATTAACCATCTGCCTATTGCAACAGCACTAAAAATTATTGCAACCCAAAGTAACAGTGGCAATAGTTACCAGCAAAAGCAACCAAAACCAATATAGTTGCAATAACACCAAATAACTGCAATGAAAATCAACACTAATGCAACTCCATCGTGCCATGGCAATGCTCCCAGCCAGCTGCAACACATCAAAAAATGGTTGCAGGAGCATCTACCTATTGCAACGAAAGCAACACATATTGCAACACAACTTATTCATGGCAATTTAGTCACATATTGCCACCATTTTACTGAAAGGTTGCAATACGACCAACCTATCGGACGCAAATTAGTGGCGTCGCAATTTTGTTTGGTGGCATTAGGCAAAAAAAAATCTAGTAGTGGGTGGTCGCGGATGCTTGCTGGAGTGTAGTATAGGGCTGTAACACCCTCGGTGTTACCGCGTAAACAACTCGCTAAACCATGTCATGAGCATCATGTTTATGTGCTAATGCATGTTATCAATTGAGTGGATAAAGTTTGGTCACTTCAAATGATCAATAAAAATGTTAAACAAAAAGTTGCTCAATGTTGTATTTTATATCCAGTAAGGACGAAAACCAAATTTTCATGAACAAAAATGATATAGAATATATATATATGACACCCTAATAAAGTTGGAAGTACAAACTTTGTAGATGGCAATGCAACTTTTGTTTTAGCAAAATAATAATGCTAGTTAATATTTCCAATAGCTTGGAAATTGAATTCGAAACAAAGATCAGCCAAGACTTAGTTTCCCAAGTCTAAGTGCAGTTTGACAGTGCCATGTTTGCGAATTAATTCCATGAAATCTAGTTGAAGGGTGGTGTCATGTTTTAGCTCTGGTCGATAGTCCTATGTGCCCTCTTCGGTGTAGTGAAGGTGGTTTGGTTCCCAGTTTCATCGTTTAGTTTTTACAAACGCTTTAAAATTCATGCATGCACATAGTCACTGACCGACTGGCTCTGCGTGCGTGGTCACCCCGCAGGGCCATTCGGCGTCGCGCGCCTGGCCGCGTCCTGCACGCCGCGCTGTAGTGCGGGGCTGGCCGGGCCCGTCCTGGCTTGGCAGCGGCCGGCCACAGCGAGTCACTAGCTGCCCGCCAGCCAGCAGCTGGCCATGGTGCCCTGCTGCTCTGCCCCACCCCTGTGCCTCCGCAGCCGCGCAAGCTGCTGTCCCCGTGGGCACCGCACTATGATGCTACTCACCTCACCATAGTGTGCACGAGGGATTTCCCCTTCTGACCGAGCCGTCGCCTCGACGTCGCGTCCGCCCGTGCCTCGTTCCGCTGCCGCAGTCGTCGCGTTGCCAATTATGGCACTGCGGCCTTGCAGGCCGGCGTAGTCACGGACGTGCGCATTTGTCCGTAACGCCGGCACGCATGTCTCCCTAGCCGCATCGGCTGCACCTCTCCAAGCATGGTCAAGCTTAGCCCACCTACCCCTCTCTCTCTCTCTCTGCCACCATGGCCACCGGACCCGTGCCATCAATTCGGCAGGGTGGAGTCGCTTCGTCTCAATTCATCACACCTACGACTTCACAGTCAAGTCCCCTAGTTGCGCGACCCCACCCCGCCTTGTGTGGTGTCCGGCCAAACTCTAATTTTGGAGCTTTGCCCGCCACCGTGCCTATAAGGCCAAGTTGGCCATTGCCGATGGTAGCCTCCAGCCAACCACCCTGAGCCAAATCCGTTACGCCACCAGACCCGCCTTGTTCCCCTCTCCACCCGGCGCTCACCAGCGAAAACCCCTACGCCTTTCTCGGCGCCACTGCCCCAGCCGTGTTCGGCAGTGAGCCACCATGCGCACGCGGCCAGCCCTCCTCCGCTACCTGCTTTCCCAACCATCGCTGCGGCCGAATCCAGGGTAAGCTAAGGATGCTCACACACTGGCTTGATAGCTGTGCAGGGGTCTAGGGTAGCCAAAACGGCCGTGCCACCGGCACGAGTGGCCGCTCGCCGTGGCCACTGTTTCCGCGAGCTTCGCTGCTCCCGTACCTCCACCTAGCGTAGGCGCTGAGACCATGGATGGAGGTCGGCCCGCTAGGTGGGCCGGTGCGATCCCCAGTTGACCAGCGTGGCCGGCCAGTGCCCATGCCCGCCGTGCCGCCGCTCGTCCTGCGTCAGGGACCTCTCGGATGTGAAGGAGAGAAATTGAGAGGGCCTTATTGCATAATCACTGTATAGGGGAATAGTAGCATGGGGCGTGGGATGTTTTGTCCAAAAGCTGAGGACTTCTCCGCAAATATGCTAGCACGCGCAGGCTCCCCCGCCGCGGGCCGTCTCGCATGTGGGTCGGGCCGTCATGGGCCGCGCTGGGCCAGTTTGCCTTTTCTTTTTCGTAAAGAAATAGAAATAGATTTTTATTTTCAATTCTAAGTTGATTTTTATAATCAATATCAATTTATTTAGGTGTCCAAAAATTATGAAATAAATTTTGTTGAGTTCCTAAAAATGTTGTCTATCTGATAGTATGGTTAGTTTATACATGTCTGTGTTGATGCTAAGGCCTATTAAATCATTTAGAAGTGTTTAATATTATTTAGATTAATCGTTGTAGGAATTTTTGTGATCAATTGGTGATAGCATTAATCCTAAAATTTTTGCAGTAGCTTCATCGTAATATTATGTGCTTGCTGTAATTTTGTATCCCTAGAATAGACTACTTATTAGGGTAGCTAAATATCCATTAAAATACAATATGAATAAGAGAGTAATATTGATTATGAAAATAAGCACTTGTAGGGTGAGCATGGAATCTATTTGGTAGAGGTGATGATTAACTTAGTACCTTAGTCATTAGAGCTAACTTAGTAGCTTAGTCATTAGATTGTAGAAGAGTATGAGGAGGAGGTACTCGTATAGGAGGAGGTCCCAGAGCCACCAGTGACTAACGCAGCTGACATCGCGCTTGCCCAAGGCAAGCCCTGGTGCATAACCCTTATTTTGCTAATCAATATATATATATATATATATATATATATATATATATATATATATATATATATATATTGCAGGTTATGGAAATGACATGCATATATATCTACCTATGAGTCTTACTAGTCCAAGTTCGAGCGGTGCTTTGCTTAGGTTATCGGTAGTGTGAGTAACCTGCCGTTACTCACAGGTAGGTGATATTATTATTATTACACTCATGATAAAATGATAGAAAGGAAAATGGTGACCAGGCAGGGATCTGATACGGGAATTGGTGGGTGTAACAGGTTGTATACTGCGGCCACGGGGCATAGCTTGGTTGCACTGTCTTCCCTGTCCGTGTCGATTAAGGACGTCTGTTGCTGTGGATGGTAGTCATGTCACAGATGTATTATCCCGAGCACATACTTGCTTATGGGAGCGGGAAGACTCGTTACTCTCTTGTTGTGGGTTTCGGCTCTTTCTGGACCGACTGGTTGGAGGTGGGGAAAGGTGGAGGTCTAAGCACCGCACTGAGACTGGGTCTCAAGTGTGGGGGCTTGGAGTCCAAGTTTGGATGGAGACCTGGACCCCTCGATAAGAGTGGAATGGGTTGGTCTTGTTTGTGTCTAGGGGACAAATGAGGCATATGTTTTCGAGGTACCCAGCTGGGCTACATTGATTTGCGAATCACCGTTTCTACGTGACGGTATGACTTGGCTATGGTCCATCATCATAGTAAGAACTAGAATATAAAAGATGGTGAAATGATTCTGATTGCTCAACCCCTTGTGCTTACATAGAATGGCTAGATAATGAACTAATCATGACTGCTAATAAAACTTTATCTTAAGGACGAAACGTTGGTAATGCTTTTCTGCAAAACAAAATAACCCACAAGCCAAATAACCTATCATGCTTCTTGAGAGTCGGGAAATATATTCCCTATTCGGGTAAGTCTTGAGAGTGCATTGTGTACTCAAGGTTTATTTACCCTTGTTGTAGGTGGAGCTTGAGGAGTTGATCTTGTGTGGAGGATTCTTCTGGTGGGCACAGATGGTTCCTTGTATCGTTACTGCTAGATGTTTATTTCTACTCCGCTGTTTAAGTATCGTATTCTGAACTTTGGTATTGTAATAAATAATTTCTAAGACTCTATGTTGTATGAAATGGACTAAGTATTGTAAGCTCATACTCATTATTGGATTCTGGATGCAAAATATCGATTGTTTCGAGTTCTCCCATTAGGTGTGCTTGATTGGACAGTTCGATCTAGCTCACTTTCGAGGTACTTAGTGTCTAGTGAAAGACAAGTGCCTCCGAAAGTGAGTTATTCTAGATAGTTCTGCCACATGTGGTATCAGAGCCAATAATGAGTCTACAAGCTTAAGAACTCTTTCAAAAACTTAAAAATTTGACCAACAAAAGCTTTGTGAAAAATAGGATGCGGTAAATTACATAAATAAGTATAAGCCCTAGCAATATGATCTATCTAGGATAGTGGCACTGGTTTTATCTAATTATTTTTTGTAGGTGTACTAACTTTTGCTATGTAAGAAATTGTTAGTATACGAGAAACGAGTGTACGATGTGCCAAAAAAATTTATACGAATTGCCGCTATATTCCGGCTTGAACGAATGAATAGGTCGATGAATGCATCATGAAAAGATAATCTTATTTAAGCTAAACCCCCTTCACGTATAATTCTTGGGTAGTAATATGATAGGATAATAACTAAAAAGAATGCTTCAATAAAAGTCTTATTATTTAATATTTCATCGAGCCTTATCATGTTTCTACACCTCTTGTTCCTAATCTGGAGGTGTTGTCCCTAATGGTTGGTTCCTATTTATTTACAAATGAAGCTGAGGTCTGGTCACGGGAGCACCAGTGCTGGAGCGGGCCTTGGCCTTGGTGAAGGCCAAGATGACAGTGGACGTGGCAACGAGAACGGCAATGGGGAGAGCCACGAGGACCCACTCTTGGGTCCTCCTCCGCCACCGCCACCGGCACCTCCGATGACTCATGCGGAGATGATGGCAGAGATGTTGGCTGCTCATCGCGAGTCAGCCCATGCCATGGAGCTGCTGGCACAGGTTATTGTGGCTTCGCCCATAGAGGCCCTGGTGCTAATGGCGGGAACGGGGGTGGTGCCCACGGTCTCGAGGGGCCCTGTTCCTACTAGGACTTCTTGAAGACACACCTGCCCACGTTCACACCGACTATTGAGCCTCTGACGATGAGCATTGGCTTCGTATTCTAGAGTAGAAGTTTTAGCTGCTCACTGTGACTGATAAGCAGAAGGTGCGCTTTGCTGCACAACAGCTTCTGGGGTAAATCAGTGCGTGGTAGGACACTTTTAACGCCATGCAGCCGTTGGACCACCGTGTGACTTGGCAGGAGTTTACCATTGCTTTCTGTGAGTACTATATTCCTATTGGTGTACTGAACAAGAAGTTGTCCGAGTTTCTAGATCTGAAGTAGGGGAACATGACTGTTATGGAGTATGTGAACAAGTTTAACCATCTTGCACAGTATGCTGGAACCCATGTGGATACTAATGAGAAGAAGAGAGACCATTTCTACCGCAGCCTCTCTTGCATCTTGCAAAAGGAGCTGTATATAAGGAAATATCAGACTTTTGGTGCATTGATGAATGCTGCTATTGACATGGGGGGACTTCAACGTGACTCTCAAGCTGAGTGGAAATGCAAGGGGGGATCACTGGATCTTCTAGTAACCCCTAGGCTCAGAAGGTGTTGGTTGTCAGGAGGATGTCCTACCACTCCCCTGGTGGACAGCCGTCCCGGCAGCCTCAGCGAACTCGCTAGGCATCACCTGCTCAGTACTATGCACCTACTCAGCAGGTGCAGCAGCCTCAGAGACACACAGGTGCTGCCTCCCAGGGACAAGTGATCAAGCCAAACGCTTGTTTCAGGTGTGCAAGGAAGGCCACTATACTAGGGAGTGCCTAGAGAACCAGCCTCCATAATCTTCTCAGCCTTCAGCCAACTCCCATCTTGTCAAGAGGACTATTATCAAGAAGAAGATGCCAGTGAGCCGCTCTGGACAAGTCAATTACACCGAGTCTGAGGAGATTCTACAGGATGAGCCTGTGATAGCTGGTATGTCTACCATTGATTCCCACCCAGCATATGTGTTGTTTGATTCTGGTGCATCACATTCATTCATGAGCATGGGGTTTGCACAAAGGCACAATATATCTATTATGGTTATTCCTATTGCCTATAGAATTAGCACTCGGGGTGCGTAGTTGTGTGTTAATACTCAGACAGAAAAAGTCAGATTAGTGCTAGCCACTCACACCGTCTCCAGTTCATGGTGCTGCCTAGGCAAGGCATAGATACAATTCTAGGCATGAACTGGTTGAGAGTTTATGGGGTAGTCTTGAACCTAAAGCAGAGAATTATTGAGTTAAAGCTTCCTTCTTCCAAGGATAAAATATCTCTCCTTATGCTCTTAGATCCCGTCTTACCAGTCGTTGCTCATACTGAAGCTTCTCCTGATGTTGCCTCTATTCCCGTGGTCTGTGAGTTTTCGGATGTCTTTCCTGAAGATCTACCTAGGTTACCACTGGATAGGGATGTGGAGTTTACCATTGAGTTAGAACCTAGTACAGCTCTAATTTCACAGCTTCCTTACCGCATGGCTCCAAAAGAATTAGCAGAAATGAAGAAGCAGTTAGATGAATTATTGGAGAAAGGATTCATCCATCCTAATTCTTCCCCATAGGGATATTTTTATGAAGAAGGACGGCACTCTTTGGATGTGTGTGGATTATCGTCCTCTCAATACAGTAACCATCAAGAACAAGTATCCTTTGTATCGTATTGATGCTCTGTTTGATCAGTTGGCTGGTGTAAAAGTGTTCTCTAAGATTGATCTTCGTTTTGGTTATCACCAAATAAAAATCTGACCGTAAGATGTACCAAAGACAACTTTCTCTATTAGGTATGGGCCCTATAAATACCTAGTCATGTCTTTTGGTCTCACCAATGCTCCTGCATTCTTCATGTACCTCATGAATTCAGTCTTCATGCCGGAATTTGATAAGTTTGTAGTGGTGTTCATTGATGATATTTTGATATATTTCAAGAATAAAGAAGAGCATGCATAGCATCTTCGCATCGTCCTGACGTGACTGCATGAACACAAGCTGTATGCCAAGTTTAGCAAGTGTGAGTTTTTGTTGGAACGAGTGCAGTTTTTGGAGCAGGTTCTGACCCCCGAAGGCGTCTCTGTAGATCCTAGCAAGATGCAAGATGTGCTAAGTTAGAAATCTCTAAAATCAGTGCATCAGATTCATCAGTTCCTTGGTCTCGCCAGATACTATTGGTGCTTTATTTTTTATTTCTCCAAGATAGCTCATCCGATGACCAAGTTACTTCAGAACAATGTCAAGTTTGTATGGAGTCTAGCTTGTGAAGAGGCCTTCCAAGCTCTGAAGAAGTTTCTTACCTCTGCTCCTGTTCTTGCTCCACCAGATATTGAGAGGTCATTTGATGTATATTGTGATGCCTCTAGAACTGGGCTTGGTTGTATGCTTATGCAGGAGGGGCGTGTGATAGCTTATGCTTCACACCAACTGAAAAAGCACGAGGTGAATTATCCCACCCATAATTTAGAGTTGGCTACAGTTGTGCACGCTCTAAAAATTTAGAGACGTTATCTGTTGAGAAACAAAGTGCATATTTATACGGATCACAAGAGCCTCAAATATATTTTCACTCAATCTGAGTTAAATATGAGGCAACGGAGATGGCTCGAGTTAATCAATGATTACAACTTGGAAGTTCATTATCATCCTAAAAAAGCCAATGTGGTAGCTGATGCTTTGAGTCAGAAGTCGCATCAGTCTGACGAAGAGTCTCTGCCCCTCTTCCACTCTGCAGTTTTAGCACACATTGCTCTAGTCTCGGATTTACTTGAGCTAATTATTATTGAGCAAAGCCAAGATGTTTCAGAGATTCCTTATATCAAGAAGTTAATGGGCGAAGGATGTGTTCCTCATTTCAGCATTGATGAGCAAGGTGTGGTGAAGTTTAAGAACTAGTTGGTTCCCAAAAGTGCTGAGCTTAGAAGAAAAATTTTGGATGAAGCTCACAATTCCAAACTGTCCTTTCACCCTAGAAGCAACAAGATGTATCATGATCTACGTCACTTGTATTGGTGGCCAAATATGAAGCAAGACATTGCCAAATATATTGCATAGTGTGACATTTGTGGAAGAGTTAAGGCGGACCATCTGTGTACACCGGGTTTTCTGCAGCTCTTGCCTGCCCCAGTTTAGAAATGGGAGGATATTTCCATGGATTTTATTGCGGGATTGCCCCATACAGCAAAGGGGTATGATTCTATTTGGGTTATTATGGATCATCTCACTAAGTCAGCTCATTTCTTGCCAGTGGATACAAGGTATATAGCCAAGACGTATGCTAAGCTGTAATTTGATCGGATTGTAACTCTACATGGAATTCCTCTCACCATTGTCTCTGATCGAGGGTCAGTTTTTATGGCACGCTTCTAGGTGCAATTACAGAAGTGTCTTGGTACCCGTCTCCTCAGAAGTTCAGGTTATTATCCACAGACCGATGGTCAGACAGAAAGAGTCAACCAAGTACTTGAAAATATGTTGAGAGTCTGTGTCATTTCTTTTCCTGAGAAGTGGGATGAATGCTTGACTTTAGCTGAGTTTTCATATAACAATAGCTATCAAGAAAGCATTCGAATGGCACCTTTTGAGGCTTTGTATGGCAAGAAATATAGAACACCACTTAATTGGGTTGAGGTGGGAGACCCTGGTTATTTTGGACTTGATTTTATCAAAGAAGTAAGAGAGCAAGTCAGTGTTATTCAAAGTCATTTGAAAGCAGCTCGAAACCATCAGAAAACTTATGCAGACAAGAGAAGAAGGCCGTTGCAATTTGAAGTTGGTGACGATGTATATCTCAGGGTGTCCCCATGAGAGGTGTGCATCATTTTGGAGTCCATGGAAAATTAGCTCCTCGATATGTTGGGCCTTATAAACTTTTGGCCTGGTGTGGTTCTGTTGCTTGTCGCATCCGGCTCCCGGATACCTTTTCAGCAGTCCATAATGTTTTCCATGTCTCCCAATTGAAAAGTGTTTGCGAGTCCCCGATGAAGCGGTGGAAATTGACGATCTTCCTCTCCAACCTGATCTTTCTTATGTTGAGCATCCCGTCAAGATTTTGGATGAGAAGAAAGGGTGACTAGGAACAACATGGTGAGATTTTACAAGGTTCAATGGCAGAATCATTCGGAGGACAAGGCAACTTAGAACAAGAGAGCTATATTTTGAAGCATTATCCTCATCTCCTTTCTAGTTCACCAAGGTAATCATGTAAAATGAAATTTATTTCTTATCTTTTTTCCACACTAGGCACATGAAATCTCTGGTCAAGATTTTGTTTTAGGGGGTAGAGTTGTAACACCCTCAGTGTTACCGCGTAAACAACTCGCTAAACCATGTCATGAGCATCATGTTTATGTGTTAATGCATGTTATCATTAAAAATGATCAATAAAAATGTTAAAAGAAAAGTTGATCAATGTTGTATTTTATATCCAGTAAGGACGAAAACCAAATTTTCATGAACAAAAATGCTATAGAATATATATATGACACCTTAATAATGTTGGAAGTACAAACTTTGTAGATGGCAATGCAACTTTTGTTTTAGCAAAATAATAATGCTAGTTAATATTTTTAAAAGCATGGAAATTGAATTTGAAACAAAGATCAGCCAAGACTTAGTCGGCTTCCCAAGTCTAAGTGTAGTTTGACAATGCCATGTTTGCAAATTAATTCCATGAAATCTAGTTGAAGGGTGGTGTCATGTTTTAGCTCTGGTCGATAGTCCTATGTGCCCTCTTTGGTGTAGTGAAGGTGGTTTGGTTCCTAGTTTCATCGTTTAGTTTTTATAAACGCTTTAAAAGTCGTGCATGCACACAGTCATTGACTGACTGGCTCTGCGCGCGCGGTCACCACGCGCGGCCATTCGGCGTCACGCACCTGGCTGCGGCCTGCATGCCACGTTGCCGTGATGGGCTGGCCGAGCCTGTCCTGGCTTGGTAGTGGCCGGCCATAGCGAGTCACTGGCTGCCTGCCAGCCAGCAGCTAGCTATGGTGCCCTACTGCTCTACCCTACCCCAATGCCTCCGTGGTCGTGCAAGCTGCTGTCGCCACTAGCACCGCGCTATGCTATTGCTCACCTCGCCGCAGCATGCACGAGGGCTTGCCCCTTCTGACCACATCATCGCCTCGATGTTGCGTCTGCCTATTGAAAGTCCTATATTTGGTGTTGGTAATTAGTGACAATGCCTAAGTACTAATCCTATGCCTAAGTTGTATGTAGCATATGAGGATTAGTACATTCCAAGGTTGTTGGCAAGATGGACATGGTGATCATGATGGCCACACTTGGATTTAGACGCAACCCTACGTGATCAAGGCAAAGGTATATGCTTAAGGGTTGTGTTTTAGTAACCAAGACACCTAGTGGGTGTGGTTACATTATAGGATAGATAGCTGTACTATAAAGAGGGGAATGACGCGGCTATTGAACTCCTAAGTGCCTCTAGATGTGCATTTCATAATCATATGCATTTGGGTAGAACTAATATCGCCTCGAAAAATGATTGTGAAAATGCTAACACACTCACACATGTCGAGATCACTTGGTGGTGTTAGCACGTTTGCGAAGGCAGTGGAGTTTGAGCGGTAGAGAGGGTTTGGGTTCCTCTCTCCCTCCCGCCGAGCTTGCTCGGCGGGATTCAGGCATTTTTGAGGAGTTGAAACGACTATTTTCCACTACGTCGGAAGTCGGAAAAGAAACGGAAGCGAACGGAGGTCACAGAGGTGACCAGACGCTGAACCAGACGTGGTCTTTGCATGACCGGACGCGTTCGGTCAGTGTTCAGTCTCTGCGCGGTTTTCAGTTTGATGATCGGATGCGCAGCGCGTCCGGTCACTGACGATCGGACGCGTCCGGTCGTTCAGGGAGCTTACTGGACTCTAACCGGACGCTGGCACTGTCGTGTCCGGTCATTTTCTTCAGCGCGTCCGGTCACTGTTTCGTTGAGCGCTGCTCAGGCGACCAGCGCGTCTGGTCACTCACGGGACCAACGCGTCCGGTCATTTCCAGCGCGTCCGGTCTGCGCGATGAGCGCGTGCGGTCGTTGCTTCGCAGTTAGCCGTTGGGCAACCGGCGCGTCCGGTCAGTTGGACCAGCGCGTCCGGTCAGCACGATTTCAGCTGTTTAAGTTTCTAACGGCTCTATTCGAAGGGGTACGTCTATATATACTCGTTGGCCGGCTCAAGGCTCTCTCTCTTGCACATTTGACATACTTGTGAGCACTTTGAGCTAAGCTACTCCCCTCCCACTCATCTCTCTTGCTTCTTTGCATATTCGAAGTGAAATTGAGTGATCCAAGTGCATTTGCATTGTGAGATTGCATCTAGTTGGCACTTGGTGGTTGATTTGCTGCGGGATTCTTGTTTCTCTTGGTGGTTGCCGCCGCCTACACAGCTTGGAGCAGCTTGGAGGCGTTGGCAAGAGTTGGTGATTGTTCTTGGCCACCTCCGGTGATTGTGAGGGGTTTGTGCCTACCTCGGCGAAGCGCCAAAGGCAACGTTAGTAAATTGCTCGTGTCATTGCAACCTTTTGCCATTTGGTAGGTTCTTGTGGCGCCTTTTGAGAGGCTCGGTGTGTGACCGATTAGCCACCGAACCACGTGGTGAAGAGGGACACAACGGGGACTAGCGTGCCGGCAAGCACGTGAACCTCGGGATAAATCTTCGTGTCATCACTTTCATATTGTGATTGATTGATCCCGGTGTTTGATTATCTTGGTATTCATTGTTGATCATATTGGTTGGCTCATTACTTCGCCCCTCGGTGAAACTCTCCTAACTCAACTCCGCATTACTTTCTTAGTTATCTTTGCTAGCTAGTTAACTTTGTTAGAGTAGCTCTTTTATGTAGCTTGCTAGTTATAGTTGTAGTTACCTTCTCGGTTTGACTTGTGCGGTTGAGTGCAACTACTAGAATTGTGTTTTAGATAGGTGGCTTGCAAACACCCCGTAGGCTAAGCAAAACTCGCATCTCGATATTTGTTATATTGATAAACTTGTTTAGCTTGTCTTTGTAGAAATTTTTAAAAGGCTATTCACCCCCTCTAGCCATCAAGACCTTTCACCTATGCCTCGTTCCGCTACCGCGGTCGTCGCCTTGCCAATTATGGCACTGCGGCCGCTCGGGCCGAATCGGTTGCGAATGGGCATGTTTGTCTGTAGCGCCTGCACGCATGTCTCCCCAACCGCGTCGGCCGCATCTCACCAAGCATGGTTGAGCTGAGCCCACCTACCCCTCTCTCAGCCACCATGGCTGTCGGACCCACACCATCAATTCGGCAGGGTGGAGTCGCTTTGGCTCAATTCATCACACCTACAGCTTCGCAGTCAAGTCCCCCAGCTGTGCGACCCCACCCTGCCTTGTGTGGTGTCAGGCCAAACTCTAATTTTGGAGCTTTGCCTGCCACCGTGCCGATAAGGCCAAGTCAGCCATTGCTGATGGTAGCCTCTAGCCAACCACCCTGAGCCAAATTTGTTACGCCACTAGACCCACCTTGTTCCCTCTTCGCCCGACGTCGCCAGCAGAATACCTACACCTTCTTTGGCGCTGCTGCCCTGGCCGTGTTCGCCGGTGAGCCGCCGTGCGCACGCGGCCAGCCCTCCTCCGCTACCCGTTTCCCCAACCATCGTTGTGGTCGAGTCCAGGGTAAGCTAAGGATGCTCACGCACTGGCTTGATAGCTGTGCAGGGGTCTAGGGTGGCCGGAACGGCCGTGACACCAGCACGAGTGGCCGCTCACCGTGGCCACCGTTTTCGCGAGCTCCGCTACTCCCGTACCTCCGCCTAACGTAGGCACTAGGACCGTAGATGTAGGTTGGCCCGCTAGCTGGGCCGGTGCGATCCCTAGTTGGCCAGCATGGTCGGCCAGTGCCCGTGCCCGCCGCGCTGCCGCTCGTCCTGCGTCGCGGGGACCTCTAGGATTGAAGGAGAGAAATTGAGAGGGCCTTATTGCATAATCACAGTCTAGGGGAATAGTAGCGTGGGCCGCGGGATGTTTTGTCCAAAAGCCGAGGACTTTTCTGCAAATGCGCCAGCGCGCGCGGGCTCCCTCGCTGCGGGTCGTCTTGCGCGTGGGCCGCGCTGGGCCAGTTTGCCTTTTCTTTTTCGTAAAGAAATAGAAATATTTTCAATTCTGAGCTGATTTAGGTGTCAAAAAATTGTGAAATAAATTTTGTTGAGTTCCTAAAAATGTTGTCTATCTGATAGTATGGTTAGTTTATACATGTCTGTGTTGATGCTAAGGCCTATTAAATCATTTGGAAGTGTTTAATATTATTTTGATTAATCGTTGTAGGAATTTTTGTGATCAATTGGTGATAGCATTAATCCTAAAATTTTTGCAGTAGCTTCATCGTAATATTATGTGCTTGCTGTAATTTTTGTATCCCTAGAATAGGCTGTTTATTGGGGTAGCTAAATATCCATTAAAATACAATATGAATAAGAGAGTAATATTGATTATGAAAATAAGCACTTGTAGGGTGAGCTTGGAATATATTTGGTAGAGGTGATGATTAACTTAGTATCTTAGTCATTAGAGCTAGCTTAGTAGCTTAGCATGTGTATTCTTATTTTAAGAGTTGCCATTGTCGGATTCCTAAGTTGTTACACCCTCATCATCGCATGCATATAGAGAACGAGTTGATGGAGTACGCGACCCCCGGAGATCAGGAGTACGAGAAGATCGTAGAAGAGTATGAGGAGGAGTTACTCATACAGGAGGAGGTCCTAGAGCCACCAGTGACTGATGCAGCTGACTCCGCACCTACCCAAGGCAAGCCCCGGTGCATAACCCTTATTTTGCTAATCAATATATATTGTGAATTTAAGTTGCAGGAGATGTTATGGAAACCACATGCATACATATATCTACCTATGAGTCTTACTAGTGCATGTTCGAGCAGTGCTTTGCTTAGGTTATCGGTAGCGTGAGTAACCTGTCGTTACTCACAGGTAGGTGATATTATTATTATTACACTCATGATAAAATGATGGAAAGGAAAATGGTGACCAGGCAGGGATCTGATATGGGAATTGGTGGGTGTAACAGGTTGTGTCATGTGGCCATGGGGCATAGCTTGGTTGCACTATCTTCCCTGTACATGTTGATTAAGGACCGTCCATTGCTGTGGATGGTAGTCATGTCACAGATGTATTATCCCAAGCACATACTTGCTTATGGGAGCAGGAAGACTTGTTACTCTCTTGTCGTGGGTTTCGGCTCTTTCTGGACCGACGGATTGGAGGTGTGGAAAGGTGGAGGTCTAAGCACTGCACTGAGACCGGGTCTCAAGTGTGGGGGCTTGGAGTCTAAGTTTGGATGGGGACCTGGACCCCTCGACAAGAGTGGAATGGGTTGGTCTTATTTGTGCCTGGGGTACAAATAAGGCATGTGTTTTCGGGGTACCCAGCTGGGCTACAATGATTCACGAATCGTCGTTTCTACGTGATAGTACAACATGGCTATGGTCCAGCACCATAGTAAGAACTGGAATATGACAGATGGTGAAATGATTCTGATTGCTCAGCCCTTGCTTGACAGTAGAATAGGTGCTTACATAGAATGGCTGGATAATGAATTAATCATGACTGCTAATAAAACTTTATCTTAAGGACGAAATGTTTGTAATGCTTTTCTACAAAACAAAATAACCCACAAGCCAAATAGCCTATCATGCTCCTTGAGAGTCGGGAAATATATTTCCTATTCAGGTAAGTCTTGCGAGTACATTGTGTACTCAGGGTTTATTTACCCTTGTTGCAGGTGGAGCTTGAGCAGTTGATCTTGTGTGGAGGATTCTTCTGGTGGGTACAAATGGATCCTTGTATCGTTACTGCTAGATATTTATTTCTATTCCGCTGTTTAATTATCTCACTATGAACTCTGGTATTGTAATAAATAATTTCTAAGACTCTATGTTGTATAAAATAGACTAAGTATTATAAGCTCATACTCATTATTGGATTCTGGATGTAAAATGTGGATTGTTTCGAGTTCTCCCATTGGGTGTGCTCGACGGGACTGTTCGATCTAGCTCACTTTCGGGGTATTTAGTGTCTAGTGGAAGACAAGTGCCTCCGAAAGTGAGTTATTCTAGACGGTTCTGTCATAGGGGCACTGGGACAGCCTGATGAGGCGCAATGTGCGCACTAGCGTCAAAGCTGCTTGAATGCATCTAGGCCCTAATTTTTGTGATTTGGAGTTTTGGTGATTGATGAGCACAAGTGTTGTGACTAACTTGTTTTCTGCAACAATACTCACATAGGAGTTAGTACAATTCGAATGGCCACATGCGTCTTGACATTGAAGACATATCATTGATTGACCTATATATGATGCACAGGATATTCGTGAAGACAAAGGACACAGTAGAGCGAATATAAGTTTGGTGTTGGGATACATTTGTTGTAGTGTGTATTAGGGCTTTATTTTTCATTTGCTCGTACTATGAAGGGGGTCCAAGGCGTTCATCTTGAGGGAGTCTGAGCAAGAGCACTGGAATGTGCAAGAGGTAACTCTTAGTCAAGATCATGGCATTAAGTGGTCCCATTGAAATGGTTTTAAGTCAAAGATCCCAAGTTAAGTTAGTTGAGATTGGACTTAAAGTGGGCATTGAAAATGCACTAAAGTAAAAGTTGAATGACAGGGTGATACGTGGCGATCGCCCAGTGGTACTATTCCCTCGGTAGTAATGACTTTGCCCAAGTACTGAGTGGTCACCACATGATTTGGTATGCCTTTGTGGCACCGGACGAATCATCTGGTAAGGCCTAGTCCATGGTTGTGACCAAGTAGCAATCCCATTAGTGCGCGCCATATGATTCGGTGTGTCTCTATGGCATTCGGGTTGATTGTCTTGTGAGTCCAACTTAACTTTGTGACAACTTGACTAAGTTACTGGTGTGCACTGTATGATTCGGTGGAGACTCTGTGACTCCTCGATGGATCATTCGGCAGGCCTAGCTTGATTGTGTGACAACTATGGCCAAGTCTCTGTGTTTCATCGTATGTTCTAGTGGTAGTTTACTTTGAGACAAAGATTTTAGGTTTTAAATTAGACACCCAATTCACCCATCCCCCAACTTGGGTGCCCACTAGACCTTTTAGATGAATTTTCCAAAAACAAAAAAGGAAAGACGTACTTCCGTTGCCACCATGGCATTCGTTGTCAAATTTGGTTTCCCCTGCCAGATTTGGCATCCCCACACCTAGCCACATCAGAGCAATCCAGCGTTGCTCGCACCTCATCCCATGTGGCATCGCTCACTCCTTATCCTACATGCCACTGCATACTCATGCACCCATGCACCACTACCCAATCCTCGCCCTACACACTCCTACCTCTCTTCCACCCACAAAATAACCGCTCCTCAAGGGTACCCCATGTGTAGTAGCTGTTGCTTGCTTCTCCACATATGATCTACCCACACTCCACCTTTGCTCCTCACTGCCACTGTGAGCAACTCTCTGCCTATGAGGAGCAACAGAGTGTTGG
The DNA here is from genome assembly GCA_038087645.1 of Saccharum hybrid cultivar R570. Lineage (NCBI taxonomy): Eukaryota > Viridiplantae > Streptophyta > Magnoliopsida > Poales > Poaceae > Saccharum > Saccharum hybrid cultivar. Next base: position 4,793,869 of record JAQSUU010000357.1, read on the forward strand.
CGAGGGAGATCTAAGAAAAAGGGGGAGCGAAAAGAGAATGGAGATCAAGGGATAGAGGGTGGATGGAAGAGGGTCGATAGTGTCAGTGTGGGAGATAGAGGAGTGGTAGAGTCATCAGCGAAGCATTTTTCTTTATCATTGGCCTCAGGAGCGATCGAGGAGAGGGGAGAGGGGAACGATCGAGAGAAAAAGAATGAGGGAGGGAGAGGATTGGATCGAATCGAAGGAGGTACCAGGGAGGGAGAGGAGAGTGGACGTGAGACCCTGGCTTATAAAATCGAATTTGATTAAAATACCGGTCTTGACCTTGTAACACTAAATCAATAGTGATGATTAGATCTAGTAGTAAAGTAATACCTCGCTACTGGTGGTTTAAAAGAAACCCATATTGATACATGAGACAATGTAAATGTTTATGTAGTAAAAGTAGATCATTACATTATACAACACCACTCTACGAATCAGCGCCGGTCCTGAGTTTTCACGGACCTGGAGCGAAACTGGCAAGCAGGGCCTCTCAACATAAACATAGTAGTAGTAATAATACTTAGGCCTTGTTTAGATCTGAAATTTTTTGGGGAAAAATTCCTATAGCACTTTCGTTGTTATTTGGCAAAATTTGTCCAACCATGGACTAACTAGGCTTAAAAGATTTGTCTCGACATTTACAGATAAACTATGCAATTAGTTATTTTTTTTACCTACATTTAATGCTCCATGCATGTGTCCACAGATTCGATGTGACGGGTACTGTGCAAAAAAATTTTGGGTGTTTTTGGGAACTAAACAGGGCCTCAGTAGATTTGTAAGCTTGTTAGAGTTTGGCTTAAGACGAACTAAAAACAACTTACAACGGAGCAAAAACCTGCAATTAATGACGAGGAAACACTATGAATCACATAACATCCTCATACGATTAGGCTTGCTTTGGCCTTTGGCTGTACCAATCCTTGATCTTGCAATAAACACTAGAAATGACTCGTGGATCCCAAATCTCAGTTCTAAAGATTAAAAGATTAGAAGATAGATTATAGTGCAGTAGGGAAAGTCGGCAACCAGCATGTATCTACCAGTACAAGCAATATCGAGTATTGATGGCCGGTGGGTGATCTGCAGTCTGTACAAGCTATGACCCTCTGCTCAACTATACTCCCTCCATACCCATATTAGTTGACGTTTAGGACAGGATTGTGGTAACCAAGGAGTGATTAATTAGGGCTACTTTGGCAGCAGCTTTCCCGGCGGGGAACCCCGGCCTTTCCCGCGTTGGAATTCCACGTGGCAGTTTTCCACGGGCCGCCTCTCGGGTGAATTTGGAAGCCCACGACACGGGTGTCTCGGCCCTGCGGGAGCCGGGTTTTCGCGGGGAAACCTGCCTGGCCTTGTGACACCGGGCGACATTCCCCGTCTCTTTCCATCTCGCGACTTGCCTCGACTCGATTTCTCCTCCGTCGCCGCACCTCCACCCTTCGCCTCGACTCTTCTCTGTCGCCGCCCATTCGCCCTCGCCTCGACTTCTCCTCCATCGCCATCGCCCTACGGTACCAGCACCTCCGCCTTCGTCTCCACAGGTGAGTTCGCTTCCACCCGCATCTCCCTGCACCGTCTCTAGGGTTTCCTATCCTCACCGTGTTTCTAGATCTTGGGGCTGCAGACGGCCGCATCTTCCTCCCCACTCCGCCGCCGAGGACCGAGGGTGGCAAGCTGACCGACAAGACCTTCATCCGGAGGTGAGGTGCAGCCGCTTCAGCTTCACCTGCGCCACCAAAGGCCTAGAAGGTCGAGCTCAAGGGCAAGGACGTCTCCGAAAAAGTAGTTATTCCTAAGGCAAAGGTGCTGACCATATCCTCCTTCTGGTTCCCTATGGTGATTATTTGTTCTGTTCTGTTGCACAGTTGTGTTTATTGTGGTGATTTCAATCGTAAGTCGTCACAAATCTCCAACGTAGATCCAGATAAAATGATAACATGCCCTTTCATATTTGGAAGAATCGATGCTCTGACCAAAAGTTTAGCTTTATGGCAGATCGGACCATGGTAGCCAAGCTTCCTAACTTAGCATTTTTGTGTGTTGTTAGGAAACTGAGGCATGAACAAGTTTATTTTCTACTTATATAAGGAACCATTTAGAAAATTTGGTTACTATATGCACCTCGCAGCGAGAGACTGGTAGTAGGTTTTGAGTATTGTGGTAGGAGTGGGATTTGAGCCATTGTGTTGGCTTTGTAGTCAGGACAATGCTCTAATTGTTGGTGTCTATAATCTATCTGATTAAAAGTTGATGTCTATCATCTAACTGAAATTCTCACGTCTGTTTAGCCTGCAAGAAATTGGCGTGCTGAAGAAGTCTAGGAATATGATGATAATGAATGGTGCTTTGACTGATCTGTTCATCTTACTTATTAATAAATATCTGTCTACTAAGATGCAAATTAATTAGAATGTGCCAATTTGCAAGCAAGCTTCCTGATTGCTTTCCGATTGTTGATTTACAAGCCCTTGTCTATGTTGCTCTTCTTAATGCTCTCAGGAAAAAAAAAAGAGTGGGCTCTGTAGATGCTTAGAGAACTTTAACTATTCTCTCCATTTCTCTGATGCGAGGATTCTCTCCATTTCTCTGATGCGAGGAGTCAGTTATTAGATCTAGCTTTATATCTAAATATTTGCATATTCAAATATGTTTTCTTTTGTAGTCATCAACTCAGCAAATCTTTTACATTCTAACTATTTGACTTGGTTGGATGCGGACAATGGATCTTGACCCAAACAGGAGCCTTTGCTGGCTTTGCTGGATTCTCTTGCATGCAGTGAAATGAGGCCTGAATGGCAAAGGCCTGCTACTGGCATGGCGCAGCTCTGATGTTAATGAATGTGAGATAGAATGTCATGTTATATTGTTTATCAAGCTTCTATTTCCAGAACTGAGGCAAGCTGACTGAGTCATACAAAACTCTTTCCAGAACTGACTGAGTCAAGCTATGTGATATATTAAATAATTTATTATTCTAAAACCTGAAAGCTAATTCTATGGCTTCATTATCATGAAGGTTGTCACATGAATTTTGAGCTCTCTGCTTCCATCTCAAATGATGCAGCCTTTAAGATTGTCAGTTCTTGGAGTAACCCTTGTAGTTGTTAGTTTAACTGGTTCCTTTTGTGTATCAAGCTGCTTGTTGTTACTCTTGTAACTTGTAAGTAGGTCAATCTGCTGTTAGAGTTCAGGCCAGATCTTTTATCCTGTTCTTTCAGTCCCCTGGCAACTCTGGCAGTCCTTGTTATGCTGCTCTGTTTCTTTGTTGTGCTATCATATAGTTGATCTCAGTGTAGAACAGCGATCAGTCCCATACAGTTGTCCTCTGCTCAGTATTCAGGTAGTAGTAGCTTTTTTTCTTTTTTTCATTTTAAGTTTTCATTCAGTTTTTCATAATAGTGATTCAGTTTTTTTAGTAACTTGTTCGCCATCAGGGTTGCTAGTAAAGCACCATCTAACTTGATAGTATGATTGTGCTGTGCTAGTTGTGTATTTCATTTATCTTAGTCTGAACTGATAGGTAGCCATGGACATCATGAGAACAATCTTCTTTTACCTATGTTATATCTATTTGTCCATATACAAGTGCATTTTCCAGAGCCAGACGTGTCATGAGAGATCACCATTTTCATTAATTTTGTGTTAATGCAGATGTCTCAGCGGAAGCAGTGCATGGTTTGAAATAAGTCTGGTAACTTTGGTTAGTACATGGCTAGATGCCAGAAGACATTGGATGTAAGGATGGTCAATTTTGAGATGATTGAAGTATGGGACCGATCACTATTCTACACCATCTTCTATTGGATGCAAGGATGTACAACAATATGTATGAATGCTACTAGTAGTTGGTTGGATGTCAGATAATACTTTTGCATTAATTAGATTTGATTTAAAGTCTGAGATACGCCTGTGTTTGCATGGTGAGAGACTTGTTCTGATATTTTTCATGATTTTGTGGCTCTGACATCGATATGTGTGACTTTTTTATATTATTTACCTATTTTTTGTTTTTTCTTGATTTTTCCTGATTTTTTAAGACATCGTTTCTCAATCATGTGTATTGAAGTTGTCCAAAATAGCTGAAAAGATAAGCGGTTCTTTACCCTGGAAAAAGTCTGCCAAACAACGGTAGGGCAGCTTTTCTGTACGTGGACAGCTTCCCGTGGTGACGAGGGGAATGGACAAACCAAAAAATTTCTCCGTCGGGGCTACAGTCCCTGGGTTTATTTCCCAACAGGGCGAGCCAACGAGCCAACGAGCGTGCGGCGGGCTGAGCCAACGAGCGTGCTCTCAGGGCGGCGATGGAGGCGAGCGTGCGGCGGGCCAGCGTGAATCGAGGCGACGCATTAATCGCGGAGTGAAGTCGAGCGCGGACGGGCGGTGTCGGCCAGGGGTATTCGCGTCCAAACTTGAGGCCGCGGACGTAGAACGACAACAATTGTGAAAACAGGCCAACAGGGCAGAACGTCAACAATTTTAGGTATGGAGGAAGTACATAAGGAAATCAAACAAATGCATGGTTAAGTGTGGCTGAAATGACTATATGGATGGATATAACAATCATGTCACTTAACAAACTTAAAGTTGGCCAGTCAAACTTCTAGCATATAGGTGGATCAACTTAACATAAAATAAAGCTGAAAATAATAGAGATCTCTGGCAGGTGGCAGCAGCAAATAATAGAGATGAACTATGCACATGCTCTGCATAATACTATGTCCTTGTATGTCTAGATTCATAGCTAAACTAATACACTTTAGCTCAGGAAACAAAATCATGTGGGAGGTACAAACAAAAAACTAGGCGCCCTTGTTTAACAATCTAATTTGCAAGGAGGACCGGTACCTTATCCTTAGTAGTTATCACCTCATCGAGATTATTATTTGGTTCTCAGCAATTGGTGATGCGACTAATCTGAGATCTAATCTGAACAGCAGAAACAGTTGTAAAGCCATAGAAAACAATTGATATAGAATGATTGATTAGTATTACCTCTTGATCCAATATTAATTCATCAATGATATACATTAAGATTGGTTGATCTGCAGAAAAAAAAAGAACCAAATACAAAGAGTGATCTAGATGATATATTCAAAACTGTAGATCCAAGAAAACAAATTCCATACATATGTGCATATAAGAGCAAAACCTTGCAGAAATATTGTGCCTAATTTATTCTTCTCACGTCTATTTATTTTGCACACAATATATATGTAGGTTTTTGAGCCTCTGTACGTATAGGACACTACCAGAAAAATGTCAAGCCTAATTTCTCATACCAATATAACCTCTTTCACATGTTTTGATGTAAATTAGGGACAAATAGAAACAAACAACATGAGGGAGGGTATTTATACTTTTAGTTCCACCTGAAGTCAACTAATACAGCATAGATGTTTTTTTCTCATTAAATGTCATTGTGTGGCAAGTCATGCACCTGGTACTGCTTGTCTGTTGCTGCTAATTTCTTACTGATCATCATGCGCCTCAGAGGTCCTCCAAAACACTGTCAGCTCTCTAGACAACTTCATTTGGAACACCTGCCACCCAGGGAATGTGCACATAACAGTAAATTAGTTTATCATTTCGCTGAAAAAGTAATCATGTTATCACGACATGCTAGGTGATTAGAAATTCGTCCAGGTACATAGCAGCAAGCCATGCACAATGCAGACCAGCACCATAGGATCCATAATTTTTACCAATATACGCATGTGCAACTATTTGAAAAAAGAGCAGCACACAACAAAACAGACCAAGACAGCTTCTGACCGACAAAAATAACACAGTGCTGAGTTGCATAAACACAACTTTATGCAGTGTTCTAATTTATAAACAATGCCATTCAGTATTATTGATATACTCCCTCCGTATCGGATTTAGAAGTCGTTTTGGACTAGGTTTGGGTCAAACATTAGGAATATAAATCATCAATAACTTTTAAGTTGTTGAGTTTGCAAATGTAAAAATTATATGAATAGATTTGTCTTAAAAAAATACTTTCATAAAAGTATACATATATCACTTTTTCATAAATATTTTTTACAAAAACAAGAGGTCAAAGTTGTGTTTTGAAGACCGTGTCGCTGTCCTAAACGACTTCTAAATCCGATACGGAGGGAGTACACAAAGTAATATTATTACAACAAACCAGCTAACCTTTGCAGCATGTGTCGAACCAAACCAGCTAAATATTGTATAAGCTACAAAAAAGGAACTCGGTCAGCAACAATTAATCGAAGTGCCATGCAATTTAGTAGTTTAGATATCAATTTCAACTTCTACCATACAAATAATCCTTCTGCCAATTTCAACTTCAGTCAGCAACAACTAATTGAAGTGCCATACAACTGTAACCCTTCTGCCAAGAAGAAGCCACTACTGTATGCAATTTAGTAGTTTAGATATCAATTTAACCTTAAATTTGTAATAACCTTTGAATGATGTAACACCCTAAATTTTGCATTGTTTCAAAATAGTGGAAATTGAGTTATTTATGTATTGAGTGTGCATTCAAATGTAGGAAATAATAATTTTTTTATGAAAGTAAAATGATTTATAAGGTTAGCTACACGTTGATGCATTCATGCTGCAACATTTGATTTATTGTATTGTCTGGTTTTGATTCAAACTAAAAAGGATTTGAAAATCATTTGGAAATGTGCTTTAAAAATCAACTCAAAAAAATCATTTTCCCTCTCCCTCCTTTCGGCCCGAGCGGCCCAGCTCGGCCTGTTTTTTTTCCCCGCCGGCCCGCGCGCCCTTCTTTTTCCCCTCCCTCCTCACTCCTTGCTGGGCTGGCCCAATCGGCGAAAGGCAGCCGCTGCCGCGCCTCCTTCCCCTCTGCCGCTGACAGCCGGGCCCGCATGTCGGCGCTCTCTCCAACATCCAGCTGCTCCACTCGCTCGGTCTTGAGCAACCTCCGACCCGCCCGCGCCCACCTTCTCACGTCGTGGGAGCGTCCCACCCCGCGCCCGGCCTTCAAAAGGGAAGCGCGACCCCGTCTCCGGTCTTTTCCCCCGCTCCAACTCCCGTCTTCTCCCTCGCTCGCACGCGTTGGAACCGCAACCGCGGCGCGGCTGCGACCCGCCGAGGAGCACGACGTGGACCGCTGCCCTCACTCCTTCTCCGGCTCCACTCTTGCCGCGGTGAGCTCCGCCTTGACCTCCTCTTCCTTTTTATGCTCCCAATTTCTCAAAGTGTGGACGTTGTGGCATGTCCCCGTTCGCTCCGACGACATTCTCGTCGCCGTCCATGGCGAGAGCCGCTCGGGCTCATCCCCGGCCGCGTTTAGGGTCTAGGATTGATCGCCTTCATCGTCTATTCCTCCCCGCGCCTCTAATTTGTCAAATCGTGGCCGTAAGGATCGTCTTTCGCGCATGCCGACGAGCTCATTCTCGTCGTCGTTCAAGGCGAGCCCGTGAGAGCCCTCCCCCGGCCGCGAAATGCACCCTATCAGACTCGCCTTCACCTCTGCTTCGCCCCTGTATCCTTTAATTTGTAAATGGAGCCCCCTAGCTCTTGATTTTCTTACTCCGACGAGCTCCCGGTCGCCGGCAATGGAGGGTCGCTGCGCCGGCTGTTTCTCCGGCGGCCACGCCTTCTCTCTCTCCCTCCCATCATTTTTCCTCTGTCCGTTTTGAGATCAACGGCCCAGGATGGCTGATACCCCCTTTGCGGGTTTTCTTTCTAAAGAGACCCTCGGTTTCTTTCTTATCCAACCCGCCATCCTTGGCGTATTCCTGGAGTACGCATTCTCATTTTGAAAACGTAGTTTCTTCGGTTTAAATGAAAAATACGTTTTCAGATTAATTACAGAATTGCCACTGCAGTAAAACGCTTATAAAATCGTCGTTTTAGCTCCGATTCGACCCGTTCAACTTGCGTTAGGTTCGTAATTTCATAACCTACGCATTAATGCCACTGTTAGTTAGGTTTGAAACATTTAAAATTCTTGATTAGGTTAAGTTAATTAACTCGCTATAGGAATCTTGTTTAATTCATAACTTTCGCGTTATAGCTCCGAATTTCGTGAACTTCGCGTTGATGTGATCGTAGCGAGACGTAGAATATTTTCGTAAACATTTTATCTTGTTTTTATACTACTGGTGTACTGTTCTAAATATAGGTTTGTTTGCTATGCATGAATGCTCCTGAAATGTGTATGTTGTCGTGTTGGTCGAGTTCAGACGGTGAGGAGTACGTTGGGAACCAGGAGAACTTCGAAGACCAGCAGGACCAGCAGGAGTTCGTGAACCAAGGCAAGTATAGCATGGGCCTACCTTGATTCCTATTCATCATATAATCTACTCATTATGCATGTGTCTAATATTGCTCGACTATAAGGACATCCTAGCCATTGATGACTTCTACCTCGATGCCTATGGGTTTTATTGCATATGGGTAGAATGCTAGTGCTCTATTCAAACATGATCAATACTATGATTAATGGAACAAACGGATAAACATGATGGTAATAATTTAAATATAGGGTGATGGTGCAAATGATGTCGATCATGTTGCCCTAAACTCTCCGTAAGGACTTATCTGTAGGGCAAAAGCTAGGACATACAGTGCAACCATGAGAGTTATATGGCTCTGACTTTAGCTCAGTAATAGGATCTTTTCTAGCTTGTTAGAGGTTACCCGAAAGGGCGCAAGAGGGGCTTGCCACTTTGGGTATAGAACTGCCTCTGTTCTTGTGTGTATAGCCTGCGGGAATTGTGCCACAGAAAGGGGGTTCTCTATATCTGCCTGCCGAGAAAACCTCGCGTCCCTAACTTGTTAGACGAGACCTATGGAAGGCTTCATAGTGTACCCTGCCCGCTCACCTTGGAAGTGTTATGGGAGTAATTAACCCGGGCATATGGGCAACATGACTCACGGGTAAAGATGCACAACCTCTGCAAAGTGTTAAAACTGTTATAACAGTCGTGCTCACGGTCACGAGCGGCCCAGAAAACTCACAGAATAACTGGTTACTTATGATGTTATTGTTCATGGTGAACTATGATGGTATTATGATAATGATGACGACGATGATGATATAATGTTGATCAATAGCTCTATTAATTCTAGTATGTGATCATGTGGGTTAATTTGGGAGCTTAAGCATAATTTGATATTGATCAATAACAAAATGTTGACTTACTAAAATGCTAAATGCAGTAAACTGTGTCTGCCTTTTGAGCCTCATGAATCCCCATGTTATGCTTGTGGAGTACGAAATGTACTCACGCTTGTTTATTTTCAATATTTTGGAAAATCCCGGATGGGTACCAGATTGCCAGAGATTGGAGCAGATAGGCTTGTGATCAACCAGTCAGTTGTCCCTGTGGAGTGGAGTCTTCACCTGAAGACCAGAGTTGTCTTTCCGTTGTTTGCTTTATAACGTTATATCTTTTATAATAAGTACGTTAAATATCAGGCATTGTCATTTGATAATACCTTTATTTGTTGCTATATGTGAGATTTGACTTCCTGGGCTCACATATGGTGTGTATCTGGTTTTGTTCTTAAAACCGGGTGTTACAAATGCTCTGCTGCTAAAGACAACCGAGGAAATTCCATACAATGTACATAGGCAAATTTAGGGGAAACATCCTGACCTATTAGTTCTTGCATCTCATCAGTTTAATGCAACTGTAAACATCGATCCTCCTGTAGGCAAAGGAATGAAAGAGCAGATCTGAGAGGGAGGTTGGGAGACAGATTTTATGCAACTGTGAACATAGATAGATCCCTGCTGGCAACAAAAGAGAGAGCAGATCTGGGGGGAGAAAGAGGCACCTCGTGTGGATTGGACTTGGGAGAGGACCAAAGGGGCGCCAGTGATGCAGATGCCGGAGAGGCCCCTCACGGTGGTGGTTGTGCGGGAGCCGGAGTAGCCCCTAATACGGCACAGCCGTCGGGAAGCCCATGGGGGCGGCGCGGGTAGCGAGGAGGCCCGTCCACCTATGGGGGCGGTGATGCGGGCTTTGGGGCGTCGCAGCATGGAGGTCGTTGCCGGTGGTAGCGCGCCATGGGCGAGGCTATAGCGAGCGACGGTGCAGCGTGGGGACTGGGGAGACCGATGCGGCGGCGGCGCGGGCGTGAAATGGATTGAGTGAGGCGGCCAGGAGGATAGAGTTTCGTGAGTTTTATGACCAGTGTGGGACCCACATACTGTAGCACGGGATGTAAATGTGCGTTGCCAATTTTTTTCGCGTGGGGCGCGCCGAGGGAGGAATCCTGTCGGTCTGAACTCGACCGTCAAGAGTCATCGGGTCGTTCTTGATGGCTCCTGGTTTTCCTGTGGGCATATAAGAACGGACAGGAGTGTTCCGAACCACTCCTGACGGTTTTTAGGAACCGACAGGACCTTTTGCGGTTCCTGACGGTTTCCAGAAAACCGACAGGAAAAATAAAAACCGTCATGATTTTCCTGTTCTGTAGTAGTGAATGTAGCTGACTTCCACTGTATATATATTACTGCAGAAATTGATGATGGGAGTTACACATATGTCTCATGAAATATCTACGTCCCAGACTCCCAGACACTAATCTTAAAATATACCACCTTTTATTCCAAATTATAGATCGTTTTGGTTTTTCTAGGTACATAGATTTTACTATGAATCTAAACATATGATATGTGTCTAGATACATAATTAATAAAAGTTGTGTATTATATCTAGAAATATCAAAAAAAAACGGCGTGTAAATTAGAACGAGGGAAGTAATATTAACATCTACAATGTGCATTGACGCATTGTTTACGAGAGAACTGTGGAGGTGGTCGATCGAGCCATTTGCAATATGCAGCCAAGCGGTACAGTACATGACGTGACCCTTAAAACAGTCACCATACCATGCACCCAATGCAAAATACAGATGATGCTACTAGCTGCTGGTCGCATGCAGTGGTCTACACATACTACAGATGATGCTAGCCCTGGTTTAGTTCCCTCCATTCTCCCCAAATTTTACTATGCAAAAAGAAGATTCCCCGTCACATCAAAATGTCGGCAAATGCATGGAGTACTAAATGTTAATAAAATCAAAAACTAATTATACAGTTTTGTTGTACTTTACGAGACGAACATTTTAAGCCTAGTTAGTTAAAATTTGGATAATTTTTACCAAATACAAACGAAATGCTACCGGAATTCTGATACAGTGTTTTTCTTCCCAATTCTCTCGTACGGCCGGCCACCATTTCCGATGTCTGGCCTGGGGACGTACTGCTGGGGACTTATGAGCATGTAGCAGCAGTAGTCTTTGGCCGTTGTTGCACGTACTACGTACTGCATGCAGTCGACGTGGATCGATGCAAGCAATGCAATGCTGTGTCACTGGCTCACTCTGCTAGCTAGCTAGCTCTTACTACTAGCTACGTTGGGACTTGAGATATACGCCGACAGACCAGCGGCAACCTTGCGTTGCACGTATTAAATACTCCCTCCCCCTAAATATTTATAGCTGTTGTATGTGTGCCACAAGTTTAACTTGATTTATAGGAAATACGTGCAACATTTATATCTCTAAATAAATTTATTAAAAAAACTAGATTCAAAGATCTTTTCAATGATACTAATTATGTATCATAAGTATTAATGTTTTTTAATATATATTTAGTCAAAGTTGTTTCTCGGAAAGTGAAAACGACAAATATTTAGGAACGGAGGGAGTACACTTAGAGCAAGTACAACAATTGGCTTATAGCCAAGCTAATTGATATTTTTGGTGACGTGGAAGAGAAAAGAAAGGAGAAAAAAGAGAGCTTGGCTCCCATACAAGCACCAAGCTGGACACGGAAATATAGGCAGTAGTAGGTCCCAATAAAGATATATGTGAGGAGGAATAGAAAAGAGAATAAAGACATATAATAATAAAGAAATTTTATAGACAAATAAAAGGTTAACTATTGTATAGCTCGGCTCTTATAACTTGGCTTATAGCTAAACACTTAGCTCTACTATTGATCTTGCTCTTATATATGCATGCATGTACACAAGCAGAGACTTCAGTCTTTATCTAAAAAAATCAGAGACTTCAGTTCATCTGGAGACCACAACATCCACGTTTAGTCGTTTACCGGATATAGATCCTTCCATAATATGCATGCATGAATGATATATTGGCTCTCAAATTAAATAGCCAGATAGTTTGCGACCATTTTAGTGGATGAAAATGTCGATCGGCTCATAACGACGCAAGCATATATATGAAAATGAAAAAAAATACACGGCGGTGTACATGAAAATGTCACTGCTTACGTGTACGTGGGAGCAAAACTGTGTGCCGCCTCCTCCCAAACCCATGGTTCCAGCCCAGCCCTCCAGCTCCTGCGTGCCGATCGACCATTCATTATGTAAAAAAAAAAATGCGCGCGGGTACGCACGGCTGCAATCCATCGGACTTACTCAGCCACACGAACCAACGACAACGGACTGTGGATTACATTAATTAATTTCATGAACGACGACGACAGATCCGGGCCTCCGGCAGTGAGCTAGCTGTACACAGCCATGGGCAACGCATACGGTGCAAGAAGAGATTTCCAAATTCCTTGAGAATTTGGAGATGGATATATATATGCATCCATGCATGGTGCATTGTCAAACCGCGAGTGTAACGGTCTCACGTGCGCACGTCTCTATCTCTAGATTCTAGCTATCTGATCGATGCATGCATGTATCTGTAGGCTGCGTTGTAACTAGCTGTACGTACGTGAACTACGAATTATTATTATACACATACATACATGTATAAATACTACATGCATGTACACCTTACCAACACCCCAGTTGACCCATCACTGCATACAGTGTCTAGTGCAGTGTGGCTATTAGATACTTCTTCTGTTTTACGTTGACTTGTTTTTGCTTCTCCTATCCTAAAGTCAAACTTCTTTTAAGGCCCGTAGAAGCAACAACAAAGAGAGTGAATCCCTCCTCGGCGACCATGACCAGAGGAGCGAAGCCAGCTGCCTCGACCTCTCTTCATGGTGAATTCATATGATGTTGCAGATGTAAAATGTCAATATATCTTTCTATAATTTTAGTCAACATTATGAGTTTGATTTAGGACAAAGTCAAAGTAAGTTACTCCCTCTGTCCAAAAAAAAAAAAAAGTCATTCTCGCTTTCTAAAAAGTCAGCAACTTTTAACTTTGACCAAATATATTTAACAAAATGTTAATATTTATGGTATATAATTATCATTAGGTAGATTGTTGAATATATTTTTATAATAAACTTATTTGGAGATATAAATGTTGCACGTATTTTCTACAAACCTAGTCAAAGTTGAGAAAGTTTGACCAGCACGATTCCTATAGCGACTCTATTTTTGAGACAGAGGGAGTATAACTGGACCGGAAGGAGTACAAAATGTAGCCTGTCTGTCACTTTGGTCTTCCCAATCATATCCTGCTCATCAGTTCGTCCACATCCATTCATGGAAGCAAGTACACGCAGGAACAGCAATGGCCTTCTTATCCTCTCGGATCAGCAAAAGCAGCGTCGTCACCAGCCGATTTAAAGGTCAAATCAAAGGGATAGTTCTCTGCGACCTAATTTAGTTCTAATCCAATCTTTATGCTTTTCAATCAATCGGACTAGCTGTGAGTGACCAAAATATCTGCATGCTTTTCAAATGGGCCATTACATTGTGGGGACTCTTGAGGCCAATTAAACCCGTGTATCACACCAGCACTTTGGCAGATAAGATCAGTACTGCAGCAGCGGCCAGCTGATCATGTGTAGCACATTTCCCTTTTGGACCGGCCCGCTAACACATATGATCGACCATGCATACATCACAATTCACACAAAAAAGGAATGTAACACGACGAGAAAAAGGGGGCTAGCTCACCTGCCTGGTTTTTTACTTTGGGCGCTAGCTTATCAGCAAGAAGAAATAAAGGTCAGAGCACACATTATATACATGCATATGGTCAAATCCGCAGTGTGGTTAACTTAACTACATCAGCAAGTACGTAAAAACAAGGTCAGTTCACCAGTAAAAGCTGGAAACACGTGCGTCACTGCGGGCATCAGCACGCACGACGCAGGGGACGTAAGAGGTCAGGTCAAACTGTTTGCACAACTACTACTACCACTCGAGCAATTGCAAGTTCGGACACAACTTGCCCAGCGATCGAGATCGAGCAGCCAAAGTGCATCCAGGCAAGCGGAAACGATCCATCGAGCGGGTGAGAGGTTTGTTGCGTAATTGAGTTTTGTCACATGATCTGTAATAGAACCGACCAATTTTACGAAATTAAGTAAGAAAATCACCCGTCGGAGCAGACGATTTAGCAAACTTAAGCTTGTATAACTCGGTAGTCCGTGAAATCACGAAGGATTTCAAACCAACTCGCATACCAGCCAAGATCGTAATAAGTTTAGCGGTCACCATCACATATTACATAAAAGTTCGCATCACAGATACATCGGAGTTTAAACATAATTATTACAAACCGAGTTCAAATAGAAAGTAGCGGAAGCAATTTGTTCAAATCCACACACACTCACATGGAGTTTGAAGTATAGTGCCAGCTGATGATCATCTCCAACAAAAGCATTAGATGAGACGTAAGGAATGACCATTGCCCATGGTCCTAAGCATCACCCATCGCAGGATAAAGGTAGTTGATATAGTAGCCGTAATATATTTGCCCATCTACAACAAGTGGGAATAAAACCCTGAGTACGAGAAGGTACTCAGCTAGGCTTACCCGACATAACCAAAAATAAAGTGACACCAAGGATTATGAAGGGTTTTATAGTGGTGTAGCTGACTCGTTTGCAAAAAGGCATTTTTAGCATTTCAAGAACATTTTCCAAAAGCATTATGTCAAGTTAATCATTATTAACCTGTCGACTACATTTGCACCTATACTAGAGCAAGCATGTGATTAAGCAAATAATGATAACCAATGATCATTAACAACTTCCGTAATGTCATATCCATTATAACTGTCCAAGTGTTCCATCAACATTACTACGATGAAGTAACTCAAGTCAAGTGTTCACTATCCAGTGAACGATGGCGATTCGAATCGATTATTAACTAGCTGGTAATTTATTCCTTACACAAACTTCACTCACTCGCTAAAGTGAGATATTGGTCACCGAGTCAACTATCCAGAAAAATCTCGAGTTCGCCAGGAACCACATATACCCGGAAGCTGACCGACTGCCTTTCGGTCTTATCATCGTGCCCCGTGTCCTACCACACCTTCTCTGGTACAGTGCACTGCGGGAAATCCACTCGACCCGAATAATCTCCCAGCTTCGTGGTCGAAAGGTACGTTATTCGGGCCAGCTAAATGTAAGGTATGCGTTCAACATGACCTGAGGCCCAACAACGATCGGTCCTTAACCGACACAGACGGAAAGCACTACAGTCTGAAACCCTGTAAGTCTCCGTCTGGTCTCAACTTCAAATTAACACTTAGTTATTCCACGATGACATAATTATCCGAGCAGATCCAGGTAACCACCTATAGCTCGCAGGTGACAGGAAATCACCCGACTTCTACCGGTCTAAGCCAGCTAAGCATTGACGCGACTGCGGATACCAGGGTAACAAGGATATAGTATACGAAGGTAAACAAGGTATAATGCAGCAACGGTTGCAGATAACTCCTAAACGTAATGCATCAATTAAAGTAAAGCATTAATTAAATATTTGCAAACCGAAGGAGAAAATGCTCCGGGGCTTGTCTCTCTCGAAGGAACTTGGGCGGTGATCGGGGCACTCTGGAAGCTCCTCAACGTCCTCCTCGTCAGCTTCGGGCACCTCCTGTGGCTGCACCTCGAGCTGTTCCTCGGGCTCCTCGGTTACGACGACTGGATTCTCTGTTTACGATCCTGTATGATGCAGGTGCATAAGTGATTATGCAAAAAGGTGCATCAGATGAAATGCACACAATGAATATGCTTGCATGCAAGGTAGATGAGCATGATTTGCTTTAATGGGTAGAGTATAGTACAATTCTCATACAAGGTAGTCAACATCATCCAAGAACATGTACTATAAGTACATGTCATCTACTGCATTCTTTTCTACTACTAACTACCATGTAGCCACACATAAGTAATGCTACACTAATACTACAACCACTGTACTAACATTCTAAGTCACAACATTAGATTAAAAATGCTTCAAAGATACACCAAAGGTTCACTAATTCCCTAAGCCTGCATAAGGCAAGATTTAATTAAACCCTAATTATCATTAGGTTTGAATAGCAACATCTATTTTGGTAGCATAGAATAATCTTAGAAAATTACCATGGCATAGTACTACTCTAAGTAGACTACCATAAAATTTTCATGGCATTTGGATAAGTGGAATAGTCTACACAAAAATAACAAGCTAGGGCTTAAATACGAGCATGAAAATACTTTGTATTATGAAAAGTATCAAACAATAGATTTAACATTTTTCCTATGTTCTACTTAGTATATAAGCACTTTATAAAAAATTCTCGGGCCCATGTTTTATACATAATTTTCTCTTTAGCAAAATAACAAAAATTAGCAAATAAAAGCACTTGAACTACACATCATAATTTTTCTACAGAACATGCATGACATATATTTTTCATGTAAAGTACATCACTAAAGAAGATTAACAAATTTGGAACCATATTTTTCTGAGCTTTCTATGATTTATTATGCATTTCTCAAGAAAACAACAATTTCAATAATTAAATAAAGCTCCACAGAAAAGTATCACACATCCAACTTGCAATATTTTTAAACCATAGATCTACTCCTAAGAAGTCTAACAAAATTTGTTTCACAATTTTTTTTGGAGCCATAAATCTCAATATATGAATTTTGGAAGCCTTTTCTCATTTTCTGGAAATCCATTTTCAAAATCATTTTAAACCCAACCGGTAGAAAACGCTAAGCACACCCGGGGCTTTGTACACGCGCGCGCGGGGAGAGGCAGATAGGCGGGCCCGCGGGGGAATCCGATCCCACCCGTCAGCGAGAAGAGGCAGAGACGGTGGCGGGTTCGCGGGATCTCGCCGACGGCGACATCGCCGGCGACGAGGTCACCACCACCGTGACCACCGTGCCAAGGTGGTCACGTTGGTGCAAGCGGCGAGGCCGAAGGAGCTCGCAACCAAGCTCGCCCACGGCCATGGCGGCTCGGCGGCGCGGCTCACCGGCAGGAGCACGCCTCCGGCCACAAGGTGGCGCGGGAAGCGGCGTCCGAGCACCGGGAGAGCAAGGGGGTTTAGATGCGCCCGAAATCGAAGCAAGAGGATGAGGGGGAGAGCGAGGCCCGCGGAGCAGTGCGCTCCGGCGAGGAGTGCCCAACTCTGGCGAGCTATTCCGGCGCGGAGGAAGCTTACCAAGGCGTACCGAAGCGAGCACGGGCTACGCGAGGAGGAAAAGAAGCGGTCACGAAGATGGAGGCTTCGCTGGTGCGGTGGGGTGGCCGGAACGCACGTCGCCGGCGATGGCGCGCGGTGGCGGAGGCGGTGCTGCAGCTGCTGCGCGTGTGGGAGACAGAAGCGAATGGAGGAGTGAGGGAGGCGGGGCGCTGCAGCTGGCTTGAAAATGGCGAGTGCGCGTGCTCGTGGGGGCTACCGGGCGCCACCCGGCCGGCGTCGCCGGCATGCGGCCGCCACGCGGCGCAGGATGCCTGACGCGGTCAGGCGTGTCCGCGCGCAGGAGGGGACGACGCGGCGCGGCGTGGGCCTAGGCCGTGGAGGCCATGCTGGGCCGGAGGGAGAGGCGCGGGCGCAGGGAGAAAAGTCGGGCCGGCTTCGGCCAGCGGGCCAGATAGGAGGAGGCGGCCCGTTAGGTGAGAAAACTGTTTTCCAAATTTTATTTTCAAATAAATTTCAAATAACAGTTTCAAATCACATTTTGAGCAAGAAGATGACCTTTTTCTGGAAATGGCCCAAAAATAAAAGTTGCTTAGAATTTAATCCTCTACAACTTTGCTTTAGGGACCAACTAAAAATTCTGCATAGATTTTGAATTGGGATGTAAAAGCTAAATATGAAGGGTTTTTGACTAATTTCAAGAATGTTTTTAAAAGCATATTTTGCCAAAAGTTTGAATACAAACTTTGCTCCAAATTGCATGATAAATATTTCTAAGTGATTTGCATTTATCACCAAACATGTTTTGTTGATCTAGCTAGCATAATTAGGGCAAAAATAAATCTAACAAGTGTATGCAACATTCACGTTTTATAGTAATGTTTCAATCATTATTGCATGTGATGCTAATGGATGCATAACAATGCTTATACTCATGTTTTGCAGGTGCTAAATGCATGCGTAACACCGGGGTGTTACATGATCCATGCATTAGGCCAGTCTCAGTGGAGGTTTCATGGCTTAGTTTCCAACGCACTCATATTTTGGAAACAGCGCAGAAGAGTTTCATCTCCATGAAACTATCTCTGCTTTCATGAAACTTTTATCATCTCTCTTTTCATCAATATACTGTCATGTCAGCATATTTAATGTCCATGAAACTCTATGAAACTCTCATTGAGATTGGCCTTATATTCCACTAGGTTGAACAAGCAACATCTGTCAGCAAATGGAAAGTCAAAAGGATAATGAATGAATATATAATGACCGCGGAAGAAAGTGGGTCATTCAGAGATCAACTGGAGAAGGAAGATGATACTACATCAGACATGGGTGGGTTCTTTACGTTACTACGTGCACTCACCTGAACCTTGCAATCTGCACAGAAGACTGTGGTTCACACACAGAAGAGAACAATCTGCACAAACTTCTCAAGCAGCTGCGGTTCCAGTCCCACGCAGCTTGCCGATTGATTCAATCAGGCAGGTAGCGTGCAGTAAACAAAATGCAACCGCTAGTAGGTGGCTTTGTCGGGCAGGCACCGCAGTAAACAAATTGCAGAACTTATGAATTCCTTGCAGTTTTTTTTTTTTTGAGAATTTCTCCCTTGCAGCATATGGGGGGAGCAAGAAAAGGAAATGGATTTAGTTGGTCCACTGGGCTGCAGCCCTGTGTGCCAATGGGCTAACACGCTAGGTTCTCTCAAAACAATGGGGAAGGCTATAAAAGAGGAAGGGTTGGGACTTGCGGGCCACGGCCGCTTTAGGAAGGAATTTACAACCGCGTTTGTACTCCACGGCCAGACAAGCCCAGAACGAACCTACTGGCCAAGCAGCTAACAGCCCAAAAGCAGAAAGTAAGGTTGCTGCGAAGAAACTTGACTTAGAACTAGAAACCAGTGTACCGACGGAAGAGCTAACGTCTGGACGTTCGAGCCGTGTCTGGACACAGCTTTCGTGCCCGCATCTGTATCCCATCCCACGCCCCGGTTCCAAATCCCATCCAGCGCCAGCGCCCACGTCCAGACGCAGTACCCGCGTCTCGTGCCCAGCTCACGCTCACATGCGGGAAACCCCACATGGGTCCTAGTCACTTGCCCGCCTGCCGAAGCGCGCCGCGGAGGCGTCTACCGGCCATAGGCGCCCGCACGGTGACCCACGACGGCGCCCCAGCAGCAGGCCGCCTTCCGCCAGCCACCATCGCCATTGCAACATGTGTAACACCAGATCTACTTTGAAATATCCAGACGAAACACTTGCAACATACTTCTGAAACAGATGAAACACTTGAACCATGCGCTTGAAACATACATGTATAGCCATAGCAACATATGCAATATCCAGATCTAGTTTTGCAACATCCAGATAAAACACTTGCAACATAAGTTTGAAAATATCAGAAACACTTGAAACATGCATGTATAGCCATAACAACATATGCAACATCCAGATAAAACACTTGAAACATATGCTTCAAACATGCATGTATAGTCATAGCAACATATGCAACATCTAGATAAAACACTTGAAACATACATCTAAAACACTGGAAACATAGGCTTGCAACATGCGTATATTATCATTGTAACATCCCATATCTACTTTTGCAACATTCAGATGGAATTGAAACATAAGTCTGAAACACCTGAAATACGGTGTCCCCGACGGCCACGGCCTACCTGATAGGGAACTGCGGTAGCCAGCAAGCTTGGGTCAAGGGGACGTCAAGAGCAACGGCCCAGCGTACACCTAGGCGCAGGCGCAGGCCTCCCTATCCTACCGCGAGAGACGATGTCCGGAGCAACGGCGACCTCCTTTTGGCTTCAGGGTGGTGGTGGCACAGTGCACGCTGTGGCCACGACGGGCGAGGTGGATGGGGGCATGGTGGTGGATGGCGCGGAGCAAGATGGTGGCATGACGTGAGGCGCGGAGCAACATGGGATGGGGCCGGGTGCGGCGCCGCCGCTCTAGAGAAGGTCGCGGCAGGCAGGTGCGCTACCTGCGGCGAGTAGTCTTAGTGTTGGAGAAGGCGAGCGATGGCCGAGCAGCAAGGTGGAGGCGCCCGCGGCTACGTGGCGTAGCGGTGGGGAATGCCACGACGAGCGAGACGAGATGGGTAAATGTCACATCTTTTTTTATAGAAGACATGAAGGCCTGAATGTGGAGGAGAGCAGGCCTCTATCGGATGGACGGACACCCTAACCAGAGCATTATCGGTGTACAAAAGGATGGCTTAGAGCACGTGTCGACAGGTTTACAAGTGCACATGTGTGCTTATCAGTGCAGAGATGCTGTTTGGTTTGCCCTCAGACAAATTCGACTGGCACAGACGTCGCTACCAGACCTTCGATTTTAGGCAACCGGGACCAGGATTGAAATCTGGCAAGGAGCTTGTCTGCGACAGCCAGGCGTGTCCCCGTATCCGGCTTTGATTGATAAATTTATATTTCTAGCATGCAAACACAAACACTGGTGGTTTATATTGAGCGTGAGCCTAGCTGTTGTATACAGTAGTTGAAGACGACGACGAAAAGTCGCGAGTTCCTCTTGTTTGGGGAACTTTGATTTTCGTGCTGGTGGAGAAGAGGACAAGCCAACGGGGATCCGCCTTGCCTAGTTGCCTTGGAGCTGCCGAGCCCGGACCCATCCAATCCAACCGCTGCGCTCCACACTTACCAGGCCGGGACCACAGCAACGGCCGGCGCCTTTGTCCCTCTGGAACCGGTTCGCAGAGCCAGCTACCAACCCCCAGCCCCCGTCCCGTCGACACTCCACGGGATCCACCACATCACCAGATCCGCCGCCCGCGCTGAGGACGAGAGGGATTTCATCGCGATGGGGGCGGTGGTGACGGCGGTCATCGCGATCGCGGCGGTGGTGCTCGGCTGGATCACCATCGAGATGGCCTGCAAGCCCTGCCTCGAGACCGGCCGCCGCGCCATGGACCGCGCGCTCGACCCCAACTACGACCCGGACTCCCCCACCAACGCCACCGCCGCCGCCAACGAGCCGCTCCTCGCCGATCTCTCCGCCTCCACCGCGCCACCCGCCAAGGCCATCTGAATCTCACTCATATCCCAGAGGCAGGCAGACCAAGCCGGGCCGGCGATGCAGTAGTAGGCTTGCTTCCCCCTCTCCCCTCGCATTGTAATCTTGTTTCTTTCTAGAATGTCCATCTGTGCTTATGACTTATGAGTTTGTTATAAACGACAACTGCTAGAAATATATATAAACTGCTGTCAAACGGAATAGATACCCTGGTAATCTGAGCATCCAACTAGTGAATGCTCCTGATTCAGACTTCGTATTTACAAGCGACATTGCAACCTAGATTCTGATGTGGATCCTATCTTTCTACACCAAATGCACACACACGCAACTGTTAATTTTGGGGACAAATTTTGGTCAGGTTAGAGAGATGTACAGATTGGTACCTATGCCACTATTCCTCTTCCTCCTCCATCGGCGTCTCGTTACTCCCCTCCACCGCATCCTCGTCCATGGTGTTGTCGTTATCGTTCTCCTCATCAGCCGGAGCCTCAGAGTCAGTCTCCATCTGCTCCTCATCTTCCTCGTCCATGCTCCCATAAGCTTGAGAGCTCACCACATGGCCTTGCAAGTCCTTGTGCTTCAAATTTCCTGTCACAGTTCAGAATTCACAAAGTGGAGATGGAGGGCATTAGAGCAGGAGGTAGGCGCAGCTTCAGATTGCCTATCACAATTCACAAAACCACAGGTCTAGGTTGAGATGCCGTGTCCGTGTCTCCCAACTTGCAGTTTGTGCATGACTAGGCATGGTGCTGGAGGAACTGTGAATGAGGTTGCAAAATTTACCCATCTGGAATTCCTTCTCGGTGGAGCAGTTGTGTAGCAGCGCCTTAACTTGGAACAAGAACCGCTCCATGGATCTCTTTGCAGGAGGTACTTTGCTTGTGATCATTGTCCGCTTGTTACCCTGCATTACTGCTGTAAGCATGGAGCACAAGGCTTGTGGTATGAACGTCGTACATACACAGAATCATCAACTGTACCTTAGCATCTGAACATATGGATTGGATTATTCTTGTTGCTTTCTGAAGTAGTCTTAGCTGTATCAGCACAATTCATCAGCGACACTGATCAGCCATTCTAATTCATCAGTGATACCAAAAGGAACATAAGTAAGGCCTTATTTAGTTTCAGGGATATAAAGTTTTGGTGTGTCACATCAAATGTTTTATGGGACGTCGGAAGGGGTGTTCGGATACTAATAAAAAAACTAATTATAGGACTCACTTGTAAACTATGAGACGAATTTATTAAGACTAATTAATCCGTCATTAGCACATGTTCACTGTAGCACACCATTGTCTCATCACGGGCTAATTAGGCTCAAAAAATTTGTCTCGCAAAATACTAGCAATCTGTGCAATTAGTTATTTTTTTAGTCTACATTTAATACTCCATGCATGTGTCTAAACATCCGATGTGACAGAGTGTAAAGTTTTAGAGGAGGAATTAAACAAGGCCTAAGTGTAACTTACAACCCTTACCATTTTAACTATGGTGCCATTATGCTGCTCGAAATGTGTCTCTAGAAAGTTGAAGGCTGCAAAAGGCAAATAGTAAATTGAACATTTATTTTGTTAAAGATCAAGACGAAGATACACCAAGATTGGTGTTACCAGCAAGATGTTGAAAGGATCAAGGCATGTATACATTGTGAACTTATAGAACCTCAATTCCTCACCTTTCAGAAATGTGTCGATAAACTTTCCCCCATGTTTAACTGCCATTGCATGCATAGAAACCTGTAATTTAAGAATCGTGTTAGTGTCTCTTTCATCCAGCAGCCCAATACTTAAACAATCGCACAAGGTACTGTTTGAGGGATTTGAGCTTGAGTCGCTATGGTGCAACTAACCTTTTCGTGAGCCTTGCACATTCCTATTAGAGAGACAAATGCCTCCACTGATTTCTGAATTTCTTGCAGAATAGTATCAACTGATCCTCTTTCAGGTGATGCTCTAGCCTTCAGTGCTTGTTTGATCTAGAGTAGGATGGAAATTACTCAAACATCAGGCATCGCTACAGCTTTACATTAAAGGACACATCAATAGGGAAAATAGGAGCAATTCTAGCGCATATATGCTGATTTAAATTGCTCACCGTCTTGTTTAAACTCCCAGTGTTCTCCTCATGCTGCATTAGTGACCGAAATGTTAGAAGACAAGACAAGCATGGGATAGTTCATACATGCATCAAATGCAATACTTACAAGCACACGGTACCAAGAGGGAATAGTGGAGGAACACAATGTTGGAAAACCATACGATACATCTTGGGTATCTTTTGTTTTGAGCGAAGGTTCCTTAAAACATGGAATAAGAAGCTATAAGAAGTATTCTCAGGCAAAAAGAAAAGGATCATGTAGTTCATATCAACAACTATACGCTAAATGAGGTGTCTCTCAGAGCACCACTCAAGAAGTAGAGATGGCCCACCTTAGGCAATATCTCAACAAGTCGATCTGAAGTAGAGTCACTATTCCTGAGGTATATTTGCAATATCTTCTGTATAAGATCACCCTGGCAGACAAAAAGCAGGGAACATATTAGGAGTTACAAGCTTATCACCTATCAGCTAGCACATTAAAAAGGTAGTTGGATGGAACTTGCTTACTTTACTCTGCCATCCTTTTTCAGCATCTTCGCTAGGGAAATCAGCGCTTAGCAGCTTATGAGCTGAGTATCCAAGACGCTTTCGCAGAAAGGGAATGATCGCTTTGGAGCATCCCATGTGTATATTTTTCCCATTTGGTTCCCCAGATTTTTCCAACAACACAACAACAGAATTTACAATTGATTGTATAGTAATTAACACATCAGAAGACAAAAGGTATGAGAACGAGGACACTGCAAAAAGATTAGAACACTAAAATTAGGCAAAAAAGGTTACATAATCTCCAAGCACTGTGGGCACCAAAGCTAGTTACCTGGATCCATAATATCCTCCAACATTTTACATGCTCCACAATATAGGTAATCAACATTGCAAGGAGCAAGAGATGGTTGGAACTCAGAAAGAACATCATCAAAATTTTCAGTTGGCTGCAAAGTCTGCAAAAGTTGCTTCAGAATTGACATGTTTGG
The DNA here is from genome assembly GCA_038087645.1 of Saccharum hybrid cultivar R570. Taxonomy (NCBI): domain Eukaryota; kingdom Viridiplantae; phylum Streptophyta; class Magnoliopsida; order Poales; family Poaceae; genus Saccharum; species Saccharum hybrid cultivar. The sequence continues at coordinate 4,818,365 of JAQSUU010000357.1, forward strand.
TTGATTCAACAGATCAGGAATGGCAACTAACTGCAAAAGGCACCAGACTTGTTAGCAAGCAGCTTCAGTTTCTAGATCTCTTGTCTATTTTCAGATGAAAGAAAATACATCCATAGAACAACCTTCCTGTAGCAGCCAAGAATCTCCTTGCATACAGCAGTCACAATTGATGATTTGGAGACCACCACATATGGTATGTCTGGGTTGCCAGCAGAAGATGAATGTGAACTCCAGTTATCTGGGCAGCTCTCTGATACTGAAGAATAGTAGTGTATCGTGTTATCAACCGAAAGCAAGGAGAGCCAATGAAGGATTATATAAAATTCAAACACTGTTTTTCCCCCTCGAACAATGCAAGAGAGCTGTGTGTCCATGCATTAAGAACAAAAGGTACATAAAGGAGGACAGGGGGGTTAATCCTACCATCACATACAGTCCCGACCATAAAGAAACCCATTAATTATCTAGTAATTCAAACAATGTAAAAGTAACAAGAAGCAGAAATTATGAAATAGAAGTTTACCATCTTTGATCATTGAAACTGCTCCATCCAGATGCTTCCTTAAAACTAAGAATAGTGGCTGGATTTTGTCAAGAAATTCTTGTGTGCTCTTATGGCAATGAGTACGAGTATATTTTGCTTGAGAAGTACTAAGAAAAGGCTTGGTTGAAGGATTTAGATTATCTAATTTGTTATGCAGATCACGGAGAAGATATAGATATGTTGGTAGCTGCATGAAAAAATAGCCAGACGTAAATAATTTAACCACATGTTAGCAGTAATTATCTAGTAGGAATAAAGTACCTCAGTTTCAAGGTAAGAAGATGAATCTTGACACTGCAAAAAAAACATACCAATTCTTTTAATGAACATAAGATGACAATTAAGATAGGAAGAACAGGTTTTCTGATCCACTAGTCAATTTAAACTGAAGAAATCCATACCTCTGAGTAGTTCAACAAAGACAAGCATGTTGTATGGAGAGTTCTGAATTTGAATCTTTGCATATCCAATTTAATTGGTGCTGCCATTAAATCTATAAGCCCAAGTTCACCAGGATCATTAGCATCTTGTTCAATATCCTTTGACATCATTCCACTTGACGATGGTTGTGAAGAAGCTTTGTTTGTCGCTTGACTGACTGTTACTCCTGCTCTTTTGAAAGCATCTAATATTGTAGGTTGCTTGAGTTTATCATCAGGATTCATTTTTTCTGAGGCTTTGCCCTTGCAACCCTTATGTCTTTTGCTGGAAGCACCATTTATGCTCTGTTCTCCCATGTTCTTTGGAATGTTGAATTTGCTGGTGCTTGTTGATCCAGAACAATCCCCAAGATATCGCAGCTCAGGCAGAGATAATGGATATTTTTTTAGAAATACATTCAGCAAGCCTTCAAGTAATCTGAATTGCACAAATTTGTCATTACTCATATAGGCATATGCCATACATGAATACATAAAAAGTTTGGAATCTACTAACTTCTCAGATTTAGATTAATCAACTGGACAATACTGATGGAAATTCACTGCCCACACACTTGGAGTCAGAAATAAGAACACCACAAAATTTTCAGTGCCCAGGGCCCAGGAATGATGATGGCAGAGCAAACAATATCCAATGAACACAAGAATCTAAGTGGTTCTATTCCATTTATAGATGACTCCTGAAGTGGGCCTAACTATGAATGTGATCATTATCAGTATAAAAGCACAATAACGATGGGTGTACACTCACATCAGATTTCTTACACGCTTCATAAGTTTTACTGCTGTCTCATCCCTTGCTTTCTGTGAAACATTATCAACCCTACTTTCAACTTGTGTGCTGAAAGCATTGAGCTGCATTGATGCTCTAGTTTAGACAATAGAGATGAAAATCGCAGTTTGAAAACTATAGCATACAAAACCACTCACCAACTCCCTGATCCAGTTTATTGCATAGTACAAGGAATAGCACACTGTTTTTTTCTGCAATCCTGACAAGTTTCCCCATTTAGCTCCATCCAAGTGCTGTCAGTGGTACATATTAGAAGTTATTATTTTGCTTGATCATTAAATAGCATCTCTCAAAATTTTGAAAATTTATACACTGCAGAAGTGACATTTATATAGTGGAAGCAGTGAAGTCCTTGTACTTTTGTACAAGAGTGAAGAGATCTGCAAACAACCTATAGGTAAACACTTAGAAAAAATAGCTACTCCTGCCATTCTTAAATGCTTGGCATCTGATATTACGCATATATTTGGCACTTCCATTTGGAAATATTTTGCAAACTACCTTAAGAATTACTCTCTCTAGTCAAAAATACTTCACATTTGAGTTTGCACAGTCTTCAATGCATATATTTGACCACTAACTCCTTTAACAATATATATGAGATTTTGCAAGTGTTTTTCAATACAATTCTACACATGTAACTTGCATTTTCAAACTACGTAGTTTTTAAGGTTTGACTAAATCTTGTCTAAAACGACATGTTTCTATGACCAGAGGAAGTAAATAATTTGTGATTCGCCACTAGAAATTATTTGAGTGCAACAGAAAGTGAGTTAGAAGTATTGCTCACCCAAGCAATTTAGAACTACACCATGAAAGTAGATAGTGATATAATTGAATAGAGAAAGAAATGTATGTAACCTTGGTAGAGGGAAGGTGCAAAGGACAGCCAAGTAGTGCATTTATTCCACCAAGTGAGCCTTCATTTACTAAACGCTCAATCTTTGATATAAAGCAAGAAGAATGTAAGCTCAGCAATTAAGACATGTAAAACTACATAGTTATTGCACTTACTGTTGTTAAAAGTGAAAATTGGGACATAAGGATCTGCAAGCAGGATTGAGATCTGCACAAAGTGAAAAATATCAGTAAATTTGGCTAGTGCGGGTTCTTTGAAACTAATTACCTACTCCTTCCATTCCAAATTATAATTCGATCAGAAAAGCCAAAACCACTTATAATTTGGAATGGAGGGAGTACCAAATAATGACACCATTAATAACTAACAGTATTTTACTTTTGGGGTGCAGTGGAGGCAAGAGGCATAATATTTACACATACTGGAGAGATATTTCCATCCAACTTCATCCATAATTCTCCTGTAACCAAGGTGTCAACAATTACATTTGCACTTGTCTATTGTAAGTATTGACATGTCCACAATACAAAAAATAACTATGACATCATTTAGCTAACCTTCTATGTCATCACATACACATTTCTCCGATAGTTCGCCATTTTCTAGATCAGCAAGAAAAGGTGTCTCAAATAATTCTGCAGCATGCTCTCCTACCCTGAATCGACCAATTGGTAAAATGAACCATCTTGCATGAGCACAACCAGCAGAAAATACATATGACGAAATATTGAATATATACCATCATTTTGTACCTACCACTCATGAATTGAAGAGTGAATAACTTTGCTATTCAGCAAAGCAGCTAATTCATCATATAGAAAAATCAAGGGTAATGTCACAAATTTGCATGAGTTAACAGACATCTTCAGCAATTCCAGGGCCTCCTCACAATTTGGTTGCTACCAAACCAGCCAAATAAATTTAGCATTAGGATTTCATGAATGATTGAATGCCAAAAAAAAAAAAAGTAGATGCAGTAAGTGCAGTTTGTGCAATAAGTGCAGTTGTGTCCCAGAAAAGAAACTTTACCAATTTTGTTGTACACTATATGCATTCCTAACATGTTATCCTTCATTTTAGCATGTGTATAAGATATATGGTATACTATTTTATCAGTCGTTCATGATGCTTTGCAACAAACAGAATCACCAACTAACAATGAGTAGTTTAATTATTCATACAAATTTGTTATTATCTATCAAGATCTGTCATGATAGATGGTTTATACCTGAGGTACTCAAGGTGTTTAAATAATTTCAGCAATAAATTTGTTATGATAGTTGTGCTCAGCTGAGTGCTGGCATTCACTTGGGCATATGAAGGAATGCCCATAAGGTCAGACATAACATATGCACTTGCCGTGTTGTTTCAACAAAATATTGCCACTTATCCTAAATTTACATTGTGCTTAAAACAAACCTGAGATGCTGAACAGTTCACAGCAGCATTGACATCAGTGGAAGCGATGGTAGAAACTATCCTTAAAACCCCAATTATTCCCATCCGTCTATACTTCATGTCTGGATTACCAACCTACAAGGTAAGAAGCAGGCACAGAAAACAATAACGGATTGTAATTTGCAAGTGAAAGATGTCTTTCCAAGAAGAATGTGCTACCCATGTAAGAAATGTGGTCATACCTGCTTTCTCACCACCATTAGAAGCTCATTAGCTACTTTAGAGCCACCTGAACCAGTATTGAAGCCAGCAGCCAGTGCCAAACGACAGAAGATATCGTAAACCTATATAGTTCTTGATCAGGTATTATTTATGGAGACACAAATTAGGAGAGAAATGAACAATGTATCACAAACCTTCCGAAGATTATCTTCATGGAAACTCTCCAAGTAATCCAATATTCCTGTATTGAAAGGTCGATACGTCTGTTCAGCAAATGAAAAGCACAAAACACAAAGGAAAGTATTTTTTTCTCGAAAATGCAGGAGCTCTGCATATCATTGTATTATATATCAGAAGAAGAATACAAAGGGTGGACTAAAGACCAACTACCAGCATAGGAAAGTACCTTACCAGTTATATGTGAAGATATAGGAATTAGTTCCTCCGAATTGTTGGATGTTAGAGAAATCATGATATCCAGAGCAGATGAAACTTCATAGCTAACCCCAGAACCTATATGAGCGACCAATGAACCCACAAGCTGCCAAAAAAAGGGACAAACTATTAGGAAATGATGAACAGATAAAATGCACAAAACAGAACAGATAATTTGTAATCGAAGATACATGGTCATTCCGTACTAATTCACAGAGTGCATATCCATTTATTATGTATTCGCACTTAAACCACCAAAGTGTCTGAAAGTGTTACAAAATTGAATGTTTCAGAAATCACAAAGATTATATCGTGCCATCAGCATATATAGGACATCCTCAACTTTTTAGCCTGTGGATCATGACAACCAGAAGTGTCGGAAGCCAAGCAGTACCTCTTGCCTGGAATATGTATCAATGAACTCTTCAAATAGTGCTATGAACAAATAAGCCGCAAACTCTCTAGCTTTCTCTTCCTTGCAAGCCAACAAGTAATCGCTAACTGAGAGGTATGACATGAAATGTTCCTGATTCAAGTTAAATCATGTCGCATTTAGACTCCAAATTAGCATGAATATTTACATGTATGCTGCATGTATACAATCATTGCAGTATAATGAAGAACTAACCTTTACCAGTTCAGTGTTTCCATGAATGCATTGATCAAACAGTGTCTCTCTTATGCACTCCTGTAAGATCTTGGACTTCAATATTTTCTCTGCACTCTTCTGTAGAGCACCACCATTGGCATAGATAAGCATGATGAGCCAAACATCAATCACTTTGTGATCCCTCGGGTGTTCAACTGACTTCAGCTCCTTCAAGAAAGCCTCACAAAGCATCTGCATTCACAACAAAGCACAGCCAAGAAGAAGCTTAAACATAGCTACAAAAAGAATTTCGAAAAGTTCCAGGGGAGAGCTTCCCCAATCTACAGTACTTTGCTGCAAAATAAACTGAAGATTCAAACAGTTTACATTCTTAAACCTAAGGCCTGATCTCAGTGTATCGAGTATTGCCCCATCAGTACTTTTAGCCGATGCCTTCCCTTTAAGCTTCTTACTTCGTGCAGCCCGTGGATCCACAACACCAACAAACTTGAGCTGCTCACGTATCTGCAATATAATCCTCCCAGCATTGACTGGTGTAGCCGACAAAAGCAAGAACCTGAGCAAATGAGGCATCTGGTCTGGAGCAATTGTCCGGATGCATGATATCGCAACAGTCACCGCCTGCAGGAGAGCCAGGTCATCAAATCATAACATCATACAGACATACAGCAAAGTTAACTGACAGACACACAAAACAGAGAAGAAAATGTGTATACACAACCTGCTCCACATCATGCAGACATACAAAACAAAGTTCACTGACAGACACACAACAAAGAGAAGCAAATGTGTCTGCAACGCCTGTTCCTCATCATACAGACATACTCCCTCCGTCCCAAAAAACATGTAAATCTCGTTTTACGAGGAGTCAACAGAATCTTAAGTTTGACTAAGTTTCTAGAAGATATTATCTACATTTATATCTTCAATTAGGTTTATTATGAAAATATATTCTATAATTAATCTAATGATACTTATTACGTATCATGAACATTAATACTTTGTCATATATATTCAGTCAAAATTAAGAATATTTGACTTCTCGGGAAACGAGATTTACATGTTTTTTTTTGGGACGGAGGGAGTACAAAACAAAGTTCACGGACAGACACACAAACAGAGAAGAAAATGTGTCGACATCACCTGCTCCTGCAACTCCTCGTTGAGGTTAAGATCCGACAGCACATCAAGCACAGCGACCACGATCTCGGAGTCCTCCTGCAGGAGCTTCTCGAGCGCGGTGACCACGGCAGCGAGGCTCTGGTCGCCGACGATCTCCGGAAGGGAGCCGATGATCTCCTTCTTCAGGCGGGGCGGGGCCACGGAGAGCACCTCCACGAGCTTGTCAACGAAAGCATCAGCGTCGACGAGGAAATCGAGCCAGCGAAACTGCGACACGATGAGCCTCCCCACGTCGTCCTGCAGCGGCAATCCGTCGAGCGCACCGCCGTCGTCGAAGTGCTCGGGCAGCTTCTCTAGAAGCAGCGCGAGTAGGCCCGGCTGGAGCGCGGGGACGGAGAGGAGAGCCCGCGCGAGGCTCGGCGCGTGCGGCGCCGTCGGGAGGAGCAGCTGGCGGAGCCGCGCGGGGGAGGAGGCCACGAAGGCGGCGAGGCCCTCGAGGAGGCGCCGCGCGGGGGCCGAGGGTGATGGGGAGGAGGCGTCCCCGCCCGCGGAGAGCTTGCGCGAGAGGCGGGCCGCGAACGTGTGCGGCGAGGAGAGGGACGGGGGCTGGTGCGGCGGGACGAGGAGCGTGCAGCCCGCGTCGGCGAGCAGCGCCGCCGCCGCGTCGACGGCGGAGGAAGCGTCGGGGTCGGCGGCCTTGGGGGGCTCGGGCTCGAGCGGCGGGGCCGGGCGCTTGCGGGGGTTGATGGGGCGGGTGCGCTGCAGGAAGACCATCGGCGCCGCCGATCGCCGCAGCGAAGACGAGTTATGGCTTCTTCGAGGGGTTTGGGGAATTTTGGGATGGGTTTGGGGGAAATGAAATTTTGGCGCCACGGGGAGCTGCGCCGATACCCGCACCGAGGATCGCAGAACAATCTCAATGGCAGGTGGGTCCGTGTGGTCTCACATGGGCCAATGATGTCAGCGGAATGGACTTGGATCAGAGTCGTCGGACCAATTGACCAAATCCAACCAACCCACTGACCCACTAGCCTCCTATTCCTATATTCGCCTGTTCGCTCGGCTGAAAAGCCATGACTACTCACTGATTTGTTGTGAGAGAAAAACGTTGTTCGATGGCTGAAAAAGTATGGCTTATAAGATAAGTGAACAGGGCCACCTGCTGAACGAAAATGAACCGTTGACGTTCGGATGTCTGATCGGATATCCATCCGTCGCACGGTACATGGCCCATGTCGATTGGTTTCCCACATGCACCCGCGCTCTACGCCCGTGTCAACATGCCCCCGCTCGTGCCTGTGTTTGCTCACGCCTATGTGTTTGCGCACTCATGCGGGGTCCACACCACCCGGTCGTCGCCCGCGTCGCGCACTTGTGCGAGGACTGCTCGCGCCTCCACCCACTTCCCACGCGCATCTCATGTGCAATACCCTGATCTTTGAAACATCTAGGTGCAACGCTTGCAACATGTGTGGAAAGGCAGATGAAACACTTGAAACATGCGCTTGAAACACTTGCAAAAACACTTGAAAAACTATTGCAAACATACGCAACATCCAGATAAAAAAGCACTTGTAACATGTGTATAAAACATACGCAACATCTAGATAAACACACTTGCAACATACGTTGAAAAATGGATAAAATATTGAGGACAGACGCTTGCAAACATACATGTACAACCATTGCAACATATGCAACATTTTGACCTACTTTTGTAACATTCATATAAAACACTTATAACATACCTCTAAAACATCCGAAACACTTGAAATGTACGCTTACAACATACATCATATCCTAGTGGGGCCTCCTCTACTGTCTGCATCAAGGCGCTGCAGCTGTAGTAGGAGATGAGGCCGAAAGGCTTCCGCGCCAAGGCCCAACGCTTCTCCCGGCACTGACGGTGCCTATCCACGGACGGAGCCCAGTGGAGGCGATACTGGGCTCCGGCCCCCCCTTGCTTGCTATAAAATTTGTATGTTCACATCACTGCCAGAACGCCAGAACACCTCAGATCCAAAGAACAGAAGCTTGACGCATCCATGAATGGCTGCTCGCTTGGATCAGCACGGTCTGAAACCTTGCAACAGGCTAGCAGATAGAAACATCGTGCGGCAGCACGGCAGTGCACCAGCACATGCAAAACATCAAGGCGATGGAGTGCACCGGATGAGTGCTCAGCTATATCAAAGCAGCAAGCAAATAAAGAAGCCAGGCAGATGCGAATCAGAGACGAAGTGGGACGGGGAGGGGAAGCAGTTCATCCATGTTTTTTAATCAAAAGCACTCATCACTGTAGCAACAGTGTACCTATTAATTAGGATTAGGCAAATTAGCCCCCCCTATGTTTTAGTTCACCCTCCGCCACTGTGCCTATCGGCGTCATCGGAAGCGAGCATGCGCGCGGCGCCCTTAGGTGGCCAGCTCACGGCCAAGGAAACGGTCCCTACGCGTCGGCGCAGCGGTGCCCGCGCTGTCAGGCGGGACGGACAGCAAAGTAGGAGTAGCGGCGAAGGAATGTCTGGTGGAGAGGAAGGATGGCGCTAGGCAGGCGGCCTGGCACGCTGCAACGGGCGTCGTGGACCACGCCAGAATTCGCGACGACGAGGGCGATTGGAGGTCGCATCTTTGGAGTGCAGGTCGCGTCGGGCGAGTGGAATTTTTTACAAACTTTTGGAGTGGAGTTGTTGAAGGCAAGATGCAATGGGTCATCCGGGCTGTCGCGGCCCTCGACAACGGGAGTGTTCGGACACTGAGACGCCCTAAGAAGAGCATTTTTGGAACGAAAAAGGTCACAAACTACTGTTTTTGCTTGTAAGCATGGTATAGACGTTGGTTCAAATAATATACCCGCCGATGTGGCCAAATCGAGCCTCCCTACGTCGCAAGAAGCAATTCAACGCTAGGCCTGGTTTAGATTGCAACTTTTTGCAATCTAGGCACTGTAGCACTTTTGTTTGTATTTAGCAATTAGTGTCCAATCATGGACTAATTAGGCTCAAAAGATTTGTCTCACAAATTACAAACAAACTGTGTAATTAGTTATTTTTTTACCTACATTTAGTGTTCCATGCATACGTCTAAAGATTGATATGATGGAGAGAGAGCATAAAAATTTGGAATTTAGAAGGTAACTAAACTAGGCCCTAGAGAAAGAACATGGTGGTAACCAACAAAGTCCATGGTAGTTTGCAAATGCAGAAGAGATGAGATTATATCATGTCACATGAGCCCATATGTAACATGGGCAAGTCTAGTGGCTTGCTAAGTGGGCCTGGAGGCCTAGACTACGACAGGGAGGAAATTACCTGTGTGGGATAACCATGGGAGGATAGATCGAGAGGAAAGAAGAGGGATGTGGGAGGGTCTGATGCAGTCACATTACTTGAGCATGTCATCGGGTTCATCAAGAGGTAGAGCTTGTAATATGAGGTCGTTGGTCCGCTTTGTTGCTCCAGCCATCCTCGCCTACAGTGCTGCACCATGACCAAATGGATCCGCCTGCCCTTTGCCCAGGTTCCGCGCCCTGCTCCTGTGGCCGCTCTCGGGCACGGTGTTGTGCTTGTGCCCCACTTCTAACCAAATAGGAGGAAAGAAGAAGAAAGCGACCAACGGAGAACAACACTATAAGCAGGGGACGAACATGTACCTTAGTTTATTAGATGTCCGGGCCTTTGGAAATGATATATTAGAGAAATATTTCCTCCTTAAGATGGTTCCATTTCCCTTGTCCTCGAACCTAGCATCAGGACAAAGTGGAATATCCACCTTCTTCTAGCCCTCAACTAAACGCACCCTAAGAAGGGAGGAGGCACTATGGGAGCGGTGAGGACGAGGGGTAAAGAAACGAAAGGAAAAAAAACCACTTAATTTTGGCTTGTGTAGCATGCGTAATCGTGTGCATAGAAAGCATGGGGAAATTTTTTTGAAACAGTAATACCGACCAATTACCTGTAATTTGTCCTTTTGCCAGCAATTCTAGCGTTTCGGGCTAGATTCGGAACCATTCGAGCTGGTCAAATGGGCTCCCTGAACTTGTGTGGGAAACTGGGAATTGCACAAGTCTGACAAATGGAGACTCGTTGCATGTTTCAACCAAGCTTCAGATTGTTCAGAGTTCTGAAACTTGTGTTTCGTTCTGTCCATTGAGTTTGGACCCTGAAACTTGATGTCCCTTCGCTTTATGAATCATTAACTCACGACTGCAGTCTGCAGCTGAACCAATGAAGGTTTTACAAAGATACAGCACACTCTGAAATCAATTTTTGTTCCCCGTCGAATCAACAGGTACAAAACGGTGACTCCTTCAGTTGCATTGCCATCTCGGCAAATGCTTACCTGCTTGGAAGTTTCAGTCTCAGGATACCACCGCTGGCCTCAAGCGTCTCCGTCGCAAAGGAAAAAAAAAATTTGTAATGTTTTGTCCTACCTTTTCTTTTGCAAATTACAAGAAGTTTTTTGTTTCCTCCCACACATATGAGATCGAGTTTTGATCAGAGATAGAAATATCAGCATGCAACTTATATTTGGCAAATATATGGAAGGCAATTAATTCTGTTGACTTCACTGTCCATCCAAATGCTAAAACAACATGTTCTCTGGAACAATCTTAAATCCGAAAATGTCAAAAAAAAAAAGGGGGGGGGGGGGGGTGGGGGAGGGTGGGGATGAAAGTATAAGTGGCATTTTGGCTTAAGCCACGTTTATATTGCAAAAAATTTCAAACTGATGAATAGTACCACTTTCGTCTTATTTGACAAATATTGTCCAATCGTGGACCAACTAGGCTTAAAAGATTCATCTCGTGATTTCCAACTAAACTGTGTAATTAATTATTTTTTTACCTACATTTATTACTTCATACATGGGTCCAAAGATTGATGTAATGGAGAGAAAGTGAAAAAATTCTAACTTTTTGGTGCATCTAAACAAGGCCTTAGTGTCAGTGTCTGAAACTCAAAGGGGTATATTACTGACACAATCAAGCAGCAAATAGGATTACAGTGCCTTATTGTTCACTGGATATATCAGCATTTGTCTCAAGCACCACTGGGCTTAGGCCTTGTTTAAATCATAAAAAATTTTAGGAAAAATTCCTGTAGCACTTTCGTTGTTATTTGGTAAAATTTATCTAACCATGGATTAACTAGGCTTAAAAGGTTTGTCTCGACATTTACAGATAAATTATGCAATTAGTTATTTTTTTTATCTACATTTAATGCTCCATGCATACGTCCAAATATTCGATGTGACGGATATTGTGCAAAAAAATTTTAGGTCTTTTTGGAAAATAAACGGGGCTTAATAGCAGGAGCAGCAAATTGGATTCATCCGAGCTAACTGATCCAGTGATCACAGATCGCAGCCAGTGTAGCAGGCTAGCAGCGCCGCCTTCTTGGGCCCTGAACCAACCACACATTGCGTGCACAATCACAACTCTTCAGCTGTATTTAGTTCCACCAAAAACGTACTATTTAAAAAAAAAATTTCCGTCACATCAAACTTTATGCATGGAGTACTAAATGTAGATGAAATCAAAAACTAATTGTATAGTTTGGTTGTACTTTACGAGACGAACGTTTTGAACCTAATTAGGGGCTGTTTAGTTGGCAAAATTTTTGACGAAACGCTACTGTAGCAGTTTCGTTGTTATTTGGTAAATATTGTCCAATCATGGTCTAATTAGGCTTAAAAGATTTGTCTCGTCCATTTCGTCTAAACTGTGTAATTAGTTTTATTTTTTATCTATATTTAATGCTTCATGCATGTGTTCAAAGATTCGATGTGACGGGGAATCTGAAAATTTTGACAAAATTTTTGACATCTAAACGGTGCCTTAGTCAACGATTGAACACTATTTATCAAATAAAGCCAAAGTACTTTCTTCGTACTTTTCAGGTAACTAAACACACCCTTCCCCTGCTTCCAAACACTTCCAGTGAGCGTCTGAGCCCCACCCGCGCCGCCGCACCGCAGTACCGCACCCCCGCCCATGTCCGCCGCGCCGGCAGCCGCGTCCCCGCCCCGCCGCGTGGTCATCTGCGGCGGCGGCGTGGTGGGCGCGTGCACGGCCTACTTCCTCTCCACCCACGCCGCGTCCCCCACCGTCCCGACGCTCGTCGAGAAGTGCGCCCCGGCGTGCGCCGCCTCGGGGAAAGCCGGCGGGTTCCTGGCGCTCGACTGGTGCGACTCCACCCCGGCGCTGTCCAGGCTCGCGCGGGCCTCCTTCGCGCTCCACCGCCGCCTGGCCGACGCCCTCGGCGGCGCCGACGCCTACGGCTTCCGCCCCGTCCACACGCTCTCCGTCCTGCTCCCCTCGGACCCCAGGCCCGCCTCCGCCTCGCCGTCGCACCACCCGCGGCTCCCGCCCTGGGTCGACCCCTCCGCGTCCGCCGCCCCGCCGAGGGAGCTCGGGACCCCCGACACCACCGCGCAGGTCCACCCGGGCCTCTTCACCAAGGCCGTCCTCGCCGCGTCGGGCGCCGAGGTCGTCATCGGCGAGGTGGAGCGCGTCGTGGCCCGGGACGGCCGCGTCGCCGGCGTCGTGGTCAAGGGGCGCGACGCCGTGGTGGACGCCGACGCCGTCGTGCTCGCGCTTGGCCCCTGGTCCGGCCGCCTCGAGGTCGTCAGCGAGGTGTTCGACGTGTCCGGGCTCAAGGCGCACAGCATCGTGCTCCGGCCGCGCGAGCCCGAGAAGATCACGCCGCACTGCCTCTTCCTCAGCTATTAGCCGGAGCCCGGCGCCAAGATGCTCGACCCCGAGGTGTACCCACGGCCCACCGGTATGCCATTGCTGCCTGCCACGTAGCTCTGCTTAAATTCCCAATTCTTGCACAACTACTATGCTGAATTGCATTGCCCAATTCGCTTCTGTGCGCGTTCAGGGGAGGTGTACATATGTGGGATGAGCAAGGACGAGAACCCGCCAGATGACCCAGCAACAATAACAGGCGAGCCAGAATCGATTGCAATGCTGCATAAGATCGCAGGGAAGGTGTCCAGCCAGCTGAAGAAGGAAGAGGGCGCTGAGGTGGTCGCAGAGCAGGCATGCTACCTGCCGTGCACCACCGACGGGCTGCCGGTCATCGGGGAGATACCAGGCGTGAAGGGGTGCTATGTGGCCACCGGGCACAGCTGCTGGGGCATCCTCAATGGTCCGGCCACCGGCGCGGCCCTTGCGGAGCTCATCCTCGATGGCAAGACCAAGATCGTTGACCTTGATCCTTTCAGCCCGGCAAGGTTTCTCAACAGGAGGAGCAGGCGTGGAGCCTGACTGTGTGATGTGCGTGGTGTGGTGTGAATGTTCAGATTCAAGCTTGCTACTGAATAAAACACTCTGACTCTCCCTTTTGGCCTACTCCTTAGTGAAACATGTATGAGTTAATAAATCATAGATATATAGTACTTGATGTTCTGTATTTGTTGTACATACATCACAAACGGTCCCAACTTGCCAACACAATGATCAGACGTTCATTTAGCTGAGGTTGAGCTCAACAAGTTGTTGCATCTGCAGCTCCTTATGTTTCCTTGTGGTCAAGTCTAAGTGACACTCTACTACCTTAACAAAAGGGGGAGAAAAAAAGGGACAAAAAAGTGACACTATACTACAAATGTGAAATCTTCAGTGTAAATCTTTCAAAAAGAAAGCTTCAGTGTAGCAAAGTAATTTCATGAATATCCAATTTATGTGATATCTATCAACATAGCTTTATAAAGAAGACCAACATTCCTATTCTACATAATCTGTATGATTCAGACATCAGAAAACATGATTTCAAGCCTTTCCCAAAAATGTCAACATAACCTTATTGTTGAGGCATAATCAAGCATGAGAAGTGAAACAGTATGCACAAAATATTGGAGCTGCAAGCAGTGCAGACGCCGGGTCAACCTTCGTTAACCTCAGTAGATAAGATTGTGATCCCGTACACGACTAAAAGGTAACTTGCCTCCACAAAAAGTATACCACACTATACCGACACATCCAGTGGGAAACTTAGTCTTAGACCAAAAAGATTCAAACATGAGTCTGACTAGGGTTAGTATAGTTTTCATAAGTCATAGTCTTTCTGGCACGGGTTTACTAGTTTGAGTCCAAGTACAAGGTCACCTTCTTCACTGCTGTGAAGGAAGTCTGCAGCCTCCAATCTTTCTGCTTCCTGTTCAGCGGCCTTCCTTTCCCAGCTTCTGCTCGGTTTTCCTTGACATCTGCCAGCTTCCAGACACAGTGCTCAGCCTGAGTGTCAACGGACTCGAGCAAGAAGATGCCATCCTTCACCCGGTTCTGTTTCGACATAAGGTCATTATTGCCTTCAGCAAGGTATTGCACCCTCATAGCCATGTCCTTGAAGCGGTCCAAATCCTCAGGCACCTTAAGAAGCCTCTCCGCACCTGGTGATGATACCTGCAATGACCAAAACTTTTCTGTAAGTAGGTCTGAGCTGCAGATGCATCCATTGGTATACAGTTCAGTTAGGTAGCTTGCCTCAAGTGCCAGATCCAGGGATATTTCACCTCTTTCAATGATCTCATCCAACTTCTGCTTGTAGAGCCTATTGAAATTCTCTATTTCCTCAATATCAGGGCACCCATACCTGTCAATTACCCATAAAAAAGGGCAAAGAATAAGATTGACACTTCAATAGGACCATGTTACCTTGATCAGGTTAAATGATACAGACATCCTGGTGACTTCTGCAGTTCTGCATCGTTTAAGATCAACAACAACAACAACAACATAGCCTTTTTGTCCCAAGCAAGTTGGGGTAGGCTAGAGATGCAACCCAAAAGAGACGAGAAACAGGGAGACACATAAAGGGACATGAGGCTCTGGGAGAGGGCTGCATCGTTTAAGATCAATAATGCAAAATGCATGGCACATGAAGTCATAAATGAACAGAAGATACGAGCACACTGAGTGCCAATCAATAATAAACAGACAGAAGTATGCAGAGTGAATACTAATATACTACAACAATGGGTAATTGTATGCAATCATGGTATCACCATAACAAGCCAAAATATCATCAAATATGCCCACCATAACAAGCCAAAATACCATCAAATTGGACATTGAATTTTGAGATAACGAGCAGTGAGTTGTCACTAAGGACATGGCTTCTGTTTTATAGCCAACTGCATCTGCATTGGTTCACACGATCACACGGAACCCATTCACACAATTTCTGAATCATCAAAGGGCAAGCACAACACCACAATGAACAAACGAGACCAAGAAATGCCTGCACAACAACCAGAAAAGAAAGAAAGAAAAAGGTTACTCACACGTTGGTCAGCTTGTCCAGGCGCACGTAGACGTATCCCTTGGGCGACACCTTGAAGGCGAACAAGGCGACGTCATCCCCAAAATGGTCTGCGAGAACCTCCTCGGCCGCCACGAGGGCACGCTCGCCCCACTCGACGCCCCGCAGCGCGACCCCGCCGCCGTCCCCGCCGTCGCCGATCTGGAGAAAAGCGCAGATGTTCAGAGTCCCAGTTCGCAAGCCGCAAGGGGGACCAGGCCAGGGTCGCCGAACCGAACGGAGCTACCTCGGCCTCGTAGCCGTCGTCCTCGCTGTCCTCCCACTCCACTGCCCACTCCTGCGCCGCCTCCTCCTCGTCGTCCGTTGTTGCCTCGCGCCCACCGACGCCGCCCCGCGCGGCCTCGCTCGCCAGGAAGCGCGTCTGCGCCCGCACGTGCGCCGCCGCCGCCGCGCGCGGCCCGGGTAGGAGCCGCCGGGAGAGAGATGTGACCGCACGGCTGAGGCTGGAGAACGAGGCGGCGGCGGTCGAGGAGGAGGGGCAAGGGGAAGCGCGGCGGTGGCATTCCGACGAGCACCCTGCGAGCAGCGCGCGGAGCGCCCGTGCGCGAGCGGCCGCCATCCTGTCTGGTCAATGGGATGTTTCCAGGATCTCTCTCGGCGGGGCACGGGGGCATGGGCTGCTATATGTGGGTTGGGCTCTCGCGGGCTTTACCTTTGTGTTCGAAAAAAAAAGATTCGGGGCCATAGCTGTTTTCACCGGTTAATTAGCTAAAAAAAACAAGGTAAAATGACTTCTTTGGAAGAAATGATTTTATTATTCCGGCATGCACACAACCAGCGTTTAGTCTTTCCAACAAGACCAGAGCCAACAAATAGAAAAAACAATGGTTCTTAACAAAGGACCACATGAAAACCCTTAAGCACATATATATACGTAACTAATTTGTAAACATCCGTCCATAATTTTAGTAAAGTGACAAGACCTAGTGCAGGATTATTAAATTTTATATTATTTTTTTGTGCATCTTAACGATCTTAAATGTAAAAACTGAAAACTATAAAGTTGTAGATCTAATTGAGAACTACAACTTTGATGTAGAAAGTATCTTCTTTTGACACCATATAAAAAAGATATTATTTTTCTAATGCGACAAACACTAGTACGCGATTATTATGGTCCTGAAATTTTATATTAATTTTTTGAGCGTCTTAACTTTCTTAAATAAAAAACTCAAAACTAGAAAGTTGTAGATCTCGTCGAGAGCTATAATGTTCATATAAACTTCATCTTCATCCGACGTCATATTGAAGAGCTATGATTTTTCAAAGTTTCAGTCTTGTTACGCCACTCCTGGTGGCACGACAAAATAATATGTCACTCCAGCGGGAGTGGCGTGACCAGGTTTTCCATGTCGGAAATGTCGTCCAATGTGGCATATCTTGTCGCGCCAACGCATGTGGCACGACAGCGTTATTTGGTCATGCCAGCCCCACTGGCGCAACCAAAAGGGTTAGATCTGAAAATTTTTTAGAGCGGTTATTCTTAAAACATTGAATAAAAAATAATTAAAATATAAAAATTCCTCCCGTGGATCCCACAGAGCCCCGCCCTTCCTTGAAGTTTCCTTGGAGTTTCTCGTTTTCTGCCATTGTTCTACTGTTTAGGAGGGGCTGAGTTTGAAGGTTGAAGACGACTTCACGACTTGGGCCGAGCTGGGCTTTAATTTCCTTCTCATTTCACTAAGCACCTAAGCCTGTTCTTGTAATTTAGCCGAAGCCCAATAAAGCCCATGCCTGTTCTTGTAATTTAGCCAAAGCCCAATAAGGCCCATGCGGTGTCCGGCGTCTCACTTCTCCGAAGCCCACAGCCACAACTACGCCCTCCGCCCTCCGCCCTCTACCCTATCCCCGTCCCCGTTCCCCCAATGGTCTCCGACTCACGCATCTGTTTGACGGGCGCCAACGCAGGTGTGCAGCAGGTGACGGTGCGACGATTGAAGCGGAGGCGCAGAGCATGGCGGCAAGCAGCAGCGCCGCTGGCTGCCGCCACAACCCGCAACCAGCAAGCCCCCAGTGCTCAAGGACCAGGGGCACGACGCGCATGGCCACAGGGGATGGCGAGCCGGTGGCCTTGGCGGCTCTGCGGCCGCCGGCTGGCGTTTGGGTGCGGCCACAAGGCAGCAGCCGGCAGGCGTCACGGCAGCATTTCGGGCTGGCAGCGCTGCAGCGGCATTACGGTACGCCTGTCTGCGTCACATGTGTGTCCGGCTGGCTGCATCTCCAAACCTCCGGTCGCTTGGTAGGTGACTCAACCATTTCTTTTTTACTCAACTTGGGCCCTATGAATTGAATATGAGTATTTTAATTTGTAATTGGTACGGTGACATAAGAATTTTCAATTGAGATTGTCGAAAACCTCAAAATGTCAAAACTCAAAAAGAACATTTTGTACTCAGTCTTTGTGTTCTCGTATAAAAATGCTTTAGACTGCTATACATTGCTTTTGTATGGAGGGGTCACAGTGGAGCTGTGTCGCTATAGTGATCTTGTTCAGCCCTTCGTAAGATTTTTCCTGGATCCGTCCCGGGATCGAACGGCCGGTGGAGACTTATGTTGGAGAGGGTGCCGTCTGTTAGGTGAACGTTTGCATTTGCCGTTTTTTAGTTATATAGAGAAGAAAAGAGATAAGTAACTATGAATGTGTTCAAAAGGACACAGCACGTACACGCAGAAGAAAGTGTAGTCTGCTGATGCAGCACTGTAACTCTACCATGCCCTCTGCAGTCTAACCCTTTTTAGGGCCCACCTAGCATTAGTGCTAGTGTTGGTATATTTTTCCATAAACCAGAGGTTAAAGTGAACCGGATTTCACTTTAGAAAAATTTAAATCAAAATAAAATATGATTCGAAATGGGGAGTAAAATAGACCATGTTACCATGCCCATGGCTAGATTTTAGCAATTTTATGTATGTTAGTATTACTATTTGGAGGCTCTAACACATGATTCTCAGCGGATGCGTTAGGAAAAAAAAGGATAAATTTTACGGATTTTCAATAAAAACATAAAGATCTGGTTATTAATTCAATACACCCTGGTAACCATTGATAATAATAGGCATTGAGAATTACCCATCTATGACATTATGTAAAATAACATAAAGTAACCCAAAATTTGCATATAAATTACCCTTACCTGCCGTCATATCTGCCATCATGAAACATAATTTAAAATACCCTTGAATTGGCATCTAAGTTACTCACGCGAACATTATGATACATAACAGAAGTTTACATAACCCAGTTATCCCATTATTAAAGTTAAAGTAAAATAATCTCTCAAATTTACATCAAATAACCGTCATATTCTATTCTATATACACCTAAAAAGACTCTAAATTAATCATGTACCTGATGATAAAAAAATATATACTATTCTGTCACAAAGACTACCAAATACGTATACTATCCAGACACCGTTCATCCTCACCAAAAATCCAAAGTCCGCACGCCTCCGCGCGTCCACAGGCAGACACAAACATTAGTGCGCTCCGATTGAAAAATACAGATTGGTCTCCGGCTCATCAAAACAAATACGGATCGGCCTTGGCTCCACATGCAAACCAATTTCCCCCGCGACGTCTGCATGCAGCGCTCCAATCCCCATACTCTCCGGCGGTCAGCCAGCATGCAAGGCAAATAAGCACTTTTCATGTATTTTTTTTAGTTCAAAATTTTTTTAATACGTCGCAAGGACAAACAGCTACACGTTACATCAAAAATTGCTTCTCATGTATATGTATCAAAACATGCTAAAAATGCAATTCTCTCATGATCATGTCTTTTTCATCAGACCTAAGGAAGCAAGTACATGATTACCATGAATAAAATATTTATGTATAGATTGATGATTAAGAAGAGTTTACTTGCCGGAAAAAAAAACAAAATGAAACCCTAATTTAGTTTACACACAGGAGCTTTTATTCTACACAAAGAAATTTAGGAATTCTAATGCAAAATCATTTATTAACTTTTATTGTTTTTCTGAAAACAATAAAATGGGTCCAAATAAGCGTGGCTAAAATATTTATGTCTCTCGTGCAACGCATGGGCATCTAGTATGGAAAAATTTAAAGAACAATAAATATATGTGTACATAACTTTCTACATATGGATACATGAGAAACATATATGTTGTGCTATCATGTAGATCAAGTATACATATGCATGGATACATGAGTAGAATGTATATGTTTCTATGTTTTAGCAATTATGAAAAATATTACTTTACGACTTATATACGATTTTTTAAAAAAATTATATAAATGTCGTCCATGATAACAATTTGTGCATGCTTACATTATATAAATTAGGGTTGGTCCTTAAACTTGTATGTGTATGGCACTTAGGTTTAGGAACATTGAAATTGCATTTCAGCCACTTATGCTGTTTATTGGTGCACCCAAGGTCCGAATCCCTTCAGGAGACCGAAACTAAGCACTTATCCCCCATGAGTTTCGTCTTTTTTTCATCCACTCGTCCTCCGAGGACATGCTCCTACACGTGCACTGCCTACAGGACCTCCCAATGGCAGGGGTTGGATCTAACAATTTTTATTTTCAAACATGTTGTCTTGTGGTTTTGAGGCCCAAACTATCTATACCTAGTTTTGATAATCATACCAGCTGCAAACACTCATGCACACCTCAAAAGGTGTGACTCACTGATATTGATGCGTGTCCTACCTCTGCCAACGTCCAATGCCTTCGCCTTCATTCTGACCAATGCCATATTTACCATTCTTGATGTAGATGCATGTTTGGCCTCACCCAAGTGTCACGACACCATCCTCCTCCTCCTTGACTTCTGATACCATCGTCATCATCATCTTCACTCCATGTATTCTTGCTCTTCACGTAAGCGACGTGGATTGCCCATGGCTCCGCTCGGCCTCAGTTTCATGCTAACATTCTATTCCCCGATGCTTTCCAATCCCATACAGTTCTGATCCAACCCAAACAAAAGCTACCTTCAACAAGCGAAAATGGCTGTATGAGTTTGCACAATGTTGCCTCTCTCTTTCATGCCTTCTCTTCTGTAGATTCAGCCTCTTTATATGCTCCAATGAATGATGAGAAGAACACAAAGGGCTGGTAATTAATCGTTGTGTAGAAAAACAGGAGTATACATTGTAGACAGTACTAAAGATGAGTCGTTGTGATTACTCTGTTAAATAAGAGACGGAACCTTTTTTGTACTGCTGTAAAATAAATAACCTTTTATTTCTCTCCTTTTAAGTAACAGAGGCAGAGTTTTCTGTAGGACCTTTTCTTTTAAAAAGTATAATTGTACAGAAAGTAGATGTGAGTGTTGATTTTCTGACCGTGAATCATTACCCACACATCAAAAGAGGGAAAAAAATGATACTCATGTGAAACTGAGGAAAACCTTAACAAATCATATTTATGGAAGCTTAGCACTACAGTCCAATAACATATGGTTTTCATCAAATTGTTGTTTAGAGCTTTGTACAGATAAACCATCCCCCTTTTTAATGGCCACGCCCTGCTTTTGTGATTTGATTTCTCAATGTGTACACTAGTTCCCTAGGCAGGGGCGTCGCAAAGCAGCTAATCTTAACCATTTTGAGTGCATGGATCAGTTAAAATTGACAATATTGCTTCAAAAGTTGAAATGCTTCTATATGTATGGCAGTGTTGTACACCACCATGCATTTCGTTCTAGCTTTGGCCCGACTCTATTATCTCCCTGCAGAGAGATCAGACACTGAACAAAAACAACCTACAAATCTGTTATAGCAATTTCTCTAGTATAGCTGAAACCATTTAGAAAAGTATTTGGCAAAACAACTCCGGCGAAATTTTGTCGTAATTTCTATCAAGTTCGAGTCCATTTTCATATTCAAAACAGTAGATAATATTGTAGGAGCTGATTGGAGTTGCAATCTTCGGCTCCTTTGCTTGGGGTGCTCTAGAACTGATCCTACGTACAGCATATCCAGGTTGGTTGGCACAGTTCCGGAGTCACAAGGAGCTGAGAAGCTGGAAGAAAAGGCATTCCAAACCGTCTCGCTTTGAATGCCTTCCCGAAACTGGATGAGCTGTGACTACTCGAACAACAATTTGATGAAACGGGGCCGTAGATGCTTTGCGAACTAACATTCCATTCCCCGGTGCTTCCCAGTCCCATTTAGTAGTAGTAACTGGTAATCTATACAGTGCCTTTGATCCGACTGCCTAGCTATGTTCCTCATTGTAATATGGCAACCGGGTATGCACCTTGTTCTCTCACGCTCGCTGATGTGTTCTCTGTTGCAAATGCCACGGTCTTTATAGACCACAAACACAAAGGGTAAGGGAAACACAAATGGGTGGCAAATATCTGCAGAAAGAGTAGGTGGGTTGCATTTAATCGCCGTTTGCTACAAGTACAGTATGTTACGAAAGATTAGCAAATAGCCAAATACTGGCCATCAACCCGTGCATCTGCACGGGCTAGTAAATAAATGAGTGCATCAGATTTATAAATTAGTTATCTTTTTATCCATGGTGACTATTAGATTAACAAGTGGACCCATGAGAGAAGGATGACAGTAACAAATGAAAGGTGCGTATTTCTCTCTTCCCGCGCTGCCTCCTCCCGATATTTTGAGACCGACGAAAACTTACCCACCCGCGTACCCACAGGCGCGGTACCGGCGCCCGACAATCGCATGTACCAACCGCCTCTTCCCCCTCGTGGCCTCGTGCATCGATTTCTCCATCTGCGTAGCGACACCCTGCCCTTTCCATCCACACCGCCTCCTCGCCTTGCCACCGCCAAACTGCCAAACGAATGTCGAGATGGACAAGGGATTCCACGCGGGGCTTCGCCGTGGCAGCCGCTGCCGCGCCGTCGCCGGCGGTCTTCGTCGACAAGAGCACCCGCGTGATCTGCCAGGACATCAGGGAGAAGAATGGCATCGCCTTGCCACCGCCAAACTGCCACCAGATGGAAGTCGAGACGGACGAGGTCTTCCACGCGCGGGGCTTCGCCGGTCTTCCATGCGGGGCTTCGCCGCGGCGGCCGCGGCCGCGCCGTCTCCGGCGGTCTTCGTCGACAAGAGCTCTCACGTGATCTGCCAGGGCATCAAGGGGAAGAACGGCACCTTCCACACCGAGCAGACTATCGAGAAGGGCACTGACATGGTACGCCCCCGCCGCGGTATTCTAAAGATGCAATCTCTGCTGCTGGTGTGAATTTGTGTCTTCTATTTGTTGAAGAGACCACGGCGAGGACGCATGTGCTTGCTACTGATCGCCGAATAGCAAGCAACCTGGCATCAAGGTGTGGTTCATGCAAGGCAACATGCTGCCCTATTTCATCTTCATCATTCAGGAAATTCTTAGGTTTGTGTTCTTCAGTTAATTTTTGTTTTCGGCCTTTGACACAACTCTGGCTTTTGTTTTTCTAACAAAGTTTGATATACTGTTTGTGATCTGTCTTTACTTGGCCGTCCGATAATTTTTTGCAGATTAAGAAAGTACGAAATATAGCATTGCTTTGACAATATTGTGTCCGTCCATGAACTTTGGCTTTGCAAATATGCTCAATTATAAAGTAGACATATAGCAATGCTTTGACAATTTTCTGGAAAGGTTGACTACAGTGACGATAGAAGTCACTCATTGTTCCTTGGTGGCGTCAAAGGCTTTGTTTGCACTTTAAGTGTTATTAGATGAAATGTCAGTTCTACCTGATAAATTTATAGCAGCTTCTTTCAATTTATATTCTTGATTGCCATGGTTACAATCTTTAGTTCCACTGTCACTACAAGAACTGATATTTCATCACTCGGGCATTTGAAAGAATCTGCATTAAAGAAGTTCTTTCAGCCTTAGGGCATTTGAAAGAATATGCACTTTCAGCCATAAGTGGTTGGAGACCAAGGTTAATTATTTTTTTAGTTGTGATACTTTTTTTTATTCTATTTTCTCTTTTTTATAACACTCATGAATGATCTCTCACTAGCAACTGTCCATATCTTTGTGCCAAATCACACCTAATCAAGAAGCAAACAAAAATAGCAAAGAAGGGAACATAATGAAAAAAAGGAGTTGATATTTTTTTTGTTGCAGCGTGAGATTTTTATTAGTGATTTCTATTTTGCATACATGTATGTAACTTTAGAGTTTCCGCTATTACGGGGACGAGGTCACCAGCTAAGTGGGTGGAAAGATATAAAAAGTATAAATATTTGGCTCTCACGTTATAATTTCCTCGGCGAGGTCACAAGAGGCTCCATTTATAATTTCCAACTATTCATGGCACAAGTTAACTTTTACTTGCTTGTGTGTGTGGATCCATAGATGCAGATGCTATCTCTTGCATTCTTTTTCTTAAGGGAAAATACTAACTCTGGGGGAAACAATCCTTGTAGACATCAGAACACACTGTAGGAAGGTAAGGAACTAGCAATGCATCCATTATCATTCCCGGTTTCTTTCATATTTACTGCATTACTGTTGCTTGAGAGATTAGCAAAAATATTAATTGTTTACTTTCACACTAATTTCTCTTAGAGAAGTTCTGTATATTTAATGAGGTCTTACGTCAATTCTTTGACCTTTTGATTGTTAACATGTTCCTTTACGGCGCACTCAGCCTTGCTCACGAGGTGGGATGGGAAGAGCGTGCCGGGGGTCGCCGAGGGAACATCCGAAAAACACGAGGTCGAAGGCGCCGTCAGAGAAGGGGAGGTGGTGGGGATCCGCGCGGTGGACGAGCGGCGGGAAGTCGACGAGGTCGATCCCTGTGGCGTCCCTGGTTCTAGCCGCGCGGAGCGCGTCGATGTCGTGGCCGGCACCTGCGGTCAGTGGCGGACCCAGCCATGTTTCAGGTAGGCCCAGGACTACCCTAGATTCTCGACGACCAAGGTAACGGAGCACTGTAGTGAGAACTGTAGCGTACTGTGGAGCACTGTTCCTATACTGTATGCCTACCCAATGAAATGATTCTGGGTCCGCCACTGCCTGCGGTGAGGCAGAGGACGCGGGAAGGGGCCACTAATGATTGCCATGAAAAGTCTGTTTCAATGGCATAAATTTTGTTGATTGCCTTGAAAAGTTTGTAGCAACCTCAGACAGAAGGTACACCATTTGAGATTAAGGCCTCATATTTTATTAAGCAAAAGCCTTCCTTTTCTAAATCTATTATGAAATATTTCTTCCTGGATTCTGTACTCTTCTCTGTGGCATTAATTCCTTATGTTTGGCATTTTGCTTATGAAAGATGTGCACTAATTTTGACAGTACAGTATCATGGTGAGTGTCAGCAATAGTTATCTCTTGCAATTCTTTGGATTTGGTGCTAATGGTTCAGCCAACCATCCTGAGCAACACATGAGTTGTTTATTTCTCGATTCACATTCTAAATATTTCTGAAATATTTAATGTTTAAAGTATGTGAAACCACTGAAACAACACAGCCAGAGAAAATGCTATCATTAGCCAGTGTCTTGCATAAGTACTACTACTCCATGTGCAACTTCTCCCAAGAGTGCAACTTCTGGTTTTAGTTTCAGATAGGATGGGTGTGCTGAGATAGAAAGATGTGCACTAATTTTAATTTTGACAGTCGATTTGTGAAGCAATACATTCTTTTCTTTGTTTCTCTTTTCTTGTACTGAAGAGCTACAATTTCCTCTCGTTGCTCCCAATTTTCAGTTACACAATCTGTTGGAACACCCAAACAGCTTGGTGACTGGAAGCAATTTCAACCCCATCGTACAAAATGCAATGTCAAATTTATTTTTCTGAAAGTAAATTTGAGCTGATAAAATGACATATAGTTGCTTAAGAAATAACTAATATGGATTTTTTTTTTCATGCAGATGTACAAGTTCTCAGTGACATTCTACTCAAACAAGCCAATTCCAGTTTAAGGCCATTAGGAGAAACTAAATATCACCATCAAGATGGTGACTATTTGGTGCAATTTTTTTCCTTGACAGGCAATTCACAGTTATTCTCTCTTACTAAGATTAAATTAGAACTAATTTGCTGAAAATACTACGGTGTCAGCTGGCTGGTTAATTTGTTGTCCCAAAAGAAAATTTTTATCCATGGTTATATTATTTCAGCTTTTACTTTATTTTCGTTTTGGAAGTATGCCCTTGCTTCATGATTCATAATCTGAAATGGAATGTTCACTGTCTATATGATCTCCTGAACATTGGTTAGTGCTTATTTTCAAATGTTAGAACCACTATTTGTGTTACCATGGTAACAAGATAATGTGAGTGGCTATTTATCTTCTTATTTATTGATTATTGAAAATGAAATACTGCTTTAGTGATGCCCAGTAGGGCGCCACGAAGCTCGTTAATTTTTCTAGATTGCATTCCATTTTGTGCACTATGACCTTGCAGCATACTTACAAGAAAGAAGAGCTCCTTGGGTGCTTTCCTACAAAGGAGTCTTTGGCAAGGTTTTCAAGGTGATGAAAGATTCAAGGACAGTTTAAAAAGTAAAAAAATTGAGATGAACGAAACCATTCACTCTTTAATGTTAGGTATACATATCGCCCATGAATAATCGAAGCAAATTTTGTTATGGATTTAATATGTTTCAGTACCCTATCCATATTGTATTGTTGTAAAATAGATAATTATTATACCTTTTTAAAAAAGACTATGAATTAATTAATATCACCCATTAATATGAATAGTTCTCATAAACCATTTGATAAATTGGGCGAGTGACCACAAAATTATTCAACCCCATGTTGCAGCATACGTAAAAGAAATATACAACATTTACACGGACTATGCTTCTATAGTCTCCTAATATATAGGAAGGGAATTGCTGTCTTTAGTATTGTTTCTTGTTTTTAATGTAAAAATAAGAAGATAGTATGGAAGATTGGACATGTCATAACTGGGTGACAACAGTGTTAAGCTTTATGTGTGCTTTCTTCGGTCCAGTTTATATAGGCGTATTCTGATCGTTACACTGTGATCATTAATTTATATTATATTATATTGTTTATGATTATAAACTTATGATTACTAGATAGTATATTTCATTACATCTAATAATTATTAGTCAAAGATTATACAGTTTGACTCTTGATGTAAGTGAAATGCCTTGTAAACTAGACCAGAGAGGTAGTGTTTAGGCCCTTTCATTAAATTAGAGAATGATTCATCTCTACTAGCTGTCTTGCTGCGCTGGTGATATATCCATCACCTAAAAGAACTTCCAGCCTCCGAACACCTTTGCGCTTGTTCACAAATAATAGGCCAACATCGTCTCACACCCATGTCGTGTTTACCTCCGATATACATGAGGGCACACTCACCTACGAGCATGCATGTGCACCCTACCCTAAGAGCACACCTCTGATGGACTGAGTTGGACCGGCAAATCTCAAGATTATGAAGTCACAATAGACGTCTCGCTGTCGATGGTGTGACACCCTAATTTTTGTATTATTTAAGAAAATAGATAAATTTGATTTAAATATGTATTTGTTTGTGCATTCAAATTTAGGGAATAATAAATTTTGTGAAATTAAAAGTAATCATAAGGTTAACAATTTGTTTTGCACTCATGCTGTTGCACTATATGTTTTTGTGATGATTGATTTGAGTCAAATTTCAAAAGATATTTAAAAACATTTGAAAATTTGATTTGAAAAATCAAATTAGAAAAATATAATTTCTTTCCTTTTCCCTCTCTCTTTTCGGCCCGAGCGGCCGTTCGGCCTGCTGCTCTCCAGGCGAGGCGGCCCGCGCGCGCACCTTCCTCCCCCTTCGCTTGCTGGGCCGGCCCGAATCAGCCCAGCAAGCCAACCACCGCCGCGCCCCTTTCCTCTGAGTCGCTGACCACCCGGGCCCACCTGTCGGCGCTCCCATCTCCAACCTCCAGCCGTTCCCCTGACTCCCTCGGTCACGATGGCAACCGCCATGACCGCCCCGCGCCCACCTTCCGCGTCGTGGGAGCGTCCTCCCCGCGCCCTTGCCTCTTCAAAAAGGGAAGCCGAGGCCGACCCCGCATCAGTTGTCGCGTTTCCCCGCTCCCTCTCGCGTCGCTGTGCCCGAGAGAACCGCCTCCCGAGGTCTCCAAGCTCCGCTGACCGCCCCTCCGCGCGGACAGCCTCCTCCAAGCCGTCTCCGCCCCGTTTTTCCCCGCGGTGAGAACCCTCTCGCTCCCCTCTCTCTCTCGGTGCTCACGGTTCGTCGAACCGTGGACCATGGCCCCCGTACCGTGTACTCCGACGAGCTTTTCTATGGCCGGCCATGGCGGGTGCCCATCGGTCCTACCACCGCCCGCGTTTTGCCCCGGGATGGGTTTGCCATCCTCCCCTCTTTGCTCCGGAGCTTTTATTTTTGAAAATGACGCCCTGTAGCGCCCGGGCGAGCAACGCCGGCGAGATCCACGCCGCGGTAATGGCGGCGCCGCCGCGTTCACCCCCAGCTCCGGCGGCTGGCTCTCTCTCTCCCCCCCTTTTCTTTCTTAACCGTCCATCACTTGATCAACGGCCAGAAATGGCCAATACCCCTTCGCGGGTCTTTTTGCTAAAGAGACACCCCACTTTCGTAATTTTGAACCCGCAGTCCTCGGTCATTTGAATAAATCCGAATTTTGATTTATTTTAAATCTGAAAATAGTTTGATCTATTTACAGAATTGCCACTGCAGTAAAACGTGTATAAAATCATCGTCTTAGCTCCGATTTGACCCGTTCAACTTGCGTTAGTTTCGTAATTTCATAATCTATGCAATAGTGCTACTGTTAGACCTGTTAAGAGCTTTTGAATTTCTCAAATAAATCTAATTAATAGCTAGCTTTTGGAATAGTAAATATCTCGTAACTTGTGCGTCGTAACTCCGTTTTTCGTGCTTTTCGCGTCATTGTGATCGTAGCGAGATGTAGATGATTTTGATAAACATTTTATTCAGATTTATTTATTGTTGGTGTACTGTTCTAATAGTAGTTATGTTTTGCTTGTATGTCAGCTCCGATTTGCGTGTTGTACTTTGTGTCGTTCGAGTTCAGACGGTGAGGAGTACGTCGGAAATCCGGACGCGTGCGAGGAGCAGCAGGACCAGCAGCAGTTCGTGAACCAAGGCAAGTATAGCATGGGCCTTCCTTGATTCCTATTCATTATATAATCTACTCATTATGCATGTGTCTAATATTGCTCGACTATAAGGACATCCTAGCCATTTATGACTTATATCTCGATACCTATGGGTTTTATTGCATATGGGTAGAATGCTAGTGCTCTATTCAAACATGATCAATACTATGATTAATGGAACAAACGGATAAACATGATGGTAATAATTGAAATATAGGGTGATGGTGCAAATGATGTCGATCATGTTGCCCTAAACTCTCCGTAAGGACTTGTCTATATGGCAAAAGCTGGGACATACAGTGCAACCGTGAGAGTCATATGGCTCTGACTTTAGCTCAGTAATAGGATCTTTTCTAGCTTGTTAGAGGTTACCCGAAAGGGCGCAAGAGGGGCTTGCCACTTTGGGTATAGAACTGCCTCTGTTCTGATGTGTATAGCCTGCGGGAATTGTGCCATCGAAAGGGGTTCTCTATATCTGCCTGCCGAGGAAACCTCGCGGCCCTAACTGGTTAGAAGAGGCCTATGGAAGGCTTCATAGTGTACCCTGCCTGCTCACCTTAGAAGTGTTAGGGGGTCGACGGGCCCCGGGCATACGGGTAACACGACTCACGGGTAAAGATGCACAACCTCTGCAGAGTGTTAAAACTGTTATAACAGCCGTGCTCACGGACACGAGCGGCCCGGAAAACTCACAGAATAAATGGTTACTAGATATGTGGATGAACTATGAAGATGATGATGAGATCACACTGTTGTTTTCTCTTCTTAATTCTAGTAGTGGATCATGTGGGTTAAATGGGAGTTTGAGCATAACTTAATAATGATTAATAATGAAATGTTGATCTACTAAAAGTGCTAACTGCAGTCAACCGTGTCTATCCTTTTTGAGCCTCATGAATCCTCATACTATACTTGCGGAGTACAAATGTACTCACACTTGTTGCTATATTGTTTTTGGATAAAAATCTCGGATGGGTAACAGATGACAGTTTCTACGAGGACTTTCCGGAAGATTTCTAGGTTTGGGTCAACCAGTCGTCCTTCCCTGTGGATCAGACACTACGCCTGAGAGTAGCTATTTACTTTTCCGCTTGTTATGTTAGAACTACGTGATGTAATAACGTTATGTATGTACATGGTGATGAAACTTTTGTTAATTTGTCAGCTTATGTGTGCGACTATTCCTGGGGCGCACATAAGATGTATGCACTCTATATTGTCCTTTAATTGGAGTGTGACAAATTGGTATCAGAGCTGTGTCGACTGTAGGACGCAAACCTAGATAGAAATGGTCGTTTCTAGGAGTTTGACTTTATTTATTTGCTTGCTACTATCTCCATCTTGATATTTTATTAAAATTTTATGCTCTATTTCTTATTCTATTGCATAAAATATTGACTCTGATAATATTTTATATCAAAACTATAGATGCCTCGCCTCAGTGCCGCTGTCTACGTCGCCCAGTTCGTTCCAGCAGCACCTGCTCCACCAGCACCACCAGCAATACCACCAGTGGAGCCAGAGGTCGCCCACATCACTGACGAGGAAGAGGAAGAACCCATGGAGGAGGAGGCATTTTCAGTTGCTGCATCTGACGGGCCTGTTTCGACCCCCGTGGCTGCACCCATCCCACCTGTGGATGCGCCAGTCCCCACTGCTACACCTCCACCAGCTTCCCAGGCCGCTTCTGCACCAACACCAGTGCCCTCCCCAGCTGCATCAGAGGAGCCAGAAGAGATAGGCTGGACCACCAGGAACAAGTTTAAGAAAGCTCCCAAAGATGCCTATTACCACAACCTCCTCACCACCATGCTAGCTGAGTAATATCCAGAGTTTGCTGCTTCTGGGAAGTACTACTGTGCGGAGCACACACATCCAGTGGAGGCGACGTACTAGAAGACCAATGTGATCATCACCGCCTGGAACAACACCGACCAATCTCAGGATGTTGTGACCACCCATAGCCACCAAGCCAGGCGTGCCAGTGCCTATGACAGCATGGAAGATGCTGCGCAGGCGGCGTACCTGCACTACCATGGTCGACGTTTTGAGGACATGCAGAATGATCGCTACCGGTATCTTCCACGCTACGACTCAAGGGAGAAGACATGGGCGGTGTTGGCTCCTCCAGCTTCTGATCCCACCTTGGACACCACAGTGAGGCACCTCAGCGTCATGCAGGAGGTCAACGAAGCACTCAGGGAAGAGCTTCGTGCAGCGCAAAAATCTAAAAAGCGCCTTCAGAACCAGATAGATGAGATGGCCGTTCAGCTAGGACAGCCTACCATTTACAAGAAGAAGGCCAGGGTGTTCACCATGGTGGATCGCGCTCCTTAGATACTTGCAGCCCCGTCATAATGAGTGCGTTCTAGATCGAAAGTCGTGTCAAGTTTATGTGTGTGTTGTGAACTTTTAATTGTCTTGTTGGTTGTGATGATGAACTTGGATGATTTGGAGTTTGTGTGATTGCTGGAACAGTGTGGGCTTGTCCACATGTTCTTTTTATCAAAACCTTAAGTTAGTGTTTGTTTAACTTAGTTGGGGTTTAAATTCTGCTTTACTGCTGTGCTGTTTCTCAGAGCAGTCTGCAATGTTTGTCTCATATCTCTAAATCTCTATGTCCGAAAATTATGAAATTGTTGTGGAAAGAACTAGACTTGTGTACCTTTCATTTCCCACTGGAATCACCTCATTATCAATTCTGGTTTGAGAGATATGCCTGCTACAACCTGGCAAGTCTGTGCAGTCTGTAACCTAGAACAGAAATTGTTTAGCTCAGTTTTTGATGATGTTGCCGTCCGTATCAGTGAAAAAGTTCTATACAAAAGTTGTAGCAGACTCTTTAAGCTTTCCAACGATGTATGCCACGCCTATTTTGGATTTCTGGAACTTGAGTTACACTCCAGTTTTCGGTCTGCTGTTGTAGACACTCGTCCAGAAATTTTCAGTTACGTTATTTACCTTTTGTAAATAATTTGTAAATTTTTTTTGGAGATCTCTAAAAGTTTGCACATTTGATTGGAAACAGATGGCCGCCAGAGGAGGACGTGGCAGAGGCCGTGGCCGTGGTCGTGGACACGGAGCTTTGGTGGATCCACCTCCGCCACCGCCGGTGACCATTGAGCAGTTGATGGCCATGCAAGCGCAGCTCATGCAGACAGTGATGGACCGTCTCGGTGAGCAACCCACAGGAGCACCCCCACCTGTGCAGGTCCGTGACAAACGTGGTGAGTTTCTGAAAGGACGCCCACCTGTGTTCACACATGCCTCTGAACCTATGGAGGCGGATGACTGGCTGAGAGCTGTGGAAAAGCAGCTAAACATTGCACAGTGCAACGACTTGGAGAAAGTCTTGTACGCCTCAGGCCAACTCCAAGGAGCTGCTCAGGATTGGTGGGAGTCATTCCAGTATGGACGTCCAGAGAATGCTCCAGAGATCACATGGAAAGAGTTCACGGAGAGCTTTAGGTCCTATCACATCCCTGAGGGACTTATTGAACTGAAGCAAGAGGAGTTCCGGGCTCTCAAGCAAGGGTCCATGTCTGTGGCGGAATACCGCGACAAGTTTGCACAATTGTCGCGATATGCCCCGGCTGAAGTGGCTAGGGATTCTGATAAACAGCGCCGTTTTCTGAAGGGGCTGTATGATGGACTCCAGCTGCAACTGATGTCCAACAAATATGCCAGTTTCCAAGAGTTGGTGGACCGTGCCATTGTAATTGATAACAAGCGTAAGGAAATGGACCTCAAGAAGAGGAAGCTCCAGGGACAGGCGTCGGGTAGCAACACTCGCCCGCGAGCTTTCCCGCAGCAGGGTTTGCAGCAGAGGAACCAAGGGCCACCCAACCAATGGAACAAAGGCCAGTACCCCCAGAGGAACCAGTACCAGCAGCGCCCCCAGTACCCACCGCAGTTGGGTAATCAGAGTCAGCAGCGCCCCCAGCAACAGCAAGCTAGCAACCAAGCACCACGTCAGGGAGTGCCCAACAATGCCCCAATCAAGAGTGGCACCCCAGGCAACCCCAATGCCTGTTACAACTGTGGAGAGGTGGGACACTATTCGTACCAGTGCCCAAAGAAGCAGAACCGGCAGGCCCCGCAGAACCAGCAGAACAACCAGAGACCCAACGCTCGACCTCCGTTCACTGGCAAGGTGAATCATGTGTCGTCGGAATCAGCTCAGGAGGCGCCTAAGGTTATGCTGGGTACGTTTAGCGTCAACTCCATCTCCGCTACCGTACTTTTTGATTCTGGTGCCTCGCATTCTTTCATATCCCAAGCTTTTGTTAGAATGCATAGCATACCCCTGTGTGCCATGAAGGATCCCATGCTAGTAAATTCACCGGGGGGTAGCATGCCCGCAAATTATTGGAGCCCTTCTACTAGTATATTCTTAAGGGGGGTAGCTTTCAAGGTAAATCCAATTGTTCTGAGAACCGCTGGAATTGACCTCATCCTAGGAATGGATTGGATGAAGCAACATAGGGCAGTGATACAATGTCAGGAGAAATCCGTGGTTGTGACATCTCCAAGTGGTGATAGAATTTGTGTCGAAGTGGAAGTGCAAGCTCAACCTACCGCCACCGTCAATCAGCTGAGCGATGTTGCTAACCAGGAGAACCAGGTGGTGGATGAATTCCCGGACGTGTTCCCCGATGAATTGCCAGGTATGCCACCCGATCGCGACATCGAATTCCTTATCGAGCTTTTACCTGGGACTGCACCCATAGCTAAGAGACCATATAGAATGGGGGTAAATGAATTAGAAGAACTAAAGAAACAAATTAAAGAATTGCAAGAGAAAGGTTTTATTCGTCCTAGTTCTTCACCTTGGGGAGCACCTGTTATCTTTGTGGATAAGAAAGATGGCACACGAAGGATGTGTGTCGACTATAGGTCCCTTAATGAAGTCACAATCAAAAACAAGTACCCACTCCCTAGAATTGATGATTTATTTGATCAGCTGAAAGGTGCTTGTGTGTTCTCAAAAATTGACCTCCGTTCTGGATATCATCAACTAAAAATTCGTGCATCTGACATACCCAAGACAACATTTACTACCAGATATGGCCTTTATGAGTACACAGTGATGTCTTTTGGACTGACAAATGCACCTGCATACTTTATGTATCTAATGAACAAAGTATTCATGGAGTACTTGGATAAGTTTGTAGTGGTATTCATAGATGATATCCTAATATTCTCCAAAAATGAAGAGGAACATGCTGAACACTTAAGGTTAGTCTTACAAAAACTCAGGGAACATAAATTGTATGCAAAAAGGAGCAAATGTGAGTTCTGGCTGAAAGAAGTATCTTTTCTGGGACATGTGGTCTCTAACGGTGGAATAGCCGTAGATCCCAGTAAAGTGCAAGATGTGTTGAATTGGAAAGCCCCAGTCAATGCTAGTGAAATCCGTAGCTTTTTGGGTTTGGCTGGATACTATAGAAGGTTTATTGAAGGGTTCTCTAAGCTAGCCAAGCCTATGACAGCCCTATTAGAGAAGAATGCCAAATTTGTTTGGTCAGACAAATGTCAGGCTAACTTTGAGGAGCTAAAGAAAAGGTTGACAACAGCCCCAGTGTTGACCCTACCTGATTTAAGTAAGAGCTTCTCTATTTATTGTGATGCATCTCGCCTAGGCCTTGGGTGTGTGCTTATGCAAGAAGGAAAGGTTGTGGCCTATGCATCCAGGCAGTTGAGAAAGCATGAACTGAATTACCCAACCCATGACTTGGAATTAGCCGCAGTTGTCCATGCTCTGAAAATCTGGAGGCATTATTTGATCGGACATAAGTGTGACATCTACACTGACCACAAGAGTTTAAAATACATTTTTACTCAGTCCGAGTTGAATTTAAGGCAACGTCATTGGCTGGAATTAATTAAAGATTATGATCTGGAAGTGCATTATCATCCTGAAAAGGCAAATGTTGTTGCCGATGCACTTAGCCGGAAGAGCTATGCCAACGGACTTCAGTTGACATTTATACCAGCAGAGTTGCGAGCTGAAATAGAACATCTCAACTTGGGTTTTGTCAATAATGTAGTAGAATTGGCTATAGAACCTACATTGGAGCAAGAGATACGTACAGGTCAGTTGGAGGATGAGAAATTAAAGGAGATTGCTGAGCAGGTAGTGGTTGGAAAGGCACCAGGTTTCCGGTTGGATGAGAATGGTACTCTATGGTTTGGAAAAAGAATATGTGTACCTGAAGTGAAAGCTATCCGTGATATGATTCTGCGAGAGGCACATGATTCGGCTTATTCTATACATCCTGGAAGCACCAAGATGTACTTGGACCTCAAAGAGAAGTATTGGTGGTATGGATTGAAACGGGATGTGGCTGAGTATGTGGCCATATGTGATACTTGTCAAAGGGTGAAGGCTGAGCACCAAAGGCCTGCAGGATTGTTGCAACCAATGAAAATACCAGAGTGGAAATGGGAAGAAGTTGGTATGGACTTCATTACTGGATTGCCCCGCACTCAACAAGGATATGATTCGATCTGGGTAATAGTGGATCGACTTACTAAGGTAGCCCACTTCTTGCCAGTCAAAACCACTTATAGTGGTGCAAAGCTAGCGGAGTTGTATATGGAGAGAATAGTATGTCTACATGGGGTTCCAAAGAAGATCGTATCTGACCGAGGAACTCAGTTTACGTCACATTTTTGGCGTAAGGTACACAGTGCTTTGGGAACCAAGTTAAATTTCAGTTCGGCATATCATCCCCAAACTGATGGGCAGACCGAAAGGACCAACCAAATATTGGAAGACATGTTGAGAGCTTGTGCTTTACAGTATGGTACTAGTTGGGATAGGAGTTTGTCATATGCTGAGTTTTCATACAACAACAGTCACCAGAAAAGTCTCAAGATGGCGCCATTCGAAGCTTTATATGGACGAAAGTGTAGAACACCTCTATTCTGGAATCAGACAGGTGAAACCCAAGTGTTTGGACCTGATGTCCTACGCAATGCAGAGGAACAAGTAAGGATGATCAGGGATAATTTGAGAGTAGCACAGTCTAGACAGAAGAGCTATGCTGATATCCGAAGGAGAGAGTTGAGTTTCAAAGAAGGTGACTATGTGTATTTGAAAGTGTCACCAATGAGAAATGCGAGAAGATTCAATATGAAGGGCAAGTTAGCACCGAGATATGTGGAACCTTTCAAGATTCTAGAGAGACGTGGAGAAGTGGCTTATCAATTGGAATTGCCAGAAAGTTTATCAGGTGTGCATGATGTGTTTCATGTTTCACAGTTGAAAAAGTGTTTGCGGGTACCAGAGGAGCAGATTCCCTTGGAGGAGCTTACTGTTAAAGAAGATCTCACGTATGAGGAGTATCCGGTAAAGATTCTTGAAACTGCAGAAAAAGTTACCAGGAGCCGCACTATAAAGATGTGTAGAGTGCAATGGAATCGTTATTCAGAAGATGAGTCTACGTGGGAAAGAGAAGAAGATCTGAGAAAGTCTTATCCACAGCTTTTTGAGTAAGCATCATCCAATCTCGAGGACGAGATTCTCTTAAGGGGGTAGAATTGTGACACCCTAATTTTTGTATTATTTAAGAAAATAGATAAATTTGATTTAAATATGTATTTGTTTGTGCATTCAAATTTAGGGAATAATAAATTTTGTGAAATTAAAAGTAATCATAAGGTTAACAATTTGTTTTGCACTCATGCTGTTGCACTATATGTTTTTGTGATGATTGATTTGAGTCAAATTTCAAAAGATATTTAAAAACATTTGAAAATTTGATTTGAAAAATCAAATTAGAAAAATATAATTTCTTTCCTTTTCCCTCTCTCTTTCCGGCCCGAGCGGCCGTTCGGCCTGCTGCTCTCCAGGCGAGGCGGCCCGCGCGCGCACCTTCCTCCCCCTTCGCTTGCTGGGCCGGCCCGAATCAGCCCAGCAAGCCAACCACCGCCGCGCCCCTTTCCTCTGAGTCGCTGACCACCCGGGCCCACCTGTCGGCGCTCCCATCTCCAACCTCCAGCCGTTCCCCTGACTCCCTCGGTCACGATGGCAACCGCCATGACCGCCCCGCGCCCACCTTCCGCGTCGTGGGAGCGTCCTCCCCGCGCCCTTGCCTCTTCAAAAAGGGAAGCCGAGGCCGACCCCGCATCAGTTGTCGCGTTTCCCCACTCCCTCTCGCGTCGCTGTGCCCGAGAGAACCGCCTCCCGAGGTCTCCAAGCTCCACTGACCGCCCCTCCGCGCGGACAGCCTCCTCCGAGCCGTCTCCGCCCCGTTTTTCCCCGCGGTGAGAACCCTCTCGCTCCCCTCTCTCTCTCGGTGCTCACGGTTCGTCGAACCGTGGACCATGGCCCCCGTACCGTGTACTCCGACGAGCTTTTCTATGGCCGGCCATGGCGGGTGCCCATCGGGCCTACCACCGCCCGCGTTTTGCCCCGGGATGGGTTTGCCATCCTCCCCTCTTTGCTCCGGAGCTTTTATTTTTGAAAATGACGCCCTGTAGCGCCCGGGCGAGCAACGCCGGCGAGCTCCACGCCGCGGTAATGGCGGCGCCGCCGCGTTCACCCCCAGCTCCGGCGGCTGGCTCTCTCTCCCCCCCTTTTTCTTTCTTAACCGTCCATCACTTGATCAACGGCCAGAAATGGCCAATACCCCTTCGCGGGTCTTTTTGCTAAAGAGACCCCCCACTTTCGTGATTTTGAACCCGCAGTCCTCGGTCATTTGAATAAATCCGAATTTTGATTTATTTTAAATCTAAAAATAGTTTGATCTATTTACAGAATTGCCACTGCAGTAAAACGTGTATAAAATCATCGTCTTAGCTCCGATTTGACCCGTTCAACTTGCGTTAGTTTCATAATTTCATAATCTATGCAATAGTGCTACTGTTAGACCTGTTAAGAGCTTTTGAATTTCTCAAATAAATCTAATTAATAGCTAGCTTTTGGAATAGTAAATATCTCGTAACTTGTGCGTCGTAACTTCGTTTTTTGTGCTTTTCGCGTCATTGTGATCGTAGCGAGATGTAGATGATTTTGATAAACATTTTATTCAGATTTATTTATTATTGGTGTACTGTTCTAATAGTAGCTATGTTTTGATTGTATGTCTGCTCCGATTTGCGTGTTGTACTTTGTGTCGTTCGAGTTCAGACGGTGAGGAGTACGTCGGAAATCCGGACGCGTGCGAGGAGCAGCAGGACCAGCAGCAGTTCGTGAACCAAGGCAAGTATAGCATGGGCCTTCCTTGATTCCTATTCATTATATAATCTACTCATTATGCATGTGTCTAATATTGCTCGACTATAAGGACATCCTAGCCATTTATGACTTATATCTCGATACCTATGGGTTTTATTGCATATGGGTAGAATGCTAGTGCTCTATTCAAACATGATCAATACTATGATTAATGGAACAAACGGATAAACATGATGGTAATAATTGAAATATAGGGTGATGGTGCAAATGATGTCGATCATGTTGCCCTAAACTCTCCGTAAGGACTTGTCTATAGGGCAAAAGCTGGGACATACAGTGCAACCGTGAGAGTCATATGGCTCTGACTTTAGCTCAGTAATAGGATCTTTTCTAGCTTGTTAGAGGTTACCCGAAAGGGCGCAAGAGGGGCTTGCCACTTTGGGTATAGAACTGCCTCTGTTCTGATGTGTATAGCCTGCGGGAATTGTGCCATCGAAAGGGGGGTTCTCTATATCTGCCTGCCGAGGAAACCTCGCGGCCCTAACTGGTTAGAAGAGGCCTATGGAAGGCTTCATAGTGTACCCTGCCTGCTCACCTTGGAAGTGTTAGGGGGTCGACGGGCCCCGGGCATACGGGTAACACGACTCACGGGTAAAGATGCACAACCTCTGCAGAGTGTTAAAACTGTTATAACAGCCGTGCTCACAGACACGAGCGGCCCGGAAAACTCACAGAATAAATGGTTACTAGATATGTGGATGAACTATGAAGATGATGATGAGATTACACTGTTGCTTTCTCTTCTTAATTCTAGTAGTGGATCATGTGGGTTAAATGGGAGTTTGAGCATAACTTAATAATGATTAATAATGAAATGTTGATCTACTAAAAGTGCTAACTGCAGTCAACCGTGTCTATCCTTTTTGAGCCTCATGAATCCTCATACTATACTTGCGGAGTACAAATGTACTCACACTTATTGCTATATTGTTTTTGGATAAAAATCCCGGATGGGTAACAGATGACAGTTTCTACGAGGACTTTCCGGAAGATTTCTAGGTTTGGGTCAACCAGTCGTCCTTCCCTGTGGATCAGACACTACGCCTGAGAGTAGCTATTTACTTTTCCGCTTGTTATGTAAGAACTACGTGATGTAATAACGTTATGTATGTACATGGTGATGATACTTTTGTTAATTTGTCAGCTTATGTGTGCGACTATTCCTGGGGCGCACATAAGATGTATGCACTCTATATTGTCCTTTAATTGGAGTGTGACAGATGGGCATGTTGCCTATCACTGAAAGAATAGCATTGTTAAATTCTGGAGTAAATCCAGGAAAATGTCACCCATGTGAAGTTGAGGATTTGAAGAATAGCGCCGTTAGATCCTAGAGTAAATATAGGAAAATGCGATCACCCATGTCAAAGTCGAGGGTTTGAACTGAGTAGGTAGGTTATACCACAAGGAACCCAATCAGTTGAGCTATGCTCAGTTACATGAAAACTTGACTCAACACATATTTTACATTGAAGAAGCACAATAATTTTTTTTGCATCTTCAAGCACTAAATCCATGCTTATCACCTCACGAGTTACAGTAGCAGATTGACAAACTAGACTAGTTTAATGAAAATTTCATCATCCCTTGATGAATGTTCTTAACCCATCACCAAGCAATGTTTCTCTTCACCCACAACTAGTGTTTTGTTTCTTAACCCTGCATGTTCTTAATCCATCTCTAGACTTGTCCATAGATGTCTAGAGAAACTCTCCTCGGCTGCTTGCAGTTCATCTTCAAATCATATCCCTCTTCCTATCCTTTGCACCTGAATATCTATTCTGAAGACCCCCCGGCCCCCCACAACTCATGCAATGGTGAGTTTTGTCACAGATACGCTGTTATCTCTATAGCGGCAAATCATTTTGATCAAAGTAGAGATCCTGATAGTCAGCACCTTAAAAGCTTAAACAACATTTAACTCCACAACAAATGAGAAATCTGCAGGTCTTGTCGGCTTTTTGTCCACCCTTTTGCATCACATTCTCGTTGGTTATGTTACCAGTACACCACAACCAAGTATGAAAAGTTCAAAGGTTTATGTGTCTCGTTCAGAATGCTATGTGATATGTTAAAAGTAGGATCAAGTAGGAAGAATAAATGTGGTCAATTGTTTTCTTGAGAAAAGTATATATGGTTAGTCAATCATCATGCACTAAGAAGAAAATGATGAAAATGTTGTACTTTCACAACATTCTTCTCTCCACTCTATTATAAACATGTTGTAAGGAGGTGCTAAATTCTACAACTAGAACATGTTTTAGAAGCTTTTTTATTGGGCAATCCTACGGTACCTCCCTTACTTACTAGGAAGTAATACCTCATATAAATCTGAGCCATTGATTTTTTAGATGTTTAAATCAATCAATTAATTAATCTAGGAAAAGATAAAAGGTATATTTTTAAATCCCTCTCATCACGCGGGCCTCTTCTATCACACCCGGTTTTAAGGACAAAACCAGACATACACTATATGTGAAATAAAGAAGTCAAATCTCACATATAGCCGCAGATAAGTGTAATATCAAGAGACAAATGCTTAATAAACATAACTCAATAGTATAAAATATACCTTAGAGAGCAACACAGCGGAAAGACAACTTTGAACACCGGGTGTAGACTTCACTCCAGGAACAAACTGATTGGTTGATCACAAACCTAAACTTCTCCTGAGGTGTGGGAAATAGCAAGAGTGAATCCATGTCGAACTCAACAAATATAACATAGGGTTCATGAGGCTCAAAAGTCGACACTGGTTTATTGCGATAGCTTTTATTGAGTCATCTTTTTAGCATTTGAGTAGCAACAAGTTACGTAAGCCCAAATAACCTCATGATCATGTAAACGTGAGTAACGTATAGCAAGAAACAATAATCATTAGTGAGCATCAATATCATCAGTATTATCATTATCATCAATGTTCATCATTTATTCTGTAAGGGTCTAAGGCCACTCGTGACCGTGAGCACGGCTGTTATAACAGTTTTACACTCTGCAGAGGTTGTACACTTTCACTGTGAGTCGTGATTTACCCTTTTGCCCGAGGTGATCAGCCTCTTGACCTACTACCAAGGAAGGTCGGCAGGGTTCACTATGAAGTCTTTCAAAGGTTCGTCTAACAAGTTAAGGCCATTAGATTCACTCGGCAAACAGATGTAGAGCCCCCCTTCCAAATGGCACAATGACGCGCAACCTATACACATAAGGACAGAGGCCGCACTATACCCGATTTGTCAAGCCGTTCTTACGCCATGAAGGTTACCACTAACAAGCTAGAAAATGTGCTCATACTTGACTAAAGCCAGAGCTATATAGCCCTCACAGTTGTACTGTAAGTACCGGATGTTCGCTTACAGATAAGTCCTTAAGGAGAGAAACTAGAGCACCATAAAAATAGCCCAATGCTCTAGCCCTCTTGAGCCATGTTTCTATAAAGCATCTTTTAAATGTTTATTACATATATCATTAGTCAAGTTACAGATCATGGTTATTTATCTTGAGCACTAGCATAAATACTACCCAATGCAATGTTCCACTGGTGTCAAGGTACAAGATACAAAAGCTAGGATATCCTTAGGGGTAACAAGGTAGACACATGCACATGAATTAAGTGTATTAAAGGTGAATAGGAAATAAGGATGATCCCATGCTATACTTGCCTTAAATCAAGATCCTTTCTCTGATCCAAATATTCAAAGAACACTGCTTCTTGTTCACCACATATAGCTCACCGACTAGACAAGATCATAAAGCACCACACAAGCGTCCATTCAATCATACACGAAGCAAACGATAGAAATAAATTAGAACAGTACATCAATAGTAATAAAATAAGATAAAAAGTCTTTAAAACGAATCTACAACTCGCTAGGATCACACAGACGCGAAGATCACGAAAAACGGAGCTAAAACGACGAAGTTATGGATTTACGAAGATTTCCTATAGAAAAATAATTACTTTAATACAAACTTAAAATTAAAATATTACAAACCTACTGTACAGTAGTACTAACATGTAGAGGTCGCAAATACAAACCTAACGCAATTTGAATGGGTCAAATCGGAGTTAAAACGGAGATTCTACGCATGAAATAACATAATGGCAGAACTGTAAATAAGTGAAAACGTATTTCTGAAATTACCGCGATCAAATACGCCTTCAAAAGAAGAAAATGAATTCGGGTTTTACGTTATGGACTGCGGGTTCTATATATAAAAAGTACAGGGACTCTTTAGCAAAATTGCCAACCAAATCAGTAACTTCTAATCCTGGCGGTAGATCTGAGATCCGACAGCTCACAGTGACTGCTGGCGGCGATGGCGGGGAAAAACTGCCGGCGGCGAGCGAACACGGCGGCGCCATGGCCGGAGCACGCAATACCTCGCTTCCGGGCATCATTCAACAAATAGAAAGTACCGGGAGAAAGAGCAGGACACGGCGAGCTCACCTAGTGCAAAATAGAAGCCGAGGGCGAGCCAAGGAAGTCGCGTGGCTCGGAGAGGCGGCGGCTAGGGCTCCCGCTCGCGGTAACCGGTTTCTCGAGCTCCACAGCAGCTTCGAGAGGATGAGATGGATGCGGAGGGGTGCACGGCTCGGCTTATATAGCCCGAATGCGGTTCAAGAAAGGAAAGGAGAGATTTGGAGATGGATTTCGATCGGTGGAACAAGGAAAGAAAATCGGCCGGCGTGGGGAGGAAGAAGATGCTCTGACACGTGGGCCCACGGCGTCAGTGACAAGCAGGGAAAGGCAGGAGGCGCGCGCGC
The DNA here is from genome assembly GCA_038087645.1 of Saccharum hybrid cultivar R570. Classification (NCBI taxonomy): domain Eukaryota; kingdom Viridiplantae; phylum Streptophyta; class Magnoliopsida; order Poales; family Poaceae; genus Saccharum; species Saccharum hybrid cultivar. Next base: position 4,861,210 of record JAQSUU010000357.1, read on the forward strand.
AAGCTGGGCCAGCGGCGGCTTGCTGGGCTCGGCCCAAGCGGGACGCGCGGGGGGGAGGAACGGCCGCGTGCGAGGAAAGGAGACGGGCCGCGTGCGGGAGAAGCGGGCGCGGGCGCTCGGGCTGAGTTGGGCCAAAAAGCCGAATAGAAGAAATGCCCTTTTCTTTTTCCTTTTTGCAATATTTCAAATGGAATTTTGAAATTCTATTTGAGTTTTCAAATAGAGCACACAATACAAAATATTATGTAGCACATGAGTGCACAAGCATGTTCCTACCCTTATATTTGATTTTAAATTAATAAAAATTATTACTTTTCTAAGTTTGTATGCTCACAAAAATAAATAAAAATTTATATTCACCTATTTTTAAATCATGCCAAAATTTTAGGGTGTTACATCTTCCCTTGCCGCACCGTACCCTTCCTATTCCATAGGCCGCCAGGGGAGTGACTTTCCATGGGGGTGCCGAGGGGAATCTTAATATGGTAATCATATTAAATTTTAATACTTTAGTCTATCAATATATTATTGTCCTATAAAAGTGATAAAAAAATTCATAATACCCGATTATATTAAAGTTATACCCTGACCATGTTACGTACTTAATTAGAAAACGTTTTATATGCATGAAAAAGATCGGCAGCTAACACCTTAATTGAGACGTGAACTTTGCTGATCTAAAACATGTTACAGGCTGACACGTTACATAATTAAGTTTGTAGGTTATGCTAACTCGATTGAAACTAAACCAAAAGGAGCTTCTAAAACACATTAAATGTAGCCTCTCATGGACATTGAAACATGCTACATATACATGTATTGTCACATATGTTGAAATTAACAAGCAATATATATGTGTTGTCATGTACGTGGATTTGGAACAAGAACTTACATGTAGTCACCTACATGGATTTTAGGAAGCAGAATTTACATGCATCAAAGAATATAATGGCAATTATGGCTAATCAAACTATGTCATATCCAAAATTGCAAAATAAAAAGATTTATTATATCCAATAGATTATGCATGCATCAATTAGATCTTGAAAAACGATTTTTATGTCTAAAACTTTCCTTCAATATCCTATTCTATAAAATTTTAAATTAAATAAATATATATTTCACATATTGCATTTTAGGAAGTAATAGAAGATTCTAACCATTCGATCTAATTAAAATGGATGGTTCACAGTTATTTGAGGGTACCACAACAAAGCCCAATTGGATATTAGCAATGAGAACTCCATAGCATCCTAGTCCATCAAAGTTATGATATCCTAACTGCCTCGGCTCCTCGTAACATTGTGCTGATGATGAGTACTAATAACGTAAACATTGTATCAACAGCGCTACAAAAAACTACAACTTCAACAGATTCACAGTACAACGATGCACACAGTTTTCAACGATGACATCACATTGGCCTCATAAATCATAACTTCCTCGAAGAATTCTTCTATCTAGAGGTTAGGAAGCAATGTTATAGGGCAGAACATCTATTTTCCATGCCTCCCAACCCTACATGCACACTCTTACAAGTATGCCTAGCTAGTTCCCTCAATAGTAATAGATTCTGTGTTCTAATATATAATTTTCTTTGGGGAGCCTTTCTAGATCTGTGCTCCAACTTATGCATGTACATACTAAATAAGGAGGATGGAGATAATATATTGGGGTTTATAACTTAGACAGTAAGGTGTTGTATATATTTATGATTGGTTTGATGGGTACCGATACTAGTAGTACATTTGTATTAAACACATCGGATCGTATCAGTTGCAGTAAATGTACAAATTGTGAGTGTAGAATTGCATTGCCTAGGTTCAATAAAAGCTAACCTCATGTATGTCTTCTTTTTTAATTTTTAGCACTCACACTTGCAGAAGGACAAAAACTCAAGTTGGTCTTCGAATGCACCAGGATAGGGCTAGACCTGTAGCCCATGGAGGGTGCTTGGAGCCCCATAACACAAGGAATTTTTTTTTGTTCATTACATATATATGAAAGCATGATTATTCCAACTATTTTACATTAAAAGAAGCAGCATTTTTCGTCTTCAGGACTAAATCCATGCTTATCACCTCAAGGGTTACAATAGGGGATTGCCAAACTAGACTAGTTCAGTGAAATCCTCATCCCTTGATGCATGTTCTTTATTAATCAATTGCTAGTCGATGATGCTTCTTTCAGCTGCAACAAAGCCAACAATTACAATGTTTCTTAACCCTGCATGTTCTTAATCCATCGCTAGACTTGTCTCTCTAGATGTTTGGAGAAACCTTGCTTAGCTGCTTGTTGTTCATTTCAAATCCTTCCATCCTTCAAGGACTGAGAATATATTTTGCCGAGATTTCCAATTCACGAAACAGTGAGTTTTGTCACACATGCGCATATTATTTTAATCAAAGCCGAAATCCAGATAGTCATCAGCACCTTAAAGGCTTAAACAACATTTACTAGATAGCTCAGCAAACGAAATAGCTGCAAGGTCTTGTCAGATTTTTGTCGGCCCTCGCGCATTGCACATTCATTAATTATATTACCAATACGCCATGCCCAACTATGATAAGTTCAAAGGTTTTCAGATCTCGTTGATAGTGCAAGGTGATACATTAAGACTAAGATCAAATAGGAAAAGTAAATGTGATCAGTTGTTTTCTTGAGAAATGTATATATGGTTAGTCGATCACACTACCAAGAAAAAACGATTAAAATGTTGAGTGAAAAGTTGAATATAAGTGTTTGGTTGACAACATTATTCTTCTCTCTACTCCGTTATAAACATGTGATACAGTGGTGCTAAATGTCAACCAAGAACTTATATATACTGAAGCCTTTTTGTTCATTACAGTTATTAGCTAACCTGAGTATTATTCGCATCTCAAATGGTTCAAGGTACAACACACTAAGGCTAAAGAAGAATAGTACAAGGAATGAGAAACTAAATATAATCTAGACTAGCTAGTGTTCCATCCTTATTCATCCAAACCAATATCTTAATTATGATAACCTAACTGCATCAGCTCTTCATAAGATTGCACTGATGATGAATAACACAAAGTTATAGGGCCACAGTACGACAGAAAAGCACAACTCTTCAGGCTACAGTGATGCACTGACATTGACCATGGCGCTGCATTGGCATCGCAAATCATAACATTGTTGAACCGTTATTCTGTATAGAGTTTAGGATGCTATTCTATCATGCAGAACTATGGTGGAACATCTATTTCCCACGCCTCCCAACCCTACATGCATGATCTTGAAAGTATATGTGTCTAGCTAGTTCCCTTGATAGTATTGGATTCCTTGTTCTAATATACAATTTTCTTTGGGTGCCTTTCTATATCAGTGCTCCAACTCATGCATATACTGAAGGGTGGATGGAGATAATATATAGGGGGTTTGTAACTAAGATTATATGTGTTGTTCATATTGATGACTAGTTTGATGGATTCCAACTTCCAAGCTATAAATTGTCACTTCACTCAAGATTGGTGTTGCCGCAACTGAAGGAGCACAGAACATGCATAGGAAACCCAAAATCAATGGTTCCCATGCCTCCCAACTCAATAAAAGTATATAGGTAGTTTCATTCATAATAAGGGATTGTGTACATCATCTGGTTCGCTTTATAAGTTTTCTCCTCTCCAATCTTCGTAAAAGAGGCTCTCCATTCGCTCCCAATTATACTTCACTTTAGCTTTGTCGTCCTAAGTCAAACTTCTCTAACCTGATCAGGTTCAATGAACGAATATCTATGACATTAAATTGTTTAATTAAATAATATATGATATATCATGTAGATGGTAATATATTTTTTAAAAAACTTAGTCAAAATTAAAGAAATTTGGCAGCGTCCTACAATGAAGCTAGAAAAGCTATTGTCTGTGGCTTCTCTCTCTCACACACACACACAGATCTAATGTCTTGTTCAATTTCGATGGCACGGCCTTCGATCTAGTCAGTTGCATGTGCAGGTGTGTGGTCCCCTAGCCCTCTTGATGGTGCTTCTCCTCCTTTGCCGGTGGCATCGAGTGTCCTCGAGACTTTGCACCTCCCAGCCAGGGTCCGGGCACAAGTTGCGAATGTGGCTAGGGCCCTGGATGCTCTACTGAGATTGATGGTCAACAGTTCGCTCTAGTGGCCTTGGTGGATTTAGTTGGCCAAATCTATTGATTGGTGGCTGCTTTGGCTGGTTCTCATGTCGGGTACATTTTGTTGCCTTGACAACGGATGTGTGGCATCATTGTGGGTCCTGGTGACCAGTCAATGGTGAACTGGTGATGCATGGAACCAGTGGTGATCTAGCTGCTTGTTGCCCTCTCATATTTTTTTGGCACGCTTGTGGTGTCACTTCCTTCTTTGTAGGCATCATCGCAACCATGTGCCTTTTTTCTCCTCTCTGGCTTGGGTCTCTCTAGGTGAATACCTAGAGCACTGGTTTATCCACTCGTGTAATGGCGCTGTCATGTTGGGAGGATCCCCTCAGATGCGGGAAGTGTGTGCTGCCAACATCGCACGATGTTAGTTTCCCTACACACCGGGGGGCTTTGTGTAGTGCCGTAGTGGCCAAGGTTTAGTATCCAGAGGCTCCAACAACGGTCGGGGTCATACAAACTCTCCTTGCCATGGAGTGGCTGTGTGGCATGTTTTGGTGGCAAATTCTTTGACTTGGTGGTCAGAATTCTTTTAGTAAGTGAAGCTTGATGTTTCACCTAGCCTAGATTTAGCTCAAGCTCCACTTTCTGTTTTCACCCATGGTGGTGAAGCTGGTTCTATTTGGAGCTGACCTCGTAGCAAGCTGGAATTCCATGAACGACTACGTGAGCTCCTTGCTGGGGATTTGGTTATATTCATCTTTATCTTTTGTTTCATATAGGGACACGTCTTTCTTTGTAGCGATGGCTACTTTTTTGTAATAATACTGAAGCTAGATGTACTTTCCATTATATAAAAATTAACTGTACTGTATTGATGACGATATGTTAGATGTGTACCAACGGCCATCACTATATGGCTTTAGTGGTTTCTAGATGCCAGTTGTTTTAAATTGGAGGAGTGCATAATTGCACCAGCTGTCTGTTCTAATTAACTTTGTGTACGAACTTCTTCCTTACACGCTTTGTTATTGGAAACAGTCGTGAAGGTGGCCTTACCCACACACTACTTCAGGTCGAAGTAGTGCTTGTCAAAAAAAATAAAAAAAATAATTCATATCTCAAAGCTACGAGGAATGAAAAATTGTAGCCTTAGCTGCGGTGTCTAAGCATTATTTACAATGCAGTAACCCAATCGTTACCAGCTAACTCTGCGAGCTAATATGGAACCCGGCAGTAGTCTTGTTCACCATTTTGATCGATGCCAGATAGCTATGAGTATACAGTTTCTGAGGCTTGACTAGTTGACTTGCACTACCAAATCCAAGGGCGGAACTAGGACAAAATTTGAGTGGCAACCTACTGCTAATGAACCTCTACAGTTACAGGAAAGAAGGCATGTTTTCTTTGAAAACCCAAAATTTGAGTGGCAGCACGAGCGCGCTCTCCTTGTGCGCTAAGTTTGCCCCTGACCAGATCGAAATCGCCGCCTGGCGCCTGGCTGCAGGACTCTGCAAGTGAGGACATGGCAATACATGGATATCGTGCATCCCTAGTTCCTGTCACGCACTACGTGTATGCCAGGATTACTGGCAACTACAATCCATCTTTGTTCCATGCCTCCCAATCCTATACAGTACTAGCAAGAAAAGTGAGCTGCAATTCTCCCCGTGGTCTGTGTGTGGCGTGCTATTTGCAATGGTGCTACTCCTGCCATTGTGAACGAAGTTGCATTGGCATGTGGTGTTCAAGGGCTCGATCTTGTGCCCCGGCAAGCAGTGCCACACGCAGCTTTAAATAATATACCCACCGTCTTCTCTGGCACGCTCGTGAGCCGGCATCATCGACCGGACCATTATTATTGTACTACGTGATGACCAGACACATTAGTGCAAATTAACAGCGACATACGTAAATAGTGGGAGTGTGCCACAGCCACACGGGCAGCAGGCACATGATATATCAGTGGTAGCACTTTTTTGAAAAGAAAACAATCACATCACATCCTCATGCTCGAGATGAAGAAATCATCTGTATGATACGTTTCTGCTATGATATAAAGATTTGTATATATGGAGTCAATTAGAACTTGAAAACAAATAGGATGTCAACTAGATGCACACTTCGTCATAACTAGCACTGGCACCATGAATTTAGTGCATGTTAAAATTTGGTCTTAATTGAGTTTGTCGAAAAGTAGTTTGTTTGCCTTTGTAATAAAATATATAATGTTGAGTTATAATAAGTTGAATTGTTTCTCTTAAATAGAGATATATGAAACCAAAGACTTCTTTCTGTTAGATAGCGTAGCTAATCCAGTTCAGCTCGCTATACCAACGAGCTAGTGCCACACTAGGGCCAGGTTCATTGGAGCGCACAACAGAACAAGGCATTAGGGCTAACTTTATCCAAAAGACTAGCCTTAAGGAGAGGGTTATCTCATCTTAAATGTTGTGCTCCACCATCTATTTTCAATGTAAGACTAAACCTAACTATCTCCTAGGTCATACATGTACTCAACTCTTCAAATCACATAACCCCTTATGATCTCTAGAAGTCAATATTCCAAGCCTCAGCTAGTGTGTCCAACTCTTCATATCACACACAACAACCTGTGTGACCTACAGGTGTTAACGGACTCCCCCGTCACCATATGACCCCGGCCATGATCGATCTTCTAGGTTTTTGAACTATAGGCTCAGACAACACTTGATAGGGTAGAAGATCTAGAGTATTAAACTAGAAAATTTTCAATCAGAGGGCAGACTTGTGGATATGGGAGCACTGTCACACCCATTTTTAAGGACAAAAATAGGATGCTTAAAAGACTCATGTGCGCCCCAGGAAACAGTCGCACACATAAGTTGACAAATTACAAAGTATCATCACAGTGCTTATTACATAACGAATAAATATTTAAGACATAGTCTTGAACGATAGGTAATAATAACTAATAGTAATTCTTCAGCGGAAACTCCACACAGGGACACAGTTGACTGGTTGACACCAAGACTAGTACTCATTACGATAATCTTCCTCAATATCTTCATCTGTTATGGTGGAATAGCAAGGGTGAGTCCATGTCGAACTCAACAAATATAACACGGGGTTCATGAGGCTCAAAAAGGCTAGACATTGTTTAACTGCGTTTAGCTTTTAATCATATATTAGCAATTGAGTAGCATCAAGATAAACCGCTTCCCATTAAAGAACCAATGATCAATTGTAATAAGGATAATGAATAGCATTAACATGAGCAAATAATAATCAACAATAATTAAGCATGATATAACAGTTATGATCAACTATTCCATAAGAATCCCCAAGGCCGCTCGTATCCGTGAGCACGGCTAGTATACCAGTTTTTAACTCTGCGCAAAGGTGTACACTTTCACTGTGAGTCATGATTTCCAAATGAGTGGGGAGATCAAGCCCAAACACCCGAGAACCATATAAAGCCACTCAAAAGTTCGTCTAACAAGTTAGGGCCATTAGATTCACTCGGCAGGCAGATGTAGAACCCCCCTTCCCTGTGGCACAACAACCGCAGCCTATACACACTAGGCCAGGGGCTCGCACTACACCCAACGTGGCAAGCCTTTCTTACGCCATTTAAGGTAACCACTAACAAGCTAGAAAAGGTCTCTTGATCAACTAAAGCCAGAGCCATATAGCCCTCACAGCTGTACTGTATATCCCGGTTATCACTTATAGATAAGTCCTTATGGAGAGAAACCAGAGCATCAAGATAATACACATGCTCTAGCCCCCTTTTAACAGTAATAAAATCATCTTAATAGTTGATTGCTTAATCCATTAATCAAATTACAAGATCATTGTTCTTAGTTTAAGCACTAGCAGTAGCTATCCATATGCATTCCCAAGGTTGACAAGGAATCAAGATAACAATCACTAAGTTATAATCTCTAAGGTTGTCAAGGTAAGTGTCACACCCATTTTTAAGGACAAAAATAGGATGTATAAAAGACTCATGTGCGCCCCAGGAACCAGTCACACACATAAGTTGACAAATTACAAAGTACCATCACAGTGCTTATTACATAACGAATAAGTATTTAAGACATAGTCTTGAACGATAGATAATAATAACTAGTAATAATCTCCAGCGGAAACTCCACACAGGGACACGGTTGACTGGTTGACATCAAGACTAGTACTCATTCCGATAATCTTCCTCATTATCTTCATCTGTTATGGTGGAAATAGCAAGGGTGAGTCCATGTCGAACTCCACAAATATAACACAGGGTTCATGAGGCTCAAAAAGGCTAGACACTGTTTAACTGCGTTTAGCTTTTTAATCATATATTAGCAATTGAGTAGCATCAAGATAAACCACTTCCCATTAAAGAACCAATGATCAATTGTAATAAGGATAATGAATAGCATTAACAAGAGCATAATAATAACAACAGTAATTAAACATGATATAACAATGGTGATCATCTATCTGTAAATGTTCCAAGGCCGCTCGTATCCGTGAGCACGGCTAGTATACCAGTTTTTAACTCTGCGCAGAGGTGTACACTTTCACTGTAAGTCATGATTTCCAAATGAGTGGGGAGATCAAGCCCAAACACCCGAGAACCATATAAAGCCACTCAAAAGTTCGTCTAACAAGTTAGGGCCATTAGATTTCACTCGGCAGGCAGATGTAGAACCCCCCTTCCCTGTGGCACAACAACCGCAGCCTATACACACTAGGCCAGGGGCTCGCACTACACCCAAAGTGTCAAGCCATTCTTACGCCATTTAAGGTAACCACTAACAAGCTAGAAAAGGTCTCTTGAACAACTAAAGCCAGAGCCATATAGCCCTCACAGCTGTACTGTATGTCCCGGATGATCACGTACAGATAAGTCCTTATGGAGAGAAACCAGAGCATCAAAATAATACACTTGCTCTAGCCCCCTTTTAACAACAATGAAATCATCTTAATAGTTGATTGCTTAATCCATTAATCAAATTACAAGATCATTGTTCTTAGTTTAAGCACTAGCGATAGCTACCCATATGCATACCCAAGATTGACAAGGAATCAAGACATCAAGCACTAAGTTATAATCTCTAAGGTTGTCAAGGTAAGCACATGCATATGTATGATCATTTTGATGAATAGGTAGCAAGGATAGTCCTGTGTTATACTTGCCTTGATCAAAGCTCTCCAAGTGATACTGCTGACTTGGCTCAAAGTAATACTCCGAATCGTCCAAGTACTGCTCACCTTCTATACTCGATCATCAACCAACAACATACATGCATCCAATCAAACATACACGAAGCAAACAAATAGATATAATTAGAACAGTACACCAACAGTAACAAAACAGTAATAAAAGTTTATAAAACTCTTCTACACGTTTCTACGATCACACAGACGCAAAGATCACCAAAATCGGAGTTAAAACGTAAAAGTTATGAATTTTCTAAGATTTCCTATAGATAAATAAATACTTAATTATAAACTCGAAAAATAAATTATCAAAACTAACTGTAAAACTATACTAACATGTAAAGTTCGCAAATACGAACCTAACGCAATTTGAACGGATCAAATCGGAGTTAAAACGAAGATTTTATGACCAAAACAGTTCTAGTGGCAAATCTGTAAATTGCTGAAAACGTATTTTTGATTTAACCGGTTGAAAATACGCCTTCCAAATGTGAAAACGTAATTTCAGCTTTACGTTTTGGACCGCGGGTTGATTCCCAGAAACCCGAGGGTCTCTTTAACAAATTTACCATCTAAAGGGTATCTTCTAATCTCATCCGTTGATCACAAGATGGACGGCTCATGTTCATCTTCAAGTGCACAGTGTTCACCCGATCGTCCCCTCCATGTCCGGCCGTCGGCCGCCATGCCCGCCATGGCCACCTCGCCGGAGTACGTTGGCCCCGCCTACTCCAACCACCATTCACCCCGCTACCAACTCCAATCGGTGGAGAAGCTCCACGCGATCTCATCTACCCGGTAAAGAATAGCTACGGTAGCCCGAACACGACACGCGACGAGAGGAGGGCGGCGGCTCCATGGCCGACCCGACGGTGATCTCCAATACCGCGATAAAATGCACGGGAACTCAAAAGAAACACATAGGAAGGGAGAGGAGGAGCTAACGAACTCACCTAGGCGAAGAATTTGGCCTCCAATCGACCCGAAGGTCTCAACCGCGCCCACCAAAACCCGCCGGCCAAGCTCTAACCCTAGAGCTCTAAAACCCGTGGCAACCCTAGCTTTTTAGTTGAAAAACGGAAACTAGAGGTACCCGGCCATCCTTTTATAGCCTCAAATCGTCGTTTTCGGGTAGGATATCCCAGGTAAGGCGGTGGTTACGATACTCGAGTCCGGCTCGGTCACGACCGGAGGTAGGAGAAAACTGACAGGTGGGGTCCATCGGTCAGCGGCTCAAGAGAGAGGAAGGCGGCTGCTGCGGGCCTGCTGGAGCGGCCGCGCGAGCTGGGCCGACTTGGGCCGCGCGGCTGCTGGCTCTGGCCGGCTGATTCGGCCCGTAGCGCGGAAAAAAAAAATAAAACGGGCCGGTCAAAGTGGCTTTCCAGGCCACCAACAGCAGTAAGCTCTCTCTCTTTTTTTATTTACTTGCTTTCAAAAATATTTAAAATACCTTCTAATCCAAAATAATATAAAATAAAATATAACAAATTCACACCACACAATAAAAATTATATGCAACAGCATGAATGCAACACAAATATATTTTATTATTATTTTAGTTTTGTAATTATTTATTATCTAACTTATTCAAATTTTGTTATCTCAAAATTTGGGTGTTACAAATTCTACCCCCCTTAAAAGAATCTCGTCCTCGAGATTGGATTGCTTACTCAAACAACTGCGGATATGATTTCCTCAATTCATCCTCTCTTTCCCAAGTTGCCTCTGCCTCTGAATACCGATTCCACTGTACTTTGCACATCTTAATAATCCGACTTCGAGTAACTCTCTCAGCCGTTTCTAAAATCTTGATCGGAAACTCTTCATATGTAAGATCTTCCTTAACAGTCAACTCTTCTAAAGGTATCTGCTCCTCAGGCACACGCAAACACTTCTTAAGTTGTGAAACATGGAACACATCATGTACTCCAGATAAATTCTCAGGCAACTCCAATTGGTAAGCAACTTCCCCACGTCTAGCAATAACTTTAAATGGTCCAACATACCTTGGTGCTAGTTTACCTTTCATGTTAAATCTCTTCACACTTCTCATAGGTGACACCTTCAAATAAACATAATCACCTACCTCAAAAACTAGATCTCTTCTTCTATTATCAGCATAACTCTTCTGACGAGACTGTGCCACTCTCAAATTCTCAAGAATCACTCGTACTTGATCTTCTGCGTTTCTAAGAACATCTGTACCAAACACCTGAGATTCACCTGTCTGATCCCAAAACAATGGAGTTCTACACTTTCGTCCATACAAAGCTTCAAACGGTGCCATCTTAAGACTCTGTTGATAACTGTTATTGTAAGAAAATTCTGCATAAGGCAAACTCTTATCCCAACTAGTTCCATATTGCAATGCACAGGCTCTCAACATATCCTCTAATACCTGGTTGGTCCTTTCAGTCTGTCCATCTGTCTGTGGATGATATGCTGTACTAAAGTTCAATTTAGTTCCTAAAGATTCATGCACAGCTTGCCAAAAGTGCGATGTAAACTGCGTACCCCGATCAGACACAATTTTCTTTGGTACTCCATGCAAACATACTATCCTTTCCATATACAAGGTAGCTAATTGTACTCCCGTGTAGTTAGTCTTGACTGAAATAAAATGAGCAACTTTAGTCAACCTATCCACTATCACCCAAATAGAATCATAACCTCTCTGAGTACGCGGTAACCCCACTATAAAGTCCATACCAACTTCCTCCCACTTCCATTCAGGGATCTTCATTGGTTGCAACAATCCAGCAGGTCTCTGATGCTCTGCTTTCACCCTCTGACAAGTATCACACAAAGCCACATACTCAGCCACATCTCGCTTTAGTCCAACCCACCAATATTTCTGTTTAAGATCCAAATACATCTTAGTACTACCAGGATGAATAGAATAAGCTGACTCATGAGCTTCACGAAGAATTGCCTGTCTAATAGCTTGATCCTCAGGTACACACAGCCTCTTTCCAAACCACAAAATTCCATTATCATCCATTCTAAAGCCTGGTGACTTACCAATCACTATATCCTCCGCTATCTTCTTTAGTTTCTCATCCTTCAATTGACCCTTATAGATCTCTTGCTCTAAAGTAGGCTCTATTACTAATTCCATTGCATTAGTAACAATTCCCAAGTTCAAATATTCAAATTCAGCACATAACTCACTAGCCATAGACAATGTTCTTATCTCATTGGCATAACTCTTCCTACTAAGAGCATCAGCTACTACATTAGCCTTACCAGGATGATAGTGTATCTCAATATCATAATCCTTAATCAACTCCAACCATCTGCGTTGCCTCAAATTCAGATCTGCCTGAGTGAAAATATACTTCAAACTCTTATGATCAGTGTATATATCACTCTTATGTCCAATCAAATAATGTCTCCAAATCTTTAAAGCATGAACTACAGCTGCTAATTCCAAATCATGTGTAGGATAATTCAACTCATGCTTTCTTAACTGCCTGGATGCATAAGCCACAACTCTGCCTTCTTGCATAAGAACACATCCCAAACCTTGACGAGAAGCATCACAATAAATAGAAAACTTCTTACTCAAATCTGGCAAAACCAAAACAGGCGCTGTAGTTAACCTCTTTTTCAACTCCTCAAAACTAGCTTGACATTTATCTGACCACACAAACTTGGCATTCTTCTCTAACAGAGATGTCATAGGTTTAGCAAGTTTAGAAAACCCTTCAATGAACCGTCTGTAATATCCAGCTAAACCCAGGAAACTGCGAATCTCACTAACATCAGTAGGTGGTTTCCAATTCAATACATCCTTTACCTTGCCTGGATCCACTGATATACCTCCATTAGAAACAATATGACCAAGAAAAGAAACTTCCTTCAACCAAAACTCACATTTACTTCGCTTCGCATACAGTTTATGCTCTCTAAGCTTCTGCAATACCAACCTCAAATGTTCAGCATGCTCTACCTCTGTCTTGGAAAATACCAGTATATCATCAATAAACACTACCACAAACTTATCCAAGTATTCCATGAACACCTTATTCATCATGTACATAAAGTATGCAGGTGCATTGGTCAATCCAAACGACATAACAGTATACTCATACAATCCATACCTTGTAGTAAAAGCTGTCTTTGGAATATCAGAGGCACGAATCTTCAACTGATGATATCCAGAACGTAAATCAATCTTAGAGAACACACAAGCACCTCTCAACTGATCAAACAAGTCATCAATCCGGGGCAAAGGATACTTATTCTTGATAGTTACTTCATTTAGTGACCGATAATCAACACACATCCTCTGACCTCCATCTTTCTTATCAACAAAAATAACTGGTGCTCCCCAAGGTGATGAACTAGGTCGAATAAAACCTTTTTCTTGTAATTCTTTAATTTGTTTCTTAAGTTCTTCTAATTCATCTACTCCCATCCTATATGGTCGTTTGGCTATAGGTGCAGTTCCAGGTAATAATTCAATAAGAAATTCAATGTCTCGGTCAGGTGGCATACCTGGCAATTCATCAGGGAAGACATCCGGAAATTCCTCAATCACTGAATTCTCCTTAATAGTATCTTCAATCTGATTCACCACCGCGGTTGGTTGCTTCTGCATTGCTACATCCACATTGATTTTATCTCCATTAGGCGCAGTCACAACTACCACTTTCTGCTGACACTGAATCTCTGCCTGATTTTGCATCATCCAGTCCATACCCAATATCACATCAATCCCAGATGTTCTCAACACTATAGGAGTTATCTTAAACTCTACCCCCCTTAATACCATACTAATCGGAAGACAACGATTACTGGTTTGCATGGTACCTCCAGGTGAATTTACTAAGAGAGGTTCTTTCATAGCTAGCATGGGTATACTATGCATTTTAACAAAAATATTGGATATGAATGTATGAGATGCTCCAGAGTCAAAAAGAACAGTTGCGGGAGTGGAATGTACATTGAACGTACCAATCATAACTTCTGGTGCATTATGAGCTGTATCAGAAGACACGTGATTCACCCTTCCAGCACCGGATTGCCTCTGGTTGCTCTTCTGGCTCTGAGGAGTCTGTTGGTTCTGCTTCTCAGGACAATTATAAGACAAATGACCCTCTTTACCACAGACAAAGCATCTAATAGGAGTGCTGGGAGTACTATTCTTTATGGGGGTAGCATTGGGATTTCCAGTGCGAGGAGTCTGTTGCCCAGTCTGCTGATACTGTTGACGCTGTGGATATGATGAACGCTGTTGCGACTGATTGTTTTGCCAATTTTGGGACCACCTCTGATTTGAATTGCGATTCCACTGGCTAACCGGTCCCTGAAACTTCTGATGAAAACCATGCTGAGAATTAGTGCGCTGACGATTGTTACTTCCTGAGCTTTGTACCTTCATCTTCCTCTTTCTATCCATCTCCCTACGCTCATTATCCAGCACAATCGCTTTGTTCACCAGCTCTTGAAAACTAGCATAGTTATTCCCCTTCAGCTGCAAGCGAAGATCATAATATATTCCCTTCAAGAAAAGACGCTGCTTGTCTGCATCTTCCCTAACTTCATTGGGAGCATAGCGAGCCAACTGGGTAAACCTGTCATGATATTCACTCACACTCATCTGTCCCATCCTCAGGTTTCTGAATTCTTCCTGCTTCAGCTCAATTATACCTTCAGGAATATGACGAGCTCGAAAATCTCTAACAAACTCATTCCAAGTGATAGGAGGAGCATTGTCAGGGCGTGCAGCCTGGTACGACTCCCACCAAGTCTGAGCTGTCCCTTGTAACTGACCAGATGCATACAACACCTTTTCCATATCATTGCATTGGGCTATATTCAGCTGTTTCTCCACTGCCCTTACCCAATCATCTGCTTCTAAAGGATCAGCAGCATGAGAAAACACTGGAGGGCGTCCCTTTAAAAATTCTCCACGCTTATCCCTTACTTGAACAGGTGGTGGTCCTCCAACAGGGGAATTGTTCTGCATGTGCTGCATAAACATCTGCATCATCTGGTTCTGGGTTTGCATGAGTTCCTCCATAGTAACGGGTATGTTAGCACCTCCACGACCTCTGCCACGACCTCTGCCTGACATCTGTTTCCAAAAACACAGAGATTGGAATTCAGTACGATCCGAGATGATGTATTCAATAGATAAACAAAATCTGATTTTCTGGGCGAACTCCAATTTCAGCAACTCAATAAAACTGTCATATCTCGAGCTACAAATGTCCAAATCAGATGATCTTTACATGGTTGGAAAGCTTATAAAATTATCTACAACTCGTATTCACAACACTTTTTTTTGATTCTGTCAATAAATTGGTCAAAAACTGAACTTAACAGAAACTGTTCCAGATTTCCAGACTGTGCAGTAACTCCAACTTGAAACAGGTATATCTCTTAACTCATAATAGATATTAAGGTGATTCTTGTGGGATTGGAAAGATATAGAAGTCTAACTATTCCCAGTAAAATTTCTTAAATTTCTCATGAACGGATTTTAAGTTATTTCTAAAACATCCCAGACTGATCCAATAATCAGCAAAGGACAGAACTAACTTAACCTCATATTCAACTAATATATCTTGATCAAACTTAATATTCTTAACCATGGAATTTGTAGGCATGTCTACAAAACTCCAGCACACATTACAAAGATCCAAATCACACATTATCATAATAACAATCCATCAATCACACAATTGTTCACACCACAAACTGACTCTTAAAACAAACCAAACTTAAAATTAACTCACAACTACTATCGTTCCTATTACATAGGGATTTTTCCTATTGCCTAATTAAGCTTCTCATAAATCTTGGGACGACCTAACTCCGCCCTTAATTGGTCAATCTCCTTGTAAGCTTGCTCCTTAAGTTCTTTTTCCTTCAGCAACTCATCCTTCAAATCCACCTCATGGAGAGCCAATTCACGAGCTAATCCCACCGTAGCTTGTAAAGTCAAGGAGGAATCATCTGCAGGCGGCACGGTCCAAATACCCTTGTCATGCAAGAAACAAGGAAAATGCCGAAGTGCACCCTTTAACGTCTTGTCCGAGCGTAGACCATGGTAGTAAACAAATGCATTGAAAGCGACATCCTCCATGCTTGTCTCCACAGTTGCCCGGCTCACTCTGGTAATGAACTTTGACTCCACCTTAGGCTCCTTAGTGGTAAGATCCCTTTTCTTGACCCATAATTCCGTCTTCCAATAGGAATCCATCCATGGATGACTATACTCTGCACTGCGATACTCTAAAGTAGCCTCCCAGTCGTAGTAGTAGTTATCCAAGGTTCTTGTCAACATATCATGGAAGAAAGCATCAGCCTTAGGAACCATGATATGAAACTTCGTAGTCCACCCCATAACTACATCCTCCATAGACGTATCACCAACTCTTGATTCAGCATCGGATAGCTCTTGATCGCCCTCTTCCTTTGGCTCCTGGGGTTTGAAACGGGCAACATATTGTGCAGCTGACAAACGGGGATGAGGAGGCATCTACAAGATTTAGACATAGATTAGATAGAATCAATGTATTTTCGCAATAGAATAAAGTAGAGGAAGCATAAAACTTTAGCAATTAACAAGGTGAAAGACGAAGCATAAATTAAGTGAGGTATGAATGCTATCAACGACCATTCTAACTAGGCTTGCGTCCTACAGTCAACACGGCTCTGATACCAATCTGTCACACCCATTTTTAAGGACAAAAATAGGATGTATAAAAGACTCATGTGCGCCCCAGGAACCAGTCGCACACATAAGTTGACAAATTACAAAGTACCATCACAGTGCTTATTACATAACGAATAATAATTTTTAAGACATAGTCTTGAACGATAGATAATAATAACTAGGAATAATCTCCAGCGGAAACTCCACACAGGGACACGGTTGACTGGTTGACATCAAGACTAGTACTCATTCCGATAATCTTCCTCATTATCTTCATCTGTTATGGTGGAAATAGCAAGGGTGAGTCCATGTCGAACTCCACAAATATAACACAGGGTTCATGAGGCTCAAAAAGGCTAGACACTGTTTAACTGTGTTTAGCTTTTTAATCATATATTAGCAATTGAGTAGCATCAAGATAAACCACTTCCCATTAAAGAACCAATGATCAATTGTAATAAGGATAATGAATAGCATTAACAAGAGCATAATAATAACAACAGTAATTAAACATGATATAACAATGGTGATCATCTATCTGTAAATGTTCCAAGGCCGCTCGTATCCGTGAGCACGGCTAGTATACCAGTTTTTAACTCTGCGCAGAGGTGTACACTTTCACTGTAAGTCATGATTTCCAAATGAGTGGGGAGATCAAGCCCAAACACCCGAGAACCATATAAAGCCACTCAAAAGTTCGTCTAACAAGTTAGGGCCATTAGATTTCACTCGGCAGGCAGATGTAGAACCCCCCTTCCCTGTGGCACAACAACCGCAGCCTATACACACTAGGCCAGGGGCTCGCACTACACCCAAAGTGTCAAGCCATTCTTACGCCATTTAAGGTAACCACTAACAAGCTAGAAAAGGTCTCTTGAACAACTAAAGCCAGAGCCATATAGCCCTCACAGCTGTACTGTATGTCCCGGATGATCACGTACAGATAAGTCCTTATGGAGAGAAACCAGAGCATCAAAATAATACACTTGCTCTAGCCCCCTTTTAACAACAATGAAATCATCTTAATAGTTGATTGCTTAATCCATTAATCAAATTACAAGATCATTGTTCTTAGTTTAAGCACTAGCGATAGCTACCCATATGCATACCCAAGATTGACAAGGAATCAAGACATCAAGCACTAAGTTATAATCTCTAAGGTTGTCAAGGTAAGCACATGCATATGTATGATCATTTTGATGAATAGGTAGCAAGGATAGTCCTGTGTTATACTTGCCTTGATCAAAGCTCTCCAAGTGATACTGCTGACTTGGCTCAAAGTAATACTCCGAATCGTCCAAGTACTGCTCACCTTCTATACTCGATCATCAACCAACAACATACATGCATCCAATCAAACATACACGAAGCAAACAAATAGATATAATTAGAACAGTACACCAACAGTAACAAAACAGTAATAAAAGTTTATAAAACTCTTCTACACGTTTCTACGATCACACAGACACAAAGATCACCAAAATCGGAGTTAAAACGTAAAAGTTATGAATTTTCTAAGATTTCCTATAGATAAATAAATACTTAATTATAAACTCGAAAAATAAATTATCAAAACTAACTGTAAAACTATACTAACATGTAAAGTTCGCAAATACGAACCTAACGCAATTTGAACGGATCAAATCGGAGTTAAAACGAAGATTTTATGACCAAAACAGTTCTAGTGGCAAATCTGTAAATTGCTGAAAACGTATTTTTGATTTAACCGGTTGAAAATACGCCTTCCAAATGTGAAAACGTAATTTCAGCTTTACGTTTTGGACCGCGGGTTGATTCCCAGAAACCCGAGGGTCTCTTTAACAAATTTACCATCTAAAGGGTATCTTCTAATCTCATCCGTTGATCACAAGATGGACGGCTCATGTTCATCTTCAAGTGCACAGTGTTCACCCGATCGTCCCCTCCATGTCCGGCCGTCGGCCGCCATGCCCGCCATGGCCACCTCGCCGGAGTACGTTGGCCCCGCCTACTCCAACCACCATTCACCCCGCTACCAACTCCAATCGGTGGAGAAGCTCCACGCGATCTCATCTACCCGGTAAAGAATAGCTACGGTAGCCCGAACACGACACGCGACGAGAGGAGGGCGGCGGCTCCATGGCCGACCCGACGGTGATCTCCAATACCGCGATAAAATGCACGGGAACTCAAAAGAAACACATAGGAAGGGAGAGGAGGAGCTAACGAACTCACCTAGGCGAAGAATTTGGCCTCCAATCGACCCGAAGGTCTCAACCGCGCCCACCAAAACCCGCCGGCCAAGCTCTAACCCTAGAGCTCTAAAACCCGTGGCAACCCTAGCTTTTTAGTTGAAAAACGGAAACTAGAGGTACCCGGCCATCCTTTTATAGCCTCAAATCGTCGTTTTCGGGTAGGATATCCCAGGTAAGGCGGTGGTTACGATACTCGAGTCCGGCTCGGTCACGACCGGAGGTAGGAGAAAACTGACAGGTGGGGTCCATCGGTCAGCGGCTCAAGAGAGAGGAAGGCGGCTGCTGCGGGCCTGCTGGAGCGGCCGCGCGAGCTGGGCCGACTTGGGCCGCGCGGCTGCTGGCTCTGGCCGGCTGATTCGGCCCGTAGCGCGGAAAAAAAAAATAAAACGGGCCGGTCAAAGTGGCTTTCCAGGCCACCAACAGCAGTAAGCTCTCTCTCTTTTTTTTATTTACTTGCTTTCAAAAATATTTAAAATACCTTCTAATCCAAAATAATATAAAATAAAATATAACAAATTCACACCACACAATAAAAATTATATGCAACAGCATGAATGCAACACAAATATAATTTATTATTATTTTAGTTTTGTAATTATTTATTATCTAACTTATTCAAATTTTGTTATCTCAAAATTTGGGTGTTACAGTAAGCACATGCATATGTATGACAATTCAATGCATAGGTAACAAGGATAGTCCTGTGTTATACTTGCCTTGATCAAAGCTTTCCAAGTGATACTGCTGACTTGGCTCAAAGTAATACTCCGAATCGTCCAGATACTGCTCACCTTCTATACTCGATCATCAATCAACAACACACATGCATCCAATCAAACAAACACGAAGCAAACAAAGAGATACAATTAGAACAGTACACCAACAGTAGCAAAATAGTAATAAAAGTTTATAAAACTCTTCTACACGTTTCTACGATCACACAGATGCAAAGATCACCAAATTCGGAGTTAAAACGTGAAAGTTATGAATTTTCTAAGATTTCCTATAGATAAATAAATACTTAATTATAAACTCGAAAAATAAATTATCAAAACTAACTGTACAACTACACTAACATGTAGAGCTCGCAAATACGAACCTAACGCAACTTGAACGGATCAAATCGGAGTTAAAATGAAGATTTTATGACCAAAACAATTCTAGTGGCAAAACTGTAATTATCTGAAAACGTATTTTTGACTTAACCGGGAGAGAATACGCTTTCCAAACACGAAAACGTACTTTCAGTTTTACGCTACGGACCGCGGGTTGATTACTAAAAAGCTGAGGGTCTCTTTAACAAATTTACCCCGCGAAGGGGTAAGTTCTAATCTGGGTCGTTGATTAAAAACGAACGGCCCTCAATCACCCGTAGCTCTACAGTGGAAGGCCCGGCCTCCACCTTCAAGTCCGGCCGCCGTCCACCATTACCACCATGCCCACCTCGCCGGAGAAGTTCCGTCTCCCCCTTTTCCGACCTCTACTTGACCCGCCACCAACTCAATCGAAAGAGAAACTTCCCCCGAACTCGTCTACCTAGTTTAGGAAGACTGCTATAGCGCGGAAACGGGACGCGGCTAGGTTAGGGCGGCGGCGCCATTGCCGGTGCACCCGAGCTCACCAAAACCGCAATTCAAAACGTCTCAACACCAAAGAAGGGCATGGGAAGAAAAAGGAGGAGATTTGCAGGCTTACCAACGCGAAAGCACTCCTCCCCAACGTCCGTCGTACTCAACCGAACCCAACCCTAGAACTCGACGTTTTGCGGTGGAACTCACAATTTTAGATGAAAAACGGAAACTAGAGGACCTAGGCGTCCTATTTATAGCTTCAATCGCTGATTTTGGTTAACATACCCGGATTACAAGATTCGGTTGCCGTTCGACTACGGTTCGTGACCGGCTCGGTTACGTGAGCTTGGAGGAGCATCCGACAGCCGGGTCCCACTTGCCAGCGAAACAAGGAGGGAGGGAAGGCGCTGCCGCTGGCTCGGGCTGGCTCGGCCGCGACGATGCTGAACGGCCCACGCGGGCAGGCGCGGAGAAGATGCAAGCCTCGGCCCGATGGCCCAAGGGAGAGGGAGAGAAGGCAGGTCGGCCCGGTTGCACAGGTAAGCTGTTTTATATTTTTTTTTTCTTTCATTTATTCACTTCTATATATATATTTTCCAAAACCAAATCAATTAAAATAAAACAAATATAACCACACCACAAAATAAAATAAATGCAACAGCATGAATGCATCACCAAATAGTTTTTTAAAATTTTAATTTGCCATTAATTGTTATCTAAACTATTTGAAATTCATTATTCCTAAAGTTTAGAATTTTTGGGTGTTACAAATTCTACCCCCCTTAAAAGAATCTCGTCCTCGAGATTGAACTGCTTACTCAAACAACTGCGGATATGATTTCCTCAATTCATCCTCTCTTTTCCAAGTTGCCTCTGCCTCTGAATATCGATTCCACTGCACCTTGCACATTTTAATAACCCGACTTCGAGTAACTCTCTCAGCAGTCTCTAAAATCTTAATCGGAAACTCTTTATATGTAAGATCCTCCTTAACAGTCAATTCTTCTAAAGGTATCTGCTCCTCAGACACACGCAAACACTTCTTAAGTTGTGAAACATGAAACACATCATGTACTCCAGATAAATTCTCAGGCAACTCTAATTGATAAGCAACTTCCCCACGTCTAGTAATAACTTTAAATGGTCCAACATACCTTGGTGCTAGTTTACCTTTCATGTTAAACCTCTTCATACTTTTCATAGGTGACACCTTCAAATAGACATAATCACCTACCTCAAAAACTAAATCTCTTCTTCTATTGTCAGCATAACTCTTCTGACGAGACTGTGCTACTCTCAAATTCTCACGAATCACTCGCACTTGATCTTCTGCATTTCTAAGAACATCTGTACCAAACACTTGAGATTCACCTGTCTGATCCCAAAACAATGGAGTTCTACACTTACGTCCATACAAAGCTTCAAACGGTGCCATCTTAAGACTCTGTTGATAACTGTTATTGTAAGAGAATTCTGCATAAGGCAAACTCTTATCCCAACTAGTTCCATATTGCAATGCACAAGCTCTCAACATATCCTCTAATACCTGGTTGGTCCTTTCAGTCTGTCCATCTGTCTGTGGATGATATGCTGTACTAAAATTCAATTTTGTTCCCAATGATTCATGCACAGCTTTCCAAAAATGCGACGTAAACTGCGATCCTCGATCAGATACAATCTTCTTTGGAACTCCATGCAAACATACTATCCTCTCCATATACAACTCTGCCAATTTTGGTCCATGGTAAGTAGTCTTAACTGGTATATAATGAGCAACTTTGGTTAACCGATCCACTATCACCCAAATAGAATCATAACCTCTCTGAGTACGCGGTAACCCTACTATAAAATCCATACCAACTTCCTCCCACTTCCATTCAGGAATCTTCATTGGTTGCAACAATCCAGCAGGTCTCTGATGCTCTGCTTTCACCCTCTGACAAGTGTCACACAATGCCACATACTCAGCCACATCTCGCTTTAATCCAACCCACCAATATTTCTGTTTCAGATCCAAATACATCTTAGTACTACCAGGATGAATAGAATAAGCTGACTCATGAGCTTCGCGAAGAATTGCCTGTCTAACAGTTTGATCCTCAGGTACACACAGCCTCTTTCCAAACCACAAAATTCCATT
This sequence comes from Saccharum hybrid cultivar R570, assembly GCA_038087645.1. Lineage (NCBI taxonomy): Eukaryota > Viridiplantae > Streptophyta > Magnoliopsida > Poales > Poaceae > Saccharum > Saccharum hybrid cultivar. The sequence goes on from JAQSUU010000357.1 coordinate 4,884,117, forward strand.
ATCATCCATTCGAAAGCCTGGTGACTTATCAATCACTATATCTTCCGCTATCTTCTTTAGTTTCTCATCCTTCAACTGACCCTTGTAGATTTCTTGCTCTAAGGTAGGCTCTATCACTAATTCCATTGTATTAGTAACAATGCCCAAATTCAAATATTCAAATTCAGCACATAACTCACTAGTCATAGACAACGTCCGTATCTCATTGGTATAACTTTTCCTACTAAGAACATCAGCTACTACATTAGCCTTACCAGGATGATAGTGTATCTCAATATCATAATCCTTAATCAACTCTAACCATCTGCGTTGCCTCAAATTCAGATCTGACTGAGTGAAAATATACTTCAAACTCTTATGATCAGTGTATATATCACTCTTATGTCCAATCAAATAATGTCTCCAAATCTTTAAAGCATGAACTACAGCTGCTAACTCCAAATCATGTGTAGGATAATTCAACTCATGCTTTCTCAACTGCCTAGATGCATAAGCCACAACTCTGCCTTCTTGCATAAGAACACATCCCAAACCTTGACGAGAAGCATCACAATAAATAGAAAACTTCTTACTCAAATCTGGCAAAACCAAAACAGGCGCTGTAGTCAACCTCTTCTTCAATTCCTCAAAACTAGCTTGACATTTATCTGACCACACAAACTTGGCATTCTTCTCTAACAGAGATGTCATAGGTTTAGCAAGTTTAGAAAACCCTTCAATGAACCGTCTGTAATATCCAGCTAATCCCAAGAAACTACGAATCTCGCTAACATCAATAGGTGGTTTCCACTTTAATACATCCTTTACTTTACCTGGATCCACTGATACCCCTCCATTAGAAATAATATGACCAAGGAAAGAAACTTCCTTCAACCAAAACTCACATTTACTTCGCTTCGCATACAGTTTATGCTCTCTAAGCTTCTGTAATACCAACCTTAAATGTTCAGCATGCTCTACCTCTATCTTGGAAAATACCAGTATATCATCAATAAACACTACCACAAACTTATCTAAATATTCCATGAACACCTTATTCATCATGTACATAAAGTATGCAGGTGCATTGGTCAATCCAAATGACATAACAGTATACTCATACAATCCATACCTTGTAGTAAAAGCTGTCTTTGGAATATCAGAAGCACGAATCTTCAACTGATGATAACCAGAACGTAAATCAATCTTAGAGAACACACAAGCACCTCTCAACTGATCAAACAAGTCATCAATCCTGGGCAAAGGGTACTTATTCTTGATAGTTACCTCATTTAGTGACCGGTAATCAACACACATCCTCTGACCGCCACCTTTCTTATCAATAAAAATAACTGGTGCTCCTCAAGGTGATGAACTAGGTCGAATAAAACCTTTATCTTGTAATTCTTTAATTTATTTCTTAAGTTCTTCTAATTCATCTACTCCCATCCTATATGGTCGTTTGGCTATAGGTGTAGTTCCAGGAAGTAATTCAATAAGAAATTCAATGTCTCTGTCAGGTGGCATACCTGGCAATTCATCAGGGAAGACATCCGGAAATTCCTCAATCACTGAATTCTCCTTAATAGTATCTTCAAGCTGATTCACCACAGCGGTTGGTTGCTTCTGCACTGCTACATCCACATTGATTTTATCTCCATTAGGTGCAGTCACAACTACCACTTTCTGCTGACACTGAATCTCTACCTGATTTTGCTTCATCCAGTCCATACCCAATATCACATCAATACCAGATGTCCTCAACACTATAGGAGTTATCTTAAACTCTACCCCCCTTAATACCATACTAATTGGAAGACAACGATTACTGGTTTGCATGGTACCTCCAGGTGAATTTACTAAGAGAAGTTCTTTCATAGCTAGCATGGGTATACTATGCATTTTAACAAAAATGTTGGATATGAATGTATGAGATGCTCCAGAGTCAAAAAGAACAGTTGCGGGAGTGGAATGTACATTGAACGTACCAATCATAACTTCTGGTGCATCATGAGCTGTATCAGAAGACACGTGATTCACCCTTCCAGTACCAGATTGCCTCTGGTTGCTCTTCTGGCTCTGAGGAGTCTGCTGGTTCTGCTTCTCAGGACAATGGTAAGACATATGCCCCTCTTTACCACAGACAAAACATCTAGTAGGCGTGCTGAGAGCACTATTCTTCATGGGGGTAACATTGGAATTTCCAGTGCGAGGAGTCTGTTGCCCAGTCTGTTGATACTGTTGACGCTGTGGATATGATGAACGCTGTTGTGACTGATTACTTTGCCAATTCTGGGACCACCCCTGATTTGGATTGCGATTCCATTGACTAACCGGTCCCTGAAACTTCTGATGAAAACCATGCTGAGAATTAGTGCGCTGACGGTTGTTGCTTCCTGAGCTTTGTACCTTCATCTTCCTCTTCCTGTCCATCTCTCTGCGCTCATTATCAAGCACAATAGCTTTATTTACCAGTTCTTGAAAACTAGCATAGTTGTTCCCCTTCAACTGCAAGCGAAGATCATAATAAATTCCCTTCAAGAAAAGACGCTACCTGTCTGCATCTTCCCTCACTTCATTAGGAGCATAGCGAGCCAACTGGGTGAACCTGTCATGATATTCACTAACGCTCATCTGTCCCATCCTAAGGTTTCTGAATTCTTCCCGCTTCAGCTCAATTATACCTTCAGGAATATGACGAGCTTGAAAATCTCTAACAAACTCATTCCAAGTGATAGGAGGAGCATTGTCAGGGCGTGCAGCTTGATACGACTCCCATCAAGTCTGAGCTGTCCCCTGTAACTGACCAGATGCATATAACACCTTCTCCATATCATTGCATTGGGCTATATTCAGCTGTTTCTCCACTGCCCTCACCCAATCATCTGCCTCTAAAGGATCAGCAGCATGAGAAAACACTGGAGGGCGTCCCTTCAAAAATTCCCCACGCTTATCCCTCACTTGCACAGGCGGTGGTCCTCCTGCAGGGGGATTGTTCTGCATGTGCTGCATAAACATCTGCATCATCTGGTTCTGAGTTTGCATGAGTTCTTCCATAGTAATGGGTGGGTTAGCACCTCCACGACCTTTGCCACGTCCTCTGCCTGACATCTGTTTCCAAAAACACAGAAGATGAAATTCAGTACAATCCGAGATAATGTATTCAATAGATAAACAAAATCTGATTTTTCTGGGCGAACTCTAATTTCAGCAACTCAGTAAAACTGTCATATCTCGAGCTACAGACGTCCAATTCAGATGATCTTTACATGTTTGGAAAGCTTACAAAATTATCTACAACTTTTATTCACAACACTTTTTCTGATTCTGTCAATAAATTGGCCAAAAACTGAACTTAACCGAAACTGTTTCAGAATTCCAGACTGTGCAGTAACTCCAACTTGGAACAGGTATATCTCTTAGCTCATAATAGATATTAAAGTGATTCTTCTGGGGTTGGAAAGATATAGAAGTCTAATTATTCCCAGTAAAATTTCTTAAATTTCTCATGAACGGATTTTAAGTTATTTCTAAAACATCCCAGACTGATCCAAAAATCAGCAAAGGACAGAACTAAGTTAACCTCATATTCAACTAATATATTTTGATCAAACTTAATATTCTTAACCATGGAACTTGTAGGCATGTCTACAAAACTCCAGCAAACATTACAAAGATCCAAATCACACATTATCATAATAACAATCCATCAATCACACAATTGTTCACACCATAAACTGACTCTTAAAACAATCCAAACTTAAAATTAACTCGCAACTACTATCGTTCCTATTACATAGGGATTTTTCCTATTTCCTAATTAAGCTTCTCATAAATCTTGGGATGACCTAACTCCGCCCTTAATTGGTCAATCTCCTTATAAGCTTGCTCCTTAAGTTCTTTTTCCTTCAGCAACTCATCCTTCAAATCCACCTCATGGAGAGCCAATTCACGAGCTAATCCCACCGTAGCTTGTAAAGTCAAGGAGGAATCATCTGCAAGCGGCACGGTCCAAATACCCTTGTCATGTAAGAAACAAGGAAAATGCCGGAGTGCACCCTTTAACGTCTTGTCCGAGCGTAGACCATGGTAGTAAACAAATGCATTGAAAGCAACATCCTCCATGCTTGTCTCCACGGTTGTCCGGCTCACTCTGGTAATGAACTTTGACTCCACCTTAGGTTCCTTAGTGGTAGGATCCCTTTTCTTAACCCATAACTCCGTTTCCCAATAGGAATCCATCCATGGATGACTATACTCTGCACTGCGATACTCCAACGTAGCTTCCCAGTCGTAGTAGTAGTTGTCCAAGGTTCTTGTCAACATGTCATGGAAGAAAGCATCAGCTTTAGGAACCATGATATGAAGCTTCGTAGTCCACCCCATAACTACATTCTCCATTGGTGTATCACCAACTCTTGATTCAGCATCAGATAGCTCTTGATCACCATCTTCATACGGCTCCTGAGGTTTGAAACGGGCAACGTACTGTGCAGCTGACAGACGGGGATAAGGAGGCATCTACAAGATTTAGACATAGATTAGATAGAATCAATGTATTTTCGCAATAGAATAAAGTAGAGGAAGCATAAAACTTTAGTAATTAACAAGGTGAAAAGAGGAAGCATGAATTAAGTGAAGTATGGATGCTATTAACGACCATTCTAACTAGGCTCGCGTCCTACAGTACGGCTCTGATACCAATCTGTCACACCCATTTTTAAGGACAAAAATAGGATGCATAAAAGACTCATGTGCGCCCTAGGAAACAGTCGCACACATAAGTTGACAAATTACAAAGTATCATCATAGTGCTTATTACATAACGAATAAATATTTAAGACATAGTCTTGAACGATAGGTAATAATAACTAATAGTAATTCTTCAGCGGAAACTCCACACAGGGACACGGTTGACTGGTTGACACCAAGACTAGTACTCATTACGATAATCTTCCTCAATATCTTCATCTGTTATGGTGGAATAGCAAGGGTGAGTCCATGTCGAACTCAACAAATATAACACAGGGTTCATGAGGCTCAAAAAGGCTAGACATTGTTTAACTGCGTTTAGCTTTTAATCATATATTAGCAATTGAGTAGCATCAAGATAAACCGCTTCCCATTAAAGAACCAATGATCAATTGTAATAAGGATAATGAATAGCATTAACATGAGCAAATAATAATCAACAATAATTAAGCATGATATAACAGTTATGATCAACTATTCCATAAGAATCCCCAAGGCCGCTCGTATCCGTGAGCACGGCTAGTATACCAGTTTTTAACTCTGCGCAGAGGTGTACACTTTCACTGTGAGTCATGATTTCCAAATGAGTGGGGAGATCAAGCCCAAACACCCGAGAACCATATAAAGCCACTCAAAAGTTCGTCTAACAAGTTAGGGCCATTAGATTCACTCGGCAGGCAGATGTAGAACCCCCCTTCCCTGTGGCACAACAACCGCAGCCTATACACACTAGGCCAGGGGCTCGCACTACACCCAACGTGGCAAGCCTTTCTTACGCCATTTAAGGTAACCACTAACAAGCTAGAAAAGGTCTCTTGATCAACTAAAGCCAGAGCCATATAGCCCTCACAGCTGTACTGTATATCCCGGTTATCACTTATAGATAAGTCCTTATGGAGAGAAACCAGAGCATCAAGATAATACACATGCTCTAGCCCCCTTTTAACAGTAATAAAATCATCTTAATAGTTGATTGCTTAATCCATTAATCAAATTACAAGATCATTGTTCTTAGTTTAAGCACTAGCAGTAGCTATCCATATGCATTCCCAAGGTTGACAAGGAATCAAGATAACAATCACTAAGTTATAATCTCTAAGGTTGTCAAGGTAAGCACATGCATATGTATGACAATTCAATGTATAGGTAACAAGGATAGTCCTGTGTTATACTTGCCTTGATCAAAGCTTTCCAAGTGATACTGCTGACTTGGCTCAAAGTAATACTCCGAATCGTCCAGATACTGCTCACCTTCTATACTCGATCATCAATCAACAACACACATGCATCCAATCAAACAAACACGAAGCAAACAAAGAGATACAATTAGAACAGTACACCAACAGTAGCAAAACAGTAATAAAAGTTTATAAAACTCTTCTACATGTTTCTACGATCACACAGACGCAAAGATCACCAAATTCGGAGTTAAAACGTGAAAGTTATGATTTTTCTAAGATTTCCTATAGATAAATAAATACTTAATTATAAACTCGAAAAATAAATTATCAAAACTAACTGTACAACTGCACTAACATGTAGAGCTCGCAAATACGAACCTAACGCAACTTGAACGGATCAAATCGGAGTTAAAATGAAGATTTTATGACCAAAACAATTCTAGTGGCAAAACTGTAATTATCTGAAAACGTATTTTTGACTTAACCGGGAGAGAATACGCTTTCCAAACACGAAAACGTACTTTCAGTTTTACGCTACGGACCGCGGGTTGATTACTAAAAAGCTGAGGGTCTCTTTAACAAATTTACCCCGCGAAGGGGTAAGTTCTAATCTGGGTCGTTGATTCAAAAACGAACGGCCCTCAATCACCCGCAGCTCTACAGTGGAAGGCCCGGCCTCCACCTTCAAGTCCGGCCGCCGTCCACCATTACCACCATGCCCACCTCGCCGGAGAAGTTCCGTCTCCCCCTTTTCCGACCTCTACTTGACCCGCCACCAACTCAATCGAAAGAGAAACTTCCCCCGAACTCGTCTACCTAGTTTAGGAAGACTGCTATAGCGCGGAAACAGGACGCGGCTAGGTTAGGGCGGCGACGCCATTGCCGGTGCACCCGAGCTCACCAAAACCGCACTTCAAAACGTCTCAACACCAAAGAAGGGCACGGGAAGAAAAAGGAGGAGATTTGCAGGCTTACCAACGCGAAAGCACTCCTCCCCAACGTCCGTCGTACTCAACCGAACCCAACCCTAGAACTCGACGTTTTGCGGTGGAACTCACAATTTTAGATGAAAAACGGAAACTAGAGGACCTAGGCGTCCTATTTATAGCCTCAATCGCTGATTTTGGTTAACATACCCGGATTACAAGATTCGGTTGCCGTTCGACTACGGTTCGTGACCGGCTCGGTTACGTGAGCTTGGAGGAGCATCCGACAGCCGGGTCCCACTTGCCAGCGAAACAAGGAGGGAGGGAAGGCGCTGCCGCTGGCTCGGGCTGGCTCGGCCGCGACGATGCTGAACGGCCCACGCGGGCAGGCGCGGAGAAGATGCAAGCCTCGGCCCGATGGCCCAAGGGAGAGGGAGAGAAGGCAGGTCGGCCCGGTTGCACAGGTAAGCTGTTTTATTTTTTTTTCTTTCTTTCATTTATTCACTTCTATATATATATTTTTCAAAACCAAATCAATTAAAATAAAACAAATATAACCACACCACAAAATAAAATAAATGCAACAGCATGAATGCATCACCAAATAGTTTTTTAAAATTTTAATTTGCCATTAATTATTATCTAAACTATTTGAAATTCATTATTCCTAAAGTTTAGAATTTTTGGGTGTTACAAGCACAACTGCAACAACCTAGCGGTGGCACAGTGGGTACACCCAAGCTCACAGAGTTGAAGATAGAGCATCCATGCACGACCTCATGAGCCTTGACAACAATGATCGCCATCGATGGCTAGTGCAGCAGGTCCACCAGGTTGCAGATTCTTATCCTGACCGGCAGAGTTCCTCTAACACAGTTGTATCATATGAAGATCTAGAGCTTTTTATTTCCGATGTCTCCCAATCATATACGGTCTTGCAAGTATGCCTAGCTATAGTTCACTCTAATGCAAAAGGATTATTCTGTCTCTCTTCTCTGCACCAACAACACACTTATATACCACGCGACGATGTGGATCCATGAAAAGAACCCCCCACACTCGAAGGGTAGGTGATGTATTGATAAAGAATTAATCATATATGGCCAATCATACTATTTTTTGTGTGCACCTATATTACCTGGGTAGGGTGCAAACATATCAGATATGGGTGGATATAGTGTAGATAGATTTTTTTTAGGAGTCGGACATGCATGCTTAGTTTTTTGTTACAAATATCCATATTATATATATCCAACTTTAATTTGAGTATTCAGAATCAGGTAAGGTACGGATGAAGAGGGGACGCAATCAAAATGTATTGATATATTACATGCATGTCTACTTCCTTCAAGAATAACTCAACTATATGCTACTTAGGACTATCTATATTGATTGGAAGTATGAATGTACAAACGTTCCTGCCCATCACTCGAAACCATCTATATTGATTAGAACATTTTCGTAACGCTTAGCAATTTAGAAGGTGCCCTAATTTCCTTGGGCCAAACCACCAAGAAAATGATTTTTGAGAGACAGGCACCAAAGAAATTGAATTTCTTAGCCACTTATCCATTTTGTTGGTGGTTTGTAGCCGCCAAAGTAATTCCAGATCCTAGTAGTCATCCCATGCCTCCCAACCCTAAGCAGATGTAGTCATAATGCAAGTTTAGCTTAATAGTGAACTCCCATATCCCCTATATTTTGCTTTTTATATGGGTTCCCACTCTAGCACTAATAATAAAGTCTTTGGTGCTAAAGCAAAGTTAGGCAGTGTCTGTGTCATCAATAAGTAACTCGGTTCATCTTGCTACCGGTGCTACTCACACGCATTAGTAGCAGTAATATAGAGGAACTTTTACTTGTCGAGATTCTACTTCTAGGCACTGTCATTATAGGGAAGTGTGAAGAATACAAGGAGCTGGTTCTTGCATGCCATTTGCTAGAGTCTCACAGTCAATTATTGTTGACCTGTCATGAGGTTTAATTTTATTTATCATGTGTCATGTGCTACATTATGCAGATACGCCAGGCAGGTGTCAGACTTAGGACACGTTTGGCACAGCTCCGAAGGGCTCCGGCTCCCTGCGTATGATACTGTGCAACACTGTGCGTGACTGTAGTGGCTGGGAAACGGCTCCAGCTCTGCCCCAACACAAGGAAGGAGCAGACAGAGCTGCAGTTTGGGTGCTCTGGCCAGGGCGATCCGCCACAGTGCTATAGTAGCGGAGCCAGAGCCGGTCGGAGCTACACCAAACAATGCCTTATACTCGGTTATTCATGACATATTGATAGCTAGGTGGACAAAATAAAGGCAATACTCCAATTCATTTTTTTAGCTCATTCACAGCTTGATGCCCTTTATATTATGCAAGACTCTAATAATGGCACTGTTATACAATAGAACTTATTAGACTTCCATCTGCATTTGCCTATGACGAATTACTGAACTCCAATGTTTATGTTGTCATTTGTGAATTTTTATGCAATGGGTATGAGATTATCTTGTGTTTGTCTAGTACTCTACAACTTTAATGTGTCTTATTATTTATTTAATTAAAAATATTAAAAACATATTCATGTATCGAGTTTTTTTTGGGAAAAAATGATGTATCCCTGTATTGTATATATTCTTTCCGATGCTGATACATGTATTTGTGTCTGTACTGCATATATAGGTCATTTGTGTGTGTAATAATCCTTGCAGGTTATTGCTGCATTCATGTAATAAGGGAGGGGTGACACTTCTTATATATAAAAGTAAGAATCAAAATCTTCTTTCTTAACTTCCTGCAAACAGATATTGTTACGGGCAGCCTCTCAAATTTGTCTTCAACAGAGTTCCACAGTTTCCAGCATTTTAACCCTCTAACGGTCCAGGATATTAACTTCCAAGATCTAAAAGATGAAGTATGATTGCATTCATGTAATAAGGGAGTCGTGATACTTCTTCTGAGCCTGAAACTGAGATTATTTTAAAAGCATAATTATTTTAATACCAACAGCCTGATGTTTTTTTTTTCTCGAGTATGCAAAAGATTTGTGTATTTTTTAAATTAAGATAGAAAAGTTTAAACATACAAACTTCGCGCTTCAAGTGAGCATCCTAAGAGGTCTAGAAGGAGCAGCCTAAGGCTGGACCGTCCTAGTATATACTGATACAAGGTAATGTATTAGTTAGAAGCTAGACAACCAGAGACACGCGGCGCTTCTACTTAAGAAACGGCCTTCCGTCGTCGCTACTTCTTGTTAGTTGCTCCCCCGGTGCCTGAGAAGAGGGCAGCCAACACTTTGACATTGGAACCAGTCATGTCCGCCTCGAAGAGCTCCTCGTAAGCCTTCTTTCTGGACGCGGTCGGCATGCAAAGTCCTGTGGTCAGCCCCAAGGGCTGCATGATGACCAACAACCTGATGTTAACACGAGCTCTTATTCGGACGGAGCAGTGGTTTTCTGAATTTCTAGAGACATCTGATACTTTTGCACTGATATCCGACAGAAGTCCATAGCATCTGTTTTCCATGCCTCCCAACCCTATACAGTCTTAGCTTGCAAGTACACCTGCTGACCTGCTGGCTATTCTCTCGAAAGCAAGGGATTTTGTGTCTCTTCTAGCTGGTTTTCTTTGTCTTGTGGATGTCCACACCAATACGTATATAACACTAAGGGAAACGGATGATGCAGATAAATTGAAAAAAAGAGAGACCTTTAACTCAAAGGATAGGTGATCTATTGATGATCTGTCAGATGGCTACCAGCAGCCGTTTTTTCTCTCACTACTCACTTGTGTTAGTTTTTTTTTTACAATGACTCACTTGTGTTAGCTAGTTTGAGGCTGTTTTTTTTTCTCTTTTACAGATCGTGCTGCGCCGTGGAAGGTTTTTATTTAAGGAAGCAGTGAATTTTTATTAATCAACAACAATGATCGTAGATACAATAAAAACATTTGGTGGCTGCAGCAGGCAAACATGACGAGTATAATACCATTGCAGCTTTAGCAAGGCAATATGCCACCATTATTGGACTCTGATCCTGGGTACATTCATATCGAAAACTAGTACTGTCTTACACGATCCAACCATGTCCATGTGTCTTATCATTATTGAACTCTGATACTTGAATTTTGGTTGCTGTGGATTCCACATAACTGAGCATCGTGGTGAGTTTTGGAATAATGCACCATCATGCAGTAGCCGCCACATGTATTTGCCACCTAGTAGCTGAGCTCACAAGTAGCACTGTCATGAAAGCGAACTCTGAACTAAACCAATTTTTAGATAATGAAAAAAAAATATCCGGCTTCGTCCTACTGAAAAGGATTCAGATTAACTTATCAATTGTCGACCTATGAATCTATGATTGCAATTCGGTCCCCAGTTTTTCAATTTTCTCTTAGTCAGTAAGTTGCTCATGCATCGTTAGGTCCAGATCCGGAGTTGAATTCCCAAGGAATGCTGCATCGTCGTGAACGCGCTAGAGGTAGGGTGTATAGATAATAATCGGTGCGATGACAAGCAATTCACTAGGTAGTTAGAGTGCCAACGACCTAACAAACCATATGACTGTAGATCGTTCGTGTGTCCTGGGTAGTGCTACATATATAGTTTCCTTGTGCTTTTAACAGTAATAATGTGCTTAGATTAACTGAGCCCTAAACCGTCTCTTTTCCATCCCTCCCAAATCTTTTTACAGTCGTGTTTATGCATGTTAGTCTGGCTAGTTCCCTAAAAAATAAAAGGTTACATAACTCGTCTAGTTTACTTTGAAACAGGGGGCAGAACTAGCTAGCCCCTTTTTTATCTAGTTCAGTTGGTCCTTGCTGAATTCTGTTATCTCTTAACAAACTATTGCTATTCATCTCTAAGCTTGACCCCCCATATCCATGTCCTTCTCGGTTGGCTTCGTCCCGGCGGGGGTCTGAACTCAGGGATAGCAATTCCATCAATTTGTATAGGAAAAAGTCTACTTAACCCCCTGAACTATTAGCCAGTATCTAACTTGCACCTCCAACTATAAAACCATCTATTTTTTTCTGTAGCTTTAAATTAGTTAGAAAATCAAATTTTGTCTGTAATTAATTGGAATAATTCATAGCTACAGCTTCTATGGTCCAATTATGGTGAAATTTTTATGATGGGGTTATTATTATATGCTTAAACTATAGTAAAAATTTCATACTCATTGGATCATATATAACTTAGTTATAGATTTATTTAGGTTTATGTTTAGCTTTATGCTTGTTAAATATAAATAAATCTATAACTAAATTATACATGATCCAATCAGTATGAAATTTTTACTACAGTTTAAACATACAATAATTATTTTACTATAAAAATTTAACCACAATTGGACCATAAAAGCTGTAGCTATGAATTATTCCAATTAATTACAGACAAAATTTGATTTTCTAACTAATTTAAAGCTACAGAAAAAATGTAATAAAACATACTATATTATATATTCATTATATAGATCTACTCATGTGGAGTCCAACAAAATTAGATTTTCTATTTTATGATTTTTCTGTGATTTACTATGATTTTTCAAAGATTCATCGGAAATAAATAGAAAAAGGAAAAGTCAAAACCGTCGTTACTGTACCAAAACCATGGTTACTGTAGCAAAACTGTCGTCCAAAACCGCTCCAGGGTGTAATTTGAACGGTTTTGAAAAGTTGTGTAAAACAGATGATTTTATAGTTGGGGGTGTAAGTTAGACACTGGCTGATAGTTCAGGAGGTTAAGTAGACTTTTTCCAATTTGTATAGTTAGTCTGTTTGTATTAATTGGAGAGGAAACAATTTGTACAACGAATTTTGCATCCACTACGTGATTTCAGTAAACTTTCAAAGCTGATCACGTGCAATGCTGATCATCCCTCCCACTTATCCAGGAAAGTCGTCTTTGGGTTTTTCTTATGCAAAATAAATATATATACAGTAGCTAGCTACATAATAAGTTATTTTGTAGCCACTTCTATTTACGATAATTTTATATACTAATTTACGATAATGTCAATACCTATTTACGATAGTTGGGTTACTATTACACATGGGGATATTTACCGTAACGTTATAGTAAATCACATAGTAAGGAGTTACTATAATCTTGTAAATTAGCATACTAATTATCGTAACTCAAAGTGGCTATATATATATATACCTTTCGCATTTAGCAGCAAATGGAATAGGCAAAATATGGCACCACATCCCAGTTTTAGTTGAAATCAATATCTAGCTAGGCACAACTCAAAATGGCAACGGGTACCCGAAACCCGAGAACCCGACGGGTTTTACCCGCTAAGGAGGCGGGTGTGGAAGGATTTTTTTACCCGCGGGTACGTTAGTGGGTGGAAAGCTTTACCCATCGGGTATGGCGGGTACGAGTGTGGATGTATACTACTCATACCCGCGTACCCACGGGTAACAAATACCCGCAAAAATGACTAAACAGCCCAGTGATTCTAGCCCATTTAGTTTATTAAATTTGGCCCAAATACTCCTAGTATATATACAGTTCAACTCTCCTAGAACCCTAGTCCACGACACACTCACTCCACTCCCCTATCCCTTTCCCACCTGCGGCGGCGCCGCAACAGCGGACGCGCATCGCGCCGCCCTCTCCCCTCGTGCGACGCGACCGCGACTCCCGTCGCCGCGCGTCGTAGTCGAGTGTTGGGGGGTCGAGGCTCAGTCACGTTGGGGATCGGCCCAGGCCACCGCAGTTCCTCCATCTCCAGTCCTCCACCGGCCGTCGCACACCATCCGCAGCAAGTTTGGCCTCCTCTTCTTCCCCTTCTTCAGCTCGGCATCCTCTTCGTCTCGTCGTCACTGGTAGCCATGGTGGAGAACTCCAGCATAGGACAAGATGATAGCCGGTGATGCTCTTCCTCATCCCTAACCTTAATCCATTGTTGCAGCTCTTCTTATTCCTCTAGACCGTTTGCCGTGTTCTAACCCCACGCCGTCCCGAAGGGACGCCGTCCTGCACGCGCCGGATCCGGAGGCGACGACGAAGAACGGCGCATCTCCTGCCCCGATTCCTGCCGTACTCGTCTTGCCACCTCCTGCACGAATCGTTGTTGCGGCTCGTGCACCAGGGGCTGCTGCGGCTCGTGCACCAGGAGCTGTTGCCGCTCGTCCACCAGGGGCTACTGCCGCTCGTGCACCAGGCGCTGCTGTGAAGCCGAAGGGCTTCCCTGTTGGTGCGGCTGCCAAGAAGGCAGCGGCCAAGAAGGCAGCAGCAAAGGGTGGTCGGCCTCCCCTGTCTCCGACGAGTATAGCTGCAGCTACTCAGAAAGTGCAAAGCCAGCACCTCAAACGCTCTCTTGGGTAAGCTAACTGTTCAGAACTTCATATAGGTTGCTGGTTGTTCAGGAGGGCCCTGTCGCCAAAGCTAATAAAATGACTTTGTTTGTGAATGATCCCCTTTTATCTTCTGCTCATATGGGAACAAAGTCCCTGAATGATCCCCTCTTATCTTCTTTTTTCATATTTTTTATTGCCTAAATCATAATGAAAAGTGACGACGCAGGGACGACGAGCAGGAGCAAGATGCTCGAAGCCTTAATGTGCTCTCAAGATTGGGTGAGAAACAAGTATAAAGGTATATTTAACACTGCTCCTATGTCTATTAGCTTGTTGTTAACTTCTACAAATATATGAACTGTTATTCATGCAAAACAACTCATTTGGTCACTTGATTTGTAGTTGATGAGAAAAACAAGCAGCCTGCAACCTTTTGGTCATGTCTTCAGGACATACAAGAGGGGCTTCAGGTGATTTACTATCCCTGAAATGTATTCATTTTTAGCTACTTTGTGAAGTTTGGTAGTAGATAACTAAGTTCATGTTTATCCTACTGTAGGAACTTACAATCTGAGGAGCGAGGACAAATGAAGTTGTCATGAGATGGACTTATGGCGCCCTTTTGGTCACAGGAACAAGACACAAGATGCAAGAATTGGACAAGATGCAAGAATTGGATGAACTGCATGTAATCTATTAATTGCATTTGTGAACTTGTAACACCATTAATTTGTAATATTTAGTATGTGCTGGAAACTGGGAACTGGGTGGCTGAACTTGGGAAGTGCTGAGCGGCAGGTGTGCTAGTGGCCTAGTGCTACTTTTAATTTGTAATATTTAGTATGTGTTGAAAACTGGGAACTGGATTGGCTGAACTTGGGAAGTGTTGAGCGGCTAGTGTGCTAGTGGGCTAGTGCTGCTATTAATTTGTTGGAAGTTGTTATGTTTAATTTACTGGAAGTTGTTATATTTAACTTGCTGGATGTTATTATAATTTGTATGTGAACTCGGGTGTATTGTCGGGTATGGAATACCCGTCGGGTAAGAATTACCCGTCGGGTGCGGGTATGGAATGAATTCCGTACCCGTCCGCTTTCGTGGGTAACCCGATGGAATAGGTATTGACCTGGCGGGTGCGGGTATGGGTGGCCAGTACCCGTCGGGTACGTACCCGTTGCCATTCCTAGGCACAACTCTTGTTAGCGGAGGTGGTGTGGGTAGCCCTTGGCAACACCACCACATTGAACTTGTAGGCCATAGAACTTATTATAACTTGCATGCGCTGGTCAGTTCAACTTAAAAAATAACACTTGCAAAATATGGCACCATATCCTAATTTTGGCTCAAATTTAGGGCCTGTTTGGTTTCAATGCGTTAAACTTTAACTCCCATCACATCAATGTTCCTTCAAATGCATTGAGTACTAAATGTAGACTAATTGCATGCATGTCGACACAGATTAGGAGTAATTTACGAGACGAATCTATTAAGCCTAATTAGTCTAAGATTAGAAACTTTTTATCAAATAAGACGAAAGTGCTACAATGTTTGTTAAACTTTAACTCCTCAAACCAAACAACCCTTAGTATCTAACTAGTCACAACTCTTGCTGGTGGAGGTGACGTGGATAGCCCTCTCGTCATAGAACCTATTGAATTGCAACCCTTATAATTCAGCTTCCTTTTATCATTGGAGATTGGTCCTTATTTAGGGTGCAACTCGGAAGTTCGTACGGTAATAAATAACCAGACGATTGAAGAACTTTATTTGTACCTCAAAGAAGCAAGTAAGGAAAGGTAAAATGCAGGCGACTCGGCATGAGTGGTTACAGTGAACTTTGTGAGATACTGTAACCCCCGCTGCCTGTGCTGGTGAGATAGTATCAAGCCACATACATATCCCAGGAGCATTGTGCTAACAACAGCTGCTGGTCTACTGCTAAAAAAAAGCTGCAGCGAACGCAGCCATAACTTTGCACGGCAACGCAGAGCGCGTGATGGCTGCGTGCTAAGGTGGCACACGCTGGAGTGTAGAACAATGTTGCCTCAAGTCGCTCGATCCATCTCCTGGTCAACAACATGTAGAGGTTATTAGGTCCACGGCGACTCCACCATCTATTTTCCGTGTGCCTCTCAAGCCTATACATATATTTTCCAGCAAGTATATATGCGCAGGTAGTTCTTCCTCGGAGATTGTCACACCCGGTTTTCTAAAGAACAAAACCAGGCTAATCATATGTGTGCCCAGAAAGTCCACACATATGTCAGAATGAAAAAGTATCAGAAACAATGTTAGTATATAACGTATACATAGCTATATTAACACTTACATCAGAGTATCGCGGAACGGTGACTAAACTTCAGGTTCCATTCTTCTCAGGGACGGCTAACTGGTGGCTCCGTATGCCAAACACTTCTAAAAGACTTCTGGAAACTCCACTACCTCTGAATTATTCTTCTGAATAGCACCTTACTACACACTAGAGTGTGGTGGAAATAGCAAGAGTGAGTCCATGTCGAACTCAACAAGTATAACACAGGGTTCATGAGGCTCAAAAGGCTAGACACTGTTTGACTGCGTTTAGCTTTTAATCATCATATAATTAGCAATTGAGTAACATCAAGGAATTCTAATTCCCATTAATGAACCAATGATCAATTGTAATAAGGATAATGAATAGCATTAACATGAGCATAATAATAACAACAGTAATTAAGCATGATATAACAATGGTGATCAACTATTCTGTAAGAATCCCCAAGACCGCTCGTATCCGTGAGCACGGCTAGTATACCAGTTTATTAAACTCTGCGCAGAGGTGTACACTTTCACTGTGAGTCATGATTTTCAAATGTATGGAGAGATCAAACCCAAACACCGGAGAACCATATAAAGCCATTCAAGAGTTCGTCTAACAAGTTAGGGCCCTAGGTTTCATCAGTCAGTCTGTGTGATACAACCAGTCCCAAGGATTCACAGTCTGCTTTTCCCCATTTGCGCCACAAGGGTAACCTCTAACAAGTTAGAAAAGGTCTCTTAAACAACTAGAGTTAGAGCCATATAGCCCTCATAGCTGTACTGTCAATCCCGGTTATCACTTACAGGTAAGTCCTTACGGAGAGTAACTAGAGCAACAATATAACCCCTTACTCTAGCCCCCTTTCAACAGTAATAAAATCATCTTCATGGTTGGTTGCTTAATCCATTAATCAAATTACAAGATCATTGTTCATAATTAAGCACTAGCAATAGCTACCAAATGCATATCCCATATGTGACAAGGGAACAGGAAATCAATAGCTAAGTTATAATCTCTATGGTTGTCAAGGAGGACACATGCATATATATGATAATTTCAGTGAATAGGACAACAAGGATGGTCCTATGTTATACTTGCCTTGATCAAAGCTTTTCTGATGATACTACTGGTCTGGCTCAAAATAATACTCCTGGTCGTCAAGAAACTACTCACCGTCTATACTCGATCATCAAGCATCAACACACAATCATCCGAGCAATCATACACGAAGCAAACAAAGAGACATAATTAAAACAGTACACCAACAGTAGCAAAATAGTATAAAAAGTTTGTAAAACTCTTCTACACATTACTACGATCACACAGACGTAAAGATCACGAAATTCGGATTTAAAACGTGAAAGTTATGAATTTTCTAAGATTTCCTATAGATAAATAATTACTTTAATATAAACTCGAAAATTAAATCTTTTAAACCTACTGTACAGCTACACTAACATGTAGAGTTCGCAAATACGAACCTAATGCAACTTGAACGGGTCAAATCGGAGTTAAAACGAAGAAACGATAAAGATATTACGAACCAGTGGCAAAACCGCAAATACTTCATCTTCTACCTCCATCCATCTGAAGGGTCTCGGCCTAGGGACGACACGAGAAGGAGGAGAAATATTTAATTTACTACACGAGAGATTTCCCAAACTAGGGGCTCCTCTTACGGTAGTTTTGGTGTGCTTTGCCTATGTCGTAGGCACATACTTATATGGAGGAAAACTCTCTACCTTCACATCAACTAGTAATATGGTACTAATCAATGTTGCACCCTCCACCTTTACTAATAGACCTAATTAATTATTAAAGCCCATTAGTAAATAAAGACATGGGCCTTTGGGCATGAGGAAATCTGAGATATTTTATTATTTTCGGAATTAATTAATTTCATGGATAAAATAATTCTAGAAAAGTCCAGAATTGAATTTTAAGCCACGAAAAATACTCCGAAGGCTCCGAAAATTCAGGGAAAATTCTCAGAGATATTTTAGAATGAGACGAACCCAAATAAAGTATTTGGAGCTCATGAAAAGATTAATGAAGAGATCAAGGAAAAAGATTAAGCTCACGGAAATTGAAATTTTAAATCCAGAAAATACCAAAAAGTTTTCCGATGAGAAGTAAACGTCGTCCTATGGTATTTTGAAAATAATAGCACTCACCAACACCAAAGACAAGCATCACACAAACACCACATTATCAAATTAATATGAAAAATTTTAAAACCATAATTTTCTATATTTAAATTAGCAGCAACTTAACTTATCTAATAAATTTATTCAAATATTGAAATTATTTATTTTATTTAGTGTTTTTCATGCACAACCCAAAATAGTAAATCTTAGGGTGTGACAGAGATAAGGAATGGCATGTCATTTTTGGTCTTCTCGTCAGCGAGCTAACATATATATAACACTTGATGAGGGAACGGAGATAAGTAAAAAAAAAGGGCTTGCAAGTTATACAACTATAAATGGTACATGTAGGGTGCAAATTGTAATATCCGTATAGGATATCAGATCGATTTGGACAGATATATACCGCCTCGTGCTCATCCCAATGCGTTGCCTTCTTTTTTTTGAGTCCAACACTGGTATTGTTTCTTTTCTCGTGTATCCCTTTTTCTAAGATTGGAGTAGTGTAGGAGTGGATAATGAAGTACGTACTATCAATTATATTACTGGTCGGACAGATGGAAATATATCATTTACTCTGTTTGCACTAGCATAGTAGCATGCAACACTGTTAATTAAACCACATTAGGTTGCGATCACACCCCAAATTATTACGGGGAAAGAAAACAAACAAACAGCATGTTTTTTAACACTTGTATGTTTTTTCAAGTTTGACTAGATTTATATTACCTCTGTCTAAGAAAGTATGCAATTCTAAGTGCATTCTTGGTTAAGGTGTCTAAAGCTTGACCAAATATACAGATAAAAAGATTAGTGTTTATGGCATCAAATATGTATAGTATAAAAATATATCTCATGACAAATCTAATTATACTTAATTTATAAATATTAATCCTTTTATTTATAGGCACTCAAACTCAAAATACTTTAACATCATAAGCAGTGCCTTCCTTGCTCTAGGGATGGAAAGTGTCATGGTAAGATCATAAGCAGTGACATGAAATTTTGGAGGAACACGAGAGGAATCAACCGTATCTGTGACCGGGGAATGAGTAAGGGTGGTGACAACCCCATGCTCATTCTCCCGATGAGACGTTTCAACGCGGTGCCCACTGGGCCGAGCAGCCATGATATATGCCGGCAGGTGGGTGCGCGGCGGCCTGCTCCCCGTTGGGCACAACGGGTTGGGGATCAAGCCCGGTGAGGACGATGACACATCAATCACCACGCAATCCTAGTGCTTGCCAACTTGCGCACTTCGGGTGGAGATCGTCCACCACGCCATCGGTTTCCTAGCGCTAGGACTCGAGGGAGGACGCCGCCTGCTCGATGGTGGTGATGCGGGCGTCCTGACGCAACTCCGAGTCGATGATGCGGCGCTCGATGATGACATCCGCATCTGAGAAATGCTTGTCAAGAGCAGAATCGGCCTCGAGAAAGCGCTGCTCCAGCAGAGCGTGCAGGTCGGAGAAGCGTTTGTTGATGACGGCCGCTTGATCCGCGAACATCTTCTGAATCTCATTGATCAGGATTTTGGAGTCAGGGTTCATAGCGCCGAGCTTCTTCACAAAACGAGTATAGTGGTGGCGGGGTGGAGGATCCAGATCATGTGAATTGGCCTCAGATCGAACACGGGTTCATGGAATTACAGGAACTCGAAACCTATTTCAGCAGCTCACTGAAAATCGACCGAGCTCAACACAACCACGAACAATTGCGGCCGATCAGAGGGCGAGAGGATCACACAACCTACTGTATCTGATACCAAGTGTTAGGAACAGAATTTGGGAAGAGATCAGAGGATAGACAGTGGTCGCGAAGAAGAACACGCAAGGGAGATGGGGAACAGAACCAGGACGGTTCTGAATTGTTGCATTAGTTTCTTCGTACTTGTCTTCCACTCCACCTCTCTCCTCTCTTTAAGTAGTGCATTACATGACAGATTCTCTACGCTAGTCACTGCCACTCAGGGCCCACGTGTATGCCCACTTGGACGGGTAGCGCGTGACGAACGACGCGGTTCCTTGCCTGGAGCTGCGGCTCCTTCCTGTGCCAGACGTGGCACCATACCCTCGCCTTCAGAAGCACCTGTGTGTTCAGTGTTGACACCATGGCAATACATGGATATCGTGCATTCCTAGTTCCTGTCATGCACTACGTGTATGTCAGGATTACTAGCAAGAATGATCCATCTTTTTTCCATGCCTCCCAATCCTATATGCTAGCAGCAAAAAAATTGAGCTGCAATTCTCCCCGTGTTCTGTTTGTGGCGTGCTATTTGCAAATTGAAATGGTGCGCTACTTCTGCCATGCATTGTGAAGTTGCAATGGCATGTGGTGTTCAAGGGCTCGATCTTGTGGCCCGGAAAGCAGTGCCACACGCAGCTTTAAATTAATAATATACCCACCGTCCTCTCTGGCCCTCTCTTGAGCCGGCATCATCGACCGGACCATTATTATTGTACTACGTGATGACCAGACATATTAGTTAGTGCAAATTAAAAGCGACATACGTAAATAGTGCGAGTGTGCCACAGCCACATGGGCAGCAGGCACATAGTATATCAGTGGTAGCATTTTTTTGACAAGAAAACAGTCACATCACATCCTCATGCTCCAAACGAAGAAATCATCTGTGTGATACGGTTTCTCTCCTATGATATAATGATTGTATATATCAAGCCAATTAGAAGTTGACAACAAATTAAATAGGATGTCAACTCCGTCCAGATGCCCACCTCGCGATAACTAGCACTGGCGCCATGACTTTAGTGCATGTTAATTTTTTTTAAGAATCCCAGGGGAGTTGAGAGGCTCCACCTGAATATTTTTTTACCATCGATTCCCACAAACCGGTGATGGACGGTGGAGGCCACCGAAAAACAGTTTTACACTAGAGGCATGCTTTAGGCATGAGAAATACAGAGGGTGGGAGAGTTGGACATTACATCGAGAATATTGTAGTGCACCAATAATCCGAGACGTGCCTCATTGCGCTAGGTAGGCGGTGCCCCCGAGGTTCTCGTCTTCTTTGCAAGCAAGCGGGAGTAGAGGTAGTGAGGGTTGCTTCCCTCGGAACACAACGTTGTTGCAATGCTTCCACAGCTGCCAGTAGCATAGCAGGACGAAGGTGGTCAAGAAGTGCCGAGGCACGTGGGGCGGGATGGCAGTGTTCCATAGCATAGGAACATCAGGGATGCAGTCCGGATCCCATCCGATGTGCAGCCAGAAGCTTCGTGCAAACAGAAACCCACTGTAATAGTCTATTTGCCTTGTAATATATGTTGAGTTATAACAAGTTGAATTGTTCCAATTCAATAATTCAATAGAGATGAAGTTGGAGACTTCTTTATGCTAGAGAGTGCAGCAAATCCGGCCCAGGTCGTTATACCCATGAGCTAGCGCCACACTAGAGCCAGGTCCACCGAAGCCCACAACAGAACAAGGCATCAAGCCTAACTCGATCCAAAAGAGTAGCCTTAAGGAGAGGGTTTATCTCATCTTATATCTTGTGCTCCACCATCAATTTTCAATGCGAGTAACTATCTCCTAGGTCACACATGTACCCAACTCTTCACATTATGCAATATTGTATGATCTCTAGAAGTCGTCGTCCCAGGCCTCATGTCCAACTCTTCATATCACAGCCAACCCAATGTAACCTACCAGAGGTGTTAACGGACTCCCCCGTCACCATGTGACCCTGAGATCTTTCAGATTTTCTAGACATGGGCTTGGATAACGCTTGTTAGACTACGTTAGTAGATCTAGAGTATTAAATAAACTACAAGAATTTCAATCGCAGAGCAGACTCGTGGATATGGGAGCACAGCTGCAACAACCCAGTAGTGGCATGGTGGGTTACGCCCAAGCTCACAGAGTTGCAGATAGAGCATCCATGCATGACCTCATGAGCCTTGAAAACACTAATCGCCATCGATGGCTAGCGCAGCAGGTCCACCAGATGGCAGATTCTTTATCGTGACCGCGGAGTTCCTCTAGCACTGTTATATCATATGAAGCTCCAGAGCTTTTATTTCCGATGTCTCCCAACCATATATGGTCTTGCAAATATGCCTAGCAATAGTTCACTCTAATAAAGGGATTATTCTATCTTTCTTTTCTGCACCAACAACACATATATAACACTCGAAGACGAGGATCCATGAAAAGAGCCCCCTACACTCGGAGGGTAGGTGACATATTGATAAAGAATCATATGGTTAATAATACTAATTTTTTGTGTAAACCTATATTAGCTGGTAAGATGCAAACATATCATATATGGGTGTGGATTTAGAGCAGATAGATATTTTTTTAGGACCCAGACATGCATGGATAGTGTTTTCATATAAATATTGGTCCAATATATCTGTATTATATCCAACTTTGAGTATTCAGAATCAGATAAGGTATGAATGAAGAGGGGGCGCAATGAAATTGTATTGATATATTACATGCATATCTAATTATTCCCTCAAGAGTAACTATGCTACTTAGAACTATCTATAATGATAATAAGAAGTATAAATGTGCAAACATTCCTGCCCATCACTCGAAACCATCTAGAAAATTTTCCTAGTGCTTAGCAATTTCCTTGGTGCCAAACCGGCCCCCCAAGAAAATGATTTTTGAGAGACAAGCACCAAGGAAATTGAATTTCTTAGCCGTTTTATCCATTTCCATGGTGGTTTGGGTACTTCCCTCGGTGGTAATTCCAGATTCTGGTAATGATCCCATGCCTCCCAACCCTATGCAGATGTATTCATAATGCAAGTTTAGCCAGTGTCATCGTTAATAGTGAACTCCCATGTCCCCTATATTTTGCTTTTTATGTGGGTTCCCACTCTAGCACTAATAATAAAGTCTTTGGTGCTAAAGCAAAGTTAGGCAACGTCTGTCTCATCAATAAGTAACTCGGCTCATCTTGCTATTGGTGCTACTCACACGCATGAGTAGTCGTAATATATAGGAACTTTTACATGATGAGATTCTACTTCTAGGCACTGTTATTATAGGGAAGTGTGAAGAAATATTATGGACAATATGGACATCTGGGCGTCGCCATTGGTACCTGGCATGGATCCTGTAGTTTGGCAATCTATACTCCTAGCGATATTCCAGCATATCTGGGACGCCCGAGACGGTATCACCTTCAGAATGAACGTCATAAAGCTCGCAATGTTGTTTCTAGAGTATGCGATGACCAGGTTACTTGGGACGGATGATTTGTTAAGGCATCCATGGTTCCCGGACTACGCCAATGGTGCATTTTTCTTCGTTCATGTATTTCAGATGTGCTCAGTAATATCCCTGAATTTATCTTGTACCAAAACCTCTTCGCTGATTATCAATATATTTCCAGGCAGGAAATCTCTCCCCTCAGTTTTCTTTCAAAAAAACTTCTAGGCACTGTTATTAAGTGTGAAGAATACAAGGGCTGGTTCCTGCATGCCATTTGCTAGTCTCATAGTCAATTATTGTTGACCTGTCATGAGGCTTAATTTTATTTATCACGTATCATATGCTACATTACACGGATACGCTAGGTAGGTGTCCGACTTATACTCAGTTATCATGACATATTGATAGATAGGTGAACAAAAAGCAATAACCCACTTCATTTTTTAGCTCATTCACTCAATCCAAGGTAAAAAAAATAATCTATACCTTGCTTTTTACTGTTCAGATTGTTGTCACTATTCAATTGTTCACTATGCTCATGTTCTATATTAGTAACTGTAATTTATAATGTCATATTATAGATGTTACAACAAACAATGACTTGAAGCAGGTGGTGTTGGCCGTGTTCTATATTAGTAACTGTAATTTATAGTAACTGTAATTTATAATGTCATATTATAGATGTTACAACAAACACCTCATGTTCACTATGATAATGAATTGTTTGAAAAAGTTCTTTCGCATACCATAAGAATTGGCTAGGGTCAAAGAAGAGTACTCAAGATTCTTCATAAGAATTTAACGATCCTGATTCAATACAATGATAGATGGGTTGTTTCCCAATGACTTGGTGGACAAATCATGGACAATCTATTCCTCTGTTGATGAGTTTGTCCATCAAATTGTTGAGTCAGACAGCCCCATCTTCTTGTTGTCAAAGAAATTGGATACATTTAGCTTTGTCCATAATGTCAAAATAAATGCCTTATCAATAATAACCCTAGAGTGTGTTGAAGATTTGGTCTTTGTCGTCCACTCAAATATGAGGCATCTGTCAAGGAAAACAAATGCATACAAGACAGGAGAGAAAAGGGTGTGGGATGTCAGAGGAGATTCTTTTGATTCTCTAGGTGGTATAGGTATTCTTGAAGTTGCTGACCTCTCCCTTGATGCACGCCAGAGTTGCAAGCTGTATCATTTGGTTTGGGTGATGTGGAGGCTAAATTGTGGAGGAGAACGAAATAATTGAGGAAGAAGAAGAAGGGGCAGCTTGATGCCCTTTACAAGTTTACATTATGCAAGTTAGACTCTACTAACGTCACTGTTATATAATAGAACTTATTAGACTTCCGTCCACATTTACCTGTGATGAATTTGAACTCCAATGCTTTATGTTGTGATTTGTGAATTTTTATGTAATGGGTATGAGACTGTCTTGTGTATCGGGTTTTTTTAGAACAACCGATGTATCTCTGTAGTTGTATATATCTTTTCGATAACAATACACTTATCTGTATCCGTGTTGCATAGGTCATGTGTGTTTGTGTAATCCTTGCAGGTTATCGTTGCGTTCATGTAATAAGGGAGGGGGTGATACTTCTTATATATAAAAGTAAGAATAAAAAATTTCTTCGTTCCTTATAGTTTCTTGCAAACAGATAATGTTACAGGCAGCCTCTCAAATTGTGTCTTAGACAGAGTTCCACACTTTCTCAGAATTTAACCCTCTTACTGTCCAGGATATTAACTTCCAAGATCTAAAAGATAATGTATGATTGCATTCATGTAATAAGGGGAGGCGTGTGATACTTCTTTTGATGCTGAAACTGAGACTATTTAAAAGCATAATTATTTTAATACCAACAGCCTGATGTTAACACGAGGTCTTGTTCGGACGGAGCATTGTTTTTCTGAATTTGCACTGATATCCGACAGAAGTCCATAGCATCTGTTTTCCATGCCTCCCAACCCTATACAATCTTAGCTTGCAAGTACACCTGCTGACCTGCTGGCTATTCTCTCGAAAGCAAGGGATTTGTATCTCTTCTCTAGGTGTTTTTTTTTTGTCTTGTGGATGTTCACACCAATACGTATATATAACACTAAGGGAAAGGGACGATGCAGATAAAAGAGAAAGGGAGACCTTTAACTAAAAAAATAAGTGACATATTGATGATCTGTCAGATGGCTACCAGCAGCCGTTTTTTCTCACTACTCACTTGTGTTAGTTTTTTTTTACAATGACTCACTTGTGTTAGCTAGTTTGAGACCATTTTTTTTTCTCTTTTACTGGCCGTGCTGCGCCGTGGGAGGTTTTTATTTAAGGAAGCAGTGAATTTTATTAATCAACAACAATGATCATAGATACAATAAAAACATTTGGTGGCTGCAGCAGGCAAACATGACGACTATAATACCATTGCAGCTTTAGCAAGGCAATGTGTCTCATCACTATTGGTCTCTGATTCTGGGTGCATTCATGTCGAAAACTAGTACTGTCTTACGATCCAACCATGTGTCTTATCATTATTGAACTCTGATACATGAATTTTGGTTGCTGTGGATTCCACATAACTGAGCATCGTCGTGAGTTTTAAAATAATCCACCATCATGCAGTAGCCGCCTTTGTATTTGCCACCTAGTAGCTAAGTTCATAAGTAGCACTGTCATATCATGAGAATACAGAGTATCCGTCACACGAAAAAGTCGGCCAAGAAAGGGAACTCTGAACTGAACCCACTTTTAGATAATGAAAAGAAATATCCGGCTTCGTCCTATTGAAGAGGATTCAGATTAACTTATCAGTTGTCGACCTATGAATCTATGATTGCAATTCGGTCCCCAGTTTATCAATTTTCTCTTAGTCAATAAGCTGCTCATGCATCGTTTGGTCCAGATCAGGAGTTGAATTCCCAAGAATGCTGCATCATGAACGCGCAAGAGGTAAGGTATAGATGATCGGTGCAACATCAAGCAATTCACTAGTAGGAAGTTAAAAATGCCAACAACCTGACAAGCCATAGGGCTGCAGACCGTTCGTGTATCCTGGGTAGTGCTACATAGTTTCCTCGTGCTTATAACAGTAATAATGTGCTTAAATTAACTGAGCCCTAAACTGTCTCTTTCCCATCCCTCCTAAACCTTTTTACAGTCGTGTTTATGCATGTTAGTTTGGCTAGTTCCCTCAAAACTAAAAGGTTACATAACTCGTCTAGTTTACTTTGAAACAGGGCCAGAGCTTATCAAGTTCAGTTGGTCCTGACTGAACTCTATAATCCCTTCACAAAATATTATATTCATCTCTAAGCTTGACCCCCCATATTCATGCCTTCTCTGTTGGCTTCATCCCTACTTTGATATTAAAGCTGTTCTTGACACACATTTATATCTTGTATCTTGATATGGTAATAAGATGAATAAATGTATATATATATATATATATATATATATATATATATATATATATATATATATATATATATATATATATATATATATAAGGGGGTCAGAACTCAGGGGATAGCAATTCTATCAATTTGTTATGGTAGGTACCAAGCCCACTGCATTGTATTAATTGGAGGGGACAGGGGAGGAAACAATTTTTACAACAAATTTTTTGCATCCAGTTCGTGAGTTCAGTAAATTTTCAAAGCTGACCATGTGCAATGCTGATCATCCCTCCCACTCAAGTTGTGCACCATATCCAAGAAAGTCTTCGGGTTTTTCTTTACCTGTAAAGTAAAGCCTGTCTACGATATATGCAAAAAAAAAAAGTAGTAGAGAGTTGAAAACCATTCGCATTTAGCAGCAACTGGAATAGGCAAAATATCGTACCGCATGCATCCCAATTTGGGTTCAAATCAGTATCTAGCTAGGCGCAGCTCTTGATGGCGGAGGTGGTGTGGGCAGCCCTCTTGTCATCATCAGGCAGGCAACCACCACCATTTTGAACTTGTAATCCAAAGAACCTAATATAAGTGGCATGCACCGACCAGTTCAACTTAAAATGGAACAGGCAAAATGTACACCACATCCCAATTTTAGTTCAGATAGGTATCTAGCTAGCACAACTCTTGCTGGTGGCTCGCGTCATCATCAGGTGGGCAACACCGCCATATTGAACTTGCAAGTCATAGAACCTATTGCCCCCCTCATGTGCAGGCTCTCGGCTCCCTCGGAACTCAGAGGTGCAATACAAGCGAGCAAAGATTATTTTTATTTTATTGCGCTAGCCATGATTTGAACTTGAAACCTCTTGCTCGAAAGATGGACAATTCATGTTATATTTCAACAGAACAGTGGGACTATGGATATTAAAGGTGACATCTCGCTGGACCATATGTACTACTGGTGAAAAGGTGGGAAATTTGAAAGAGAGCAGTGGCTTGGAGATCGAGATAACAAGTGATGAGTGGAGGCCGGTTTAGTTTTAAGAACGGGGTCCTATTAAAAAAGGCCCAACCAAATCAATCAAATCAAAGGCGGGTATAAAAAAAAATCGACCGAGAGTCATTGCGAGTGGCTTTTTTTCACGATCGCGACTTCAGGGCATATATCATTAAGGAGAGCTGGAAGAATAGCTTACACAACGCAACTACGGGATAACCCATAGTGCCGGTTACAAAACCACAGAAGTGGTTTGAAACCTAGACGACAATAGAACAGGAAAGAAAGGCGTGAGGGAGAGGTCCTGATCCACCACACATCTTAGACCTAACTGACTATACCTCCAAAGTAAAATACATCAACGCAAGGGTACCAACAACAGAGATGAAGCCGTGGTGGCAAATCATCCACCGAGAAGCGACGAGACTATGGCAGCGAAGTATCTGCCTGAGCAACACGACACCAAAGAGAACATGACAAAGTATCTGCAATAGGGGGGCATCATGCCCTCAACTGTCGGCATGTGGGGGAGCGCCTTAAGCGACATCGGCAGCAAAGTATCTGCCCGAGTAGCAATGACGGCAAAGTATCCGTCAGAAAGGACAGCGGAAAAGTATCCACTACAAAGAACCAAACGACTGCAGCAACACCAAGCATGCTGGACAGACCATTGTGAAGATGAGCTTGAAACGCACACAGGCACAACACAAGAAGCTGTAACTCCGGCGAGAGAAGCGGGAGATGGGCTGCGGAAGTAGGAACATCACACGGTGAATACGAAGGGACAACGAAGAAATGCTGCTTTTATTATTGGAGATATGCTCCCAATGATATCCATTACAACATACTTATTAGTAATATCTGCTTCCTTTTATCATTCGAGATTGGTCATTAATTAAGAAGGTGCAACTCAGAAGTTTGTACCGTGATAAATAACCAGATTGAAGAAAACTTTATTTGTACCTCAAAGAAGCAAAGGACAGGCGAAACGCAGGCGACTCGGCACGCATCAGTGGTTACAGTGTGAACTATGAACTTTGTAAGATACTGTAACCCCGCTGCCTGTGCTGGGATGAGTCACATACATATCCCAGAAGCCCAGTGCTAACAACAGCTGCTGCTGAAAAGAATCTGCAGCGAACCCAGCCACAACCGTGCACGACAACGCAGAGTGCATGAGTAGCAGCGTGCTAAGGCCTATGGCAGCACACGCTGGAGTGTAGAACAATGTTGCCTCAAGTCCCTCGATCCATCTCATGGGCAAACACTTCTGCAAGCGGTTAGGTCCACAACGATTCCACCATCTATTTTCCGTGTGCCTCTCAAGCCTATATATTTTTTTCCTCTAAAGTATGCGTATAGTAGCTAGTTCTCGCTCGGAGATAAGGAAAGGGCGAATGGCATGTCACTTTTTGGTCTTCTCGTCAGCGAGCTAACATATATATAACGCTTGATAAGGGAACCGAGATTAAAAAAATAGGCTTGCAAGTTATACAACCATAAACGGTACAGGTAGGGTGCAAATTGTAATATAATTATATAGGATACTTGACGAGGGAACCGAGATTAAAAAAAATAGTCTTGCAAGTTATAAATGGTACACGTAGGGTGCAAATTCTTATATATAGGATATCAGATCGATTTGGACAGATATATATACCGCCTCGAGCTCATCCCAAATGTGTTGCCTTCTTTCCTTTTCTTTTTTTCAGTCCGACACTGGTATTGTTCCCGGATGGGATGGACCCATCTACCAACACGCCTCACGCCTGGCCAGCATCACTTGCGCCTCGTGCCTCGTGCCCCCACCCGTGCCTCATGTCCCGCGTTGTGCGCTGCTCTCACCTCGCATCACCCGCACCTCACGCCTCGCGCTGCGCTCCACCACACCTCGCGATGCCTCTCGCCCAGACTCGCGCTACGCACAGCCGGGGTCCGACCTCCACGCCATGGCATCGAACTCTATGCCGGCGTAAAGCTCCGCGTCAACGAGCATCCATTGGGACGCAGCAAGTAGATGAGCACATGCTGCAATCATATGTTTCATGCATTTCAGATGTATGTTGCATATGTTTTATCTGGATGTTGCAAAAGTAGATATAGTGTTTCATACGTTGCAATGACTACACACGTATGTTGCAAGTGTATGTTTCAAATGTTTCAGCTGTTTCAAACATATGTTGCAAGTGTTTTATTTGAATATTGTATATGTTAACTATAAACGTATGTTCCAAGTGCATGTTTCAAATGTTTCACCTGTTTCAACCGTATGTTGCAAGTGTTTTATCTGAATGTTGCATATGTTGCAGTACCCATACACATATGTTGCACGCGTATGTGTTGTAAATGTTTCATCTATGTCGAACGTATGTTGCAACAAATGCTTTATGGTGCAAGTGTTCATGAGCAGGCGCGACAAGGGGACGCAGGCGAAGGTGGTCCCCTCAGGCGCAGCGGTCCCCCTGTGCGCGGGGGAAGCAAAGCAGGCGCGGAGCACAAAGCTGTATCAGTAGGCGCGGAGCACGAAGTTGCATCCATAAGTGGGCAGCAGGAGCGAGCACGAGGCGAAGTAGAGCACGAAGCAGCATCCATAGCCAGGCAACAGGTGCGGAGCATGAGGTGAAGTGGAGCACAAAGCTGCATCCATATGCGCCCTGAGGGTATCATTATTGAAAACGGAAAGGTAGCAAGCACAGGCGTCCAGATAGACGCCATGTCCGGACGTTTGGGCGCTAGTCTCTTCGTTCTTTTAATCGTGTATCCCTTTTTCTAAGATTGGAGTAGAGAAGGAGTCCAATGAATACTAATATTTGACTTCTTGAAAAATGACATGTACAATTGTTTTTAGATGAAAAAGATTTTTTTTCACCCCCGTGAACTTTCACGATCGTCCAATTTCCCTCACTTAGCTATAAAACCAGGTTTTTTTTGGAACACACAACTCCCCACCTCCTCCGCACCTCAACTTTTAAAATCATTTATTTTTATTCTGGTTGGTTTTTTTTAATAATCAGACGAGCGGATTATAAATCAAACTAAGGATATGTTTGGTTTCTTGGGCTAGAGTAGCTTGGCTCGCACCACGCCACTTAGATAGGCTCCGTTTGGTCATGCGCTGGACGTGCAAGTAGGTGCGTTTGTTTGCACGCTCTTGCACAACCAAGCAAGCTACACATTGATGATGTTTGGTAACCTGGTTGCATGTGCTCGCAAAGTCGCGGGAGCTGCGCGCGGTCGCAAGAGCCGCCCCGAGACAGGCA
Source organism: Saccharum hybrid cultivar R570 (assembly GCA_038087645.1). Taxonomy (NCBI): domain Eukaryota; kingdom Viridiplantae; phylum Streptophyta; class Magnoliopsida; order Poales; family Poaceae; genus Saccharum; species Saccharum hybrid cultivar. Next base: position 4,915,536 of record JAQSUU010000357.1, read on the forward strand.
CGGTAGGAACGCCCATTTTCCACATACAAGAGGAGCCTGACTCGAACGGAGTATGCATGCGCAGGGACAGGCCCTGAAATTGGCTGCTTGCACCAACGGGCATGGCCGGACCACGTAAAGAAAAACAAACACGCCCTAATAAATGGAAAGTTCAGAAAGATAAATTGAATTAAAAATATTATAAAAATATTCCAAAAATTCATCAATAGTATATTTTAAAAAGTTTATCCATATATTTTTAATGAAAAAATGATGCAAAAAATAATAGAAAATTTATTTTAGCTCGAAAAAATATGAAACTAGTTTCAATTTTTTTAAAAAAAATCATGCTCTAGCTTATAGTGCTTACTTGAAATTATTTGAATTTTGATGGATTTATTTTGATATCTATTATATGCCACACATATGGATGCATGCACCCTGAATTTAATATATTTAGTTAAGTTTTACAAACTATTGGGTTTAATTAAGTTTTAATACAATGAATTATGAAGCGTAGTGTGGCAATAAAGTCTAGATGGTAGCACAAAGGACATGATGTTTATATATGAAATGATGCGAACATGATTGAGTGATACTTGTATTTATCTAAATAATATTAAGTATGAGGTGATCATATGACACTTATGTTGTCATCAAAGTCACTTGATCGCCAACATAGACTAATTATAATAGAATAATGAGAGCAACTACTAACAAATAAGCACCAAAAGAAGTCTATATAAGGTTTAGTTAATTTTAATTTTGGCACCATAAGGTGGAGAATGATTTCAGGGAAAATACAAAACGGGCTTCATACTTTTTTGAGCTAAGTCAAATTTTCTATGAACTTTTAAGAGTAAACTAGATTTTAGTATTTTTATTTGAATAATTTTTTTAAAAAATATATTTGGACAATTTTTTGAAAAAATTATAGTTCGATTTACCCCTGAGCTATGAATGTAATCGTCTTACTCCCTCTTAGTCTTAGCTGATGTGTCATTACGTAGGACGATTAACATGATGCTACGTCTGCAAAAACCGCCACCAAAACTGCAAAAACAAACAGTTTTAAAAATTAATGGAGGTAAAAAAAAACCTGTTTGATAGCTAACGAGAGAAATTGAGGTGCTTAAAAGGACTTCTTTTTTCTTTTGGGACCGAGTGGGCTTGTAGGACTCCCAAGACGGGCCAGAAGATTTCGATTGTGGAAATGCTGTTAGGCCCATTAGGTGAAGTGCGCTCATGACGGGCCAGAATTGGACTTATCATAGCCCAAATGGTGCTTTCTCAGGCACTCGACCGATCGTCTTTTTTTTCTGTTATTAAAAAAATGGAAAAAGTCTAAATAACCCCTTGAACTATGGACCCTGGAACACATAACCCACTGAACTATGAAACGGTCTAATTTACCCCCTGAACTATCCAAAACCGTCTATTTTACCCTCTGGACGGTTTTCGACGGCGGGTTTGCTATAGTAACAGTGGGTTTGCTATCGTAATAGCGGTTTTGTCTTTTTTATTTATTTTCGCTGAATATTTGAAAAATCATAGTAAATCACAGAAAAATCATAAAATAGAAAATCTAATTTTGTTGGACTCCACATGAGTAGATCTACACAGTGAATATATAATACGGTACGCTTTAGTACAAAGTTTTTGCTGTAGCTTTAGATTAATTGGAAAATCCAATTTAGACTAAAGTTATAGCAAAAAACTTTGTACTAAAACGTACCGTATTATATGTTCACTGTGTAGTTCTACTCATGTGGAGTCCAACAAAATTAGATTTTCTATTTTATGATTTTTCTGTGATTTACTATGATTTTTCAAATATTCAGCGAAAATAAATAAAAAGATAAACCCGCTATTACTGTAGCAAACCCACTGTTACTGTAGCGATCAGTCGTCGAAAGCCGCCCAGAGGGTAAAATAGACGGTTTTGGATAGTTCAGGAAGTAAATTAGAATGTTTCATAGTTCAGTGGATTATGTGTTCTAAGGTCCATAGTTCAAGGATTATTTAGACTTTTTCTTAAAAAAAATCCATTGATTTTGCCTTTTTTCCGTCTCGGATCGCCTCCGCCCACCTTGCGCTTCGCGGCCATGGCGTCCACCGCCGTCAAGCTCATCGGCAAGTTCCTCCGCTCCCTCTCCCACCGCACCGTCCTGTATCGTCCCCTCTCTAACCCGGACTGACCCTCTGCCTTCACCTTGCCCTCCACCGACCTTCGTCCCCGTCTCCGGCCGCGGCGACCCCCGCACCAGACATCGCAGTCAACTTCACTGGTAACTCATGCTTCCAAAAATCCTCCATTTTGCTCTTTTCTTAGTGCTTGCCTCACAACTGGTTGGCTGATTCTTGTGCCTCTCTTTTCCCCCCACGTGGCATGCGCCGTACGGGCTGTTTGCTGCTACTGCCGTGAAGATGGCATGTTCAAGGGCATCTACCACGGCAAGCAGTGCCATGCCGCTGACATCCCGGCCGTACTCGCGCGTGCGTGGGCTGCCGGCGTCGACCGCATCATTGTAAGCATGCCTTCTCGCCGCCTCCTGACTCGCCTCGATTTCCTGGTAATTAATTTCTTGCCTTCCTGGTTTTGGTGGGGCGGCAGGTCACCGGAGGCTCCCTGAAAGAGTCCAGGGAGGCGTTGGAGATCGCCGAGACCGACGGTAAGCTCAGCTGCTTGACTGTTTGCTGTGCTTCTTCGACTGCTGCTGTGCTTGGTGGTGCTTATAAGGTGTTCGGTGAAATGCACCTGAGAAGCTGTCTTGTGTGTGTGCAATGCAGGGAGGCTGTTCTGCACTGTGGGCGTGCACCCGACGAGATGCGGGGTAGCTGGGATTTTTCGATTGGCATTTGCTATTGTTGTTAAGTGGTTCTTCTGTTTCCTGATCCGGTGCATTTTGGATGCTTAGGAGTTCGAGGAGAGTGGAGACCCCGAGGGTCATTTTCAGGCACTGCTGACTCTAGCGAAGGAGGGGATAGAGAAAGGCAAGGTTGTGTATGATTATGTTCTTTCCCAGCAGGCAAAAAGTGGTGTGCCTATTGTTTTCTTGTAACCTATTGATAAATTGCTAGGGACAGTTATTCAGTCATGTGTTAGGATTGGAGCTACTGAAAGTTCTCACAGGCTCTTACTTAAACAATGTTATATAAATCAATGATCTAACTCAAACTTCACATGACCCAGAAATAGCAATGGGCCTTTTTGTCCCAAGAAAGTTGGATTAGGCTAGAGATGAAACCCATCTAGAGCCACAAGAAAGTGGACATCATAAAAATATAAAAAAGGAGCTAAATTAGTTGTAGTGGTAGTAAACAAGAACTGTGATTCTATAAGCACGAAGTACTGGCGTTGGCTACTAGGGTATGCGTATTTGAGAAACAGAAACATGAACGAAGTATAGATCAAGAGGATCGGGTGCAAACACACCCTTACCCTGATCTGTGCTTGCAAACTATAGAGTGTGCAATGATTTACTTGTCAATCCACAGTTTCAGCAAAAGGACTGTCAAGGGCGTAGTGATCTAGGGTAGGCGGCCCTCGACTACGGAGTTCGTAGTCTCCTGCCGTTGTCTTCCGATCGCGGAGGTTATACCCCTCACGGCGGCTCGGGCTTGAGAATGATAGAGAGGAAGAGAGTTTAGGGTTCAATTACTGCCTTCCCTTCATCACACGGTTTACAAATATATATATATGGCCATCGGCCCAAACTAACGGGAGCAACAAGCTCCTAAAATCAAGGATGTAAATAAAGGAAACTAATGGATAATAATTGGTAAATATCTCTTGGAGGATCAGCCACTGATCTGGTCGTGCGCCTGCTGCCCGTCCGCTGCCCCACCCCGCGATCTCCGCTCCTGCGCGTGCCGCGTCCCTGCGCACGTCCCTTGCTCGGCGTGTACGGGCGTATGTTCGGCCGTACATGACATCTCTCCCCTCCTCGAGAGCCAGCTCGTCCGCGAGCTGGAAGTGTGGAAAGCGCTCGATGAAGTAGTCCCCGGTCTTCCCAAGTTGCTGATGCTGCTGCTGGTTCATGCTTCCAGTGGACCAAAACCTGGCGCACGCCGCGGGCGAGCCGGGCTTTGACGACGCGCTCGGGCTCCGGCACCGTTGCCCCATGGTGGACGACGGGCAAGGGGCGGTGGCGAGGATGGCGGATCGCCCACCCATGGCTTGAGGAGGCCCACGTGGAACACGTCATGAAGACGGGCGCGAGGGGGCAGCTCCAAGCGAACGGCAACGTCGTTGATCACCTCGACGATGCGGTAGGGGCCGAAGTAGCGCGGCTTGAGCTTCCCGGTCGCGGCGACGTCGAGCGAAGCAACTGGGCGGTGGCGAAGTCGGAGAAGAACCCAGTCGCCCAGCTTGTAGGAGACGGCGCGATGCATCTTGTCGTAGTGGCGCTTCTGTGTGGCTTGGGCCTGCTCGAGGCGGTACCGCACATCCTGGAGGAACGCCTCCCGTTCCGCCATTGATGTGGCGACTGCAGCGACGCGCGTTTCACCGGGGTCAAAAGACCGGATGGTGGGTGGGGGTCGCGGGCCATACACGACGCGAAACGGCGTGTCACGCAAAGATGACTGGTACGCCGTATTGTAGACGAACTCCGCCCACGGAAGCCACCGGAGCCATTGACGGGGGCGATCTCCTGTAAAACATCGCAAATACATGGTGATGACACGGTTAGCGGCCTCCGTCTGACCGTCGGACTGGGGGTGAAACGCCGTCGTCATGTGCAGCTTAGTCCCCATGAGTCAATCAATTCGGTCCAGAACTTGGAGGTGAACACCGGATCCCGATCCGAGACCATTGATTGAGGCATGCCGTGGAGACGAACAATCTCGTTGAAGAAAGCTTGGGCCACCGATTCCGCGGAATATGGATGAGCAAGCGGAATGAAGTGAGCATATTTGCTCAAGCGGTCCACCACCGTGAGGATGACAGACTTCCCTTTCACCTTGGGGAGTGCCTCCACGAAGTCGAGGCCGATGTCACTCCACACCGCCGAGGGCACCGGAAGAGGAAGCAGCAACCCGGCAGGATGGAGGTGTTCGGCCTTGTTGCGCTGACACGTGCCGCACGCGCGCACGAAGTCCTGGACGATGGTACGCATGCCCGGGAAGTGGACATCGCGGCGCAGCCGATGCAAGGTGCGTTGGACCCCCTCGTGTCCGTCGTCGTGCACCGCGCTGAGAAGCTCCTGGATCAACGGGGAGCCCGAGTCTAGGTAGATGCGCCCGCCGTAGGTGAGGAGGCCGTCCCGCACAGCCCACGGCTCGCCGCGCGTGCCATTGGTGACCTCGTCCCGGAGTGCCACGAGGGCGGGGGCGCTCTGCTGGGCGTGGCGCAGCTTGTCGAAGAAGTCGAACCGCGGAGCAGAGAGAGCGAGCACCGCGCCGGGCTCCGTGTCGCAGTCTGTGTCCCGGCGAGAGAGCGCGTCGGCGACGGTGTTTTGGGCGCCCGGCTTGTATTCCACCACGAAATCAAACCCGAGGAGTTTGCCGACCCAGTGATGTTGAGGGATCGTGGCGAGGCGCTGGTCGAGGAGATACTTGAGGCTGTAATGGTCGGTCTTCACCGTGAAACGCCGTCCCCAGAGATACGGCCGCCAGTGTCGGACGGCGTGTACCAGACCAATCAACTCCCGCTCGTATGCAGCGAGGGAGCGGTGGCGGGGCGCCATGGTCTTGCTGAAGTATGCCAGGGGATGTTGGTCTTGGAGTAGCACGGCGCCGAAGCCGAGTGTCGAGGCATCACACTCCACAATGAAGGGCCGGTCGAAATCGGGAAGGGCGAGCACCGGCGCCGTCGTCACGGCGGTCTTGAGAGCAGCGAACGCCGCTGCTGCCCCCTCCGACCAGGAGAAACCGTCCTTCTTTAGTAGCGCCGTCAGCGGGGCGGCGATCGCGCCATAGTTGAGGACGAAACGGCGGTAGTATCCTGCGAGGCCAAGGAAACCGCGGACCGCGCGCGCCGAACGCGGAACCGGCCAGTCGAGGACGGCCTGCACCTTGGCCGGGTCCATGGCCACGCCACGCTCGGAGATGATGTGGCCGAGGTAGGAGACCGAGCCGACGCCGAAAGCGCACTTGGAGCGCTTGATGAAGAGTCGGTGGCGGCGAAGCTCGGACAATACGGCGCGGAGGTGTCGGAGATGATCCACCCAAGAACTGCTGTAAATGAGAATATCATCAAAGAAGACGAGCACGAACCGGCGGAGGAAGGGACGTAGCACATCGTTCATCAACGATTGGAATGTCGCCGGCGCGTTGCACAAACCGAACGGCATCACGAGGAACTCATATAAGCCGTCGTGTGTGCGGAATGCAGTCTTGTGAACGTCCTCTGGGTTCATGCGAACTTGGTGATAGCCCGAACGGAGGTCAAGCTTAGTGAAGAAGCAAGCCCCTTTGAGCTCGTCGAGCAGCTCTTCGACCACCGGGATCGGAAAGGCATCTTTGACGGTGAGCGTGTTTAGCGCGCGGTAGTCGATGCAGAACCTCCACGAGCCGTCTGCCTTCTTGACAAGGAGGGCCGGGGACGAGAACGCGGAGTCGCTGCGGCGAACGATGCCTTGCTCAATCATGGAGGAGCATTGGCGCTCGAGCTCATCCTT